>MU269984.1:14450943-15907193 GCA_021432705.1 Caranx ignobilis | reverse complement strand
TGCAGAGTTCTCCTAGACGGGTGCGATCAGAAACCATGTTCTTGGAACGGGCTGCACCGCTGCTCCGGAGGATGAGACACAGTCAGAGCTTGGCGTTTGAAAAGAGGCTCGCCCCCGAACCCAAGCCCACCATTGAACGCTTCCTCGAGGCCTAGTTAGTATTTGATACAAATCAAAATGAAAAAAGCCAAAAAGAAAACAAAAATCTCATCTTGTTGCTCATAATGTCTCCTTTCAGCCTGGGAAAGCAGCGTCCAGTCCTTTCTCAGGTGGGAGAGAACTCCATCCCTGAGAGCGGCCGCGGGCAACAGACGCCTCCCTGCGTCGAGGACCACTCTGCCACAGCTACCCCTGACCCCGAAGAGGGCGCAGCAAGCAGTGGCTTTGTGGCTGTAAACCTCAGTCCTGTGCCCCAGGAGGGAGATTCTCAGGAGTGGGTGATGCTGGAGCTGGAGCAAGGCAGTGGCTCTGGAGGAAGCAAACCCCCAGCAGATGCCCCTCACGAGGACAAGCAGGGGGCACACACGCCTGCAGAGACTGAAAACCACTCCTCTGAGCCGCAGGATGGCCAGTCCACTGCAGTGCCCAGCAGCCCCGTCCTGTCTCAGATGGCCATGCCCGGCACATGGTTACTAGGCCACAGGAGGATACCGGGCATGCTGGGACAGATGCCCTCAGTCATCATGGGAAGGCCTCAGATGGACCAGGTAATCGTGACCTGATGTGTTTTATTTTATATTATCCAGGAGCAGCACTGTGAAAATGAACACCCTTAAAATGTGGATGTGTCTCAACTGAAGGCCTCGTTCTGGAGCTTTTGACCATGTTACATGATCCTCAAAGAAAAGACTTGTAGAAACAAACTTATAATTTAATAACAGAACATTCATGTTTACATTTTATAAGTTTTACAAAGAGATTTTGGGTTACTCTCTTTTCTCCAGCTCTCTTTTTTTTTTATCTCTGTTAGTTGATAAATTCACTTCATTCATAATTTTGTCAACAACCCTAATGATCATCAAACTCCTCTCAGTCCTCCAGCTGTGCACCACAGTCTCCTCTACAAGAGAAGAGTGATGCAATACCACTAGAGGCCCCATCTGGCACATCTGATGGAGTCCCAGAAGAAATATTGAAGGATGGAGGGAGGTTGGAGTCAGCTCCTGTGCCAAGCCCCACCAAAGGCCACACAGTTCATCTGACCAACGACAGAGACCCAGAGAGTGATTCTGGTCTGCCCGATCGCTCCTCAGAGCAGAATCAGCAGCCCCAAGCTGATACCGCAGGTGGCGCCATGGAGAGCACCGTCACCTCCTCGCCACCTCCAGCTTTCCTCAGGCGAAGAGACTCGCCCTTGTCGCCAAGACTGAGCCGAATCCCAGTGCGAGACCCCAGCGCTCCCCTGGATTCTCCGAGCAGGGACCTCAACTTGGAGAGGCGCCACCGCTGGAGCAGTCCGGTCCCCGGCTCCCCCACCCACTCTCCCTCCCCATCTCTGTCCTGTGACAACTTGCCCTGCGCTCTGCCGAGAGACAGGCTCCCCTCAGAGCGAGGCTCCAGGTCCGACTGCGCAGGAGAAGACCCCCTCTCTCTGTCCTCCTCATCAGGTAGTAAAAGTAAGATCCCACGTCCTGTGAGCGCCACGTTTGTGTCAGAGCAGCTCACAAGCAGGTTTCTGCCTCGACCGCCTCCTGGGAAACCACCCATCCGTCCATGTGTGGACAACAGGTAGGAGCGTTGTCAGAGTGTTGATAATACAATACAGATTTTTGAACAGTAGTGGATGATCAAAGTCAGTCATTTTTACTAAGGGCTACATCCAGCTGCTGCTTTGTCCAAATATAACAAGATGTAACAAAAGACGAACTTGTGTTGCTGTTTGCAGCCAAACACACTTAAGTCAGTCAGTGGGTCAGTGCATATAAGTACAAATACACTGCATTTCCTGTGTCTGTTTCACAATAATAGCTGCCTGAATGCTTTTAATGTGAACTAACAGCAGCAGAAAATATTTGATTTGCATAAACAATGATTTAGTGGAGCTCTCATAAAGCTGCACACTGAACAGGAACAGCAGGAACTAATTAAAGAATCTAAATATACTGAATGAATGTTGAAAAGCAAGAACCATAAACGGTATGAAAATGAAGTTTAATAATTTTAGTGTTTCTCTACAGGAGTATGAAAGCTGAATCATTAGACAGCAAGTGTAGTTAAGTGTTTTCTGTTCTTCTCTCCAGACGGCGGAGGTTAAGAGTGCGTGCCAGCAGCACCAGTGACGCAGACTTCCTCGCCAGTCTGACACAGCTGATGCAGGACCGCAGTGGGATGCTCTTCAGCCCTCCTCCTCGCCCTCGCAGCTCCTCCTCCACCCTGCAGCGCTCCCTGAGCTCCTCCCCCTCCCGCCAGGAGTTCCGCGACGGCGGAGCACTACAGGGACGTAGCCGCTCCCCCTCTAGCTTCTCCGGGTCGCCGCCTCCTCGCCACGCTCACCCACAAGATGGCTCCGGTGGGCAGGGCCAGTGGGGCCACAGCTCCAGGGGCAGGGGCCTGATCTACGAGGGGAAAGGCTCTGGGAAAATGAATCGATGACTGTATTTGACACTAAAGACTGATCCGGATTGTGCAACTGTAGCAAAAGCCTGTCTAACATCCAGTCCCTGATAGCATGTGTAAATATGGTATTTACTCAAGGGAATGTACTGTATCTAATGTAAAATGTATGATAAATTGTATTTATTTATTTATTCATTTGTTGGATGTGTCTCTAAAAATACTTGACGATGTTGCTTGAGATCCTGCAGATGGAAGAAAAGGGTGGGGAAAGCTTGAGATTGCCAACTCTTACCTCTCATTTCACTCCTCTCTGAACACTCCATATAGGCCTACTAGGAGACCAAAAAGATTATGTTTAATACTTGAGGGATGTAAAATTGACGCTTACTGTAGATATGTACCATTAGGAAAATACACTAATAGAAACCATGTACTGACAGTAGGAACACTAATAGCAAATAACACCACAACGAGTATACCGACATCAGCATTCGTGTACAGAACCAGGGCATGCAGTCCCCTCTTGACCTCACTCCTGTAAAACTGAGATCAGTTATAGTATGTTACGACAATGAAATGCTCATTTCTGGCATATCACAGTGTAGTAGTGTGCTTTTACTTTGCTAGAAAATATTTGTCATGCAGAAGACATCAGCATATTAGAATGTAAATGTAAGTGCACTCATACTTCAGTATTGTACAAGTGCATGAGTGTCATTGCAATTGATTTTTTTTTTTAATTCATTTGTACGATGAGTTCGAACATATGTATTTTTATTTAACTGCTTCTGTTTAAAATACATCATAATATAGACCATCAACAATGCAGTGTGTATTTTTTTATCATATTCATATAAGTGACAAGAAACACAATCTTATAAAAAAAAAAAAAAGAACCGTTTCATGTTGTCTGATTGTTGTAGTTTTATCACAATTTCGAAACACTAAAAGAACACTGAATAAAAACCAGATCTCAAAATAATGTTTTCCTGCCTGCACATGTAGTTCTCATTATGATTAAAGGGTTCATTTATCTACATTTCCTCACTCACCCAGGTTCTGTGTTCTTTCCAACAATCTAAACACAACTGAGTTTGATTTGATTTTGTGGCACTCATCAAAAGAAACTGTCATTTAACTGAGCACAGTGGAAACATCTTACCTCTGGATGATCCATAGTGATCACATATAAGAGCCTGACTGAATCTGCCACAGACTGTGACACATCCCCAGCCATGGTCACTTGTCAAATTCTGTTGAAGCAGCTGTTTTCAGTGATAGATGTCACTGTAAACTCAAGGGAGGGAGAGAGAGAGCAGGACTGCTGATGCCGATGAGCTGTTGACTGGAGAACCATTGGAGAGGAACAGACGACACCAGGATAAAATGAAAACTGCTCCATCTGATGTGGTCACTGAGACTTAAAACATAGAGGGAGACTAACCAGCTGTTTCACAGCTGTGACAGAAAGTTAAGGAATGTGTAAACATGGGTGAACACAGATGGAAACTCAACATGGACAAACTTTTTGCCAGTATTAACCAGGTTTATCAGTGTTTCTACGTATGAGTCACAGGGTGTATTAAATGTGACCAGATGTTGACACAAATGATCTCACTGACAGGTCCAGTTGGGTCAGTCTTGTCATGTTGTTGAAGAAATGTTGTGTGGATGTTGAAATCACAAGTTTTTTCACAGCATGTAAAAGATTTTGCATTTAGTTTGGTTGAACCTCAATGAGAAGGCTTTAAAGTGTTAAAGCTTATTTTTAACCTTGTGGTGAGATTGTTTTTGTCTGTAGTTTCCACAGCCTGGAATGAACTTAGTGCAGCAACATAGCTGAACATAATGAAAACACACACAAACTGTTTGGTGGCAATGAGCCAGGCTATTTTGGAGCAAGCTATTTGGGAAAATAAAATAACCAATGACCTTATGAGTTGATAAATGTTGTTTTATTTTTTTTAATTCCTGTCATCTCATCCTTTTGGCCAAGCTATTAAAAAAAGTAACCACTTGTGAATATCTAATTTTTCTAGCTGATTTATTGCTTCTCTAATTTTGTCATTCTGACGTTAAATATCAAGGAAAACTCTTACTGGTGAAAACAAATGTTTATTTACAGTTTACAGTCAGTAGACAACATATTGTTTGTATTTGTCATTAAAAAAAGTCATGTTTTCTGCTCAGTTGCTATAAGAATGCAGGAGTTCATGATTATCCAAGAACTAGAAGTAGCGTATGCATAAAATTTTGCAGGGAAGATAAAAACTGGTTGTAACCCTGAGGCAAAGAGTCAGCCGCAGGTCTACGGTGGTGTTGGTGGCCGATGACCTGCAGGTCTAGAAAAGAGGAGCAGACTGTCTCGGGTCATCTGGTAACACACTGATGGAGTCCTCTGCCTTTCCACACAGCATACAGAGCATCGTGTACTCCTGGACAACACAAAACACATATTAAAAGTTTATACAGTGGCAACAACTAAGCATGAATACTGTTGTAACAGATACACTAACAAGTTCAGCCACTGTACAAAGAAAGAAAAGAAAATTGTGTGGAAGATAAGCTGGACAACTTTATTTACCTGGTATTCATCAACAACAGAGAAAGTATATTCATGTCTGGCAATGACATGATCGCAGTGTTTACAAACATCTGAAAGGAAACATGAAGATCAGTCAAATATTTAGTACTGTTATATAGTCTGCACATGTTTCAGTGCTGTAATCCACTAGTTGCCCTCTATAGCTGGAGTAACGTACGGTCATATGTGACAATCTCCTCTCCATCATCGTCCTCTGTGGCTTTATTACTGATCAACACAAAGTCCCTCTGATGGCAGTTGGCACAGCCCAGGTAGTTAATTAGGTTAGAGCCATTCTCCAGACAGGTGTGCCCCTGAGCAGGAAAAATGTTTTAGTATAAAACAAAATAGTCAAAAATATTCAGTTCAGTTCAATAAAACATAAACTGAAACACTTGGACACTGCAGCCATCGTGAAGGTTTACTGCAGGACAGCATCAAATTTAGGTTCCTTTTCTCTTAACCCTTTACTTATTGTATACTATACTTATACTTAAATTTCTCCCACATTTAAGGCATAATACAAAGCAGGCAAGTCGGTGGCATGCCAATACAAGAGATAGAAACTATTTACAAATATACCAAAATTCAGATCATGACTATTTAATTTTCTTTTTTAATTACATCCTCATCTTCATGCCATATAATCACTGTCAGTATAGGCTGGTTAACCTGAGTCTAGCTAACTCTAACAATAAATTAGCTACACCTTTACTAGTAGCATCTGCTCGCCCAAAGCAGCAGAAGGTCTCTAAGCGGCCACAACTTACCCGGTCTGGGTATTCCTTGTGTACACATCCATTGCACATTTTAACGCGTAACTTTTATTTACAGTTAGTAAACTGCAACACACTGTAAACAGTGAACAAACCGCTACGTATTTTTTTTCTTTCTACAACCTCTTCTTCCGCACGGAACGGTGGCCCGTGTGGCTCATTAGAGCTGTAAAAAAAAAACCATGGATGTATTATATGAACTGGATGCCAGATCGAAAATGGCCGCCGTTGATTTCAATTGGAATTGCTCGCCTGGCGCATTCGCGTTCTTATAGTAGATCCATGATTCGCCGAAAAAGTTTCTGACTTCCGGGTTTACTTCCGCGTTATGGGCCCACTGAATATACGCAGTAGAGTCACCCCCCATGATGCTTTGGGCCCCTCCCATCATGCCTCTGGGCAATGAGAACGCGCGATCGGCGTTCTAGTTTTGGCCAGTGTTGCCAGACTGAGCGGTTTTCCGCCCAATTGGGCTATTTTTGTTTACGTCAGGCGGCAAAAAAAATACATTGGGCGGGGGGATAAAATTTGGGCTGCTTTGGTCGACAATTGGCGGGTTTTTAATATTGTGAAAACAACACACACACAAACCTCTCTTTTCTCTCTCTCCTTTAAAAACACTAAAATGAATTTGGATTTGGCATCTTAACCGTGACGTCAGTTCAGCAGCCAGCAAATGCACTGAAGCCGCGCTAAATTTGAAGTGAGTGGCCCAGAGAAGTTCGCATCATGCCGAAGTGGGGAAAATACAAAAAATTATACAGGAAGGAATGAGAGGCCGACCCTGAACTTAAATCCTGGATCGCGCCTGTCCAAGGAGACCACTCTAAAGCGCAATGCAAGTATTGTAATACAGAAATAAGAGCACAGCTTAACGATTTGAAAGAACATGGCGCCACAAAAAACACAAGTCTTGGCAAGGATGACAGAGGTTCATTTTGCAGTTTGTCTATCCTTGGTTGATTTACCACGCTGGTTGAAATTTTCCAAAAACCTATTAATCTATAATTTATTTTTATTATTTATTTATTTCATTCAGATACGAAGCTCTGAATACGTTTTCTATTGAATGTATTGTGATTTTATGAGTTTAAATGGCGTCTGGCAACTTCGTGGTTTGGGCGGGTTCTTATTGGATTGGGCGGGTTCTAAACTGTGATTGGGCTGGCAACTGCCAATCTGATCTGGCAACACTGGTTTTGGCGCTGCGCGTTCATGATGCTATGATAGCGGATTTAAAGAACGAGTTTCAAGACTTTTACGAGACTCACACGGGCTTGAAAACAAAGATAATGGTTGAAAAAGTAAGACGGTATGATTGTAGGTTGATTATGATCGTTAACTTGTTCTGATTATCATTATTTATTTATCTACGATGTTACACTGAAAACGAGTTGATTCGAACCTGTAGAGCCTAAATCACAATGGGCAATAAATTACAGTCAACTGTCTTTTGTGCATTTTTAATGAGAAATTAATGTTAGACATGACAGATTAGCTCAGAACACCTCATCATGTTATCATGAGGGCTTTACACTCTTTACCTTTTAATATTGAAGAGTATATTTACCCTAAACATAATTTCTTTGCTGCACAGATCTACAGTTGTATCTACAGGATGCTGGTGGTGGTGTTATAAACTCAGCCACATGTGGTTTGTTTTTGTAAGCCATACTGTGTGTTTAAGGAAAATTACAGCTCTTTGAATTTCATTTACTTACAGTCAGAAAAAAGCATCTTCCTTGTCTTTACTGCGTGTGTTCATAGGTAGTTTCATCATCATCATTAAGCCTTCAGGTGGCTGTGACTCTTGTTATTAAACAGTTTAACCTTACAGTATTTCCACAACACGTAGGACGTCAGTGTCCACTCATGCAGCTGTTACACAACCAGGTATTTCAGTATATACATGAATGCCCCAGACACTGCTGCAGATATTGGATTCAGGGGGGAAAAAAGTCACAAGCATGTTTTTCATACAATTTAATAATGAATGTAAGTGAACATTTAGCGTAGCATACTGTACACTGAACACACACTGACGACGTGCTGAGGAGGAGAGATGATGGTGAGGACGTCCAGGACGGTTCTTCTCAGGCCCGGGTGGAAGACAGGGAGCAGGCTGCACCATCTCAGGCCACAAACACCGACCCATGGAGGCCAAGTCTCAGTTTACATTTTACCACCGAGGAATATTAAGCCGTAAAATAAATTAACACGGACGTTGTGAACCGAGGAACAGGTGTTGAACATCAGCCGCGATGAGACACTGCCAACACACACATAAACAGACAGCATGAATGACTTACCAAGTTAAAGTTGTTGAAAAATTTAGGGTGGTTTAGTGGGTCAACAGTTTAACGAGTTTAACAGGAGCAGTCGTGTAAAACCGGCCGGTGTCACGTTAGTAAATCCAGTTATTACGATGCGATTTTATCAATTAAAACGTTACATTTAAGAATAGAGCTGACACGAGACTGACAACAGACATTAAACATCATAAAGTTAAATTAACGCCATGTGTCCAAATGAAAACTCACCTCTGAGTCGTTTTTTCACTTTTCTGACTGAGTGTTGTGCCGAACAGAGTCCTCGTTAAGTTTCAGCCATCCTCGCTCCCGAGATACAGCACGACCGCGCTTTGGGAGTGCCCTCACACAGGTGTGACGTCACCATGGGAAAAGAGACTTTTCTGGCCTTTTGAAAACTTTTTGATGGATGAAAGTCCATGACTTAAAAATATTCAATAGAAAGATTAGTAATTAACGGTGGTTACAGCTGGAGGTGTCCTGTGAACAGTTTGACAGCCGTCTCTTTTACTATTGCGGTCTATGGGAAAAATGCTTTTTGGGCCCATGGGAATTTTTTGTTACAATACCACGAGTGGCCACTGGGAAAAATCGGCGTGTCGGCTGAGGGGCGGCGCCGAATCCAGTTCTTATAATAGATCCATGAAAAAAACATCCACACTTCCGGGTGTCGTAGCGTGCGTCGCCCCTCACGCTTCACTTGTGTTTTGTAGATCTACGGACGCCAGCCGCGCTTAAAATGATTGGGCGACGGAACACTCTGACACGTGACACGTTACGTCGGCAAACATGGTGGTCTACCAGCAGTGGAGTCTTGTGGCCATGTGAAATTAGTCCGGTATTGATGATCAGCTTGAAATTCAAATCTCTTATTTCGTCTGGTACTGTCCGTCAAGACTTTAGCAAGATGCCGTTAGCTTTACCGGGCGTGTTACGTAAACTGTAGCACAGGTGACGTCTAGGCAGCAGCAGTTGTTTGACAGTGAGCACAGCAAAGCTCTGATCACGTTGTGTAGCTTAGTGTTTTGTTGGTTATAATTGAACGTAAATGGCAACTAAGGTCACCAACCTGTTTGTTACAGTCGTTGTTCCCGATGATATGGTGCTGTTGGCTTGATCGACTGAAGCTTTGTTCTGTTATGTTTTTTCAGCACCTCGTCGTTTACATACTTATGCGTTGATTGTTGTTGTTTCTCAGATATGGCAAAGGTAAAAAAGCCTCAGGGGACGGTGGTGGATCAAGCCCCAGTTATCAACAATAACCTTCCAGCACCAGGCACCAAGAAATCTACTTACTGCATTTTGTGTCGACTTTGCCTTTTCAAAGATGTAAGTTTTAGACAGTTTTAGTGATATATCTGAAAAGCATTTGCAGCATTTACGGATAATCTATAATCATGACAATATATCTCTTACAGAATGAACAGGCACATATACATAGTATGCTGCATCACAGAGAGCTGGACTCAGTGCTGGGCACGTGAGTAATATTTGTCATTTGTCTTATGTTGCAGTATTAGAAAATCAATTCAATGTACCTGTGGCATAGTATGAGCAGAGAGACACTTAATGTCTAGAATGGATTCTTCGTCTTGGGTCTCAAATCTCAATAATTTATCAGGAGGATACTTCCTATTACACTTATTTTGTGCAGCTGCTTGTGTTTCAACATAAACTTATTTTGTTTTTTGTTTCGTTAAATCAGTTCATCCAACACCCACTTTACTGTGATTGATTGTTGTGTCCTTTGATGAACAGGCGTTCGTTTCACAACTGTCAAGCGTGTATGGTGTCCTCCATGGGTTTACAGGAGTTCGCCCAGCACATCTCCACCGCTGAACACAAATACAAGTTAGAGAAACTGATTTGTAAAAAACAGAAGCCCATTCCTCTGGAGGATCATCTGAGCCAAGAGGACCTTAACAAAGTCCGGCTGAGAAACAAGAAGTTAAAGAATATGCGTTCGAAGTAAGAGTTTCACCCATTATTAATCAGTTGGTTCAGTTATAAGTTATAATATTAGATTTTCCATGTTGTTGAATTTGAAATGCTTTAAGCTAATGACTGTGTCTGTTTCCATCACAGAAAAAAAAGGAAAGCCAAACAAATGAAGAAAGAGATGGACATGAAGACATGTGCAAAAATAGCGCAGGGAGTCCCCCAACAAAACAAAGTGGCATCCAGTGTACTGAAGCAGAATAAAACCAAACAAAAAAACACAACCACAATTAAACAGGAAACTCACCTGAAAGGAAGCAGCAGTGTTGTTGTCCAGAATAAGGAGAACAAAGCGTCCACTCTGCAAAAACCTCCTCACCAAAGAGAAACAGCTCGACTGCCTGATGTGCCGGCAGAGCCTCCTCGGCATCAGACGTCTGTCCGAGACCAGTTCACCCCACCGATCCCACAAATGAGATCTGGGGCCAGCTTCTCTGTCAACAGTGTTAAAGTGGAGCAGTTCCACACAGAGAGACCGCAACAAAGTCCACACAACACTGTAGAAGGTCCCAGGCTACACAAAATCATGTTGCCTGCCATCATTGAGTATGACATTCATGAAAGGCAGTGTGATAATTCAGTCAACTTCACCAGTGATAACATCGATGGTTGTAGAGGCCTCATATTTGATGACATGCAGAGTGAAAGTCCCAGATCTACTGAGCTGGAACAAGAAGGTTCACATCGTTCTGCTGCTCCAGCACCAGCGAACACATCCACCAGTGCAGCTCCCATACGGGTTGTTGATGTCAGTTCGATGCTGAGGCAAATCAGAAGAGAGCTGGGTGTGAGGGAGCCGTGCAGAGCAGATCGTGAAGCAAAGAAGCATCAGAGTGAAGTGAGAGCCCGGCCGGCTGGTCATAGCTCCTCGCAAAAGGCTGGAAGAGAGAAACGCCAACTGTCAGGTGCCGCGTCTACGTCTGTGCGAGCTCCTCTGGTCAACAACAGCTGTGCACCTGCAGCCCACCCTAAAGGTCACAGTTCAAGTGTTGCAAAGACAAAACAGGCGACTTTGAAAACGTCACAAGAAGCTACTCAAAGGTTAAGTGCTGCATCTGCACCGTCAAACAGGTCAGCTCTCTCAGGAAAACCCACATTCACTAAACCCAGCCTGAATTTCGACCACAGCGTTCAAAGTGCTCATGAGCCAAGCAAAAGTTATGGGAGGAAAGAAACCGGACTTAAACCAACCCTGACCAATTTGCTCACTTTATCCGGGGCCAAGAGGAGGCTGAGTGTGACGGATATGTACAATGAGATGCAGAAGAGGAAACAGGACAATGCCAAAGGCATGCCCAGGTTTGGAATCACGTTTTCAAAGCCCCCGACTGACCAAGAAGCTTCAACACAACCTCAGGATGATAACTCGCAGCTGTCTGAAGGCTTCCACTGGGAATCGATTCCAGACAGTCCTTCGTTGTCAGACTCTACTTCACCAGTTCCACTAGAGGAGCTGATATTTACTGCTGCTCCTGCTGCTCCTGCTCCCGCTCCCACTCAAACTCATGTTCCTGCTCATGCTGCTCCCACACCTGCACCTGCACGTGCTCCTGCTTCTGCTCCTACACCTGCACGTGCTCCTGCTCCTGCTCATGCTCATGCTCATGCTCCTGCTCATGCTCCTGCTCCTACATCTGCTCATGCTCCTCCTGCTCCTCCTGCTTCTCCTGCTTCTGCTGCCACCACCACCACCGCCGCTGCCACCCCAACTCAACAGTGTGGGACCAACCTCGCAGCTCCAACAGTTGTTGTGAAAACAGAACCAAACCAAGAGGAGGAGAAGGAAGGTTTGAGAGACAGCAACAGTCTCAACAAAAGGAAACACAGCATGGTGAGCAGTGTGTTGTTGACTTCAGCTCAAAAATGGACACATACAGTTCCCCCACTAAGTTGATCATTTATTGGCTTTCTCTCCAGGATGATGACTCTTTTGACAAAGAGGCGGGTGGGAAAAAGAAGAAAGCAGAAGGAAAAACATCCAACAAGGGTAATTATGATATTTTCTGTACTGTATAATTTGTAAGACTAATATTACTTTGACTATCACAATGCCAAAATGAAAATAGTATATATAATGTGTAATAGAGTTTCCAGCCATTTCCTTTTAAAAGTAAAAGCACAATATTATCGTAGCTAGGGAAGACCTTTTTTAACATTTAGAGGCAGGTCAAACTGTGACTGTTTCTGAAAGTCCTGTGATCTATGCCGGCCTATTCTTCACCTGTAGACCAGACTCAGCTGGACCAGCTGCTGGCAGTGTCTCTGAGGGAGAATGAGCTGAGCCACTCGCTACAGGACCTGGACAAATCCCTGGTCCAGGCTCGCAACGCCCTGCAAGCTGCCTACACAGAGGTCCAAAGACTCCTGCTCCTGAAACAGCAGGTACTAATGAGGAGAAAGTCAATTGATACATTTCCATATGTTGTACATTCATATTCATATGTTGACATGCTGTTTTAGTTTTCTACTGAGGTTGACGGTCTGAGAGCCCAGCGCATTGAGATCCTGCAGGGGATGCAAGGTACAGATTGCTCTCACATGAAAACCTTGTGCCCGTTGTTCAGTTGATGGCAAATAGTAGTTTTTTCTTTTCTTTTTCAGAAGGGTACTCTGGATCATCTGACGTAGCAGAGAAAGCCGCTGCCACCACCACCACCTCCACCACCTCCACCTCCTCCTCCTCCGCAACAGGACACTCTCACCTTCCTTCTTCTCATGCATTTACACCAACCTCCGGCCAGCAAACACCAGCCTCAACCACAGCATCATCCATCACCCAACCTCTCCAAACCCCCCTCCTTCTACCAGCCACATCAGTAAAGCAAGAAACCTGTCACCCACCCACAGCTGGACAGGCCAATCAGTTTAGCTCCTCTAAGACAGATGCACCTTGTGTTGCTATGAATCAACCTATACCTATGTTTCCTCACCTTCTGGTCAAACAATTTCCCTCAGCAGTTCCTGCATCTGCTGCTGCTGCTACTGCTACAGTCGCAACATCAACACATTCTCCTCCATTTGTCCACAAGATAAAGCAGGAGTTGAAGGACAGTGTAAAGACAGAGGAGAAAGTGCAGCTGGTTGAAAGTGATTCTAAGGAAGAGTTTAGAGGAAATCTTAAGGAGGAAGGTAAAGGAGGAGAGTCAGCAGCAGAGAAGAGAGTTTCTGAGAGAGATCACAAAGATGTAGCACTGGACGATGGGAACGTGAGCGATGACTCGGTGGAAATTGTGGAATCTAACCCGGTGGTCATCAACATTGACGAATCAGACAGCGAACACTTACCTGAGACGGTTTCAAATGCTCCAGTTCCCCCAGAACCCCCTCAGAGGCCCGTCAGCACCGAGCCGAGCTCCGCGAGCAAACTGACGTCTCAGCAGAACGACACTGACAGGTGAGGTCCACAATGTCGGGGCGAAGAGCCCTGAATGCCACAGGGAGGCTTTATCTGCAGATTCTGATCAGCAGATGTGAAATGTGACCAACGTTTTTTTTTTCTCTTGACCTCCTCAGAAAAGTTCAACCTGTCAAAGGTACCAGTGATGCCGTGGGTGAGTGACTGATCTCCTTCCTTCTTTAGCATGTGAGGATACAAAGGCACAGTGAGTTAAGAAAACATCATTGTAATTGCTGTTATTTCAGAGTGTGTTGAGGATGAAGAGCCATTCCTAGGAGCTTTTTTGAATCACAGTGGCCCCATCTACAGCCTTCAAGTCCATGAGGGCTTGTTGTACACCTGCTCAGGAGACAACACGGCACGAGCCTACAGCCTGACGGTAAGTTGTTCCTAAAAATAGCCTACACATTTTGTCAGATTTTGTCTTGAGGTAAAGTGTGTGTTAAAAAAAATAATCCAAAAATAATCCAAAAAAGCTTTAACTCTAAGCTTCACTTCATAAACCATTAAAAAGTCTCTGCAGAGATCTTTTATTTATAGAGCCGTATCATGATGGAATAACCTAGCTCCTTATCTTTGCTGTAGCAACCACAACTAATCGGTCTTTAAAAAGAAACTTAAACTTAAACTGAAAATGTAAATTGATAACAATAGTGGAAGGGAGCTGTTTTAGTAGTTTTTTGTTAAGATAAAAGAATAAAATAAGATAAAATAGATAAATAAAAACCTATTCTTCAGATACCACTGCTCTTTCTTTAAAATAACCAGTTATATATTTTCTCTGTATATCCAGAGCGGGGAGTGTCAAGCAGTGTTCATGGGTCACACAGACAAAGTCAACTGTCTGCTGGTGTCAACACCTCCAAACATGCCGGCACGTCTCTACACTGGATCAAATGATGAGACCATCCGCTGCTACAGCTTAAAGGTACAAACTGTCTGTCCGAGCTCTGCTGTGCAAACACCATCTGCACACGTGTGTCTGCTTGTGCAGAGACACAAACCTGCTGCACTGCAAAAAAAAAAAACACAACAAGCACAGCACATGATGATGATGATGATGATAATAAACAGACATGCTACAGAATCAGACCTACAACATAAAACAAACATTTCCAGCATCTTAATATTTGGTGGTCAAAGGTCAAGGTCACTGCAACTGTAAAAAAGACCATCTTCTATTTTATGACTTGCATTTTTTGATGTTAATTGAATTCCTGTTTTTTTTTCCTCCTCCAGTCTAAGAAGTGTCTGGAGCTGATTTCTCTACCAGACAGAGTGTTTTGTTTGCACATAGCCTGGAATATTCTGTACGTGGGCCTCGCCAACGGGTCGGTTGCCAGCTATGATTTGAAGGTGAGTGGAAAAGGTCATAAATCCACTACCCTGAGGACTGTAGCCAACCACCTCCAATCTTCTTTCTTTGTCGCTCCTCACCCTCCTCTCATTAGACTCTGAAGCAGCTGGATGTGTTCGACTGCCACGGCCCACGAGCGGTGAGCTGTCTGGGTTCGTCGCAGGAGGGCGCCCGCCGGGTGCTGCTGATTGGCTCCTATGACAGCACCATTAGCATACGAGACGCCAAGAGCGGCCTGCTGCTGCGCTCGCTGCAGGGTCACTCCAAAACTGTGCTCTGCATAAAGGTGAGTGAGTAAATCCAAGTGTTCCCCACTAAAACTGTTCAACATGAAATGACTTGAACAAAATGAACCTTGTTGTTTTCAGGTGGTGAACGACCTGGTCTTCAGCAGCTCCAGCGACACAGGTGTTCATGCCCACAACATCCATGTGAGTGTTTTTATATATTTCTCTGTGACAAATTTTGTCATCATTAATTATAAAATAAAACCTTCACACTTTTTGCCTTTACAATATTTTCCACTTGTAGACGGGTGAGTTGATTCGTATCTACAAGGGTCACAGTCAAGCTGTCACGTCCATCTTCATCTTAGGACAAGTGATGCTGACGGCCTGTATGGACCAGATGATCCGAGTGTATGACCTCCAGGTATTTATGACTTTTGTGTGTTTCACCTCAACGCCAGAGACTGATAACTGAACTGATAACTGTGGAAACAATCTGTCTATTTATTTTATTGATAGATTATGATACTTGGGTTTGAAGGACTGAACTTTCTCATCTTAAAGAATGAAATCAAATGAAGTCAGTAATAAAATGTGAATCTCTCTTTCATAATGTGACAGTGTGATTTCTCATAGTTTCTATTTGTAATGTCAGAAAATTAACCAGTTTTCGTTTGAATTATGTTTATTTTTTGTATATTCACTGATCACTATATTAAAACATTTTTTTGTTTTTGTTTCTAGTCACATGACTGCCTGCAGGTGTACGGGGGTCACAGTGATATGGTGATGTGCATGGCTGTGCATAAGAGTGTGGTGAGTGTTCAACCTTCATTTTACCACAGACTGCTAAATGGTGATGTTCATTTGAACCATGTGACTTCATTTAGTTTTATTTGTGTTGTTTTGTCGCATGCAGATCTACTCAGGCTGTTATGATGGCAGCATTCAAGCAGTGAAGCTCAACCTAACGAAGAACCACCACTGCTGGGTAAAGACTCACCTTCGTTTACACAGAGACAGTGAATTCACTCTAATCCACTTGTTTTGAAGATATTTAATGCTTATAAGATTTGTCAGCATTTCTGATTGACCCGTGTCCTAACATTTGTCTCCTGTCCAGTGGCAGAATTGCTCTCTTATTTTCGGCATCGCGGAGCATCTAGTGCAGCACCTTGTTGGACATCACACTCACCCGAACCTGGAGAGCGTCAGATGTCGCTGGAGAGGCTGTGATGCTTTTTTTGCCACACAACAGGCAGTTCAGCAGGTAATGAAATGATTCCAGTGATTTTCATCCATTAGGTTACCGTCTTACTAAAGATTTTGTTATATAAACATGAGGATCCTCACAGTGCGTTCAAACATTTCCTCAGTGTGGTGTTTGTGTTTTTCTGTAGGACTTCCCTGAACACATGCAGAACCACGTGCAGAATGACAGTAAGGTAGAGCATTGACAGGTGGAGGTAAAGTGATCCAGCGTTGTCTGCTTGACTGACCCTCAGTTTCTGATCGTTTTCCCCTGTGCCTGCTTACGCCTGTCTCGGCCTTGTTCACACCGTACGACCTCGACGCTCTCTGACAGGAGAGGCTGCTTAGTGGCAATCCTCTGAAGCTGTTGTTTAACGGGACTGAAACGTTCTGTGTTGAATTGCAAAAAAAGACACCGATCTATGCCTCATTCAGTCTCTGACAAACATACAACATGTTTTCCTGGAGGATTATTTTCATTTTTTTTGCAGCCGTCTGTTCACCTTAAGTACCTCGGCTACTAAAATAATTTGTCACAACTAATACTGCAACAGACATATTGTGTTGTTGTCATTTCATAGACATGACCTGGAGCTTCAGGTGCCATTGACAGCACAATCTGCCTCTTCTAAAATGTCATATCTAAAGCATTTTTACAAACATGCAGCACTTGTATTAACACTTTGGAACTGATTTTGAAGAAGCAGCTGATGACCAATCAGCCAATCGAATGTCTGAACATGAAAAAACTGAATATAGATGACATTTCTGCCTTTAGCTCCCATTGTAAAGATGACACAGAACCACCCAGGTGTTTGAAGTGTCCTATATTCCACCAATTTAAGCCATTAAAGATCATTGTTACTAACTTTTAACTGTGGATTAATGGAATAATGGATAATGGAATATATCAGTGAAACACGTGAGACCAACCTGTCCAGGGATAAACTTGAATGATGCTGTATTATGTTATCATGTTATTATGTTATGGCTTTTTTCTCTTTTTTTGGTATGTTATAGTGTGCAGTGTATATTTAATTTGTAATTAATACTTATTGCATGGGTACAGCAATAAAAGAACAAATTTAAGTGTGAGTGTTCACCTCCATTTGAAAAACAATATTCAATAACAATAGTCACTGACTGAGTGCCCGTATTCAGTGGGTAGTTGTTGTTTTTTTTTTACTACTGATAGTTGAAGGTTTTCAGTGGTAACCATATTACAACATGGGATATTTGGCAACAAAAGGCAACTCTGCACTCATAAGAACACTTCTTCATGTCACTGAATCAAATAGCATCGACATAAAGACTTTGTTGTGATCACAATATGTGCCAAAAAATTACATTCTGTGCAGTAATGCAAAAGAAAAAATGAAGTCACTGTCCAGGAGAGTTCAGTCATGACAAAACCGGTGTTGTAAACTTGAGCAGCGACTGTTTGCAGCAAAATCAGGGGTCAAAAGGTCGACCTAAGAGTACATGGTCAGCTGGAGCCACTGCAGAGAGAGGAGAAGAAGAAGCAGAAAGGTAAGAATAAAGGTTTTCCTTCAGATAATAGACTGATATACTGTGAGTGACTATAAATGTTAAAACCAGTACAGAGCGAGATGACAGCATAAATTCTGCTTGTAGTTTCATTGGTTCTATCTATAAATTTCAAAATTGATTACTTAATTGATGACGTATGTTCTGTTTCAGTGTTGTGTTGTGTTATATGCCCTGAAGTATAAACACTGACTTTAACAAAGAGGGAATGTGTGAATTACCTCCAGTACATTCAGTTTGATTAATCCATCTCCGTCTTTATCAAAGGCGTTAAAAGCTCCTGCAAGAGACACAAGACAGTCTTTTTTTATGAACATGGATTTCATGTAATTGGACCTGAGCCGAGTCAGATTTTTTGGTGACATACAATACCAGATTATCAAATTAAAAAGCACAAGTTCAGGTACGTACTGAACATGCCCTCTAGCCGCACAAAACAGCAGATGTAGCTGTCAAAGTCGATGTTGAGGTGTTCGTCGGCGTAGCGCATTGCTAAGATGTCGTATAACTGTTTGTTCAGGTGAAACCCTTCATGGGAAAAGGAGGAAACAGAAGGTTTTAGGTAAAAGGATATGAAGGTAGAACTTGTTCACTGAAATATGTTATGTAGCTGCTCACCTGCATCATGAACGGCGTTCCTCATCTCAAAACTGCTGATGGAGGAGGATTTGTCTTTATCATAACGCTTGAAGATCAGCTGCAAACACAAAGACACTGACAATCAGATCAGATGAAAGCTTGTGTGGTTGTCTAAAACTGAATATGAACATCAAAGTCAAACGTGGCCAAACCCACCCATACCTGCCACTGCTTGATCTTTTTCCACAAGTGCTTGAACTCGTGAAGGTTCAGCTTCCCTGTCCCGTCAGTCTGAGAAAAGCTAGTTAAGACATTTTGAAAGTGGATGTTTCTTTTCTCTCTCTCTTTTTTTTTGATTTGTTTTCTACCATTTCAGTTTCTCAGACGAGTCCAGAGGTTTGCAATACATACAAGTTCATTCAAATATTAGGAGAGACAATGTTGACTGTTCAAAATATAGGTAGGGACACGTCCTTATTTGTTAGAAACTAGAAAAAGTAGTTGGTGGTTTCCAAAAGGATACGTCCATCAAGGCGATCATACTGCGACACGTCTCGAGGCTGAAACCTTCTGTGGTCTTTATTTCACTGTCTGTGGGGGAGAAAAAAGTCGGTGTGAGCGATCACCGTGAGACGCAGCCTTCAGTGACTGTCCTGCTCTTTTTATCACACTCACGTTTGGCAAGTACATTCTTCATGACTGTCTTCAGTTCGTTGGCACAGATCTGCATGTCCTGATGGAGGGAAGAAGAAAAGACATGTGTGATGTCACCTTAAATTAAAAACACACGTTCATACATCCTGTGTTCATTCTTCCTGGCAGCCTACTCACCTCGCCGGCAATTTTCTCATAAATGGCCCTGAACTGTTTTTCCTCCTCGGTCTCCTCCTCAGGTTCCAACAGTTTTCGCTGAGTGAGAGTTAAACAGATTATTGGATTATTGGGTTAACAAACTAATAACTAAAATGTAGCATTTGCATTTTTTAAGATACAGTGAAAAGCAACCAGCTAGAAGCCAGGTTGAAGTTTGATGGCTTGTTTGTCAATGTGAACGACATCATTGACCTTGTGCAGTTAATGTGGTGTTTCTTATTTTCTCCAAATGACTTGGGGTCCAGATGCTGTGATAGGGATGGGACAGGACCAGGACATAAGGTGAGTAGAGTTCATCAATTCTTAGTTTGGTCTGGACAGTTTCAATAAAAACAATATTAGAAATCTTATTTAATGGCCTTGTTTTGTTTGTTGTTTGGTCACCACAGGATGCATTTCCTCACAGAGCCAGAGGAGAGCAACACATGAGCGTGTGAACAGCCGGACCGTCACACCGAGGCCTTACAGGAAAACAGGTGCAGCTGAGCCACTTGAGATCATTTGGCCTCAAACTCAATTGTTTTATTCCCAGTGATGTCATTTGATCTGGTCAAGATTACATTACAGCGCCGTCAGTCTCCAGAAATTATGGCGGGGCAGAGGTCACAGTGAGTGAACGACGTGTCATGTGTTGATATTTGAGCCTGCTCTTGCAGGAGATTACCTTTTTCTTCTTTTCCCCCTGGATGCCATCATGCTCGATTTCCTTGTTGGCACGCGCTCTGTCTGACACAAATACAATAGGCTGGCATGTGGCAGTGGTTGGTAAGAGGAGAGAGGAGTTATAAAAGACAAACAGGACAGAAAAAATGAGAGTTAATTTATAGTTATTCCACTGTTTGTAAATCTCTATATTCAATGATGGCACAAACTATAACTGCCAACATTGCTGAAAGCCGACATAAAATGGAGACAGGTCAAGAGACAGAAAGCAGAGTTTCAAAGCAAATCTACTAATTCTACCGTCACATGCATGCTTTACCTTTCCTTTCGTTTTCTTGTCTTGCTGATGATCAATAAGACAAGGAAGGACAGAAGGATGAAATGAGATGAAACGGAGGAAAACACGTGGATATTCAAGCCTGTTAGTAACTCTTGAATGGGGAAAAAGTAAGTGGGCATAAACTGGGACAAGACAGAGAGAGATCAAGACGATGATGAAATATGAATATATCTGACGTTTGTTCCATCTTAAGGAAGTCCTGTGAGTTCACATGCATTGGTCTGGCTTTTGTTAGGTGGCCTTTTAACTTTTCTACCTTAACAAACCAGTGTGTGTTTTCATTCATTCAGTTCAGTCCTTTGTTGTGGACTCTGCCCACATGTCCATCAGAAGTACCAACAAATGTCTCCTCATTTGTTTTCAACACATAGTTGTGTAGATACAGTTATGAGTTATCGTCAGTCAGGTCACCTCTGCAATACTGGTCACGATTAATTCATTAAGATTTTGATCCCACTACTTCGTCCTGCATGTTGCAAACCTGTGTTTGGCCAGAGTCGATGATGTTCTCTGCTTCCCTGTGTGGAAACAGAGGCACATTAAGATTCCTGCTATGAACTCATAATGGCCTTCATTAAAATGCTTTTCTATATTTAATCATTTCCCTGTCAACAACCCTCCAAACATAAGTGGTGCTTACTCAGACGTGCTCCGCTTCTCTGAGAAGACCCTGAGGATGAACTCTCCCTCTTGATGGGGGTTGAAGGTCGTGGGGATGATAACGTACTCTCCCGGGGGCAGACGGAAACGTGCCGTTACCTCTCGCAGGTTAATGTAGGTCTTACATTTCGCTTTGGAGGCCGTGTAGAGGAAGAAGTCCTTCTGCAGGTGGTGATTCTGTCCACGCATCTACAGACCGAAACAAACAAACAAACAGTGGGAGTGAAATGAGAGTGTCGAGATAGTGAGATGATAATGGTGAGATGGGAATGAGTCACAACCACACACACAACTCTGTGGAGATACAGTTCATTACAGGGAAAACATCCTTCTCCAAGATGGACATACCTCCTTTGGTACCTAGAGAGAGAACACACAGAAGAGGTTCAGGTTCACTGAATGCACATCTGCTTATTCACACCAGAGAGGACCAGAGGGGTTTGTGTGTTCACTACCTCGTAGATGGAGAACCCGATGGTGAGAAATTTGGCCCCCTCATGGCGCTGCATCCTCCGACCTTTCTGCATCAGAGCCACGACGACGGTGCAGGCCAACTGTCCGTCCTCTGGGTCGTCATCCTCCTCATAGAGCTGCAGCCGGTACTGAGGGTTCGTCCAAAATGTGTCTGTAAAACACACAGTAAATCTGCATGTTGCCATGATATGACAGAAGCCTAAATACAGAAATACATCAAATGAGTTTGACAAGAGCTTATTAAGGTATAAAAGCAGAGACAACTGTACCTGGGAAGTTCCTGCAGCCACCAGCGGAGCTCCCTCTCACCCACCGACCCTGATTCACCGACACCGACCAGCTATGTCTTTCATCACCCTGGAGTGTGTCGGGGGTCAAGTTACACATCTCCAGCTTAGTGTAGTTTTTCTTGAAATCGTCAAAACACATCCTGGAGGAGGAAAACCAAAAGGGAAGTCTGTAGGAGAAATGCTTTTTTTGGTTTTAGAAAAACCCCAGTGGGACTCACCAGAACTCACTCGTCTCAACGGTCTGTTTCTGGAGGTTTGTCTTGTCTCCGACAGAAATGGTCGACCATTCCTTTGAACTGTGGAAAGATACAAACACATTCATAAATACTACTGATATCCTGTATGTTCACCACAGCATGAAGAATTCAAGTCCATGAAGTTACATGGGAAATAACATCATTTAATTTGGCCTTGTTTGTCTGAACAAATCACAGTGCAGAATTACATGCACATGTTATAAGACTTTTGGTCCAGGTTGTGTCTTACTTTGCAGACCACGGTCCCTTCCACAGCACCCAGCCCCAGGGATTACGCATGCGAATCAGACGTATTTTGGAGTCCTTGTCAACCTTGTCACACTGGAAAACAAGGCCTTTCATTGGCATTATTGTCACCTAACACATCCTAACACCGAAATAGATCTACATTTACAGAAACTGGGCAAGTAACTATACCTCCTCCAGGCCTGTGATGGAGTAGGCATGACCTCTGACCAGCCCATGTTCGGTCCGAGTCTCCATGTCACTGACCGAAAAAACCTGAGAGATTGAAAACATCTGTCAGAGCAAAACACAGACTGGATTTTGAGACAATACACCTTGCAAAAACATCATTTGAATGGATGGACATTGAGTTTTCCTAGAATCAGGTGAACTCTACTCACATCTATGGAGCAGCCCATCAATGAGCCTCTCTCCAGCGCCTTCCTCATGATTTTGTAGAGCTCTTTTGGTGCCTCGTTCAGCTCAAAGAATTCAGTGACTCCACCTGTGAAATCCTCCATGGCCTCCAGGGTGTTGCCCCCCTTCAAGGCCTCATAAGACCCATGCAACCTATGGGAGGACGGAGGAGGAGGTGTGTTATTGATAGTAGCCACTTGGTTCAGTATTGGTTCTTAAATCATGGGAGCTGCCAGGGAGGTGGAGATTGGCAGTTTCATGAGTAAATCATCTTTTTTTGACATTATTTAACACTAAGAGCTGACTAATATGAGAACATTTGATCGACCTGAGATGTTTTCAGACATCTCAGGTGGTCAAAGCCAAACTTTTTTTAGCAAAATCTGGAAGAGGCTGAATGAGTAAACAGGACCAGATGGAGGACGTTAGTAGATGCTGCTCACTTTGCATAAGCTTTTTCCAAGAGTGCGCTCCAGAACTCGTTCGGTCTGAAAGATTTGGTGAACACCAGCTGGTTTTTACAAGTGGGAATCCGATCGTCCACAACCACGTCGACCCATTCGCCATAACGCCAGAACTGAGAATAAGAAGACAAAACCGAGGAGAACAGTAATGAGACAGTGTAATATAACCTGATGTGTACTGAATACCACACAATAAACATTCACCTGTGATACACTCACACATAAACATGTGGGAAATATCACATGAGTGAAATGGAAAAGCTCCTCATTTATCTCTTTCTTTTTATATCTTCAAATCAAATCTAAGCTGTGTTGGTTATTCAAGAGTCACTGCATCAAAACAGCAATATGATTCTGAGGTGCATGAAAGTTCATCTGCTCGTTGCACAATCTGTCAGCTGTTTTATTTACAACCTGGAAGTGGAAGATGCCGGCATAGTTCTCAGTGAAGCTCTGATCTGAAGGAATCACTCTGTAGAGTAACTTCTCATTGAGGGTCAGGCAGGCAATGGCAGCGAGCAGCCAGCAGTCACCTGTCAGGAGCCAACATTTATCATTTTCTCTTCTCGTTTTCAGGAAACAAAACCAATGCAATGTTGATACAATGAGGGAAAAAATAGGAAAGTATACAGCAGGGGAGAAAGTTCACATTCACATCTACAGTACGTTCCCTTTGTTTCATATTTCCTGCCACATTTGTGTGAATTAATATTTTTCATAACTGTTCGAAAGCAGAAATGGTTGTAATATTACCCAATTCTCCTTGACAGATGTCAGTCCTCTTGGCTCCGTCTATGATGAACTCTGGGTTTTCACAAATTTCCTGTCATGTATTTAAAAAAAGAGCATTAGGGGCTTTTTTTCAGCATGTTGCAAAATACGCACTGCATCTGCCACAGTTTTTTTTTTCTCACACTGGAGGCCATGCAAGTTGTAGTATTTGATTTTCAAGAAAGATATCCTGCTTTAATAATATGTTCAGACTCTATTAGAATGACCTGAAGGCAGCATATAGTGCACTATTAGTCAATATTTGGACTTGAAAATCTCTGTACCTCTGACATGATTGATAGTACGAGGACTTAACCCTGAAACTGAAAGCAGGTTGGAGAAATTTCACAGGCCGGGGTGAACCTGTGACCGCGAAGCCCACTCTGCATTCGCTGCATATTTATGAGGAGGCAGCTGTTTTAGGGGGCGGCGGGTCATGACCCTTTAGTCATCTGGACAAGTGATAATGCTGTGCTGAATGCGGGGAAGCACTCACCTCATAACTACGTATCTCTGTCACAGCAGCGTGACTGACAGCCTCTGTGATCCTAAAGGAAACTGGAACTTATACCAACATATTTCCCATCTGCCTGTTGTCATGGATAAGTTTATGCTGTTGTGGTGAAACATTACATTTGACCTATTTAGCTCCCAAGCAAAAACCAACATTTTCAAACGCCTTGTAATGTTGCAAGAAAATCCTTAAGCTTTCTGGTGTTAGAAAACAGAATAATAATGTCAGGTCTCAGTTTGTTTAGGGGATTCACAGTGACACGAGTCCCGTCATCATACGACTAACCGTAAGCTGTGAAAACGCAGCCTCATGTTCCAAATTTAGCGCAGAGCCCACTGCTGGCACCTTGATGGGATTCATGTATCACTAATCTCTGCTGAGTGTCTGAAGCTGCATTTATCATCTGCTTTCACACCTCAGTTCTGTGTTGCATTTTCTACAGGGCAGAAACGTGAAATTAAAATAATTTGTTTATGCTCCGTTTGTTGTTGGTTCGTAGATCTGCTTTGTGTTGTTATTGTACAGTGAGCAGATACTTAAGTACAATTTTGAGTTGTTTGTTCTTTACTTGTGTGTTTTGATTTAATGTTACTTAATAGAAAATTGTCAGCATGTGGGGAAATAAGCTTCATATTTGGCCCCTTGCTGACAATTACACGTGAAACCTGATACTACCATCAGTTTTTCACAGTAAGATGAAGCTTCAGCCAGAAGACAGTTAGCTTAGCATAAAGACTGGAAGTGGGTAGAAACAGCTAGCCTGACTCTGTCCTGCAGTAAAAACTCACTAATTAACAGGTCGTATTGTTTGTTTTTTCCATTGATTAGCTGTTTCTCCCTGTTGAGTTTCAAATTAAACCTCTAACAGGAGCTAAAGTATCATTTAAAGCTTGATGCAACAATAATATTAATCCAAGCATCCCCTTAAAGTACCCTGATATATACCAGTACATATGATATGATGTCGCACTCGGAGAGCTCACTTTGCAGTATGACCGCAGTGTTTGCATTTCTGTCTATTACTGTTGTACCTCTGCGCAGGGGGGTACATTACATGGACATATGTCTTCTGCCAAATGTCCTGATAGCAGAACCATTTGGAAGACAACCAAACCCAAGCTGCCGGTTATAAAATAAACATGAAAGCCTGAAGCCAACACTGAGTTGCCACTTTGTTTCCCAGCAGTGTCAGAGAGCGTCCTCCTGTGTTGGAGTCAGCTGTTTGTGACTGTAGAAGGTGATAACTTAGAGCTATGCCATTCAGCCGCATCAACCTGACACCACACAAATGTGCTGGGGAGTAAGTGATGAGATGCACAGAGCTTCTCGAGAAGAACTTTTAAGAGCCACTTTCACTTTAACCACAACTTTGACCTATAGAGGATATGACAAGAGACCATCACTCACCGAGGGGCGTTTCCACTCAAACTTCATTGAAGGTTTGTGGCTGTAGAAGAGTGAGGAGTCATTTGCAGGGAACAGAGGGTCTTCAAACAAAACACTCTTCTTTACGTATTTGTCTCGCAGTTCCAAAAAAGTCTTAAGACGCTTGGCATCCTTGACTGCCTCGTTTCTGCTCAGAATAGCAGAGTAGATTGAGTTCGTCCCAGTAGGAGCGTAATCAGATTTGTCATCAGGCTCAAAGGATGCTTCAGTTTCATGAAGCACCTTTACCTGTATCTCCTCCACAACGGGCACTTTCCCTTTATTGTCCCCCATGTCAACAGTGTCAGCCGCAGCCTTTGACTTTCCAGTTTCAGAGGGCAGCTTGTGAAGTGGCGTCCTTCCTTTTTTGTGTGTGCAGGAACAGAGAATGAACTTGCAAAACAACCCAAAGAAACTTCCTGTGTCCTCCCTGACTCTGGTAATCACTTTTAGTTCCCTTTAAAATACTGCCACTGCTTATATAGACAGGTCCTAACCAGCAGCCTCTCACACCAGCACCCACACAGACACTGTTTAGCCCATGGACCTAAATATAGGCCTCTTTAAAGGAGGGGAGGAGGCTTCTTGGAGAGAGACCCTGATCATGTCCCTGTGGTTTCAGTATGCTGTTCAGTGGGACTGTCCACAATCTGCCATAAATGCAACAGCAGTGGGAGTGGTAGATCATAGTACAACCACACAACAGGTGGTTAGTATGGTCGTATGCATGGCTATACGAAATAACACTATATAAAGTTTGTACTTAGCACTACAAATCTGACAGTTATGTAATAATTTTATTTGTTATAACTTTAATAATTTTCTGAAAATGAAAACACAATGAGTCAACTTTAAATATTATTATTATGCAGTAAATGTGTTCTCATGTAAAGTTTTTGCAAAAACAGTGGCTGTTTAGAGGTGATAAATACATATATAAATGTAATACAATATATATTAACAAAAACAAATGAGTGGACAGGGCTTTAAAAGAGATGACTTGGTGATTTTCTTGGTTTGGTAGGGTCCTGCTGCAGCCATTCGTTTCTCAGTCTGTCTGCAAACACGCCCACAGCCTGGGATTTAAAACATCAGTTACATTGACACCTAGTGGCCAAACGAACGACTCGACATTTACTACCATGTCTAATGGTTTGGTAAAGATGACAAAACCGACCAATCATTATAATTCAGTGTTCAGTTGGCCCGGCCCCTTGTCAATCTATGACTATATCAAATAAGAAAAAGGTGGAGACTGAGCAGAGGGTTGCCAGGTTTTAAGGAATCCTGCCTTTTTACGTTTATATATATCATAACAACAACTTTTACATATTGTGCTACGAGGTTGTGAAAATACTCTGTAGCTCGTAAATATACATACATACGACCATATCATAAGGAACATGTACCAGAGATCCTGTGTGGGAGGTCTTCGAATGCTGCAGAAGGGGGATGGGACAGACCGCGTCTGGCAACCAGCCTGGGCTCTGCCGAGAGCAGTGTGCATCTGTAAGTTGTCGCCATCATATGTGGCTACATGTTAACCTAGCTCCCAAGTCAGTCAGCCATACTGTCCGCGGATACAAAGCTATCGGCATCTTTACGCTCTGTTCGTGTCTTCGGTCGACTGTCTGAGAGCCGGTGTGATGTTATCGACCGGTGACCGTGTTTAGGATGTCGCTGTTTTGTGGAGTTTACTCACGTTAACGGAGCTGGAGTCTTGAGAAGCAGCAAGGGGCGGTGGGCTGCTAAAACCATCGCTACCTAACGGCGAAACAGCTTGTGGGTTATCTAGCGAGCGGGGTCATAATCTTAGGAGAGAGGACGGCCGAAGTGAGTGAAACCACGGTTCGGTGTCAGCGTTGGTCGCTAAACGGTCGCCGGTGGTTTCCGCCGTCGTCTCGTGCTGCAACGATCGGTAGCCAAGGAGCTAGCTAGTGTCACAGAGCTAGCTGCGACTCCGCCGAGAAACCGACAAGATTCACGGCCAGAGGAGATAGATAACCACCTGGGATCGGGCAGCTACGGTGGAAGTCTGTTAAACTGGAGCTGGCATCGTCACATCTCTTGTCTTTAACACGTAAGTTCAACAGTATGTGCTGCTTTTACTCATGTATGTGATTCGGTTTATATTGGCCTTTCCTGCTGAGAGCTAATTCAGCTAACTTCTTTTGCAAAGTTACTCCTCTCCTCCACCGGCGTTAGCCAGCCACAGCTACCGAGTGCATACAACTGTTGTCAAAGCTAGTTTTCAAATATGATCTAATAGTCATGTTTGGTGTTTATTAGCAGTGAACAGGTCGGTGTGTGTGTGTCTCTCTGTGTGGGGGCTGTGATACTGATGCTGTGTTTGGGTGTTTATGAATCATGCAGCAGGCTGCTGGGCCTGACAACCGAGAGGATGTCTGAGGGAGAGAGCAAACAGGCCCCGGACACCGTCCAGGAGGGGAAGCCGGAGTCGATGGCAGCTGCACCCACGGGTCAAGGAGTGTCATCGGTGTCTCCTCCTGTGTCCATGGTGACCCAGCCTCCAGCCACCGCTGCCACAGAGGATGAGGAAGAGGAGAGCGAGGATGAGTCAGAGATTTTGGAGGAAAGCCCGTGTGGACGTTGGCAGAAGCGCAGAGAAGAGGTAGGGTGATATATCAGCACAGGAGTCAGGTTTATCTGTATCAGGGTCCAGGTATATTACAGCTGATGCTTTATTTTGTCGTCTTTTTCCCCAAGGTGAATCAGCGCAACGTCCCTGGGATTGATAATGCTTACTTGGCCATGGACACCGAGGAGGGAGTGGAGGTGGTGTGGAATGAGGTCATGTTCTCAGAAAGGAAGAATTTCAAACTACAAGAGGTGGGTACAGAGTTGGGCCGACATCGATATGACGTGTGTGAAGCACTGCTGCAGTAATACAAGGATGATGTCAGGATAGAGGAGACTGTTTATATCTACCAGGAATTAAATGCCTCAACATGTTGTCTAGTGTTGTTTTTCCTGTGCGATAGGCGGCTTTGTTTGCTGTGATCTTACTAACAATGTGAAAGCCTACTTGTTTTCATTTCCCCTTTGGTTTTAAGCTCCTTAGGCAAGTGGTTGGACCTGTTGCTGCCAGCAAGTGAGGCAAAGTACACACTGTGACTATGTTGTTGCAAAAAAAAAAAAAAAAAAACATTTTGAGAAATGACCAGGCCAGTGGTATTCAAGGCTTAAGGTTGTGCACATGTTTTGGCATTTCAGGCATTTAACATGATGGCTTGGCTTCAGTGTGAAGTTGTTTTTAGTTGTTTTACTGTCAGCTCGGTTACAGGGAAGAAGGCTAGAGTTAGAGATGTATGTGTTAAGAAACATATGACAAGATCTACGGCATGCAGGGACTAGAGCCCCAGTGATGCAGTGGTTACTTTCAAACTCTAAAGATAGACAGGGGGCATTATTGTATGTCATTTTTACTTCTCTGCCCAATGTCAATTATAGAAAAAAAAACATACAACTCTGTGCGTCCTCTCTGTCTGTCCTGTAGCATCTAGACTTAGTCATTGACTATTTATTCATTGCCTGTTTTGCAGTTTTTAAACATGCACTCAGTCAGTAGAAATACTTTAAATAGATGCACATTTTCACCTGTTAAAAAAAGAAAAAGAAATGATCGTTCAAGCACAGTGAGCTCACTTGTGTTGGACTGTTTTCACATCATTTCAAATGCATTGAATCGCAGTTTGATAAATTTGACGGCACAAAGGCAGACGTTGCACCCGCTTTATTAACAGTTATATGGTGCAGAAACCATAATGTGATATGAATGTCTGAGCTACTTCCTTTTTCATTCTTCTACAGGAAAAAGTCAAAGCAGTGTTTGATAATCTGATCCAGCTGGAGCACTTGAACATTGTGAAGTTCCACAAATACTGGACGGACGTTAAAGAGAACAGAGTGAGGGTAGGATCATCATCCTGTTCATCCAGTCATGTAACGAGGAGCACAAAGACCTTCTGTGCTCATCTTCTGTTGCTCTTTTTCATGTCTGCAGGTCATTTTCATCACTGAATACATGTCTTCAGGAAGTCTGAAACAGTTCTTGAAAAAGACAAAGAAAAACCACAAGACCATGAATGAGAAGGTGTGAAACTCTGCTGTAACTCACTTGATGCATTTCCTGTTAAAATGATGCTGATAAAGCAGAAACAGCTGACGAACCCTGTTTAGCTCGTTTCTCTTCCTTTTTTATTCATTTATTTTATATCAACTTTCACTTCTGGTAACACGTTTCTTTCCTGGCAGGCCTGGAAGCGCTGGTGCACACAAATACTGTCTGCGCTGAGGTCAGTCTAACAAAAGGCTTCATTTTTATAAGCTACTTAGCTTTTATGAAGTAATCCTAGTAGAAGGTTTTACTCAATCTATGGTCCAAGAAAGGGGTTTTCCTGCAAATTTAGATAATCAGCTGTGTCACAGAGTTGTGTCCAGGAATCATGTTTTTAAAAAATATGAACGTGGCAAACATAAAAAAAAAGCTGCTGTGGTTTGTGAGCATTTTTAACCACATGACCTCCATGTCTCATCTCCAGTTACCTGCACTCATGTGAACCTCCCATCATCCACGGCAACCTGACCTGTGACACCATCTTCATTCAGCACAATGGCCTCATCAAGATCGGTTCAGGTAAATATCAGAGATCACTTCATTTTTAGGTTTCATCCGAGAATCTAAACATTTATGTCAATGAAACTTTGATTAGATAAACATCCAAGAATAAAGAGACAAAAAATACAGCACACCTACACTCACTCATCTGAACTCTTATCAAGTGTGTGTGTGTGTGTGTGTGTGTGTGTGTGTGTGTGTGTGAAAAAAACACAAAACATATTTCTAAAGCATGACTGTAACCCACTGGGTGATACAGCTCTGTTTCCCAATGATTCACCACATGCTCTTTCTTTTAAGAACAATAAACATGTTTTTGTCATTTTCCTTCCGCCCACTTTCAGGTGAATGATGCGCTGTTTTTTGTTCTGCATGTGCATGTTTCGTTGCTTTGATGATATGTGACGTATGTCCCTCATCAGTCATTCTTTTGTTTTCCATACTCCTGTTGCCTTTTTACCATTATTGTTACTATTGTTGTTATTGTTAGCAGCATTAGACCCAGCATCACAGTCTTTTGTCTTTTGTCCTGATGCTTTTAGTTGCCCCGGACACCATTAACAACCATGTGAAGACCTGTCGGGAAGAGCAGAAGAGCCTTCACTTTTTTGCCCCAGAATATGGAGGTAAGTTGCTGCCATGTGTCACTCCCCTCAGATACAGCTGTGCTGGTGTTTGTCTGATACTGATCAGTGTGTGTGTGTGTGTGTGTGTGTGTCTGCCCTCAGCTGTTGCCAATGTTACCACAGCCGTGGATATCTATTCCTTTGGAATGTGCGCCTTAGAGGTGAGAGGCTCGTCACGTACTGACATGACACAAAAGTGCCAGTCCCCTCCTCTGCAGAGATAGTTCATGCTTTACAAAGAAATGAGTGACAGAAATCAGAATGACACTCATCTCTGTTTTGGAAGAAATGACTTGTAATAGTTCTTTTTTTGTCTTTTGGTGACATGACAGATTTTTGTGTGTTGCTGCTACTGGTGTAACCTTTGTATCTGCATTTGTGAACCAGTCCTAATCTACACATTTCTTTGTCCCATCACCTCCTCAGATGGCTGTGTTGGAAATCCAGAGTAATGGAGATTCGTCTTATGTGTCCCAAGAAGCCATAAACAGTGCCATTCAGTCCTTAGAGGACCCGCTGCAACGGGTGAGTGGAGAAGAGACGGCTGTTTCAAGCTTGTGTGGCTGGTTTGAGACACAGATGGACAACCTCAAGTTTTTTTTTTCTTTTCTTCTTTCCTCTCACACCATTTCAGGAATTTATCCAAAAGTGTCTGGAGGTAGATCCCAGTAAGAGACCCACAGCTAAGGAGCTGTTGTTTCACCAGGCCTTGTTTGAGGTGCCCTTACTTAAGCTGCTGGCTGCACACTGCATCGTCAGCCACCAGCGTGAGTGAAAACACACACACACACACACACACACAAAGATGAAAATATAGAAGCTGTGTGTCATGAAACCTCAAAAACACATTACACACTGTCACAAAAATAATCTGAAAGTGAGTTTGGAAAATGAGAATAAGTGTGTTGTCTGTTTTCCTGTAGATATGATTCCAGAAAATGCTTTAGAGGAAATGACAAAGAACATGGATCCTAACTTGGTGATTGTTGAGGCCAAGGAGGGAGTACAGATGAAGTAAGTCAGAGTATCACACTGCTGCACCAGGTGAAAATGATTCTCGAAAAAAAGGACATTTACAGTGCAGGTTACAGTTTTTATCTGAGTTGTATGAAAATGTGCACACGTTGAATGTTCAGTATTAGTGACAGTTTGTCTTGTGCTTCAGACTCTCTCAGTTCCCTGCCCTCGAACTGGACAAGTTTCTGGAGGATGTAAGGTAAGAAAACAAACATGGGAAATGTACATTTATGTTCAGTGGATCTATAGTTAAAATAAATACCTTCCAATGTCCAGGTAACAACTGAACATGACATCATTTGTACTGATCCTTGTGTTTGGTGACTCAGGAATGGGATCTATCCTCTGACTGCGTTCGGGATACCGTGTCCACAGCAGCCTCAGCAGGAGGCGGTGAAGTCACCCATCGTGCCCCCGTCTGTCAAAACCCCTACTCCTGAACCTGCAGAGCTCGAGACCAGGAAGGTATGAAGTGAATTTACTTCATTATCAAATCCATTAGATCAGATATGTGAAAATCAGTCTGTTCTGTTTTTGTCTTCATGTAAATCCAGGAAATAAAGAAAAGAAGATGAGATTAAAAAGGGAGATTAGGAACAGATTAGAAATTCTGGAAAAAACTGCATCAGCCCTGAACAGTTTCTCCTTGCTGAGCTCTGCACGAAGAATAAAACCCAAAAAACATTCCTCAAACTAAGCTCACTGATTGGATTGGAGGATTTGCATTTAACTCTTAATTGAAAGCCGTCTGCATTCAGCTGCTCTATCTGCCAAACACTAAGACGGCACTTCTGCTTTTTCTCCAGGTCCTTCAGATGCAGTGTAATATTGAGCCTGTGGACGAAGGCACCAAGCATCATGTAAGTCTCAAACGTGTCTGTGTGAGGACTGATGATCTTTAAGTAGTGGAGCCTGTCGGTGAAAGTGTGTGTGATGTTTTCTTTCACTCTCCCTCCAGCTGACCTTACTGTTGAAACTTGAGGATAAACTGAACAGGCACTTGAGCTGTGATCTGTTACCAAGTGAGTTTCTCTCCATGTCTTTTTGTCATATAAGTTGGATCTCCTTCACATGTGCACATTTGCTGTTGTGTATCACTGTTATCTATGAAGCCGTTAAGACAGTGCAGCGTTAGAGATGCACTGTGGAGGAAACCACACTGTCTTGGTTATATGCTGTTTCTCACTTGTGTGCACATGTTTCCTCAACATCTGAGACCATGTATTTGAATTAATTTCATCATTATTGTGTCAAACCTTCTTTTTAAAGACACATCATTTTATTATTTTGTACTTTATAGAGCTGGCATGATGTTTGCGATAAAAGCTATAGATGATGCATCTTAACACCTCGTCATCCACCATGTAAATGTTGTGACAGATTTGTATTTGTGTCCAGATGAGAACGTGCAGGAGCTGGCTGTGGAGCTCGTTCAGCTGGGGTTCATCAGTGAGGTTGGTAGAGTTCAGAGTTCATCATCACAACATGCAAACATAAAGGTTTACCAGGCGAGGATCTTTTTGTTTGTTAACCCTGCTGCGTCCTTATTTTTCAGGGTGACCAGCCGCGACTTGCATCTGTTCTTGAAGAGGCCTTCTCCAAGTTCTACAGCCGAAACGGATCTCTCAATCCGGTGACCGTCTCCTCGTAGCAGAGGACTTGCCAGGCCTTCTTTCAGCCCTCCTCGTCCTCTTAAGCAGGACTAGCTTTTTGCTTCACCTCTGAGTTGCAGGAAAGCTTTTGCGAGGACAGGGGAGGAAGCCTTGGTCTGATTGCAGATCCTGCAGCCTGTCCTTGTATCTTCTGGTGGGAAAAAGCTGCCACTAAGTGGTTGTTGGCTTTCTATCTTTTTTTTTTTTTTTTTTCCTTCCCACCCAATACAGCCATCTGCTTCTCTTTTAAAAGAGAAAATCCTAGTCGCAACTTAATGGAAAATACACGTTTCCACTTTTTTGGCTTATTTCTTTCAGTTGTGAGTAGAGACAAAATGTTAGGGGTAAGCAGAATAAAACTGGATGACTGCAGTATTTTCCTTAAGTCAGTATTAAAAAGGTGTATTTTAAACATTTTTACGTAAAATTGTTTGATAGTTGTCTGTATGAAAAAAGAAAAAAAAAAAAAGAAAATCTTTGTCCCGGCATACCGACGTGTATGTATTATGGTGTTGTAAGGTTTAAGTCTGGTTGTCTGGTCCTTTGAAACTTTCTCTTGAGCAGTGAGTGAGGCATCTTCCTACCTTGTATCGGTTTTTTGAAGACTCTGGTCGAGTGCATCGAGCTTGTCGTACCGCAGCAGCAGATGCAGCGTCACTTCAAAGTTTCTGTGATTATATCGAGTTTAAGTCATGAAACATGCAGTCGCAACACAATCTGAAGAGCTACCGAAGAATTATTAAAAGTCAAACTATTTATTTGTGTATCTTTTCTTGAGTGTTTACTGTACTTCACTTCCAGCACTAAAAGGCCGGTGGTTGTTTGAATGTAAGCTTTTACTTGCTCTCTTTCTCCTCCTCCTTCAAACCATGCTGTTACTTTCTGTGATAAAGGGGTGTCGACTGTGGTCCAACTATTGCTATAGCTTCTGTTTTTCAAGTAGCCCATCTGCAGCACTTATCGATTAGGGCTTTGGTCAATAAGTCGTCTTTAGCTGGCACTTTGCAACTTTAGAGGTTGGTTTAGGTCCATGTGAAGATGCTTTGGCGTTTAAACACATGATGCGACGGGTGTTTGTCAACAGGTTTGGTGAGTGCATGTATTGCTTTTCTATGTCTAAATGGAAACTGATGCATGCAACACGCTTTCTTCTGGAGTTGTTTCAGTTCCTTTCTTCTAAGTCAATGGTGATAGATCTAAAATAATTCATCACACAGGAAGAGTTTTGTCAGCTCAGGCCCGTCAACATTTAGATTTCGTCTCTGAATTGCATTAGTTTCCCTTCGTGGCCGAGGCTTCCTGCGTGACACCGTAGCTATAAACAAGTGCTCTCGCCACTTAGAAAATTCAGATTTATTTTTTTGCCTCTGACCAATCCTATCTGTTAAATGTTTGAGGATCTCTCTGCTAGTTTGCACTACTGTACACTTTTACATCCTGTTGGAAAATGTCCTAAGGCCTCAGGCTCCTTCACACCAACAGGAACAGGAAGTTAAATAATTGGGAAATGGCGTCATTTAAAATTACTTAGTCGATAATCTGAAGTCTTGCCTTCTTTATGCTGTGACTACTTTCTGTTAGGGTCTGTAGATACAAGTGTGGAACCGCCTGGCATGCTTGTAACCATCTTGTACACTGTATGCTGGACACTGTGCTCTGTTTCTGCTACGCATTTACCCCCTTTTTTTCACCTCCTGAAATAAAAAACTACACTATCAGCACTTCATGTCCTCGTTTGGTCTCGTCTTGTGTTTTTAAACTTTGTCTCTGTGACTGAGCTCCACGTTAGGTGGCACATGCTCATTATCTTTTGTGCAAAGGCTGGAATAAAACTGGTACAATAAACATACTCTTAAGTATTTGGAAAAATGTGGATGGTTTGAAAATGTAATTGTATATGTATATAGAATTTACTCAATGAAATCTGAGTTGAATCACATTCAGTTTTATAAAAGCGAAAACAAACAATAAAATTGAGTTTAATTTACTGAAGAAAATAAACTTTGAAAATAAAGTGAATTTTATGTTAATTTCACACTTTGACTAACACAAATTGCTAAATTATAAATAATTGTGTTAAGATAGTTACCTTCATTTTGACTGGTATTTAAACATTAATTATCGTCACTCTATTAAAATAATGGCCTGAGTCATTTTTTCAAGTTTTTGGGAAAACACAAAAAAGAACTTTACCAAATGCAGAGCACATGATATTTAGGCCAAAAACTCATTTTTGTCAAAAAATGACTTGGCCGTTATTTTAATCGCGTGACGTTATGAATTTTACTCAAATTTTGTCACCTCAGAAAAAACATATTTTTGGTCACAAATTAAGAATCTGGTATCGTTTCTAATTATTAAAATTTTTTTATCACAAGTGTTTAATATGATATAATGATGGCAGTGGGGAAATTTCATGTCCAAAAGGTCAAAGGTCAACTTTACTGTGACATCATTTTCTGGTCATTTTTCTGCTGTAACTCAGCAAAAAAAAAAGACCATTCCCACTTAAAATAAAAATTAAATTAAATAACATAAAACATGTTGCTTGGTGGAAAACCTACATTTTGGTGAAGCTCTGACTTCAGATTATAAAGCTGGAACTGAGTCCCATATTAATTCTCTTCTAGATAAAATAACGTACACACAGACACACAAATGGAACAAAATTCACTTATTTAAATCATTTATACAAAAGCCCATCCTGGTGTATCAGGAGCGTGATCTCTATCTGTCTCAGAGCATCACTGTCTCAATTGACAATTTGTTCAAAATTTTAAGAAACTGTAGCCCTTGTACAAGTAAAATCCATGTACATACTTTAAGTCACAATGTGTGCTCCAATACCAGTTGAATAAAACACGTTTCATGCTGACAAACACATTGCCGTACAAAATTACAGCAGTATAATAATAATAATAATAGTAATAATAATAAAAGTACAGCGAGACTTAAAAAATACTTTTCATATAAAACGCCCTAGAAACACACTCTAAATAAAAAGCTACCAAAATGGTGACATCCAGTTCATGAGTGTTTTTCAGTGACGTGGGTGTTTTCAATTCTGTACATTAAGTAAAAAAAAAAAAAAGAAAGAAAAGAAACAAACTACAAAAACAGTACATAGCACTTCAATTCAAACACATTACTCTTTCACATTAAATTTGTGTTTTTACTTCCCAGTTTGAAAGTAATGTATATAGGCACAGTAATTAAATTCGTGAACCATGTTTTGGCCAACACTATCCCTCGTTATTCACAACTCCACTTGAAAGTTAAATCACTTTTTCACACTCATTAGTTTCCCCATTGTGGAGCAGAGAGCTGCCGAGCGAGCGTTAAAATGTCATCATCAGCTGCCACTGGAAACGAGCAGAGATAATCAGTGGGCTCTTTTTAACCGCATCTCCTCCACATGATCAGGTCACTCACCTCTCCTTATCTTCCAGACTTGCAGATACAACGCCACATATTTCATACCAATATTTAATAGAAATACTGCCCAACTCTGAAGGGTCTCATTTCAAAAATCTGTATTATTTTAGATTTTTAAAAGCGTTATTTTGAATTAATTTCAGCACATTTCAACAAATCTTCATCCTCTATTTACAGGCACCGACAACATCCTGCTGCATACTTTAAAAAGAAAAGAGTATGTGAATGTTGTCATATGATATTATTATTATTATTAGATTTTATTCTTTAAGAGACTCGACTGCAGTATATTTCAATTTCATTAAATCAAAGTACCGTTTATCTTAAATTCGTTTAAAGTCCATAGAGCAAGGACATAATTCACTATCATCATTTTCCATTTCTTTATAATTATATATGTGTTGAGATGTGAGTCACAGTTTTCACATCTGACCTGCACAGCTTGAAACCTAAAATACTTCAGAATATTTTAATCAATAAGCTTTTTTTTTCCACAGGAGACACTCTGACATGTCACTGTAGGAAAAGCAGACATGTAATTAATAATGACGGTTTCTATTTTCTATTCAGCTGCTCCAGATTCAGGGTCCTGGTGGTGAGCACGCTGGCTCTCTGTCACTCTGTCTTGGCTTAGTGAGACACTTTTCATTAGTGACGCCTGTGCTCTTCATAACATGGCATCTATAAAAAAACATTTTAGACATTTCTCTGCTAATAAGCACTGAAAATCATTTGGCTCAAAGAAATACACTGAAATTGTACCTTATTTTGAAATATTTCACCAGTATCACGGCAGAATGAGATAATTCTGTAATAATAATTAAAACAAAGATGATTATGTTTCTTATTCTGACATCTTTGTATTGTAATAGTAATACTTAGAATAAGACTAAACAATATTAAATGATCAATTTCACTTTCTTTTAAAGCTGGAGTAGGCCCTTTAGTGGGAGGTGGGATTTTTTATTTGCAATATTTCAACTTTAATAAACATAAATCCTGTGACATCAGTATATGATTAATTCATATTTAGTCATTTAATAGTTTAATTAGTAGTTTGAGATGATTCCAGGTCCTAAAAAAGAGAGGCAGACTGACTGAGTCCAGCTTTTTTGGACGTCGTTTAAATTTCTTTTTTTTTTCTTTACTAAGTTTGGAGTGAAACTCTTCGACGCTTCGACGCTCGATGTGGAAGGAAACGTGAAAATATATAATACACAGAATAATTCAGGATAGCACCATCAGTGCAGCTGAAGACATTCAACCTGTGGAGGCTCGTCTCAAGGTTCCTATAATGGCTCCAAGTAGAAGAGAAGATCTGCAGTGTTGTTTAGCTCTGTAATAAAATCCATAAACCTCTCGTGTGTGTGTGTGTGAGGAGGCTCCGAGGAGCTGCCGTCCTTTCACTTCTTCAGACACTGGTACATCAGCGCTCGTGGATTCAGCATGTAGCGCTCAGAGTTGAGGAGCTTGGTGAGATACTGCGGCACCGGGGGCCGAGGGGCCATGTAGGAGACGCCAGGGCTGACAGCCATCACCTCCGCGATCTTCTGCTTCATCTCACTTATCTCCCGGTCCTGCTTCATCACTTTATCTGTAAGACAGTAAAATCTGTTGAAGTCGCAGCAAATGTAAAATATATCATCTGGAAGATTAAGAAAACAAATAATAACTCTTTGCTTTTTGTCTAAATACATCATTACAGGAAACTGCTCTCGTAGAGCAGCTGAGGAAACACTTGTATGAACTTGTCAATGAGGAGTGGAGCCAAAATATGAAGCACTTAAAGGCCACTAGGTGGTGCTTTTGGACCCAGTTTCCCACCCTGAACTTTAAATCCAACTCTGATGTGATGCTATTTTCAGATTGTCAAACAGGATTGAATAGCCTTCCTCGTGTGTAAACTGATGTTTAGACAAAGTGTGTGAACCTTGAGCGATCTCCAGCTGCCGGCGGGCATCTCCCAGGGCAGAGAACAGGTCCAGCTTGATGCGAGTCTCTGCACTCAGGTTGTACTCCAGGTGCTGAGCCTTCTCCTGCATGGCCGACAGAGTGGACAGCAGCATGTCCGTCTCTTTCTCCACACAGCGGTACTTCCCCAGAGCCTGAGTCCGAGAACACATCCACAGTGAGACCGAGTGTGAAACTCCTCCTCCAGTGACCAGCCACAGCAGCCAGCGCCTTGGTTCCCTGAGTGTTTGGTGCCGTTTTTTAAAATTCTGGTCATTTTCTTTTTCCAATTTGTGACTTGAACTATTTTGGAAATTTAGTTGTCATTCACTTAGGGAACCAACGCGCCACAGACAAAAAACTATTCACACAATGACGATGACCCACAAAAGCTGCACATAATGAGAGAGATACTCTGAGGGATGATTCTTTCTGTGTTAGACATGAACTGAATTAACATTGCCTCAGATTGTGAGGAGCGTGTCCTGGGCTCAGACACTTTATATTCAACAACAAAATGTTGTTTTTTTCTTTAAATGAAATCCCTGGGTTCTAGTTGAACATGCTTCATGAGGAATATGCCACTAACATTAAATCACACAGTACAACAACGCAAACACCTGATGTCAGACAACAATAACCAACAGCAACAGCGATGTGATGACAAAGTGCAACATGTCGACTGCAGGCCAAAATAAAAGTAAAAAAGACTTCATTTCTCACATTGAGACTAGTGAGATTCTAATATGTTTTACAAACACAAAGAAGTACACACACAAAAAAGTCAAAAACAACGAGTCAAACAGCGAAACTACCACACGACTACATGACCAAACTGAAGACTTGAGACCACTTGAGATTCACAGACACTTAAAAAACTCACAAGTTCATTCCCAAACAGAGGAAAAAGATACCTCAACATCACTCTCTAGATCTACCACCCGACTCTCTTTCACTTGATACTCCAGCTGCAGTTGTTTGTACTCTGTCTCTAGATCTTTAACCCTTTTCCTTAACATTTGGGTTTCAGAGTGTTCCTGCCTGGTGTAGGAAGACGGAGAAAATCAGAGTTCGGAGCAGTGAGAGACGAGGCTTCACTTGAAATGAAGACCAGATCACACAGAAAGAAACATGGCATTTCATTTGCAGGGTTTCACATCGACCTCATTGTTTATAGTCTACACAGCAAGTGAAGGTGGTTATAAAGCAATATCTACACAAAGTTACTACAGAGGGAATTACTGGAAATATGTTTATTGGCTTTTTTGTCCGAGAGCTGGAGAAGAAGATGGACACCACACACACATCTGTAGGTTTGATATGAAGCTACATCCAGCGGCCAGTTTGCTCAGTTATCACAAATTACTCAAAGAAAAGCACTTTTTTTACTCTTTTATTCTATTGCATACGCTGTGCAGCCTGTTCTCGTTCTGTTTTTATTTCTCAATTATTACTTGAGTCTTTATCTTTGTATTTTTCTCCAGCAGAGAAGCCGCACATTGTTTCATTGTACCTGTTTTAATGACAGTAAAACCACCAGCATCTCTACAGCTCACAAATTAACATCCTGTCTGTTTCCAACCAAAGTGTCCGAGCCAACTGTTTCCTCCTGTTTCCATTCGTTATGCTAAGCTAAGCTAAGCTAAGATAAACTAACCAGCTGTAGCTTCATATCCAACACACAGACATCAATGTGGCGCCGACTCCAAAACTTGGCAAGAAAGCAAATGAGCATCATTTGGCCGTACGCTCAGAGCAGAGTTTAATTACACTCAGTAGCAAGCAAGTAATTTGCAGATCCAGTTTTGCTCCTCATGCACTGAGCCTGTTGAGTGTCGGGGATGGTAAAGGTGTGATTTACCTGTTGGTCAGGCTCCGTGCCGCGCTGGCCGCCTCCTCCAGTTTCTGGGCTTGAAGTTCGGCCAGCTGTTTCTCAGCAGAGAGTCTGGCCTCCGTCTCTGCTCTGGTCTTCTTCTCCAGCATCACACTGGTCTGTTTGTCCCGCTGCTTGGTTTTAGTCAAGCACAGGATCCTGAAGGAAAAAACATTAACCTCACTTTAAATAAGGTTTAAAAAAAAACAGGATGAAATAGGGAGACATAAGTGGGTCAACTGCACCAAACCACAGAGTGTGTGTGCGAGCTGATTTCAGCATGTTGAAGTTAAATATGTCTCTCGTCATCATCCTGGTAAGTTGCTGAATCACTGGAGAGCACCTTGCTTTAAAAACTGGAGCATGTCTTATCAGAGGTGGTGGCGCTGATCCAAACTGTCTCAAAAAGATTTAAAGCCTCCAGGTGGTGGATGTGGCTTTGATGTCGTAAATGTGTCACAGAGAGTTCATTAGGAATTGGATGAACTGAATAACTAAGTCTGTTTTCACCGTAGTGTTTTTGTTTTGCTTCATAAAACTGTGTAAACGTATGCTCTCAGAGAACATCTTAGCTGGGGGGTGTAAGAAAATACTGATACACTAAAATATGGTAACATTTTAGGGACAAAATACTGTATTGACTCTTTGAAGTGCCGTATTGATATTTTATTAATAGTTGGTGTTTGTGACTGTGGTTTTTAGACTGTAGACTGTTGCAGCAGCCATGTATCATATTGATAACACTGACAGTTCACACATTTAATTTCTTAATGTTAACCTCTCTGTAAGCCCCTTTATCGCTGAAAGGACACGCCACTTTTTCCCGAACAGGTGATTGGCTGGTGGGTGGAGCCTTTACTTGGATTCAGATCAATCCTGAAAGCTACCCTGTCCCGGAGCAGGTTAGCCGTTGCCTCGACACCAGAAACACAGGGTTAACAACCCTGAAGTTACCTCGCTAAACCGGTAATCCTGCTCCGTTATACAGGCCGCAGATGAAGATCCGTGCAGCACTAGAGAGTGCTACCGGCGGATGCTATTCTGCTATACGCCACCGCTAACACCCGCTAGCTCGACGCTAACTTCCGCTAGTGGTGGCAGCTAGCATCCGCCGCTATAGTTCTCCACAACAACCCTCCTACTCTTCGCAGCATAGTCCTCGAGGCTCACATTAGCTGCGTTTACATGCATTGTTTTCCTCAATCTGATTGAAAACAATCGGATTGAATGACTCTTACTCGATCTGTATACATGAACGCTAAATAAAGCGATCCACAAACATGGCCCGGCTGAAGCCGATTACATAGTTTCATTGACATGCGCAGAAGGTATTTCCCGCGAACGTCAATACGTCACTCCTACGTATTACGGCGCGCATGCGCAGAATGAATAATCCAGTCTATCGACCGAATCCACTCTATTCAGCCGTTTATATGCGGCATCAAGGTGACTACCAGTCGGTGTAGACTACCTCTTTCAATCCGATCAGATATTTAATCAGATCTGGGTGAATCGGATCCGCTAAGGTGTTTTGTTTACCTGAGACATTTTGAATCTGATTGACCTATTAATCCGATTATAAATAGGATTTCATTCACTGACTAGTCCTGATTACTGCTGCTACTGTCAGGGGCAGGAGGCGTGCACAGTTGAGACCGAGAGGAGGGGCGCCGTTTGAATGTTTTGTTTATAAACTGCAACAAACAAACCTCCAGTCTCTACCTTCAACTAAATTTGTACAAACTGAATATTATCAGATCTCATGTAGCTGTGAGAATCAGGGATGAAAATGTATTAAAAAAAAATATTTGGTGCGCAGCCCAAAATGCCCTCTGCATGTCTGCTGCTTTGGCTTTGGCCTGGGTTTACCTGCACACACCCCAAGTTTCAGTTTTCATTTGTAGACCAGTGGCCCACACAAGGATCAACTGTTATGGATCACTCACTTGCTCTGGAGCAGCATGTTGGACTGTCTGAGCAGGGAGACCTCTGGTCTCAGGCTCCTCTCGCTGTTTGTCAAGTTGCAGACGTGACTCCTCAGCTCCTGCTCGCTCTGCCTGCTCGCCTGCAGCTCGCTCCTCAGCCTCCTCATCTCCTGCTCCAGTCTGACGTTCACAACAAAAGAGGAGATTTTTTTTTTTTTTGGCATCGATTTCACCATCCAACTCAGCGGAAATGAATTATTTGTGACTTACTTGCTCATCTGCTCAGCGTGGTGATTCTGAGCTGCTGTGGCGCTCTTGTCGGCCATGTCCCGGTTGGGGCTGACTGTTTTAGAGCTGGATCTCTGCTTCTTCTCCGTCCTCGCTGCAGGTGGTGAGGGAGTGTTTGAGCTTCCCCTGCGAGCTTTGGGCGAGGAGCTTTTAGCCGCCCGTGCGGCTTTGCTGCCCTGCTCCTCTTGAGGTAGATTATCCGGGGCTGTGGAGGATTCTGGTCCTCCTGCCCCGCTGTGGAGCAAATCTCTGGACTCACTGACGCTGTGTTTGGATGATGACGGTTGCCGGTTTGATTCCCCTGGCTTCACCTCCTGCATTCCCTTCTCTGTTGCTCTCTCTTCACTGCAGATCTGGAGGCAATCCACAGTGTGGGCCTCGTCGTGGTTCACAACAGAACCGTTCTGACACTGATACTGACTCGACTCAGGCTTCGTCTTCCACTTTGAGTCTGCAAGAAACAAACAAGATTTTTGTAAAACATGATTCCCTTTGCAAATTAACTGGGTGATTTGTAGATTTATTTATATTTAAAATGTGTCATCACTGTCCATGTGGACCAGACAGGAATGAAGATTTCTGAAGTGCATATTTATCATAATTAGCACATGAATTTTTGAGTTTGGGGCCAAAAATTACTTTAAAAACACGTTTTCAGCTGATAACACTAAAATTTTGCCGTTACTTCATAGAAGCATTAGAGGCAGGGGCAAATGCAGCAAACGATCCCGCTGGCCACCTGTCTTGACCTTCGACCTTTAACCACCAAATTCTACCGAGTTCATCTGCGAGTCTGAGTGAACATTTGTGCAAAACGGTCGTTGGTGATGAGAAGCAGTGGGAATGGTAGCGGAGGTGTAAACGAACAGATGATGCAGATGCAATGGACTCACTGCTGCTGCCGCCATCTGTGCTCGTCTTGGGGAAAACCTGCAGACCCGGAGGGAGTGAGTGCTGCAGGAGGTGCATGTGGAAGTCGTTCTCGCTCTGCACAGCTTTCTGTATGCGCAGCTTGAAGATGTTGGTGAAGTAGCAGGTGGCATCGAATCCCAAATAAACCACAGGGTATCCAATACTGAGGGAGAACACAGAGGGGAAAGAAGAGTGTAAATGCCACTTAATAAAGACACAAACATGTTGGCTGACAGATTTCTATTATTAATGGTTACTTTATTAATAAATGTATGCATATTTTAAATCTTTCAAATCATACTGGATTTGACTTCAGCAGGGAGCATTAAAGTGAATTTACTCTTGTAATCTATGGTGCACAAAGACGGTGGTGTCTCATTGGCTGATTCACGATATCACACATGGGATATTTAAAAGATTAATACAGATTCTTTTTTATGACAGTTTAATCAATTTCCCTGCAAGAATCATTAATTTAGAGAATTTGGGTTTTTTGAGCAAATCCACATTACCAGTGTGCAGCAAAAAGATGAGAGAGGTTGGCATGAGAGGTTTTAAGGTCTTTGAGCCGAAGTGAAGCCTCTGTGTACACGAGGAGGATCCACAGGGACACCGTTGATATACACATGCCCTTCTCTGCAAGAGAAACATGAAATAATGAGTCTACTGTGATATTTATTCTGATAAAATCATTCCTAGTTCAATTACATGTTTAGTAGCTCATTGAAATGCAACAAAACTCTTAATTCAATTCAATGATCCACATACTCACCTGTGTGCCATATATAATTGAATAATACATAGGTGCTCGCCACAAAGAACAGCCAGTGCAAAGGAACAAAAATCAAACAAAAGATATCAAGAGTGAAGGCAGCACAAACAAAAACAATGCAAATAACCTGCAAAGACAGAAAACAACCCTTTGAGTTAAATGCACTGGAATCATTATGTAAAATGATCATCTTCATCATCATAGTAGTTGTTGTCCTCACCAGCCCGTGGCAGTGGAAGGTGGTGTACACACTCCCGAAGAAGAGCCAGCACGGCCACAGGTACTCCAGTCTGAACTCAAGCACGAAGTCTGCCAGTAACACCAGCGTCCACATCATCATAAACTTCAGGAAGGTGTACGCACTGGAAACACAAAGAGAAATCACAAAAAAAAGACCATTAAATGTCAAATATCTGCACATTTAAATGTGCATTCAGCCTCTGATTCCTGTAAATAAAGACATTACAGATGCACTAAAGCCAGAGCATTAAACACACACACCACACACACACACGAGCTAATTAAATACAACAGATTGGACACACAGTGCTGGGCTCTAATTGACCGTCTGCATCTTTAGAAACACAGTTGCTCCTTTTAAACAGAGGCAGTAAAGAACAATGAATGTTCCTTCATTTGTTCTATTAGAGCGATCACGAGCCAAACAGGAGCTGCGGTTTCCTCCTTTGTTCTGCTCGTCCATAGGCTGCTATCACATCGCCCCTTCTTTGTTTGGTAACCATGGCAATATTTCATCTGGAGGAGAGAGGGAGCACCACAGCATCCTATGACACATCCCAGCTCCAGTCTCTCTCTTTAAACAATACTGATACTGATCGAGGAGGTTTTCATTTTTAAATCTTTATCACAAACGTGCAAATTATTTCACATTCACATGTTATTATTGATACAAGTATTTAAACTAGGAGTAGGAGACGGGACAAAGAGCGTCGTAAATACCTGTTACAAGTTTAAATGTACCTTATAAGAACCGCAGGAGCATATTTTGACTTATCTCACTGGTATCGTAAAGAGCTAAATACGGAAATCATTCCTCAACAAAACTATTTTGAGTTTTGAAAACACAACAATAAACAACAACAGTTCATATCTAAAGAAAGGGAGGGTGAAAAGAGAGGAAAACAGCATCTTAAATTTCTTATAGTCGTTGGAAAATACAAGTTAATTAGCCTCACAATGTTATTGATAATCTACTTTTTACAATAGCTCAAGCCATTTCACAACAACAACAACAAAAGGAGCAGCATTTTTACCTTTGACCTGCAAATTCAGGCAAAAACATCCTTCAAAATAAGACGTGTTTACGTTTATTTTCCAAATAGTTAATTTCCCATTGTCTCTCTCTCTCTTCTTATGTGAAACAATGCACCATTAAAACAAGTGGTTTCTTTCTCCCCCGAGTCTGTTTTTTGTCTGGACTCTGTCTAGACGCGTTCAAATTATGCAATAAAGAGTAAAAAACGAGCCGCTTGAGGGGGAAATGCAGAGCAGGACACTGAACACAACACGGAGCCTGTTAAATGTGTTGATGTGTGGAGAGGAGACGGCAGGCGGTGAGTGGAGGGGGAGCAGGCCGAGGGGAAGTTGCATCCAGCTGCTTGTGTCTCTGTCTGTAAACAATGCAGCCTCAAGTGCAAGTCGGCACCGACAGCTCCTGCACTCAGCCGAACCGACGCCTGGGGGGGGGGGGGGGGTAAGCCCCGGACCGGTGCATTAAGAGACCGGGAGAGACAGACAGACCGAGAGACAGACAGGTGATGAACATCCACACACACACACATAACAAAGACCACAACAAAAGCAGCAGCCTCCATCCATCCCCCCTCCCTCCCTCCCTCCGCCGGCTCTACCTCTCAGACAGCTTCTCCGTGATCCTCAGTTTTTTCATCTTCCGTAGCCTGCTCGCGTCCACATAGCGTTTCTTCATCTTACGGCTTCTGCTGCCTCCTCCGTCCTGTCGGCGGACACCGCGGCGGCGGCGGCGGCGGCGGCGGAGAGGAAAGAAAACAGAGCGCGAGGAGGGGAAGGAAGAAAGAAAGAAAAGAAAGAGACAGAGGAGGAGAGGGAGGGACAGAGAGAGGGAGATGTCTCTTTGTGGGAGAAGATGCTCAGTTCAACCTGTGATGATGATGATGATGATGATGTCTGGGAACAAATACAGACGACTGGCGGCCGTGCGCATGCGCAGTGGAAGTTGTACCTACAAGTTGCCATCGCAGGAGGGGAGCAGATCAACACTGAGGACGCTGCACTCAATCTGAAGTGTTAATCAATGTATAGTGTAAAAACACTCATATACATACACAGTGAAGGACAAAACACACACACACACACACATATATATATATATATATTTATAAACATGTATGTATATACTACACTTTTTTAATAGCTGTTTTGTTGTTGAGTGTATTTTCTGAGAACCTGTAATTAACATAAATATGGTTTTGATTAATTAATTATTATTTTGTACATTTATGTTTCATATGACTTTTACATCTCTACAGTTAAACAGACAAATATTCTGTTTTTGACACTACTACATTTGTACCTTTACTTTGAAACAAGGCTTTTTAGTCAGTGAAATGAATGATGAATGATTTTATTTTGAAAAGAAAAGAGACTATTCGCTTCATTCAGATTCATATAAATGTTTGTTTATAATCACTTGTGTAGGTTTGGAGGTTAATCCTGGTTCTATAGGTTTTATATAGTCAGTCAGTTACAGTCGGCTTGTTTCACAGCCATTGTTCCTGTAAATGTGAATAAATACAACAATGTTGACAGAGAAATGTACCAGCACTGGTGTACGGCATTTTGACTCCAGTCTCTAAGACAGTTTAGACAAGACCTACCAAACTTTTAAATATTAAACTTACATCTCTCTCTTAGATAGTCATATGATTTAAAGATGATATGACATGTATTTTATTATGTTTTATTTTAAGACTTTGTTGCACATCAGGATTACAACACTTCATCTCTAGCTTTCATGGAGCTGATCATACATCTGAATCAATCATACATTTTGCTAGTGTATTCATCATATTTAGATTTCCGCCCTAATCTCCATCGGCTTTAGAGGACACAGATCTTTGAGTGTTAGTTTAACTTTTTGGTGTCATTTGTATTTGATGTTATCGCAGTTTAACTTAGATACCATGTTCCTTTTGCCAGCACACACCTCCTCCTCTTATCGTGCCACATTGAGAGAAATCTTGATGCATATTTATCACAGATGTGCAGTGTAAACACAGACCTGCAGCTTTCAGGGATTTCTCACAGCTGCCCTGTTGACACACTGTTATCTTCAGTTTGGTTGCTGTTTGAAAACTAGCTTGCCCTTGAGCTCGTGTGTTCAGCTCTCACCTGTCCAGACCATATAAATCACACCTGGCTCTGTGAGGCCGACAGTCTTGAATTTGACCGTGACCATGTACACTGTCAGCTTCCTGTGTGCCTTGGGCCTCTTTGCTGCTCTTCAGGTGCCCGGCACCTGGGCAGAGGATGTGGAAATGTGGGTAAGTAAGAAAGAAACCGCCGTTTAATCCTGCAACAAATGATGAGATTTAGATGAGATTTAGTATTTTTTATATATTCTCAACATATATTTCTGATTTGAATGTGCAATAAATTAACCACAATTTTCTCTCTCTTCTCTGAAAATCATCATGGAAGGAGGGTGAGTGTTTGTAACTGGTATTCCTGCATCAATCTTCATTAAGATTCAACAGTAGCAGTTGCCATTGTTTCTAAAATGATCATCATCTTGTTGTTTTTTTTTTTGTCTTTACTTGTGTTCGTTCAGGAGACGTCCTGGCCTCCTCTTCAGAGCAGAGTGAGATTGTGGACAAGCACAACGCCCTGAGGAGAGGTGTTAGTCCTACTGCCAGCAACATGCTGAAGATGGTAAAAAAAAAAAAAAATCAAGCAAATTAGGATTGTGTCAGTGAAAACATCTGATCTATTAGTGCTTGATTTGACATTACACACACGTCCTGCCTCACACAGCATATCAGTGCAGAACAAACTGATTTTAAACACATTAGCACACAGCGCTTTGGGATTATATGGCACATATACTGTTGAGGTGGACATGTACCGATTGCTCCTCTGCCCCCCCACAGAGCTGGAACAGCGAGGCTGAAGCCAACGCTCAGAGATGGGCCAACACCTGCGCCATGAACCACAGCCCTGCCAGCTCCAGAAAGATCAGCAGTAAGTTCACAATAACACCTCCCTCTCTCTCTCTCTGTCACCATATACCTTTGAAAGAGTCGGTCTAACGCTCACCTCGGACGCACGCAGCCACAGCCAGAAATTAAAATGACTGATTATTCACAATGTTATGCTAGAAATTGAGAGTATTTCTTTTTGAGTATTGCTTTATTTGGTGTAATGAGAGCGTGAAATCATCTACATGAGCGTCATGTGACAGTGAAATGTCACAGGCTAAGTCCAGGCTAACGAAATTACGTGGCGTTTAGCAGCTATTTATGGCACCGCGTCCATCACGTCTAGAGTGTTCAACGGCAGAGAAATTCAGGGAAACATCAGGCGTTACAGCGAATAAACTTAAATGTGCAGACTAGTGTCATGTAGCAGTTTTTGTGTTTACCTCTAATGCAGCTTGACTGAATCAAATACCAGCATACCTTATTAGCTACACCTATAAGACCTCAGGTTATAGTCAGGGCTGGTGCTGTGGAAACATCTCCACAAACTACAACCTGAACGGTAGATAGGCTGTCACAATCCTGACATTTCACCTGACGATTAACTGCCATACAAATATCGTGATTAATGATTTAATTGTCTTTTTCTAAACATTTTATGCCACTTTTATAGTATAAGCCTGAACATAGTTTAACAATGCACAGACACCTCATGAAGAAGAAGAGCCACTGGCGTTAAACACTGGAACATATCATTGCGTTGCCTGCAGCTAGCGGTTGTGGAGAGAACCTGTATATGTCCAGCAACAAGAGACCCTGGAGTGAGGCCATCCAGTCCTGGTACAACGAGGTGAGGGACTATCGCTACGGAGTGGGCTCTGTGAACGGAGGAGTGATCGGACACTACACCCAGGTGAGGTTTCCGTATATCACCAGTTGATGCTGTTTTTTAAAAAAGCATATCATTAAAGACTCTTTGTGATTTTTGTATTTTGCCTCTCTGCTCAGCTTGTCTGGTACAGATCCAACCAGATTGGCTGTGCCATGGCCTACTGCCCCAACTCCATGTACAAGTACTTCTACGTCTGCCACTACTGTCCACCGTAAGTCTGTTATATATAAGAAATACTCTCTTATATATAATATTTTGTACATTTCCGACGATGACAGCCTTCTCCAAATTTTTTTCTAACACAAGTATTGTTGAAAAGATCACCAGAAGCACTTTGCAGAAAGATGACTAATTGCGATTTCTTCCCATGCCTTCCTAAGTTGTCATTAAATAGTCAGTCAAAGATGCCGTGGCTTCTCAGATCAAATCCACGACGTGTTTGGGTTGATAACCAGTGTGAGTCTTTATGCTGTGGTGTTTAATATTTGATGCTCTGGCCTACATTACAGTGGGAACTACCAGTACACCCACCCTTACCAAGCAGGACCCTCCTGTGGTGACTGCCCCAACGCCTGCGACAACAAACTGTGCAGTAAGTGGCAAATACTGAGCTGGAGAGATATGACCTTCTCATCTGTTGTTGTGAATGAGAGTGGCACATATTAACTCTTTTTTAAACGCACATCAGAGGCCAATGAATAAGATAATAACGATAATTTGGTGACAATAAAATGAGACCAAATCAAGTTGAAAGGCCAAAAAATAATTCAGCTGTTGAGGAAGTGAGTGAAAGCACCAACGTTTCTGAAAGCGACTGAAACCTGAGTACCGGGGTAGTAAGGGTGAAAAAAAAATCTAATTTATTGAATTTTATTTTTCGTGCAGTCCTTAACATATGCACTCATTTTGTCCCCTCCCACCCCCACCCCAGCCAACCCTTGCCCCTACGCCGACAAGTACAACAACTGTCCTGAGCTGAAGCAGCAGTGGGGCTGCAGCCACCAGGACGTGGCCTCTTGGTGTGCTGCCTCCTGCAAGTGCACCACCCAGATCATCTGAATGACACATGACCCCATGGGCTCTGACTCATCCGTCAGTTTAAATAAAGATTATCATCATTCACACTTTTGAGTTTGTGTTGCTTATCCTCAACTTACTCACGCATGTCACCTCTTTGTGTTAGTTGGAAAATAGATTAAGTGCTTCCCACTGATTAAATACTTGACCTGATCAGTAAACAGCAGAGATCAAGGAGGAAATTTACTTTGGCACGCGACCTCTCTGGACAAACAAGGGGCCTTTGGCTGTATGAGAGGTGTCAGCTCACGAACCAGGAAGGAGAGCACACTAAACTGGGAGGATTTGGCAGAGGTGGAAAAAAGGGAAAGTAAAACATGAGCCAAGTAAAGGCCGCAGTGTTAAGACCACACCTGCAGCCTAAATCCTGACTCCCTGAGACTTTCTGCATTGTGCAGTAACATGGATTTAAACATATAACTGATTAAACATTTTAAGACAATGAGAGCACTCATTATATCTTGACTAATGACACTTTTGAGTAGCGGAGGATGTTATGTGAACTGGTCCGAGCTGCCAGGATTCCACAGGAAGCTGGAAAGGTGACTTCCTGTTACATAAGATTTTGAGATACATTAATTTCTCAAATTTGGCAGAAGAAATGAGCGATAAAATAAAAGCCTAAGAATACCCACAGTTCACTGAAGCACAGTTTTGACGTAGTACAACTTTATAATTTACATATAATCAGTGTAATAGGAATATTTCAAATTGCTTTCAAAGCAAATCATCATTTTTTTCAACTCAACTTTTTTGTTGTCGTTCTGTCCTTCTGCAGCCTCATACCCAGAATATTATCAGACAAGTCACGTTCCTAAGTTAAACGACGTACATGGACACTGAATTAAGATATAAATGCACTTTTGTTTTTGTTCCTGTTTTTCATGAGATAATATTTAAGATCAAAGCCTTTTTCCAAACCCACAAAAAGCCTCTTTCTCTCACTTTTTCGCTTTTGTGCCTGGTAAATGTCTTTGGTTGTTTAGAACTCAAGGCCACTTTAAAATCTGTACTTTTATTCTGAAATATGTTTTTTAAGGAACTGAATTGTGTGTGATTTGAAGTGCAGATGTGGGGGCGTCCTCCTTTGTACAGACTCAGGTTGTTGATTGTGTTCCATGAAACTGTGGACCACTCCTCTTCACCGGCTCGGCGAAGTCCCTGGATATTGGAAGAAGTTGGGACATGCAGTTGCACACGCACGTCCAGGGCACTCACATACATGTTGAATGGGTGAGATATCTGGCGACTACGCAGGCCATGCAAGAACTGGGATGTTTGTGGCTTCCAGGAATTGTGTACGTAACACTGCACTACACGAGTGGCACTACAATGGATCTGTGTGTGTCTTCAGTGTTTATAAAGAAGTCCTGCAACTTTTACTTAACTAATGAAAAACAGAATAAAGACAAGAGTGGGAAGCTGGAAGAAACAGTGCTGATAATGTGATAAAACTGTGTTATATAATATGTTATTTTGAAATTCACCAAAAGAGAAAATGGTACATTATAATGTAAAAAGTCTAGAGTTTGCATGTTCTCCAGCTTCAGTCCAAAAAGACATGCACAATGGGTTAATTGGCGACTGTAAAGTGACTATAGCATATAGCTCCAGCCCCCGCGTGGCTATATAGTTGCTGAGAAACAAAAACTTTAAGACATGAATGTCTGAAGTTGTCCTTCTTGGTAGCAGAGTCTTCTCTCCATGACCAGCAGGAGGTCCTTCATCGTGTCAGTTTGCGACTCTCGTTTCAAGCTGCATGCTTTTACTCTTACTCTTGCATATCCACATCTGAGGCTGAGAGAGTGCGCCTCTCTTCAGGGGTCCTCCACGCACGCTGTGGCTGCACAGCGGGCTCCCGGTTCAAACGAGGCTGTGTTTGTGTGCGCTGCTCTCAGGCAGTCGACATTTGAGAAACACAGATGGATGTACGAGCTCAGCTGGTTGGATCTCATCCAGACCGGCTCTTGTCTTTAGGTTTCCACTCTGCGCTTACAGCAGAGGTTTGTTTTCATTTTCACTCATAAAATAATAGTCTCTAATTTCATCACTTGAGAGCAATAGTTAATATACTGCCACGTTGTCACACGTGCTGCTATTGTGTTGGCATTTCCATGTGATAACAAACCATCTCCTATTGAGGATAAACACTGCGGCTGAATTTCTGTAATCTTGTCCACATGCCAAAACGGCCTCAGCAGAGCGCGAAGGAGTCGCACAAATGTTAGGGCCTCTTTCTTTCTGCGCCGTCACTGCAATTCTCATGAGGATAACTGAGGATGACATGAGAGAACCACCTGAAGTGAGTCGACAGAGGAACTGGTAAGAAGTGTTGTTCCCCCAGCAGAGGGGAGATAAGGGGATGAGTTCTTCCTCTGCCAGTGGGTCCGGTGATAGCAGAAGTCCTCTGGCTTGGCCAAGCTCGATAAGCCCAGCCGTGCCATCCTGTGGGGCTTATCAAGTCCAGCAGCGAGCCTCAACAGTCAGTCCCAGGGCCAGAAAGTGTTTATGACTCCGGCGTCAGTTTGTCGTCCTGAAGAGTGGATTGTGTAATATGAGGAAAAGTTATGACTACGAACATCTTCTGGGTTGTTAAAGCCGAATTCAGAGTCTATATTAACCAACTACACAGAAGCTGGTGAAATCTGAATGTTTCAGCAGCTAAAGACGGACTCGTGCTGTGTGTGGTCACCTCACCTCACCTCTCAGTTAAAGTAAGATGTGATAAGGTTATCACCAGACAGCACGCTGCATGGTCAGAGACAGAGAAAATTATCAAAGGCAGACAATACAGTTCCCTCGCTATTTCTTTTAATGAAAATGTGGAAGAGAGGAAAGAGAAAAAAAGATGACGGAAAAGAGAGAGACGAGGAGAGAAGGGAGGGGGGGGCTGTAAGTTAGTAAGTTGGCGAGACATTTTCAAAGCAAGAGGAAAAAAAGGAAGGAGGACACTTCAGATCAGTTACATCAGTCTGTCCAGACGAACGACAGTTCATTTAGTCTGAGCTCTTATCTCGCCACATCACATCACAGTCTCTTTGGGTTAGAAACAGGAAGCTGAAAAAAAAAAGAGTTGACTCCGTTTAAAACCGACCAAAGATCTTCAGCTGTAGTGCAACAAATTGTACTTGATCCACTTCATCTGGCTGTTAAACTCAGATTAACTACATAACACTGGAGGTAACAGATACTGTGGGAGTGTTTCAAGTCGTCTGCAAGGTGGTTTTACTGTAGCAGAACAAGTTCAGTGTCACTTAGTGAAGGTCCAAACCATCAAGATCTCAATCTTCATTCATTCATTCTCTCGCCCCCTACATAAGTCTCCATACATGAGATGTGTCACTTCCTTTAGTGTAGCATACATCTAAAGGGGAATTATGCAGGTTTGGTCACTTTTTTCCTCTACGGCGTTCCCTCTATAGTTTCACTGTCGTAAAAACTCACAGCTAACCCTCCTCCCTCCCCTTGGCCACCTTGGCCATGTGCATTTGTTTTCAACGAAGCCTGCATCCATGGAGCGATGTCTACTGAGGTGGGTAATGTTAACAAGAGATTACTTTTTACTGGGTGTGCTTGTGTCATACAGTCCGAGATCTGTGACACTGGGTCGGAGGCGCTGATCTTACAAGAAGGCAGAGAGCCTCCGTTCTCCCTGAAACAAGTGATTTAACCATCACAATTACTCCAGAGCTGTTTAATTCAGGTGAAGATCTCACATAGTTTCTCTTTAACTTCATGGTTTTTGACAGGAATTTACCCTCCAGGACATTTATGTATGTAGTATGTGACGTCCAGTCCTTGATCACAGCCACAGACCTCATACAGCTGCTCCACACTGCATTGTAGTGTCACCTGTGGGAAGTGAGGTCCTGCCCAGAGAGGCCTCTGATGAAAGCAGAGCACTGTAGTCGTGCAGCTTCCTTCCTTTCATTCAGTGCTTTTAGATGCAACACAACAAAACTCGCTAACAGGCTCGTCCCCTCGCCAGCTCGCCTCTTAAGCTTTCATCACACAAGGCAACATCGAACCAAAGGCCACTGAAAATAGCTCCGCTCCTTCACACGCCAAAGCACTGACAGATCACTTTCATTGATAAAGGCCTGAAAGAAGGAGGACTGTAGCCATGGCAAACACTTTATTTCTAATCTGTATGTGGTAGCTGGTTCTATAGTAACCACATACTTCCCTATATTGTCTTGAGAAGCTCATAAGCTGTGCTATGGGGACCCAGTATGGGGTTTCCTTAAGTGTCTGTTAGCAGGACTGCGCTTGAAGTTTTATGATCGAACGTGATGGCTGCGAGTTCAACCAGTGGCCAGACTGAGGTCTCCCAGCAGCTCCTGTTAAATAAAACTAGCCTGGTTCACATCAGCCATTAGCTGATGGGGGTGGGGGGTGTTGTTCTTTCTCCGAGCCGCTGCCTGTTTGATAGCTATTCTCACTCAATAGTCCTGCGGCAAATGTACATTAAACAAACATTTGCAGAGGGGTCCCAGGTCTGGAGCCTGAGTGGGGCGGAAATGGCTAAAATGGGTGTATCCTGAATACAATGTATAGCAAAACATTCATTCACTCACAATCATAACTGTGAAAAAATAAAATAAAACCAAGAGTGAGGAGGAACCGGAGAGCACAAGAAATGAGCTGCAGCTCTGAAGCAGCACGCAAATGATGTTTGGGGTTATTTTCATCAGATACACATGTAAATATACATCTGGATGAAACGAGCTCAGGAAATAAAATGGCTTCACTTTTCATATTATTTTCTGCAACTGAGCAACACACTGCACATGTGGACATGTTTCAGACGTGTTAGTACTTTGCTCCCCCATGGAGAAATGGACGGTCTATAGTTTTTATGGTAAGTTTATTTTAACAGCGAGAGACAGATATCAACAAAACATCCAGAAAAACATTATCATATAAAAGTTTATCAATTCATTTATATTTGATCAAGTGAAATAAGGCCAATAATCAGCAGGGGATCGAACACTTATTTTCCCCACTGTATATAACTTTGTTGCCTCTAGGTCTTAAATTCATTGTTTTTTTTTTTTTTTCTGGTAACTTAACCAGTGTTTTTATAATAATGTGACTAAGGCTGTTTTAAGAAGGTGTTTTGGGGGAAATATAAACATTTAATGCCAACAGCAGGTGCAGGAAGTAATAACTCACAGTCCTGTATCACATTATATTGTGACTCCATACAGTTTGGATGGAGCGCATGTCATTCACCAACATGCTACACCATCAATACAACCACAGCTACTCCTGTGCTCAGACAACTATGCAGAGGCACCTTGTGTAGATGGCTAAAAGTGAATGTCAAGTTTCATATTACACATTTCCTGAAATATATTTCTATAAGAAATTCTTGAAAATTGTTGTCTGGGAAAAATTCCTGACCTTAGCGTACATGTCGGTGTATTGTGACACAGGGGAGGCCCAACACCCTGACACAGATTGCATGAGAGCGGTGCATTATTTTCTCCAGAGCGCTGTTCTCACTGCAGTTCTCTTCCCACTCTTGGCCTTAATAATAAATAAGCCCCACGGGTCTTTACATCTGCTTATCGCTGCTGCCACAGTAATCTGACACAGACGTTTGCTGGGCCTGACATTTACACAGAGGAGCAGGCGAGCATTCCTTTTTCTCATCCTGGTAAATCTGTTTGCCATTAGCCAGTGTCAGACAGATGCACGGACCAAATCCATACGCTTCACTCAGGAATGGCTTGGTCATGCAGGGGTCAATCACTCATGGTTCATTATTTCAGCGGCAGCCGATACATTCCTGGTACAGAAGTTATGTGACGTGAGAGACGATAGTTTCAAAGATCAGGCCTTCCTGGAAAGAAGTTCAGGAGCAGGCTGCACCAGCCAGCTGTAAATCTTACTCTGGCATGTAAAGTCCTTACAAACTTTTTACTAGTTTGTTTTAAATGACTTTTTTAAACAGAAAGTTACGGAGGCATCTCAAGCTCTAACAGAACCTTTTTATAAATCCTGCATAAATCTGGGCATGACTTTGTCTTCAACACGTGCCTCAGCTAAACTGATGGATGCTATTTGCTCATTTACTGTAGATTATTATCTTAATGTTTTGTTATTTAAGGCATATTGTGTTTTTTTTTATAAACTATCATTTAAAATCTTATCAGCTGACGTTGTTATTCAATAAAATTTTAAGGCACCAAATCTGATATTGTCAACAATATCACCTGTTTTACTCCTCAGGACAAACAGCACACATATTAACATGCTAGATTTACCAAGAATATATATTGAAACTGTAGATGTTACGCAACCACCTGAGCTGCTATCAGTTCAAAAAGAGAAAAAAAAAACATTTATTACTTACATCTGCATCTGGAGAGTGAGACAATATACAGTATATTTTGACTTTGACAGGCCGGACTTTCAAAGGGAATATAAATGACTGAGCTTGGCAGAGACTCATAGTTGGTAATTATGTCTCTAAGTCTTGCATAATCAGAGGCCTGTGCTCACCACAGGAAGCTGCTTTGCAGCTATAAATGACAAGGCACAGTAAAGGAGAGGTTATTGTCATGGTCACTGTAATTTATAGTTGTGTTTGTCATAACCAGTTGCAGTGTTTACAAGGCAGGAATTTGAAGCACTCTCACTTTTCTCTGTAAACTAATGTGTGTTAAAGGTCCAGGACCCAAAGTAACAAAAATCTTCCAAGGTAATGCTGACATTTGACTTCCAGTGTATAACTCCTGCTGCAGAGTAGCGTTGACTTGCTTTTCTTGTAGCCTGGATTTTACCTTGTGTTTTTGTCACTTGCTCAGCTGCTGTCATATGACTACATACAGAAATAAGCTAAAACATTGACTGGGAAAGCGTTAAAATCACGATCAGGACTCAGTGGAAATCTGGAGGGAGAAAAAGAAAGAGTCCGTTCACACCATTCAGACAGGGGTGTTTTTACCCAGTTTACACTGTATATATGTATCGTGCATATTACCCTACTTATTCTAATTCCTTTCAATATCTACTTCAACCTATTCACATTACTTCACATTCAAAGTTATGTTTACTGTGTATTAGAATGTGAAAACGACATTAGAGTTAGCAGGTGTACAACTCCTGTCAGCAATAAAAAGAAAAAAATGTATCTATACTCTGCAAAGCAAGGAAATCCAATCTTTAACAGTACCTTTTAAATCTACTGAGCATGGAGTATTAAGATGCCATGACTACTGTAAATAATAGTAAATCTGGATGCTATGATCATACCCATCATAGTGACCGAGTATATACGCAATACAACATTTAGAGATGATGTTCAGTATGTTGAACTTAGATCAACACTGCATGCACGCACACTTATACAAACGCATACCACCTGGGAAAACTGCAAATATTATCATGTCAAGCTGTTTGTATAATCCAAACACTGTTTATACATATTAAAAATCAACGTGTCTTTCCAAATTTATGGTGCTGCTATCACCGTTTTGGCTTGAAGTGTAAATCTGTCCTGAGGAAAGAGCAAACACATGTTCTCCCATATACAGTAAAAACCCCATCCCCATACTGTACATCTGCGTAGCTCTTATGTAATCAACATGCCTCCTATAATAACTAACATGTGGGAAAACATTTAAACTGTTTAAATTGCATATAAGTAAATGCAGCAGTAAATTGCTTTTAATCAGCATTTTATTGCACAGAGGAAAGGTCCGTGACTTGTTTCCACAGGATGCAAGCCACCACTGTATAAGTGCAAATACTTCAAATACTAAGACTCATTAATTATATCATATACACAAAGCTCCTCCCAGTTGTGCGGTCTGTGCAGTTGTTTGCGTGACAAGTCATTTTCTCTTCTTTCCTCCCTTCTATACTTCACCGACATGTCTCAAACCTCCAATCTCTCTACATCCTGTGCACTCAAAGCCCACTCCCCTTGTCGTTTAAGCCAGGATGTTTTCTCGGTTGCCCTTTTTTTTCCCCCTGCTCCCCCTCCCTCCTTCGTTTTCCTATTTCTAAGGGAAGTCCTGGGTTGAGGCTCAATCATTTTAGTTTTTATTATGATGCGATGATAACGTTTCAGGTTGATTGCTGCATGAGGAAAGGGTGCGGTGAAGACCCTCAATTAGGCGTCATTTAAAGAAGCCCGCACTAGATAAAGCAATTACAACATCACTGCAGGGAGGCTGTGTGTTTAAAAAGCAGCATGACATCAGGATGTGTTGCAGAGGAAGCTGCTGTGGCGCTGACTACCGAAGGCTTTCATCCCTTTCACGTTCAGTGGATATAATTGTGTAAGAAAAAAGACAAGAAAGATGAGAAAAAAAAAAAAAAACAACAACAACAGAGGAAGAGGAATCATGGTCTTTAAATGCATCTCCACACATACCGTTACTCTACTATGCATACAATTAGCTTGACATTTAAAAGTCAAGAAAAAAAATGCAGCTTAGCAGTGACATTATCAGTTCAAGTCCCTCGACCTGTCACACCTTGCTGACGGTCGATTGCAGCTCTTGTCACTTTTTCCTACCAAGACAAAATGTCAGAATTAAAATTTAATAGAGTTTTATCACACGTTTCATACTTGCGGCGGCCTGGGACCAGAGCTTGCTTGTGTTATCTTTGTAATTGAGGAAACCAGAAAGCAAAGCAAAGATTTATCTCTGTGTGCGAGTAAATAGAAGAAGTCCCACGACGCTGCAAAGTAACTAAACTACCCCCGACTCCCACCCCCTCTGCCGCCTCTCTACAGCTGGCGTGTTACACATACTCCCTCAAATAGACCGCACACTGTAGCTGTAAACAGTAAGCATGGGTTGACATGTATTTGTAGACAAAATACGTCTTCATGGAGCCAAACTCACACAGGAAGTCAGCTAATGCTATCAAAGTATTACGTAATTACATTTACCATACCACACTCAAAAAAGTGATGCATCTTTATTTCACTGCAACTACACATACTGCTTATTTAAATGCTTGACCTTCCACCTTAAACTGACCGTGTGGTTTAAAAAAAGAAACAGAGAAAAAAAAATGACTTCATTAAAAAGCGTGACCAGCTTCTGAGGATCAGTAACTATACATCTTCCTGCCGTCATGGAAAAAAATGCACAACGGCAGCAATTTTTCTGTATCACGTTTTGCACATGTGGCTTCGGTCCCACGGGGTTCGTACTGTACGCACGCTCCTCTGTCCGCACTCTATTTTAACTGATGCCTGTTGCACATCCAGCGGTAACACGATAGGCGTGGCGCTAAATCCTGCATCCACCTGTTAAACATTTGCCCTTAGCTGTCTTCAAACAGCGCTGCCTATCAGCATCTGTAGCTGTGTGGAAAGCCAGGTGCCGCTATACAAAGACATGTTCATGTCATGAAGAGACAACGATAACTGACAGAAAGGGATTCTTCTGATCAAGACCTTCACTTATCTTATGTGGCCACCATTTGTTGCCGTAGTTTCTTCTCTCCATCACACCTGAAACTGAGAAATGCTGCTACATGTCTGTTCTTTTCACCCAAAGACATGCAGAGGTGATGGGGAAATACTATGGGATGCTATATAGCAGAAGTAATTGCCTGTGAGTTAGAAGGCATAAATGGCCACCGCAACATAAACATGATGAGAGCCTGTGATTGTTCTTGATTGCTAACAGCTAACATGGTGATTACGCGCCTACATAGGCTTCCCTCTGAGCGGGCTTATCAGGGTGTGCAATTGTTCCCCTCAGCCCAAGCCAGAGGAAACGACGGGCGGAGTACGTTCAGGGGGGGTGTGGTGACAGTGCAGCCTCGGGATGGAGAGGAGGAGTGTCTACGCGCTATCATCCTCTGCATTCCTGTTCCCAGGCCAAGGACATCAGGGCAAAGATTTATGCAGAGGTAATTGTGGTGATTTCTTCCACCAGTTGTTGAAATAATCAGCTAATCAGAGTGTAGCAGGCAGGATCACAAACACCAAACCAATGATTATTTCAGATGCTGCTGGCTTTTCCCATAGAGAGTCTTAAATGCTACATGTATGTCAGAACAGATACGGTTTGAATCAGTGTGAAACTCAACCTGGTTGAAGCTCGTCAGTAAAGTAAAAGTTAAAAACTTTATATTATGTCTTGGCAAAAGTGAGAGGTTAATGCAAAAGTCACGTGGACCCATTAAGAGCGAGTGAAACGGTCACAAAATCCACGGCTCTGTTCGTTATCAGGGTTTTAGCATCATAGCTTTTGGTTTGTTTTATTTTAAATATTTTTTAATACTCCAGAAATACCATACTTCAGTATAAGATAGATCTGGAGATACAGACAGACACAGACACATACAGTTTCAGAATATCTGTTCCAGACACGTCCTGCAGTGAGAACACTGAAAATACCATCTAATGCTAAAATCAATTACTTACTCACTTTCGGATAAACTTCGTTCTCACTCACTGCGGCGCTGATTCACATCATCACGACCTCTCCTCCACGGCAACGGTGCCTGCGGCTGATGGGCATTGTAAAATTTAGACCTGTATCCCACATGCAACTGCAGAACGAAACATGATTTCTCAGAAACTCAATGGGTACATTAAGGGTTTTACACTAAATGTCACACGGTGCTGATAAATTAGGGCAGAACAAAATGAATGAACAGCGAGAACATCATGTTAAAATCTCAGTTTTAAAAGAATATCATGCCAGACTGAGTATCAAGCATTTCTTCTTTTCTCTTATTTGTTTGCACAAGACACTTAATAATAATACAATGCAATTTCCTGTAAGAAGCTATGGCTTTTGTCTTCAGCCACCCTCAGGAAAATTACTATAACTGGAATCAGTATATACACATACAAAATTAAACAGATTTGTTATGAGGTGAAATAATATGGTGTATTTTCTGTTACAAGCTGTGCATCATTCTCTTCAGTCTGAATCCTTAGGAAAAAGAAACCACCAGCTCTTTTCAAGTTTCTCACTGACATCTTCCACAACAGGCACCCACTGAGCGCGACTACTGCTTTAACCCACCTAACGCTGACCTCTGCTCCTCCTGTCACATTACACCAGGCTTAAAAGGCTGCAGTTGCACACAGAGATAATGACATGAGTAGCGCAGGGAAAACAAGACATGGATTCAAAGCAAAAAGCCTCGGCGACACGGAGTTCACAGGTTCCTCGCACAGCCCTCAGTGAAACACCTGCTGATTCGAGGAAGACAAGAATTCGGCTGGAGACATGAAATATGCACCGCACATATGAATGCAATCTAAATGCATGTGCTGTATTCATTTCCCAAGAGATTCCTCAGCTAATTTCTCAGGTGAAATGCCTGGAGTGTAATGGTAGAGAGACTGTGATTTCACTGCAGTACAGACAAAAGCTGTGCCATAACTAAAGTGTTTATCTGATCCCGCAGGCCCCAGGCACAGCCGACGTATTCACACCTGTCACAGCGTCCTTGAGTACAAAAACTAAAGCTCTATCAGCTCTAAGCTGGCTGGCCATGACCACCGTGGTGACATGTGTACAGTATTTTTAACTGTGTCACAGAAGAATCTAAAGAAATTACAACTCTCTGTCTCTGCCTCTTTTTAACAATAGCACTCCTCCTACAACTGCAGACACGTATCAGGTACATGTCCAGAAATACTGACCAGTAAACCGCAACCCTTCACATTCACTGGTTACCTTCAGATAAACTTTATATTCAAATTTATATTGCTGCAGCGCTGCTCAGATCCTCCTCCATTTACTTTTTCAGGCCTCATAAGTCTGGCTGGATCATTGAAGATACTGCACATGAAATGCTGTGTGGAGCTGCATGTGATGTTACACACTCACCGACCCACCCAGCGACACACCGACTGCTTTACGGTTTTGATTAATGAGCAGAAAAGACCTGGATTTTGTCTGTCACACCAACTGGTCTTCTGTTTCCAATCAGCCATATACATATCTCTATATGGAGGGATCCTCCAAACTGAGGAATGCAGCGTTGATCCCCCTGAGTAACCATGAGGGGCCTGGACATAGCTTCACATGAGAGCAGAGGTCTGTTTCATGCAGTGTGAAGAGAGGACTCGTCGTAAAGACATACCGGTCCTCATTGGCCTCATGTGATAAGGAGTTAATATGTTGGGAGTTGGTAGCTGACCTTTGCATGAGAAAGATCTGAACAAACACAGCCACATAGAGGAATATACACAAATGTCAGCTGTGAGGTGATGCCCCCCCCCACACACACACAAGACAAGGGAGTCAAAGCCACAAGATAAAAGTACTGATAAAATGTACTTTGATAGAGTTTAATGAATAACAGCTTCATGTGTAGAATTTTTAAACATCGTATGACTGATAAATTCAGCTTTGCCTCATAGAAAACGACCTCGGGGCAAATCCATGATCTCACATAAAAGGAAGGATTTTTTTCCATCAAAAAGTGATGATTAGAAAAATATATGAAGCGATGAAGCTGCTAACCTCTGTTTGACCTCTCCATGTGGCACACTAAAGCCTGACCAGGAATGTCCTGACGCAAAAAACCAAAGCGAACTATAGCAGCCATCCATCATCCAACTCCTTCACTCTTTGATCCCTTACATTCACCGAGTCGTCTTGCCATTACAGCGAGACTCAGGCTGGCTGTGACAGATGGACCAAGTGAGCGGAGTATCATCTGTTACAGTGAGTCTGGTTTCATGTATGTTGCATAACGGCACGTGTGGATCCAAGACAAAGAGTGAAGTGCATTTAGGCTGATGGCTTGTTTACTTTCCACAAATCTGCGCTTTACGGTGGAGTTGAGATAAATCGCCTAATGACTTTCCTGGAATGTAAATTCAGAGAGGGGCTAGATTAAAACTGATTTGATGAAAGCATTACTGTTTTTTTCCCCCTGCACTTTCCTTTAATGTCCAAAACCTCAAGATTCTGCGAAGCTAAACAAAGCAACACTTTTACTTCCACCAGCAATAATAGGGTTGTTTGATGAAATTGCTAAATTACTCAATGCAAGACCGAGAGAGCAAATTACAATCTTACATAGCACAACTGCAGTCTTTGAGCTCCAGTTTCCTAAAACACAACTACTCTCCAGGAACAGGGCAACAATCAAAAACATCAAACAAAGAAAGTATTTAGATATTCTCACAGCTAGACTGCACAGCCACAGCCGGAGAGCTACTGTAACCACTTTCATGCTAGCGAGCCACGTCTAGCACTCGTAAGTAGCTCAGTAGCTTTGCAAGCATCTTATTATTTTTTCTGCATTGTGCTGCTTACTTCTTCTCGCTTTTGGGAAAAGAATAACTGTGCATTGGACGACCCTTTAAACAAACAGAAATCAAACACTATTATCCAATTGCAGGCGGTTTTATAGGCAGGATTAAGCTCTTACTTGACAAAATGAATTTAACATGTTATCAGCCTCCAGGCATCTCAGCGTGTGTCATTGTCAAAAATCTGGAGCTAGATTGTGTATAAGCAAAAGAAAAACAACAACGTTAAAGCACTGGTTCCTCTGGGACACCCCGCTGTGAAATGTGAGACTGAGAGCGTTTACTGTCATTGAACAGTCTTGACTGTGTAAATAGTTCTCAGGACTTCTGTCAAAACTCTGTCCAAATGCAGCTGAGAAGAGAAACACTGATTCTCAGGGCTCAAGATCACAAACTATACGTACATAATAATGGGTGAAAATAATTGCAGGGCTGGAGTTTTACCCCTGAGCAAACATTTCTCAGGGCCTCCACAGCTATTCCTGAGGCAAAAATAATTTGTTCAATAGCAGCAGTAAGTAAAACAGCCACAGTTTATTCGTAATAAATAGACTTAAACTCAATAAAAAGTCCACAAACACCAGAAAAGGAAGCTGATGTGAGGGAGTATCTGTAACCGTCATGAATGAATGATCTTGGCTGTTGGACCACAAATCCTCCCATGTTGCCTTTAAAAAAAAAAAAGAGGAGAGTGTGGCACCATGGCTCCACCCACTAGACAGTAGACAGCCTCTACTCTGCCAAACATTACTACAAAACTTTGTAGTGAGACCTGACTGAGTAATGAGTCAGCATGAGTAGATTAGAACAAGCAGCGCTGCAGAGTTTTTGATATCTTTCAACATTTGGAAGTAATTTCCCAAAGGATCTGGGAAAAAGGTCTCACACTGCTCTCAGCTCCAAGACAAACAGAAATGTGTTGCTGGCAGTGATTAACTACTCTGCTCATTCATAAAGCTCTTGGCTCAAATGATGGACCTCTGGCCTGGTAATTTGGTGAAAGGCCTCGAATTGACACCGCGCTCACTGTGGGAGCCACTCGCTGGACCAGAACCTGTGGGTCAATCAGAGAGGAGCTGTGAGCTTGGACAGTTTCCAGTGGGAAATGAAGCAGAGGCATGTACAGTGTGTAACAATGACTCAAGACAAAGAGTCAGTGGTAAAGGACATGGAGCCCATAGTAACTTGATCACAGTTATATATACTGTTTACAGGGGTCATGAGCAGAATGACAATGTACAGCATTTGTCAAAGCAACAACAACATTCAGCTCTACTACATGACAGATTGAAATAAAGTATGACAGTTGCAGTTATCGTTCAGAAAACTGCAGGTGCATGAGTCCAAGCACTGGAAAATGGTTAAATATCAAGGGAACATGCTCTGAAGTTATCTGCACTGAGAAAGAGGAACAGTGTTCAGCAGAGTGGATAAAACCGAAAGAAAGACTGAGACTGTGTAATAGCAGCTATATCTTCCTGAGCAAAACAAAAGATGTCAACAACAACAGACAAGTGTCCCTTTGTGGCAACATTTCTATATTTTAATCCTCTACTGTATTAAAAGATCTGTCTAAAGTTAAGTCAGGACTGTAAATCAACAAACACAAGTTTGACAGTGAAAAATGAGTAGGAAGGAGCAGTCATTAAGTCTTTCTCCCATGTCCGCTCACTGGCTGGGTGTCATTACGCTTGTGTTTTGCTTTGTCCTCTCTAACATTCAAAGAGGAAACCCATCCCCGTAAGCAAAGTGCATGAGGGGGTGTTCACCACCCAGGCCTCAGTCTTCTGCCCTGCCATTGGTCACCATGAAACCTGCATCAGTTTAAAACCAGACAGCTGTTTCTTCCCTCCCTTCACACAGCACAAACCCTGAAAAACAGACCGAGTCAGTGAGTGTATGTGTGTGTGTGTGCGCGCGTGTGTCACACTGTGTGAGAGATAACCAGGGTTGGTCTCGGGATGCCTGCATACGCTACCAACATGAGGCTCAAGTTCCCCATTGTGGCCTTGGTTTTGGAGATTGTCACCATCATACTGTTTGCGGTGTTTGTGGTCTATGATGACGGCAAAGGTCACGGACATGGCTCACACTCCAATGAAACTCACCATGAAGAAAAACCTATGGATCTCTACCCAAGTAAGTCTATGTGGAGCTGCACGCTGAGGGATGCTCTGATCCTGGGCTGTTCTCTGACAAGCTTAGAAATGAAGGATTATTACATTTTTATCTAACAGTTATTTTACATTTGTCCCAGGTTTGTGGTTAAACTTCTTGCTGATTCACTTCAAATATCCAGAAAAGCTTTGAGAAGCGAGGTTCTATTGAAAAAGAAATAAATCTCCAAATATCCGATATTTCCAGGCTTTGGGTCGTAGGTTTTGAAGTCATGAGTGAACTGAAAAAAAAAAGTCTCTTTCCTTCACTGGAATAATGTGAATAATGTGTCGTTTTCTAATTACCTGCAAACAGAAATAGAATAATTCAGAGGCTGTCTCTGGAGCAGGTCTGCTAAATGCAATAAGAGAAGTCATGGGGTCACATTCTCGTCCGACACAAAGTCCACTCACATACATGCAGCTGTGAAGTCAAGAGGATCCTGCGGGGAAGTGTCAGTCTCATGCAGTGGGGGCCACATGTGATTTACATTAATGTCTCAAAACACAGATAAAGACAGTGAAGACAGATGATGAGTGGAGCAGAAAAATGCTGATTGACTTATGTGATGCATTTAAAGGATTCGTTTTCAAGGTGTTCATGTTCAAAGAGGATATTTAGGGAGCATGTATGGTGTGGTTTAACTTTCTTGATTCAGACCGCTGCAATATCAGCTGCTCTTTCACTGTGTGATTGTCTGATCATGACTGGGCGGGGCAGGTGTGACCCATGGAGATTAGCTCAACAGTGAATGTAAGTCTAAAGATAGCTTTCATTTTATATGGGATGTTTTAACCACATTCACCATTTGGAAACAGCTCAGTGCTAAACTTTGAAGATCAAGTCGTTTTTCTCAAGATGTTCAAATTAAACAGTTTCCTTTTGCTCTCGTTGAAATATGCAAAGCATTACACTGTTAGAGTGGAGGGAGACGTTAAGAACAGATTTATCTACGTGTGTCCACAGCTGATAAATCTGCCGTTACAAAATGCAAGGCATCTAAAAAATAGATCTTACTGTGGCACAACATGCTCAGTTAACTATTGCAATTATGCAGAATCAGCTGAAGCCATGGACATTTCAAGTCCAGAGCGACCAGCAATCCAACGCATACCAGACATCCATAATTGTAGTTTCAAAGCAAGACAAATAAGCAGAGAAATAAGGGCTGGAGCAAGAAAAAAGCTGCAAAGTTTATCTGTACAGTAGATTTATCTCAATAAGGAGTTCAATTTCAGAGTGAAAACATCAAAGATCAAAGACGAGGAAACTGGTTGCTCCAGCATTTCAGAAATGTTTTTTTGTTGTTGTTGTTGCACTGGTTGCATCACTTCTCTGCACTACAGCAGGTCCTGAGGAAATTCTTCCCTCTCTTGTGTTGGCTCACCCAGTTCTTACTAAGCGTTAACTTACATCTGGGCGTGGTGCCAGCCACTGTGGCAGCTCTCCAACTTTACCTCCTCCCCATCCTCAATCTGCCGTTCACTCGAAGCCCCTACTACAATGGAAGCGAGTCTGAGTCACCCAACTGAGAATGGAGAAAGGGAGAGGGAGGGAGGGAGGGTGGGAGGGCGGGGGGAGTCAAGTGTAAGCTGAGGGCCGAACAGGTTCTCTTCAAAACAGCTCCACGTAGGTGAAATCAGACATTTACATGTCGACCCACTGCATGGTTGAGTGTTGATAAAAACACAACACAAGGGGATACGTCCGTATCATCAGCTCCACTGATGCCTCTGAAGTCACTGAAAGTCGCTCTGTGCAACCACACTTGGCCCCATTCTCCCTTTATTAGTGAAAAAGAGAGACGATTCTCTTTTCAGGGAGAGAAATCGATATTAAAGCGGTGTATTACTTTTTTTTTTTTTAACCAAGCTGTGGTAAGTATAAGGCTGACAATGTGAAATATGACTTTAATCATTTCTGAATATGTCAGTGTCAGTCCTCTGGATGAGCCATGGATCACTATTCTTCCCCTCATTATGTTATTTCTAATGAATTTAAGTGAATCTGTTGACACTGGTGTCCTCCTACAATAAATAAAAAATAAAAATAGCTGCCAGGAAATTCATATCTGGCATAAAAACCATAAGAATTCGAATGTCCCATCCCTGGATTCGGCCTCTCTTACGCAGATGTAGGCGTTTTCATCTCCCATGTGTTAAAAATGTGCCGACACACTATATATGTAAATACAGTAGACAAAAATAGATGTGGATGAATTTATTCTCCCTCATTAGTTCATCTTTGCAAAACTGCTCCACTTAAAAAAAAAAAAAAAAAAAAGGTGCTCATGTTACGTCTGTGTATTATGATAAAGCTCTCAGAGGCAGACAAACAGAAATATCTCCCAGTCTGATGTGTTGGCATGTTGCATGTCTACCTGCTGTCTTCGCTGCAGCTATGTAACAATCATTTTGTTTACAAATGGTGTTAAGTCATAGATAGCAACCATTATTTTCATCAGGGTTTGTTTGTTTATTTGTTTGGGGCTAATGTCAGGATCGGTTTTATAACACAAAATAAAAACAAACATATCCTCTGATAATAACATGATGTGTAATTGATACAAGTGTCCGAAAACAGGACGTTTGAAAACAAGATGAAACAGCTCGTCCTGCTCAGCGCGAAGGCAACAAAGCATGTCTACTTCTAATGTTTACTAATATTTACTAAGTCACCCATTCTGAGGATCCAGATACATGTACTTCACAAACAGTCAAACTATTCTACAGAGCAGCACTGAAGACCACGTTTCACTCCAGATGAAACATGTCCTGTCTAGACAGCAGCAGCTACCTTCATGTTCATTGTGAACTACGGAAATGAAGCCCATTGTTCCCCAGCTTGTGCCTATCTCCACCTTAATGCATTTTCCATATGAGAGTCTCATCATATTAACCTTAAAGGCCATTTCCTGTGACAAAGACGACTCTGGTGTGTTCTCAGAGCTGAGAATACAGATAGTGAAATATGGCATATAATCCAAAGAAATTCCCGACCCCAAGCGTATTTGCTGGTCTAACAGCTGAGACTATTAGTTAAGGGTTTGACATGCGTCACCTCCTGCGAGTTTTAACTTATCAAAATCATATGCACTTAATAGAAAGAGCTCAAGGGCCACACTCTCAACAGAAACAGCGGGGGCATTTTTCCCAGACTGCCTTTAATAGTGTGACTGAATTGCTCTTCCAGCTCACAGGTCATGGTTGACAATGCAGCTCCTGTGTCAAGTCCAGAAGCTGCTCGATAAATCATTTAAACTACAAAGTCCAAAGAAAACCACCATGAGCAGAACAGTCGTAGCAGATGGCTAATTTCTAATTGAAGGCAGCGTTTCATTAATCTGATTCAATTTCATGTCCACATTTAGCCGAGGCTCAAGTGGGGCCCTTACAACAAAGCAGGACCCTGTGGTCGAATAAGCAGTGAACTGACCTCCCCTCTCGTGTCACCAGTGTTTCAGGACGTCCACGTCATGATCTTCATCGGCTTCGGCTTCCTGATGACCTTCCTCAAGAGATACGGCTTCAGCAGCGTGGGCGTCAACCTGCTCCTGGCTGCGTTCGGCCTGCAGTGGGGCCTCCTCATGCAGAACATCTGGCACCTGGATGACGGCAAGATCAAAATCAACATCTTCAAGTATGACCGTCTTTGCATTTCTGTGTCCCACCTCTTCCCCTAATTATCTTCCAGTTTCTGTTCTCCTAATGATTTATTTCCTTCCGCCCCTGGCAGAATAATCAATGCAGACTTCAGCACAGCTACAGTCCTGATCTCGTTTGGGGCCGTTCTGGGTAAAACCAGCCCTGTGCAGCTCCTCATCATGACCATACTGGAGATTACCATCTTCTCCATCAATGAGCACCTGGTTGCAACAGTTCTGAAGGTAGCTACGCAATGACATGTGCATGTGTTGATGAACTAGATGAGCATCAATACCAGATGCATTCACTGTATGAACTGAACCGTGTTGTACTCGTTATAAATTATTGTGGTTCCGCCCTTTTTTTTACAGGCTAGTGACGTCGGAGCGTCCATGATCATCCACGCTTACGGAGCCTACTTCGGCCTGGCAGTGGCTCGAGTGCTTTACAGACCAGGTTTAAGAAATGGACATGAGAACGACGGATCTGTTTATCACTCTGATCTGTTTGCAATGATTGGTGAGAGTCTGTTACACTTTACACTGCTTCAATCTGATTAATGATCCATTTAAAACAGTAATGTGTTTCCCTGGCTGGCCTTCTGCACATAAGGTGTATGCCACCTAGTGGACATAAGTAATCATGCAGCATGGACACTGATGAAGCCATACTGACCTCAGCTGTACTATTGTTGTTATTAACACTTAAACGGAGAGTATCTAACTTGCATGCTTTGTCTTCTTTTTATCACCCTTTTTTTTTGACAGGAACCGTCTTCCTGTGGATGTTCTGGCCCAGTTTTAACTCGGCCATCGCTGACCCAGGCTACACACAGCTCACCGCAGTGATCAACACCTACCTCTCCCTGGCCGCCTGTGTGATGTCCGCCTACGCTGTCTCCAGCCTCGTGGAGCACAAAGGAAAACTGGACATGGTCGGACAACTTTCCTTTAACATTCACAGTCACACTACCTCCCAGAGCTGATAAATAACTAATAAAGTTGCATACTTGTATTTATATCTTCATGCTGTGTAGGTGCACATTCAAAACGCCACTCTGGCTGGTGGCGTTGCTGTGGGAACATGTGCCGACATGGCCATTGAGCCATTTGGGGCCATGCTGATTGGATTTGTGGCTGGCATCATCTCCACCCTTGGCTTCAAGTTCCTAACTGTGAGTTAAAACACAAAGCAAAGGTGAAAAATAAAAAAGGCATCAGTTCTGAGTGATTTAAATGATCATTTATGTGTGTATTGAAGAAACTTTGATTGAGAACCCACCCTTCTCAAAGTTTGAGTAATTTCTAAAAAAAAAAAAAAAATCTCTGGGTCACAACAAAAACTGAAAAGGACTGAAAACGTCTCCACAGACACCGGGAAGCTTGGAATATTAATCAATAATCCAGATAATCATTAGCTACAAACCACTCGATGCTTTAAAAGTCTGTCTTTCTCAATCAATTTAGTGATCATAATATTTTTCAATATCAAAGTGTGTATTTCACCTTTCAAAAAGGCAGTCATTTGGTGAAAACATGATGCCTCCTTTCCTCCTCTGCAGCCCATCCTGGCATCCAACCTGGGCATCCAGGATACCTGCGGTGTCCACAATCTGCACGGCATGCCCGGCATCCTGGGTGGATTGGCTGGTATTGTGGCCGTGGCTTTGGGGAAGAAAGAGGAGTAAGGGTCATATTCATGTGTACATCTAGTTGTGTAGTATACACACACACACACATAACTGTATTGCAGCTTTGAAATAAGCTAAAATACAGTTTCCAGCTCTAACAGCCTTGTCTCTCCTCCTCCTCCTCCTCCTCATCTTCAGAGGTAACGCTGCCATGCAAGCTGCTGCCTTGGCTTCATCCCTCGGGTTCGCTTTGCTTGGAGGTTTTCTTACAGGTGGGTGGAGATGAAAATGAAATCAGGAACGTGACACATAACAGTTAAACACCTTTGTGACTCACATAATTTTCCAAAAGGGCAACATCTGAGAAATCAAACAATTCATTTTCTGCTTCCAGGTTTTATAATGAAGCTGCCGATCTGGGGACAGCCTCCAGACCAGAACTGCTTTGATGACTCTATTTACTGGGAGGTGAGAAATCCCATTGCTCATAAATACCATGTCTATTTTCAGGAGACAGATGTAGTAGCCTGATGTTTCACTGGTACTGGGATCGTATCAGACCGGCTGAGCATTTTGGTATCAGTGGATATACGCAAATGATTGTACACTTGTGTCATTTGGGTCTGATTCATCATTTTGGATCATATGCTTTCCAGGTTCCTGAGGAGGAGGACGAGAACGAGGAGAGCTTGGCTCATGCTGATCATTCAAAGAACAAAGCAGAAGCTTAAATATCATCCACTGAGCTCAAAACTGAGGAGTACAGGATTATTAATCAGCTACACAGTGAGCATGTATATCAAATTGTGAGTTATATTAACAGGATTAAAAATAGCAGGTTTACTGCACTCGTCAACACAAAAACCTTAGTCAGTTTTGAGACTGTTTTGTGAGCAAAGACGTCTTCATGTAGGGTATTTAACTTCGGACATGGATTAATCTAAATTACACACACACACACAAAAAAACAAACACTTAAGATTTTGAAAAGACAGCGACAATCTTCAGGGATTTTCTTTTTACACTGAAACTTTTGATGAATTATCTAAACAGTCGTGGGCCACAGCAGTTTTGTAGTTTCACTGCTACTTCTATAAGCTTTTCTTTATGTCATTTTATCTTATTAAAAAAAACAAAACAAAAAAAAACAAGCATGTTTCAAGATATTAGCATATTGTGTATTTCGCTTCATACATTCTTTTATATTTCTGTACACTTGGCGTTACGCATTTCTGCTGAGGCTTAGGTCAAAGAGAAGAGTTTGACACTTCAAGCTTTGATCTGCTGCTTCACGTTACCTCACTGGAGCCCAGTCCCTCAACTCCAAGAGGAGTCGGAGTCCGACTGTGGGAAACCAGCAACGTGGCTCTGAGCTGGGCAGGGATAGTCGCATGATATTCTCGTAACTAATGATCCTCCGCTCGTCTCCTTTACCTCCTGTTTGTTTCTAAGAGTTTTCTGTCTACCCGAGGGGCAGCTGTACAACTTCTTTTAACGCTGTGCATTCAGCATTAGACTGGTTGTCATTGGGCAAGCTAAGGTTTATGTTTTGATTTCTTTTTACCATTTACAAATGTATTCATATATGTACATACAGTTTAGTTCTTAGTTGGATTGACAGAGTCAGTTTTATCAAGGCCCTGCAAAGGAGCAACTGGTACTGAACTGAACACATTTCAGGCATCTTACAGGAATGCAACGTGAATTTACTCACTGACATATAAGACATTTCATCAGGTGCAAATGTAAGTTTTTAACTTTCAAAATGCATTTCAACCCTCATGTTACACTACTATACAGTTGGTCTGTTTTCAGTTTCTTACATTTCTCTTTAGCCTCCTGTGTGAATGACAAGATTACAGCTCTCTGTCTTCTCTAAGTGCATGGTGTTGCAGGACAGAAATTCAGTGTGTTAAACATCAAAGCTTAGGACTGTGGGGCTGGATAAAACTGACTACACACAGCATTAATCAATATTTTTGAAGTGTCAAATGATTTATGATGCTCAGGACACTGAAACGCATCAAGATTTTTGTATTTTTATACAGCGAGCATATGCTCTTATTTGTATAATATACTAATACTGTCATATTAAATATGTTTTTGTACAATACCAGTGTTTATGTGTGATTTCATGGAAGTAGTTAACTTTTTATGTAGCTACAGCATTGGTCCAAATTTCAACCTGCCCAATACTTGATTTTTTTTTTATAAATAAATACATAAATACCTGCAATGCACAACCACAGAGCCCAATATGCATGCAATGTGTCAGGATAACAGCATGAAGAGTGAAAAAGTAAAATGGTAAATGGTAAAATACCCCACTCAGTATAACTGACATTATTTTAATGACAAAATTGAGGGATATCGAGCTAAACTAGAAAATTCCCTCTGGGAAATTTTGAAAGGGCCACGGGGGGCTACTGCCGGGGGTACCATCTCTGTCAACATGGGAATCAAACCCACCACCAAACTAATCAGACAGACACATCATCATCTTGTACTGAGCACTGATATTGAGGAGCCATAATCACATTAAGTCACCTGTGTTGTGTGTGTAACTGTAATCACATGAAGTTTACTGTGGTGTGTGTGTGTGAGAGAGAGAGAGAGGAGTGCGCGCATACGCGCGCATGTGTGTGTGTGTGTGTGGGAGTGGAAGAGGAGTGTGCGCATACGCGCGCATGTGTGTGTTGGTGTGTGTGTGTGTTTGTTTGTGTGTGTGTGTGTGTACCTGTAACTGTAATGGCATTACGTTACCTGTGCGGTGTGTGTTAATTAAAGAGGCAGAATAACATGTAGTAAAATCGTAAATGTAAGAGTTGAAGTCTAGTGCAATAAACTGGGGAAAAAATTTAAGTCTACTCAAATAGATTGGAAACTGACAGAAGACACATTGTAAGAACTAGAGAGATAGATAGATAGATACATAGATAGGTCTGTGTGTATGTGTGTGTGTGTGCATGTGGCTGACTTGATACTCAGAGATCTATAACGAGCTGCATGTGTCAGTCTGATCTTAACGAGCTCCACCTGTAACCAACTGGTGGTTGCCAATGACGACAGAGCCACCCTAGCCAGAGAGAGACAGAAACGTGGAGAAAAAGGGCGATTTTCTCCCTCTGCGCTGGTCTCACATTTGGGCTTACACCGACAAAACGGTAGCTCCTATCAGAAAAAAAAGCAGATCCTGGGCGGCGTAAGGACTTCCTGAACACGTTGATATACTTTTGGGGTTTCTACAGTAAATATTTTGGGGTCACGGGCGAGTTTCAAACAAGGGTCCCTTCTGCTTCTCTCGGAAAATCTTTGTATTAGAGTCAATGAGGAGCAGAGAGAGACGTGATCGCACTGAGAGGCTCAGAATTTAAATTCTGTAAGTCTCTCTGCTTGATGAGCACATTGTCAGAGACAGAACAAGTTTGTCTACAACTGTGGAAAAAATCATGTGCATATAGTGTAATTTGTGGCCGGGAGGACGAGAGAAAGAGAAAAGTTTCAGACAACTTCAGACAACTCTTCCCACTCTAGCTGATGATGTCACCCACTCTAACACGAACATTCCGTGCAATACACACCCATTATAAACTCAAAATTCTCCAAAAATGATCATGGTCATTGAACAGTGATTGATCAAAACTATACGACCTATCAAAATGTGGATTAATACACCAACACACAAGACTTGTGTCTACAGTTTAAAGTTTGAATGAAGTCTCTAGGTGAAAGTATGCCTGAGCAGTAGACAATTGAAAAACTCCAATGATTGTTCTTTTCGATCGTTTTTTTTTCGCCCGTTCCATTCATTCCAATGGAGAATTTTTCTCAGTTTTTCGCGACTACGTCGCGAAAAATTCATATTCGTAGAGAAAAGCAATGGCACACACGATCCCGATCGAACCGCACGTTTTGATGTATAATTTGTCCTACAACTCCTCAAGCTGTAGGACGAGTTAAGGGACGAAATTTTGGAGGAAGATGAAAAATAATAATAATAAGAAGAAGAAAAAACACGCAGTATAACAATAGTGCCTCGGTGCGTTGCCCGTGGCCCTAAATATCTGTTTGTTATGATTGCTGTCAAACTTCTACCTTTAGGCCACAGTGGACCCGAGGATTTGATGACTCTTGCTAAAACAAGATGGAAATGTAAATATTTGCAATACTGATGGACAAAACTAGATCTGCAGATGAATATAATGTGACCCGTGAACTAGCTTCAAGTCAAATGGACGTTGAGCTGAAGTTTATCTGTCTCAGCTTCTTCCTCTACGGTTTGAGATCATTTGAATAAAGTTAAGGTTGAAATAAGTCTTCATAAAGCTTCGCCAAGTGACATTTGTGTTGATATCAAGTGGTCTACAACTTAACCTTACCTGTTTAATCTTTCGTGGTCGAGCGAATGGTTGGCGGCCCGTGGTCCGCGGTGCAGACCGTAGCCAGGCTAGCCCAGCCCTCGGACAGGGAGCCGTCGGCCGCGCATGCTCAGTCAGTCACCCACACACACACACACACACACACACACTCTCACGTCAGCCAGCTGGGCAGCTGACCGCTGTGATAGCTACGGGGAGCCGGACCGGACCGTGGCGAAACCGTAGCCAGGCTAGCCCAGCCCTCGGACAGGGAGCCGTCGGCCGCGCATGCTCAGTCAGTCACCCACACACACACACACACACACACACACACACACACACACACACACGTCAGCCAGCTGGACAGCTGACCGCTGTGATAGCTACGGGGAGCCGGACCGGACCGTGGCGAAACCGTAGCCAGGCTAGCCCAGCCCTCGGACAGGGAGCCGTCGGCCGCGCATGCTCAGTCAGTCACCCACACACACACACACACACACACACACACACACACACACACACACACTCTCATGTCAGCCAGCTGGGCAGCTGACCGCTGTGATAGCTACGGGGAGCCGGACCGGACCGTGGCGAAACCGTAGCCAGGCTAGCCCAGCCCTCGGACAGGGAGCCGTCGGCCGCGCATGCTCAGTCAGTCACCCACACACACACACACACACACACACACACACACACACTCTCACGTCAGCCAGCTGGACAGCTGACCGCTGTGATAGCTACGGGGAGCCGGACCGGACCGTGGCGAACCGTAGCCAGGCTAGCCCAGCCCTCGGACAGGGAGCCGTCGGCCGCGCATGCTCAGTCAGTCACCCACACACACACACACACACACACTCTCACGTCAGCCAGCTGGGCAGCTGACCGCTGTGATAGCTACGGGGAGCCGGACCGGACCGTGGCGAAAACGTAGCCAGGCTAGCCAGCCCTCGGACAGGGAGCCGTAGGCCGCGCTTGCTCAGTCAGTCACCCACACACACACACACACACACACACACACACACACACACACACACACTCTCACGTCAGCCAGCTGGGCAGCTGACCGCTGTGATAGCTACGGGGAGCCGGACCGGACCGTGGCGAAACCGTAGCCAGGCTAGCCCAGCCCTCGGACAGGGAGCCGTCGGCCGCGCATGCTCAGTCAGTCACCCACACCCACACACACACACACACACACACACACTCTCACGTCAGCCAGCTGGGCAGCTGACCGCTGTGATAGCTAAGGGGAGCCGGACCGGACCGTGCTCCGCGGTTTCAGACTCGCAGCCAGGCTCGGACAGGGGGACCCTCGGCCGCGCATGCGCAGACACACACACTCACTCACTCACTCTCTCTCAAATTAAATCGAAGGCAACTGGACTTGTATTTGTCTGTGGAAGACGTTTCGCCTCTTATCCAAGCGGCTTCATCAGTTCTTGTGTATTGGTCTCTCTAGTCCGCACTAGTCTGACTCACTCATATCAGCCTGGGGGGCAGCTGACCGCTTTGAGAAGCTACGGGGAGCCGGACCGGACCGTGCTCCGCGGTTTCAGACTCGTGGCCAGGCTCGGAGAGGGGGACCCTCGGCCGCGCATGCGCAGACACACACACACTCACTCCCTCACTCTCTCTCAAATTAAATCGAAGGCAACTGGACTTGTATTTGTCTGTGGAAGAGTTTCGCCTGTTATCCAAGCGGCTTCATCAGTTCTTGTGTATTGGTCTGTCTAGTCGCACTACTCTGACTCACTCATATCAGCCTGGGGGGCAGCTGACCGCTGTGAGAAGCTACGGGGAGCCGGACCGGACCGTGCTCCGCGGTTTCAGACTCGTAGCCAGGCTCGGAGAGGGGGACCCTCGGCCGCGCATGCGCAGACACACACACTCACTCCCTCACTCTCTCTCAAATTAAATCGAAGGCAACTGGACTTGTATTTGTCTGTGGAAGGTTTCGCCTGTTATCCAAGCGGCTTCATCAGTTCTTGTGTATTGGTCTCTCTAGTCCGCACTAGTCTGACTCACTCATATCAGCCTGGGGGGGCAGCTGACCGCTGTGAGAAGCTACGGGGAGCCGGACCGGACCGTGCTCCGCGGTTTCAGACTCGTGGCCAGGCTCGGAGAGGGGGACCCTCGGCCGCGCATGCGCAGACACACACACACTCACTCCCTCACTCATATTAGCCGTGGGGGGAAAGCTGACCGCTGTGAGAAGCTACGGGGAGCCGGACCGGACCGTGCTCCGCGGTTTCAGACTCGTAGCCAGGCTCGGAGAGGGGGACCCTCGGCCGCGCATGCGCAGACACACACACACTCACTCCCTCACTCTCTCTCAATTAAATCGAAGGCAACTGGACTTGTATTTGTCTGTGGAAGAGGTTTCGCCTGTTATCCAAGCGGCTTCATCAGTTCTTGTGTATTGTCTCTCTAGTCCGCACTAGTTTGACTCACTCATATCAGCCTGGGGGGCAGCTGACCGCTGTGAGAAGCTACGGGGAGCCGGACCGGACCGTGCTCCGCGGTTTCAGACTCGTGGCCAGGCTCGGAGAGGGGGACCCTGGCCGCGCATGCGCAGACACACACACACTCACTCCCTCACTCATATTAGCCGTGGGGGGAAAGCTGACCGCTGTGAGAAGCTACGGGGAGCCGGACCGGACCGTGCTCCGCGGTTTCAGACTCGTGGCCAGGCTCGGAGAGGGGGACCCTCGGCCGCGCATGCGCAGACACACACACACTCACTCCCTCACTCATATTAGCCGTGGGGGGAAAGCTGACCGCTGTGAGAAGCTACGGGGAGCCGGACCGGACCGTGCTCCGCGGTTTCAGACTCGTGGCCAGGCTCGGAGAGGGGGACCCTCGGCCGCGCATGCGCAGACACACACACACTCACTCCCTCACTCTCTCTCAATTAAATCGAAGGCAACTGGACTTGTATTTGTCTGTGGAAGAGTTTCGCCTGTTATCCAAGCGGCTTCATCAGTTCTTGTGTATTGGTCTCTCTAGTCCGCACTACTCTGACTCACTCATATCAGCCTGGGGGGGAAAGCTGACCGCTGTGAGAAGCTACGGGGAGCCGGACCGGACCGTGCTCCGCGGTTTCAGACTCGTGGCCAGGCTCGGAGAGGGGGACCCTCGGCCGCGCATGCGCAGACACACACACACTCACTCCCTCACTCATATTAGCCGTGGGGGGAAAGCTGACCGCTGTGAGAAGCTACGGGGAGCCGGACCGGACCGTGCTCCGCGGTTTCAGACTCGTAGCCAGGCTCGGAGAGGGGGACCCTCGGCCGCGCATGCGCAGACACACACACACTCACTCCCTCACTCATATTAGCCGTGGGGGGAAAGCTGACCGCTGTGAGAAGCTACGGGGAGCCGGACCGGACCGTGCTCCGCGGTTTCAGACTCGTGGCCAGGCTCGGAGAGGGGGACCCTCGGCCACGCATGCGCAGACACACACACACTCACTCCCTCACTCTCTCTCAATTAAATCGAAGGCAACTGGACTTGTATTTGTCTGTGGAAGAGGTTTCGCCTGTTATCCAGCGGCTTCATCAGTTCTTGTGTATTGGTCTCTCTAGTCCGCACTACTCTGACTCACTCATATCAGCCTGGGGGGGCAGCTGACCGCTGTGAGAAGCTACGGGAGCCGGACCGGACCGTGCTCCGCGGTTTCAGACTCGTGGCCAGGCTCGGAGAGGGGGACCCTCGGCCGCGCATGCGCAGACACACACACACTCACTCCCTCACTCATATTAGCCGTGGGGGGAAAGCTGACCGCTGTGAGAAGCTACGGGGAGCCGGACCGGACCGTGCTCCGCGGTTTCAGACTCGTAGCCAGGCTCGGAGAGGGGGACCCTCGGCCGCGCATGCGCAGACACACACACACTCACTCCCTCACTCTCTCTCAAATTAAATCGAGGCAACTGGACTTGTATTTGTCTGTGGAAGAGGTTTCGCCTGTTATCCAAGCGGCTTCATCAGTTCTTGTGTATTGGTCTCTCTAGTCCGCACTAGTTTGACTCACTCATATCAGCCTGGGGGGGCAGCTGACCGCTGTGAGAAGCTACGGGGAGCCGGACCGGACCGTGCTCCGCGGTTTCAGACTCGTGGCCAGGCTCGGAGAGGGGGACCCTGGCCGCGCATGCGCAGACACACACACACTCACTCCCTCACTCATATTAGCCGTGGGGGAAAGCTGACCGCTGTGAGAAGCTACGGGGAGCCGGACCGGACCGTGCTCCGCGGTTTCAGACTCGTGGCCAGGCTCGGAGAGGGGGACCCTCGGCCGCGCATGCGCAGACACACACACACTCACTCCCTCACTCATATTAGCCGTGGGGGGAAAGCTGACCGCTGTGAGAAGCTACGGGGAGCCGGACCGGACCGTGCTCCGCGGTTTCAGACTCGTAGCCAGGCTCGGAGAGGGGGACCCTCGGCCGCGCATGCGCAGACACACACACACTCACTCCCTCACTCTCTCTCAAATTAAATCGAAGGCAACTGGACTTGTATTTGTCTGTGGAAGAGGTTTCGCCTGTTATCCAACCGCTTCATCAGTTCTTGTGTATTGGTCTCTCTAGTCTGCACTACTCTGACTCACTCATATCAGCCTGGGGGGGAAAGCTGACCGCTGTGAGAAGCTACGGGGAGCCGGACCGGACCGTGCTCCGCGGTTTCAGACTCGTGGCCAGGCTCGGAGAGGGGGACCCTCGGCCGCGCATGCGCAGACACACACACACTCACTCCCTCACTCATATTAGCCGTGGGGGGAAAGCTGACCGCTGTGAGAAGCTACGGGGAGCCGGACCGGACCGTGCTCCGCGGTTTCAGACTCGTAGCCAGGCTCGGAGAGGGGGACCCTCGGCCGCGCATGCGCAGACACACACACACTCACTCCCTCACTCTCTCTCAAATTAAATCGAAGGCAACTGGACTTGTATTTGTCTGTGGAAGAGGTTTCGCCTGTTATCCAAGCGGCTTCATCAGTTCTTGTGTATTGGTCTCTCTAGTCCGCACTAGTCTGACTCACTCATATCAGCCTGGGGGGGCAGCTGACCGCTGTGAGAAGCTACGGGGAGCCGGACCGGACCGTGCTCCGCGGTTTCAGACTTGTAGCCAGGCTCGGAGAGGGGGACCCTGGGCCGCGCATGCGCAGACACACACACACTCACTCCCTCACTCATATTAGCCGTGGGGGGAAAGCTGACCGCTGTGAGAAGCTACGGGGAGCCGGACCGGACCGTGCTCCGCGGTTTCAGACTCGTGGCCAGGCTCGGAGAGGGGGACCCTCGGCCGCGCATGCGCAGACACACACACACTCACTCCCTCACTCATATTAGCCGTGGGGGGAAAGCTGACCGCTGTGAGAAGCTACGGGGAGCCGGACCGGACCGTGCTCCGCGGTTTCAGACTCGTGGCCAGGCTCGGAGAGGGGGACCCTCGGCCACGCATGCGCAGACACACACACACTCACTCCCTCACTCTCTCTCAAATTAAATCGAAGGCAACTGGACTTGTATTTGTCTGTGGAAGAGGTTTCGCCTGTTATCCAAGCGGCTTCATCAGTTCTTGTGTATTGGTCTCTCTAGTCCGCACTAGTTTGAGTCACTCATATCAGCCTGGGGGGGCAACTGACCGCTGTGAGAAGCTACGGGGAGCCGGACCGGACCGTGCTCCGCGGTTTCAGACTCGTAGCCAGGCTCGGAGAGGGGGACCCTGGCCGCGCATGCGCAGACACACACACACTCACTCCCTCACTCATATTAGCCGTGGGGGGAAAGCTGACCGCTGTGAGAAGCTACGGGGAGCCGGACCGGACCGTGCTCCGCGGTTTCAGACTCGTAGCCAGGCTCGGAGAGGGGGACCCTCGGCCGCGCATGCGCAGACACACACACACTCACTCCCTCACTCTCTCTCAAATTAAATCGAAGGCAACTGGACTTGTATTTGTCTGTGGAAGAGGTTTCGCCTGTTATCCAAGCGGCTTCATCAGTTCTTGTGTATTGGTCTCTCTAGTCTGCACTACTCTGACTCACTCATATCAGCCTGGGGGGAAAGCTGACCGCTGTGAGAAGCTACGGGGAGCCGGACCGGACCGTGCTCCGCGGTTTCAGACTCGTGGCCAGGCTCGGAGAGGGGGACCCTCGGCCGCGCATGCGCAGACACACACACACTCACTCCCTCACTCATATTAGCCGTGGGGGGAAAGCTGACCGCTGTGAGAAGCTACGGGGAGCCGGACCGGACCGTGCTCCGCGGTTTCAGACTCGTGGCCAGGCTCGGAGAGGGGGACCCTCGGCCGCGCATGCGCAGACACACACACACTCACTCCCTCACTCATATTAGCCGTGGGGGGAAAGCTGACCGCTGTGAGAAGCTACGGGGAGCCGGACCGGACCGTGCTCCGCGGTTTCAGACTCGTAGCCAGGCTCGGAGAGGGGGACCCTCGGCCGCGCATGCGCAGACACACACACACTCACTCCCTCACTCTCTCTCAAATTAAATCGAAGGCAACTGGACTTGTATTTGTCTGTGGAAGAGTTTCGCCTGTTATCCAAGCGGCTTCATCAGTTCTTGTGTATTGGTCTCTCTAGTCCGCACTAGTCTGACTCACTCATATCAGCCTGGGGGGCAGCTGACCGCTGTGAGAAGCTACGGGGAGCCGGACCGGACCGTGCTCCGCGGTTTCAGACTTGTAGCCAGGCTCGGAGAGGGGGACCCTGGGCCGCGCATGCGCAGACACACACACACTCACTCCCTCACTCATATCAGCCGTGGGGGGAAAGCTGACCGCTGTGAGAAGCTACGGGGAGCCGGACCGGACCGTGCTCCGCGGTTTCAGACTCGTGGCCAGGCTCGGAGAGGGGGACCCTCGGCCGCGCATGCGCAGACACACACACACACTCACTCCCTCACTCATATTAGCCGTGGGGGGAAAGCTGACCGCTGTGAGAAGCTACGGGGAGCCGGACCGGACCGTGCTCCGCGGTTTCAGACTCGTGGCCAGGCTCGGAGAGGGGGACCCTCGGCCGCGCATGCGCAGACACACACACACTCACTCCCTCACTCATATTAGCCGTGGGGGGAAAGCTGACCGCTGTGAGAAGCTACGGGGAGCCGGACCGGACCGTGCTCCGCGGTTTCAGACTCGTGGCCAGGCTCGGAGAGGGGGACCCTCGGCCGCGCATGCGCAGACACACACACTCACTCCCTCACTCATATTAGCCGTGGGGGAAAGCTGACCGCTGTGAGAAGCTACGGGGAGCCGGACCGGACCGTGCCCCGCGGTTTCAGACTCGTGGCCAGGCTCGGAGAGGGGGACCCTCGGCCGCGCATGCGCAGACACACACACACTCACTCCCTCACTCATATTAGCCGTGGGGGGAAAGCTGACCGCTGTGAGAAGCTACGGGGAGCCGGACCGGACCGTGCTCCGCGGTTTCAGACTCGTGGCCAGGCTCGGAGAGGGGGACCCTCGGCCACGCATGCGCAGACACACACACACTCACTCCCTCACTCTCTCTCAAATTAAATCGAAGGCAACTGGACTTGTATTTGTCTGTGGAAGAGGTTTCGCCTGTTATCCAAGCGGCTTCATCAGTTCTTGTGTATTGGTCTCTCTAGTCCGCACTACTCTGACTCACTCATATCAGCCTGGGGGGCAGCTGACCGCTGTGAGAAGCTACGGGAGCCGGACCGGACCGTGCTCCGCGGTTTCAGACTCGTGGCCAGGCTCGGAGAGGGGGACCCTCGGCCGCGCATGCGCAGACACACACACACTCACTCCCTCACTCATATTAGCCGTGGGGGAAAGCTGACCGCTGTGAGAAGCTACGGGGAGCCGGACCGGACCGTGCTCCGCGGTTTCAGACTCGTAGCCAGGCTCGGAGAGGGGGACCCTCGGCCGCGCATGCGCAGACACACACACACTCACTCCCTCACTCTCTCTCAAATTAAATCGAAGGCAACTGGACTTGTATTTGTCTGTGGAAGAGGTTTCGCCTGTTATCCAAGCGGCTTCATCAGTTCTTGTGTATTGGTCTCTCTAGTCCGCACTAGTTTGAGTCACTCATATCAGCCTGGGGGGGCAGCTGACCGCTGTGAGAAGCTACGGGGAGCCGGACCGGACCGTGCTCCGCGGTTTCAGACTCGTGGCCAGGCTCGGAGAGGGGGACCCTGGGCCGCGCATGCGCAGACACACACACACTCACTCCCTCACTCATATTAGCCGTGGGGGGAAAGCTGACCGCTGTGAGAAGCTACGGGGAGCCGGACCGGACCGTGCTCCGCGGTTTCAGACTCGTAGCCAGGCTCGGAGAGGGGGACCCTCGGCCGCGCATGCGCAGACACACACACACTCACTCCCTCACTCTCTCTCAAATTAAATCGAAGGCAACTGGACTTGTATTTGTCTGTGGAAGAGGTTTCGCCTGTTATCCAAGCGGCTTCATCAGTTCTTGTGTATTGGTCTCTCTAGTCTGCACTACTCTGACTCACTCATATCAGCCTGGGGGGGAAAGCTGACCGCTGTGAGAAGCTACGGGGAGCCGGACCGGACCGTGCTCCGCGGTTTCAGACTCGTGGCCAGGCTCGGAGAGGGGGACCCTCGGCCGCGCATGCGCAGACACACACACACTCACTCCCTCACTCATATTAGCCGTGGGGGGAAAGCTGACCGCTGTGAGAAGCTACGGGGAGCCGGACCGGACCGTGCTCCGCGGTTTCAGACTCGTGGCCAGGCTCGGAGAGGGGGACCCTCGGCACGCATGCGCAGACACACACACACTCACTCCCTCACTCTCTCTCAAATTAAATCGAAGGCAACTGGACTTGTATTTGTCTGTGGAAGAGGTTTCGCCTTTATCCAAGCGGCTTCATCAGTTCTTGTGTATTGGTCTCTCTAGTCTGCACTACTCTGACTCACTCATATCAGCCTGGGGGGGCAGCTGACCGCTGTGAGAAGCTACGGGGAGCCGGACCGGACCGTGCTCCGCGGTTTCAGACTCGTGCCAGGCTCGGAGAGGGGGACCCTCGGCCGCGCATGCGCAGACACACACACACTCACTCCCTCACTCATATTAGCCGGGGGGAAAGCTGACCGCTGTGAGAAGCTACGGGGAGCCGGACCGGACCGTGCTCCGCGGTTTCAGACTCGTAGCCAGGCTCGGAGAGGGGGACCCTCGGCCGCGCATGCGCAGACACACACACACTCACTCCCTCACTCTCTCTCAAATTAAATCGAAGGCAACTGGACTTGTATTTGTCTGTGGAAGAGTTTTCGCCTGTTATCCAAGCGGCTTCATCAGTTCTTGTGTATTGGTCTCTCTAGTCCGCACTAGTTTGACTCACTCATATCAGCCTGGGGGGGCAGCTGACCGCTGTGAGAAGCTACGGGGAGCCGGACCGGACCGTGCTCCGCGGTTTCAGACTCGTGGCCAGGCTCGGAGAGGGGGACCCTGGGCCGCGCATGCGCAGACACACACACACTCACTCCCTCACTCATATTAGCCGTGGGGGGAAAGCTGACCGCTGTGAGAAGCTACGGGGAGCCGGACCGGACCGTGCTCCGCGGTTTCAGACTCGTAGCCAGGCTCGGAGAGGGGGACCCTCGGCCGCGCATGCGCAGACACACACACACTCACTCCCTCACTCTCTCTCAAATTAAATCGAAGGCAACTGGACTTGTATTTGTCTGTGGAAGAGGTTTCGCCTGTTATCCAAGCGGCTTCATCAGTTCTTGTGTATTGGTCTCTCTAGTCCGCACTACTCTGACTCACTCATATCAGCCTGGGGGGGCAGCTGACCGCTGTGAGAAGCTACGGGGAGCCGGACCGGACCGTGCTCCGCGGTTTCAGACTCGTGGCCAGGCTCGGAGAGGGGGACCCTCGGCCGCGCATGCGCAGACACACACACACTCACTCCCTCACTCATATTAGCCGTGGGGGGAAAGCTGACCGCTGTGAGAAGCTACGGGGAGCCGGACCGGACCGTGCTCCGCGGTTTCAGACTCGTAGCCAGGCTCGGAGAGGGGGACCCTCGGCCGCGCATGCGCAGACACACACACACTCACTCCCTCACTCTCTCTCAAATTAAATCGAAGGCAACTGGACTTGTATTTGTCTGTGGAAGAGGTTTCGCCTGTTATCCAAGCGGCTTCATCAGTTCTTGTGTATTGGTCTCTCTAGTCCGCACTAGTTTGAGTCACTCATATCAGCCTGGGGGCAGCTGACCGCTGTGAGAAGCTACGGGGAGCCGGACCGGACCGTGCTCCGCGGTTTCAGACTCGTGGCCAGGCTCGGAGAGGGGGACCCTGGGCCGCGCATGCGCAGACACACACACACTCACTCCCTCACTCATATTAGCCGTGGGGGGAAAGCTGACCGCTGTGAGAAGCTACGGGGAGCCGGACCGGACCGTGCTCCGCGGTTTCAGACTCGTAGCCAGGCTCGGAGAGGGGGACCCTCGGCCGCGCATGCGCAGACACACACACTCACTCCCTCACTCTCTCTCAAATTAAATCGAAGGCAACTGGACTTGTATTTGTCTGTGGAAGAGGTTTCGCCTGTTATCCAAGCGGCTTCATCAGTTCTTGTGTATTGGTCTCTCTAGTCTGCACTACTCTGACTCACTCATATCAGCCTGGGGGGGAAAGCTGACCGCTGTGAGAAGCTACGGGGAGCCGGACCGGACCGTGCTCCGCGGTTTCAGACTCGTGCCAGGCTCGGAGAGGGGGACCCTCGGCCGCGCATGCGCAGACACACACACACTCACTCACTCCCTCACTCATATTAGCCGTGGGGGGAAAGCTGACCGCTGTGAGAAGCTACGGGGAGCCGGACCGGACCGTGCTCCGCGGTTTCAGACTCGTAGCCAGGCTCGGAGAGGGGGACCCTCGGCCGCGCATGCGCAGACACCACACACTCACTCCCTCACTCATATTAGCCGTGGGGGGAAAGCTGACCGCTGTGAGAAGCTACGGGGAGCCGGACCGGACCGTGCTCCGCGGTTTCAGACTCGTAGCCAGGCTCGGAGAGGGGGACCCTCGGCCGCGCATGCGCAGACACACACACACTCACTCCCTCACTCTCTCTCAAATTAAATCGAAGGCAACTGGACTTGTATTTGTCTGTGGAAGAGGTTTCGCCTGTTATCCAAGCGGCTTCATCAGTTCTTGTGTATTGGTCTCTCTAGTCCGCACTAGTCTGACTCACTCATATCAGCCTGGGGGGGCAGCTGACCGCTGTGAGAAGCTACGGGGAGCCGGACCGGACCGTGCTCCGCGGTTTCAGACTTGTAGCCAGGCTCGGAGAGGGGGACCCTGGGCCGCGCATGCGCAGACACACACACACTCACTCCCTCACTCATATTAGCCGTGGGGGGAAAGCTGACCGCTGTGAGAAGCTACGGGGAGCCGGACCGGACCGTGCTCCGCGGTTTCAGACTCGTGGCCAGGCTCGGAGAGGGGGACCCTCGGCCGCGCATGCGCAGACACACACACACTCACTCCCTCACTCTCTCTCAAATTAAATCGAAGGCAACTGGACTTGTATTTGTCTGTGGAAGAGGTTTCGCCTGTTATCCAAGCGGCTTCATCAGTTCTTGTGTATTGGTCTCTCTAGTCCGCACTACTCTGACTCACTCATATCAGCCTGGGGGGGCAGCTGACCGCTGTGAGAAGCTACGGGGAGCCGGACCGGACCGTGCTCCGCGGTTTCAGACTCGTGGCCAGGCTCGGAGAGGGGGACCCTCGGCCGCGCATGCGCAGACACACACACACTCACTCCCTCACTCATATTAGCCGTGGGGGGAAAGCTGACCGCTGTGAGAAGCTACGGGGAGCCGGACCGGACCGTGCTCCGCGGTTTCAGACTCGTAGCCAGGCTCGGAGAGGGGGACCCTCGGCCGCGCATGCGCAGACACACACACACTCACTCCCTCACTCTCTCTCAAATTAAATCGAAGGCAACTGGACTTGTATTTGTCTGTGGAAGAGGTTTCGCCTGTTATCCAAGCGGCTTCATCAGTTCTTGTGTATTGGTCTCTCTAGTCCGCACTAGTTTGACTCACTCATATCAGCCTGGGGGGGCAGCTGACCGCTGTGAGAAGCTACGGGGAGCCGGACCGGACCGTGCTCCGCGGTTTCAGACTCGTGGCCAGGCTCGGAGAGGGGGACCCTGGCCGCGCATGCGCAGACACACACACACTCACTCCCTCACTCATATTAGCCGTGGGGGGAAAGCTGACCGCTGTGAGAAGCTACGGGGAGCCGGACCGGACCGTGCTCCGCGGTTTCAGACTCGTAGCCAGGCTCGGAGAGGGGGACCCTCGGCCGCGCATGCGCAGACACACACACACTCACTCCCTCACTCTCTCTCAAATTAAATCGAAGGCAACTGGACTTGTATTTGTCTGTGGAAGAGGTTTCGCCTGTTATCCAAGCGGCTTCATCAGTTCTTGTGTATTGGTCTCTCTAGTCTGCACTACTCTGACTCACTCATATCAGCCTGGGGGGAAGCTGACCGCTGTGAGAAGCTACGGGGAGCCGGACCGGACCGTGCTCCGCGGTTTCAGACTCGTGGCCAGGCTCGGAGAGGGGGACCCTCGGCCGCGCATGCGCAGACACACACACACTCACTCCCTCACTCATATTAGCCGTGGGGGGAAAGCTGACCGCTGTGAGAAGCTACGGGGAGCCGGACCGGACCGTGCTCCGCGGTTTCAGACTCGTAGCCAGGCTCGGAGAGGGGGACCCTCGGCCACGCATGCGCAGACACACACACACTCACTCCCTCACTCTCTCTCAAATTAAATCGAAGGCAACTGGACTTGTATTTGTCTGTGGAAGAGGTTTCGCCTGTTATCCAAGCGGCTTCATCAGTTCTTGTGTATTGGTCTCTCTAGTCTGCACTACTCTGACTCACTCATATCAGCCTGGGGGGGCAGCTGACCGCTGTGAGAAGCTACGGGGAGCCGGACCGGACCGTGCTCCGCGGTTTCAGACTCGTGCCAGGCTCGGAGAGGGGGACCCTCGGCCGCGCATGCGCAGACACACACACACTCACTCCCTCACTCATATTAGCCGTGGGAAAGCTGACCGCTGTGAGAAGCTACGGGGAGCCGGACCGGACCGTGCTCCGCGGTTTCAGACTCGTAGCCAGGCTCGGAGAGGGGGACCCTCGGCCGCGCATGCGCAGACACACACACACTCACTCCCTCACTCTCTCTCAAATTAAATCGAAGGCAACTGGACTTGTATTTGTCTGTGAAGAGGTTTCGCCTGTTATCCAAGCGGCTTCATCAGTTCTTGTGTATTGGTCTCTCTAGTCCGCACTAGTTTGACTCACTCATATCAGCCTGGGGGGCAGCTGACCGCTGTGAGAAGCTACGGGGAGCCGGACCGGACCGTGCTCCGCGGTTTCAGACTCGTGGCCAGGCTCGGAGAGGGGGACCCTCGGCCGCGCATGCGCAGACACACACACACTCACTCCCTCACTCATATTAGCCGTGGGGGGAAAGCTGACCGCTGTGAGAAGCTACGGGGAGCCGGACCGGACCGTGCTCCGCGGTTTCAGACTCGTAGCCAGGCTCGGAGAGGGGGACCCTCGGCCGCGCATGCGCAGACACACACACACTCACTCCCTCACTCTCTCTCAAATTAAATCGAAGGCAACTGGACTTGTATTTGTCTGTGGAAGAGGTTTCGCCTGTTATCCAAGCGGCTTCATCAGTTCTTGTGTATTGGTCTCTCTAGTCCGCACTACTCTGACTCACTCATATCAGCCTGGGGGGGAAAGCTGACCGCTGTGAGAAGCTACGGGGAGCCGGACCGGACCGTGCTCCGCGGTTTCAGACTCGTGGCCAGGCTCGGAGAGGGGGACCCTCGGCCGCGCATGCGCAGACACACACACACTCACTCCCTCACTCATATTAGCCGTGGGGGGAAAGCTGACCGCTGTGAGAAGCTACGGGGAGCCGGACCGGACCGTGCTCCGCGGTTTCAGACTCGTAGCCAGGCTCGGAGAGGGGGACCCTCGGCCGCGCATGCGCAGACACACACACACTCACTCCCTCACTCTCTCTCAAATTAAATCGAAGGCAACTGGACTTGTATTTGTCTGTGGAAGAGGTTTCGCCTGTTATCCAAGCGGCTTCATCAGTTCTTGTGTATTGGTCTCTCTAGTCCGCACTAGTTTGACTCACTCATATCAGCCTGGGGGGGCAGCTGACCGCTGTGAGAAGCTACGGGGAGCCGGACCGGACCGTGCTCCGCGGTTTCAGACTCGTGGCCAGGCTCGGAGAGGGGGACCCTGGGCCGCGCATGCGCAGACACACACACACTCACTCCCTCACTCATATTAGCCGTGGGGGGAAAGCTGACCGCTGTGAGAAGCTACGGGGAGCCGGACCGGACCGTGCTCCGCGGTTTCAGACTCGTAGCCAGGCTCGGAGAGGGGGACCCTCGGCCGCGCATGCGCAGACACACCACACTCACTCCCTCACTCTCTCTCAAATTAAATCGAAGGCAACTGGACTTGTATTTGTCTGTGGAAGAGGTTTCGCCTGTTATCCAAGCGGCTTCATCAGTTCTTGTGTATTGGTCTCTCTAGTCTGCACTACTCTGACTCACTCATATCAGCCTGGGGGGGAAAGCTGACCGCTGTGAGAAGCTACGGGGAGCCGGACCGGACCGTGCTCCGCGGTTTCAGACTCGTGGCCAGGCTCGGAGAGGGGGACCCTCGGCCGCGCATGCGCAGACACACACACACTCACTCCCTCACTCATATTAGCCGTGGGGGGAAAGCTGACCGCTGTGAGAAGCTACGGGGAGCCGGACCGGACCGTGCTCCGCGGTTTCAGACTCGTAGCCAGGCTCGGAGAGGGGGACCCTCGGCCGCGCATGCGCAGACACACACACACTCACTCCCTCACTCATATTAGCCGTGGGGGGAAAGCTGACCGCTGTGAGAAGCTACGGGGAGCCGGACCGGACCGTGCTCCGCGGTTTCAGACTCGTAGCCAGGCTCGGAGAGGGGGACCCTCGGCCGCGCATGCGCAGACACACACACACTCACTCCCTCACTCTCTCTCAAATTAAATCGAAGGCAACTGGACTTGTATTTGTCTGTGGAAGAGGTTTCGCCTGTTATCCAAGCGGCTTCATCAGTTCTTGTGTATTGGTCTCTCTAGTCCGCACTAGTCTGACTCACTCATATCAGCCTGGGGGGGCAGCTGACCGCTGTGAGAAGCTACGGGGAGCCGGACCGGACCGTGCTCCGCGGTTTCAGACTTGTAGCCAGGCTCGGAGAGGGGGACCCTGGGCCGCGCATGCGCAGACACACACACACTCACTCCCTCACTCATATTAGCCGTGGGGGGAAAGCTGACCGCTGTGAGAAGCTACGGGGAGCCGGACCGGACCGTGCTCCGCGGTTTCAGACTCGTGGCCAGGCTCGGAGAGGGGGACCCTCGGCCGCGCATGCGCAGACACACACACACTCACTCCCTCACTCATATTAGCCGTGGGGGGAAAGCTGACCGCTGTGAGAAGCTACGGGGAGCCGGACCGGACCGTGCTCCGCGGTTTCAGACTCGTGGCCAGGCTCGGAGAGGGGGACCCTCGGCCGCGCATGCGCAGACACACACACTCACTCCCTCACTCATTTAGCCGTGGGGGAAAGCTGACCGCTGTGAGAAGCTACGGGGAGCCGGACCGGACCGTGCCCCGCGGTTTCAGACTCGTGGCCAGGCTCGGAGAGGGGGACCCTCGGCCGCGCATGCGCAGACACACACACACTCACTCCCTCACTCATATTAGCCGTGGGGGGAAAGCTGACCGCTGTGAGAAGCTACGGGGAGCCGGACCGGACCGTGCTCCGCGGTTTCAGACTCGTGGCCAGGCTCGGAGAGGGGGACCCTCGGCCGCGCATGCGCAGACACACACACACTCACTCCCTCACTCTCTCTCAAATTAAATCGAAGGCAACTGGACTTGTATTTGTCTGTGGAAGAGGTTTCGCCTGTTATCCAAGCGGCTTCATCAGTTCTTGTGTATTGGTCTCTCTAGTCCGCACTACTCTGACTCACTCATATCAGCCTGGGGGGGCAGCTGACCGCTGTGAGAAGCTACGGGGAGCCGGACCGGACCGTGCTCCGCGGTTTCAGACTCGTGGCCAGGCTCGGAGAGGGGGACCCTCGGCCGCGCATGCGCAGACACACACACACTCACTCCCTCACTCATATTAGCCGTGGGGGAAAGCTGACCGCTGTGAGAAGCTACGGGGAGCCGGACCGGACCGTGCTCCGCGGTTTCAGACTCGTAGCCAGGCTCGGAGAGGGGGACCCTCGGCCGCGCATGCGCAGACACACACACACTCACTCCCTCACTCTCTCTCAAATTAAATCGAAGGCAACTGGACTTGTATTTGTCTGTGGAAGAGGTTTCGCCTGTTATCCAAGCGGCTTCATCAGTTCTTGTGTATTGGTCTCTCTAGTCCGCACTAGTCTGACTCACTCATATCAGCCTGGGGGGGCAGCTGACCGCTGTGAGAAGCTACGGGGAGCCGGACCGGACCGTGCTCCGCGGTTTCAGACTCGTGGCCAGGCTCGGAGAGGGGGACCCTGGGCCGCGCATGCGCAGACACACACACACTCACTCCCTCACTCATATTAGCCGTGGGGGGAAAGCTGACCGCTGTGAGAAGCTACGGGAGCCGGACCGGACCGTGCTCCGCGGTTTCAGACTCGTAGCCAGGCTCGGAGAGGGGGACCCTCGGCCGCGCATGCGCAGACACACACACACTCACTCCCTCACTCTCTCTCAAATTAAATCGAAGGCAACTGGACTTGTATTTGTCTGTGGAAGAGGTTTCGCCTGTTATCCAAGCGGCTTCATCAGTTCTTGTGTATTGGTCTCTCTAGTCTGCACTACTCTGACTCACTCATATCAGCCTGGGGGGAAAGCTGACCGCTGTGAGAAGCTACGGGGAGCCGGACCGGACCGTGCTCCGCGGTTTCAGACTCGTGGCCAGGCTCGGAGAGGGGGACCCTCGGCCGCGCATGCGCAGACACACACACACTCACTCCCTCACTCATATTAGCCGTGGGGGGAAAGCTGACCGCTGTGAGAAGCTACGGGGAGCCGGACCGGACCGTGCTCCGCGGTTTCAGACTCGTGGCCAGGCTCGGAGAGGGGGACCCTCGGCCACGCATGCGCAGACACACACACACTCACTCCCTCACTCTCTCTCAAATTAAATCGAAGGCAACTGGACTTGTATTTGTCTGTGGAAGAGGTTTCGCCTGTTATCCAAGCGGCTTCATCAGTTCTTGTGTATTGGTCTCTCTAGTCTGCACTACTCTGACTCACTCATATCAGCCTGGGGGGCAGCTGACCGCTGTGAGAAGCTACGGGGAGCCGGACCGGACCGTGCTCCGCGGTTTCAGACTCGTGGCCAGGCTCGGAGAGGGGGACCCTCGGCCGCGCATGCGCAGACACACACACACTCACTCCCTCACTCATATTAGCCGTGGGGGAAAGCTGACCGCTGTGAGAAGCTACGGGGAGCCGGACCGGACCGTGCTCCGCGGTTTCAGACTCGTAGCCAGGCTCGGAGAGGGGGACCCTCGGCCGCGCATGCGCAGACACACACACACTCACTCCCTCACTCTCTCTCAAATTAAATCGAAGGCAACTGGACTTGTATTTGTCTGTGGAAGAGGTTTCGCCTGTTATCCAAGCGGCTTCATCAGTTCTTGTGTATTGGTCTCTCTAGTCCGCACTAGTTTGACTCACTCATATCAGCCTGGGGGGGCAGCTGACCGCTGTGAGAAGCTACGGGGAGCCGGACCGGACCGTGCTCCGCGTTTCAGACTCGTGGCCAGGCTCGGAGAGGGGGACCCTGGGCCGCGCATGCGCAGACACACACACACTCACTCCCTCACTCATATTAGCCGTGGGGGGAAAGCTGACCGCTGTGAGAAGCTACGGGGAGCCGGACCGGACCGTGCTCCGCGGTTTCAGACTCGTAGCCAGGCTCGGAGAGGGGGACCCTCGGCCGCGCATGCGCAGACACACACACACTCACTCCCTCACTCTCTCTCTCAATTAAATCGAAGGCAACTGGACTTGTATTTGTCTGTGGAAGAGGTTTCGCCTGTTATCCAAGCGGCTTCATCAGTTCTTGTGTATTGGTCTCTCTAGTCTGCACTACTCTGACTCACTCATATCAGCCTGGGGGGAAAGCTGACCGCTGTGAGAAGCTACGGGGAGCCGGACCGGACCGTGCTCCGCGGTTTCAGACTCGTGGCCAGGCTCGGAGAGGGGGACCCTCGGCCGCGCATGCGCAGACACACACACACTCACTCCCTCACTCATATTAGCCGTGGGGGGAAAGCTGACCGCTGTGAGAAGCTACGGGGAGCCGGACCGGACCGTGCTCCGCGGTTTCAGACTCGTAGCCAGGCTCGGAGAGGGGGACCCTCGGCCGCGCATGCGCAGACACACACACACTCACTCCCTCACTCTCTCTCAAATTAAATCGAAGGCAACTGGACTTGTATTTGTCTGTGGAAGAGGTTTCGCCTGTTATCCAAGCGGCTTCATCAGTTCTTGTGTATTGGTCTCTCTAGTCCGCACTAGTTGAGTCACTCATATCAGCCTGGGGGCAGCTGACCGCTGTGAGAAGCTACGGGGAGCCGGACCGGACCGTGCTCCGCGGTTTCAGACTCGTGGCCAGGCTCGGAGAGGGGGACCCTGGGCCGCGCATGCGCAGACACACACACACTCACTCCCTCACTCATATTAGCCGTGGGGGGAAAGCTGACCGCTGTGAGAAGCTACGGGGAGCCGGACCGGACCGTGCTCCGCGTTTCAGACTCGTAGCCAGGCTCGGAGAGGGGGACCCTCGGCCGCGCATGCGCAGACACACACACCACTCACTCCCTCACTCTCTCTCAAATTAAATCGAAGGCAACTGGACTTGTATTTGTCTGTGGAAGAGGTTTCGCCTGTTATCCAAGCGGCTTCATCAGTTCTTGTGTATTGGTCTCTCTAGTCTGCACTACTCTGACTCACTCATATCAGCCTGGGGGGAAAGCTGACCGCTGTGAGAAGCTACGGGAGCCGGACCGGACCGTGCTCCGCGGTTTCAGACTCGTGGCCAGGCTCGGAGAGGGGGACCCTCGGCCGCGCATGCGCAGACACACACACACTCACTCCCTCACTCATATTAGCCGGGGGGGAAAGCTGACCGCTGTGAGAAGCTACGGGGAGCCGGACCGGACCGTGCTCCGCGGTTTCAGACTCGTAGCCAGGCTCGGAGAGGGGGACCCTCGGCCGCGCATGCGCAGACACACACACACTCACTCCCTCACTCATATTAGCCGTGGGGGAAAGCTGACCGCTGTGAGAAGCTACGGGGAGCCGGACCGGACCGTGCTCCGCGGTTTCAGACTCGTAGCCAGGCTCGGAGAGGGGGACCCTCGGCCGCGCATGCGCAGACACACACACACTCACTCCCTCACTCTCTCTCAAATTAAATCGAAGGCAACTGGACTTGTATTTGTCTGTGGAAGAGGTTTCGCCTGTTATCCAAGCGGCTTCATCAGTTCTTGTGTATTGGTCTCTCTAGTCCGCACTAGTCTGACTCACTCATATCAGCCTGGGGGGGCAGCTGACCGCTGTGAGAAGCTACGGGGAGCCGGACCGGACCGTGCTCCGCGGTTTCAGACTTGTAGCCAGGCTCGGAGAGGGGGACCCTGGCCGCGCATGCGCAGACACACACACACTCACTCCCTCACTCATATTAGCCGTGGGGGAAAGCTGACCGCTGTGAGAAGCTACGGGGAGCCGGACCGGACCGTGCTCCGCGGTTTCAGACTCGTGGCCAGGCTCGGAGAGGGGGACCTCGGCCGCGCATGCGCAGACACACACACACTCACTCCCTCACTCATATTAGCCGTGGGGGGAAAGCTGACCGCTGTGAGAAACTACGGGGAGCCGGACCGGACCGTGCTCCGCGTTTCAGACTCGTGGCCAGGCTCGGAGAGGGGGACCCTCGGCCACGCATGCGCAGACACACACACACTCACTCCCTCACTCTCTCTCAAATTAAATCGAAGGCAACTGGACTTGTATTTGTCTGTGGAAGAGGTTTCGCCTGTTATCCAAGCGGCTTCATCAGTTCTTGTGTATTGGTCTCTCTAGTCCGCACTACTCTGACTCACTCATATCAGCCTGGGGGGGCAGCTGACCGCTGTGAGAAGCTACGGGGAGCCGGACCGGACCGTGCTCCGCGGTTTCAGACTCGTGGCCAGGCTCGGAGAGGGGACCCTCGGCCGCGCATGCGCAGACACACACACACTCACTCCCTCACTCATATTAGCCGTGGGGGAAAGCTGACCGCTGTGAGAAGCTACGGGAGCCGGACCGGACCGTGCTCCGCGGTTTCAGACTCGTAGCCAGGCTCGGAGAGGGGGACCCTCGGCCGCGCATGCGCAGACACACACACACTCACTCCCTCACTCATATTAGCCGTGGGGGAAAGCTGACCGCTGTGAGAAGCTACGGGGAGCCGGACCGGACCGTGCTCCGCGGTTTCAGACTCGTAGCCAGGCTCGGAGAGGGGGACCCTCGGCCGCGCATGCGCAGACACACACACACTCACTCCCTGACTCTCTCTCAAATTAAATCGAAGGCAACTGGACTTGTATTTGTCTGTGGAAGAGGTTTCGCCTGTTATCCAAGCGGCTTCATCAGTTCTTGTGTATTGGTCTCTCTAGTCCGCACTAGTCTGACTCACTCATATCAGCCTGGGGGGGCAGCTGACCGCTGTGAGAAGCTACGGGGAGCCGGACCGGACCGTGCTCCGCGGTTTCAGACTCGTGGCCAGGCTCGGAGAGGGGGACCCTCGGCCGCGCATGCGCAGACACACACACACTCACTCCCTCACTCATATTAGCCGTGGGGGAAAGCTGACCGCTGTGCGAAGCTACGGGGAGCCGGACCGGACCGTGCTCCGCGGTTTCAGACTCGTAGCCAGGCTCGGAGAGGGGGACCCTCGGCCGCGCATGCGCAGACACACACACACTCACTCCCTCACTCTCTCTCAAATTAAATCGAAGGCAACTGGACTTGTATTTGTCTGTGGAAGAGGTTTCGCCTGTTATCCAAGCGGCTTCATCAGTTCTTGTGTATTGGTCTCTCTAGTCCGCACTAGTTTGAGTCACTCATATCAGCCTGGGGGGGCAACTGACCGCTGTGAGAAGCTACGGGGAGCCGGACCGGACCGTGCTCCGCGGTTTCAGACTCGTGGCCAGGCTCGGAGAGGGGGACCCTGGGCCGCGCATGCGCAGACACACACACACTCACTCCCTCACTCATATTAGCCGTGGGGGGAAAGCTGACCGCTGTGAGAAGCTACGGGGAGCCGGACCGGACCGTGCTCCGCGGTTTCAGACTCGTAGCCAGGCTCGGAGAGGGGGACCCTCGGCCGCGCATGCGCAGACACACACACACTCACTCCCTCACTCTCTCTCAAATTAAATCGAAGGCAACTGGACTTGTATTTGTCTGTGGAAGAGGTTTCGCCTGTTATCCAAGCGGCTTCATCAGTTCTTGTGTATTGGTCTCTCTAGTCTGCACTACTCTGACTCACTCATATCAGCCTGGGGGGGAAAGCTGACCGCTGTGAGAAGCTACGGGGAGCCGGACCGGACCGTGCTCCGCGGTTTCAGACTCGTGGCCAGGCTCGGAGAGGGGGACCCTCGGCCGCGCATGCGCAGACACACACACACTCACTCCCTCACTCATATTAGCCGTGGGGGGAAAGCTGACCGCTGTGAGAAGCTACGGGGAGCCGGACCGGACCGTGCTCCGCGGTTTCAGACTCGTAGCCAGGCTCGGAGAGGGGGACCCTCGGCCGCGCATGCGCAGACACACACACACTCACTCCCTCACTCATATAGCCGTGGGGGGAAAGCTGACCGCTGTGAGAAGCTACGGGGAGCCGGACCGGACCGTGCTCCGCGGTTTCAGACTCGTAGCCAGGCTCGGAGAGGGGGACCCTCGCCGCGCATGCGCAGACACACACCACACTCACTCCCTCACTCTCTCTCAAATTAAATCGAAGGCAACTGGACTTGTATTTGTCTGTGGAAGAGGTTTCGCCTGTTATCCAAGCGGCTTCATCAGTTCTTGTGTATTGGTCTCTCTAGTCCGCACTAGTCTGACTCACTCATATCAGCCTGGGGGGGCAGCTGACCGCTGTGAGAAGCTACGGGGAGCCGGACCGGACCGTGCTCCGCGGTTTCAGACTTGTAGCCAGGCTCGGAGAGGGGGACCCTGGGCCGCGCATGCGCAGACACACACACACTCACTCCCTCACTCATATTAGCCGTGGGGGAAAGCTGACCGCTGTGAGAAGCTACGGGGAGCCGGACCGGACCGTGCTCCGCGGTTTCAGACTCGTGGCCAGGCTCGGAGAGGGGGACCCTCGGCCGCGCATGCGCAGACACACACACACTCACTCCCTCACTCATATTAGCGTGGGGGGAAAGCTGACCGCTGTGAGAAGCTACGGGGAGCCGGACCGGACCGTGCTCCGCGGTTTCAGACTCGTGGCCAGGCTCGGAGAGGGGGACCCTCGGCCGCGCATGCGCAGACCACACACACACTCACTCCCTCACTCATATTAGCCGTGGGGGAAAGCTGACCGCTGTGAGAAGCTACGGGGAGCCGGACCGGACCGTGCTCCGCGGTTTCAGACTCGTGGCCAGGCTCGGAGAGGGGGACCCTCGGCCGCGCATGCGCAGACACACACACTCACTCCCTCACTCATATTAGCCGTGGGGGGAAAGCTGACCGCTGTGAGAAGCTACGGGGAGCCGGACCGGACCGTGCTCCGCGGTTTCAGACTCGTAGCCAGGCTCGGAGAGGGGGACCCTCGGCCGCGCATGCGCAGACACACACACACTCACTCCCTCACTCTCTCTCAAATTAAATCGAAGGCAACTGGACTTGTATTTGTCTGTGGAAGAGGTTTCGCCTGTTATCCAAGCGGCTTCATCAGTTCTTGTGTATTGGTCTCTCTAGTCCGCACTAGTCTGACTCACTCATATCAGCCTGGGGGGGCAGCTGACCGCTGTGAGAAGCTACGGGGAGCCGGACCGGACCGTGCTCCGCGGTTTCAGACTTGTAGCCAGGCTCGGAGAGGGGGACCCTGGCCGCGCATGCGCAGACACACACACACTCACTCCCTCACTCATATTAGCCGTGGGGGGAAAGCTGACCGCTGTGAGAAGCTACGGGGAGCCGGACCGGACCGTGCTCCGCGGTTTCAGACTCGTGGCCAGGCTCGGAGAGGGGGACCCTCGGCCGCGCATGCGCAGACACACACACACACTCACTCCCTCACTCATATTAGCCGTGGGGGAAAGCTGACCGCTGTGAGAAGCTACGGGGAGCCGGACCGGACCGTGCTCCGCGGTTTCAGACTCGTGGCCAGGCTCGGAGAGGGGGACCCTCGGCCGCGCATGCGCAGACACACACACTCACTCCCTCACTCATATTAGCCGTGGGGGGAAAGCTGACCGCTGTGAGAAGCTACGGGGAGCCGGACCGGACCGTGCCCCGCGGTTTCAGACTCGTGGCCAGGCTCGGAGAGGGGGACCCTCGGCCGCGCATGCGCAGACACACACACACTCACTCCCTCACTCATATTAGCCGGGGGGAAAGCTGACCGCTGTGAGAAGCTACGGGGAGCCGGACCGGACCGTGCTCCGCGGTTTCAGACTCGTGGCCAGGCTCGGAGAGGGGGACCCTCGGCCGCGCATGCGCAGACACACACACACTCACTCCCTCACTCTCTCTCAAATTAAATCGAAGGCAACTGGACTTGTATTTGTCTGTGGAAGAGGTTTCGCCTGTTATCCAAGCGGCTTCATCAGTTCTTGTGTATTGTCTGGTCACCGCTAGGTCACGCAGACTAGCTGAAGATCTAGTCACTCTGACTCACTCATATCAGCCTGGGGGGAAGCTGACCGCTGTGAGAAGCTACGGGGAGCCGGACCGGACCGTGCTCCGCGGTTTCAGACTCGTGGCCAGGCTCGGAGAGGGGGACCCTCGGCCGCGCATGCGCAGACACACACACACACACTCACTCCCTCACTCATATTAGCCGTGGGGGAAAGCTGACCGCTGTGAGAAGCTACGGGGAGCCGGACCGGACCGTGCTCCGCGGTTTTCAGACTCGTAGCCAGGCTCGGAGAGGGGGACCCTCGGCCGCGCATGCGCAGACACACACACACACTCACTCCCTCACTCTCTCTCAATTAAATCGAAGGCAACTGGACTTGTATTTGTCTGTGGAAGAGGTTTCGCCTGTTATCCAAGCGGCTTCATCAGTTCTGTGTATTGGTCTCTCTAGTCCGCACTAGTCTGACTCACTCATATCAGCCTGGGGGGCAGCTGACCGCTGTGAGAAGCTACGGGGAGCCGGACCGGACCGTGCTCCGCGGTTTCAGACTTGTAGCCAGGCTCGGAGAGGGGGACCCTGGGCCGCGCATGCGCAGACACACACACACTCACTCCCTCACTCATATTAGCCGTGGGGGGAAAGCTGACCGCTGTGAGAAGCTACGGGGAGCCGGACCGGACCGTGCTCCGCGGTTTCAGACTCGTAGCCAGGCTCGGAGAGGGGGACCTCGGCCGCGCATGCGCAGACACACACACTCACTCCCTCACTCTCTCTCAAATTAAATCGAAGGCAACTGGACTTGTATTTGTCTGTGAAGAGGTTTCGCCGTTATCCAAGCGGCTTCATCAGTTCTTGTGTATTGGTCTCTCTAGTCTGCACTATTCTCTGACTCACTCATATCAGCCTGGGGGGGAAGCTGACCGCTGTGAGAAGCTACGGGGAGCCGGACCGGACCGTGCTCCGCGGTTTCAGACTCGTGGCCAGGCTCGGAGAGGGGGACCCTCGGCCGCGCATGCGCAGACACACACACACTCACTCCCTCACTCATATTAGCCGTGGGGGAAAGCTGACCGCTGTGAGAAGCTACGGGGAGCCGGACCGGACCGTGCTCCGCGGTTTCAGACTCGTGCCAGGCTCGGAGAGGGGGACCCTCGGCCGCGCATGCGCAGACACACACACACTCACTCCCTCACTCATATTAGCCGTGGGGGGAAAGCTGACCGCTGTGAGAAGCTACGGGGAGCCGGACCGGACCGTGCTCCGCGGTTTCAGACTCGTAGCCAGGCTCGGAGAGGGGGACCCTCGGCCGCGCATGCGCAGACACACACACACTCACTCCCTCACTCTCTCTCAAATTAAATCGAAGGCAACTGGACTTGTATTTGTCTGTGGAAGAGGTTTCGCCTGTTATCCAAGCGGCTTCATCAGTTCTTGTGTATTGGTCTCTCTAGTCCGCACTAGTCTGACTCACTCATATCAGCCTGGGGGGGCAGCTGACCGCTGTGAGAAGCTACGGGGAGCCGGACCGGACCGTGCTCCGCGGTTTCAGACTTGTAGCCAGGCTCGGAGAGGGGGACCCTGGCCGCGCATGCGCAGACACACACACACTCACTCCCTCACTCATATTAGCCGTGGGGGGAAAGCTGACCGCTGTGAGAAGCTACGGGGAGCCGGACCGGACCGTGCTCCGCGGTTTCAGACTCGTAGCCAGGCTCGGAGAGGGGGACCCTCGGCCGCGCATGCGCAGACACACACACACTCACTCCCTCACTCTCTCTCAAATTAAATCGAAGGCACTGGACTTGTATTGTCTGTGGAAGAGGTTTCGCCTGTTATCCAAGCGGCTTCATCAGTTCTTGTGTATTGGTCTCTCTAGTCCGCACTAGTCTGACTCACTCATATCAGCCTGGGGGGCAGCTGACCGCTGTGAGAAGCTACGGGGAGCCGGACCGGACCGTGCTCCGCGGTTTCAGACTCGTGGCCAGGCTCGGAGAGGGGGACCCTCGGCCGCGCATGCGCAGACACACACACACTCACTCCCTCACTCATATTAGCCGTGGGGGGAAAGCTGACCGCTGTGAGAAGCTACGGGGAGCCGGACCGGACCGTGCTCCGCGGTTTTCAGACTCGTAGCCAGGCTCGGAGAGGGGGACCCTCGGCCGCGCATGCGCAGACACACACACACTCACTCCCTCACTCTCTCTCAAATTAAATCGAAGGCAACTGGACTTGTATTTGTCTGTGGAAGAGTTTCGCCTGTTATCCAAGCGGCTTCATCAGTTCTTGTGTATTGGTCTCTCTAGTCCGCACTAGTCTGACTCACTCATATCAGCCTGGGGGGGCAGCTGACCGCTGTGAGAAGCTACGGGGAGCCGGACCGGACCGTGCTCCGCGGTTTCAGACTTGTAGCCAGGCTCGGAGAGGGGGACCCTCGGCCGCGCATGCGCAGACACACACACACTCACTCCCTCACTCATATTAGCCGTGGGGGGAAAGCTGACCGCTGTGAGAAGCTACGGGGAGCCGGACCGGACCGTGCTCCGCGGTTTCAGACTCGTAGCCAGGCTCGGAGAGGGGGACCCTCGGCCGCGCATGCGCAGACACACCACACTCACTCCCTCACTCTCTCTCAAATTAAATCGAAGGCAACTGGACTTGTATTTGTCTGTGGAAGAGGTTTCGCCTGTTATCCAAGCGCTTCATCAGTTCTTGTGTATGGTCTCTCTAGTCTGCACTACTCTGACTCACTCATATCAGCCTGGGGGGGAAAGCTGACCGCTGTGAGAAGCTACGGGGAGCCGGACCGGACCGTGCTCCGCGGTTTCAGACTCGTGGCCAGGCTCGGAGAGGGGGACCCTCGGCCGCGCATGCGCAGACACACACACACTCACTCCCTCACTCATATTAGCCGTGGGGGGAAAGCTGACCGCTGTGAGAAGCTACGGGGAGCCGGACCGGACCGTGCTCCGCGTTTTCAGACTCGTAGCCAGGCTCGGAGAGAGGGGACCCTCGGCCGCGCATGCGCAGACACAACACACACACTCACTCCCTCACTCATATTAGCCGTGGGGGAAAGCTGACCGCTGTGAGAAGCTACGGGGAGCCGGACCGGACCGTGCTCCGCGGTTTCAGACTCGTAGCCAGGCTCGGAGAGGGGGACCCTCGGCCGCGCATGCGCAGACACACACACACTCACTCCCTCACTCTCTCTCAAATTAAATCGAAGGCAACTGGACTTGTATTTGTCTGTGGAAGAGGTTTCGCCTGTTATCCAAGCGGCTTCATCAGTTCTTGTGTATTGGTCTCTCTAGTCCGCACTAGTCTGACTCACTCATATCAGCCTGGGGGGGCAGCTGACCGCTGTGAGAAGCTACGGGGAGCCGGACCGGACCGTGCTCCGCGGTTTCAGACTTGTAGCCAGGCTCGGAGAGGGGGACCCTGGGCCGCGCATGCGCAGACACACACACACTCACTCCCTCACTCATATTAGCCGTGGGGGAAAGCTGACCGCTGTGAGAAGCTACGGGGAGCCGGACCGGACCGTGCTCCGCGGTTTCAGACTCGTAGCCAGGCTCGGAGAGGGGGACCCTCGGCCGCGCATGCGCAGACACACACACACTCACTCCCTCCCTCACTCTCTCTCAATTAAATCGAAGGCAACTGGACTTGTATTTGTCTGTGGAAGAGTTTCGCCTGTTATCCAAGCGGCTTCATCAGTTCTTGTGTATTGGTCTCTCTAGTCCGCACTAGTCTGACTCACTCATATCAGCCTGGGGGGGCAGCTGACCGCTGTGAGAAGCTACGGGGAGCCGGACCGGACCGTGCTCCGCGGTTTCAGACTTGTAGCCAGGCTCGGAGAGGGGGACCCTGGGCCGCGCATGCGCAGACACACACACACTCACCCTCACTCATATTAGCCGTGGGGAAAGCTGACCGCTGTGAGAAGCTACGGGGAGCCGGACCGGACCGTGCTCCGCGGTTTCAGACTCGTGGCCAGGCTCGGAGAGGGGGACCCTCGGCCGCGCATGCGCAGACACACACACACTCACTCCCTCACTCATATTAGCCGTGGGGGGAGCTGACCGCTGTGAGAAGCTACGGGGAGCCGGACCGGACCGTGCTCCGCGGTTTTCAGACTCGTGGCCAGGCTCGGAGAGGGGGACCCTCGGCCGCGCATGCGCAGACACACACACTCACTCCCTCACTCATATTAGCCGTGGGGGGAAAGCTGACCGCTGTGAGAAGCTACGGGGAGCCGGACCGGACCGTGCCCCGCGGTTTCAGACTCGTGGCCAGGCTCGGAGAGGGGGACCCTCGGCCGCGCATGCGCAGACACACACACCTCACCACCCCTCACTCATATTAGCCGTGGGGGAAAGCTGACCGCTGTGAGAAGCTACGGGGAGCCGGACCGACCGTGCTCCGCGGTTTCAGACTCGTGGCCAGGCTCGGAGAGGGGGACCCTCGGCCGCGCATGCGCAGACACACACACACTCACTCCCTCACTCTCTCTCAAATTAAATCGAAGGCAACTGGACTTGTATTTGTCTGTGGGAAGGTTTCGCCTGTTATCCAAGCGGCTTCATCAGTTCTTGTGTATTGGTCTCTCTAGTCCGCACTAGTCTGACTCACTCATATCAGCCTGGGGGGGCAGCTGACCGCTGTGAGAAGCTACGGGGAGCCGGACCGGACCGTGCTCCGCGGTTTCAGACTCGTGGCCAGGCTCGGAGAGGGGGACCCTCGGCCGCGCATGCGCAGACACACACACACTCACTCCTCACTCATATTAGCCGTGGGGGGAAAGCTGACCGCTGTGCGAAGCTACGGGGAGCCGGACCGGACCGTGCTCCGCGGTTTCAGACTCGTAGCCAGGCTCGGAGAGGGGGACCCTCGCCGCGCATGCGCAGACACACCACACTCACTCCCCATCACTCTCTCTCAAATTAATCTAGGCAACTGGACTTGTATTTGTCTGTGGAAGAGGTTTCGCCTGTTATCCAAGCGGCTTCATCAGTTCTTGTGTATTGGTCTCTCTAGTCCGCACTACTTTGACTCACTCATAATCACCTGGGGGGCAACTGACCGCTGTGAGAAGCTACGGGGAGCCGGACCGGACCGTGCTCCGCGGTTTCAGACTCGTGGCCAGGCTCGGAGAGGGGGACCCTGGGCCGCGCATGCGCAGACCACACACACTCACTCCCTCACTCATATTAGCCGTGGGGGGAAAGCTGACCGCTGTGAGACTACGGGGAGCCGGACGCGGACCGTGCTCCGCGGTTTCAGACTCGTAGCCAGGCTCGGAGAGGGGACCCTCGGCCGCGCATGCGCAGACACACACACCTCACTCCCTCACTCTCTCTCAAATTAAATCGAAGGCAACTGGACTTGTATTTGTCTGTGAAGAGGTTTCGCCTGTTATCCAAGCGGCTTCATCAGTTCTTGTGTATTGGTCTCTCTAGTCTGCACTCTCTGACTCACTCATATCAGCCTGGGGGGGAAAGCTGACCGCTGTGAGAAGCTACGGGGAGCCGGACCGGACCGTGCTCCGCGGTTTCAGACTCGTGGCCAGGCTCGGAGAGGGGGACCCTCGGCCGCGCATGCGCAGACACACACACACTCACTCCCTCACTCATATTAGCCGTGGGGGGAAAGCTGACCGCTGTGAGAAGCTACGGGGAGCCGGACCGGACCGTGCTCCGCGGTTTCAGACTCGTAGCCAGGCTCGAGAGGGGGACCCTCGGCCGCGCATGCGCAGACACACACACACTCACTCCCTCACTCATATTAGCCGTGGGGGGAAAGCTGACCGCTGTGAGAAGCTACGGGGAGCCGGACCGGACCGTGCTCCGCGGTTTCAGACTCGTAGCCAGGCTCGGAGAGGGGGACCCTCGCCGCGCATGCGCAGACACACACACACTCACTCCCTCACTCTCTCTCAAATTAAATCGAAGGCAACTGGACTTGTATTTGTCTGTGGAAGAGGTTTCGCCTGTTATCCAAGCGGCTTCATCAGTTTCTTGGTATTGGTCTCTCTAGTCCGCACTAGTCTGACTCACTCATATCAGCCTGGGGGGCAGCTGACCGCTGTGAGAAGCTACGGGGAGCCGGACCGGACCGTGCTCCGCGGTTCAGACTTGTAGCCAGGCTCGGAGAGGGGGACCCTGGCCGCGCATCGCAGACCACACCCACACACTCACTCCCTCACTCATATTAGCCGGGGGGGAAAGCTGACCGCTGTGAGAAGCTACGGGGAGCCGGACCGGACCGTTGCTCCGCGGTTTCAGACTCGTGGCCAGGCTCGGAGAGGGGGGGACCCTCGGCCGCGCATGCGCAGAACACACACACACTCACTCCCTCACTCATATTAAGCCGTGGGGGAAAGCTGACCGCTGTGAAAGCTACGGGGAGCCGGACCGGACCGTGCTCCGCGGTTTCAGACTCGTGGCCAGGCTCGGAGAGGGGGACCCTCGGCGCGCATGCGCAGACACACACACACTCACTTCCCTCACTCATATTAGCCGTGGGGGAAAGCTGACCGCTTGTGAGAAGCTACGGGGAGCCGGACCGGACCGTGCTCCGCGGTTTCAGACTCGTGGCCAGGCTCGGAGAGGGGGACCCTCGGCCGCGCATGCGCAGACACACACACTCACTCCCTCACTCATATTAGCCGTGGGGGGAAAGCTGACCGCTGTGAGAAGCTACGGGAGCCGGACCGGACCGTGCTCCGCGGTTTCAGACTCGTAGCCAGGCTCGGAGAGGGGGACCCTCGGCCGCGCATGCGCAGACACACACACACTCACTCCCTCACTCTCTCTCAAATTAAATCGAAGGCAACTGGACTTGTATTTGTCTGTGGAAGAGGTTTCGCCTGTTATCCAAGCGGCTTCATCAGTTCTTGTGTATTGGTCTCTCTAGTCCGCACTAGTCTGACTCACTCATATCAGCCTGGGGGGCAGCTGACCGCTGTGAGAAGCTACGGGGAGCCGGACCGGACCGTGCTCCGCGGTTTCAGACTTGTAGCCAGGCTCGGAGAGGGGGACCCTGGGCCGCGCATGCGCAGACACACACACACTCACTCCCTCACTCATATTAGCCGTGGGGGGAAAGCTGACCGCTGTGAGAAGCTACGGGAGCCGGACCGGACCGTGCTCCGCGGTTTCAGACTCGTGCCAGGCTCGGAGAGGGGGACCCTCGGCCGCGCATGCGCAGACACACACACACTCACTCCCTCACTCATATTAGCCGTGGGGGAAAGCTGACCGCTGTGAGAAGCTACGGGGAGCCGACCGGACCGTGCTCCGCGGTTTCAGACTCGTGGCCAGGCTCGGAGAGGGGGACCTCGGCCGCGCATGCGCAGACACACACACTCACTCCCTCACTCATATTAGCCGTGGGGGGAAGCTGACCGCTGTGAGAAGCTACGGGAGCCGGACCGGACCGTGCCCCGCGGTTTCAGACTCGTGGCCAGGCTCGGAGAGGGGGACCCTCGGCCGCGCATGCGCAGACACACACACACTCACTCCCTCACTCATATTAGCCGTGGGGGGAAAGCTGACCGCTGTGAGAAGCTACGGGGAGCCGGACCGGACCGTGCTCCGCGGTTTCAGACTCGTGGCAGGCTCGGAGAGGGGGACCCTCGGCCGCGCATGCGCAGACACACACCACTCACTCCTCCTCTCTCCTCGTCAAATTAAATCGAAGGCAACTGGACTTGTATTTGTCTGTGGAAGGTTTCGCCTGTTATCCAAGCGGCTTCATCAGTTCTTGTGTATTGGTCTCTCTAGTCCGCACTACTCTGACTCACTCATATCAGCCTGGGGGGGCAGCTGACCGCTGTGAGAAGCTACGGGGAGCCGGACCGGACCGTGCTCCGCGGTTTCAGACTCGTGGCCAGGCTCGGAGAGGGGGACCCTCGGCCGCGCATGCGCAGACACACACACACTCACTCCCTCACTCATATTAGCCGTGGGGGGAAAGCTGACCGCTGTGAGAAAGCTACGGGGAGCCGGACCGGACCGTGCTCCGCGGTTTCAGACTCGTAGCCAGGCTCGGAGAGGGGACCCTCGGCCGCGCATGCGCAGACACACACACACTCACTCCCTCACTCTCTCTCAATTAAATCGAAGGCAACTGGACTTGTATTTGTCTGTGGAAGAGGTTTCGCCTGTTATCCAAGCGGCTTCATCAGTTCTTGTGTATTGGTCTCTCTAGTCCGCACTAGTCCTGACTCACTCATATCAGCCTGGGGGGGGGCAGCTGACCGCTGTGAGAAGCTACGGGAGCCGGACCGGACCGTGCTCCGCGGTTTCAGACTCGTAGCCAGGCTCGGAGAGGGGGACCCTGGGCCGCGCATGCGCAGACACACACACACTCACTCCCTCACTCATATTAGCCGTGGGGGGAAAGCTGACCGCTGTGAGAAGCTACGGGGAGCCGGACCGGACCGTGCTCCGGGTGTGAGACGTGTTTCAGACTCGTATCCAGGCTCGGAGAGGGGGACCCTCGGCCGCGCATGCGCAGACACACACACTCACTCCCTCACTCTCTCTCAATTAAATCGAAGGCAACTGGACTTGTATTTGTCTGTGGAAGAGGTTTCGCCTGTTATCCAAGCGCTTCATCAGTTCTTGTGTATTGGTCTCTCTAGTCTGCACTACTCTGACTCACTCATATCAGCCTGGGGGGAAGCTGACCGCTGTGAGAAGCTAAGCTACGGGAGCCGGACCGGACCGTGCTCCGCGGTTTCAGACTCGTGGCCAGGCTCGGAGAGGGGACCCTCGGCCGCGCATGCGCAGACACACACACACTCACTCCCTCACTCATATTAGCCGTGGGGGAAAGCTGACCGCTGTGAGAAGCTACGGGAGCCGGACCGGACCGTGCTCCGCGGTTTCAGACTCGTAGCCAGGCTCGGAGAGGGGGACCCTCGGCCGCGCATGCGCAGACACACACACACTCACTCCCTCACTCATATTAGCCGTGGGGGAAAGCTGACCGCTGTGAGAAGCTACGGGGAGCCGGACCGGACCGTGCTCCGCGGTTTCAGACTCGTAGCCAGGCTCGGAGAGGGGACCCTCGGCCGCGCATGCGCAGACACACACACACTCACTCCCTCACTCTCTCTCAAATTAAATCGAAGGCAACTGGACTTGTATTTGTCTGTGGAAGAGGTTTCGCCTGTTATCCAAGCGGCTTCATCAGTTCTTGTGTATTGGTCTCTCTAGTCCGCACTAGTCTGACTCACTCATATCAGCCTGGGGGGGCAGCTGACCGCTGTGAGAAGCTACGGGGAGCCGGACCGGACCGTGCTCCGCGGTTTCAGACTCGTGGCCAGGCTCGGAGAGGGGGACCCTGGGCCGCGCATGCGCAGACACACACACACTCACTCCCTCACTCATATTAGCCGTGGGGGAAAGCTGACCGCTGTGAGAAGCTACGGGAGCCGGACCGGACCGTGCTCCGCGGTTTCAGACTCGTAGCCAGGCTCGGAGAGGGGGACCCTCGCCGCGGCATGCGCAGACACACACACTCACTCCTCACTCTCTCTCAAATTAAATCGAAGGCAACTGGACTTGTATTTGTCTGTGGAAGAGGTTTCGCCTGTTATCCAAGCGGCTTCATCAGTTCTTGTGTATTGGTCTCTCTAGTCCGCACTACTCTGACTCACTCATATCAGCCTGGGGGGGCAGCTGACCGCTGTGAGAAGCTACGGGGAGCCGGACCGGACCGTGCTCCGCGGTTTTCAGACTCGTGGCCAGGCTCGGAGAGGGGGACCCTCGGCCGCGCATGCGCAGACACACACACACTCACTCCCTCACTCATATTAGCCGTGGGGGAAAGCTGACCGCTGTGAGAAGCTACGGGGAGCCGACCGGACCGTGCTCCGCGGTTTCAGACTCGTAGCCAGGCTCGGAGAGGGGACCCTCGGCCGCGCATGCGCAGACACACACACACTCACTCCCTCACTCTCTCTCAAATTAAATCGAAGGCAACTGGACTTGTATTTGTCTGTGGAAGAGGTTTCGCCTGTTATCCAAGCGGCTTCATCAGTTCTTGTGTATTGGTCTCTCTAGTCCGCACTAGTCTGACTCACTCATATCAGCCTGGGGGGGCAGCTGACCGCTGTGAGAAGCTACGGGGAGCCGGACCGGACCGTGCTCCGCGGTTTCAGACTCGTAGCCAGGCTCGGAGAGGGGACCCTGGGCCGCGCATGCGCACACACACACCTCACTCCCTCACTCATATTAGCCGTGGGGGAAAGCTGACCGCTGTGAGAAGCTACGGGGAGCCGGACCGGACCGTGCTCCGCGGTTTCAGACTCGTAGCCAGGCTCGGAGAGGGGACCCTCGGCCGCGCATGCGCAGACACACACACTCACTCCCTCACTCTCTCTCAAATTAAATCGAAGGCAACTGGACTTGTATTTGTCTGTGGAAGAGGTTTCGCCTGTTATCCAAGCGGCTTCATCAGTTCTTGTGTATTGGTCTCTCTAGTCTGCACTACTCTGACTCACTCATATCAGCCTGGGGGGGAAAGCTGACCGCTGTGAGAAGCTACGGGGAGCCGGACCGGACCGTGCTCCGCGGTTTCAGACTCGTGGCCAGGCTCGGAGAGGGGGACCCTCGGCCGCGCATGCGCAGACACACACACACTCACTCCTCACTCATATTAGCCGTGGGGGAAAGCTGACCGCTGTGAGAAGCTACGGGGAGCCGGACCGGACCGTGCTCCGCGGTTTCAGACTCGTAGCCAGGCTCGGAGAGGGGACCCTCGGCCGCGCATGCGCAGACACACACACACTCACACTCCTCACTCATTTAGCCCTGGGGGAAAGCTGACCGCTGTGAGAAGCTACGGGGAGCCGGACCGGACCGTGCTCCGCGGTTTCAGACTCGTAGCCAGGCTCGGAGAGGGGGACCCTCGCCGCGCATGCGCAGACACACACACACTCACTCCCTCACTCTCTCTCAAATTAATCGAAGGCAACTGGACTTGTATTTGTCTGTGGAAGAGGTTTCGCCTGTTATCCAAGCGGCTTCATCAGTTCTTGTGTATTGGTCTCTCTAGTCCGCACTAGTCTGACTCACTCATATCAGCCTGGGGGGGCAGCTGACCGCTGTGAGAAGCTACGGGGAGCCGGACCGGACCGTGCTCCGCGGTTTCAGACTCGTAGCCAGGCTCGGAGAGGGGGACCCTGGGCCGCGCATGCGCAGACACACACACACTCACTCCCTCACTCATATTAGCCGTGGGGGGAAAGCTGACCGCTGTGAGAAGCTACGGGGAGCCGGACCGACCGTGCTCCGCGGTTTCAGACTCGTAGCCAGGCTCGGAGAGGGGGACCCTCGGCCGCGCATGCGCAGACACACACACACTCACTCCCTCACTCTCTCTCAAATTAAATCGAAGGCAACTGGACTTGTATTTGTCTGTGGAAGAGGTTCGCCTGTTATCCAAGCGGCTTCATCAGTTCTTGTGTATTGGTCTCTCTAGTCCGCACTAGTCTGACTCACTCATATCAGCCTGGGGGGCAGCTGACCGCTGTGAGAAGCTACGGGGAGCCGGACCGGACCGTGCTCCGCGGTTTCAGACTCGTGGCCAGGCTCGGAGAGGGGACCCTGGCCGCGCATGCGCAGACACACACACACTCACTCCCTCACTCATATTAGCCGTGGGGGGAAAGCTGACCGCTGTGAGAAGCTACGGGAGCCGGACCGGACCGTGCTCCGCGTTTTCAGACTCGTGCCAGGCTCGGAGAGGGGGACCCTCGGCCGCGCATGCGCAGACACACACACACTCACTCCCTCACTCATATTAGCCGTGGGGGGAAAGCTGACCGCTGTGAGAAGCTACGGGGAGCCGGACCGGACCGTGCTCCGCGGTTTCAGACTCGTGCCAGGCTCGGAGAGGGGGACCCTCGGCCGCGCATGCGCAGACACACACACTCACTCCCTCACTCATATTAGCCGTGGGGGGAAAGCTGACCGCTGTGAGAAGCTACGGGGAGCCGGACCGGACCGTGCTCCGCGTTTTCAGACTCGTGGCCAGGCTCGGAGAGGGGGACCCTCGGCCGCGCATGCGCAGACACACACACACTCACTCCCTCACTCATATTAGCCGTGGGGGGAAAGCTGACCGCTGTGAGAAGCTACGGGGAGCCGGACCGGACCGTGCTCCGCGGTTTCAGACTCGTGCCAGGCTCGGAGAGGGGGACCCTCGCCGCGCATGCGCAGACAACACACACACTCACTCCCTCACTCTCTCTCAAATTAAATCGAAGGCAACTGGACTTGTATTTGTCTGTGGAAGAGGTTTCGCCTGTTATCCAAGCGGCTTCATCAGTTCTTGTGTATTGGTCTCTCTAGTCCGCACTACTCTGACTCACTCATATCAGCCTGGGGGGCAGCTGACCGCTGTGAGAAGCTACGGGGAGCCGGACCGGACCGTGCTCCGCGGTTTCAGACTCGTGGCCAGGCTCGGAGAGGGGGACCCTCGGCCGCGCATGCGCAGACACACACACACTCACTCCCTCACTCATATTAGCCGTGGGGGGAAAGCTGACCGCTGTGAGAAGCTACGGGGAGCCGGACCGACCGTGCTCCGCGGTTTCAGACTCGTAGCCAGGCTCGGAGAGGGGACCCTCGGCCGCGCATGCGCAGACACACACACACTCACTCCCTCACTCTCTCTCAAATTAAATCGAAGGCAACTGGACTTGTATTTGTCTGTGGAAGAGGTTTCGCCTGTTATCCAAGCGGCTTCATCAGTTCTTGTGTATTGGTCTCTCTAGTCCGCACTAGTCTGACTCACTCATATCAGCCTGGGGGGGGCAGCTGACCGCTGTGAGAAGCTACGGGGAGCCGGACCGGACCGTGCTCCGCGGTTTCAGACTCGTGGCCAGGCTCGGAGAGGGGGACCCTGGCCGCGCATGCGCAGACACACACACACACTCACTCCCTCACTCATATTAGCCGTGGGGGGAAAGCTGACCGCTGTGAGAAGCTACGGGGAGCCGGACCGGACCGTGCTCCGCGGTTTCAGACTCGTAGCCAGGCTCGGAGAGGGGGACCCTCGGCCGCGCATGCGCAGACACACACACACTCACTCCCTCACTCTCTCTCAAATTAAATCGAAGGCAACTGGACTTGTATTTGTCTGTGGAAGAGGTTTCGCCTGTTATCCAAGCGGCTTCATCAGTTCTTGTGTATTGGTCTCTCTAGTCCGCACTAGTCTGACTCACTCATATCAGCCTGGGGGGCAGCTGACCGCTGTGAGAAGCTACGGGGAGCCGGACCGGACCGTGCTCCGCGGTTTTCAGACTCGTGGCCAGGCTCGGAGAGGGGACCCTGGGCCGCGCATGCGCAGACACACACACACTCACTCCCTCACTCATATTAGCCGTGGGGGGAAAGCTGACCGCTGTGAGAAGCTACGGGAGCCGGACCGGACCGTGCTCCGCGTTTCAGACTCGTAGCCAGGCTCGGAGAGGGGGACCCTCGGCCGCGCATGCGCAGACACACACACACTCACTCCCTCACTCATATTAGCCGTGGGGGGAAAGCTGACCGCTGTGAGAAGCTACGGGAGCCGGACCGGACCGGCTCCGCGGTTTCAGACTCGTGGCCAGGCTCGGAGAGGGGGACCCTCGGCGCAGCATGCGCAGACACACACACACTCACTCCCTCACTCATATTAGCCGTGGGGGAAAGCTGACCGCTGTGAGAAGCTACGGGGAGCCGGACCGGACCGTGCTCCGCGGTTTCAGACTCGTGGCCAGGCTCGGAGAGGGGACCCTCGGCCGCGCATGCGCAGACACACACACTCACTCCCTCACTCATATTAGCCGTGGGGGGAAAGCTGACCGCTGTGAGAAGCTACGGGGAGCCGGACCGGACCGTGCTCCGCGGTTTCAGACTCGTAGCCAGGCTCGGAGAGGGGGACCCTCGGCCGCGCATGCGCAGACACACACACACTCACTCCCTCACTCTCTCTCAAATTAAATCGAAGGCAACTGGACTTGTATTTGTCTGTGGAAGAGGTTTCGCCTGTTTATCCAAGCGGCTTCATCAGTTCTTGTGTATTGGTCTCTCTAGTCCGCACTAGTCTGACTCACTCATATCAGCCTGGGGGGGCAGCTGACCGCTGTGAGAAGCTACGGGGAGCCGGACCGGACCGTGCTCCGCGGTTTCAGACTCGTAGCCAGGCTCGGAGAGGGGGACCCTCGGCCGCGCATGCGCAGACACACACACACTCACTCCCTCACTCATATTAGCCGTGGGGGGAAGCTGACCGCTGTGAGAAGCTACGGGGAGCCGGACCGGACCGTGCTCCGCGGTTTCAGACTCGTGGCAGGCTCGGAGAGGGGGACCCTCGGCCGCGCATGCGCAGACACACACACACTCACTCCCTCACTCATATTAGCCGTGGGGGGAAAGCTGACCGCTGTGAGAAGCTACGGGGAGCCGGACCGGACCGTGCTCCGCGGTTTCAGACTCGTGGCCAGGCTCGGAGAGGGGACCCTCGGCCGCGCATGCGCAGACACACACACTTCACAGTCCCTCACTCATATTAGCCGTGGGGGGAAAGCTGACCGCTGTGAGAAGCTACGGGGAGCCGGACCGGACCGTGCCCCGCGGTTTCAGACTCGTGGCCAGGCTCGGAGAGGGGGACCCTCGGCCGCGCATGCGCAGACACACACACACTCACTCCCTCACTCATATTAGCCGTGGGGGAAAGCTGACCGCTGTGAGAAGCTACGGGAGCCGGACCGGACCGTGCTCCGCGGTTTCAGACTCGTGGCCAGGCTCGGAGAGGGGGACCCTCGGCCGCGCATGCGCAGACACACACACACTCACTCCCTCACTCTCTCTCAAATTAAATCGAAGGCAACTGGACTTGTATTTGTCTGTGGAAGAGGTTTCGCCTGTTATCCAAGCGGCTTCATCAGTTCTTGTGTATTGGTCTCTCTAGTCCGCACTACTCTGACTCACTCATATCAGCCTGGGGGGCAGCTGACCGCTGTGAGAAGCTACGGGGAGCCGGACCGGACCGTGCTCCGCGGTTTCAGACTCGTGGCCAGGCTCGGAGAGGGGACCCTCGGCCGCGCATGCGCAGACACACACACACTCACTCCCTCACTCATATTAGCCGTGGGGGGAAAGCTGACCGCTGTGAGAAGCTACGGGGAGCCGGACCGGACCGTGCTCCGCGGTTTCAGACTCGTAGCCAGGCTCGGAGAGGGGGACCCTCGGCCGCGCATGCGCAGACACACACACACTCACTCCCTCACTCTCTCTCAAATTAAATCGAAGGCAACTGGACTTGTATTTGTCTGTGGAAGAGGTTTCGCCTGTTATCCAAGCGGCTTCATCAGTTCTTGTGTATTGGTCTCTCTAGTCCGCACTAGTCTGACTCACTCATATCAGCCTGGGGGGCAGCTGACCGCTGTGAGAAGCTACGGGGAGCCGGACCGGACCGTGCTCCGCGGTTTCAGACTCGTGGCCAGGCTCGGAGAGGGGGACCCTGGGCCGCGCATGCGCAGACACACACACACTCACTCCCTCACTCATATTAGCCGTGGGGGAAAGCTGACCGCTGTGAGAAGCTACGGGGAGCCGGACCGGACCGTGCTCCGCGGTTTCAGACTCGTAGCCAGGCTCGGAGAGGGGGACCCTCGGCCGCGCATGCGCAGACACACACACTCACTCCCTCACTCTCTCTCAAATTAAATCGAAGGCAACTGGACTTGTATTTGTCTGTGGAAGAGGTTTCGCCTGTTATCCAAGCGGCTTCATCAGTTCTTGTGTATTGGTCTCTCTAGTCTGCACTACTCTGACTCACTCATATCAGCCTGGGGGGGAAAGCTGACCGCTGTGAGAAGCTACGGGGAGCCGGACCGGACCGTGCTCCGCGGTTTCAGACTCGTGGCCAGGCTCGGAGAGGGGGACCCTCGGCCGCGCATGCGCAGACACACACACACTCACTCCCTCACTCATATTAGCCGTGGGGGAAAGCTGACCGCTGTGAGAAGCTACGGGGAGCCGGACCGGACCGTGCTCCGCGGTTTCAGACTCGTAGCCAGGCTCGGAGAGGGGGACCCTCGGCCGCGCATGCGCAGACACACACACACTCACTCCCTCACTCATATTAGCCGTGGGGGAAAGCTGACCGCTGTGAGAAGCTACGGGGAGCCGGACCGGACCGTGCTCCGCGGTTTCAGACTCGTAGCCAGGCTCGGAGAGGGGGACCCTCGGCCGCGCATGCGCAGACACACACACACTCACTCCCTCACTCTCTCTCAAATTAAATCGAAGGCAACTGGACTTGTATTTGTCTGTGGAAGAGGTTTCGCCTGTTATCCAAGCGGCTTCATCAGTTCTTGTGTATTGGTCTCTCTAGTCCGCACTAGTCTGACTCACTCATATCAGCCTGGGGGGCAGCTGACCGCTGTGAGAAGCTACGGGGAGCCGGACCGGACCGTGCTCCGCGGTTTCAGACTTGTAGCCAGGCTCGGAGAGGGGGACCCTGGGCCGCGCATGCGCAGACACACACACACTCACTCCCTCACTCATATTAGCCGTGGGGGGAAAGCTGACCGCTGTGAGAAGCTACGGGGAGCCGGACCGGACCGTGCTCCGCGGTTTCAGACTCGTAGCCAGGCTCGGAGAGGGGGACCCTCGGCCGCGCATGCGCAGACACACACACACTCACTCCCTCACTCTCTCTCAAATTAAATCGAAGGCAACTGGACTTGTATTTGTCTGTGGAAGAGGTTTCGCCTGTTATCAAGCGGCTTCATCATTCTTGTGTATTGGTCTCTCTAGTCCGCACTAGTCTGACTCACTCATATCAGCCTGGGGGGAAGCTGACCGCTGTGAGAAGCTACGGGGAGCCGGACCGGACCGTGCTCCGCGGTTTCAGACTCGTGGCCAGGCTCGGAGAGGGGGACCCTCGGCCGCGCATGCGCAGACACACACACACTCACTCCCTCACTCATATTAGCCGTGGGGGAAAGCTGACCGCTGTGAGAAGCTACGGGAGCCGGACCGGACCGTGCTCCGCGGTTTCAGACTCGTGGCCAGGCTCGGAGAGGGGGACCCTCGGCCGCGCATGCGCAGACACACACACACCACTCACTCTCACTCATATTAGCCGAAGGGAAAGCTGACCGCTGTGAGAAGCTACGGGGAGCCGACCGACCGTGCTCCGCGTTTTCAGACTCGTGGCCAGGCTCGGAGAGGGGGACCCTCGGCCGCGCATGCGCAGACACACACACTCACTCCCTCACTCATATTAGCCGTGGGGGAAAGCTGACCGCTGTGAGAAGCTACGGGGAGCCGGACCGGACCGTGCTCCGCGGTTTCAGACTCGTGGCCAGGCTCGGAGAGGGGGACCCTCGGCCGCGCATGCGCAGACACACACACACTCACTCCCTCACTCATATTAGCCGTGGGGGGAAAGCTGACCGCTGTGAGAAGCTACGGGGAGCCGGACCGGACCGTGCTCCGCGGTTTCAGACTCGTAGCCAGGCTCGGAGAGGGGGACCCTCGGCCGCGCATGCGCAGACACACACACACTCACTCCCTCACTCTCTCTCAAATTAAATCGAAGGCAACTGGACTTGTATTTGTCTGTGGAAGAGGTTTCGCCTGTTATCCAAGCGGCTTCATCAGTTCTTGTGTATTGGTCTCTCTAGTCCGCACTAGTCTGACTCACTCATATCAGCCTGGGGGGCAGCTGACCGCTGTGAGAAGCTACGGGGAGCCGGACCGGACCGTGCTCCGCGGTTTCAGACTCGTGGCCAGGCTCGGAGAGGGGACCCTGGGCCGCGCATGCGCAGACACACACACACTCACTCCCTCACTCATATTAGCCGTGGGGGGAAAGCTGACCGCTGTGAGAAGCTACGGGGAGCCGGACCGGACCGTGCTCCGCGGTTTCAGACTCGTAGCCAGGCTCGGAGAGGGGGACCCTCGGCCGCGCATGCGCAGACACACACACACTCACTCCCTCACTCTCTCTCAATTAAATCGAAGGCAACTGGACTTGTATTTGTCTGTGGAAGAGGTTTCGCCTGTTATCCAAGCGGCTTCATCAGTTCTTGTGTATTGGTCTCTCTAGTCCGCACTAGTCTGACTCACTCATATCAGCCTGGGGGGGCAGCTGACCGCTGTGAGAAGCTACGGGGAGCCGGACCGGACCGTGCTCCGCGGTTTCAGACTCGTGGCCAGGCTCGGAGAGGGGGACCCTCGGCCGCGCATGCGCAGACACACACACACTCACTCCCTCACTCATATTAGCCGTGGGGGGAAAGCTGACCGCTGTGAGAAGCTACGGGGAGCCGGACCGGACCGTGCTCCGCGGTTTCAGACTCGTAGCCAGGCTCGGAGAGGGGGACCCTCGGCCGCGCATGCGCAGACACACACACACTCACTCCCTCACTCTCTCTCAAATTAAATCGAAGGCAACTGGACTTGTATTTGTCTGTGGAAGAGGTTTCGCCTGTTATCCAAGCGGCTTCATCAGTTCTTGTGTATTGGTCTCTCTAGTCTGCACTACTCTGACTCACTCATATCAGCCTGGGGGGGCAGCTGACCGCTGTGAGAAGCTACGGGGAGCCGGACCGGACCGTGCTCCGCGGTTTCAGACTCGTGGCCAGGCTCGGAGAGGGGGACCCTCGGCCGCGCATGCGCAGACACACACACACTCACTCCCTCACTCATATTAGCCGTGGGGGGAAAGCTGACCGCTGTGAGAAGCTACGGGGAGCCGGACCGGACCGTGCTCCGCGGTTTCAGACTCGTAGCCAGGCTCGGAGAGGGGGACCCTCGGCCGCGCATGCGCAGACACACACACACTCACTCCCTCACTCATATTAGCCGTGGGGGAAAGCTGACCGCTGTGAGAAGCTACGGGGAGCCGGACCGGACCGTGCTCCGCGTTTCAGACTCGTAGCCAGGCTCGGAGAGGGGGACCCTCGGCCGCGCATGCGCAGACACACACACACTCACTCCCTCACTCTCTCTCAAATTAAATCGAAGGCAACTGGACTTGTATTTGTCTGTGGAAGAGGTTTCGCCTGTTATCCAAGCGGCTTCATCAGTTCTTGTGTATTGGTCTCTCTAGTCCGCACTAGTCTGACTCACTCATATCAGCCTGGGGGGGCAGCTGACCGCTGTGAGAAGCTACGGGGAGCCGGACCGGACCGTGCTCCGCGGTTTCAGACTCGTAGCCAGGCTCGGAGAGGGGACCCTGGGCCGCGCATGCGCAGACACACACACACTCACTCCCTCACTCATATTAGCCGTGGGGGAAAGCTGACCGCTGTGAGAAGCTACGGGGAGCCGGACCGGACCGTGCTCCGCGGTTTCAGACTCGTGGCCAGGCTCGGAGAGGGGGACCCTCGGCCGCGCATGCGCAGACACACACACACTCACTCCCTCACTCATATTAGCCGTGGGGGGAAAGCTGACCGCTGTGAGAAGCTACGGGGAGCCGGACCGGACCGTGCTCCGCGGTTTCAGACTCGTGGCCAGGCTCGGAGAGGGGGACCCTCGGCCGCGCATGCGCAGACACACACACACTCACTCCCTCACTCTCTCTCAAATTAAATCGAAGGCAACTGGACTTGTATTTGTCTGTGGAAGAGGTTTCGCCTGTTATCCAAGCGGCTTCATCAGTTCTTGTGTATTGGTCTCTCTAGTCCGCACTAGTCTGACTCACTCATATCAGCCTGGGGGGGCAGCTGACCGCTGTGAGAAGCTACGGGGAGCCGGACCGGACCGTGCTCCGCGGTTTCAGACTCGTGGCCAGGCTCGGAGAGGGGGACCCTCGGCCGCGCATGCGCAGACACACACACACTCACTTCCCTCACTCATATTAGCCGTGGGGGGAAAGCTGACCGCTGTGAGAAGCTACGGGGAGCCGGACCGGACCGTGCTCCGCGGTTTCAGACTCGTAGCCAGGCTCGGAGAGGGGACCCTCGGCCGCGCATGCGCAGACACACACACACTCACTCCCTCACTCTCTCTCAAATTAAATCGAAGGCAACTGGACTTGTATTTGTCTGTGGAAGAGGTTTCGCCTGTTATCCAAGCGGCTTCATCAGTTCTTGTGTATTGGTCTCTCTAGTCTGCACTACTCTGACTCACTCATATCAGCCTGGGGGGGAAAGCTGACCGCTGTGAGAAGCTACGGGGAGCCGGACCGGACCGTGCTCCGCGGTTTCAGACTCGTGGCCAGGCTCGGAGAGGGGACCCTCGGCCGCGCATGCGCAGACACACACACACTCACTCCCTCACTCATATTAGCCGTGGGGGAAAGCTGACCGCTGTGAGAAGCTACGGGGAGCCGACCGGACCGTGCTCCGCGGTTTCAGACTCGTAGCCAGGCTCGGAGAGGGGGACCCTCGGCCGCGCATGCGCAGACACACACACACTCACTCCCCTCACTCATATTAGCCGTGGGGGGAAAGCTGACCGCTGTGAGAAGCTACGGGGAGCCGGACCGGACCGTGCTCCGCGGTTTCAGACTCGTAGCCAGGCTCGGAGAGGGGACCCTCGGCCGCGCATGCGCAGACACACACACACTCACTCCCTCACTCTCTCTCAAATTAAATCGAAGGCAACTGGACTTGTATTTGTCTGTGGAAGAGTTTCGCCTGTTATCCAAGCGGCTTCATCAGTTCTTGTGTATTGGTCTCTCTAGTCCGCACTAGTCTGACTCACTCATATCAGCCTGGGGGGCAGCTGACCGCTGTGAGAAGCTACGGGAGCCGGACCGGACCGTGCTCCGCGGTTTCAGACTTGTAGCCAGGCTCGGAGAGGGGGACCCTGGGCCGCGCATGCGCAGACACACACACACTCACTCCCTCACTCATATTAGCCGTGGGGGGAAAGCTGACCGCTGTGAGAAGCTACGGGGAGCCGGACCGGACCGTGCTCCGCGGTTTCAGACTCGTGGCCAGGCTCGGAGAGGGGGACCCTCGGCCGCGCATGCGCAGACACACACACACACTCACTCCCTCACTCATATTAGCCGTGGGGGGAAAGCTGACCGCTGTGAGAAACTACGGGGAGCCGGACCGGACCGTGCTCCGCGGTTTCAGACTCGTGCCAGGCTCGGAGAGGGGGACCCTCGGCCACGCATGCGCAGACACACACACACTCACTCCCTCACTCTCTCTCAATTAATCGAAGGCAACTGGACTTGTATTTGTCTGTGGAAGAGGTTTCGCCTGTTATCCAAGCGGCTTCATCAGTTCTTGTGTATTGGTCTCTCTAGTCCGCACTACTCTGACTCACTCATATCAGCCTGGGGGGCAGCTGACCGCTGTGAGAAGCTACGGGGAGCCGGACCGGACCGTGCTCCGCGGTTTCAGACTCGTGGCCAGGCTCGGAGAGGGGACCCTCGGCCGCGCATGCGCAGACACACACACACTCACTCCCTCACTCATATTAGCCGTGGGGGGAAAGCTGACCGCTGTGAGAAGCTACGGGAGCCGGACCGGACCGTGCTCCGCGGTTTCAGACTCGTGGCCAGGCTCGGAGAGGGGGACCCTCGGCCGCGCATGCGCAGACACACACACACTCACTCCCTCACTCATATTAGCCGTGGGGGAAAGCTGACCGCTGTGAGAAGCTACGGGGAGCCGGACCGGACCGTGCTCCGCGGTTTCAGACTCGTAGCCAGGCTCGGAGAGGGGGACCCTCGGCCGCGCATGCGCAGACACACACACACTCACTCCCTCACTCTCTCTCAAATTAAATCGAAGGCAACTGGACTTGTATTTGTCTGTGGAAGAGGTTTCGCCTGTTATCCAAGCGGCTTCATCAGTTCTTGTGTATTGGTCTCTCTAGTCCGCACTAGTCTGACTCACTCATATCAGCCTGGGGGGGCAGCTGACCGCTGTGAGAAGCTACGGGGAGCCGGACCGGACCGTGCTCCGCGGTTTCAGACTCGTGGCCAGGCTCGGAGAGGGGGACCCTCGGCCGCGCATGCGCAGACACACACACACTCACTCCCTCACTCATATTAGCCGTGGGGGGAAAGCTGACCGCTGTGAGAAGCTACGGGGAGCCGGACCGGACCGTGCTCCGCGGTTTCAGACTCGTAGCCAGGCTCGGAGAGGGGGACCCTCGGCCGCGCATGCGCAGACACACACACACTCACTCCCTCACTCTCTCTCAAATTAATCGAAGGCAACTGGACTTGTATTTGTCTGTGGAAGAGGTTTCGCCTGTTATCCAAGCGGCTTCATCAGTTCTTGTGTATTGGTCTCTCTAGTCCGCACTAGTTTGAGTCACTCATATCAGCCTGGGGGGGCAACTGACCGCTGTGAGAAGCTACGGGGAGCCGGACCGGACCGTGCTCCGCGGTTTCAGACTCGTGGCCAGGCTCGGAGAGGGGGACCCTGGGCCGCGCATGCGCAGACACACACACACTCACTCCCTCACTCATATTAGCCGTGGGGGGAAAGCTGACCGCTGTGAGAAGCTACGGGGAGCCGGACCGGACCGTGCTCCGCGGTTTCAGACTCGTAGCCAGGCTCGGAGAGGGGGACCCTCGGCCGCGCATGCGCAGACACACACACACTCACTCCCTCACTCTCTCTCAAATTAAATCGAAGGCAACTGGACTTGTATTTGTCTGTGGAAGAGGTTTCGCCTGTTATCCAAGCGGCTTCATCAGTTCTTGTGTATTGGTCTCTCTAGTCTGCACTACTCTGACTCACTCATATCAGCCTGGGGGGGAAAGCTGACCGCTGTGAGAAGCTACGGGGAGCCGGACCGGACCGTGCTCCGCGTTTTCAGACTCGTGGCCAGGCTCGGAGAGGGGACCCTCGGCCGCGCATGCGCAGACACACACACACACTCACTCCCTCACTCATATTAGCCGTGGGGGAAAGCTGACCGCTGTGAGAAGCTACGGGGAGCCGGACCGGACCGTGCTCCGCGTTTCAGACTCGTAGCCAGGCTCGGAGAGGGGGACCCTCGGCCGCGCATGCGCAGACACACACACACTCACTCCCTCACTCATATTAGCCGTGGGGGGAAAGCTGACCGCTGTGAGAAGCTACGGGGAGCCGGACCGGACCGTGCTCCGCGGTTTCAGACTCGTAGCCAGGCTCGGAGAGGGGGACCCTCGCCGCGCATGCGCAGACACACACACACTCACTCCTCACTCTCTCTCAAATTAAATCGAAGGCAACTGGACTTGTATTTGTCTGTGGAAGAGGTTTCGCCTGTTATCCAAGCGGCTTCATCAGTTCTTGTGTATTGGTCTCTCTAGTCCGCACTACTCTGACTCACTCATATCAGCCTGGGGGGGCAGCTGACCCGCTGTGAGAAGCTACGGGGAGCCGGACCGGACCGTGCTCCGCGGTTTCAGACTCTTAGCCAGGCTCGGAGAGGGGGACCCTGGGCCGCGCATGCGCAGACACACACCACACACACTCCCTCACTCATATTAGCCGTGGGGGAAAGCTGACCGCTGTGAGAAGCTACGGGAGCCGGACCGGACCGTGCTCCGCGGTTTCAGACTCGTAGCCAGGCTCGGAGAGGGGGACCCTCGGCCGCGCATGCGCAGACACACACACACTCACTCCCTCACTCTCTCTCAAATTAAATCGAAGGCAAACTGGACTTGTATTTGTCTGGGGAAGAGGTTTCGCCGTGCTCCAAGCGGCTTCATCATGTTCTTGTGTATTGGTCTCTCTAGTCCAGCACACTAGTCTGACTCACTCATATTAGCCTGGGGGGGCAAGCTGACCGCTGTGAGAAGCTACGGGGAGCCGGACCGGACCGTGCTCCGCGGTTTCAGACTCGTGGCCAGGCTCGGAGAGGGGACCCTCGGCCGCGCATGCGCAGACACACACACACTCACTCCCTCACTCATATTAGCCGTGGGGGGAAAGCTGACCGCTGTGAGAAGCTACGGGGAGCCGGACCGGACCGTGCTCCGCGGTTTCAGACTCGTAGCCAGGCTCGGAGAGGGGGACCCTCGGCGCGCATGCGCAGACACACACACTCACTCCCTCACTCTCTCTCAATTAAATCGAAGGCAACTGGACTTGTATTTGTCTGTGGAAGAGGTTTCGCCTGTTATCCAAGCGGCTTCATCAGTTCTTGTGTATTGGTCTCTCTAGTCCGCACTACTCTGACTCACTCATATCAGCCTGGGGGGAAAGCTGACCGCTGTGAGAAGCTACGGGGAGCCGGACCGGACCGTGCTCCGCGTTTCAGACTCGTGCCAGGCTCGGAGAGGGGGACCCTCGGCCGCGCATGCGCAGACACACACACACTCACTCCCTCACTCATATTAGCCGTGGGGGGAAAGCTGACCGCTGTGAGAAGCTACGGGGAGCCGGACCGGACCGTGCTCCGCGGTTTCAGACTCGTAGCCAGCTCGGAGAGGGACCCTCGGCCGCGCATGCGCAGACACACACACACTCACTCCCTCTCACTCATATTAGCCGTGGGGAAAGCTGACCGCTGTGAGAAGCTACGGGGAGCCGGACCGGACCGTGCTCCGCGTTTCAGACTCGTGCCAGGCTCGGAGAGGGGGACCCTCGGCCGCGCATGCGCAGACACACACACACTCACTCCCTCACTCTCTCTCAAATTAAATCGAAGGCAACTGGACTTGTATTTGTCTGTGGAAGAGGTTTCGCCTGTTTCCAAGCGGCTTCATCAGTTCTTGTGTATTGGTCTCTCTAGTCCGCACTAGTCTGACTCACTCATATCAGCCTGGGGGGGCAGCTGACCGCTGTGAGAAGCTACGGGGAGCCGGACCGGACCGTGCTCCGCGGTTTCAGACTCGTAGCCAGGCTCGGAGAGGGGGACCCTGGGCCGCGCATGCGCAGACACACCACACTCACTCCCTCACTCATATTAGCCGTGGGGGGAAAGCTGACCGCTGTGAGAAGCTACGGGGAGCCGGACCGGACCGTGCTCCGCGGTTTCAGACTCGTAGCCAGGCTCGGAGAGGGGGACCCTCGGCCGCGCATGCGCAGACACACACACACTCACTCCCTCACTCTCTCTCAAATTAAATCGAAGGCAACTGGACTTGTATTTGTCTGTGGAAGAGGTTTCGCCTGTTATCCAAGCGGCTTCATCAGTTCTTGTGTATTGGTCTCTCTAGTCCGCACTAGTCTGACTCACTCATATCAGCCTGGGGGGGCAGCTGACCGCTGTGAGAAGCTACGGGAGCCGGACCGGACCGTGCTCCGCGGTTTCAGACTTGTAGCCAGGCTCGGAGAGGGGGACCCTGGGCCGCGCATGCGCAGACACACACACACTCACTCCCTCACTCATATTAGCCGTGGGGGGAAAGCTGACCGCTGTGAGAAGCTACGGGGAGCCGGACCGGACCGTGCTCCGCGGTTTCAGACTCGTAGCCAGGCTCGGAGAGGGGGACCCTCGGCCGCGCATGCGCAGACACACACACACTCACTCCCTCTCATATTAGCCGTGGGGGGAAAGCTGACCGCTGTGAGAAGCTACGGGGAGCCGGACCGGACCGTGCTCCGCGGTTTCAGACTCGTGGCCAGGCTCGGAGAGGGGGACCCTCGGCCGCGCATGCGCAGACACACCACACTCACTCCCTCACTCATATTAGCCGTGGGGGAAAGCTGACCGCTGTGAGAAGCTACGGGGAGCCGGACCGGACCGTGCTCCGCGGTTTCAGACTCGTGGCCAGGCTCGGAGAGGGGACCCTCGGCCGCGCATGCGCAGACACACACACACTCACTCCCTCACTCATATTAGCCGTGGGGGAAAGCTGACCGCTGTGAGAAGCTACGGGGAGCCGGACCGGACCGTGCTCCGCGGTTTCAGACTCGTGGCCAGGCTCGGAGAGGGGGACCCTCGGCCGCGCATGCGCAGACACACACACACTCACTCCCTCACTCTCTCTCAAATTAAATCGAAGGCAACTGGACTTGTATTTGTCTGTGGAAGAGGTTTCGCCTGTTATCCAAGCGGCTTCATCAGTTCTTGTGTATTGGTCTCTCTAGTCCACTACTCTGACTCACTCATATCAGCCTGGGGGGCAGCTGACCGCTGTGAGAAGCTACGGGGAGCCGGACCGGACCGTGCTCCGCGGTTTCAGACTCGTGGCCAGGCTCGGAGAGGGGGACCCTCGGCCGCGCATGCGCAGACACACACACACTCACTCCCTCACTCATATTAGCCGTGGGGGAAAGCTGACCGCTGTGAGAAGCTACGGGGAGCCGGACCGGACCGTGCTCCGCGGTTTCAGACTCGTAGGCAGGCTCGGAGAGGGGGACCCTCGGCCGCGCATGCGCAGCACACACACACTCACTCCCTCACTCTCTCTCAAATTAAATCGAAGGCAACTGGACTTGTATTTGTCTGTGGAAGAGGTTTCGCCTGTTATCCAGCGGCTTCATCAGTTCTTGTGTATTGGTCTCTCTAGTCCGCACTAGTCTGACTCACTCATATCAGCCTGGGGGGGCAGCTGACCGCTGTGAGAAGCTACGGGAGCCGGACCGGACCGTGCTCCGCGGTTTCAGACTCGTGGCCAGGCTCGGAGAGGGGGACCCTCGCCGCGCATGCGCAGACACACACACACACTCACTCCCTCACTCATATTAGCCGTGGGGGAAAGCTGACCGCTGTGAGAAGCTACGGGGAGCCGGACCGACCGTGCTCCGCGGTTTCAGACTCGTAGCCAGGCTCGGAGAGGGGGACCCTCGGCCGCGCATGCGCAGACACACACACACTCACTCCCTCACTCTCTCTCAAATTAATCGAAGGCAACTGGACTTGTATTTGTCTGTGGAAGAGGTTTCGCCTGTTATCCAAGCGGCTTCATCAGTTCTTGTGTATTGGTCTCTCTAGTCCGCACTAGTCTGACTCACTCATATCAGCCTGGGGGGCAGCTGACCGCTGTGAGAAGCTACGGGGAGCCGGCCGGACCGTGCTCCGCGGTTTCAGACTTGTAGCCAGGCTCGGAGAGGGGGACCCTGGGCCGCGCATGCGCAGACACACACACACTCACTCCCTCACTCATATTAGCCGTGGGGGAAAGCTGACCGCTGTGAGAAGCTACGGGGAGCCGGACCGGACCGTGCTCCGCGGTTTCAGACTCGTAGCCAGGCTCGGAGAGGGGGACCCTCGGCCGCGCATGCGCAGACACACACACTCACTCCCTCACTCTCTCTCAATTAAATCGAAGGCACTGGACTTGTATTTGTCTGTGGAAGAGGTTTCGCCTGTTATCCAAGCGGCTTCATCAGTTCTTGTGTATTGGTCTCTCTAGTCTGCACTACTCTGACTCACTCATATCAGCCGGGGGGGAAAGCTGACCGCTGTGAGAAGCTACGGGAGCCGGACCGGACCGTGCTCCGCGGTTTCAGACTCGTGGCCAGGCTCGGAGAGGGGGACCCTCGGCCGCGCATGCGCAGACACACACACACTCACTCCCACTCATATTAGCCGTGGGGGGAAAGCTGACCGCTGTGAGAAGCTACGGGGAGCCGGACCGGACCGTGCTCCGCGGTTTCAGACTCGTAGCCAGGCTCGGAGAGGGGACCCTCGGCCGCGCATGCGCAGACACACACACACTCACTCCCTCACTCATATTAGCCGTGGGGGAAAGCTGACCGCTGTGAGAAGCTACGGGGAGCCGGACCGGACCGTGCTCCGCGGTTTCAGACTCGTAGCCAGGCTCGGAGAGGGGGACCCTCGGCGCGCGCATGCGCAGACAACACACACCACTCACTCCCTCACTCTCTCTCAAATTAAATCGAAGGCAACTGGACTTGTATTTGTCTGTGGAAGAGGTTTCGCCTGTTATCCAAGCGGCTTCATCAGTTCTTGTGTATTGGTCTCTCTAGTCCGCACTAGTCTGACTCACTCATATCAGCTGGGGGGGCAGCTGACCGCTGTGAGAAGCTACGGGGAGCCGGACCGGACCGTGCTCCGCGGTTTCAGACTTGTAGCCAGGCTCGGAGAGGGGGACCCTGGGCCGCGCATGCGCAGACACACACACACTCACTCCCTCACTCATATTAGCCGTGGGGGGAAAGCTGACCGCTGTGAGAAGCTACGGGGAGCCGGACCGGACCGTGCTCCGCGTTTCAGACTCGTAGCCAGGCTCGGAGAGGGGGACCCTCGGCCCGCGCATGCGCAGACACACACACACTCACTCCCTCACTCATATTAGCCGTGGGGGAAAGCTGACCGCTGTGAGAAGCTACGGGTCCGGACCGGAGGTGCTCCGCCTTTTCAGACGCTCGTGGCCAGGCTCTTGAGGGGACCCTCGCCGTCATCTCTAGTCCACACACACTCACTCCCTCACTCATATCAGCCGTGGGGGAAAGCTGACCGCTGTGAGAAGCTACGGGGAGCCGGACCGGACCGTGCTCCGCGGTTTCAGACTCGTGCCAGGCTCGGAGAGGGGGACCCTCGGCCGCGCATGCGCAGACACACACACACTCACTCCCTCACTCATATTAGCCGTGGGGGGAAAGCTGACCGCTGTGAGAAGCTACGGGGAGCCGGACCGGACCGTGCTCCGCGGTTTCAGACTCGTAGCCAGGCTCGGAGAGGGGGACCCTCGGCCGCGCATGCGCAGACACACACACACTCACTCCCTCACTCTCTCTCAAATTAAATCGAAGGCAACTGGACTTGTATTTGTCTGTGGAAGAGGTTTCGCCTGTTATCCAAGCGGCTTCATCAGTTCTTGTGTATTGGTCTCTCTAGTCCGCACTAGTCTGACTCACTCATATCAGCCTGGGGGGGCAGCTGACCGCTGTGAGAAGCTACGGGGAGCCGGACCGGACCGTGCTCCGCGGTTTCAGACTCGTAGCCAGGCTCGGAGAGGGGGACCCTGGGCCGCGCATGCGCAGACACACACACACTCACTCCCTCACTCATATTAGCCGTGGGGGGAAAGCTGACCGCTGTGAGAAGCTACGGGGAGCCGGACCGGACCGTGCTCCGCGGTTTCAGACTCGTAGCCAGGCTCGGAGAGGGGGACCCTCGGCCGCGCATGCGCAGACACACACACTCACTCCCTCACTCTCTCTCAAATTAAATCGAAGGCAACTGGACTTGTATTTGTCTGTGGAAGAGGTTTCGCCTGTTATCCAAGCGGCTTCATCAGTTCTTGTGTATTGGTCTCTCTAGTCTGCACTACTCTGACTCACTCATATCAGCCTGGGGGGAAAGCTGACCGCTGTGAGAAGCTACGGGGAGCCGGACCGGACCGTGCTCCGCGGTTTCAGACTCGTGGCCAGGCTCGGAGAGGGGGACCCTCGCCGCGCATGCGCAGACACACACACACTCACTCCCTCACTCATATTAGCCGTGGGGGGAAAGCTGACCGCTGTGAGAAGCTACGGGGAGCCGGACCGGACCGTGCTCCGCGGTTTCAGACTCGTAGCCAGGCTCGGAGAGGGGGACCCTCGGCCGCGCATGCGCAGACACACACACACTCACTCCCTCACTCATATTAGCCGTGGGGGGAAAGCTGACCGCTGTGAGAAGCTACGGGGAGCCGGACCGGACCGTGCTCCGCGGTTTCAGACTCGTAGCCAGGCTCGGAGAGGGGGACCCTCGGCCGCGCATGCGCAGACACACACACACTCACTCCCTCACTCTCTCTCAAATTAAATCGAAGGCAACTGGACTTGTATTTGTCTGTGGAAGAGGTTTCGCCTGTTATCCAAGCGGCTTCATCAGTTCTTGTGTATTGGTCTCTCTAGTCCGCACTAGTCTGACTCACTCATATCAGCCTGGGGGGGCAGCTGACCGCTGTGAGAAGCTACGGGGAGCCGGACCGGACCGTGCTCCGCGGTTTCAGACTTGTAGCCAGGCTCGGAGAGGGGGACCCTGGGCCGCGCATGCGCAGACACACACACACTCACTCCCTCACTCATATTAGCCGTGGGGGGAAAGCTGACCGCTGTGAGAAGCTACGGGGAGCCGGACCGGACCGTGCTCCGCGGTTTCAGACTCGTGGCCAGGCTCGGAGAGGGGGACCCTCGGCCGCGCATGCGCAGACACACACACACTCACTCCCTCACTCATATTAGCCGTGGGGGGAAAGCTGACCGCTGTGAGAAACTACGGGGAGCCGGACCGGACCGTGCTCCGCGGTTTCAGACTCGTGGCCAGGCTCGGAGAGGGGGACCCTCGGCACGCGCATGCGCAGACACACACACACTCACTCCCTCACTCTCTCTCAAATTAAATCGAAGGCAACTGGACTTGTATTTGTCTGTGGAAGAGTTTCGCCTGTTATCAAGCGGCTTCATCAGTTCTTGTGTATTGGTCTCTCTAGTCCGCACTACTCTGACTCACTCATATCAGCCTGGGGGGGCAGCTGACCGCTGTGAGAAGCTACGGGGAGCCGGACCGGACCGTGCTCCCGGTTTCAGACTCGTGGCCAGGCTCGGAGAGGGGGACCCTCGGCCGCGCATGCGCAGACACACACACACTCACTCCCTCACTCATATTAGCCGTGGGGGGAAAGCTGACCGCTGTGAGAAGCTACGGGGAGCCGGACCGGACCGTGCTCCGCGGTTTCAGACTCGTAGCCAGGCTCGGAGAGGGGGACCCTCGGCCGCGCATGCGCAGACACACACACACTCACTCCCTCACTCATATTAGCCGTGGGGGAAAGCTGACCGCTGTGAGAAGCTACGGGGAGCCGGACCGGACCGTGCTCCGCGGTTTCAGACTCGTAGCCAGGCTCGGAGAGGGGGACCCTCGGCCGCGCATGCGCAGACACACACACACTCACTCCCTCACTCTCTCTCAAATTAAATCGAAGGCAACTGGACTTGTATTTGTCTGTGGAAGAGGTTTCGCCTGTTATCCAAGCGGCTTCATCAGTTCTTGTGTATTGGTCTCTCTAGTCCGCACTAGTCTGACTCACTCATATCAGCCTGGGGGGGCAGCTGACCGCTGTGAGAAGCTACGGGGAGCCGGACCGGACCGTGCTCCGCGGTTTCAGACTCGTGGCCAGGCTCGGAGAGGGGGACCCTCGGCCGCGCATGCGCAGACACACACACACTCACTCCCTCACTCATATTAGCCGTGGGGGGAAAGCTGACCGCTGTGAGAAGCTACGGGGAGCCGGACCGGACCGTGCTCCGCGGTTTCAGACTCGTAGCCAGGCTCGGAGAGGGGGACCCTCGGCCGCGCATGCGCAGACACACACACACTCACTCCCTCACTCTCTCTCAAATTAAATCGAAGGCAACTGGACTTGTATTTGTCTGTGGAAGAGGTTTCGCCTGTTATCCAAGCGGCTTCATCAGTTCTTGTGTATTGGTCTCTCTAGTCCGCACTAGTTTGACTCACTCATATCAGCCTGGGGGGGCAGCTGACCGCTGTGAGAAGCTACGGGGAGCCGGACCGGACCGTGCTCCGCGGTTTCAGACTCGTGGCCAGGCTCGGAGAGGGGGACCCTGGGCCGCGCATGCGCAGACACACACACACTCACTCCCTCACTCATATTAGCCGTGGGGGGGAAAGCTGACCGCTGTGAGAAGCTACGGGGAGCCGGACCGGACCGTGCTCCGCGGTTTCAGACTCGTAGCCAGGCTCGGAGAGGGGGACCCTCGGCCGCGCATGCGCAGACACACACACACTCACTCCCTCACTCTCTCTCAAATTAAATCGAAGGCAACTGGACTTGTATTTGTCTGTGGAAGAGGTTTCGCCTGTTATCCAAGCGGCTTCATCAGTTCTTGTGTATTGGTCTCTCTAGTCTGCACTACTCTGACTCACTCATATCAGCCTGGGGGGAAAGCTGACCGCTGTGAGAAGCTACGGGGAGCCGGACCGGACCGTGCTCCGCGGTTTCAGACTCGTGGCCAGGCTCGGAGAGGGGGACCCTCGGCCGCGCATGCGCAGACACACACACACTCACTCCCTCACTCATATTAGCCGTGGGGGGAAAGCTGACCGCTGTGAGAAGCTACGGGGAGCCGGACCGGACCGTGCTCCGCGGTTTCAGACTCGTAGCCAGGCTCGGAGAGGGGGACCCTCGGCCGCGCATGCGCAGACACACACCACACTCACTCCCTCACTCATATTAGCCGTGGGGGGAAAGCTGACCGCTGTGAGAAGCTACGGGGAGCCGGACCGGACCGTGCTCCGCGGTTTCAGACTCGTAGCCAGGCTCGGAGAGGGGGACCCTCGGCCGCGCATGCGCAGACACACACACACTCACTCCCTCACTCTCTCTCAAATTAAATCGAAGGCAACTGGACTTGTATTTGTCTGTGGAAGAGGTTTCGCCTGTTATCCAAGCGGCTTCATCAGTTCTTGTGTATTGGTCTCTCTAGTCCGCACTAGTCTGACTCACTCATATCAGCCTGGGGGGGCAGCTGACCGCTGTGAGAAGCTACGGGGAGCCGGACCGGACCGTGCTCCGCGGTTTCAGACTTGTAGCCAGGCTCGGAGAGGGGGACCCTGGGCCGCGCATGCGCAGACACACACACACTCTCCCTCACTCATATTAGCCGTGGGGGGAAAGCTGACCGCTGTGAGAAGCTACGGGGAGCCGGACCGGACCGTGCTCCGCGGTTTCAGACTCGTGGCCAGGCTCGGAGAGGGGGACCCTCGGCCGCGCATGCGCAGACACACACACACTCACTCCCTCACTCATATTAGCCGTGGGGGGGAAAGCTGACCGCTGTGAGAAGCTACGGGGAGCCGGACCGGACCGTGCTCCGCGGTTTCAGACTCGTGGCCAGGCTCGGAGAGGGGGACCCTCGGCCGCGCATGCGCAGACACACACACACTCACTCCCTCACTCTCTCTCAAATTAAATCGAAGGCAACTGGACTTGTATTTGTCTGTGGAAGAGGTTTCGCCTGTTATCCAAGCGGCTTCATCAGTTCTTGTGTATTGGTCTCTCTAGTCCGCACTACTCTGACTCACTCATATCAGCCTGGGGGGCAGCTGACCGCTGTGAGAAGCTACGGGGAGCCGGACCGGACCGTGCTCCGCGGTTTCAGACTCGTGGCCAGGCTCGGAGAGGGGGACCCTCGGCCGCGCATGCGCAGACACACACACACTCACTCCCTCACTCATATTAGCCGTGGGGGGAAAGCTGACCGCTGTGAGAAGCTACGGGGAGCCGGACCGGACCGTGCTCCGCGGTTTCAGACTCGTAGCCAGGCTCGGAGAGGGGGACCCTCGGCCGCGCATGCGCAGACACACACACACTCACTCCCTCACTCTCTCTCAAATTAAATCGAAGGCAACTGGACTTGTATTTGTCTGTGGAAGAGGTTTCGCCTGTTATCCAAGCGGCTTCATCAGTTCTTGTGTATTGGTCTCTCTAGTCCGCACTAGTCTGACTCACTCATATCAGCCTGGGGGGGCAGCTGACCGCTGTGAGAAGCTACGGGGAGCCGGACCGGACCGTGCTCCGCGGTTTCAGACTCGTGGCCAGGCTCGGAGAGGGGGACCCTGGGCCGCGCATGCGCAGACACACACACACTCACTCCCTCACTCATATAGCCTGGGGGAAATGACCGCTGCTACGGGGAGCGGGGGGGGAGGCTCCGCAGTCAGGTCGGTAGACGGGGAAAGCTGACCGCTGTGAGAAGCTACGGGGAGCCGGACCGGACCGTGCTCCGCGGTTTCAGACTCGTAGCCAGGCTCGGAGAGGGGGACCTCGGCCGCGCATGCGCAGACACACACACACTCACTCCCTCACTCTCTCTCAAATTAAATCGAAGGCAACTGGACTTGTATTTGTCTGTGGAAGAGGTTTCGCCTGTTATCCAAGCGGCTTCATCAGTTCTTGTGTATTGGTCTCTCTAGTCTGCACTACTCTGACTCACTCATATCAGCCTGGGGGGGAAAGCTGACCGCTGTGAGAAGCTACGGGGAGCCGGACCGGACCGTGCTCCGCGGTTTCAGACTCGTGGCCAGGCTCGGAGAGGGGGACCCTCGGCCGCGCATGCGCAGACACACACACACTCACTCCCTCACTCATATTAGCCGTGGGGGGAAAGCTGACCGCTGTGAGAAGCTACGGGGAGCCGGACCGGACCGTGCTCCGCGGTTTCAGACTCGTAGCCAGGCTCGGAGAGGGGGACCCTCGGCCGCGCATGCGCAGACACACACACACTCACTCCCTCACTCATATTAGCGTGGGGGGAAAGCTGACCGCTGTGAGAAGCTACGGGGAGCCGGACCGGACCGTGCTCCGCGGTTTCAGACTCGTAGCCAGGCTCGGAGAGGGGGACCCTCGGCCGCGCATGCGCAGACACACACACACTCACTCCCTCACTCTCTCTCAAATTAAATCGAAGGCAACTGGACTTGTATTTGTCTGTGGAAGAGGTTTCGCCTGTTATCCAAGCGGCTTCATCAGTTCTTGTGTATTGGTCTCTCTAGTCCGCACTAGTCTGACTCACTCATATCAGCCTGGGGGGGCAGCTGACCGCTGTGAGAAGCTACGGGGAGCCGGACCGGACCGTGCTCCGCGGTTTCAGACTTGTAGCCAGGCTCGGAGAGGGGGACCCTGGGCCGCGCATGCGCAGACACACACACACACTCACTCCCTCACTCATATTAGCCGTGGGGGGAAAGCTGACCGCTGTGAGAAGCTACGGGGAGCCGGACCGGACCGTGCTCCGCGGTTTCAGACTCGTGGCCAGGCTCGGAGAGGGGGACCCTCGGCCGCGCATGCGCAGACACACACACACTCACTCCCTCACTCATATTAGCCGGGGGGGAAAGCTGACCGCTGTGAGAAGCTACGGGGAGCCGGACCGGACCGTGCTCCGCGGTTTCAGACTCGTGGCCAGGCTCGGAGAGAGGGGGACCCTCGGCCGCGCATGCGCAGACACACACACTCACTCCCTCACTCATATAGCCGTGGGGGGAAAGCTGACCGCTGTGAGAAGCTACGGGGAGCCGGACCGGACCGTGCCCCGCGGTTTCAGACTCGTGGCCAGGCTCGGAGAGGGGGACCCTCGGCCGCGCATGCGCAGACACACACACACTCACTCCTCACTCATATTAGCCGTGGGGGGAAAGCTGACCGCTGTGAGAAGCTACGGGGAGCCGGACCGGACCGTGCTCCGCGGTTTCAGACTCGTAGCCAGGCTCGGAGAGGGGGACCCTCGGCCGCGCATGCGCAGACACACACACACTCACTCCCTCACTCTCTCTCAAATTAAATCGAAGGCAACTGGACTTGTATTTGTCTGTGGAAGAGGTTTCGCCTGTTATCCAAGCGGCTTCATCAGTTCTTGTGTATTGGTCTCTCTAGTCCGCACTACTCTGACTCACTCATATCAGCCTGGGGGGGCAGCTGACCGCTGTGAGAAGCTACGGGGAGCCGGACCGGACCGTGCTCCGCGGTTTCAGACTCGTGGCCAGGCTCGGAGAGGGGGACCCTCGGCCGCGCATGCGCAGACACACACACACTCACTCCCTCACTCATATTAGCCGTGGGGGGAAAGCTGACCGCTGTGAGAAGCTACGGGGAGCCGGACCGGACCGTGCTCCGCGGTTTCAGACTCGTAGCCAGGCTCGGAGAGGGGGACCCTCGGCCGCGCATGCGCAGACACACACACACTCACTCCCTCACTCTCTCTCAAATTAAATCGAAGGCAACTGGACTTGTATTTGTCTGTGGAAGAGGTTTCGCCTGTTATCCAAGCGGCTTCATCAGTTCTTGTGTATTGGTCTCTCTAGTCCGCACTAGTCTGACTCACTCATATCAGCCTGGGGGGGCAGCTGACCGCTGTGAGAAGCTACGGGGAGCCGGACCGGACCGTGCTCCGCGGTTTCAGACTCGTGGCCAGGCTCGGAGAGGGGGACCCTGGGCCGCGCATGCGCAGACACACACACACTCACTCCCTCACTCATATTAGCCGTGGGGGGAAAGCTGACCGCTGTGAGAAGCTACGGGGAGCCGGACCGGACCGTGCTCCGCGGTTTCAGACTCGTAGCCAGGCTCGGAGAGGGGGACCCTCGGCCGCGCATGCGCAGACACACACACTCACTCCCTCACTCTCTCTCAAATTAAATCGAAGGCAACTGGACTTGTATTTGTCTGTGGAAGAGGTTTCGCCTGTTATCCAAGCGGCTTCATCAGTTCTTGTGTATTGGTCTCTCTAGTCTGCACTACTCTGACTCACTCATATCAGCCTGGGGGGGAAAGCTGACCGCTGTGAGAAGCTACGGGGAGCCGGACCGGACCGTGCTCCGCGGTTTCAGACTCGTGGCCAGGCTCGGAGAGGGGGACCCTCGGCCGCGCATGCGCAGACACACACACACTCACTCCCTCACTCATATTAGCCGTGGGGGGAAAGCTGACCGCTGTGAGAAGCTACGGGGAGCCGGACCGGACCGTGCTCCGCGGTTTCAGACTCGTAGCCAGGCTCGGAGAGGGGGACCCTCGGCCGCGCATGCGCAGACACACACACACTCACTCCCTCACTCATATTAGCCGTGGGGGAAAGCTGACCGCTGTGAGAAGCTACGGGGAGCCGGACCGGACCGTGCTCCGCGGTTTCAGACTCGTAGCCAGGCTCGGAGAGGGGGACCCTCGGCCGCGCATGCGCAGACACACACACACTCACTCCCTCACTCTCTCTCAAATTAAATCGAAGGCAACTGGACTTGTATTTGTCTGTGGAAGAGGTTTCGCCTGTTATCCAAGCGGCTTCATCAGTTCTTGTGTATTGGTCTCTCTAGTCCGCACTAGTCTGACTCACTCATATCAGCCTGGGGGGCAGCTGACCGCTGTGAGAAGCTACGGGGAGCCGGACCGGACCGTGCTCCGCGGTTTCAGACTTGTAGCCAGGCTCGGAGAGGGGGACCCTGGGCCGCGCATGCGCAGACACACACACACTCACTCCCTCACTCATATTAGCCGTGGGGGGAAAGCTGACCGCTGTGAGAAGCTACGGGGAGCCGGACCGGACCGTGCTCCGCGGTTTCAGACTCGTGGCCAGGCTCGGAGAGGGGGACCCTCGGCCGCGCATGCGCAGACACACACACACTCACTCCTCACTCATATTAGCCGTGGGGGGAAAGCTGACCGCTGTGAGAAGCTACGGGGAGCCGGACCGGACCGTGCTCCGCGGTTTCAGACTCGTGGCCAGGCTCGGAGAGGGGGACCCTCGGCCGCGCATGCGCAGACACACACACTCACTCCCTCACTCATATTAGCCGTGGGGGGAAAGCTGACCGCTGTGAGAAGCTACGGGGAGCCGGACCGGACCGTGCTCCGCGGTTTCAGACTCGTGGCCAGGCTCGGAGAGGGGGACCCTCGGCCGCGCATGCGCAGACACACACACACTCACTCCCTCACTCATATTAGCCGTGGGGGGAAAGCTGACCGCTGTGAGAAGCTACGGGGAGCCGGACCGGACCGTGCTCCGCGGTTTCAGACTCGTAGCCAGGCTCGGAGAGGGGGACCCTCGGCCGCGCATGCGCAGACACACACACACTCACTCCCTCACTCTCTCTCAAATTAAATCGAAGGCAACTGGACTTGTATTTGTCTGTGGAAGAGGTTTCGCCTGTTATCCAAGCGGCTTCATCAGTTCTTGTGTATTGGTCTCTCTAGTCCGCACTACTCTGACTCACTCATATCAGCCTGGGGGGGCAGCTGACCGCTGTGAGAAGCTACGGGGAGCCGGACCGGACCGTGCTCCGCGGTTTCAGACTCGTGGCCAGGCTCGGAGAGGGGGACCCTCGGCCGCGCATGCGCAGACACACACACACTCACTCCCTCACTCATATTAGCCGTGGGGGGAAAGCTGACCGCTGTGAGAAGCTACGGGGAGCCGGACCGGACCGTGCTCCGCGGTTTCAGACTCGTAGCCAGGCTCGGAGAGGGGGACCCTCGGCCGCGCATGCGCAGACACACACACACTCACTCCCTCACTCTCTCTCAAATTAAATCGAAGGCAACTGGACTTGTATTTGTCTGTGGAAGAGGTTTCGCCTGTTATCCAAGCGGCTTCATCAGTTCTTGTGTATTGGTCTCTCTAGTCCGCACTAGTCTGACTCACTCATATCAGCCTGGGGGGGCAGCTGACCGCTGTGAGAAGCTACGGGGAGCCGGACCGGACCGTGCTCCGCGGTTTCAGACTCGTAGCCAGGCTCGGAGAGGGGGACCCTGGGCGCGCATGCGCAGACACACACACACTCACTCCCTCACTCATATTAGCCGGGGGGAAAGCTGACCGCTGTGAGAAGCTACGGGGAGCCGGACCGGACCGTGCTCCGCGGTTTCAGACTCGTGGCCAGGCTCGGAGAGGGGGACCCTCGGCCGCGCATGCGCAGACACACACACACTCACTCCCTCACTCATATTAGCCGGGGGGGAAAGCTGACCGCTGTGAGAAGCTACGGGGAGCCGGACCGGACCGTGCTCCGCGGTTTCAGACTCGTGGCCAGGCTCGGAGAGGGGGGACCCTCGGCCGCGCATGCGCAGACACACACACACTCACTCCCTCACTCATATTAGCCTGGGGGGAAAGCTGACCGCTGTGAGAAGCTACGGGGAGCCGGACCGGACCGTGCTCCGCGGTTTCAGACTCGTGGCAGGCTCGGAGAGGGGGACCCTCGGCCGCGCATGCGCAGACACCACACACTCACTCCCTCACTCATATTAGCCGTGGGGGGAAAGCTGACCGCTGTGAGAAGCTACGGGGAGCCGGACCGGACCGTGCTCCGCGGTTTCAGACTCGTAGCCAGGCTCGGAGAGGGGGACCCTCGGCCGCGCATGCGCAGACACACACACACTCACTCCCTCACTCTCTCTCAAATTAAATCGAAGGCAACTGGACTTGTATTTGTCTGTGAAGAGGTTTCGCCTGTTATCCAAGCGGCTTCATCAGTTCTTGTGTATTGGTCTCTCTAGTCCGCACTACTCTGACTCACTCATATCAGCCTGGGGGGGCAGCTGACCGCTGTGAGAAGCTACGGGGAGCCGGACCGGACCGTGCTCCGCGGTTTCAGACTCGTGGCCAGGCTCGGAGAGGGGGACCCTCGGCCGCCGCGCATGCGCAGACACACACACATCACTCCCTCACTCATATTAGCCGTGGGGGAAAGCTGACCGCTGTGAGAAGCTACGGGGAGCCGGACCGGACCGTGCTCCGCGGTTTCAGACTCGTGGCCAGGCTCGGAGAGGGGGACCCTCGGCCGCGCATGCGCAGACACACACACACTCACTCCCTCACTCATATTAGCCGTGGGGGGAAAGCTGACCGCTGTGAGAAGCTACGGGGAGCCGGACCGGACCGTGCTCCGCGGTTTCAGACTCGTGGCCAGGCTCGGAGAGGGGGACCCTCGGCCGCGCATGCGCAGACACACACACACTCACTCCCTCACTCATTAGCCGTGGGGGGAAAGCTGACCGCTGTGAGAAGCTACGGGGAGCCGGACCGGACCGTGCTCCGCGGTTTCAGACTCGTGGCCAGGCTCGGAGAGGGGGACCCTCGGCCGCGCATGCGCAGACACACACACACTCACTCCCTCACTCATATTAGCCGTGGGGGGAAAGCTGACCGCTGTGAGAAGCTACGGGGAGCCGGACCGGACCGTGCTCCGCGGTTTCAGACTCGTAGCCAGGCTCGGAGAGGGGGGACCTCGGCCGCGCATGCGCAGACACACACACACTCACTCCCTCACTCTCTCTCAAATTAAATCGAAGGCAACTGGACTTGTATTTGTCTGTGGAAGAGGTTTCGCCTGTTATCCAAGCGGCTTCATCAGTTCTTGTGTATTGGTCTCTCTAGTCCGCACTAGTCTGACTCACTCATATCAGCCTGGGGGGGCAGCTGACCGCTGTGAGAAGCTACGGGGAGCCGGACCGGACCGTGCTCCGCGGTTTCAGACTTGTAGCCAGGCTCGGAGAGGGGGACCCTGGGCCGCGCATGCGCAGACACACACACACTCACTCCCTCACTCATATTAGCCGTGGGGGGAAAGCTGACCGCTGTGAGAAGCTACGGGGAGCCGGACCGGACCGTGCTCCGCGGTTTCAGACTCGTGCCAGGCTCGGAGAGGGGGACCCTCGGCCGCGCATGCGCAGACACACACACACTCACTCCCTCACTCATATTAGCCGTGGGGGGAAAGCTGACCGCTGTGAGAAGCTACGGGGAGCCGGACCGGACCGTGCTCCGCGGTTTCAGACTCGTGGCCAGGCTCGGAGAGGGGGACCCTCGGCCGCGCATGCGCAGACACACACACTCACTCCCTCACTCATATTAGCCGTGGGGGGAAAGCTGACCGCTGTGAGAAGCTACGGGGAGCCGGACCGGACCGTGCCCCGCGGTTTCAGACTCGTGGCCAGGCTCGGAGAGGGGGACCCTCGGCCGCGCATGCGCAGACACACACACACTCACTCCCTCACTCATATTAGCCGTGGGGGGAAAGCTGACCGCTGTGAGAAGCTACGGGGAGCCGGACCGGACCGTGCTCCGCGGTTTCAGACTCGTGGCCAGGCTCGGAGAGGGGGACCCTCGGCCGCGCATGCGCAGACACACACACACTCACTCCCTCACTCTCTCTCAAATTAAATCGAAGGCAACTGGACTTGTATTTGTCTGTGGAAGAGGTTTCGCCTGTTATCCAAGCGGCTTCATCAGTTCTTGTGTATTGGTCTCTCTAGTCCGCACTACTCTGACTCACTCATATCAGCCTGGGGGGGCAGCTGACCGCTGTGAGAAGCTACGGGGAGCCGGACCGGACCGTGCTCCGCGGTTTCAGACTCGTGGCCAGGCTCGGAGAGGGGGACCCTCGGCCGCGCATGCGCAGACACACACACACTCACTCCCTCACTCATATTAGCCGTGGGGGGAAAGCTGACCGCTGTGAGAAGCTACGGGGAGCCGGACCGGACCGTGCTCCGCGGTTTCAGACTCGTAGCCAGGCTCGGAGAGGGGGACCCTCGGCCGCGCATGCGCAGACACACACACACTCACTCCTCACTCTCTCTCAAATTAAATCGAAGGCAACTGGACTTGTATTTGTCTGTGGAAGAGGTTTCGCCTGTTATCCAAGCGGCTTCATCAGTTCTTGTGTATTGGTCTCTCTAGTCCGCACTAGTCTGACTCACTCATATCAGCCTGGGGGGGCAGCTGACCGCTGTGAGAAGCTACGGGGAGCCGGACCGGACCGTGCTCCGCGGTTTCAGACTCGTGGCCAGGCTCGGAGAGGGGGACCCTGGGCCGCGCATGCGCAGACACACACACACTCACTCCCTCACTCATATTAGCCGTGGGGGGAAAGCTGACCGCTGTGAGAAGCTACGGGGAGCCGGACCGGACCGTGCTCCGCGGTTTCAGACTCGTAGCCAGGCTCGGAGAGGGGGACCCTCGGCCGCGCATGCGCAGACACACACACTCACTCCCTCACTCTCTCTCAAATTAAATCGAAGGCAACTGGACTTGTATTTGTCTGTGGAAGAGGTTTCGCCTGTTATCCAAGCGGCTTCATCAGTTCTTGTGTATTGGTCTCTCTAGTCTGCACTACTCTGACTCACTCATATCAGCCTGGGGGGAAAGCTGACCGCTGTGAGAAGCTACGGGGAGCCGGACCGGACCGTGCTCCGCGGTTTCAGACTCGTGGCCAGGCTCGGAGAGGGGGACCCTCGGCCGCGCATGCGCAGACACACACACACTCACTCCCTCACTCATATTAGCCGTGGGGGGAAAGCTGACCGCTGTGAGAAGCTACGGGGAGCCGGACCGGACCGTGCTCCGCGGTTTCAGACTCGTAGCCAGGCTCGGAGAGGGGGACCCTCGGCCGCGCATGCGCAGACACACACACACTCACTCCCTCACTCATATTAGCCGTGGGGGGAAAGCTGACCGCTGTGAGAAGCTACGGGGAGCCGGACCGGACCGTGCTCCGCGGTTTCAGACTCGTAGCCAGGCTCGGAGAGGGGGACCCTCGGCCGCGCATGCGCAGACACACACACACTCACTCCCTCACTCTCTCTCAAATTAAATCGAAGGCAACTGGACTTGTATTTGTCTGTGGAAGAGGTTTCGCCTGTTATCCAAGCGGCTTCATCAGTTCTTGTGTATTGGTCTCTCTAGTCCGCACTAGTCTGACTCACTCATATCAGCCTGGGGGGGCAGCTGACCGCTGTGAGAAGCTACGGGGAGCCGGACCGGACCGTGCTCCGCGGTTTCAGACTTGTAGCCAGGCTCGGAGAGGGGGACCCTGGGCCGCGCATGCGCAGACACACACACACTCACTCCCTCACTCATATTAGCCGTGGGGGGAAAGCTGACCGCTGTGAGAAGCTACGGGGAGCCGGACCGGACCGTGCTCCGCGGTTTCAGACTCGTGGCCAGGCTCGGAGAGGGGGACCCTCGGCCGCGCATGCGCAGACACACACACACTCACTCCCTCACTCATATTAGCCGTGGGGGGAAAGCTGACCGCTGTGAGAAGCTACGGGGAGCCGGACCGGACCGTGCTCCGCGGTTTCAGACTCGTGGCCAGGCTCGGAGAGGGGGACCCTCGGCCGCGCATGCGCAGACACACCACACTCACTCCCTCACTCATATTAGCCGTGGGGGGAAAGCTGACCGCTGTGAGAAGCTACGGGGAGCCGGACCGGACCGTGCCCCGCGGTTTCAGACTCGTGGCCAGGCTCGGAGAGGGGGACCCTCGGCCGCGCATGCGCAGACACACACACACTCACTCCCTCACTCATATTAGCCGTGGGGGGAAAGCTGACCGCTGTGAGAAGCTACGGGGAGCCGGACCGGACCGTGCTCCGCGGTTTCAGACTCGTAGCCAGGCTCGGAGAGGGGGACCCTCGGCCGCGCATGCGCAGACACACACACACTCACTCCCTCACTCTCTCTCAAATTAAATCGAAGGCAACTGGACTTGTATTTGTCTGTGGAAGAGGTTCGCCTGTTATCCAAGCGGCTTCATCAGTTCTTGTGTATTGGTCTCTCTAGTCCGCACTACTGACTCACTCATATCAGCCTGGGGGGGCAGCTGACCGCTGTGAGAAGCTACGGGGAGCCGGACCGGACCGTGCTCCGCGGTTTCAGACTCGTGGCCAGGCTCGGAGAGGGGGACCCTCGGCCGCGCATGCGCAGACACACACACACTCACTCCCTCACTCATATTAGCCGTGGGGGGAAAGCTGACCGCTGTGAGAAGCTACGGGGAGCCGGACCGGACCGTGCTCCGCGGTTTCAGACTCGTAGCCAGGCTCGGAGAGGGGGACCCTCGGCCGCGCATGCGCAGACACACACACACTCACTCCCTCACTCTCTCTCAAATTAAATCGAAGGCAACTGGACTTGTATTTGTCTGTGGAAGAGGTTTCGCCTGTTATCCAAGCGGCTTCATCAGTTCTTGTGTATTGGTCTCTCTAGTCCGCACTAGTCTGACTCACTCATATCAGCCTGGGGGGGCAGCTGACCGCTGTGAGAAGCTACGGGGAGCCGGACCGGACCGTGCTCCGCGGTTTCAGACTCGTAGCCAGGCTCGGAGAGGGGGACCCTGGGCCGCGCATGCGCAGACACACACACACTCACTCCCTCACTCATATTAGCCGTGGGGGGAAAGCTGACCGCTGTGAGAAGCTACGGGGAGCCGGACCGGACCGTGCTCCGCGGTTTCAGACTCGTGCCAGGCTCGGAGAGGGGGACCCTCGGCCGCGCATGCGCAGACACACACACACTCACTCCCTCACTCATATTAGCCGTGGGGGAAAGCTGACGCTGTGAGAAGCTACGGGGAGCCGGACCGGACCGTGCTCCGCGGTTTCAGACTCGTGGCCAGGCTCGGAGAGGGGGACCCTCGGCGCGCATGCGCAGACACACACACACTCACTCCCTCACTCATATTAGCGTGGGGGGAAAGCTGACCGCTGTGAGAAGCTACGGGGAGCCGGACCGGACCGTGCTCCGCGGTTTCAGACTCGTGGCCAGGCTCGGAGAGGGGGACCCTCGGCCGCGCATGCGCAGACACACACACTCACTCCCTCACTCATATTAGCCGTGGGGGGAAAGCTGACCGCTGTGAGAAGCTACGGGGAGCCGGACCGGACCGTGCTCCGCGGTTTCAGACTCGTAGCCAGGCTCGGAGAGGGGGACCCTCGGCCGCGCATGCGCAGACACACACACACTCACTCCCTCACTCTCTCTCAAATTAAATCGAAGGCAACTGGACTTGTATTTGTCTGTGGAAGAGGTTTCGCCTGTTATCCAAGCGGCTTCATCAGTTCTTGTGTATTGGTCTCTCTAGTCCGCACTACTCTGACTCACTCATATCAGCCTGGGGGGGCAGCTGACCGCTGTGAGAAGCTACGGGGAGCCGGACCGGACCGTGCTCCGCGGTTTCAGACTCGTGGCCAGGCTCGGAGAGGGGGACCCTCGGCCGCGCATGCGCAGACACACACACACTCACTCCCTCACTCATATTAGCCGTGGGGGGAAAGCTGACCGCTGTGAGAAGCTACGGGGAGCCGGACCGGACCGTGCTCCGCGGTTTCAGACTCGTGGCCAGGCTCGGAGAGGGGGACCCTCGGCCGCGCATGCGCAGACACACACACACTCACTCCCTCACTCATATTAGCCGTGGGGGGAAAGCTGACCGCTGTGAGAAGCTACGGGGACGGACCGGACCGTGCTCCGCGGTTTCAGACTCGTGGCCAGGCTCGGAGAGGGGGACCCTCGGCCGCGCATGCGCAGACACACACACACTCACTCCCCACTCATATTAGCCGTGGGGGGAAAGCTGACCGCTGTGAGAAGCTACGGGGAGCCGGACCGGACCGTGCTCCGCGGTTTCAGACTCGTGGCCAGGCTCGGAGAGGGGGACCCTCGGCCGCGCATGCGCAGACACACACACACTCACTCCCTCACTCATATTAGCCGTGGGGGGAAAGCTGACCGCTGTGAGAAGCTACGGGGAGCCGGACCGGACCGTGCTCCGCGGTTTCAGACTCGTAGCCAGGCTCGGAGAGGGGGACCCTCGGCCGCGCATGCGCAGACACACACACACTCACTCCCTCACTCTCTCTCAAATTAAATCGAAGGCAACTGGACTTGTATTTGTCTGTGGAAGAGGTTTCGCCTGTTATCCAAGCGGCTTCATCAGTTCTTGTGTATTGGTCTCTCTAGTCCGCACTAGTCTGACTCACTCATATCAGCCTGGGGGGGCAGCTGACCGCTGTGAGAAGCTACGGGGAGCCGGACCGGACCGTGCTCCGCGGTTTCAGACTCGTAGCCAGGCTCGGAGAGGGGGACCCTGGGCCGCGCATGCGCAGACACACACACACTCACTCCCTCACTCATATTAGCCGTGGGGGGAAAGCTGACCGCTGTGAGAAGCTACGGGGAGCCGGACCGGACCGTGCTCCGCGGTTTCAGACTCGTGGCCAGGCTCGGAGAGGGGGACCCTCGGGCCGCGCATGCGCAGACACACACACACTCACTCCCTCACTCATATTAGCCGTGGGGGGAAAGCTGACCGCTGTGAGAAGCTACGGGGAGCCGGACCGGACCGTGCTCCGCGGTTTCAGACTCGTGGCCAGGTCGGAGAGGGGGACCCTCGGCCGCGCATGCGCAGACACACACACTCACTCCCTCACTCATATTCAGCCGTGGGGGGAAAGCTGACCGCTGTGAGAAGCTACGGGGAGCCGGACCGGACCGTGCCCGCGGTTTCAGACTCGTGGCCAGGCTCGGAGAGGGGGACCCTCGGCCGCGCATGCGCAGACACACACACACTCACTCCCTCACTCATATTAGCCGTGGGGGGAAAGCTGACCGCTGTGAGAAGCTACGGGGAGCCGGACCGGACCGTGCTCCGCGGTTTCAGACTCGTGGCCAGGCTCGGAGAGGGGGACCCTCGGCCCGCGCATGCGCAGACACACACACACTCACTCCCTCACTCTCTCTCAAATTAAATCGAAGGCAACTGGACTTGTATTTGTCTGTGGAAGAGGTTTCGCCTGTTATCCAAGCGGCTTCATCAGTTCTTGTGTATTGGTCTCTCTAGTCCGCACTACTCTGACTCACTCATATCAGCCTGGGGGGGCAGCTGACCGCTGTGAGAAGCTACGGGGAGCCGGACCGGACCGTGCTCCGCGGTTTCAGACTCGTGGCCAGGCTCGGGAGGGGGACCCTCGGCCGCGCATGCGCAGACACACACACACTCACTCCTCACTCATATTAGCCGTGGGGGGAAAGCTGACCGCTGTGAGAAGCTACGGGGAGCCGGACCGGACCGTGCTCCGCGGTTTCAGACTCGTAGCCAGGCTCGGAGAGGGGGACCCTCGGCCGCGCATGCGCAGACACACACACACTCACTCCCTCACTCTCTCTCAAATTAAATCGAAGGCAACTGGACTTGTATTTGTCTGTGGAAGAGTTTCGCCTGTTATCCAAGCGGCTTCATCAGTTCTTGTGTATTGGTCTCTCTAGTCCGCACTAGTCTGACTCACTCATATCAGCCTGGGGGGGCAGCTGACCGCTGTGAGAAGCTACGGGGGCCGGACCGGACCGTGCTCCGCGTTTTCAGACTCGTGGCCAGGCTCGGAGAGGGGGACCCTGGGCCGCGCATGCGCAGACACACACACACTCACTCCCTCACTCATATTAGCCGTGGGGGGAAAGCTGACCGCTGTGAGAAGCTACGGGGAGCCGGACCGGACCGTGCTCCGCGGTTTCAGACTCGTAGCCAGGCTCGGAGAGGGGGACCCTCGGCCGCGCATGCGCAGACACACACACTCACTCCCTCACTCTCTCTCAAATTAAATCGAAGGCAACTGGACTTGTATTTGTCTGTGGAAGAGGTTTCGCCTGTTATCCAAGCGGCTTCATCAGTTCTTGTGTATTGGTCTCTCTAGTCTGCACTACTCTGACTCACTCATATCAGCCTGGGGGGGAAAGCTGACCGCTGTGAGAAGCTACGGGGAGCCGGACCGGACCGTGCTCCGCGGTTTCAGACTCGTGGCCAGGCTCGGAGAGGGGGACCCTCGGCCGCGCATGCGCAGACACACACACACTCACTCCCTCACTCATATTAGCCGTGGGGGGGAAAGCTGACCGCTGTGAGAAGCTACGGGGAGCCGGACCGGACCGTGCTCCGCGGTTTCAGACTCGTAGCCAGGCTCGGAGAGGGGGACCCTCGGCCGCGCATGCGCAGACACACACACACTCCCTCACTCATATTAGCCGTGGGGGGAAAGCTGACCGCTGTGAGAAGCTACGGGGAGCCGGACCGGACCGTGCTCCGCGGTTTCAGACTCGTAGCCAGGCTCGGAGAGGGGGACCCTCGGCCGCGCATGCGCAGACACACACACACTCACTCCCTCACTCTCTCTCAAATTAAATCGAAGGCAACTGGACTTGTATTTGTCTGTGGAAGAGGTTTCGCCTGTTATCCAAGCGGCTTCATCAGTTCTTGTGTATTGGTCTCTCTAGTCCGCACTAGTCTGACTCACTCATATCAGCCTGGGGGGGCAGCTGACCGCTGTGAGAAGCTACGGGGAGCCGGACCGGACCGTGCTCCGCGGTTTCAGACTCGTAGCCAGGCTCGGAGAGGGGACCCTGGGCCGCGCATGCGCAGACACACACACACTCACTCCCTCACTCATATTAGCCGTGGGGGGAAAGCTGACCGCTGTGAGAAGCTACGGGGAGCCGGACCGGACCGTGCTCCGCGGTTTCAGACTCGTGGCCAGGCTCGGAGAGGGGGACCCTCGGCCGCGCATGCGCAGACACACACACACTCACTCTCACTCATATTAGCCGTGGGGGGAAAGCTGACCGCTGTGAGAAGCTACGGGGAGCCGGACCGGACCGTGCTCCGCGGTTTCAGACTCGTGGCCAGGCTCGGAGAGGGGGACCCTCGGCCGCGCATGCGCAGACACACACACTCACTCCCTCACTCATATTAGCCGTGGGGGGAAAGCTGACCGCTGTGAGAAGCTACGGGGAGCCGGACCGGACCGTGCCCCGCGGTTTCAGACTCGTGGCCAGGCTCGGAGAGGGGGACCCTCGGCCGCGCATGCGCAGACACACACACACTCACTCCCTCACTCATATTAGCCGTGGGGGGAAAGCTGACCGCTGTGAGAAGCTACGGGGAGCCGGACCGGACCGTGCTCCGCGGTTTCAGACTCGTGGCCAGGCTCGGAGAGGGGGACCTCGGCCGCGCATGCGCAGACACACACACACTCACTCCCTCACTCTCTCTCAAATTAAATCGAAGGCAACTGGACTTGTATTTGTCTGTGGAAGAGGTTTCGCCTGTTATCCAAGCGGCTTCATCAGTTCTTGTGTATTGGTCTCTCTAGTCCGCACTACTGACTCACTCATATCAGCCTGGGGGGGCAGCTGACCGCTGTGAGAAGCTACGGGGAGCCGGACCGGACCGTGCTCCGCGGTTTCAGACTCGTGGCCAGGCTCGGAGAGGGGGACCCTCGGCCGCGCATGCGCAGACACACACACACTCACTCCCTCACTCATATTAGCCGGGGGGGAAAGCTGACCGCTGTGAGAAGCTACGGGGAGCGGACCGGACCGTGCTCCGCGGTTTCAGACTCGTAGCCAGGCTCGGAGAGGGGGACCCTCGGCCGCGCATGCGCAGACACACACACACACTCCCTCACTCTCTCTCAAATTAAATCGAAGGCAACTGGACTTGTATTGTCTGTGGAAGAGGTTTCGCTGTTATCCAAGCGGCTTCATCAGTTCTTGTGTATTGGTCTCTCTAGTCCGCACTAGTCTGACTCACTCATATCAGCCTGGGGGGGCAGCTGACCGCTGTGAGAAGCTACGGGGAGCCGGACCGGACCGTGCTCCGCGGTTTCAGACTCGTGGCCAGGCTCGGAGAGGGGGACCCTGGCCGCGCATGCGCAGACACACACACACTCACTCCCTCACTCATATTAGCCGTGGGGGGAAAGCTGACCGCTGTGAGAAGCTACGGGGAGCCGGACCGGACCGTGCTCCGCGGTTTCAGACTCGTAGCCAGGCTCGGAGAGGGGGACCCTCGGCCGCGCATGCGCAGACACACACACTCACTCCCTCACTCTCTCTCAAATTAAATCGAAGGCAACTGGACTTGTATTTGTCTGTGGAAGAGGTTTCGCCTGTTATCCAAGCGGCTTCATCAGTTCTTGTGTATTGGTCTCTCTAGTCTGCACTACTCTGACTCACTCATATCAGCCTGGGGGGGAAAGCTGACCGCTGTGAGAAGCTACGGGGAGCCGGACCGGACCGTGCTCCGCGGTTTCAGACTCGTGGCCAGGCTCGGAGAGGGGGACCCTCGGCCGCGCATGCGCAGACACACACACACTCACTCCCTCACTCATATTAGCCGTGGGGGGAAAGCTGACCGCTGTGAGAAGCTACGGGGAGCCGGACCGGACCGTGCTCCGCGGTTTCAGACTCGTAGCCAGGCTCGGAGAGGGGGACCCTCGGCCGCGCATGCGCAGACACACACACACTCACTCCTCACTCATATTAGCCGTGGGGGGAAAGCTGACCGCTGTGAGAAGCTACGGGGAGCCGGACCGGACCGTGCTCCGCGGTTTCAGACTCGTAGCCAGGCTCGGAGAGGGGGACCCTCGGCCCGGCCGCGCATGCGCAGACACACACACACTCACTCCCTCACTCTCTCTCAAATTAAATCGAAGGCAACTGGACTTGTATTTGTCTGTGGAAGAGGTTTCGCCTGTTATCCAAGCGGCTTCATCAGTTCTTGTGTATTGGTCTCTCTAGTCCGCACTAGTCTGACTCACTCATATCAGCCTGGGGGGCAGCTGACCGCTGTGAGAAGCTACGGGGAGCCGGACCGGACCGTGCTCCGCGGTTTCAGACTTGTAGCCAGGCTCGGAGAGGGGGACCCTGGGCCGCGCATGCGCAGACACACACACACTCACTCCCTCACTCATATAGCCGTGGGGGGAAAGCTGACCGCTGTGAGAAGCTACGGGGAGCCGGACCGGACCGTGCTCCGCGGTTTCAGACTCGTGGCCAGGCTCGGAGAGGGGGACCCTCGGCCGCGCATGCGCAGACACACACACACTCACTCCCTCACTCATATTAGCCGTGTGGGGGGAAAGCTGACCGCTGTGAGAAGCTACGGGGAGCCGGACCGGACCGTGCTCCGCGGTTTCAGACTCGTGGCCAGGCTCGGAGAGGGGGACCCTCGGCCGCGCATGCGCAGACACACACACTCACTCCTCACTCATATTAGCCGTGGGGGGAAAGCTGACCGCTGTGAGAAGCTACGGGGAGCCGGACCGGACCGTGCCCCGCGGTTTCAGACTCGTGGCCAGGCTCGGAGAGGGGGACCCTCGGCCGCGCATGCGCAGACACACACACACTCACTCCCTCACTCATATTAGCCGTGGGGGGAAAGCTGACCGCTGTGAGAAGCTACGGGGAGCCGGACCGGACCGTGCTCCGCGGTTTCAGACTCGTAGCCAGGCTCGGAGAGGGGGACCCTCGGCCGCGCATGCGCAGACACACACACACTCACCCTCACTCTCTCTCAAATTAAATCGAAGGCAACTGGACTTGTATTTGTCTGTGGAAGAGGTTTCGCCTGTTATCCAAGCGGCTTCATCAGTTCTTGTGTATTGGTCTCTCTAGTCCGCACTACTCTGACTCACTCATATCAGCCTGGGGGGGCAGCTGACCGCTGTGAGAAGCTACGGGGAGCCGGACCGGACCGTGCTCCGCGGTTTCAGACTCGTGGCCAGGCTCGGAGAGGGGGACCTCGGCCGCGCATGCGCAGACACACACACACTCACTCCCTCACTCATATTAGCCGTGGGGGAAAGCTGACGCTGTGAGAAGCTACGGGGAGCCGGACCGGACCGTGCTCCGCGGTTTCAGACTCGTAGCCAGGCTCGGAGAGGGGGACCTCGGCCGCGCATGCGCAGACACACACACACTCACTCCCTCACTCTCTCTCAAATTAAATCGAAGGCAACTGGACTTGTATTTGTCTGTGGAAGAGGTTTCGCCTGTTATCCAAGCGGCTTCATCAGTTCTTGTGTATTGGTCTCTCTAGTCCGCACTAGTCTGACTCACTCATATCAGCCGGGGGGCAGCTGACCGCTGTGAGAAGCTACGGGGAGCCGGACCGGACCGTGCTCCGCGGTTTCAGACTCGTAGCCAGGCTCGGAGAGGGGGACCCTGGGCCGCGCATGCGCAGACACACACACACTCACTCCTCACTCATATTAGCCGTGGGGGGAAAGCTGACCGCTGTGAGAAGCTACGGGGAGCCGGACCGGACGTGCTCCGCGGTTTCAGACTCGTAGCCAGGCTCGGAGAGGGGGACCCTCGGCCGCGCATGCGCAGACACACACACTCACTCTCACTCTCTCTCAAATTAAATCGAAGGCAACTGGACTTGTATTTGTCTGTGGAAGAGGTTTCGCCTGTTATCCAAGCGGCTTCATCAGTTCTTGTGTATTGGTCTCTCTAGTCTGCACTACTCTGACTCACTCATATCAGCCTGGGGGGGAAAGCTGACCGCTGTGAGAAGCTACGGGGAGCCGGACCGGACCGTGCTCCGCGGTTTCAGACTCGTGGCCAGGCTCGGAGAGGGGACCCTCGGCCGCGCATGCGCAGACACACACACACTCACTCCCTCACTCATATTAGCCTGGGGGGAAAGCTGACCGCTGTGAGAAGCTACGGGGAGCCGGACCGGACCGTGCTCCGCGGTTTCAGACTCGTAGCCAGGCTCGGAGAGGGGGACCCTCGGCCGCGCATGCGCAGACACACACACACTCACTCCCTCACTCATATTAGCCGTGGGGGGAAAGCTGACCGCTGTGAGAAGCTACGGGGAGCCGGACCGGACCGTGCTCCGCGGTTTCAGACTCGTAGCCAGGCTCGGAGAGGGGGACCCTCGGCCGCGCATGCGCAGACACACACACACTCACTCCCTCACTCTCTCTCAAATAAATCGAAGGCAACTGGACTTGTATTTGTCTGTGAAGAGAGTTTCGCCTGTATCCAAGCGGCTTCATCAGTTCTTGTGTAGGGTCTCTCTAGTCCGCACTAGTCTGACTCACTCATATCAGCCTGGGGGGGCAGCTGACCGCTGTGAGAAGCTACGGGGAGCCGGACCGGACCGTGCTCCGCGGTTTCAGACTTGTAGCCAGGCTCGGAGAGGGGGACCCTGGGCCGCGCATGCGCAGACACACACACACTCACTCCCTCACTCATATTAGCGTGGGGGGAAAGCTGACCGCTGTGAGAAGCTACGGGGAGCCGGACCGGACCGTGCTCCGCGGTTTCAGACTCGTGGCCAGGCTCGGAGAGGGGGACCCTCGGCCGCGCATGCGCAGACACACACACACTCACTCCCTCACTCATATTAGCCGTGGGGGGAAGCTGACCGCTGTGAGAAGCTACGGGGAGCCGGACCGGACCGTGCTCCGCGGTTTTCAGACTCGTGGCCAGGCTCGAGAGGGGGACCCTCGGCCGCGCATGCGCAGACACACACACTCACTCCCTCACTCATATTAGCCGTGGGGGGAAAGCTGACCGCTGTGAGAAGCTACGGGGAGCCGGACCGGACCGTGGCCCGCGGTTTCAGACTCGTGGCCAGGCTCGAGAGGGGGACCCTCGGCCGCGCATGCGCAGACACACACACACTCACTCCTCACTCATATTAGCCGTGGGGGGAAAGCTGACCGCTGTGAGAAGCTACGGGGAGCCGGACCGGACCGTGCTCCGCGGTTTCAGACTCGTGGCCAGGCTCGGAGAGGGGGACCCTCGGCCGCGCATGCGCAGACACACACACACTCACTCCCTCACTCTCTCTCAAATTAAATCGAAGGCAACTGGACTTGTATTTGTCTGTGGAAGAGGTTTCGCCTGTTATCCAAGCGGCTTCATCAGTTCTTGTGTATTGGTCTCTCTAGTCCGCACTAGTCTGACTCACTCATATCAGCCTGGGGGGGCAGCTGACCGCTGTGAGAAGCTACGGGGAGCCGGACCGGACCGTGCTCCGCGGTTTCAGACTCGTGGCCAGGCTCGGAGAGGGGGACCCTCGGCCGCGCATGCGCAGACACACACACACTCACTCCCTCACTCATATTAGCGTGGGGGGAAAGCTGACCGCTGTGAGAAGCTACGGGGAGCCGGACCGGACCGTGCTCCGCGGTTTCAGACTCGTAGCCAGGCTCGGAGAGGGGGACCCTCGGCCGCGCATGCGCAGACACACACACACTCACTCCCTCACTCTCTCTCAAATTAAATCGAAGGCAACTGGACTTGTATTTGTCTGTGGAAGAGGTTTCGCCTGTTATCCAAGCGGCTTCATCAGTTCTTGTGTATTGGTCTCTCTAGTCCGCACTAGTCTGACTCACTCATATCAGCCTGGGGGGGCAGCTGACCGCTGTGAGAAGCTACGGGGAGCCGGACCGGACCGTGCTCCGCGGTTTCAGACTCGTAGCCAGGCTCGGAGAGGGGGACCCTGGGCCGCGCATGCGCAGACACACACACACTCACTCCCTCACTCATATTAGCCGTGGGGGGAAAGCTGACCGCTGTGAGAAGCTACGGGGAGCCGGACCGGACCGTGCTCCGCGGTTTCAGACTCGTGGCCAGGCTCGGAGAGGGGGACCCTCGGCCGCGCATGCGCAGACACACACACACTCACTCCCTCACTCATATTAGCCGTGGGGGGAAAGCTGACCGCTGTGAGAAGCTACGGGGAGCCGGACCGGACCGTGCTCCGCGGTTTCAGACTCGTAGCCAGGCTCGGAGAGGGGGACCCTCGGCCGCGCATGCGCAGACACACACACCACTCACTCCTCACTCATATTAGCCGTGGGGGAAAGCTGACCGCTGTGAGAAGCTACGGGGAGCCGGACCGGACCGTGCTCCGCGGTTTCAGACTCGTGGCCAGGCTCGGAGAGGGGGACCCTCGGCCGCGCATGCGCAGACACACACCACTCACTCCCTCACTCATATTAGCCGTGGGGGGAAAGCTGACCGCTGTGAGAAGCTACGGGGAGCCGGACCGGACCGTGCTCCGCGGTTTCAGACTCGTAGCCAGGCTCGGAGAGGGGGACCCTCGGCCGCGCATGCGCAGACACACACACACTCACTCCCTCACTCTCTCTCAAATTAAATCGAAGGCAACTGGAATTGTATTGTCTGTGGAAGAGGTTTCGCCTGTTATCCAAGCGGCTTCATCAGTTCTTGTGTATTGGTCTCTCTAGTCCGCACTACTCTGACTCACTCATATCAGCCTGGGGGGCAGCTGACCGCTGTGAGAAGCTACGGGGAGCCGGACCGGACCGTGCTCCGCGGTTTCAGACTCGTGGCCAGGCTCGGAGAGGGGGACCCTCGGGCCGCGCATGCGCAGACACACACACACTCACTCCCTCACTCATATTAGCCGTGGGGGGAAAGCTGACCGCTGTGAGAAGCTACGGGGAGCCGGACCGGACCGTGCTCCGCGGTTTCAGACTCGTGGCCAGGCTCGGAGAGGGGGACCCTCGGCGCGCATGCGCAGACACACACACACTCACTCCTCACTCATATTAGCCGGGGGGGGAAAGCTGACCGCTGTGAGAAGCTACGGGGAGCCGGACCGGACCGTGCTCCGCGGTTTCAGACTCGTGGCCAGGCTCGGAGAGGGGGACCTCGGCCGCGCATGCGCAGACACACACACACTCACTCCCTCACTCTCTCTCAAATTAAATCGAAGGCAACTGGACTTGTATTTGTCTGTGGAAGAGGTTTCGCCTTTATCCAAGCGGCTTCATCAGTTCTTGGTATGGTCTCTCTAGTCCGCACTAGTTTGACTCACTCATATCAGCCTGGGGGGGCAGCTGACCGCTGTGAGAAGCTACGGGGAGCCGGACCGGACCGTGCTCCGCGTTTCAGACTCGTGGCCAGGCTCGGAGAGGGGGACCGGGCCGCGCATGCGCAGACACACACACACTCACTCCCTCACTCATATTAGCGGGGGGGAAAGCTGACCGCTGTGAGAAGCTACGGGGAGCCGGACCGGACCGTGCTCCGCGGTTTCAGACTCGTGGCCAGGCTCGGAGAGGGGGACCCTCGGCCGCGCATGCGCAGACACACACACACTCACTCCCTCACTCATATTAGCCGTGGGGGGAAAGCTGACCGCTGTGAGAAGCTACGGGGAGCCGGACCGGACCGTGCTCCGCGGTTTCAGACTCGTAGCCAGGCTCGGAGAGGGGACCCTCGGCCGCGCATGCGCAGACACACACACTCACTCCCTCACTCTCTCTCAAATTAAATCGAAGGCAAACTGTGGACTTGTATTTGTCTGTGGAAGAGGTTCGCCTGTTATCAAGCGGCTTCATCAGTTCTTGTGTATTGGTCTCTACTAGTCAGGCACTCGTTGACTACTCATATCAGCCTGGGGGGGCAGCTGACCGCTGTGAGAAGCTACGGGGAGCGGACCGGACCGTGCTCCGCGGTTTCAGACTCGTGGCCAGGCTCGGAGAGGGGGACCCTGGGCCGCGCATGCGCAGACACACACACACTCACTCCCTCACTCATATTAGCCGTGGGGGGAAAGCTGACCGCTGTGAGAAGCTACGGGGAGCCGGACCGGACCGTGCTCCGCGGTTTCAGACTCGTGGCCAGGCTCGGAGAGGGGGACCCTCGGCCGCGCATGCGCAGACACACACACACTCACTCCCTCACTCATATTAGCCGTGGGGGGAAAGCTGACCGCTGTGAGAAGCTACGGGGAGCCGGACCGGACCGTGCTCCGCGGTTTCAGACTCGTAGCCAGGCTCGGAGAGGGGGACCCTCGGCCGCGCATGCGCAGACACACACACACTCACTCCCTCACTCTCTCTCAAATTAAATCGAAGGCAACTGGACTTGTATTTGTCTGTGGAAGAGGTTTCGCCTGTTATCCAAGCGGCTTCATCAGTTCTTGTGTATTGGTCTCTCTAGTCTGCACTACTCTGACTCACTCATATCAGCCTGGGGGGAAAGCTGACCGCGTGAGAAGCTACGGGGAGCCGGACCGGACCGTGCTCCGCGGTTTCAGACTCGTGGCCAGGCTCGGAGAGGGGGACCCTCGGGCCGGCATGCGCAGACACACACACACTCACTCCCTCACTCATATTAGCCGTGGGGGGAAAGCTGACCGCTGTGAGAAGCTACGGGGAGCCGGACCGGACCGTGCTCCGCGGTTTCAGACTCGTAGCCAGGCTCGGAGAGGGGGACCCTCGGCCGCGCATGCGCAGACACACACACACTCACTCCTCACTCATATTAGCCGTGGGGGGAAAGCTGACCGCTGTGAGAAGCTACGGGGAGCCGGACCGGACCGTGTGCTCCGCGGTTTCAGACTCGTAGCCAGGCTCGGAGAGGGGGACCCTCGGCCGCGCATGCGCAGACACACACACACTCACTCCTCACTCTCTCTCAAATTAAATCGAAGGCAACTGGACTTGTATTTGTCTGTGGAAGAGGTTTCGCCTGTTATCCAAGCGGCTTCATCAGTTCTTGTGTATTGGTCTCTCTAGTCCGCACTAGTCTGACTCACTCATATCAGCCTGGGGGGGCAGCTGACCGCTGTGAGAAGCTACGGGGAGCCGGACCGGACCGTGCTCCGCGGTTTCAGACTTGTAGCCAGGCTCGGAGAGGGGGACCCTCGGCCGCGCATGCGCAGACACACACACACTCACTCCCTCACTCATATTAGCCGTGGGGGGAAAGCTGACCGCTGTGAGAAGCTACGGGGAGCCGGACCGGACCGTGCTCCGCGGTTTCAGACTCGTGGCCAGGCTCGGAGAGGGGGACCCTCGGCGCGCATTGCGCAGACACACACACACTCACTCCCTCACTCATATTAGCCGTGGGGGAAAGCTGACCGCTGTGAGAAGCTACGGGGAGCCGGACGGGACCGTGCTCCGCGGTTTCAGAGACCGTGGCCAGGCTCGGAGAGGGGGACCCTCGGCCGCGCATGCGCAGACACACACACACTCACTCCCTCACTCATATTAGCCGTGGGGGAAAAGCTGACGCTGTGAGAAGCTACGGGGAGCCGGACCGGACCGTGCTCCGCGGTTTCAGACTCGTAGCCAGGCTCGGGAGGGGGACCCTCGGCCCGCGCATGCGCAGACACACACACACTCACTCCCTCACTCTCTCTCAAATTAAATCGAAGGCAACTGGACTTGTATTTGTCTGTGGAAGAGGTTTCGCCTGTTATCCAAGCGGCTTCATCAGTTCTTGTGTATTGGTCTCTCTAGTCCGCACTAGTCTGACTCACTCATATCAGCCTGGGGGGGCAGCTGACCGCTGCTGTGAGAAGCTACGGGGAGCCGGACCGGACCGTGCTCCGCGGTTTCAGACTCGTGGCCAGGCTCGGAGAGGGGGACCCTGGGCCGCGCATGCGCAGACACACACACACTCACTCCTCACTCATATAGCCGTGGGGGGAAAGCTGACCGCTGTGAGAAGCTACGGGGAGCGGACCGGACCGTGCTCCGCGGTTCAGACTCGTAGCCAGGCTCGGAGAGGGGGACCCTCGGCCGCGCATGCGCAGACACACACACACTCACTCCCTCACTCTCTCTCAAATTAAATCGAAGGCAACTGGACTTGTATTTGTCTGTGGAGAGGTTTCGCCTGTTATCAAGCGGCTTCATCAGTTCTTGGTATTGGTCTCTCTAGTCCGCACTACTCTGACTCACTCATATCAGCCTGGGGGGGCAGCTGACCGCTGTGAGAAGCTACGGGGAGCCGCGACCGGACCGTGCTCCGCGGTTCAGACTGTGGCCAGGCTCGGAGAGGGGGACCTCGGCCGCGCATGCGCAGACACACACACACTCACTCCCTCACTATTTAGCCGTGGGGGGAAAGCTGACCGCTGTGAGAAGCTACGGGGAGCCGGACCGGACCGTGCTCCGCGGTTTCAGACTCGTAGCCAGGCTCGGAGAGGGGGACCCTCGGCCCGCGCATGCGCAGACACACACACACTCACTCCCTCACTATATTAGCCTGTGGGGGAAAGCTGACCGCTGTGAGAAGCTACGGGGAGCCGGACCGGACCGTGCTCCGCGGTTTCAGACTCGTGGCCAGGCTCGGAGAGGGGGACCCTCGGCCGCGCATGCGCAGACCACCACAACATCACTCCCTCACTCATATTAGCCGGGGGGAAAGCTGACCGCTGTGAGAAGCTACGGGGAGCCGGACCGGACCGTGCTCCGCGGTTTCAGACTCGTGGCCAGGCTCGGAGAGGGGGACCCTCGGCCACGCATGCGCAGACACACACACACTCACTCCCTCACTCTCTCTCAAATTAAATCGAAGGCAACTGGACTTGTATTTGTCTGTGGAAGAGTTTCGCTGTTATCCAAGCGGCTTCATCAGTTCTTGTGTATTGGTCTCTCTAGTCCGCACTAGTCTGACTCACTCATATCAGCCTGGGGGGGCAGCTGACCGCTGTGAGAAGCTACGGGGAGCCGGACCGGACCGTGCTCCGCGGTTTCAGACTCGTGGCCAGGCTCGGAGAGGGGGACCCTCGGCCGCGCATGCGCAGACACACACACACTCACTCCCTCACTCATATTAGCCGTGGGGGGAAAGCTGACCGCTGTGAGAAGCTACGGGGAGCCGGACCGGACCGTGCTCCGCGGTTTCAGACTCGTGGCCAGGCTCGGAGAGGGGGACCCTCGGCCGCGCATGCGCAGACACACACACACTCACTCCCTCACTCATATTAGCCGTGGGGGGAAAGCTGACCGCTGTGAGAAGCTACGGGGAGCCGGACCGGACCGTGCTCCGCGGTTTCAGACTCGTAGCCAGGCTCGGAGAGGGGACCCTCGGCCCGCGCATGCGCAGACACACACACACTCACTCCCTCACTCTCTCTCAAATTAAATCGAAGGCAACTGGACTTGTATTTGTCTGTGGAAGAGGTTTCGCCTGTTATCCAAGCGGCTTCATCAGTTCTTGTGTATTGGTCTCTCTAGTCCGCACTAGTCTGACTCACTCATATCAGCCTGGGGGGGCAGCTGACCGCTGTGAGAAGCTACGGGGAGCCGGACCGGACCGTGCTCCGCGGTTTCAGACTCGTGGCCAGGCTCGGAGAGGGGGACCCTCGGCCGCGCATGCGCAGACACACACACACTCACTCCCTCACTCATATTAGCCGTGGGGGAAAGCTGACCGCTGTGAGAAGCTACGGGGAGCGGACCGGACCGTGCTCCGCGGTTTCAGACTCGTAGCCAGGCTCGGAGAGGGGGACCCTCGGCCGCGCATGCGCAGACACACACACTCACTCCCTCACTCATATAGCCGTGGGGGGAAGCTGACCGCTGTGAGAAGCTACGGGGAGCCGGACCGGACCGTGCTCCCGGTTTCAGACTCGTGGCCAGGCTCGGAGAGGGGGACCCTCGGCCGCGCATGCGCAGACACACACACACTCACTCCCTCACTCATATCAGCCGTGGGGGAAAGCTGACCGCTGTGAGAAGCTACGGGGAGCCGGACCGGACCGTGCTCCGCGGTTTCAGACTCGTAGCCAGGCTCGGAGAGGGGGACCCTCGGCCGCGCATGCGCAGACACACACACACTCACTCCCTCACTCTCTCTCAATTAAATCGAAGGCAACTGGACGCTGTGAGAAGTACGGTGGAAGAGGTTTCGCCTGTTATCCAAGCGGCTTCATCAGTTCTTGGGTATTGGTCTCTCTAGTCTGCACTACTCTGACTCACACTCATATCAGCCTGGGGGGGAAGCTGACCGCTGTGAGAAGATACGGGGAGCCGGACGGACCGTGCTCCGCGGTTTCAGACTCGTGGCCAGGCTCGGAGAGGGGGACCCTCGGCCGCGCATGCGCAGACACACACACACACTCCACCCTCACTCATATTAGCCGTGGGGGGAAAGCTGACCGCTGTGAGAAGCTACGGGGAGCGGACCGGACCGTGCTCCGCGGTTTCAGACTCGTAGCCAGGCTCGGAGAGGGGGACCCTCGGCCGCCGCATGCGCAGACACACACACACTCACTCCATCACTCATATTAGCCGTGGGGAAAGCTGACCGCTGTGAGAAGCTACGGGGAGCCGGACCGGACCGTGCTCCGCGGTTTCAGACTCGTAGCCAGGCTCGGAGAGGGGACCCTCGGCCGCGCATGCGCAGACACACACACACTCACTCCCTCACTCATATTAGCCGTGGGGGAAAGTGACCGCTGTGAGAAGCTACGGGGAGCCGGACCGGACCGTGCTCCGCGGTTTCAGATCGTAGCCAGGCTCGGAGAGGGGGACCTCGGCCGCGCATGCGCAGACACACACACACTCACTCCTCAACTCTCTCTAATTAAATCGAAGGCAACTGGAATTGTATTTGTCTGTGGAAGAGCGTTTCGCCTGGTAGACCAAGCGGCTTCATCAGTTCTTGTGTATGGTCTCTCAGTCTGCACTACTCTGACTCACTCATATCAGCCTGGGGGGGAAAGCTGACCGCTGTGAGAAGCTACGGGGAGCCGGACCGGACCGTGCTCCGCGGTTTCAGACTCGTGGCCAGGCTCGGAGAGGGGGACCCTCGGCCGCGCATGCGCAGACACACACACACTCACTCCCTCACTCATATTAGCCGTGGGGGGAAAGCTGACCGCTGTGAGAAGCTACGGGGAGCCGGACCGGACCGTGCCTCCGCGGTTTCAGACTCGTAGCCAGGCTCGAGAGGGGGGACCCTCGGCCGCGCATGCGCAGACAACACACACACTCACTCCCTCACTCATATTAGCCGTGGGGGGGAAAGCTGACGCTGTGAGAAGCTACGGGGGCCGGACCGGACCGTGCTCCGCGGTTTCAGACTCGTGGCCAGGCTCGGAGAGGGGGACCCCGGCCGCGCATGCGCAGACACACACACACTCACTCCCTCACTCATATCAGCCGTGGGGGGAAAGCTGACCGCTGTGAGAAGCTACGGGGAGCCGGACCGGACCGTGCTCCGCGGTTTCAGACTCGTGGCCAGGCTCGGAGAGGGGACCCTCGGCCGCGCATGCGCAGACACACACACACTCACTACCTCACTCATATCAGCCGGGGGGAAAGCTGACCGCTGTGAGAAGCTACGGGGAGCCGGACCGGACCGTGCTCCGCGGTTTCAGACTCGTGGCCAGGCTCGGAGAGGGGGACCCTCGGCCACGCATGCGCAGACACACACACACTCACTCCTCACTCTCTCTCAAATTAAATCGAAGGCAACTGGATTGGATTTGTCTGTGGAAGAGGTTTCGACTGTTATCCAAGCGGCTTCATCAGTTCTTGTGTATGGTCTCTCTAGTCCGCACTAGTTGACTCACTCATATCAGCCTGGGGGGGCAGCTGGACCGCTGTGAGAAGCTACGGGAGCCGGACCGGACCGTGCTCCGCGGTTTCAGACTCGTGGCCAGGCTCGGAGAGGGGGACCCTCGGCCGCGCATGCGCAGACACACACACACTCACTCCCTCACTCATATTAGCCGTGGGGGGGAAAGCTGACCGCTGTGAGAAGCTACGGGAGCCGGACCGGACCGTGCCCCGCGGTTTCAGACTCGTAGCCAGGCTCGGAGAGGGGGACTCGGCCGCGCATGCGCAGACACACACACACTCACTCCCTCAACTCATATTAGCCGTGGGGGGAAAGCTGACCGCTGTGAGAAGCTACGGGGAGCCGGACCGGACCGTGCTCCGCGGTTTCAGACTCGTAGCCAGGCTCGGGAGAGGGGGACCCTCGGCCGCGCAATGCGCAGACACACACACACACTCACTCCCTCACTCTCTCTCAAATAAAATCGAAGGCAACGGACTTGTATTTGTCTGTGGAAGAGGTTTCGCTGTTAGCCAAGCGGCTTCATCAGTTCTTGTTTATTGGTCTCCTAGTCAGCACTAGCTGACTCATCATATCAGCCTGGGGGGCAGCTGACCGCTGTGAGAAGCTACGGGGAGCCGGACCGGACCGTGCTCCGCGGTTTCAGACTCGTGGCAGGCTCGGAGAGGGGGACCCTCGGCCGCGCATGCGCAGACACACACACACTCACTCCTCACTCATATGAGCAGCGTGGGGGGAAAGCTGACCGCTGTGAGAAGCTACGGGAGCCGGACCGGACCGTGCTCCGCGGTTTCAGACTCGTAGCCAGGCTCGGAGAGGGGGACCCTCGGCCGCGCATGCGCAGACACACACACACTCACTCCCTCACTCTCTCTCAAATTAAATCGAAGGCAACTGGACTTGTATTTGTCTGTGGAAGAGTTTCGCCTCTTATCCAAGCGGCTTCATCAGTTCTTGTGTATTGGTCTCTCTAGTCCGCACTAGTTTGACTCACTCATATCAGCCTGGGGGGGCAGCTGACCGCTGTGAGAAGCTACGGGGAGCCGGACCGGACCGTGCTCCGCGGTTTCAGACTCGTGGCCAGGCTCGGAGAGGGGGACCCTCGGGCCGCGCATGCGCAGACACACACACACTCACTCCCTCACTCAATTAGCCGTGGGGGGGAAGCTGACCGCTGTGAGAAGCTACGGGGAGCCGGACCGGACCGTGCTCCGCGGTTTTCAGACCGTGGCCAGGCTCGGAGAGGGGGACCTCGGCCGCGCATGCGCAGACACACACACACTTACTCCCTCACTCATATTAGCCGTGGGGGGAAAGCTGACGCTGTGAGAAGCTACGGGGAGCCGGACCGGACCGTGCTCCGCGGTTTCAGACTCGTAGCCAGGCTCGGAGAGGGGGACCTCGGCCGCGCATGCGCAGACACACACACACTCACTCCCTCACTCATATTAGCCGTGGGGGAAAGCTGACCGCTGTGAGAAGCTACGGGGAGCCGGACCGGACCGTGCTCCGCGGTTTCAGACTCGTGGCCAGGCTCGGAGAGGGGGACCCTCGGCCGCGCATGCGCAGACACACACACACTCACTCCCTCACTCATATTAGCCGTGGGGGGGAAAGCTGACCGCTGTGAGAAGCTACGGGGAGCCGGACCGGACCGTGCTCCGCGGTTTCAGACTCGTAGCCAGGCTCGGAGAGGGGACCCTCGGCCGCGCATGCGCAGACACACACACACTCACTCCCTCACTCTCTCTCAAATTAAATCGAAGGCAACTGGACTTGTATTTGTCTGTGGAAGAGGTTTCGCCTGTTATCCAAGCGGCTTCATCAGTTCTTGTGTATTGGTCTCTCTAGTCCGCACTAGTCTGACTCACTCATATCAGCCTGGGGGGGCAGCTGACCGCTGTGAGAAGCTACGGGGAGCCGGACCGGACCGTGCTCCGCGGTTTCAGACTCGTGGCCAGGCTCGGAGAGGGGACCCTCGGCCGCGCATGCGCAGACACACACACACTCACTCCCTCACTCATATTAGCCGTGGGGGGAAAGCTGACCGCTGTGAGAAGCTACGGGGAGCCGGACCGGACCGTGCTCCGCGGTTTCAGACTCGTAGCCAGGCTCGGAGAGGGGGACCCTCGGCCGCGCATGCGCAGACACACACACACTCACTCCCTCACTCTCTCTCAAATTAAATCGAAGGCAACTGGACTTGTATTTGTCTGTGGAAGAGGTTTCGCCTGTTATCCAAGCGGCTTCATCAGTTCTTGTGTATTGGTCTCTCTAGTCCGCACTAGTCTGACTCACTCATATCAGCCTGGGGGGGCAGCTGACCGCTGTGAGAAGCTACGGGGAGCCGGACCGGACCGTACTCCGCGGTTTCAGACTCGTGGCCAGGCTCGGAGAGGGGGACCCTCGGCCGCGCATGCGCAGACACACACACACTCACTCCTCACTCATATTAGCCGTGGGGGGAAAGCTGACCGCTGTGAGAAGCTACGGGGAGCCGGACCGGACCGTGCTCCGCGGTTTCAGACTCGTAGCCAGGCTCGGAGAGGGGGACCCTCGGCCGCGCATGCGCAGACACACACACTCACTCCCTCACTCTCTCTCAAATTAAATCGAAGGCAACTGGAACTTGTATGTCTGTGGAAGAGGTTCGCCGTTTATCCAAGCGGCTTCATCAGTTCTTGTGTATTGGTCTCTCTAGTCCGCACTACTCTGACTCACTCATATCAGCCTGGGGGGCAGCTGACCGCTGTGAGAAGCTACGGGGAGCCGGACCGGACCGTGCTCCGCGGTTTCAGACTCGTAGCCAGGCTCGGAGAGGGGGACCCTCGGCCGCGCATGCGCAGACACACACACTCACTCCCTCACTCATATTAGCCGTGGGGGGAAAGCTGACCGCTGTGAGAAGCTACGGGGAGCCGGACCGGACCGTGCTCCGCGGTTTCAGACTCGTAGCCAGGCTCGGAGAGGGGGACCCTCGGCCGCGCATGCGCAGACACAACACACTCACTCCCTCACTCATATTAGCCGTGGGGGGAAAGCTGACCGCTGTGAGAAGCTACGGGGAGCCGGACCGGACCGTGCTCCGCGGTTTCAGACTCGTAGCCAGGCTCGGAGAGGGGGACCCTCGGCCGCGCATGCGCAGACACACACACACTCACTCCCTCACTCTCTCTCAAATTAAATCGAAGGCAACTGGACTTGTATTTGTCTGTGGAAGAGGTTTCGCCTGTTATCCAAGCGGCTTCATCAGTTCTTGTGTATTGGTCTCTCTAGTCCGCACTAGTCTGACTCACTCATATCAGCCTGGGGGGGCAGCTGACCGCTGTGAGAAGCTACGGGGAGCCGGACCGGACCGTGCTCCGCGGTTTCAGACTCGTGGCCAGGCTCGGAGAGGGGGACCCTCGGCCGCGCATGCGCAGACACACACACACTCACTCCCTCACTCATATTAGCCGTGGGGGGGAAAGCTGACCGCTGTGAGAAGCTACGGGGAGCCGGACCGGACCGTGCTCCGCGGTTTCAGACTCGTGGCCAGGCTCGAGAGAGGGGGGACCCTCGGCCGCGCATGCGCAGACACACACACACTCACTCCCTCACTCATATTAGCCGTGGGGGGAAAGCTGACCGCTGTGAGAAGCTACGGGGAGCCGGACCGGACCGTGCTCCGCGGTTTCAGACTCGTGCCAGGCTCGGAGAGGGGGACCCTCGGCCGCGCATGCGCAGACACACACACACTCACTCCCTCACTCATATCAGCCGTGGGGGGAAAGCTGACCGCTGTGAGAAGCTACGGGGAGCCGGACCGGACCGTGCTCCGCGGTTTCAGACTCGTAGCCAGGCTCGGAGAGGGGGACCCTCGGCCGCGCATGCGCAGACACACACACACTCACTCCCTCACTCATATTAGCCGTGGGGGGAAAGCTGACCGCTGTGAGAAGCTACGGGGAGCCGGACCGGACCGTGCGCGGTAGCCAGGCTAACCCAGGCTCGGACAGGGGAGCCGTCGGCCGCGCATGCTCAGTCAGTCACCACACACACACACACACACCACACACACACTCTCACGTCAGCCAGCTGGGAAGCTGACCGCTGTGAGAAGCTACGGGGAGCCGGACCGGACCGTGGCGAAACCGTAGCCAGGCTAGCCCAGCCCTCGGACAGGGAGCCGTCGGCCGCGCATGCTCAGTCAGTCACCCACACACACACACACACACACACACACACACACACACTCTCACGTCAGCCAGCTGGGCAGCTGACCGCTGTGATAGCTACGGGGAGCCGGACCGGACCGTGGCGAAACCGTAGCCAGGCTAGCCCAGCCCTCGGACAGGGAGCCGTCGGCCGCGCATGCTCAGTCAGTCACCCCACACACACACACACACACAAACACACTCTCACGTCAGCCAGCTGGACAGCTGACCGCTGTGATAGCTACGGGGAGCCGGACCGGACCGTGGCGAAACCGTAGCCAGGCTAGCCCAGCCCTCGGACAGGGAGCCGTCGGCCGCGCATGCTCAGTCAGTCACCCAACACACACACACACACACACTCTCACGTCAGCCAGGTGGGCAGCTGACCGCTGTGATAGCTACGGGGAGCCGGACCGGACCGTGGCGAAACCGTAGCCAGGCTAGCCCAGCCCTCGGACAGGGAGCCGTCGGCCGCGCATGCTCAGTCAGTCACCCACACACACACACACACACACACACACACTCTCACGTCAGCCAGCTGGGCAGCTGACCGCTGTGATAGCTACGGGGAGCCGGACCGGACCGTGGCGAAACCGTAGCCAGGCTAGCCCAGCCCTCGGACAGGGAGCCGTCGGCCGCGCATGCTCACAACACACACACTCATATTAGCCGCGGGCAGCTGACCGCTGTGACAAGCTACGGGGAGCCGGACCGGCCCGCAGTGTTGCCAGATCAGATTGGCAGTTGCCAGCCCAATCACAGTTTAGAACCCGCCCAATCCAATAAGAACCCGCCCAAACCAGGAAGTTACCAGACGCCATTTAAACCCGTAAAATCACAATACATTCAATAAAAAAAAGGTATTCAGAGCTTCGTATCTGAATGAAATAAATAAATAATAAAAATAAATTATAGATTAATAGGTTTTTGAAAATTTCAACCAGCGTGGTAAATCAACCAAGGATAGACAAATTGCAAAATGAACCTCTGTCATCCTTGCCAAGACTTGTGTTTTTTTGTGGCGCCATGTTCTTTCAAATCGTTAAGCTGTGCTCTTATTTCTGTATTACAATACTTGCATTGCGCTTTAGAGTGGTCTCCTTGGACAGGCGCGATCCAGGATTTAAGTTTAGGGTCGGCCTCCCACTCCTTCCTGTAGGATTTTTTGTATTTTCCCCACTTCGGCATGATGCAAACCTCTCTGGGCCACTCACTTCAAATTTAGCGCGGCTTCAGTGCATTTGCTGTCTGCTGAACTGACGTCACGGTTAAGTTGCCAAATCCAAATTCATTTTTTATTTTTAAAAGAGAGAGAGAAAAGAGAGGTTTGTGTGTGTGTGTGTGTGTGTGTGTGTGTGTGTGTGTGTGTTGTTTTCACAATATTAAAAACCCGCCAATTGTCGACCAAAGCAGCCCAAATTTTATCCCCCCGCCCAATGTATTTTTTTCCCGCCTGACGTAAACAAAAATAGCCCAACTGGGCGGAAAACCGCCCAATCTGGCAACACTGGTTATTAGCATCGTCAACAGGTAGCCGTTAGCTTTAACGGTTGAGTTTCCGTGGTTACCGCTGGGGGCGCTGCCGCGGGTTTCTGCGGTTTTCATCTCGCTCCCATGTTTTGAACGCTGCCAGCAGCGGTGCATTATGGGATACAAAATGTCTCCTCAGAGAACGAGCTAATGCTGGTTTTATAAGGGATAACCGCGAATAAAATACACATTGTACTCGTTTTCTCAGCGGATGTAGAGTCAGTATATATGTGATATTTAGCGTGTATTCCACCGAAGTCATGGTGAGTACAGAACCTCTTATTTTAGAGGTACAGCTGGTTTGGTTAACATCTTCAAGCCCATTTTATTAGCCTCAGCGTAGAAGACGTATCCACGCTACTGAAGCGTTTGAACACAGGCAAAGGACAGTTTCTGTATTAACAAGACTTCGTGTTATTCTTTTAACTTGGGATATGTGTTGTGAACCGTAAGGTGCAGCCTTGATGAGTGTAACTTTAGTAAATATCGTTTTCCTCTAGGAGCATTGATAAGATTTCAGCCACATTGACATCGATGTTGTAACTATCACATCACATCCAAACATTGATCGACTGACCTATCGTTTTGCTCATATTGACGATAGAGTCACTCTTTAAACAAAACATCTGTTTTGTGTATCCAGTCAACGAAAGCGGAGTGCAGGGTGTCCAGCTCCACCTCCAGAACAGATGAAAGGAGGAGATCGAGGAGCAGAGGCAAGGCAACCCGACGCAGTGAAACATTAAACCCACAATCAACACCTTACACAGTGAAACATTAAACCCACCATCAACATCTGGCATTAGACTACTAGTGCAGGGCAGTGTCCACCAGTGTTTCCAGACAGAGATAGACATTTCTGTTTTCCTAGGTCAGTAACTGACGGCTGCATAAATTTTGCTATTCAGATTTAGGGCACATTGGAAATCTTGCAATTGCAAATCTCTTTTGTGAATGAGCATGAAAATGACAGTATGTACACAGCTATGAGCATAAGTGTATACCATTAATATAAGTACCATAGCAGTATATTTCTGTTTAATATGAAACCTAAAAGAATCACTGCATATGCTTATGGTATGTCACATCCAAACGCTGTCAATCAAGTGGCTGCATTTGTATTGTTTGAACATGTATATACCAAACTAGATTAGATGACACAATCTCACTCACTGGTCTCTCTTCAGGATGTCTCTTTCATTGTTTTGTTTTGTTTTTTAGGGCGAGAAAAAAGGAAGCGGAAGCGTAGCCGGAGTAGATCGTCCTCATCGTCTTCTTCAAGTTCATCATCATCCTCTTCATCGTCCTCATCATCGTCTTCTTCGTCAGGTTCATCACACTCATCCAGCTGCAGTCGAAGTAGCTCTAGCAGTAGTGGTAAGTGTAGATCCAAAGTCTGCAATTTAGGTATAATTTAATCACAACAGTGCAAAGTACATGACTAAAGCAGCTGTTTCTGGTTGTTGTTTTCAGACTCCCGCAGTAAATCCAGAAAGCAGTCTAAGAAAAGGAAAAAGGAGAAACACACAAAAAAGTAATTTTCCGCACATTTGGTTTCAATGGTTTTCTAGAGTTTTTCCACAGAAAACTGAATGTTACTTGTTTTGTATTCTGAACCAGAAAGGGAAGAAAGAGAAGCGACATAAACGTAAAAAAGACAAGAAAGCAAAAGGAGGAGAGGACAACTCGGGACCGGTACAGATCTCCAAGGTAACAAAGGAACTGATTAATGAGCAATCTGTTTACATTGTCATTAGAGATTATTCGACTACCTATGTATATGTTGTGATACTTTCAGAAAAATGTGTCATACATATATACAACTTTTAGATCCATGTAATTCTTCTAGACTGATTCGTTATCACAGGGTAATTTTGTCACTTTTTCAGTGATATTTAAATTAGTTTGTGTTGTAGCTCCTCTAAACTTACTTTTGTTTCTCTTGCAGTACTTGAAGGACAGGAAAAAAGGCAAATACAGCATGATTTCAGGGAAGAAGATAAAGATGAAAGTAAAGAAGTCAAAGAAAGACAAACAGGTAATCTCACCTCTTTGCTGTTGAGTGAGCAGATGAATGTGCTTTTATTTGTTTATTGAATGGATTATTTTCTTTGGTTTACATCTCCACTTTCTTTCGGATTTGTCACAGCGGGATAAAAATCGGGCAGAGCTTCTTGAGTTCTTAAACTCAACTCTGTGATGCACCTGTGGACGCCAGTAGTGGTGGTTGGCCTCGTCAGCAGAACTCAGGAAACAACAACTCAGCCTTGAGGACGAGATGATGAATACGACTTGAATGAACACACAGGCGGCACTGAGCCAGATGGAGGGATCGAGCTGTATCTTTGGCAGTAAAGTGAGATGCTGCTGTCCAGTTTCCCATTCTTCAGTTTTAACTTCAATAGCTTTCATGACATGAGCAGAGTTAAATGTTGTGTCTTTGGATCATATGAAGAAAATTGTCAGTAGACAGTACCAGTGTTGAAAGTGGGTAAACTGTCGGCCGTTGGTGTCTCAGCTTGTTGCTTGCGGTTTGCTCGTATGGCCTCCTCCCCTTTAAAAGAGTTCTCCACCGATCTAAGTTAGAGATTTGGGAGTGTTACGCTAGTTGTGTGGAGACAAGGAGAGGCTTCCAGAGAGCTGTAGAGCTCATGTCTCTCAAATTTTCAAAAGTGTGGACATGAGTAAGATGACTTGAGGACATTTATCAGATTCCTAACAGCTGCTTCTTTTTCTCCAGCACAACTCCCCAAAGTCCTGTCAGCAGACTTTGATGTGTAAAATCGGTGAAGTTCTACTTTAAAGTGCCACATATATATTTTTTTACCTGCTGTGTCGATCCTTCAGGTCGGCCTCTCTTCATCTAGTGCTGTCCACTCCTCTGTAAATAACTGCCCGTTATGTCTCTACAGTAAAAAAAAACTTGGCTGTGAGAACCACAGTGTTATCAGTTTGTACCAATACCTTAGTTTTTATTGTGTATACATTTTGTTTGAAATTATATGAAATCGACATTGTGTTAAGTAATTACTGTACCACCAACTCATTCACATTCATTCCCCAATTCCTGTAACTTTTGTTATGAATCTTGTTTTGACATCAGATATTTTAATAAACTGAAATACAAAACAGAGTTACCGTTAGCCCCCTGTATGGAATCAGTCCAAAAGCTTTTATGTGGATGATGGAATAAACCTGTTGCGTACTGTTGAGATTTGATGTGTGATAAACAGAAAAGAAACAGCAATAAACTGCTGGGAAGAATCTACTTTGAAATGTTTCACTCAGAGTGACCTTATCTTTTACAGTGATGATGTCATGGTGTGTTTTCTTTTGTTGCGTTTGTTACGGAGGCAAAGCTTTTGTGTTTGCCGACCTTGGATGAAGAATTACTGTGCAGAGTCTGTGTGCAAAGTGCAGTCTGTTGAGAGAGCATGACTCACTCTCTGAATGACATTAATGTGAACATTGATGATTACCTGCAGGTTGTTTTAAGACCAAATGTGTAACACCTGTACAGAAATCTCACGCAAAACATTCTGTCATAAAGATCTTTCACCCCTCGGGCAAATTTGCACAGTGATTTTCTCCTTAAGTTACATAAATATTCCTACAGCGAGGAGCACTCAGTGCTTAAATGTCGAATCTCTAGAAAACATAAAAGGCATCACTGCAAGAGGTGATAATCTCAATCAAAGCTGAAGCTGAAAATCCTTGTTGTCGAGGTACTAAGATCTGAGAAAACACCTGACGCTGCCCTTTCAGATGAAGAGATGAAAGTAAACAGATCTAATGCTGAGTGGTCTCATACTGAAAGAGAAGGAGGAGGAGGGGATTCATCCTCCCTCGTCTGGTGCAAAGTGGACGTAGAGCAGCAGAGTCCTGAGGATCAGCATCTGTCCCACAAATGTCTCATCATCATCATCATCACTTTCAAGAACACCCGATATCAGACGACCTTACTGCTGCTGGCTCCTTTGTACCTGAAGTCAGGCATGCTCCACACCCTCTGTGACCTCTCCTCCCTCTCCATCCCTTTCTCCACATCCTCTGACACCGTTTTGAGGTCACTCAGCCCCGCCCCCTCTGCTGCAGAGGTCAGACCCACCGTGCTGCCAAAGGGGTTGATCCTGATGCGGGACTTGAAGTTGATGAGGGACATGCTCATGGCACGTTTGTTGTTCCACTGGCGGGCGAGCCGCTGCGTCTCCTGCTCCTCCTTCAGGTGGTCCAGAGCCTCCAGGAGGACAGAGCGGAACAGGCCGGACACCTCCTGCGCCTCGGGCTCATTGGCCTGCATGGCCTCCCTGAACCTGTGTAAGAGACATTGATTAGGACACTTTGGGATGTTTTCTCTAATTTTCCCAATCAAACTGTTCTTCTTTACAGAGGTTTACATCTTATTTCACAACTATCCAGCCCAGCCTTTACTGCTGTGGGTGTCTGTCACTGCTCCCATAATCCCTGTTGGTGCTGATCTCATAAACCTAAAATTATTCAAACATTTGCTTAGTAAAGCCTCTTTAAATTTGCTTTAAAGATTGTAAGCCACCCTGAGTTCATGTCAGCTCAGTTTTGAAGCAAGTATATTTAAGTAATTTCACAGGAGAGACAGCAATGTTGTGCTGAACATCAACATGGCTGTGATTCGGTCACAGTACTAAAGACAGCCACAGCAACTGATATTCAGTACAACATCACGGCCTCAGGTGTTTTATTGACCTTACGACGTCCTACCAGCATGACCATCACACTCCTGCTAACCCCCAATTACTGCTCCTCCTAACAAGAGGCGCTGAAGCCCTAACAAGCCTTTAAATAGACTTCTGTTTGAGGAGCTGCTTCACAGTAAGTGCCTCCAGTTAAGTGATGATTTGCCTTCTTTCTTCACCTTAGACCAGAGCCACACAGAGACACAGCACGCTGGCACTGAGGGGAGAAATTATGTCGTTTGATTCACATTTGGGACATGAATTACATTTATTAAAGTGCATTTACCATTCTTATTTATTAGTTTCTGGTTGTTAATACTACTCAGATGGATGAGCAGGAATTTTGTAAAAGGTAATGGCGTTCAGAGTAAAGACAGGATGGTCTGGCATTTGGGAAAAACCCAAAGTGTCTCCCCCAGTTAATTACTGCTCACTGCAAAACTGACAACTGAGGACTCCACCTTCATGCAGCTAATTAAAATGTCAACAACATGCTCCACATGGCTCCTGCTGTGCATCAGTGTGTGACTTCCACTTAGTGATAACACTTAGTGTTTAGCTCCTCACTGCTAACCAACATTAACACCTCTTCAACTGCCCCCCCCCCCGCCAAAAAAAAAAAAAAAACAAAACCTGTCAAACTCTAACAAGACACCTGAGACCTCAGCAGCTTTCTGTGAACAGATGCTGAACAAGCTCAGGACGACTGTGCTGCAGATCAAAGGACAGAGACACCAGCGTGTGGGACGACAGACAGACAGGCTGGTCATTTGAGCTGTTTCCAGTCAAAGTGAAACTGTTTTGAACAGATTTTACTGTTCTCTTCTTAATCTAGGTAAGATTTGCTAAATCTGAGTGTAGCGGCACCTGGTTTTGTGTGATTTTTTTTTTTTTTAATGGGCAAAAACAATAAATCCGGACTTTTTTCTGGTCAGGAGTGAGTTTCAAACTGCAGCCTGTAACTCCACAGTCAGTGCCTTTACCCACTGAGCTATCCAACCGGATGTGCAGAATCCTGAGATGGGAAATGGTGGCAGGCTCCCCATCGGCCTAAGATGGTGGATGGTTGAACCTGGAGTTTAATCCTTACAAATGTATCATATTTCATTTTAAGATGACTTTATGCTCTACTTCTTATTTTGTGTCAGGCCAGTGTCTCCTTACTTCAATATGACCAGGCCGCAGCAGGATGGTGGCACCTTGGAGCACAGGTCCTCCAGGCCGAGCCTCTCCCCAGTGCTGATGTTGTAGGAGGAACGAGGGGTGCTGGCCAGCCAGCTGTAGTCCACTCCAGTCTTGAGGCGCCGGTACTCGTTCTCCCTCTCCCTCTGCTGCCGCTCGGCCTCCTTCAGCTGCCAGCTGAACTCCAGCATCAGGGTGTCGGTGACCACATCAGCCGGGTCCCGTTGGGGGGTTCGGTAGTAAGGCTCATTCCAGCTAAACCAGGAGGCCATGGCCCTGTCCTCCCTCACAGGTCCCTGATGGGAGTGAGACAAATCATCACAGTTAGGTTCACAGGACGACACTGACAAGCTGATGACATGGTTATTGTTAATATCAGAATGAGTTGACTGGAGGATGAAGGAAGAGTGTTTACGCTGCTTTTTGTTCTTGTTGGCCCAGAGTTTAGATTTGCTGCTTTTATAAAATGTAATGAGCTGAATGAGACATTTTCTCTCTTGTCTGTAGTTTGCAGAATTTGAGAGCAGCAAAAAAAAAAACAACAACAAGCTGTACCATTGAACTTACGAAGGACTGTCTGGTTCATCTGGACTCTGACAGTATACCTGCTTTCCAACACTGTCCGAAAGTTTTACACAAAAAAACACACTAAAAATAAATGACCCAAAAATACACCATGACATTTATTTCTACTTACAACAAAATAAACATGGACGTGTGTGTTTGCATAATTCAGCATAATTCATTACAGCATGTCCTCTGAAGTCTGTCTCTGTCTGTCTCTGCCTCCATCGGCTCTTTGTTCCACAGGTGTCACGTTCACTCCCACAGATGCTGCATTCAATCCGATCAATAGTGAGTCTTTTTGTTTTGCTTCACTGTTTGTGATGAATGCATGAAAAACCCAAACTGAACAGGCCACTGATGAAGGTGCTGCTCAGAAGAAAAGATTGAAGACATGGACGCTGTGATTAGGGCAAAAAATGATCATTTGTCAATAAATGATCATATTCTTTGCACAACAGTTGGCTGCATTTTAAAAGGCAGCCACAGGCTCTTGGTTGTTTTTCCACCATCAGAGAAATGATGATGATGAAATAATCATTAGCTGCAGCCCCGGAGCTGTCTTGACAAAAAGCCGAGCAATTTCAGGAATTAAGCTCCTCGAGCTAAAACAACTAATCAATTATCTGTGAAACTAATAGGGAAGTTAATTGACGTTGAAAATGATTTCTCCAAAAGTTCTTCCGAGGCAGAGTTTTATAAAGCAACTGCATATTAAATTCTGAGCAGCAGTGACATTATCGTCTCATTATCATCCCCTCAGTCTGTAAATTGCCGTCCGCTATTAAATGTTTGGTTTTGTAACTGTCCTCTTTTAATCTGTCGGCATGTGGAGGTCATCGGTCAAACCTGTGTATGTGTGTTACACCCCGGTCTGTTGTGTTGCTGTGATTATCGGCCTGCGCAGAGAAAAGGTTTCACAATAAAGCGACACAGTGGGATTAGCAGCAGCCCTGCTCTTACCTCAGCACCCAACTGTTTAACCCTGAGCTGATTAACCCTTCAAGATGGAGCCCAACACACGGGAGTTACACAAGCACAGACCGAGCTTTAACTCAAAACACAATTATCTCACAGTTATGACTCACAACTGTCTTAAAATGACCAGATTACGTGGACTAAATGGATCATTTCAGAGTTTTAAACATTGTTTTTCCATATGACAGTAAATTCCTTGGCAGCCGTCACTGGTACACACCAAGAAAAGAACTGTTAATAGCTAATTCAGCATATTTCATTTCCAATATGTAATCAATTACAGCAAATCCATGGCAACATGAACATCTTTTGCTTTTCCTTGTAAAAGTTTACATCTGTTCACACAAGTGACCAATTATTCCATGAATTTTAATGTTTTCTAATGCATTTACATACATGTGTTCATATCAATTATTAATCAGAAAAGGATCTTTCTCATAAGGATGATTCGTCCTTTGGTCTGTAAAACATTAGAAAAGCAGCAAATTCTTCAGCGGGATTCAATAAAAACAATAATAAAAAAAAATCCCCATTTAAACTTTATGTTTTCAATCAATAACATCCAAACCCATCATTTTTCATTCATGCTACTTTGGTCACAGGGTCACAGGTCTGTTGGTGTTTACTCCACAGCAGGATGGAGAGTAAACAGCAGGAGGAGCAGAGAGAGAGAGGAAAAGAAAAAAGAGGAAAGAAATTCTTACCTTCTTCCTTTTCTTCTATTTCTTTCTCCTGAAGTTTGTCTCGGGCTCCACAGGAAACGAAAATCGACTGTGAGCAGAATGAGAAAAGTCCTCAGAGATCAGTGGAAACTGAGGAGACAACGCCGGCTGACTGGAAATCAGAGAGAGGGAGGAGAAATGGTTTCTCTCCCGTCCTCTCACAGCCTCACAGTATTATCTCTCTCTCTCTCTCTCTCTCTCTCTCTCTCTCCATCCCCCATCCCCCACCCCTTCTCCTTCTCCTTCCTCCTCCTCCCAGGAGCCTCTGTGGCCTGCCTGTACTTGTTGCAGGAGGTTGGGAGCACCATCTCCAATGGGAGCCAGTGGATCACGGCCCCTGATGAAGTGCTCGTGTAGCTTTTTTACGATTCGCCGTTGCCATAGCAATGCTCCTAAGCCTTTTTTTGTCCACAATAAGCTCCATCAGCTGAAAGGGAGATAGAGAGCGATGAAGAGGCAGATAAAGAGGACAGAGTGGGTTTGAGCAACAAGATGGAAAGGGGGAGATAAATGAGAGCGTGTTGTTTATTTGAGGACGTGGTTAGTGCAGTGTGGGCTCGACGGGCTGTGACGACAGTGTAGCTATAAGAGGCGAGTGGTGCAACATCTGCAAGAGGTCAGTCAGCCTGTATGAATTAACTTCCCCCGGATAATGAGTTTCATCGGCACCGGAACAGGCGTGCATGAATTACAGGAGGCTTGGAAAAGTGCTAATTGCAGGAGGAGGAAATGTGTGTCAGTGTGTGTGTGTGTGATGCATATGATGGAGAAGAAGTCCAGATTGGCTGTGCAGTCGTTGTGTAGGTGGATATCAAGGTTTGTTGGTTTATTCTGTGTGTAGGTGCAGCTAACCTCAAAACCGCAACATCTCTGTCACACCTCCAACACATGCACCATCTTCCTCCACCTCCTCTTCATCCTCCTCCTTCAGCTCATTGTTGCACTGCAAAATAACAAGATGGGTGAACTATAGTTTAGTCACTGCAGAAACATCGATATCCACCAATGTAAACAGTAAAACCACAGAATATCAATTTATCTGGTTTGCACTTGAATAAAAAAAAAAACAAGTTCAAGTCATTAATTCACTCGGGGGCAGCGTCTGACTCCACATCACAAATGTTCCTCAGACCAAAGTGTAAATGTTCATCATCCCACATATTTACAAATAAGCAGATAGAAGCACACAATTCAAGGTCATAGCAGATATTTGAGCTTATCACACTTTGTTATAATAACAGTGACAGTGTTACAGCGAGTCGGCATTAACAGAGTGGGGATCCTGAAAGAGTCATCAAACTAAATACAGTTACATTATTATTAATTTTCATTATTTACACCAGTGACCTATTTAATATATTTTTTTTTTTTTTAATGCTACACTACATTTTCACATGCATGGTATGACATTAGAAACAAGAAGGCCATTGTGGAGAAGTATTAAGTCAGAATGACAGGCAAGTTGTCTGTTACTGTCTCTCACCATCATCAAAATGATTATGCATAGGGGGCCCACTTCAGTATTTTTTCAGGGGACCCAGAATCACTAGCAACAGCCCTGGTAGTACCACTGATAAAGCGTTATGATGCATCTGAATTATTTTCTTGTGAAGCTCCTTGTGTCCCTGAATAAATAACGTGGCAGGTTCTATAAAGTCAAGTTGTGTCCTCGTCTGTCAATCCAGTTCTTTACTTCACCTTGAAGACAGTTTAATGGAAGAGGATTCAATATCTTAAAGCCATTAGTTACATCTGAAAAGCCTTTTATTTAACCTAATTAGTCAGTGGCATTCATTAGTCTAACACTGCATTGTGTCTAAATTGTTGTTGCCTCATGGGGGAACATGTAAGATGGGTTTTGATGGATTTACCCTTTATAACGTCCCAGAAGCCCATTCTGTAGTACAACAGCGTTTACATGAAGTACATGTCAACTTAGAGACAGGCCAAAGAGTCCAGAGCCACAGTGCCATGCTTTTAATCTGGATGAATCAATAAATATCCAGACAGAGTGAGTAAGGCCTCCTGCATGTTAAAGCTGTGTGTCCACCTCAGCTCGAAGGTGACATATGGGCAGGTAAGATCTCCCTGTAATCCAAACAGATAGTCAGTACTAATCCTCTAAAGTGATTCCCTCCATCAATCCCATGTTAACCTCACTGAGTGAGCAGTGAGCAGCGAGCAGCCGCGGGGCCTCTGATGGTGCGTCACCGGCCGCTGATTGTTGTCGTTTGGCGAGGTTTGGCAGGTTCAGTATGATTGGAGGTGAAACACCTGTGTGTTCTGACGCACAACATGAGCTTTTAGACCCCCACTTCATATCGTGTCACGTGTTTGTCCCCACACATATGGTCACCCTCGTCACACAGTGAGGTCATACGTGTTTGTGTTTACACTGACACCAGACAGGACCATTCGGGGTCTCTTCCAATAACAATATATTTATGCACTTATGGTACCTCAATACACAATCAATGCACTCAATAAACAATACACGCTCAATGATTATTCTAATAATTGAACTGAAAAAACATCCATCCATCCTTCTTACTTTAACCATCTTTACCATAGTCATTACATTTCACATGAAAAAAGACTAGATAGAATAGAATAGAATAGAACAGAATAGAATAGAATAGACTGTATTTGCTCCAGAGGGCTGTTCAGTTTTGCAGCTACCTAGTCCATAACGTTCAGTCCATTCATGCCAGCATGTACATGTAATTTCACTGAGGGAAATTTAGTTGATCATTGTCATAAATAATAATTATTTGCTTTATTTCACTCAAATCTATTAATTCGATCAACTGTTAGAAATAAATCAATCAAAAATAAATTGCTATTACTTTTATTAAAGTACTATATTTAGTTTATTTTAGTCAATTTAATCTAGATACTAAATACATTAACAGAGTAAATATCAAATCGACTTCATTTCAATATCTAGTTAATTCAATTGATTACGGTGATTTTAATTCATTTACATCTGGTTAAGTTAGTTACTTTTTTTTTTAAAACTCAATTTCATCTTCTTCATTGTTTCTTTAATTAGTTAATTGATATATATTTATTGCTAAAGCTGTAAATAGCCAATAATGCTCCATTTGTTTTGTCATTACTCAAACCGACCACTAGAGGGAAGCTTTTCACCACATTAGCTGCTCAGCGCCTCCTTACAAGCTGCTGTTAGTCTCTATTGTTCCTTTATCTCTGTTGTAACGTCTCAGTTTATTGGGATAATAATCATCAAAGCTGGTTTGTTTTGGGTGGAGAACAAGGTGATCCTGGGTGTGTGGACGGGGGATCAATGTTTTTGTTTTGAGAGCACATTCTTCACATTCTTGAGATGAAAAGTCCTGACAAGTTTGATCAAATAAACAATTACTGCCTCACCTACTGAACAAATATTAATGCATGAACTTAATACAGCCCTCACTGGACTGCCACAACAAGGAGAAGAGGGAACGGGGCTTCAGAGGGATCCACCAGGACACGTTAGGACCCTGTGCACAGAATTCACACTGCACAATAAAACATAAAAGTCCCATTTGACTCGTCCAGAGAGAAACAACGGTGGCGTATGATGCACAGACACAGATGGAGCTGAATGTGAGCTTTGTTTGATTATCAGACTGGTTCAAGTAGAGCCCCCCTACACACACACACACACACACACACATGCACACGTCAGGCTTTGTGCACTCAACACTAAACTGAACTGAGTAACAGTCACATGATGAGCAACACACTGAACAGTCAGAGTGACGTTTACGCCCTATTTCATGACAACAGATTTTGTTTCCCTGTATTTACATGTTTTCCCTTTATCTCTCTGTTGTGTGATGAGTTTTCTCAGGATCAAGACAAACGTGGTCTGACTTTGTCAATATATTCAGTTATTCCATTATACCATACCATACCACTATATGGCACAGTACAGTGTGGTATGGTGTAGTGTAGTATGGTGTAGGCTGCGTACGATACGGTGCTAAGCTACCCCTATACTATATACTATGCTACTATGCTACACTATACTGTGCCACTGTTTGTTGCTGCTGTTGCTGGAATTAAAGAAAAAAGTGCAGCAGTTCACAAGAAATGTGAGCAGGGTCATTAGAGTAAGTACGGGTAGTACGGGTAGACCAAAGCAGATGTAGCCTCAGTCATACACTCTGTACAGAGACGGGGCTCGAGCGCTCGTGACCATGGTAGACTCTTCTTCTTCTTATTCCTCTTTTCTTCTCCTTATTCCTCTTCGTATCCCTCTTTTCTTCTTATTCCTCTTCTTCTTATTATTCCTCTTTTCTTATTATTCCTCTTCTTCTTATTTTCTTATTCTTATTCCTCTTATACCTCTTCTTATTCCTCTTTTCTTCTTATTATTCCTCTTCTTCTTCTTATTCCTCTTCTTATTCTTCTATTCTTCTTCTTTCTTCTTATTCCTCTTCTTCTTCTTATCATCCCTCTTTTCTTCTTCCTCTTTTCTTCTTATTCCTCTTCTTCTTCTTTTTCTTCTACTCTGTACAGAGATGGGGCTGCAGCGCTCGTGACCATGGTAGACCAAAACTGACCTAGCATCACTCATACACACTCTGTACAGAGACGGGGCAGCAGTGCTCGTGATAGACCAACGTGATAGACCAACACAGACCTGGCCTCACTCATGCACACTGTGTGCAGAGACGGGGCCTTGAAAAACAAGGAAAGAAAAGTGAAGGATAGTGATATAAAAACTGTTCACTAACATGATAACATCAGCGTATAGAGGTGTTTCATCATACTGCTGCTGCAAACTATAAGAGTTTCTTCATGTTTCATGTGCCCCGTCTCCTCCTTGAGTGACTCCACAAACACCCTGGCTGAAACTTTTCGTTACGTAATCCCAAATCTGTGCAATAACAGACATGTTCTTTAACATCTGACTGGAAAGTACCAACCTGACCTCTGGTGTGTGACTGTAGGGAAGGAAGTTCAGGGCAGATCACATGAGTGCAGCCCGAGAGAGAGGGAGAGAGAGAGAGAGAGAGAGAGAGAGAGAAAAGAAAAAAAAAAACTCTGATTTGCTGACATCCCCTTTTTCATTGGCCTTTGTCCAGCGTCCCATTTCACTAGAAAAGCCTCTGTGGACTGCGGACTACGGTCAGTGAATCCGCACTGGGAGATGAATACGCTCACAACTCATCAGTGTGAACTGTTGGATAAGCAGGTGTAAAGAAGCTGTAAAAGGAAGCTCAATAACATCCCATGATGTCCTATAGGTACAACATTTACAGGTCCAAAGTACTTGTTACCATTTACTACCATTACTATATAACCTAAGGGTTCGTTCTCTTGCAACAACGCCAGCACAGAGGGTTGAAATAGTGTTAACCTCAGCACAATGTCCATTAATTAGATTTAATTAAACGATGAACTTGAGCTGACATGAGGTTAAAAAGTTTGATTAATTACTTGATGATCAATATTTGACATATGGTAATTAGCTGCACTTTGCAAAAAGACACGGTGTCCTGCACCTTTCAAACTCACTCATAGACATGTCGTATCTTGTCTGGAGTTCAGTTGTGTAACTTTTTTCCCCCCGAGACACAACAGTTCATCTGTCTGCCCTGCGCCACTTCTGTGTCACATCTCTGTCTGACGCTTCACTGTGAAACCACAAATCTGTTTTACATCTACATTTGTGTTCATGTACACAATGCAAATGTAAATACAACACAGGGTGTCCATTTTAGAGAGTTAGATAGGCTGGTATAGGTAGGTTTTAAAACTTGCAGCTTTACTTTTCAGTGCTGATCTAAGCTGACGGCCTCCTGTCTCCATGTTAGCTGGCCACGCTATCGTTGGTAAGTTGCTATTGCTTACACACCTAGTGTTTGCACTGACAGCCGTCTTATTTCTGAATTTTGACTTTTGGATTGATTTATTTCATTTCCATAATGGCACATTGTGTAATTCACTTGAAGCTCTATTGTTAAACGCCCCACTGTGTTCATCAGGTAAAGTAAATCAGAGCGTAACTGCTGGTTGAGGCAACGACAGTGAATTCAAATCAATTCAGTTCAGCGAGCTGAGAGAGAGAGACACTTTTCACGTTTCATCTGTTCGATTAAAAACAATCTTATTCCACAGAGCGATGGCACACTGTCCTACAAGACCATGTTATATAAATCTTATCCCAATTTTCCCTGCCCACTCGACTGAGCTGAGATCAGCGTGTTAGCCTGCAGTCGTAGAGCCAGTCTGGCAGAATCAGCTCGAGGCCCGATTCTCTGCCTGTTACACGGCCATATTGCAGGGCCAGATGGCTGGAGATGTAATGAAATGAAAGAAAAGGACTTCCTCCATGCAAACCTGGAGTTCACTCTCTATGTCTACGTTGTCTCTCAGCCCAGGAATTTGAACATTATTGACTAATTGATTCTGTCTGAAAGCCTGTGTGTGTCTTAAGATAACTCTTCAACCAATCGCAGCCTGACTCGTCGGCAGTGAGAGTCGATGGCTGCTGCACAGTTGTGTGCCACCCAGTTTGTCCTACATAATGCTGTTGCACCGTGACCTCTTTACCTCGTTCTGTTTGTCTCTCACTTCAGGTACAAGTAAAGGACCAAAGTCCAGAACAACGTACACATTTTTAACACTTACACATAAGTTTTGTTTTGTTTAGTTTTTTTTAAATGCATCTTTTGGTCCTGAAGAACTGACCAGTTCGGACTGTCAGTAGTATCTTGTCCAGTTTTCTCCATCAACATCAAATGTTTTATTCTGAATGATGTAATAACAACCTAGATGTTGAGCTGCCTGTGCGAAGGCTCCCTGTCTGCCACCCAGCACATGTCAGGACAGCAGCAGCAGCAAGAAAGGCAGCTTTCAACTGGTTCGCTCTGACTGGTGTTTTATACCTCCAGAAACCAGGCCAGGTTTTACCATCAATGACCTAACCCTAACCCTACCAGCAATGACAAGTACAAACAACCTACTCTCTTCTTAGAGGCTAAACACTGATGGTTACTTGTTGAACCATGTTGTCTCACTCATAAAACTGTCGATTTGCACCCTCAGCTCCACCATACTGTTACCTTACATTACACTTCCTCATAATCCTTAGGAACACTTGTACTAAATGACATAGTGCAGTCATACTAAGGCGACGTCACCACAGCCATAAGGTGATGTCCTCTCTGGACTCTGAACGGATATATAAAATATGAGATATTCAGTCAGGACAAAAGTGGACATTTCAATCCCTGAAGCTGCTGATGAAGCTAAAAGGTAAAAGTAAAAAAAAAAAAAAAAAAAAAAAAAAGTCATAATCTAATGTGTTTTAACCAAAGGCAACTTGACATCACAGAGGCTGGAAACAGTGTGAGAAACACTTTTATCTAATTATATCCAACTGTGTGCGTGTGTGTGTGTGTGTGTTTTGAGGACTGTCTCTACTTCCAGCAGTGAATCTTTTGTTTTCACACATCCTCATGATAACGTCTGTGTCCGTATGTTGCTGAGGGCGGGGTGGGGGTGGGGGTGGGGGGTGTACAGCGGTGAATGACTGTGTGGTTGTTTCCAAAGATAACCATACAAATCTGTGAGCTGGAGGAGGAGGAGGAGGAGGAAGGAGCAGAACAGCAGCAGACACATTGTGTAACGGCACAGGAATCAGTTTTTGCAGCTTCATTGTTGCTCATGACAAAATCCAGAGGAGTCACTCATCTGTCCTGGTTCAGGTCTTGCGAAACGGCAACACTGGACAACAACAACTGGACTGTTTTGATCACACCATATGTCTTTTACTACTGTAACAACTTCATCCACATGCTGCATCATGCAGGCTTTCCAAACTGCATCTCATTCTCACGCCATATTTTTGAACTGATGCCATTTTTGTGTGAATTTAACCAAAACAAAAATGAACTGTAACATAACATCATATGATAGATGGGCATTATTATAGTCTTATTGCCTACTTTAACTGTGCTATAACAATATAACTCCTTTCTTGGGTCCTGGCAGCTTTTGGATGGTACTTAAATTAATGAGACAGAATTATAGACAGTCTGTCAAACTTACATACGGCAACTTTGCTAATGTTTAACTTTCCCTTTAGATCAGTAGTGATGTGACGAGCGGCTGTGGCCCTCTCACACGGAGCTGATACTGGTTGATAATGCGCATGTGGAAACTCATAACAGGTGTCTTTACTGTATGCAGATTACATAACGGTGGTATGGTATGGGATAGGTAGAGACTGATCTTGAGAGGAGGCTGTGTTTGGGGCTGATCTCCTCTTTTCCCTTCCTGCAGGTTTATCAGTGAGGAATTCATTATGGCTGGTTGAACCCACTCAACTCTATGATCAAAGTCTGAGAGGTCGGTGAGAGAGGGCGATCAGTGAAACATTAACCCAAAATCTTTTACTCAGCGCCTTCACAACTCCAAGAAACACTCATAGACAAAATAAAGACAAAACACTGTGCTTATAAACACACAGTCCTCTCGCTCACTTCCTCCCCTCACTATAGATTTATATTGGCTAACTTCCATTTTTTTTACTCCTTAATCATAAAACATATCGTTTTCCAGGCTAAACGCTACATTTATCTGCATTTATAATTCATTTTACAGATGCACCTTCAGATTAATATTCCAGATTTAACATGGCACAGGATCATTAAATAATCATGTTATCAGCTGGAGGGTTGTAGCCCTGATTTTGAGAACGACACGACATACACCGGCGAATGTCAAGACGTCTCTTCTCTCAATGCTGAAGCTCCTCTGGAAATCAAAAGTGGCCAATGAATTCAGTAGAGTTTCTCTTCATAATCCACGCTTAGAAGCAGAATAAAGAAATTAGTGCTGTTAAAAATGTTCTACCTTTATTTCATAATACGTTAGCAGCAAGTAAAACATATTAAATTGGATAGTGAGGTCATGTGATGAACACCAAGCGATGGCGAAGTGAAGAAAGTCCATGAGACGTGGTCAAAGTGCAGCTTCAAACATACAAAATCCAGGATTATCTGCCTCATTATTGATTATACTGAATGAACTGCTCTATGATCAATGTAATGGGACTGACTGGTCAGACTCGAGCCGGGTCAGTAATCCAGGAAGTTGAAAGAGTGTTGATTCACTTAACTCGTCGACTTAAATTGTTTAGAGACATTAAACACTTAATCTTCTTCTTCCTAATCTGAAAACAGATGAAGTGAGAAGTTGTACGACCTCCAAAGGGAAATGCTCTGTTGATCGTCGGATTCAAACTTTATAGCATATAGTCTATAGTAGTGTTTCTCCGGTGGTGCTGTTTCTATGTTAGCAGCAGATTAGCAATGTAAGGATTTCCTCCCCCTGCTGATCATCATCATCACCATCATCATCCTCGCCGGAGAGCGGGTTAACATTCCTGTCCCTCCTAATCTCTCTCTAAGATGTACAGCTCCTCACAGCAGGTCGGACCAAGCTGCTGCCATGTGGTCAGATTAAAGGTTTCTGGGAGGAGTGTGGGAGCGGACGCTCTTGTAGTAAAAAAAAAAAAAACTCCAGGGATTAGTAATTAGTAATTTGGCGCTCTTACTGGTCTTCCCTCATCATCGCTCACATCACTGGGATCACCATTCAGGAATATCCTCAAAAGTGTTATGGAGAATTATTAACTTCTTCCTCCAAGTGTAGTAATGTTTAAACTTTAGATGACACGTCAGAGCCAGAGCACACAGAGGTGTTTTTATAAGGACGATCAATAAAAATTTTATCACTCGGAAAATCCTTCTATAAATCACACAGGTGTTTCTCGTGCGGATGTAAATACCTCAGCAACTTTCTGATCGATTACTGATCATATTTGGGTGAATGAGGACGAATCCTGATCACTTTGGTGAGATTTTTTTTGTCTTTTTTCCCTCAAGCGTAATCATGAACTTGACCGTTGATGCTACAATTAGCAAAAATAAATGTGCAACAAAGTTTTACTTGGACATTTTAAATGAACTTGTGCGGCTCTGCCTTAGTGGATAAAACTAACATAGAAAATGAAAACCACTTTTACTCTATGATAACAGGACTTACGTCATATTTATAAAATCCTGTCGGAGCGAAGCAGTAAAAACATATGCAGATTCAAACTAGTGTTAGACTGATGAATTAGTGCATTAATGTCATTTATAAGATATAAAAAAAAAGAGGACAGACAGGAAAAGGTGGCACAGCGCAGTACAGTGAAATCCCTCAGGCGATATGACGGATATAAAAGAGCACGTGAGACAGTGTCAGAGAGAGGAAGTGGATCCATCACATCTGCGTCATCAGTTCATCTTCACAGCCTACACACGGACTGACAAACACTTTTTACTCATATCAGCATTTCGCTTCAGTTTAGTTCTTGTTTTGTTTTGTTTTTTTTCGCTGTTAAAGTAAAATGTGAAACTGAGCAGGCAGCATTTCGCCCAACCACCAAGTTCAGTATCACGTGTGTGAGTCTGATAAAGACCTGACTGGCACAAACACAACAAGAGATGCTGTTGTGAGTCATGTGTGAGTTAAAACATCCTCATCTTGAACTTTTCCATGTTAACATTCGAGGTTTCACTTCCAGTTAAGTAAGTGAAAATCAAAACCACCATTAACGCCCCCCCGCCACTTCAGAGACTCTCTTGGCGGATTTCTAGTCCAGTCCAGCTCTTGAATTGATTGTGCTGTGAGAGTGAATTGACTGAGGCAGCGGCAGTGAAACCACCGTCTTTGTTCCATTAGAGGGACTGTATGTGACACAGTAGACTCTTTCTCTGTAAACAAAGCTCAGAGGTCGCTGCATTGCTTCAACAGTCACTTTCACTGTTAGTCCCATTCAAACCCTTTTCTTTTCACAGGACAGAGGAGAGTGTGAAGCCTGAAATCACTCCCCATGTGTCAACCACTATAGTCCACCGTCTCTGTTTCCAACCATGTTAGCATTGTGTTACAATTATTGCCCATCAGCACTGCACAGTTTGAAATTCAGCGTTAACTGTGATGTCTGATGTGATGATGACAATTATAAGAAGAAAGAGAATAATAATGATAACAAACTTTTGAAAAACAAAGATTAAAGTGCATCTGATAATTCAATAAAAGAAGGTTTATTTACCTTAAGATGTGTGCAACCTGGGGGCATGTTCTCAGTCCACAAAGCATGTGACGCACGGTGAAGAATCTAGAAAAATAAAGAGCAGAAATCAGAACAGCCGCAGGGGAAGATCATGCCTTCACACAGCACCGATAAATCTCCCTGAATAACGTGTTTTATCAAACAAGTCTTTAGGTATTTGTTGTTCAATAAGTCTGCTGTGTACATAGCTCTGTCACATGAATGTACTGTTGACATGTGAGCGGCTTGACCCGGGGTCAAGGTTTATCAGGATTGAGTGCCATTGAGTGTTTTGTTGCACGACTCCAGAGTTTTTCAGCTTATGCCTGACACTGCTGCAAATGCTGTGCTAGCAAAGGTGAATCCATTTAGCAGCACAGTGACCTCTCGCCCTCAACTCCAGTTCTTCACCCCCCCCCCAAATTCAGCCTAATGTCCCATCTACTATGTTTGAAAATCCCAGGGACAAAGCCAAGGGGAGACAGGAGACAGATGGCCTGGTGCGACCACACACACACACACACACACAAAAATTAGTGTGACACCAGCATAGTACAGTCACTTATGGGACAATGGGGCAAAGTGAATCCCACACTAATCCCATGAGCGCCCCGCACAGGTTGGTTGGCCCACATGCCCTGAAGTTGGCTTCAGTGACATACACCCATACACTCAGGGCCCATGTGGGGCCACTGTGGGCGCCATTACTGTGAAGCAGGAGGACACAAGTGGGCCCTACAGTTTGTGGCCCCCGCTGATATTCGGTACAACATCATGTTAACACTAACAAGCAAACAACACATCATGGTGTGTTAGTTTATTTTATCGTTTGTTTGTTACACGCCTGGCACTGCACTGTTGTTGCTAATCGACAGGCTACATTAACGTTTTTCTGAGCTACAGACCAGCTAACTCATTTGTCTCCTACCTCAGGTGAGCTCTGAAGTATAAAGACTTCTTTCCGTCCCTTCGTCTTTTGACGACGACGATATACAACGTTTAATTCAGTCATTATTGACTGAAAGTATCGGACTGTTGATGTTGCGCTAATTGCACGTTGCAGCACCTGCGAGGCGGAGTGATACCTGTAGTAAATAGTCCCGGCACGGTTACAGCATCGGTCATGGAGCACCCGGTTAAATTAGTTAGTAAATTTGTGTTGTAATTTTCTTTCTTTCTTTCTTGACTTTACCTGAACAAGCCTCAGTCATATACACTCTGTACAGAGACCAGGGCTGGGGCGTTCATCGCAATGGTACACCACCACACACTTGGTTGTTTTTGTCTCTTTGACCTGCTTAGCCTTTTAGATGTTGGCCCTTTATGTATTCACAGGCTACATATACTCTATCAATATATCTCTGTTTGTTAGCAATAAACGCACAGAGTAGAAACCTGACATTAGAGCCACAAACTGGGCTACATGAAACTAAAATGTCAGCCATATGGTGCATGTACAGACCCACCATAAAGGCACAAAGACACAGCACCTGACTTTTAGACAAAGCGCACAATAAGAGAGCTGCTCTATGCACCAACCCGTCTGTCCACATGAAAAGCATCATCAGACAGCGAGGACTGAGGAATGCTGGGTAGAGCCCCGTGCTTGTTGCCTTTGGTATGCCCCTGGGCCTCTTACATAAGTCCCTCCAGGCCGTCGGCTGCTCCGGGTCAGCCTCACATAGACAGTCGTCGGCAGCCACAGGCCTAAGCCAGTCAGTGTGCAGCACTTCTTCACACCACAGAGAGCACAGTGGTGAAATGCTGACATGATTATGGACTTATCCAGCTGCAGCATGACACTCCATAACTCACTTACGCTTATTATGGGAGATTTACCTCTAACCATTATTACTGTTTAGACAGTTTGGGGTTTTGTAGCTACACAGGAGACAGGAGCCGCACACATCCTGTTGGCCTTACAGACCAGACCAACACATATGATCTTCATGTGGTTTTTACATGCTCCAGTTTCACCAGCTGTGTAAACTCATTTCTATGTTGTCAACCAGTCACTTTAATACTCTTGTTTACATCATATTAACTCTGTTGTTGTATTAACAGTCTTTAAAAAAAAAAAAAATCTTTCACTTACAGCATGCAAATGATATAATATGCATGCACATGTTTCTCCTTTAGGGACGTTTAAATGATCAAGGTACAAAAAGTACATCAAATACATTTGTTCTTGTTCGTGCATCTCATCTTCGGCAGGACCTGTAAGAGGAAACAGGAATGTAGGCTGAGTGTAATAAAGCTATGCCGACCTGTGCACCACCCCGTCTCACTCCTTTAAACCTAAATCTCCTCTGTAATCTCCTTCACATTTCTATGGCTAAAGTGGATTTAATAGGCAAAAGTCAACAACGGAGCAAAGTCTGGATTGACACCGTGAGAAGCCAATTTTAAGCCATCCAAGGCTTTTAACAAAAAACGCTTCACCCAGCTCACACTGTAAACATCCATTGATACGTTTAGAAACCTTTGAATGATGGGGAGTAGTTGTCAGGGCCAACACGTGAAGAGCCCCTCTAACAAATGTCTCTTTGTAATTGAGACAAATCTCTTTTGGTTGTTTTTTTGTGTCCCTTGAATGAGACTTAATATCTCTCTGTAGTTGTTTTTCATCCCTTTCTGCTTCATGTGGGTTTTTATCTGGTGGTTTTGTGGTTGGAAACATGACTTCTGTTCTGAAACATGCAGAATCAAAGGCTTCCCTGGATGCTGGATGCTCCATCTAAAACTAAACCAAACATTTCTGAAGTTAAGAGAAAGCAGGAATAAGACGAATGACAATTTTGGGTTCATCAACTGTACCAAACAGCCATACTTTTTATTTCACAATGACACATTGGACAGGTACTGTAGATATTATATATGTATATATCTATATATAATATCAAAAACACATCAGCTGATATGTCTTATTAAAAAACAAAAAAAAAACACTTTTTTTTTTAGTTTGCACATTGAGCTCAAGTCTTAAAAGACACAGAATAAAAGTGACCAAACGTTACAAATGAATAACATGTTAAAATACATTTCCCAGCACATATTTCTATATTGCATACACATTTAAGTGGGAGTGGAAATCTGAAACACATACATGGATCACCTTTTACCAATAACTGCGGTGACGAGGGAAAATTCAAAATTTTTCAAAGGCCACCATATGGACTTAAATTCAGCAGAAAATAGCTTGCTCGGCCGCCCAACGCAGAGGACAGATGAGCGATATGATGAGTCATTCCCTACACAGTTATGAATCATGTTGGAGGATACCAGCAGCAGGTACTGGTAAGCAGCAACTGGAGCTCTGACTGGAGCTCAAACACCACCAGTCCAGGTTTAAGTTTGGTCATGCAAATTCATTAAAAGGTCCTGGGGATATAAAAAAAAGACTCCCTCAGCATGGATTGTGAGAAGGTGCCACACACATTCATGAGGATTTTGAAAATGAAATGTACAGCCTTCTGCTGGAAAGTTTCCAGTACAGATTCACACAGAGAATAGTGTCTCGCTAATGGCATACAGTGCTCACTTCTTTACAACAGACGCAACCCTCTGGCTTGCAAGGCATCAAATTTATGAATGAACGTTTAAATAGGTAACTGTGCCATTGCAAGAAGTTCAGTTACACCGTGTCTAATTATTCAGTGCTATACCACAGCAGTTTGTTTTTAAAAGGCAAGGTGAGAGAGGTGTTGATACGGCTTCTGTATCCAACTAATAACTGCAATTAAAACTGAGTCAAGGCCAGAGAAAAGTCTGAAAAAACAAAACCATTATAAAAACTTCACATTTGTAAAACTGACTACAGCATAGATGGTCTGTCAAAAAACTTCAAGACACAAAATTGCAAAAATGTTTCTATCATCCAAACTAAATATTACAAACAGCATCTACAGAGAGAAATAGATCATTTCTAATAACTTAAATACTTAAATTATTATGCAATACAATACTCTTCCATTTGGGGCCATAGGGTAAGAAAATAGATCTGGTCAAAGCCTACGCAAAAAACAAGGTGGTAGACTCTTTGCCAACAGGTCCATAGGCTAAACAAAATAACCTAGTGATGTGTGCTTTGACTTGCATGTGTTTTGTGTGTCCTTTTGGAGGAGAGGGCATCTCTCCGATCCCTTCAGTCCTGCAGTGAGAAGCTTTGGCACAGAAACACCATGGGACGAGATGACACATCACAACACGGTGCTAATGAGGGACACTCATGCAGGACTCGCCCAGGTCCTAGAGGAGATGAGGTCAGTGAACCCCAACATGCATCGGCACCAAACTGACAGGGCAACAGACTACGAGAAAGGGGCCGAGTGGCAGAGGAGAGACTGGGAAGAAGGAAGGCTTGGACATGAGAGAGTGGAAAACAAAAAGAACTTGGGAGGATTCTTCACCCACGATGAGAGCAATGACAGAAATAAACAGACTAAGAAAGGTTACTTCCTTATCAGGGCAACAAGGGGTCAAGAAGATAAACATGTCCTGCAAATGAAAATGACTATTTCTGTCCAAAGTGGTCGTTTTCCAGCTTCTCCTCAATTTTTCTGTCCCCTCCATCTCACAGAGATGACTCCACCTCTCTGGTGACAGTAACCTCTGCCTCTGACCGTGGGCACACCTGGATGCCTGCGACCTGCTCTGAGGTCTCACTGATCACCTCCATGGCTGGAGTGGCTGCCGGCCTGCAGTCACTGTTGGCCTTCTTGTCAGAGCCTGTGCTCTGTTTGTCGGCAGAGCCGCAGCACAACTTGGGAGCACACTGAGTCCGACAGGAGAGCTCACAGAGGGAGTCTCGAGACTCTGAACTGAACGTGACAAACTCTGGCTGGATCGTTGTGGCATGGATGCCCTCATCGTGGAAGAAGTCCTTGATCCGTTTGGCCACTTCCATGTAAGATGTGGGGTCGTGGCATTTGATGTGGGCCGTGGCGATGATGCGGCTGCCGGCTAGCTGCCAGATGTGCAGCTCGTGGATGGCCAGCACTCCGTCCAGACCCAGGAGCCGCTCATTGAGCCGGTGCATGTTGACCTGCTTGGGCACCGTCTGCAGCAGAATGAGGGCCGACTCTTTGAGCAGTGGATAGGTAGTATACAGTAGGATGCATACCATAATAATGCAGAGAGTGGGATCCAAGTAGAGGACCCAGCAGGGGCCAGCAGTCGTCACGGTGGGAGCAGTAGGACCGTCCCGCAGGGCGACCACCGTCTGATTGACATGCCGGTGGTCTGTAGCGTGACTGTTGACACATGGGTTCTCACAAAACTCATCTTTGCAGGGCTTCCACACAAAGGTAAATATTAAAGCATTAACAACCACGATGACGGAGCCCAGGGCGTCCCCTAACACGTGCAGGAAGACGCCACGCATGTTGAGTTGGGACCCCGAGTCGTGGTCATGATCCATCTCCTCATAGTGGGTGCTGCCGTTCATCTGCACCTCGGTGCTGTCTTTACAGCTGATTTCTGTAGATAAAACAGGGAGGTTAGTTTGATCAGCTGGAACATGCGGTCACAGCGAAATAATCTACTGGACTTTAACTCTTAGATTTTAAATGCAACATTCAGACGAGATATACAGACAGAACAGGGAGTGTAACAAAACCAGAAATGTGACACAGAAAATGAAGCAATAGTCTCATTAGAGCGGAAAAACAAAGCTGTAAATAATCAGCTTGCAAGAGGATGCTTTCAGTAGCAGCCAGCAGGTTAACTCTCCAGTTACATCATTTGGGGTTGAAGTACAAGCCCATTTGAAACGAGAAACAAAAGAGCCAGGACTCTGAGATGTGGTGGAGCTGCTCCAACCAGAGTCAAGAGGAGGCTCATTGTTAACAATTTACATACAGTCCATCAAGGTGTTTCTTTTCCTCACTAATAATAATGGTCTTTCTTTCACCGTGGAAGACAATTCAGCCTTGTAACTGAGTCTGTGCTGTAACAGCTCTGGGCTGAAACCAGTAGAGCCACACCAGACAGCCATGGAGGACTCCGAGTGTGTGGGATCCCTAAATGCAGAAAAACTCAAGTAATTCATGTTAAGCAAATTCAATTGGTAATTGCAGGCACCCTGTACTTGGGAGGGGGGTGGCACCTGAGCAAAAGCTGTTCTCTTCCATCCATGGACTCTATGGGTCATTCATCAGTGGCTAATGGTGCGACAGGGGCTGTCGCCTCCATGGTTACACTGATGTATGACCCAGTAACGGCGATCATTGCACGAGGTGGAGAGTTAGGGAGGGGGAGTACAGACTCCATTTATTGAAAATGGCAGAGCTTAACTGTGGGGGGAGAAACGGTCTTATGTTTAACCCCTCAGTGAGCAGGAATGACCAGTGACACGCCCAAGGATTCTTTAGGGTTTGATTTACAGACAGAGGGAACTGTGTACATACAGTGTACACACTGTACTCTGTGTGTATGCCTGCAGTAGCAAAATACCACAACATGGCTGTGTAAGAATCAGGCTATATCTGCTTTGTAAACACTATAGTCAGAGAAATTAGGATTTGATACTTCCTCAAGTTTCAGCTTGTCATAAAATGTTTTCTTGGCAGAGACAAACTGAATCCTCTATGTTTCCTCTGTTTCTAAGCCAGCTGATAGTCAGCCAGCCTTTACAAAGAGTGAAACCTGAGTGTTCATCCATTTATGTCACTGAAGGCGGCCCCACGTTTCCAAGGCCACCAACAACTAAGGGATAGCTGGCACAGAAGTCTAAATAACACAGCTATATGGTGGGAAAGTAAGGATTAGCCACTTGGGTAGGGTGTCCTGCTCACAATGAAGATAAGGTCCGGGACATGCTGTCTGAATTACAGTAGCGGAGTTTGGACATTTTGACCTGCAGTATGCACAGATTACATGATTTAACACAGAAAAGGCAAAGGAGGTCATAAAAGACAGAAGTAAATGTCCAACTCTGCATACTTACCATTTCTGGGTCTCCCATCCCCAGGGCTGTTGTGGTTTCCAACCAAGTTGTTGGTCTCCTCTCCTGAAGACCCATTCCCAGCCTTCTGTGCTTTGCCCGTTTTACCCCTCTTGTTCTTATTTCCGTGAGAGTGACCTCCGTGGGAGTGCCCGTGGCCTCCGCCGGCGTGTCCGTGGAACAAGCAGAGCCCGAGCAGGTTGACCAAGAGTCCTGCGGCACCGACCCCGGCGACCACAATGGGGCTCTCGATCTCATGGGGTTCGGTAAAGCGCTCGATCGCCTCCAGGATGATGGTGAAGCACAGCGCGGTGAGGAAGACGGCGTTTACCAGAGCCCCCATCACCTCCGCCCGGATCCAGCCGAAGGTGTTCTTCTTGGTCGCATGGGTTTTCTCAGCAAATCGCACCGCGACCAGAGCCACCACCAGCGCAATGACGTCCGACAGCATATGAAAGGAGTCCGACAGCATGGACAGTGATGAGGTGATCCGGCTGACCACCACCTCCACAATGAAAAACCCAAAAGTCAGCGACAGCATGCAGAGCAGCCGGACTCGATTAGGCTCACAAGCCATCTTCCCTTCCTCACAGTACTTAAGTCAAGTTTCAAGCTGACGTTAAATAACGTTTCACCGTGTCTCGTTACGAGATCACCCAGACATAAGCTAGCTAGCGCTCCAGTTAGACTCCGAGCTAACGACCTAACGTTAAGCTAGCTGGCTCCCTGAGACAATACGGTTGGTGCTAACGCCGTCTTCATTCACTGTTGTTATCCAGCGACGGCAACATCACTCGACCTGACCTGGAGAACAGCAACAGGCGAAATTATTCCGTGATACGATTCTATTTACCGTGTAACTACACTACGGTCGTCGCCCGTATATTCCAGAAACGTTTGCCGACGAGCTCTGGTTTGCAGACGGCTGAAACTTTGCACCCGAGCCGGTAAACTTTCCACACGGAAAGGACCGCGAGGACACGCCCCGGGTGGTTTCTATTGGTAGAGAGGTTTCAATGTGGAATAAGATTGGTCAAATTTTGCAACTCTCACCAGTGGGCGGCGCGAGCGAGCCAGACAACAGCGGTTGCTAAGCACGCCGAATCCTACTGTAATCTCGCGAGATCATCCTGCAATACTCTGTAAAGTATCGATGCTTAAATTAGAAAATTGAATGTTTGACCAGTTCAGATATTTAAACTGTTTAAGTCGATAAACACTGCATTTATTCGCCTTCGTTACTGATAAATCGAGTGTGTATTTAACGTCAATGAAGTATAAATGAAATGATAAACAAACAATAAATCTGTCGTTTTTATAAAAACTGGTCAAATGTGGTCACATATTTAATAATAACAATAATAATAATAAAAAACTCTGTAAGATAAGTCGGCCTGTCTGTCATTGTGGAAAACCTGCTGTTCAAATCATTCCATTTCCATTTAATCATTTTAAAATTGCCTGCCCACTATTTAAGAAAGCGTCTGTTCAATGTTCTTGCTAATTATGTCCTTTGATCCAACTTTAATCAAGAACAAACGAGTTTCAGGTGTTAAGGGTTGTCAGGAGAATTTCTCAGTACAGTGGCTGGCTTCATGGGGAACTGGTGACCCCTTGTGGGAACTGTTAATCTTGATTAAAAAGAAAAGTATGATTGTTATGCAAGTTTGAAGTTATTTGACTTGATAGATTTTTGTAGATCCCTGAGTAGAGTGTTTTATATTAAACTAAAATCCACTTCATGTTGTAGTCCTCCATAGGTAATTCTACTGCATGTGCAGATGCTATTTATATTTCCAGTGTGCACAGTAAACATATGACAATTGTTTTCCTCAGTGTGAATAATAATGTTTTATCAGTTTATTACTACTATCGATAGATTTTCAGCAGAAAATGTTCTGTACAGGAAATAATCAGTTTGCATAGCTTGTGTTCATTGCTTCACAGGCTCAGTAGTTTTTTGTTTCTTACAGATACACAGCATAAATAAGAAAACCTCACACAGACTTTACAGTACTTTGTACATACAAAACAGCTGCCAATAAAATTAACACATCCACACATCAAACTGTCAAAGTAAAATTGTGACACTGTAAAGCATCAGCATTAACACACACTGGATTGAATCATTTGGCTTCACTGCTGTCACAGCTACTCTATTATCATCATATAAATAAACCTTAATTTACATCCAGTTATTATGACTCCCAGCCTTTGGTCTCAAGACAGACAACAGTATCTGTTTGATCAGCGGATGCCAAGGATCTGTCTGCTCTTGAACTGACAGGCCTTTTCCACTTCGTTCAGTGTCTGAGCCCGCAGATTAGCCGCCTGCAGCCTCCTTAGCATCAGCTCCTGGGATGTCACACTCTGGCGACTGTCAGGTCGCTGGTTCTCTTTGCTCTCCCCAGCAAAGTGGACTTTCTTCTTTCCAGGGGAGAGGTTCTCCATATCTAGGACCAAACAATAAAGAGTTACTAAGGAAGAACAACTGGAGTAATGGTTATATCATCTGGCAGCCTTATCAAATGTCACCATGACATGTCCAGGGATGCAATTGAGCTATAAAGTTTAAAATGCAGATTTATCGAATCACTTCTTTATTGGTGCATAAAAACTTTATTAGCATGATTTTAAAAAGTGATAAATTAACTTAGTTTCAGTCATCCAACATTCCACACAGAAGGACAAACAGATAAAACTCAGTTCATGTCTTGTTTCATTAGGTCCAGAGGTCGCCTTCTGATTCCCATACCTATGTCTTTGCTATGGAACGGTGCCAGCTCTCTCTGCTGTTGTAGGCGGTTGTAGTTCTTCAACAAACTCTCGACCCTGCAACAGGAGGTAGTAGATATTGAACAAAATGTACCAAATAAATCTGTACTAACCAGGCAGACAGCCTGACAAAAAGAACAAAATAGATAATAAGGATTGCGTCATTGACCATCTAACCCTCTTACGAAAAAAAAAGTTTTACCGTGCAAGCTTCTCATTTGACAATCTCTCACGAACACAGAGCTCCTGTTCCCTTTCTGCCATGCAAGGACAAAAAAGGCAAAACATTATTTTTTGGAATTGGTAGCACATATTTGCCATGTGTGACTGTCAATGTTTTATTTGAACATCTTTTAGAGACAGTGTGCAGATGTACATGCAGCCAGGGGCTGTGGCTGTAGAACTTACTCAAAGAAGGTAAACGTTTGGTTTCAACACTGTTGCACAAGCAACATGCAGAAACCTGTTCCAGTTCAGCAAGTTTCTTCGACTACAGCATCACTGTCTTAGCAACAGACAGTGTTTTCTTTAGTTTACTACAGACACGTTGCATCAGTGTTGAATAAGTGGACGATAATGCCTGTAAAGTGCATGAAAACAGAGTTTTTCCAGGGCTTTGTGATGAGGACTCATGTCCAGTTGAGACAATGTCAGTCATAGATACTCAAAGTGCTTCTTTACACAGATATCAATGGACTATTCATACCTGGAATAATTGCTGTATTTGCTATCCACACCTTCTAATGTATATTAATGTAAAAGCAACTGGGTGTGAGTGCACCTGCAGGTTATCGAGGGTCATGCTCTCTCATGGCCTGGCCTCAGTAAATTAAACCCCAACCAGTCACCGACTCAAGGTCTGTGTGGCACAAATAGGACTAAGGATAAACGCCTTACGCTCCAGCCTCTCTTCCCGTTCCTTCAGAGCCTTTTCTCTGTCCCTCAGCGCCTGTTCCCTGAGCCTGAGCTCTGCAGCAGATGTGGGGGCTGGTTCAGGTGGCTTCTGTTGTGCACAGTCAGAGTCTGCCGACTTCCTTCGCAACCGCGCTTCTGCCCTCCTCTGCTCCTCAGCAACCGCATCAGCCAACAGGCTGCTCTGGAGAATGGACTCCACAGAGGGCCTCAGATAGTCCTGGCAACAGAGAAGACTATTTACTCTACCCAGCACTAACAGTGAACGGTGATCTCAAACAATATTAGAGGATTGGTGTCTAACCTTTAAGTTGAGCATTTTGCTGAGTAAGCTGTTGAGTTCCTCAGAGTATCGGTAGGGAATTCGTCTGAACTTTCCCTCTCTGATTCTCTCTGCCAGCTGCTTTTGGTTGTAAGCTGTGAATGGAGGCCTTAACAGGAGAAATTCAGGGAAAGTGTCACATTTACTGTCAACAAACCAGGTGTTTGAGAATAAAAATCTGAAGGACGGGACTTGGGAAAACTTACGATAATGCACAGAGTTCATACAGCAAACATCCCAGTGACCAAATATCTGACTTCTCGTTGTATGACATCCGGTTTATTTGTTCCTGTAAGAAAACAAGTTGACAGATTGTTTAGGCTACAATTGGTATGCTTAAATGCTCCATTTATTTGCAAAGACATTATTTGAGAAGAAAAATGTCAGATAAAGCAGGTTTAACAACTCACTGGAGACATGTAGTAAGGTGTCCCAACAAATGTCTTTGCAAAACTGGTGTCATGATTCAAGATCCTCGCTAGGCCAAAGTCACCGAGCTTAATGTTTTGTTTGATGTCAAGGAAAATGTTGGCTGGTTTCAGGTCTCGATGAAGAACCGTGGCCTGGCCATCGCGACGTCGGTGGCACTCCTTCAGGGCCAAGGTGAGCTGTGCCATGACTCTTAGGATGAACTGCTCCTCTAAATAACGTCTGGAAACACAAGCACCCAACACTGCTGAGACTGTCAGGAGGCACAGATATGAAATAGAGGGACACATCGTCTATGAATCTTAAATATTAACATATAATTATCACCTTTCCTTGATGCAGCGGTTGATGAGGCTGGACAGGTCCCCACCTTCACAGTACTCCATGACAATGTACAGCGTGGCATTGGTGCGGTCTATGATCCGGTCATAGTACCTGACTATATTTGGGTGCTTGAGCTCCCTCAGGAGGTTCACCTCCGACACCAGCATCTGCTTTTCATTCTCTCCCATGGTGCCATAGTCGAGCTCCTTCCACACCAGGACCTGCAATACAACAAGAGGGTTGATAAACCAGAAATGCACAGATCATTACCAGAGATGTCATGACCAGGAACGCGATGAAGTCACCAGCTGTGAACAGCTGGAGAAAAGTCAAGATGGCAGTTTACATTATACCAGTGACAAATCCTTGAACAGAGGCCAGTTACGACCAGACAGAAGACTGTCAAACAAAACTACATAAAATCTTCTAAAATGCTTTGAAGACATTTCTAAATATTTTACTGCAAGCATGCATCAATGTACTATGTGGTTACCCACTACTCATGAGGGCTCCACTACAGGTGTAATCAACCAGTGCATTCAGCACACATTTAATGTAGTCGTGTCAGTACCATGGTTGGGTATCCTGCATGCTCGCCCAGTTACATGGCAACTAAAATATTATAATTGTCACCTGTGCTTTACCTGGGACAAGTCAAAATGGCTGCCGTGGGCGTGTTGTCCCAAATTAGCAGTAGTCTCTCCTAGCCTATTCATGTGGACAGTCGTTTTTCAAAGCACAAACTAACAAAAGCCGCTGGACGCTGTATAGCAGAACAAAGTTGCTCGTGTAACATTTCTTGGTTGGAGACAAAACGTCGCAACCAACGGTCGATAGTTTACCGCTTAAATCAGCTGTATTTGTGTAAAACCTAAGTGATTTTTTTTTTTAAATACAGACAAACGTGTTAGTTTTACTCACTTTCCCGTCAGATTTCCGTCTTATTTTCTGGCATTTGCCATAAGAACCAGTGCCTATAGTGTACAACACCTCGTAGTCCTCGACACGAGACGGCATGTTGTTCGTCTTTTTAAAACCACGTCTAACGTAAAGTTACCCGACTTCACGTTAACCCGGCAGCTACAAACGTTAACGGTGGGCTGTGGTTCACCATACGCTTAAAGCAGCTACTACCAAATCAGCTCCTTTCGCTGGAGATGGAGACAAAGTCTAAATGTTTGTGTCCTTCCTCGTTCACTTGTGTGTGTTGTAGTAAACAAAACAAAAAGCTGTTCCTCTCGGTTTAAATTGGTGCCGAATTCAACGACCGTGATTGGCCTACCCGCCTCACGCGACGACTTCTGATTGGCCAACGCGAAGATACAAGTTGTAGGTTGCTAAGCGCCTGAAAGACCGCGAGAGTAGGGCGGGCAGGCAGATGACGTGAGTTCAACCGTCCACGAGGTGGCGCCAAAAACACACCAGTTTGGAGTGTACTTCAAATGTAGGCACTTAATACTTTCAAAATAATATCACAAATTGTTTGTGTTCGTCCACTAACACAATACTGAGTGTGTACACGGTAAAAACACACCTTGAAGAACTTCCAACACTTCTTCTGTGGATATTTTTTGTTGTTTTTTTTACTGTGCTTACAAGAATAACTGATGCCAACAAATCTCCCTCAGCACCTGACACCTTGTTATATCCACAGTGTTAGTCAGTATGAGAGTGTGGCAAGGTCTGATGCTGACTTTCTGCTAAAAAATAGATTATAAACTCTTATAGCCTTAATTACCATTCCAGATGTTTATTATTTGTTAATGGTGCAGTTATATTAATAGATGCATTAAGAGGGAAACAGGGACCAGTGCAGTCGTGTTCCTGGAAAACAGGGTTAGTGTAATTCAATTATTTAGCAAAACTGAAAAAAGATTTCGAAGATGGTTTAATTAAAAGAGGAAAAAAAAATGATGACATGGGGATTTTCCCATTTATCTCCAGCAGACTTCTCAAGGTCTTGCTGGAATGTCATCTGCGGCAGTGTTTGGAAAGCTAATCAAAAATTTATGATGTTGATAAGACGAATGAGGTTTAGTGCTGTGTGCCTCCTCACTGCCCTGCATGGCTGTCGATGAACGACTGTAGCCTGCAGAGCGATGGCAAACACAGCAGTTTCTACAACACCATATCAACATAAATCTTATTTTTATATAATAAATATGAGAAAAAAATCAAAGCAACTTTTGTTTCACGGTTCGATATTAGAAATATTAGAACAGCATTTTATGATTTTGTTGTAGAGTACACAGTAGCTATACAATTTCATTATGGATACCAGGAGGAGTCATGAGGATCCCTCTAACCCTCATCATGGATAAAGGACTGGGACCTTTTACTTTGGGGAACAGTAAAGAGTAGCTGTCTAGAAAAGTAATTAAGCAGGTAAAAATAGATCTCCAAAAATATCCAAGGACCAAGTAAATAAATGAATAAAAAGTTCTCTGTGTTGTATGATCTCAAAAGTAGCAGCAGATGTAGCTCTGTTGAAAGGAGGAAGAAGAAGTGAAGCAGACGTCTATGAAATATCTTCTATCTCAAAACAATTCAGCTTTTACTTTGTTTGTTTTTATTCATCAATCTGCGACACTGACTGACATGCTCCTCAGGGCTCAGTGTGTAATCCCCAGTTACTACCCCAACACATGAAAAGGTCACAGCCTGTCATCGGGGCAGTTTCCATGGCTGCATATGTGAGACACAGGGGGAGGCTGACGGGCGTCTTATTGTCACTGGTCACTTGGTTTGACCAGCAGGACCACCTGAAGAGAGGCCATCTGAGAGCAGACACACGCAGTGGCCTCTCACTCTGCTCCTATTTCTGGGTATCACATATGTCGTCACTGTGAGTGTGGCGTACTGAGGTGTAATCACTGATCACTCGAGTGAAAAGAATTTTTTGATGATTTTTCAAGAAAAAAATAAAAATATTTGTTAGTTTCAGCTTCTCAAATGTGAGGATTTGCTGATGATCTCCATTTTATTTCACTTTTACTTGGGATTTCAGACTCTTAGTCAAAGAAACAACCTTGTACTGCCATTCAGACTAAACCATTCATTTAAAGATACTTTTAAGTGAATTCTTTGTTGCAGAAAGCTGAAAAAACAGAATACACTTTATTTATAATGCACTTTTCTAGATGTTCAAAAATACTTGTCCTACAGTTAAAGTTTTGTCAATACCCAGATATCGACTTTCTGAAGAAACAACTTTTCTTTTTGTAACTATACCAAGATAATCTCTGAGGGAATTACCTTATTTTGGTTTCACATTGGTTCTGAAGTCTGTGCTGCACACACGATTTCCTCACAAAGATCCTGCAGCTGAAACATGCTGAGATCAAACTGGCTAGATTTGGTTATAAGCTCTTGTCACATTTTCAACACATCTCTGATTCCCTGACACTTGGAAGGAGTTCACAAGTGTGCACGAATCAAAAGCATGACTTGAGTAAATCCTACATGTGACAGATAAAAGGTGATTTCTCTCTGATGTGTGATCCCTGCCTGAGATAAATGCAGTCTCTGGGATCTGTTGTCAGTAAACGGCGGTGTCGGCGGGGGCAGCCGCACTTAACAGTTGTGTTCAAATCATCCCTCCAGCCCTCTGTGCTCTCAGCTTGCCAGTACCACACACTGACACCACTCACACCACCAAGAGAGAGTGAGCGCCCGGGCCGGTCTGTCAGTCTGCCTCTGCAAAGGTCACTCCTACAAAGAGCTGGAGGAGTTTGGACATCGGCCAGGAACAGTCTGGGGGGGCCGAGCAGAATACTGACAGCTAAAAACAACAGAGACAGTCGGGTGCCTGGGGCCACTGGTGACGTCAGCCGCCGCTGTTAAAGGCCACGAGTGGAGAGGGAGCGACAGGCAGGACAGACACATACATCCCATAATAACCTCCTGACCTCTCCTGGGGTGACCCTGGTCCTGTAGTGGGGTGACAGGAGGCTTATGGTTCCCATGTCAGCCCCTGACTCCTTTGTGGGTGTAGTCTATCTATCTATCTATCTATTGGCATAATATCTAGAGCCATGTGAATCAGCTACACGGCTACACTGGCTTTGGCTACCAGCACTGTTAAAGCTCATTAATTAACACTAATGAGCACCATTACATTATTATTATCAACTAATCCATTTCACAGGTTCAGTGCCACACTTGTTTTCTTTGCCTGCAGCAGAATCTCACAGCAACCAGCAAACAGTCTGGACCATGTGTGTGTTTTTATGCACAAGTGGGACATTGTTTCTGTGAGGACGACGTTTTTAGTTGTTGTTTCCCTGATTTGAGTGAAGCTGTTCGTTTGTTCATGTTTTTTTCTTCCTCTGTTCTTTCCCTGTTGCACTCTTCATATTTCAAAGTAATCACCCCGCCCATCATGCTCTCCTGTGATGGCAGGAAGAGGCTGGGGAGACTCTGAGAGAGGCCGATGGCTGCTGCAGTGACATTCAGCCTGGGCCTCCTCCTCCTTCTCCTCCTCCTCCTCCTGTGCACAGCTGGATGTTTTAGAGCTTGCTGACTCAAGAGACACCACCGTCACTACACGGCGTATGGTCACGAGGGAGCAGGCATCAAGGCGTGACAGTGGGGACCTTGGAGAGCAGAGCCCGTGAAATAGTTGATTGCAGGTGTCAAGAGCAGGAGAAACACTGGTGCTCTGTGCAGAGGACACGCAGGTTCCTCTGGAGCCTGATGTGTTTGTGTAAATGTGGGCGACCTTGTAAAGAGATTTAGAGCTTGTACCGAGCGGTGAGATTCTCCATGCAGGGTGATGCTGCACCTTCTCCATCTGGCCTCAGCAGCAGCCGCCCTGACTGTTGGGCCCTTTGGTATGTTGGCGACGCTTCTTGCATATTTAATCCCATTTTCCAGCTCACTTCCTGCTGTTTGCACCCTCCGTTCCCATTGGCTGCCTGGAGCATGAGGCTTTTCCTGCAAGACCCCGGCCTCCACACATCGCTCCAGTTGCTATAGAGATGTAGTTGATGGCACGCCACACCGGTCTTTGTTTCCATTTCTCCTGTGAATCCAACAATTTCAGTACATGCAACACCACTCATATCGACTGCCATAGTCAATAAAGGGGGGGGGGGGGTTATGTAATGTTGACCACCTCTCAAACTGTAATGAAGCGTTATACCATACATCTATTCAAGTGCTATACTTGTATATGGTTGGAAATACTTTAACTGTTTCATCAGAGTCACATTGATACCACTCGTATCTGTAGTTCAGATACAAAGCCATGGATAGCCAGTTAGCATAGCTTAGCATAAAGACTGGAAGCAATCAGAAACAGCTAGCATGACTCTGGCTAAAGACTTAAAAAAAGAAAAAGCACCTTTATTACTAAAATAGATGAGTGGAGACGCCTCAAAGTCTGCACTCCTGGTTTGGCGTATATGCTACACTCAGAGGAAATTTCTGTCTACATTTGTATCTGTATGTATTTATCTTTATCAATAAAGTATTCTGATTCTGATCTGAGTGGGACAACATCCGTCCACATCCAGCTCTGCCCCACGCACTCCTGAGCAGAGGCACAACAGGTTTGTATATTAATAATATTCTACTCCAAACAAGTAAAAGTAAAGTAATAAAAATCAGGTCACAGTCAGGGAGCTCTGTAATGTGATGCGCTGCCTTTCAGCAGCCAGCGACTGACACCACTGTTAAACAACAGACAGACATCTGAGCAAACACAGGAGTCAGTTACCTGGAGACTGTCCTCAGCTCGTACCTCGGAGCAGACAAAATGGGGAAGTTGACATTTACATTTGCAGACAAGAGAGAAAACCCTCTGGACGAGTGTAAATTAAAATCAATGGGAATGTGCCTTCTTTCCACTTCTAGTATATAAACAGTTCAGTCTGATCTGATCTGTTCCCACTAATGTTTAATTTAGTCTGTTCATATATGATAACCTGCAATCACAGACACTCGCATCCATGATTACCTTCGAGTTATCACTTACAAACAAATCAGTGAACACTTTTCACATAGAAACGCAGCAATAAATACATTTTCTTCTGGTTGTGACCAAAATACATTTAAACAAAGACCCAGGTATTAAAGACAGGAGATGAATACTTGTGCACATGTACACATCTTTGTCTCTCAGTATAAACTCATTTCAATAAAAAGGAAAGAAAATGAATTACAAAAATCATACGACCCAAGACAACAGTATTTGCTCTGTGCAGAAAACAACAACAACAAAAACAATATTAAAGAGGAGCAGCACACAGCTTAGGATCTTTATGATGTTTTATTACAGCACAATTTTTTGTGTTGTAAAATGGCTGTGTAGCTAGGAATTAAAGGAGAAGTACAAAATGGAAAATTACAGACAGTTCTAGTATAATTTGTTTAAATCCCTATTGTGTTTATTTCCTAAAACCACATCTAGGAAAACATTATTTCCCTGCCTTCTTTGGAAACATGGTCAGAAAATTAAAAAATAAAATAAAATAAAATAAAATAAAAGGAAAAAAAAAAGAAGAAGCTTCATTTCAAGTCACTCTCACGATGGAGGGGAATCTGAAAGGGCCGCTGGATGAAACATTTACAGCCTGATTCAACATGTTATCACCTACCCGATCAGGTAGCCCTTTTTAAATTATTATTTTTTATTCTTTTTTTTTTTTTTTTTTTAAAGATTTCACACACAGTTTCTACCAACAGTGGCGCACAGGAAGGGCAGGAACTACTAAGATGTATTAGTTCTTAATGATGATAACTGCTGCTCCACTATAATTTTCCTATTTAAAGCAGGCTATAAGCAAATTACACTGAATTGACCTCAAAACCACAACACGAGTACATTCGAGAGAGAACAGCTGCATCATTGCAGGGCCCTGCCAGAGTTTCCCTTCTGAGTGAAGAGTGACCCCTTCCTCACCGGCCCAGTTATAGCTCAAACTCCTTGAAACCATCTTCATAACAAACACGACTGCAGCAAGTGTTTGTCGAGAGGGATTGTGAGAAAACAGCATTTGTTTTCAGGATTGTGGTCTACACCAGGACGTCAGGTAAGGCTCGATAGTCGCAGTTTTCCCCACCAACTTCCTCATGATTTACCGTGTACCATTGTACAAATGTGAAACTGGGCCCGTGTGTGTGTGTTACTGTGCAAATAGCCTGGACACAGACAGTACAGTAGTTCTGGTGTGTTGAAGCACATGACAAATTCCTGCTCAGAAGCTCAAGGAAAAAAAAAATAAAAAAAATAAAAAAAATACAGGGTTAACACTGATAAGTGAAGGGGAAATCCTTGCTTTCTTCTTCTTCCTTGTTTTTTTTTTTTAAACATTCATGATAATTTAAACTAAAAAAAAAAATTCTGCAATTATCACGGACCAAAAAAATAGAGAGAGAGAAAACGCTGCAGTTTCATCATTTCTCACAATGAAAACTCTTCCTCAGCTTCGTTATGTACAAGATTCAAACAGACCGTGACATGAGGACAAAAGTTCATGTAATTTTTTTTTAAAATGAAATAAAATTTGACCACTTGTGGTGAAAATGCCGCCACACTCTGACATCACAGAGCAACACGACATGAATCGTATATATCAAAAATGGGGGGAGAGGTGGGGTGGGAGGGGAAGGAGGGAGGGTGGGGGGAGGAGAGAGAGAGAGAGAGAGAGAGAGAGCGAAAGGGAGGGAGGGGAGGAGGACAACAAACACACACACTCACTTAGGCAGGTTATGCTGTAAATTTACAGTAATGACACCTATAGTCCTGTAAGCCAAAATCTCTATTTTAGATTGCTGAACATTAGGGTAGCTCTCTATAAAAAAATCTTCTTTTTTTTTCTTCCATGTCTTTTTGTCCCACCCCGACAACACTAAGCATATGGCTTAAATATTTGTAAAACTATATAAGTCCAATGTGGGAATAAGAGTCTGTGCCTTCTCAGTCTGGCTTTGCTGAGATGATCCTGGAGAAGAGACGTCTGACTCTGCTGTGGAGCTGCACATGGCCGTGTGTGTGTGTGTGTGTGAGAGAGTTTGTAAGTGTGTGTGTGTACAAATGTTGAGGGTGAAGAGGAAAATCCACGTAGAGAGAATTACTTTATAGGTGGTCAGACTGAAATTCTTGCCCACTTTTTTTTTCTTCTTCTCTTTCCATTTTTGTGAATTAGTGTTACGCCACTGTCTCCTCTTCCTTCCTTAATGTCTGACACAAGAAAAAGATCCGTAATCAAGCACCTCGTCGTCGTAGCCGCCGTCCTTTTGGGCTTTCAGCAGGGCCGCCAGTGTAAACATGATCCCCCCTCTTTCAGTGAGCTCAGAATACTGCCTCGACAGACAGGCGGAAATGGTGGCGGGGGGGAACAAACAAACAAACAAACAAACAAACGTCCCGATGACAACAACATCAACTAACGACATCAACGACAAGAAAACAAAAATTAAAATAAAACAAAGACGACAAAGAACGATGGCCGTAGTCGTGGAGATATGCGGGGATGAAAACAGAAGAAATGGAAACACTGACAGCTACTGTTCAGGAGCAGTTAGGGCAGTATGGATCCTTAGTGCAATGAAGGCCAGAGCGGCGGCCGGCTGTGCAGCCTCCACGTCCATATACGGCTGCTCGCTCTGGAAGGTGTGGCCAAGTTCATCGGCGAGTGGGGCGGGCTGAACAGAGAGGTCCAAAGGGCTTCATCAGCTCTCACCAGGAGGAAGAATAAGGGCAGACATTATGCTTCTAGTCACATAGATCCACTCACACACACGCGTCCATACACACTTTATACTCTGTAAAACTACGACGGCTAAAGCCCAGGAGGGAGGGGGGGGGCGGGAGAGGGAGAAAGAGAAAGAGAAAGAGAGAGAGTCCGGTCCAGAACGTTTTTCTGGAGCAGTCCTGAGCCTCATTTTCGTTAACTTTGAATAAAAAGTTATGTAACGTGTGAGCGTCTACGTGTATGAGGACGTGTAAACATCAAAATGTGAGTGGTGACGAGTGCGAGAGATTATTCTGCTAGGCCGTTGGAGCGAGTGTGTGGTGTTAGGGCTGTGTGTGAGTTAACTATGCCTGTGACCAGTCTCGTATCGTTTGGGCGTCTGTAAAAATCGGCGTGGTCGTGTTCTTGTCTTCATATGTTTTGCTGTTTCCTGTTGAGTCTCTCCACTGTTTGCAAATGTACATTCATCCATCGTTTAGGAGGGGCTGCGGGGGTTAAGGAGGAGGAGGAAGAGGAGGAGGAGGAGGTGGGCGAGGGGGGGCGGGGGGCATGTGTGACGCTGGGGCCACACACCAACCGATCCTGAGGCTTTTCCAGTGGTCCGATTAAGACTCTCGCCTCATCAGCGCACTCAGAATAAACAGCAGTAGAGGTACTGGAGGACGCTGTACCACATGTAGCCAGAGACGAAAGCGAACGACTGGATGATGCACAGCCACACGGGGTCGAGGGTCATCTGCCGGGAGACCGCTTCCTTGTGTCCGTCTGGCGGGGGGAACGACCCTGCGGAGAGACGGACAAACACCGACTTGTCAGCATTTTGCTCTTCAGGAGACTTGGTGGCACAGAGGCGGCTGAGCACAAGTCGAGGCGTAATTAAAATGCATCTTAGCTTCAGTTCTGCTGGTCACCCTGAGATCTGGGCTTGTGACGTGCTTGTTATCAGAGCTGCTTCTCCTTTAAATCTCTTCTGAGGACACATTTCTTCGTCTTAGCCTTTGGTGATGTCTGACTTCTATCGTTTAAACCCCACTATTGTTTGACATGTTTAACTTAATACTGATTTGAGGTGTGTTAAACTGTCCTGCACTAGTTTCATTTTACTTCTAAAGCATGTCGTAACTCTGTAAAGACAGATGCTATGTAAATAAAGTATTATCATGATTATATCTGGCTTTGTAATCTTGAGATGTGGCAGCACACGGAGGAAGAGGAAAACCTCTGTCAGGGCATCAACTAGCTTCTTTTGCTCTGTTATGCATTTCTCTTAATTAGCTGAATCAACTGTTTCAGTGTTAATATAAGGTTTTATTTACACGCAGCCGTCAGTGAGGACGGATTTGTGACCACGTTAAAGACATTTCTGTGGTTCTTTTCAGCCTCCAACTCTGAATTACAACCTGGACACTGATTTGAACGGATACCCTGACTTGTAAATTAACAGCCGGCCAGTAGTGGCTTGCACCCTGGACAGGCTTAATAAATGTATTTACCTCTGCTGCTATCCCTCAGATGTAGTAGGGTGTAGTAGAAGTTTTGGATTCACCCTACATAATGATAAAAGGAGATTTCCCCGGTGAGAGTGTGAAGTTGTGTCACATCTTCATGTACTCTGTAACATCCAGGCTCTCTGATGCTTATAGATCTCGATGAGCATCACAAGTTTCACCTTCCCTTAGGAGCATTTAAGGTGATACATGTCGACACCAGCTGGTGAGGGAGGGTCGGCAGAAACCCAGAAAAAATCCATTATCTAATAGGCTCTGGTACGAAGTTAGGTTGTTGTGTTGGCTTATGTAACATTTCAAAACAACAGCTGTAACAGTAAAAGTTAAAACACGGACAAAACTGCAGTGACATGAGAGAAAAGCAGCGCTCGTCGTCTGAGGACTGATTCTATTAATTGGAGAAAACTGTGAGGAGACACGGGGATTAAATCATTAACAGTTCGCCAGCAAAGAAAGCTACTTTTATTATCGTTAACAGGGCTGTAACACGCTCCAGTCAGGAGTGTGCTGCGAACGATGACAGCGTGTCTCCTAGCAACACCAGCCCTCAGATGTTAGTCAAACATAGCCAGAGGAAACGCTGCCCGGAGGCTCCGGCTGCGTCTGAAATCGCTCCCTGTTTACTTTGAAGCACACAAGGATTTACTACCTGTCATTTTGTCTCAGCGTCTCTCTGTGAGGACGGTTTTTTTTCCACGATATGAGGCCACAACAGAACGTTTTGAACACCAGAAGACGAGATTTCGCTATACTGCTGACCTCCGACTGAGATATACTGATTTGTTTTATCATATAAGGAGCAGTGCATGAGGAAATGTAGGAGAGGAATATGTGGAATATATGTTTATGTTTCAGTCTGACTTGAGATGTGCAGAGACAGACCTGTGTCGTAGAAGTGGGCCAGCAGCTCTTCCTTCTCCACAAACCTCTGATACAGCCAGTCAGTCAGGGCCTCTGCCTCCACAGGAACCTCTTTTATTGGGTACATCCTGAAGGAAAATGGAGAGACAGGGAGAGCGATGAAACACACACACACACACACAAGAGGAGAAAAAAAGGATAAGTGAAGTCTCTCTCAGCAGAAACTGTCTGCATTGATCCGTTGTGGAAGCTGCAGACCAAACCCGGGGTTGTCAGCGCTCGTCCCTGAGCTGAGCAGCATATTTCAAAACCACAGTCTCTGAGTGTTTTCTGAAGTTTTGGGGGATTCATTAGCTTGGTGAGCTCATGAGGGCGTCAGAAGTGCTGAGAGGTTGGGGGGGGGGGGGTACTGACAGGAGACGACAAGTCTGTAGCTCCACAAAAACGTCCATTATGAGAGCGTGGGACGATGAGTCAGAAAAATTAGACCGAAAAGTGAGAACGAAAACACAGCACTGACCTCACAGAGCTGAGATATCATTACACCCGATGAAGGCTTTCAGCATTTTTGAAATCAGACAGTGTTAAGTCTGGTGGCACAGTAAGGAACCAATCAACTTATTGATTTGCTTTCTTTTTGGTCTATAGAGTGTCAGCGAGTCCAAGGCGACGTCTACAAATGTTTTGTGTCGAGTTTGACAAAAGAAATTACACATACACAGATTTTAACTTTTTTTTCTTCTTTTTTTTTTTAACTTTTTACAGTTTTTTTTTTTTAGTTAGGGTTAGTTAATGAGAATCACAGTATCTTCTGCACTGGCTGACATTGTGAAAACAGTAGGAGACTTATAATGAAAAAAATAAGATTAAAAAAATAAAAAGGTCACTGATGAGTGCTGATGAAATCTCGTTTCTAGCCAGAAGGGGTCCCCAGTAGGCTGCACTCCCACACAGGCAGCTCCTGGTCACCTTCAAATAGAGGTTACAGTCTCCTCCCTCAGACAAGCATTTCCTCTGCACTCAACATTTGCTCCATATCCCTGACTGGAGTTAACAATACATATCTGCACCCATGAGGAAAGCTCCTGCAAAACGGGAAGTAAGAAGTGATGCAGTATTGATTGGTAAAGTGTTCAATAGGTATTAGAAAGCAGGGCCTGACTTTGAGATGAGGACAGTCTGCAGGTCCACGGTCTCCTCAATAAAAACACTATTACTACAAACACAGAAAATAATCAGGAGTTAAACGAGTGATTATTGGTCGGATGAATCTGGACTCGTTCAGACAGAAAACTCATCAGCAGCTCAAATGTCATTATTCACTGCTTATCGTTGTGAGATGTGACAGTAAACTGAATATCTTTGGGATTTTGGACGCTTCCCTCGGGAACTTAACAGGATTTTTTTTTTTCCTGACATTTAAGTCAAGAAGTAATTAACTGATGAATCAAGAAAATACTGGCCAGGTTCAGAGATAATGAATATAACCTGAAGCTGTGAGAATGATTGAACCGATTTTTTTTTTTTTTTTGGCGGTGAGAAAGTGAAAAATTTGCCACTTCAAGCTTCTCAGACGTTGATTGATATCTTTGGGTTTTGGATTGTGCAGCAGATTCAGCAGTGAAGATGAAGACGTCTTCTTAAAGTGACAAAACTGTAAACTTATTGATTGAAAGAACTGTAAATTGATAGAGAATGAAAATGAGCTTCAGCCCTAATTTGCTCATTAGGATGCTCTGAATAAAAATCATTAATATCAAGTAAATACAAAATAATCAGAATAAACACACATGATTATTTTCATTGTGTTGAACAGACATTTAATTAAGTTTAACCCTTTGATTATTGAATCATTTTTGGAACAATCAATACCATGAAGCCATTTTATATTCACTGAGCCCACACTCTGAATATTATTGATGTAAAAAGCTGAGCCACATTAGTTCACACTCTTGGAGGACATTAGTGTCGATACACAGTCGTTGGTCTCTGGACTGAAACTGTCCCAGTGACTCAATCAGGAAAAGGCTTGGCCTCCTTGTTCCACAGATCAGAGCAGCAGCAGCTGATGATTCAACACAGACTTCCGGTTGGTCTGTATATTTTTGCGCATATCTATAATCACTTCTGCTCATTACCCAGCAGTTCAGTGTGTGTGGGTGTTGCTCTGTGGCAAGTCTGAACAAGGTCCTGTTTTAAGTAGAGCAACTGTTATGATGTCCCAGGCGGCTCAAAACTCCTGTTAAACTCCAGATAAAACGCACTAAAATCCACCACTTTCATTCGTCAGAGGTTCTAATTAAAATGAATTTCTGAAGATAAAACAGCATCTGACCAGCAGCTACACCAGTCATCCCCCTCTGGGTGGCTTCAGGCCGCCCAAAACTAGAGCTAAGCTGCTGTGGCCACCTGATAGGGTGATAAGAAGACGTTCCACGAAAGCTACTCCTCCTGTGTCTGAGAATATCAGGTGTCTTTGTGTGTTACTGTCAACCATCAACGCTGAGCAAAAAGCAGCTGAGGATAATAGATAATAGACACCATCAGTTCCCTCTAATAAAAGACTGATAGAATAACATGTGGACAGAGAGCAGCAATTATAGCAAAGGATAAATCACCCTAGTCTCCACTGCGACAATAAATAAAACCAGCGTTTTGCTGTAACTACCTTCCAGCTGAAGTTATAGGTGGTTATTTTAGGTTTTGGCTGCACATTCAGCTCTCGTCTACTTTCAGGATGGAAAATTTAGCATTTTTCCTCCCACAGTAACTATTAATGATGATGGAGGTGTAATTAAATATAATGCATGAATGGATGCGGGATTAAACGCAACATGTGAGCCTTGACAGTGGTTCACACCTGCTGCAGTAAAGGATGCCTTTATAGCTCCTCTCTGCTCACCCCTGTAACCTGAGAGCTCTGTAATCCTGGCAGAGGAGAAAAGAAAGCTGGTTCGCGCTGCGTGTTGAAGGGCTTGTGCTTTCAAGGCCTCGGGTAGCAGGTGGCTACCGCGGTGCTTTCGTGGAGCTGAAATATTCATGTGGAAATCAGGATCTAGCTTGTCTGCACAGGCTGCAGAGGTTTGGAGGAGGCGCTGCCGATTCAGATCCACAGGAAAGCCCTAATGTGATGTCTCCGATAGAGAGATGTTGTTCATCTCGCCCCTTATCAGCTGCTTTCACTGGTTTATGAGCCAGGTTTACTGGGAGTACAATGTCTGTAGATTAACCACACAAAAATCGAATCAGCATTCAGGAAGTTCACAGGGTTCACAACGACTCCACAACTCAGGACGTTAATGATAAGACAGTCCTCGATGTAGTCCTATGGTCATTTGTAGTTATGGCTGTAAATAAGGATTATTTTCATTATCGATTGATCTCTCCATCGTTTGTGTGTTGGATCCAACGTGAATGTGTGTCAGCAAAAGGTTTAATTATGTGTTATCGAATATCTTAAACACAGTATAGAGACAGACACGAGATGTATTACTATATTATACTCCAGTCAGTAGCTTGATTAAAAGCTAATGACTATTGAAAAGTACAATAAAAACAAATATACTTTTAGATAAACCATTAAAAATACACACAAACTTTTGTTCAGTCAGTGTGTGTGTGTGTGTGTGTGTGTGGGGAAGTTTCTCTTCCAGCCGGTGCAGACAGTTGTCAGGACGTGGTGCAGATGCCAGGACTCCGGCTGCTGGTATGTAACGGGTTGTGCTAAAGTTCAATCTGCGGCCAACACCAGCTATTTAGTTCTGGCACACAGAAAACAAACAGACTTTGATCAATCAGTTTAACAACTTCTCCTGCGGTGGGGTGAGGAAGAGTCGTTTGCAGTGCATGCATGTGAAATATGGAAACATTGCTCCGGTGTGAAAGAGTCGAGTAGTGATGAAGGTGACGGGGGTGGTGGTGGTGGTGGTGGTGGTGAGGAGCTGGTGATGATGTGCTGGACTGAGGCCACGGCAGCGCTCTCATTTCCACCCTAACCCACTTGGCACCGGTCGTCTTGTTAACCTGACACACTGGCGCACAGACAGACAGCTGGGGAAGAAGCTGCAGGTTCTTCTGTCAATAGCCCTCAACATCCGACTGTTTGACCTGCGCTACAGCAACCAGATGACGTACGTCCTGACTAAACTGCGAACTTTTTAAACTGTTCGTAGCATTTGTTGTTCGACATCAATCATCTCCAACTCCAGAAACACTCCACTTCAGTCGCCATTGTTGACTGTAGCCGAAGAACGACCGACGTGGTTATGCTGTGCTGTTGACGCAGAAGCACAAACCAAGCTTTAGAGGTGATCCTGCAACTTCTGTGCCGCACAGTTTCTGGAAAATGTATGGAGTCAAGCTAAAAGATTTAAATCACCAGCAGTCAGAGACAAATCAGCGTTACACACGGTGTGAATAAGACGCTCCGCAGTATTCACTGCTTTGTCGGAGCCATTAAGCTCTTGAACACTTCCTCTTCTTGAGGTATTGTTTTCCCTCTAAACTGGGTTGAGAAGCTAATTAAATCTGGACTGTGGCTGGAGAAGTCCGTCCACTCAACAAGCCTCTTTGGAGGTTGGCCAGTCATTGTCTGGGGACTCTACACGGCCCTAAATCGCTGCGCCTGTGAGATCCTGGGAAACAAAGAGGTGCTCTGGGAGGCAAAGTTGCAAAAAGGTGAATATTGAGATTAGTGGTCGGTGTGGCTCGGGGACGAAGAAAATCTCCCCGTCTTTTTCTAGTTAAGATAAGACTCTTCATCTATGTCCAATGTGCCTTGAAATCCCAAACTGCTGCCTTTCAGTTCTTTCTCTTGGTTTTCCTCAAGAGCAACGATCAAACGCGGTAAAATATACATGTCTTTGTTTTATTCATGCTGCGCAGGATCGATAGATTTCCTTGTTCAGTTTTACTTTTGCGGTCGTTGGGGATCCCTAAGTAAACCACACATGCCTCATGACTCTAAAGGCCTCTTTGCTCAACAAAACGTCAAGAAGTGCTTATCTGCACTCAGACGGAAGTTGAGGGACAGAAGGAGCCCGCTTGTTAATTGCTCCATTTAGTCTTTAATCAGTTTCCTCTGTGTTCGGGGAAAAGGTTGGAGCGGGACAACGGACATGACTGAACCTTTTCCTTCAGACAGGAAAAAAGGGTTCAGCCAGAGGAGGAAAGGTTGAGGAAACTCCCAAAGTGTCGATACACATGTTGACTTTCTCTCCGATTAAGAACTTATTCAGAGAACTTACAAGAACAGGCGGCTCAGAGGGTGACCAAACGAAAACAGAGGATGTCGTGACACCTCATTTTGTAAGGACGTAGACAGAGATGATTGGACAGCTACCGTCCTGTTGCAAAACTCCTCTTTTTATGCCAGTTCATGATGATCTATGAAACACAAGGTTTTTTGGATTTGAACTTGTGACCTGCAAACACTATCACATCTTTGTGTCTACGTGGCAGGAGCACACTTTCACCTTGTCACTGTGACCATATGCTTCTGACAGAGCGAGTGTTGCCGTTGTCATTCGAGGACACAGCAACGAGATGCAGCGTGTGTGGGTGGAGCGGCGTAGAGGTTAATAACAGCCTGATCAGGGAGCTCCAACATGGTATCAGTGCATAGGTCACAAGTAAAAGGGCCATAAAAAACTCACTGTCACAAGTGCACGTGGACAATGTGGCCTGAACTGACACACAGCTGTTGGTGAAGGTTCATGTTTGAGGTCAGTTTGACAGCAGAGCAGGAGGAGGCTCCAGGAACGACCCCTCGTCGAGTTGAGGGCATCGTTCCACAAACACAAAAAACGGTCAATTCAGTTTTTGTTATTAAGCTTATTGTAACGTTTCCAACAATCTCAGCAGCCACAGGTTTACATGTTTACCAGGTCAGAGGTCACAGAGTTTCAACCTCTGCCTTTAGAGAGATATATCTGTGATCATTTGTCACCTCAGCTGCTGGAGTTTTCCCACTGTAATTAAAAAATACTGATGGACTCTTAGAGCAGCCGTGACTGTACGTTTATGGATTTATGTCTCCGTTTATTATTTTATTTGATGATGGACTGGTTGTGTTGGCTGCTGTTGCTACGCAGTTCCCCCCTTGGCGACAATAAAGACTTTCCAATCTAATTACGTTTAGTCTCAGACCAATTTTACTTTCTTTTTTCACAATACTTCAGCCTGTGGACTGGTGACATCAACTTCTGACACAGATACCAGTGTTTTCACCCTCTTTGTACAACACTGCCTCCAACTCACTGGTAACAGGTGAAGAAAACACTTGACATTGACAGAGAACCTGTTCAATATGGATCTGTCATGGACGACACTCGACCTTGTAAAGTCAGTATCTTTCACTTTGCTCAAATATCTATCAAGTTAAAAATGGACTTCTCCATTGCTGTGATCTATTGATCATTTTATTTTACTGTGTCCTTTTTAACCAGATTCATTCATTTATCTATTTTATTGTTACATTTTTATAACTTTTATTAGTCTAAAGTCGTTTCACCTTTTGCATTTGACTGTCTGATTGATTGATTGATTACAAAATACAGTTTCCTGATGACACCTCCGTACATTTAGATAAGATTTTTTAAGACTACTATCATCTGGATGCAATGCTACTTTCACTGAAGCCAATTAATACTTCTACTCCCTCTAATGGGCTTTGAACCTTTTACACCTCTTGAAGATTCTCCATCAAACGAAGACGATATAGGTGCTGGATGACTCCTATGACGGGTTTCTATGGCGACACAAGTCCTCTGAAGATCTTAAGCTTCGGAAGAAAAATATTCTCTACTCTTTCATTATCCCTCGGCACCATCTCTAATTATGAAGGTACTCATTAGGCTCGCAGGTAAAACAGAAGTGTGAGGATTATTGATCTCGGGGTGAGGCGTTAAAGAGACCTCAACAAACACCAAAAGCTTTAAAAAAAAAAAAAAAAAAAAAAAATAGCAGAAAATAGTAACATGGTGTTTGGAGAATAAAACCTGCCTCAGATATCATAAGGAGGCCTTAGGTCTGCCTGCAAGCTCAACAATTCAGTGTGAGCACCTGGTGTCTGAGAATAAAGCCAGGCGTGCAGCTCGAAAGCACACGTGTGATGACCAGGCAGACTGTGACTCCATAAATCATGTCACCTTTCAGATATTTTCAAACAGCAGCTTTCAGAAACGCACACAGCGGCAAAAAAAAAAGGAGAGGAGAAGGTGCATTTTTAAAAGAAAAGGATTTCAACGTATTTAACACCCACTAGTGCCCTCGCTCGGCCTCTGTACACCCACCTAGCTCTCCCATCTGCCATTCACAGAGGGCTTATGCTGCTGCAGTCTGTGAGGCTGAGATTATATGGAGAGAGGGCAGGAGACACAGCGAGGGAGGGTGGAGCTGAGGGGTGAGGACTGGAGGCAGTGACAGACAGAGGAGGTAGAAGGATTAAAAAAATAAATAAATAAAAAAAAGTGCAGAGTGTGGAACGAGGATTCATCGAGAACGTTATCAAGGTCAGTTCACGTAGAGAGGGTCCGGCTCAGGGGCGTCACATTTAAGGCTCCGACACACCAAGATCACATCAGAGACTGATCAAACGCTTCACGTCTTCTCTTAAATCACAACCACAAAGGTCCCGGACAGGCTGACAAACACCTACGTGGAAGGAAATAAGTAGTCGGTATTCATAATCCAAAAAAAGAAAACCAGAAGGTACAGCATGTTTCAAAACCTAGCCAACCATCTTCATGCTCTTCTGGTAGTTTCACAGTCTTTGCTCTTCTTCTGGTTGGAGGCCAAGCAAAGAGGAGGTGGAGGCAAGAAAAAAAAAAAAAAACACCCAGGAGACACCACAGTAAATTGGTGAAATCTCACAAGCTGAACAGACAGCCGGGCAGAGAGCTCTTAGCGCCGGCCTCCACTGCAGAGTTAATGCGCTGAATCATCAATAACGGCCGACGGCTGACACTCCGCTCAGTGTCACAGCTCCTCACACGGTACAGGGAGGTCTGATAACACTCACCAATTTCAGGAGTTTTACCACAAATATTTTGAAGTGTCACTGACTCTGATGTTAATCCAGCTGGTTACTGAATGGTCCACAACAGGGGGTCGGATACTGTACGCGTGACTGAGCGACACCTTTGTTTGGCCACTCAAGTGTTGGGAGCTTCACCTCTGCTTTTCCAGATTATTTCACATAAACAGGCAGAGTTGATATTTTAGCACCTTCACCTATCACTAGATTTACTGACTTTTCAGACTTATGAAAGTGACTGCAGGTCAAAATGTAGCTACATTTCAGTCACCATTTTGAACTTTCTCTGTTGTCTGGCAATAGAGCTAGAAAAACCAATGTGGAAATGCCTTTATCGTGAATTTGGCTGTATTAAAATACTGTTTATGTGAGCACAGTGGAGGAGAGAAGTAAACAGATAAAGAGCTGAAACCAGCTGACACAAGGCAGAATGCAAATACGATGCGGTCCAGCCATTTGACCTGTTTCTGTCTTCACTATTAAACGCTTCTCTAAAAAATGTCGACTTTATTGCATTTGGAAAGGCACATTGTTTCAAGGCCACATTAGCTTTTAGCCATGTGCACACTTAAATAACAAACTCCTCTTTGGGACGCTGAAAAGCACCGTCTAATGCAACAGACTGGAAACAACTTATGGTGCCATGAAGCGACCTATTTGTAAAATTCACAGACTTTCCGTGAGAACCAAATCCCCAACCTTTGCCTTCTTAAGTAAAGCTGTTTTTGTCCTTTCGTAGCACTGACAAAGACAAACTTTCTGATAAAACAGGCCGCGGAGTTTGTTCAAACAACCTGGAGCCTGATATTTACTCTGGAAACACCTCAACCAATAGCCAAGCATTGCTCAGCTCTTCTCAGTAGATTTGTTTAAAGGTAATCTGCATATGGTGTTATTGTAGATGGTATGAATACAGAGGCTGTGAGTGTTTCGCTGGACAGGTGAAACCCTTGCTCTCACCTGTGTGACTTGTATCATCAGTGCTTCTCTGATGCTTTAAAAAGCTCAGACATAATAGTGAACTCTTAAGAGGTACAAATAAAAAATTCATATTATCCATTGTACAGTATATCTACTACTTCATTATTTGTAGGAAGGCTGGTGAAAAAATGCTGCACTCACTGTAGACACCGTCCCAGACTGACACAGCAGAAACAGTCGGAGGGGGGTGGCACACACATACACACACATACACATGCACTCGTCTAGCTGCCTCCTCTATCTGCATCATATTGCTCACTCCCCCACGGGCACATTAATCCTCTTGTTGACTCTGCACCTGTACCAGCACGGATCTAACTTCTCTATGATCACTGCTGTCTACACAGTCAGGACCGGAGTGCACACACGAGTAACAGGAACAGCTGTGGCTTCAGCTTAGGTTGGGTGCCTCCCCGTACGTCCCCGGGATGCAAAGCTGCTGACCGAGCGAGGGAAGCTGATTGTGTCGATGGCTGATTAGAGAGTCCCCGAGGTGGGGTGGGACTAGTGCCTCCTATGCTCGTCTAATTACAGACTTAATGAGTCCTTAGCTTTGGTCCAAGTGGGCAGAGAAGCCTCCTGAGGGGGGGGCAGGCAAGCAAGGGCTCATAAATCACCTTTTACTTTGCCCTATCCCACCCTGCACATACACATACGTGGTGTGTAAGGAGGTTGTTTGGGGGTGTGAGAGGACGCTAAGGGTCGAGACGACTCCTACCTAATGACCGGAGTACGTCCCTTATGATCTACATTGTCAAAGCAATGCACAGAGGACCTTATTTACGTTGAAGCCTGTCCACAGAAAATCTAATCCTGGCCCACCTTCATCATATCCTCAAGTGGATGGATTAGCATCAGAGGGGCAGCTGGGGGGCAGTGAGAGCAGGACGATGTGGAGGGCCAATGCATTTGCTTTGCCTAAGAGTTGTGATATCCTTAGCTACAGACTACAGGATGGAGATTGTCTATGCTGTGTGTAAGTTTAGTTTCCATCCTGTCCTGCATTTCCCTTTTTCGTTGCTGTGTACAACAACGATAATAATACATTTTATTTCTAGGCGCCTCAAGGCCACTGTACAAAAGATAAGATTAAGAAAAAAATGATGAAGCCTGTTACAAATATTTGACACCAAAAGCAGAACTTGAGTCAGATCTATCAAAAAGTAACTCAGGTTATGTCAGCAACAGATGACTTCATTCATTGCTTTGTCTGAGATGTGAAAAATGACCAAGGCGACAACTCACAAGCACTTCTGACCTCCAAAATAAATGACAAGTAAAGCAGATAATGCTCACATTTGAGAAGCTTAATATAAACAAAACTGACAGAAATTATTAGCTGACGAACTTTTCATTGACTTTTTCATATCTATAACAACATATTAAGTAAATACTCTATATTTGCCCACAGCTCACGCTGGATAAACCTTTTCCAAAGCTGACAAGTGGTTTACATGAAATAACAATAACGTTGTGACTCTTTACTCACAGGTGTGTAAGGTGGATTTTTCTGCAGTGACCTTGAGTTATCAGAAATGCACTCTCCCCCTGTCTATGTTTTTTTTCTCCTGTTGGTTGGGCAGACACAGATGTGGAGAGAACAACAACACTGCGAACCAGAATGGGTTTATAATGTTTACAGTGATGCAAGTCTGCTACAATTACATTGCACTTTTTCTACAACACAATGTGTCGTATTTCCATGTGATGCAGTTTCTTTGCATGTTGGATGCATAATGAATTTGCATAGCAATAATGGATCTGGTGTTGCCTCTTGTGTAAGTGACAAATTGGAGTTGAGAAACGAGGTTGGACCAAACCTCAGTGAGAGATGAGCGCAGTGACGGGACTTTTTCATTCTTACCTGTAATGTACATGTGTGACTGTGGCAGGCCTGTAGCCGAAGATCCAGGTCTGGATGTCCATGGGTCTTGCTTTAGGGTACGCTATGGTCATGTCTATTACCCACTGCAGGCCTTTACGCTTGTTACCTGTCACATTAGAAACACAAACAGGAAGTGAGCTGGGAGGAAGAAAAACACTCACACTCTCACACACACACTGGGATAACTAGCTGAACTAACCTTTAGTCACCTGCCATATTTCACTGTGACGGTCTTCGTGTTTAACTGTAATCATAACGGTTCAAAGGTCAAGATCAGTCTGAAGCACAGCAGCCCTGCAGCTGTTAACAGATTCAATTCCATCTCTATAGATAGGATCATTGCCACCAACCGGCTCCCCCATCTTAACGACACGTGTGTGTAACTAGTATGTGTCCCTGGAGACGTTCATATCACAAGGCGTGAAGCCAAATGAAGGTTGGATATCTGCCAAAGTGACTGGTGGAAGACCAGCCGAAGCCCCTGCTTGACAGAAATTGGCTGGAAGCTGCATGTATGAGTCAGTGAAAGTAGAATCACAGCCTCACGGTCGTGTGTCTCCGCCACTCAGACGAGTCTCAGGCTACATCTCTGTTCACCCAGAATCACTGTATTATAATAACCATGAGTTAGAAATTCAGTAAGGGAGCTGTGACTAGAAAGTGTTTAGACTGACTTTGACCTTTGACCTAGAAAATTTAAATCAGTTCATCCTTGAAATCAAGTGAACATTTGTGTCACATGTGAGGGGAATCCATGGTGTTCTGGGTGTTCGTCCTATGACAAGGTCAAACTCATGTTTCCAGAGATCACTGTGACCGTTAACAAGCAAAGCATTTATGAATATTTATAAATCCAACTTGATGTTGAGACCAAATCTGATCAAACATTAAAGCACATCCTGAAAACATATCATCTCCAGGCCCCGGCTGTCATTAGCATGGAGGTATAAAAACCTTTCACTTCAAAAGCTAATCCTTCAAAACATTTTACCAATAAAGGACAACAAAAACAATCATTACCTATAATATGTGGAGTGGTTAGGGTCGAACAGGGGACAGAGAAGTGGAAAAGGGGAGAGAGAGAGAGAGAGGGGAGGAAGGCGAGACACGACAGATGGGAGCAGTAATGCTAGACATGTGATACAGTTTGGGAGTCAGCTGCAGGCCGCATGTGGGCAACTATTTATGTACATTATTCCGCTCTGCACTCACCTGCACATAAGCAGATGAGCATAAAATGAAGAGAGACATGATAAAGCTAACGTATCTCTCTCTCTCTGCTTTACAGTCCGTGTCTGTTTATAATCAATACCTGCAGGACCTTGAAGCAAACATACATGTGTAAAGTGAAGTACGCTGTGTCTTTGACTCTAAGGACGCAGTGACTTTCCATAGTATGTGTCACGACAGCGAGAGAGATAGCATTGTGGAAACGACATATTTTTCTGTTTTTCCCGTAGTAGTCTAGACACGTACCAGACCTGTTTATTTCCTGAAAGCACGGAGATAAAACTGATAACAACCTCAACATCTGACTGTGACAGTGATCTGACAGCAGACAAGCTGAGGAGTTGTTCCTTTAAGGTGAAGCCTGCACAAGCTTGTCAAATGTGAAAGAGAAGACAAGAGCAGCCTCAGTCGGCGTGGACGAATCTAAAATTAAGCCGGCGTGAAGCAGTTCAGTGTTTCGGATTGCTTGACTAATGTCCCTGCCCCTGCCCTGATGTTACTGTACAGAGAGCAGCCCCCCACTCTGAGCACACTGGCTCCTTTATGGAAAGTGACCATGCCATGCCTGTTTGACAAAGTGAAGCTGCATTTTTCACCAGTGACTCTTTACATTACACCCTGTCAGGGTCAACGACAGTTAAACCAGAAATGCTGTTAACCACTGATTATGTCAACCCTTCCTTTCACACACATTAAACGCAGGAAATTAAAGAGGAGGACGACGGTGATAGTAGCAAATTAATGGAGTTTTATAAACACACGAGTTCCTTCGCTTTATAGCACAGTAGCTGTTGAGCTAACTGTCCTCCATCTTCAGCCTTACACTTTTACTACAGTGGTTCAAGTCATCTTGTTACTTAAAGCTGCAATGACTTGTGCACGTGTATGTGCACTTGTGTGTATATCTGAACAGAGCATGTAGGAGTTACAGCTCAAACTCAAGGTGGCTTTGTCCAGTGGTAACTGTTAACTGCAGCCCCTTGTCACTTTTCTACTTTATTTTACAATACTTCTGGTTCAACCCTTATTTACGATATTGTTTTTATGCTCATCGTCAAATTTGTTGCCAAATACTGTTTTACCAGTTTCACGACTGCATCCAATAAAACCTAAAAATACCAGCCTTTATTGTGCCATGAGCTTGTTGCAAAGACGTGCACCTTCACACACACACAGTGAGGGCAGAAAACCAGACCTTAGAGTGCATGCCTCTGTTTGCACAGTGTACATCTGTTTTGAGAACTAACTCCAGATAAAAGCAACAGAAAAATAAAATGCAGCTGAGACACAAGCTGCTGGCTCATTCACGCCAGTGTTACAGTGAGATGGTAGGCTGATGGGAATGGCTACCACCAGAGCTATCCCTGTGTGGGGTAATAGGATCCAGATCTCTGTCCAAGTGTGCTGAAAGGCAGCCATCGTCTCCCCGGATGAGGCCGGCCAAAAGAACAGGGCCCCGATCCAAGGTATCTTTGGTGCCCTTTACACCGCGACAAACAATACTGTAATAACAGCAGCCGTGGTAATTTAAAATGACATCAGAGAGGCCCTGTCCTTCTGTAAACACTTTAGAGGAAGGAAACACACTGGCAGATATCTGGCTCTCCATCAGGCCACTCCGCAGGCCAATTACAACACTTCAAGCCCACACCTGTCCCTCCTACAGACTGAACTGTTGGGTAATAACGGTCTCTGATTGGCCGGCACTATGATGCATATTTACCTGTGGGTCATATGGAATCTCATTCACACCCTACATGACTCACAGCTGTAAACTTTGCTTAGCTGCCAACTGTTTTATAACATGTAAACCTTATCAGTCCTAGCTGTAAAACGGAGCCTGATTTCTGTAGGCTATGAAGTGGCTTTGTATCTGCGCTCAGCAGTGTATTTAGCCCGGGTGACATTGCATGGCGGATACACAGCAGCATACACATTTACATCAAATCCTATTTTCTCCAAGTGGCCCATTTGTCTGTGTGAGTCAGCATGCTCTGGGCACCTCTGCAGAGCATCAGGGAGGGTCAGAGAGAGACAGAGCTGTGTCTTTGATCAGCCACACACACACACATAGACATAGGATGGTGGTGGGGGACATGATGCTCTTCTGGGTATGTGTGTTTTTTTTCTTGCCCTAGGTTTTAATGCCATTAGCTAGATTCAAGTGGAAGGACAAGCCCTACTGCAGCAACCAGCTTCCCCTCCTCCTGAGCTGCAGGAACAGAGAAAAGGACACAGGGACATGAGAGAATGAACTGGGATATGAACTGGAAGCGCAGCAGACAAAAGCAGGGGAAAACATAATGTTCAAAATAGAAAACACTGAGACTGACTCCACCTTAAAACGCTGAAAAACCCCCCTCGGCGTCAGAGGTTACAATCAAAACCTCTGTGGTCATCAGTGTTTGTCGACACTGATGAGGTGGTTAAAGATGCTGTTGCCAAATAGGCAGAAAAGCCCAAAACACAAATACTGCACACGCTGCACATACTTAAGCACATAAACAGCACTGCGCTTGTTGTATCTAAATTTTACAAGGCCAATTAAGAGATACTGCGTTGGTTTGACAGTCCGACCTACGGAGGGATAAACAGACGGCGTCTTGTTGTTAGTGCTGAGCCTGTTTGACACGGAGCTGTGTTAGCAAACTCGAGGAAAGCTCGAATCCCTGAACCACACTCTCAATAATGCTGGCTAAAGTCTCTCTGAATTACTATTAACACAGCACACCCTCAAAATGGATTTTGAACCGAAGCCAGAGGAGTCCGCTGGGTAAACCGAGTATGCAGCGTGCCTGGGCAACGGGGAATCAGTGTATCTGAGTTTATGGCCATTTTAACGCTGTGCTGTTTTGCTGAGGACAGCTCCACGGAGGAGGTTTTACTGAGTTATACCCTGGATTTTTACATTATTTTTTTTACACAAATTAGAAACAAGTCTAGTCTAAACTTAAGGATGTACTCACCCTCCTTTTAAAACAAGGCCCTGATCAGCTAAGCATTATGGATGGAATAAAAGTGTACACTGCTCTAAAATGAAACGTACCAGGCCAAGATTTGTGACAGGAAAACTAGAAAAACAAACTTTGGACAATAAGGGTAGACCATGCCCAGAAAATGAGATAGTGGAATAAAAAAAAGAAACCTCACTTGACTTCCCTGTTGTGTTACTTCTTCTTTCTTTCGTTTTTTTTTTTTTTGGCAAAAACATCTTTGAATAGTTACGAACAGTGACAGCTGTTAATCGCCGTTATCTCCCTGCTCATTGGCTGTATTTAGGGCTGGTCTCTAGACAGAAAAATTACTCTTCTGCAAATCACCACTGGGGTTTCAGGGACCTTGATGCAATTTCTGGCACCTCACCCCTCTCCTCTCCTGGCAAGCTTTACCACCAGTCACCTTTCATTTAAAAACAGGACTCCCAGAGGACAGAGGGACGCAGAGGTGATGATTTAATGCTTCGTGTTTGAGGCGTGCTCCATCCCCGGCCCTCTGGCTAACATAAGGCCACATTTGATCAACATCTGTAGTGAAGAGTAGCTGCACAAAGACTGATGTTGAATGAAGAGGCAAAGAAAAAAGCATTTCTATAGGATGTTTGTTTTCATATGTGAACAAATAAACTTATTTATAGCTTGTAAGAAGCTGGAAAAAAATGTTTGTTTGGTTATTGTGCAGTCACGTCCTTCCCCCTTTAAGACCATCCCACCTCCTTCCTCCACTTCTGATATCACCTTTTTATAATTAACCAATATTTTATTGATCTTTGGATTGGGAATAACTAAAGTCGAAGAGGCAAAAGACTTCTCACAGTCCTGAGAGAGCCCCTTATCATTTTATAAATAGCTTGTTTATTTTAAAAACACAACATTCAGTGGCATTTAAACCTGGCTTGTTTCCTGTTCTTATCACATATTCGAGTGGCGAGCTGAGCCAAAGGCACTCAGGGTCACGGCGTTCAGAAGAAGTGAGCTATTTCCTTGTAGTTCAACTCTCTGATTCGCCAACTTTATGTGTGTTCATGTTCTTTTTTATTACTCTGGACCTGAAATTTATAAAACTTGACATAAGTGCCAAGAAAAACAAAATCTTCGTCATTCCTTTGCGAGGATATAAGTGAAGCTTTGGTTTAAGCGTGAAGTCACCTGTCTGGTTTGGGGTCCCGGCCTCAGTGCCCACGCTGCCGTTCTCCTGCTGGGCGGACAGGGTTTTCAGGATGACCTGTGTGGCCCCGAGTCGAGGCAACGTGACGTGGGTCAGGTGGGGGAGCGAGTGCTTCTTGGCAAATAACTGGCTGGTTTCCCGTCGCTTACGAAGGAAGCCGCCCTCTGGGAACAGCACTATCCACTTCCTGTCGCGGCTGTGGTAGTACTTGTCTAGGTGATCTTTCAGGTAGACCAGCTGCTTGTCTCTGTGAGCTTTACCCTGTAGGGACAACAGACAAAGACAAATGTAAAACAACTTTATGTCAAGGTTTTCAGCCTAGATAAAGTCAAATGTTATGTGACAACATTTTCCCCCCAGTTTGCAATTAAATGCTGAATTCATTAACTCGATAAGATGAAGCGGTTGTCAGCAGACAAACAGATGAAAACAAGCTAACACCAATCAGAGGTTATCTGCAGAAACACTGAGGGGCACTCAGAGAAACATTAATGGCACGACTGAAATGGATGCAAAACATGATGGCCTTGACAACATTAGGAGCATTAGCAGTGATGGGATGAGGAGGAGTGGGGATCGATTTCTAGTTAGGCCTGGTCAAAAAGCTATTTTAAATGCATTAGCAAAGCTGGGCTGGACCGTGAGTGTGTGTGTGTGTGTCATGTGAGCACATGTGAGCACATGAAACTGCTCTCAACACAACAGAAAGTCTGAAAATCACAATAAATTTGCCAAAACAAAAAACTACTGAGGAGCTACTGGGAGCTGCAGCTACAGAGAGCAACAAGCACCAAACTCAGAAATGACCACAGGCCCCATGATACGATATCATGACTGTATGTCCAGACTACAGGATGGAAAACTTTGTCAACATCTGTTTTGTCTCATATGATAAAGTTCTCAATCTCTTCGTCTCACTTAAATCATTTTTTTTTTATACTTGCAAAGTGTGACTGACCAACACAGTCATAAAGGGAACTCTCTTATCCTAGTACTAAAAATTTAAAAGCTCAATACTTGGTGTCTGTGTGTTGATGCAGTATAACCATTTCCAGTCAGGGGATAATCATTGTGAACTTTTATGAGATTCAGAGCTGTGACCAGTTTTATGTACTGTATTTGCACAATTCAATGCTTTTAACATTTTTCCTGCTGCAATTTAACAAAGCACAAAACGACCCCGGGTTTTCTCTACATCAAAGCTGTTGATGCTGACTAGGCTGCTATTAAATCTAATTGCTACAACTACTGTTACGTTACTAATTTCCTCTGGTGAGAACTTGTGTGGGTATCCCTTGATGCTCAGGTTAATTGGATGACTGAAAACTGTGCCAACACCTGCTGGTTACTGTCGCTGATTATCCGAGTGTATTCAGAATATGAGTTATTATAACTTTTTGGACAGTTCCTCTACTTTAATTAAAGCCTTATAACTGTGTGACTGCTGTGTTGTGCTGTGCATAATGATGCCGGAGATGTGTCTGCCAGCCTGCGAGTGGACAGCAGATGCTTGGGAGGCTGGGGCAGATGCTTGCTGCGCTGTGTGGTATTCTGGGGAGGGATGTCAAGAATGTGTACACTTGAATGCCAGAGGGGATCACACAGGGAGGAGGATGGCAGAAATGAGTGAAGCTGCTTAGGCCCTCCACTACGGGCTGTCTGGCTGCGAGCAGGCTCGTAGTGCTTCACCCTCGGCACAGCGCCCGATGTGAAATTCCACAGCGAAGCATTTCCATGACCCCCCAGAAATCTAATTCCCCTCTTGCCATCATGTTTCTGCAGCTCAAAAAAGAAAGTGAAAGGGGGGACGTGTGGGTGTTTTCATTTATCTTCCCACAAAATCAAAATGTGGACAAACATATGTTGTTATTGAAAGAGACAACCCCTTTGGCAGCGCTGCCCTTTAACGGGAAGTAATGATATTTCTAAACAGATCAAACTGATCTTTCCCAGCAGCTACACCATCAAATATTAAATATCAATAAATATTAAACTGTCTAAATGCTTATATTGAAAAGAAAAATGTGCTTGAGTTCATTCTCAGTCATAAAGAAAAAAAAGTAGCCTCCCTGGCTACATTAACTTTCTAGTCCAGTGGCGTGAACAGTTTCAGTATGTGTGTGCACCTGCTGCAGTCTGTGGGGCTGTCGTGATTTGAAGGAACAGCCCCAGTGTGGCTCGTGAGCTAATGCTAACTAGCAGCTGTCTGTAGACATCAGACTGAGAGTGCAAAGCACAAACAGCAGAAGAAGATGAATCAGTGTAACACTCATCTCTGCTCCACCTGCTGATAATTAAAGTGAATGTACTGTACTTGGTGGAGGGGTGTGATACTAACAGTGCAAAGGTCAGTAGTATGTTCAGATAGCTCTGTCTATGAAAGCTTTGCATGCTTCTTTCACAAATGGTCCTACCAAACTTGTTTCAGTCATGTTATATGCCCTACATTTCTTGGACACTTTGCTTTCACACAGTGGATACAAGTGCACTTGAAATGATTTGTCTTGATCTGCCAATAATTGAACAGCTAACCTTGAACATTTCTGGTATTTCCTGACCTCCACGTGTCGGAGTGTCAGGGCAGGCTACTCTGCTCCAGCTGCCCACACAAACAACAATGTGTCAGTCTGACCCAGTGGGGCTAAGCACACAGCGCCACCCACACCTCCGTCCTACCACTGCCCATCATCGTCCTCAGTCTTACCTGTCTGATGAAGAAGTCCCCGTGGATCAAGGACACTAGGCCAAAGTTAGTGTACTTGAACACATGGTCCATCAACCACATCATTTTTCGTACCACCTGGAAAAAGGATGAGAAAGACAATGAACATCTGGAAACAAATCCCCCCCCCCCAAACACACACACACCAATTTCACTCAGTCCCACATCTTCCTGTGAGCAGCAGCACATGACTTTGACCTCAGAGTCCCAAACCGATACTGCCCCCTCTGAGCACTTCCACCCTCATGACCTGCACCGATGCAGCTTTGGCTTACTGTCCTTTCAGTGCTAAGAGGATAAACTGGGCCAGGGATGCAGTTGTTGAGGCGGATCATGTCATCATGTTTGTGCAGTTCAGCTCGGAGACTCCAGTGCAGTGCCAGCCCCAGCCAAACACACACACATCATCACAGCTACACACACACACACACACACACACACACACACACACACAGGACAGCAGGGTGCGTGTTTTCAAGATGTTGTCAAATCAGCATTTTTTTGGAGGTGAAATGTGTCTGGACAGTTTGTGAGATTTTTTCTATCCTTTCAACATCACTTCTGCTGCTGACAATCAGACACAACCTTGTCCTCTATGTAACAACTTTACATCCATCTAATAACAAAATGTCGTGGCCTCATGTCACCCGACGAACACTACACACAAACAAACAAACAAATAAATAAATCAGTAGTAAACTATACTCATTGAGACCTCAGGGTCTGGGTTGAGCTGCTACAGGCCACAGCTGGACACTTTGCAGCTCTTAACTTCCAAATCATATATAAAACACAGGCATAACACAATCAGGTACAGCCGAAACCTTAAAACTTCAGTTTTCTCAGCTTTCTTGAAACCCATTCTCTCTGTAGCAGCTACTTTTATATATTTTAAATGTCACTGGGCCAATTATTGTTGATCCTTGTTTGTTTATGGGTATGTACAGGGTGTCTTCTGGTAGATTCGTAAGTACACTATTGAAACAGAGTAGGGTGTGTGCGTGCGATGATGTATAGACGTTTCACTGATGTACCTATTGTCTGTATTAAAGAATGCAAAGCAGCCCCCGCTCGGATCTTTACAGTCTGTTGTTGTCTGTTGTCCGACAGCCTTAGACTCACATTTGGTCATTTGAATGCAGCAAACCACAGCACTGCTTCACCGCTGACACCACCAACAAGATCATCTCATCACTATCTCTGCGCCTCAAAAGGTCAGTCTGTGAGATGAACAGAACTACTGAGTATTAGAAACGTTTCATTAGAGCAGAACTTGGTAACGAGCGGTATGAGATAATCAAAGATGAATTAATTTCATTTGAGCTGAAACTTGTTCTTATTGACACTTTATGTGTAAATATTTATCTTAACAAAACAAAGGCCAGCCTTTAACAAACATCCTTAAAACAAACTTGTGTACCATTCCTCATGAACTCCTTATTTGAGCCAACAAAGACAACAAAAAGGCTCAGACTGCAGCCTGTCTAGTAAAATACGAGCTGCAAAAAGCCCTACAGGCTCAAGCTTCTGCAAGGCTTTAATTTACACTGATGTCACCCCAGTTCAACCGTAATGTTGTTATAGTCTTGGATTTCCTACAAGGGACACAACGAGGCAACACGTCTCTCTCTATCCTTACCGTGCCCTTGTCTTGCAGGCACATCATGAGGGTGCACACGTCTCCCGTGGACTGGTGGTTGACGATGACCATGGCTTCTTCCTCAGAGATGGGTCGTACATCGTCACCCCACTCCGTTACTGTGAGGCAAAATGAAAGAGAAACAAACTTTAGTTTGACAGGCTGAGCAAATAAGCTTCTGTTAAAAGTTAAGGGGGGGGGGGGGGGGGGTCCTAAGAAACAGCATTTCTGTTTACACTCAGTGTTTGTCAGTAAAACCCACAGTGTCAACGTTTGAGGTCTAACCAACACGTTGAGGGCATTTCCATCATGACAAAGGCTGAAATCTGTTTGTTTAAGATTAACATTGAACGAAGTGGTCGAACCATAAAGTTGTTCTTTTAAAGAACAAGTGCTGCTGAGAGTTTGAGCTCTTCTTAAAATGTTTTAACCATGCACAAACACAAGCTGCTTTTGCTGATGCTGTATTATCAACACCAACTGTGGATCAGTGAGATGACGAGATAAGATAAGACTTTATTTATCCCTTAAATGGGGAAATTAACAAGTAGCCGCAGCTAAAGCAAACAAGGAAGAAAAGAGATGAGGATAAACAGATAATAACAATAACATAGTATAAATCAATGGTAAAAAAAAAAAAAAAAAGCATTTAAAGATGACAAAACACAGACCATGTGCATAAAAACACAATTTAAATAGGACTGAGACTTAAATATGAAAAGTACGTGTAAGTGACAAGGAATAATTCACCGGGTAGTGACAACATTGCACAGAAAAACTGCTGTTGATGAAGACTAACGGATGATGGGATGAAGGAGCTGCGGTGGCGTTTCTTCTCGCGCTGTGTATTAAATAATATAAAACCATGAGCAGCAGTCTGCACTGTGCTGCCCTTCTCATTAGTCTATGGAGATCTCAGGGAGCGCACGTCTCTTCCACGGATGCACACTTCAGTTACAATAAAACTGCTGTTTTAAGTTTATCAGGATCTGTGTCGACCAGACGTTTTGTTTTTTTCCATCTGCCACGGTGTTTTGAAATAATCTGGAAATGTCTAAACTGCACCTTGACTTGGAGCCGATTCATGAACATCCAAAAATCCACTGAAAACTATTTCATATAAGTCCGTGTGCAGAGAAAGTAAAAAACAAAAACACTCATTTCTGAAGGCGGCAAATTTGCTTTAAACTGTGATCATAGAGTCAACGTGAGTCACTCTATGGACACGGCGCAAAGAGAGGACATTTAACCATCTACAGTGAACATGGTGAAATCTGTATTTCTAAAGAGTGTCGCCACACTGCCTGCAACCTGCCTGCAACCTGCCTGCAACCTGCCTGCAACCTGCCTGCCTGCCGTCTGACTCCTTCTGACTCTTAAAATGCTGGAGAGAAACAAAACAAAAACATTTTTCTGCTAAAGTGTCGGTCCACCTCCGGAGGTGGTCGGGACATGCATCCTGTTTAAAGCTGAACTTTGGGTATTTCTGCAGAGTTGGTTTAGTCGTCACTGAACGTTCGATGTGAAAAATGAATGGGAGAGGAAAAAAAAAGTGGTTTAAGAAGGAATGAAAAAGGAGAAGTGAGTTTCAGGAAATGGGATCACAACCACTCTCACTGCTGGTCACTGAGGAGACGACACGAGGAAAACAAAAGGAACAGTCCGTAATTTTATGAAAGAGCACAGAGATTTTCCAAATCTCTGATCATGTGAGTTTTCATTCATACACTCGACTCTCAGATGTGGTTTTCTGGCACGGCCACGACGTGTAGGAGGAAATGAACACATCCTAAAATAAAGAAGTAATGACAGCTCAGGATGAGTGTCCAGCCACTTTCAGTTGCTAAAATCAGTGTTTAAAATTAAATATAAATGTTCATTGTTGAAGAAATGAAATGAATTCATAGGTTGGAAAGTGTTCAAAGCAACTTATTTTTATCTACGAGCCCTTTATTGCACTCTGGCTAATTAAAGAGCTGTTGTTTCATCATCACTTCCCAGGGTCACACAATGATATTTTCTCATCAAGGACAAAATGTACTGAACCTTTACCTACCTTTATATATTAGTATAACCATTTTGACTAATAATCATTAGGGTATCTGAAGTTGCACTCATTTCTTTGCTCAGGCAGCAAAGTCTGAATATCCTCAGTTTGAAGACGAAATCGTCACGATCCCACTGTCAACACCTCAACATTAACATCAACCTTGTTGGTGGGAGCTCCTGAGCTGAAATCACATTTTAGACAAGCAGTAGGTTAAGTCTACACGCTGCTTCAACAGGAGCTCAGGTTTATTTGCATGTCTGCAATCCTCCATGAATAATATTTCAACATAACAGTGACACAACATAAGGTGTGTATGTGCAGCTGAGAACAGAACCAGAGCTTTGTTCGCTGTCAAAGCGATAAAAATAATACATTGCAAAATATAGCTGCAGTTCTTTGGGCCAAGTAGAGGCACGTCAAGCAGGACACACACACAGACACAGAGACACACACACACACACAAACACACACACACAGGTGCATCGAGGTCTACCCACGAAGCATTTTGATCAGACTAAATCTTGGAGATATGACTCATTTCCTGTTTTTGTGACTTCACAGGCAGTTTCATCTAAATGTCACAGCCACATAGTTTGGGTTTAAATCAACAACTGGTCAGTCAGTTATATCAATCAATCAAAGCTGGACTGATGACCCAGTGACAACACAACGTCTGGCTTCAGATGAAGGTGCACTGATACCAAATAAGTACAGACAAATTCACACTAAATCCTTTGTCAAAATGACACGTGAACACTCACTGTGTATCTACAGAGGGGTAAGGTGTGAAAACTGACTCAACAGCCAGTTAAACCAAAGTGTATGTGAAAGTCAACCAGAAATTCACTACATTGAAAAAAAAAAAAAACAGGCTTTTTTTTTTTTTTTTTTTTTTAACAAGCTCTTTCTGTACGTGTTGCTCATGTACCTTCACTTTTGGTGCGTCTGAACAGAAAATGAGACTCCAGCTGGAAATCTCAAGTGAAACCTGCTCTCAAGTCAGATTTCTGACCAAAGAGGTGGAAATAACGTCACCAACCTGAACCTCGCAATCCAAGATGGCTGCATAAGTAAAAACGACAGTGATGTAGTGTTTAGCAGCACTACTGTGGACATGTTGCCATGGCATTTGCAAACAAACAAACAAACAAACAAACAGCCATTTCTGAGCCTGAAATAATAATTCAGGAAATGCACCTAATTTTTTTTTCGTTAATGTCAGTGCTGTGTTTGCAATCTGTACCGATGTATCTCCATCATTTCTTTAAGCTCATAGACCATGTAAGTAGATCCATATTAGCTCATTGGTACCAGAAACATGTACATGATGATTGGAGATAATTAAAGAACGCACCTTTACCACCACATGGTAAATCTGCGAACTCCTGCCACGGCTTATACTGTCATACTGACAGTGTTTCTACTTAACAAATGCTTTCAACCAGACAATGACTATCTCTATCAGCACCTACAGGACTACATCTCCATTGGCCCGTCTGCTCTCTTGGCCCTGATTTACATCGTCTACGTCTATTGAGAGCATGCAGGCTACTTCACCAACCATTCACCTGTAGCTGTTTGTTGATAGGACACACACAGGAACTGCAACAAAGGAGGAAATGCATCTCATGTGAGACGAGGGGCTGACAACAATAGCCCCCCGTGCTTCCTTTGCAATTTAAAACACACTTCAGCAGCTCTGCATATTAACAGAGAACCAAGGGGGTGAAAGATTGAGCTGGGCTGCAGTCGTTTACTGGGAGTCCCCACAGCTCTGGGCGGGTGGGGGTGGGGGTGGGGGTGGGGGTCTGACCAGCTCCAGCTCTGTGTAATGTAAATGTTGCATCACTCAGGCTCCAGGGTGTGGAGTAAGCAAACCTTTCTTCTCGGGGGGGGAGTCAACGTGGGGTTTTTCTGGCAGATTAAGATGAATCAGAACTGATTCTACACACTGAGTTTAATGTTGAATTAAGCAACAACATGACACCAGACAGCTGCAGGACACAGAGTGTATCTAGTGCATGACAAAATGTTAACGATAGTGGCAACAATCCCTTTTTTATAATTAGTCAAATGGATAAAGATTTTCACAGACAGAAAAAAAACAGGAATAAGAAGCTGTAGCTCTTATTTCTTAACAGATGCATTTCCTGTTGCACACAAAATGGCAACATGATGCACTGGCAAATGACAAATGTCACGTACTGGTGTCAGTCTTTCACAATCAAAGAGCAAGATCACAGTCAAACAAGGAAAAATTAATCATAGCAGGAGCTGATATGGTAATTTCTCCTCTGACAGCAGCCTCAATACACCACTCGTTTAAAATGGTGGATTTTTTTCCCCTCTTTCAGACGAGCAGCCTTGGCACAATAATAACAGTAGTGTAGCCTATGGTCACAGTCATAAGCGAGGATGAGTGCGACTGGTTCACCTTGAAGACGAAGAGAAGCAGACTGGGGCAAAAAAGTGACGAAGGATTCGTCAGCGCGGCTCACAACAAGTGTGAAGTTTAAGAGACGAAGAAACAACACATTAATTAGACTCTACAGAGCGACTGCCAAGACCTTGCTGTGGGCGAGTTGACCTTATAGATATCATCATATTCCAAGGTGTTTTTGCTGGAACAATAAATCACGTGAGGTGAGTTTCTTCTTCTCCTGAATGTGACTGAAAGACGCACGTGACCATCTCTGCAAAATCTATTTTCTTCAACTTGTGATCAATTTAGATACAAGTCGCCTGAGGCATGAGTCCCTTTCAGTGATGTTTCATCACATACCAAAAAATATGAGGCAACGTTTTCACTCTGTTTACAAATATATATGCACACGCACACACACACGCACGCACATGCGCACAAACACACACACACCAGATTAAAAATGTTATTCACCATTAAAACCCTGTTAATATGCAGTTGTGGGTTGTAATAGTAATGCAACAGACTTTCCAGCACAAATGTTTTCACAATATGGAAATAACAGGCCAAATTGATCAATCAACCAACAGTTACAGATCTAATCTCATCCTGAAGAAGTACAGAGCTAATATCAGAAACACTATGATGGGAGATACAGCCCTGTTGTTGTCAGTGTCTTCTGATAAGTCGAATGTTTGTTACTCAGAGTATCAGTCAATTCACCTTAATTTCACAAGGTCGTTGAAAATAGCTTCCCAATCACTAAGTAAAAGCCGACTGGTAAGAGATGTGACATCTTCTAGGAAGCCTTTCAATGATCGTCCCACTCTCTAATCAGATCATCAACAGGAACTGAAAAGTCCTAATTATCTAGGGAGCTGAGGCCAACAGTTGTCGGCCCAGACTTTCTTTTGGTGTCAACTACATGCCTCCGGGCAGATTACAAAATGCAGTAGGCGTTTTATGGTAAAGAGGATTCATTTACATGAGAGTATAGACACCTCCCTGGCAAAAGGCATTTCAAGAAACCCATCATGACTCATAATAATAACAAAGTTTTTCATGACGGTTGCACGATGCTCATATTCCACTAAGAAATCCAACCCCAGTCGATGTGATGCTAGCTATTCGGCATGTTCACAATGAGATTTAGCCATGTAACGCTAACACACACCTCATTTACTCAGGAGGTTCATTAGCAAATATCAGAGGACACACTCCTTGGCTGCAAGCATTTAACGCAGGAAGCTCCCACTTGCTTATTATGTTTATTGTATTATATTACAGACATGGATATGACAGCCACTTAAACAGACATTTGAGCTTGTTAATGTGGCCTAGTGTATGAACCGAGCATGTGATACAGGCAACAACTTGGTAACCATCGTTCATCCTCTGTGGGGTTTTTTTAATGCACATGGACACGTAGCCTGGAGGCTCAGACTGTCTCTGAATCTTTCAACATTACACATCCTCAAAGAGAATGTGAAAAAATGATTACACACAAAAAAAAAAGGGGAAGGGGACGAGTTGTTGCTGTGTTCAATTTAGGCCCTTGTTTCACCCCCCTGTCCTCAAGAGAAAAGCAACAACCCACATGAGGACGAGAATCGAGAGCATATTTCTGGAAAAAAGTGACACATCTGTGACACCTGGACAGGGGCGCGTGGGGCGTACGTACCCTGAAGGCATCGTCATTTCATAAGGAGCATGCCTCCACGCTCGCTGAAGTCCCCATTGTTGCAGGAGACGAGCATAAATGATATCAAAGAGATGGGTCATCTGTCACATAGAATACATTAGGGAAATTGTCTTTGAGAGATGACACAGTTAGCATGGCAGGATGACAGCCACGCTGCAGGAACAGTGTCTAATCCGGTATCGGTGGTCAGCTAAATGGTGTACCGCTGACCTTGCTGCCCATCGCTACACTACTTTCTCCCTCTCCAGAGGAGAAGAGGGATGTGGCGAGGTATCACAGCAGAGGACGGCCACATTTGCAATGGAGAAGCTGAAAACTGCAGAAGAGAAAGGAGGCCCCAAGAATATACATGACACAGAGGGGGAAGGGCGGATTTTTCATTGATAGTTAAAGCTTTGTTTACTGGGTCAGCTGGATGAAGAGTGGGAATTAACCTCAGTCCACGACCAAACCGCAAAATGTTACCCACATCTTCCTGTTTTCATGGACTTTGACAGCCATAACTTTGTTTTACAGAAACACTGATTAGTAGTCAGGAGTGTGTTCAGGTTTGTCAAACAAGAGGTGAAGCAGCACTCAGGTTTAAGGGGCCAAGGGCAAAGTCAGGTCGTGATCATGATGAAAGCTAAACTGTCACACAGTCCGGTTTTTATAACCCAGTCATATTTTGCCACTGGTGTATAAGTAACAAGAAACTGCAGTTTCAGAGAACAATTACAAGTTTATTTTTCAATCCTAAATCTCCCACAGAGTTTAATGTTTGCTACAGTCCTTTAAACACACACACACACACAGTTACACAGTAACCCTAGTATCCAGCCACTCATGAATCTGTAGTTTGTGTTGTGTTGTAATGAGCACATAATTTATGTTCCCTGCTCTGACTGGACTTGATTTCTGATTTCTGATCTGCTGCTGACAGACACAATGTCAATGTAATGCCATGTGCATTCATGTTTCTTGTGAGACAAGATCTGGGACACCTGGGTCGGTGGTGCTGATCTTAACAAGTTGTTTTTTCAGCCATGAGATGCTAGGTGCAAGGCAGAGCCATTTAGGCATCACAATTACTCCAAAGTTGTTTAATTGAGGTGCAAATCTTGCATAGTTCCTCTTTAAATACAGGTGTGACCGGCCTGTAAGACCATTCAGCCACGCTGGAGGCTCAGTGAAGCTGTGACACTCACTGTAAAGAAAATTCACCTGCCTGATAGATAAAACGTAGCATCCCAATCTTACCAACAGTTTCCGACACACTCAACTCTCGGGCCACAAACATCAACCTCGTGGCATTACAGGAAAAGTCAGAGGGTTTATCGAAGTCAAAGATGAAATCCTGCTGGAACCACGAATGCATCTGTGCAAAGTAACACGGCGGCAACCCATCCAACACAGATATACTGGTCTGGAAAACAGACCACCCATCACCATCTATTGTGGCTAAAAAAAAAAAAGGGCACATTTATCACGAGTTTGGCCTAACAAATCCAATATTGATCAGGCTAAAACTATGACTGAATACAGGCTTGGGCCAGTAGGGTGAGCAAACCTTTGGTGTTGTCCAACAGCATAAACGTCTCTTAATATGAAAAATGTCTAAACAATGGCTGGAAGCTGAGTATTTACCAGGCGTGTGAAACGGTCTGACCGTACAGGACCTCGTTAAATTGGGCCTGTGTGTATCCTGTGTGAGGACCTACAACAGCTTCAGAGAACGACACCAGGCCAAACCCCGTCCAATAATCTCCATGTAGGCTCAATGGAATAAATTGGGTCCCATGAATTGCCTTTAATTTCCTGCCCTCATTAAAAGCTAAAAGTCAATTTGACCCCATCCATTCCTCCTAAAAGTTTGACTAATCAATTACATCACAACACATTAACAATAAAATATGGATTCGCCACATAATGCGCTCATGCACATCAATACGCCACAGTCTTTCTGCACAGGAGGGAGAGAAACATCAGCCTCCACTTATGCAAAAATGTTTCAGGGCTTCAGAACAAAAGTGATGTTAATTCCCATTTATGCTATCGCCCTCTCATCTGAACTGAAGCTGCAGAGCCATTACATCACATTGGTTGGCCTCCTTCACTTGTGCTACAAGACATGACTGCATTATCACATAGGATATACGTTTTTAAACCAACGTCTGTTAGAAGTAAACCCTTTTTTTTTTTTTTAGTGCACACAGCTTTTGCTTTTTCACTGTGAATTATATCCAAATATCTGCATTTGCAGCTTATTCTTGTGTTGCCTCTGGACTTTCTTCCTTTACATTGATCACAAAGCCGAGCTCATGGAATATTCATTCACAACACAAGAAAGGCTCGCTTCAAACAGGAGGCTGCCAGACATAACTCGACAATGGCCGAGCCCGTATTAGTTTGGTAATAAACCCAATAAAGAATCATAAAGCTGTAAACTGTCCGAGCCAAACAAGGGCAACAATGACGACTCATTACATCCAGGCGCCCATCAATCAAAGACGATCTGTACACACCCACACAGTCCACAGAATATGTCCAATCAGCCAAGAGACTGATAACACTTCGGTGGATGTATCCTGGCTGTGCAGAAGCTTCAAAGGATGAAGAGCAGCTCTGTTTGAGCCTCAGAGTGATATGAACTGATACAATCTCTTACATCTACTCCAGCCCTACAGCGCAGATTGCTTAGCACACCTGAAATCTGATCGGTCCAAAACATTTACGGGAAAACTGAAATCCAAGTTACGCATACTCACAGCGACCTGTCCTCACCTTGGGGGACCTAAAGGACGGAGAATTAGTGCAACAGTAATAAACTGATGTAATAAATTAATAGATTTTTATGGCAAAAAACAGAAGGAAACCAAATTACTGAGACCAGCTTTTGCATGACACCAAACATGTCTGAGGATCTGAGGGACATTTAAATGTAAAATGTTGAATGTAACAGATTATAAAAGAGGAAACACTTTGTTTTTTCCCCACAGTTTTCTGCTGTTTCATGAATCAAACAATCAGCGTAGGTGTAATTGAACATGTGAATAATAAGTTGAGCCCTCGCTCAAACAAAAAGGGACACTGTGGGATCTAAATACCTGACAGGTCTCTGGAAACTATTCTGCTATTGAGACTAACATTTTATTTTGACTAATGTAGCGACTCAGAAAAACAACATGGTGATCCATTATTATTTTCATTATTGATTTAGCTAATTAGTTCATTTTCTGCTGGGTGAATAATCAATCTAAAAATATTATTATTTACATGTTACGTGGAGGAGAGGCTGGAGTTTCGCTCCTCCAGTCTCCTATTTCCCAGAGAAAATAATGAGACAGAGAACAGACGGCTGTAGGATGTCGCAGTCATGTGATCTATACATCATGTTCCCAATATGATCAAAGAGTGGGAAAAAAAAAAAAAAAAAAAGTGTAACTAGGAAACAAGTGTTCAGTCTCTCCATCTTCGACCTCCTCACAGGTCCAACAGCCCACCCACTCATCGGACATGCAATGAAAACCTAATCCTGCCGGATTTAGTGCACCTGTTTGTGCCCACTGCGTGTGTGTTTGTGTCTGATCAGACCTCATGCAGATGCACTGCTGTTGTCAACAACAGGGGAAAAGGGGGTCAGGTCCAATGACTAGACAAGCAAGTGACCGCGCGACAGTAATTCCACTTAATACAGTACAAGACTGTTTCTTGGAAATCGTTCGTACTTGGGTGGCTTTCCGAGGTGACTTGTGTAACTGTCCAACAAAGATTTTTTTTTTTTTTAATAAATAATTCCAGTATGATTCATATTTGACGCATGTCGCTGACAGTTCTCTGAAACGCTTTTCTCAAATAATTAAGAATCATTCTGCAAAGTGGGTAAACAAACTAATTAACATAATTCGTTGCACCGGTGCCACAGTGCATCTGCGGTGTCCGTCTGCTGACACAAACTGAATGGACACACAAAAATGGGGGGGGTGAGAAAGTGTTGTGTACAGCACTTCAGTCAAAATGTGCTGGTGACTGTGGAAAGAGGCAAGAGCAGGACACAAGGCACTGTAACCTGAATGAAGTGTAGTAGATACATAATCACCTCAGTAGTGACGTGCATGTATCTGATGTTAGCTTACATTATGATGCCATTGAATGATGATACAATAATACACAATGTGGGCTTGCTAACGGGCTTGATACACCACTGAGTGAAACTAGCTGCAGCATATTATCCTGACTAGACTCAACCTCTTCATCAGTGATTTAGTTATGGATAACGGTATCTGAGGATTTGTAGTTACTTTGCTTCTCACACGTTAACGTGGCTGTGGCTGAAACTAATTACAGCCCATCTTTGATGTTATACCAGGAAAAATCAACTCCTCACGAGGTAGGCAGGACGCAGCCCTCACTTCAGTTTCAGCCGGAGGTCAAGGAACATTTAAAAAGAGAGACACAGAGCACAGACACACACACGAACCTTCACTCTTCTAAGTAAACCTGTTTAAGTTCAGCCTGTGCAGCAACAAGTGGTAATTACAGAGTAAGTCGAAGCGATAAGGTATTGAAGCTAACAGCTCAGGTTTGCTATATTAGCTAAGAGAAGCTCAGGTAACAATCACCACCACAGTACAAACCAGGAATCACACCGTGCACTCAAATCAAGTCAGCTGCTTCGTTGTAGTAACAGGCCCAAGGTCCAGACTGGGAACAGTCTCTAAATGAATTATGAAGCTGTTGATTTAAGGTTAAATCAGTCGCATTATGTTGCTGTGATGACACAAACCAGGCCTCCAGTCAAAAACAAAAAAAACTTCTCCAACAAATCATCTCCAGATTTATTGTGCCTTCTGTACAAATTATCCTAATGATGAAAAATATGCCATGTATAACACTGATAACGTGATCTATGTCATCTACAAAGCACCATTGTTCTGCCTCTCCAGTGGCGCTGATGCAACATCCTTCATGCCTGATAAGCAATGCTCAGCTTCCAGACTGCATTGTGTCAGGCCGTGAATGCATATTCCCATTTCCCTGACACACATCCTGCATTTCTTCAATGCATGTGCCAGATGAAAGGAGCAGCGAGTCTAAATGTCATTCTGCGTGGGACAACGATGAGTAAAATGTCTGTCTATCCACATGTGAATAAATAAATAAATATGCATGTAATTCATTTGTTGATCAATCTCGTTATCATTTTCTTGATTATTTGATTAATTATATGCACAAGTCTTGAAATGTGTAAGACAAACTGAAAATACAGTGAAAAGCTAAAACATATTGTTAATCTCATAGAAAAATGCATGTTTTTGTTTACAGCTGGTTTACAATAGTTCAATAATCAACTAATTTCTGCAGCTGTTAAGCTACATGGATATTTATTGTCTTTAAATCGGTGTGTGTTTTTAATGAGGAGGAGTTAAAAAAAAAAAATCACCGACTGACAACATCTTCGCTCACAGTGAATCAAGCAACTGCATTTAAATTGAAATGGGGCGACTGCCAATATCTGCACACACACGCAGTGGAATCCAAAAAGTTTAAGACCACTTATCCATTCAAGCGCCTGGGAAACAGGCCCACGTATACATACTTAATAATTTACAGCTGTTTCTTGGAAGTAACGGGGAAAGGACTATGTACTACAAGTGTGACTGTAAAGGTGTGACCTTGGACAAAACCCAGAGCTTTATTTTTAGGATTCTGAGTGTTGTCCAGACTCGGAGCCCATTCACATGGTGCAGGGAGCTGGTAGTTACACAGTGCAGCCTTGTGAAGCAAAGGTAATGGGGTTAATTTGACTCACTAGCCTTGAAATGCAGGTCACAATACTTGATGCTTGCACGATCTCCAGGTTTGGTCCACTGCATGCTAACTCGTTTACTAGGGACAGTTTATATAAAGTTATATTTGCACCACCAAAATGTATGTACTTCTGTGCTTGTTAGCTGATCAGACCTCATTCTCCGCCACAAGTCACTGCTCTAACAGTGGCAACAAAAACAAACAACCCTGACATGTTTGCACAGAAGAACACAAATAAAACAAAAGGAGGGCATTCAAAATACTTTCATACATGTCACTCATTTCTTTTCTTTTAAGTTAATTTTAAGGCTCGTAACTTTGCACTCACATTCATTCCCCTGCGGCTCCAGTCAGTCAACTTTTTTTCCCTCTACCTCCTCACATGGGTTTCAAAAAACTCAAGTTTGCCGGCATTGAAGTGATATTTTTAATTAACATGCAGACTGATACCTCACGGCTCCTTCATAACTCATGACTGATGATGCACTGTAACTGCAAAAAATACATAAATTATGACCGCTCACACTTAATTCACAGTAATTCAAATCAGAATAATCACTAGAAATCAGAAATTGGCATTAAAATGTTTTTACTACAGTTTTACACTGTGGTAAAAACTGATCCGTGTCTCACAGAGAATTAAAAAAATAAACAAAATCTGACCATTTCACCTGCCTGTTAAAACGCAGCTGTATATACAAATGTATAAATGTCATTAATACAAGAAGCACAAGATTGTGACTTTTTAAAAATATGCTATATCTGATTGTCGCAACTCAGCCCGAGTCCTCCTTCACATGCTACGCCTGTATGGCGTCTCACTTCCAAACGCTCTCACTGGTCTGTGACACATATTGCTCAACAAAAGACCAGGTGTTCTATAGGCTGAAAGCCTTGCAATATTAATCAGTGTGCCTTGTTGCGCCCCATGTTCACCACTTCAGCAATTTGTAAGCATTTGCTCACAGCTCTCTGCAACCAAACACCCCTGACAGCCTGAATCACTTCACACAATTCAGCCAGCCAGTGAAGAGGAATCAACAAATGCTGTACATTCCCTGTACAGTAAGGAAAAAAAAAAATCTTAGAGAATCAAGTATTTAAGGCAGCAGCGAATGTATTTCTTTACATTGTTCGTTAACCTTGATTAATCAATCAGATTATGAAATATTAAGAAACTTCCTGCCACTGTTTTTGAGAGCCCAAGGGCATGTCTTCAGATGTCAAGCTGACAAGTCAAACACATAAAAGGTTGCATTTACTGTCATATAGGACAGAGAAAAGCAGTAAATCATCGCACATTTGCAAAGCAACTGAAACAATCACTCAGTTATCAGAATAGCATGATTAATAAATTATTTGAGCTTTATGTGTAAAACTCCTTGATATAGAAAAATAGTACCATATGCACCAAAAATATAAAATACGACTATGTATAACAGCACAAATAAAAAAAAAACAGCCCTAGTTGTGCTTTTCAAGGTGAGGAGGTTTTCACAGCATCACTACAATAGAAGAAAGTGATCTTGCCTCGGATGGATATGCTCTATTGAAAGTGAAGCAAAAAGCAGCTGTGCCACTTAAGATTCAAAAGAACGACAAGCATTTTTATTCGTTTTTCTTCAACTACCTCATTTTTATGCAACCGTCTGCCCTGACCCTGTCACGGACTTATTTCTAATTCAGGAAAAAAAAAAAAAACACACACACACTCAGTGACAGAGGGCAGTGGGATGGCAACTACACATTTTTGGCGTCAGTGTTCATACAGAGGCCAGCAGTCGTCAGCTGGGGGGAAATTAGCCCCAGTTTGTGCCTCTCATTTATTGACATTTGAGTGTTTGAAAAAGACCAAATGGTTGTTTCAACAGCACGTATCAACATCCTAAAAAACTCCTCTATTCAGCTGGATGAAAAAAAAAATGTCTGCTGCACAACAAAAGGCGTATTTCATCAATTTTTAAAGTTGTAACTTAGAAGGAAATGACATGTCTTTGTTCTTTTTGTGCAAAAAGGGACGTACTAATACATGATTTTGCAAGAGATCTGAAACTAATAATAGTTAATTTTACATTTTGGTTCATGTTTTAGGATTTGAGCAGACACGTCATCCAGCAGTTATCATCTTGTTTTGACTAGAAAGCAGCACCATAACTTTTTTTTTTTTATTGTGCAGCAAACACAACACTGTTCATCCAAATGTTTAGAAGAATGTAATTAGGATATCTTCTGAAGTGTTGTCTAAACAATCTTCTGGTTCATCTTTTTTTTTTTTTTTTAGCAAAACAGATGTTTACCTCTGCAATTCCAGTGTAAACACATCAGGGACAAACAAAACCTATGGTGCAACTTCACTGCTTTTAGAGCAGCTCTGTGCAAGCCGATGGGAAACATCAGTAAAGCTGCTACGATTAAGTCCAGTGTGGAAATATATATGTCTGCATGCAACCAAGAGAGTTCATCTGCCGAGTGCACTATGCACGAGGAGACACTATCTTACCTGTGTAGCCTGCAATCCAGCCCCATGAAGACACCATGGCCAGCAACCATTTGAACATGATTCCTTCAATGTGCCAGAAAGTGGACCTGTCCCATATTCTCAGCGGCTGGAGAAGCAGCAGGTATAAGCAGTAGGAAGGGATGGCTACACAGTTGTTGAGGAACATAAACACAAAACGGAGCACAGCCTTGAGCAGAACCCAGCCCAGTTTGCCGGCCCCGTCCAAGAGCTGTGCCATCCTGATACACACCGTCTGAAACAGAGACACAGCAGCGGTTAGCATCCCCGGCTTTGACTTGGGCTTGTTTGACAGAAAGAAAAAAGAAAACAGAGACAAAACAAGTCAGGTGTGTACTCAACATAAGCATCACTGTAAACAAACTGACTTGCTCTAAGCAGGACGACGAATCCGCAGAAGAAGCCAATGACGGACCACACACTCCAGAGAGGGTCTGCCGCGAACCGGTTCAGGGTGAGGCTACTGCACGGAATTTACATGAAAGGCGCGTAGTGGATGCTATTTTCAGATTATTAATCATTAGGCTTTATTCTGGACTGTGGCGGTTTGTTATTCGTGACTGCCCGATAGCTAGCCGCCTAGCCGTACCAGTAATACATGCGAAGACAGCACCATAAAAGGACCAGTCGCACGGGACGTGGTCATGGCATGCTAGCTAGCAGTAGGCTGAGTTAGCATAACGAGAGCAGATGTCATTAAATGTGTCAGGTGTGACAACCCGTGGGTTATAACGTTATTGCGAAACTTGACTGACACACACATAATAGAGGTAATTCATAGGCACGAGCGCGGGTGTGTTTTATGACACAATATCAAACGTTAACTCGGGCTGCTGGGTGTCTGGAGGGCTGGTGCAAAACTCAATATCCGTGTGTCTCAACCAAGAATACAGACCCACCCTGTAATTTAGTTTAAGTGTTGTAGCCCGTGTTACTCACCCCAATTAATGTCAGTGAAGCATCCAAGGACAGCTGGGGATGTAGCTAATTGCTGGAGCGAGATAAACTATATCACGTGTAGCTATCCTAAACGGTTAAGTTAGCAATTTCTGCTACTTGACATGTTCCCTCTTCTATCAAATCCAGGGATAGCGGCGGAAACGTCTGATAACGTTACTACAAACCCCGTATTTTAAAACCGCAACTGCACCCATTTAGCTAACGTTATCCAGGGGCTGCTCCGGGGTACTGTGTCTCCCGGCGGGGACGGTTAGCTCGCTAGCTAGCTAGCAGGCAGCTCCGCTCGAGCGTCGCTGACTCCATCTCAGTCAGAGACACCGGGATAAATCCACCAATGCATCATCATCATCATCATCATCGCCGCCGCCGCCGCTGCCGCCGTCGTCGTCGTCGTCAAGTTAGCTAGCTACCGAGCTCCCATTAACGATTGTAAGCGAGAGGCGGTTCGTGCCGGGCCTCGGGTCAACGCTGCTCGTTAGACAAACGCCACACAACGCACACACGACATGTGCACATCAGATGAGGACAACAGCGATTTCTCGTTTCTCGGCTGGCATCACCCGTTATCTCTCTCTAGAGCCCCGGCTCACAGTAATGCAGCGTCAATGTACACAAAACAACACGCTGAGGACGGAAACTGGTCCGACCTTCCTTAAAAATAAAAGCTCTAGCTGAGGGTAATTATTGTTTCTATGCAGGATTAGGAAATTATTGAAAGGGTTTTAAAAACTGATGCTCAATAGCTTAACAAAAGTAATCAATTGTATTGACATTTTCCATTTATTTGTGTGTTTTTCCTACTTTGTTATTTCATGAATTATCTTACCTGTATGGTTGTGTTATTTCCAGGAGTTGGAGAAATGCTTCTACATTACACTTTGTCTGGTGTCACTTGAATTTTTGTTGCTTGCAAAGCTTAAATTGTTTAATCAATATGTCTTAGATAATATTTTACCTATGTGGTGCAAATTCCATAACAAAGCTACAAATAGTAGTAGTAGTAGTAGTACAATAGTACATGGATTTTATTTTGAAAACCGTAAGTGGAGGTTTCACTTTTACTCCGTCTGACTTGATGCTGTGATGCTTCACCTCCAGCCTCTCGCCCGTTAAGTGCGCAGACTCCTTGATGTCAAGTGCTGATGATTTCAGTCTTCATGAACAAGAAACTGTCTCTCTAATTTTGTGACTAAATCTTATGACTTCATTTTAAGTCATCTGGACTGATTCCCAGCTGCAAGTAGTTTTCAGATTACATCATCACCATCATCATCAGTGTGGGTGTGTGAGTTCATCAAAGTCACTGCAATTACCTGTCTTTAAAATAGAAACTGCACAGATTACAGTTTGCATCATTATTTTAGTATGTGAATATGGAGATGTAGGACTCGTCTTCATAACAGTTGGTGAAAACAAAAGAAAAGCATCATATTAAAGGTCAACATGATGAACAATGTAAAAATATAGAAGGTAAATTTATCTAGTGGAAACAGACTAGATGCTGACCATTTAACATTATGATTCAGACAAGTGGGGGTCTGACATCAGAGATTTTAGTGCTCTTCAGACAAAGATGCTGCATTAATGTCTTCGCTCTGCCCCCTGGTGGTGTTTTTAGATGACAGTAAATCCAAGGACATTTGTACCAAGTTGCCCTAGAGATCACTGTATGTATGAAATATGAATGGATAAAAAAAATATAGAGGAAATTACAAGTGTTTCTGGTGGGTGATGTTCACCTTCAGGTTATAGAGAAGGCCACATATGGTGAATCATATTCTGAATGACTCCATTATTCTGTGTGTGGAAGAATTGCACTCAATTAAACTTGATCTTTTAATCGTTCAACAAAATATTTACATTTTCAATTTCTACAAAACAAAAATGGGGCAAGCACAAAAGCTAAGCCACATTTTTCTAGAAGCGAGAGTATGCTCCCCTCTGTGGGGCAGGCTGGGCTCCACCCTGTTGGAGCTGGTGGCGGAGCTGCTGGGAGTAAGGATCCTCCAGGGATTTGACCGACACTGTTGTCTTGGGCCCCGTCTTCCACTCGGTGCCACTCTCATCCACCACGGAGGCTTCCACAGTGACGGTGTGAGTGCCGAGGATGGAGAAATTCAGCAAAAACTGGGTGCTGAAGTAGTCGTTGTGGGGCTCTACCCGCTGCTCAATCTCATTAGTTTTAGTGTCGAGTGGAATCTGAAAGGCAGAAAATATGGGAAGGTTATTGGCAAAGGAGCAACTACAGAGCTGCAGTGTAGAGTATATAGGGTGAAGAATATCAAATACAAGCCTGAATACATGGATCACCGAACAACACACTCAGGAGAATATACTGATGTTTTCTACTGAACTATATTTCATCAAAAATCAAAGATGAAGGTAAAAAGCCAATGCACACCTTGTAGTCAGGGCCCGTTTTGCTCTGGAGAACTGAAGTGACATTGAGACAGACAGACTGGATCTTCCTGAAGAGCCCAGGAGTCGACCCATGCTGCACCACCCCCTCCACTTTCAGCGTCAGCTGCTGGGTGTTCTGAACTGGGATCGGTTCACTCGGCGTTCGTGGGGATGGAGAGATGGCGAGCTGTGAAAAGTAAAACGCATGTTGAGATTGTGCCTTGGCATGGACAATCATATTGAAAGGTGTATGCTGCTATGATGTAAGTAAGTAAGTAAGATGTTTCACACCACACAGCCAGCATGTTCTTTGCCTTGGGATGTCCATATGTTCGCGCTTTTCTAATTAAAGTGGTTATATAATGAGTTAATGTACCTTGATGCTTGTTGACTGAAGCTTTTGGAAGAAGTACCTCTGGAAAGACAGTGGGACCTTCAGCAGAGCTATGACAGCATCACACAGACAACCTGTGTGCTGAAGGACAATAACAGCAAACAGTAGATTATTCACATTATAGGAAATCTGCTGCAGCTCATTTCCATCTCTAAACAAGTAAATGTCTTGTTGAAATCAAAATATATTATATTCTAATCTTTTTAGGGTGACTCCACCTTTTTAATATTATTGCAAGATGCATATATGAATCTAGGCACACTGACAAACATTTCAGAAACTATCTATTACTTGAGTAAATACAATTTAAAGGCAGTGACACTAATGGGTGCCAGTAGGATGACATTAGCTTCACAAATACACCCCTTGCGTAACATTAGCTAACACCAAAACGATTGATGAAGAGGGCACATGCTCATGCAGCGACCGGCAGCAAGTACGTCTGAACTTGAAAACATCTGTCACAACCTCCGGACACCCTGCAGCAAACCTGAAAGTATTACTACCTTAGTATAATGCAAACATGGCGACCACCAGGTTAATAACTCACCAAGTATGAAACTGGGGGGTGTTTCTTGGTGAGGCCCTCCACTTCCTCCAGCACATGGTTGAAGACAGACATCATCCGTCGCTCGTATTCACTCTCCGTCTGCACCGACCCCAGGGTGCCGTACTCCTGAAAACTAGATTAGAGAAACAGAGGGAGACAATCTGTTACAGACAAACGTCTGCCAGGAGACTGCCTTCAGGGGATGAGTGCCATATCAAAGCACTGTCAGTACAAAACACTCAAGCATGTGGATACAGTGAAAAGCCTTTCTAAAGAAATTAATAAGATGCATTTATTTTCATAAAAGGACAAAGAATCTACAGTTTCTAAACTGCCAAATCAGTGAAAACCTAAAGACGTTAATAAAGAGAGACGTACACTTTTCTTCCTAAAGCATCGCAAAAATTTAAACCAAACTACATTGTTCCAGCAACATCTCTCACCTGGCTGCCTGTGGGTCCAGGATCAAAGCTTCTATCACATGGGAGACAAGCAAACAGCTCTGTTGTTGTCTGGACGGGCAGTTAAGGAGAAATACATCGCAGTAAAGAAAATAAACACTGTGCCAGTGTGACTGTGTGTAGCATGTTTAAGGATACAGCTCCACATTACGAAGGGTGGCATAGTCGGCGTCAAACGAGGCCTGGTGTAAATCAGCGTAACGTGCTGCAAGACTTCTGAACTCGTCCATGCACACCTTCATCTGTGGGGACAAAAAAAAGAAAAGAATTTGATACATTTATTTTGGATAGTGAAATAGGCTGTTTTAACAGGATGGATTTTATAATGCGCCTCTCAGGTGAAATATGTGCCATTATGTACCATTTAATTTTCACAGATTTGTTTTAGTCCCTGAATAATAATAAGATACAAAAATATATATCTCAAATGCTACCTCAGTACAAACAGACACAAAAGATGCCAGGCAGCAGTCTGGTGAGAATATGGCGCGCGACAGCATCTATACAATGACTTTACAATGTGACAGCTTTGGAAAAATGACCTGTTCCCTGCAGGGTTACTTCTCTGCAGAGACAATGTCTCACCTGTAATGAGATGCGGCCGCAGCGCTGCAGGTCGTTGCCTGAGGTGAGGGCGATGGTGGTGGCGATGGCAGGAGGAGGGCTGGTTTTCAGGCTGTTGCAGGTACAAATGAGCTGCGACAGGGCTTGCAGGGTGTCGATCCGCAGCTTAATGAACTCGCACTGGAATGTAAGGGGGCTCAGAGGAGTGCTGGCAGCCTGGAGGAAAGGATTAATCAGATAATGTGTGCATAATCATGGTTTAATTACCACAGTTAAATAGTTACACAGGCCGTGTTGAGTTGACCTTACAAGATACAGTCAGATATTAGGATAGAGATAATCCATTAATAGAGATGCAGTGAAACCAACTTCAACAGCAAAACTCTCTAGACAGACTATGAGCTGCTTTAAAGCATCATGTCATTGGTGAAGGAGGGACTGCAGTGATGTTTTCTGACAGGCAGATGTCTGACAGTGAACTGACTGTGAGGGAGGCGATGCCCTTTTGGTAGGAGCGCAGGGCCTCGGCGATGGCGCTCATGGCTCCACTGTAGTCTCCGTCCTCCACGTGACTCAGGCACTGCTCAGCCTGGGAAAACTCCTTCAGGCTGTTCAGCCAAAAGTAGAAGTGCTCTGACGCCACACGGGTTCGCAGACTCTGGTACAGCTCGCTGGAGAACTCATGGCATCCCTGCCGATTAATGATAAGCAGTTTAAGAGCAGGACATGTGACACCATTTTGATTACAAAAACATTGGATGCATGTTTTTTTTTACCATGCGTGAGGCTTGCCGTGCAATACGGTACACTGTCCAGCCATTAGCAATATTCTCCAGCTGTTGTTTGATGACTGTCTTCACATCAGCTGACAGAGACGACTGGCTGGCAACAAAAATCACTGTTGCCAAGGAAACCTGGGGCAATCACAGTGAGCAGAATGAATATTAAGAATCAAAAACAGGGAAACTATTTACACAGGCAACGATGAAATGACAAAACAATAAAGAATATATTTAGAATTATATTTATATATAAATGCTGTTTTGGGTCTGCTACAACCTAAAGGCTTCATTTAACTATTGTCAGACTTCTTTAATTCACTGTCTCCACAGCAGCTAATGTGTGACTCATGCTCAGTCTCTCACCAGAAGCTCTTGTTGCTTGTCGGTGGAGGAGTGACTGGCCACTCTGTAGAGGTCCACCAAATCTCCCAGCATACTGTCACCCAGCACCGGCAGGTGGGCGGCGATGGCTGCCAGAGCGTGGCACATGAGGACACGAGAGGAGTCACAGGATAAGTGGAGCTGGCCGAGCAGGAACTCCACAGCTGATTGGCTGAGATGGGGTCGACTTTTCAGCATCTTAACCAATGAGGTGAGGGCCGTCTGGAGTTGACACAGTAAAACAAAGTGGGGAAAGTTGGGTATAACTGCAAGACAGTTGTAACACGGACAGGCTATTGGATGGATTGATAATAAATAATAAATGACAAAGCTTTATTCATTTTGTGTCTTTGAAAAGCAAAAAGCAAAATACTAATAATTTTAGGCCAAGCTTTCCAAATGTTAAACATTGCCTAAACACATGAAATGTTATCACAAATCTGAGCACACATTTCATATTGACTTATAGATGTGACAGTTACCTATACCACGTGCTGAGCACATTTCGACTGCTGCCAAAAAAGTACAGATGCTCAATCCAATCCACTGACATCAACTGCCTTGTGGTAATAATTTCTTACTTTGAGAGTGGCCTGGGCACTGGGGCTGCTGTCCTGACTGCAAAGCATCAAGAGGGACTCCACTCCCAAAACTGTGTCCTGCTCCAACTGCACAATGTCTGAAGAGGAGGAGGAGGAGAAACAAACACACACAGCCTCTCAAACACAAGAGCAAACATCAGGCGGGTGAATCTGAAATTAAATCATTTGCATGAGTAACTGGCATTAGAGTAATCCCTAACCCAGGCCATTAGTTGTGGCAACCAACCTTTTTCTGGACAGGAAATGGCAATGTTGGTGAGCACTATGACCCCATGAGCAGCCACTGCCAGGTTGCTGTGGTAACAGCATTCTTGCGCCAGTTTAACCAGGTCAGTGAGCCGGGGGGGAACTGAGGAGCTACCTGAGTGATGGGAGGAATACAGATCAGCCCAGTGTTGTTCTTTCCCATAGACACAAATAAGAGCAGATAAAGCTGAGTAAATATAAACAGCACCTGTGATATTACTGAAGTACTGCTTGATGGCGATGGTCCCCGAAAGGGTGGAGAGAACAGCCAGCATCCCCAGCTTCAAGCTGTTGTAAGGGCTACTCAATGCACACTCACACAGGGTCTGTAAACACATACTCATATTACCTACAGATTTCTCACAAACACGAAGAAAACCATGCAGTGCACTTTCAACACCTCAGAGTCTACCTGAGTGTTTTCTCTGATCCAAAGATGAGGAGCCTTTTTGGCCAGGTACTTTAGGTCATTAATTGCGAGTCTCTTCACAGCTTTCCTTGGGTCATCTTTCAGGTACTGAAGGAGGAGCTGTAACTGTAAAGACAAGGATTCAAGTAGCAGAGGTCACAATTACAATCATACTACAATAAGTACAGAGGCTAACCACCAGCAATCATGTACAGCTCTGTCCTGGTCCCTACCTGCTTGGGGATGTCGATGAGCGAGGAGGCGGCCAGCTGGGTGAAGGTGTGTAGGGAGACGATCACCATAGGGGTGGAGGGATAGGAGTTGACGAGGTGCTGCAAGAGCTCTCTGCTGCTGGATGCTAAGCTGGCGTCATGGTGCATGTGCTGCAGCATGGGAATGAGCTTCAGCTTCAGCTCCACTGGAGTGTCCAAACCTGGGGTCAAAGGTACAGACAGAAGAGGAATTCAACCTCGTGAACATAACACTTTCCTCTAAACAGAAATTGTCGCCTGGACAATTCACTATGAATTTGAAATATTTAATTTAGTGAATGTGATTTCACCTTGAATCATCTCACTGAGTTTGTTGCAAATACCAGCTGCAAAGTCTCTGAAATTTAGAAAACAACATAAAAACAGATCAAATTCATATTATCCAAAATGCCATCCCATGTTTCAACACTGCATCTCAGTTTAAGTAATGAATTTCTTTACTTTGACTGTGCCGAGAAGCTTGCAGCAGCAAATATGGCAGCTTCCACTTCCACATTGTCATGAGAGTCCAGACTTTGGCGTATGGTGTGGTGGGCATTCTTCCTCTCTGGGATGATGGAGGCCAAACTACCAAGCATCCTGAAGAGAGAGAGCAACAGCGAAAACTGTTTTCAGTCTTGGACAACTGGAAACCAGGACGTTAGCAACCATGTATTTCCCCCAGTAGAATAGCTTATGACACAAATCCTGTGCCAACCAATAACATTTTTTACCTCAGTGTGATTGCTCTGGCCACAGGGTCATTGCTATGAATGACTGAAAACACCCTTTTAACAAACTCATCCACATTGAGGATCTTCTCCAGGTGTTTCTCACTCTGTTGAGTTACTTTCAGCACACAGAGGCGCAGAAAGTTGTTTCTGGAATCAGAAAAAAAACAAAAGATTACATTAAAGGATGTCTGTTCCACAGTAAAACCAGTCCCACTAATCACATGCCACATACACGTTACCATTAAAGCAGGCATTATAATTCAAAATGTAACTGGGCAGCTATGGTATCTGTCAACACCAGTGTGTAAAGGGTCCATACCCCAGTCTGAAGATGTCTGCTAGCTTCAGAAAGGCGGAGTTGATGAGGATGGGGAACGGGTACTTCTGGAAGAGTTTGGGGAAGAGCACCACAGCCTCACACTGCTCCCCCAGCTTCCCCGACCGCAGCCCTGGAAATGAAGCAGTTTATCTGGTCACAATAAAGCAAACACACACCTCATATGGTCACTAGCGTTAAGCAAAAACAAAACACATCATACAGTGCAAGACAGCGCACACAAACATAGGACCACAACCAAACAGAACCTTATGCTAACCAGTTAGCAACACCGGCTAACGCACCTTTATCCAGCTCCATGAGAGCGGAGTTAGCGTCGAGCTCTTGTTCTCCATAACAAGCCTCTGACAAGAAAGAGCGAGCAGTGGAGAGAGACATTATTGTATAGTTTTTAATCACTTAATAAACCCAGGCTTGTCTCCCATTGATCGCCAGGTTATCAACTGTTCATGAGAACAGAAAACCGAAGAACCGGTGTCACTTCGAAATACTTCCGGTGTGGGGTTTGTTTTTTTCCACAATAAAATTTTAGCAACATATTCATCGTTGAAGCTTCATTCATTTACTTATTTACAACGTTCTGACAATATAAGCATAAAGTTACACATTTGTATGGGTTATACATATATATAAGTTCGTGGTTATTTTTGATTATGAATTTACTTACAAAGCATATCATCAATGTAAAAAAAAAAATGAGACGCAGTGTTATAGATTGAACCACACAAAAGATATCTATATTTATTTTGACCTTACCCCAAAGCAACTATCATTTTAACGCATCAATAATAGTCACACAATGATACATTATCATCACCACTAGTTTTACTAGTTGTTGTCGTGAACTTTACAAACTGGCGGCTCAGACAAAGCGGATGTAGACGCACGCACCGGAAGTCGCTATTTCCACCAATGGCAGAGAGCGACGCAAGTTTAGCGGGGGATTCGGTCTCGGAGCCTGAAGACCTGTTCGCGGGAAACACAACCAGGCAGCAGCATCACGGGGGAAATACACCGACAAACTTCTTTGGATTATACAAAAATAAGTCCAGATCGTTTTCTGGTGGAGTGTAGCGATGCTTTTCCGCTCTATCGTTGACAGAGGAGTGGGCAGACGGAGGCAGCACGGTGAGACGATCAGTGTGTGTGGAGGGATCACTGTGGCTTATTGTGCTACTTATTCAGCTAAAGACGAGTCCTTAGCTAGGTTCACACACAGAGGAGTAAGCTGAATATTTCTGTGTCCTGTCTGCATTCACTTTATTCACATTGAGGAGTTTAAAAGCTGCATTAAGCAGTTAAATAAGCATTTCCAAAAGCATGTTACTTTCCCACATAAAAGCTGAAGGACGTGTAAAAATGTACAGGGGAGTTTCAAAGGTGAGCTGTGGTGCCGCTAAAAGTTTCATGCATCCATATACGTGTATCTTGCATTACTTCTCTCTCAGGACCAGCTCCCTTTTATATAATATATAATCATGGATTGTGTACTTTTGGGCACCAAACCAATCAGATCTCAATACTCATTTCATTAAAATGTATAATATATTTTGACCTAATCGCGGCCTTGATAGGCTCCTGTGACTTGAGGTTTCTGGATTAATGACTTCAATTGTGTTACAAGACTCATGCAACTTACATTTCTAGTCATTTTAAGTTACCCTGGTGGCAATTTTATTAAGGACATAAGGAAAGAGAGAATTCACACAGTTCAAAGTGACAACAGATTATTTGGTTTAACCCACAGTCTAAATCCAAAAGACAGTCAGCACTACCAGGTATGACCAAGATCATTTCAAGTAAAAAGTAGCATAGATAAATCAATAGTAATACAAAGCTATCAGTTTATGGAACAATATTAACAAAGAATTCAAGGAATGTAAAACGAACATTGTAATTATACATCAAGAGGCTGTATTTTGAGGAAGGGCAGGGACATGGTTGATTGGGTTTTGCCCTGTTCTGTTTTATTTTGAAAGGTAAATCATGTAGGTACAAAATGGAGGCAGGGGTGTGTTGGCCTGCAGCTAGCTTTATTGAAATCTTATAGATTTTTTGCTTTGTTGCTTTGTTTGGTTTTTGGAAAAGAGACAGATTTTGTATCGGCATTGTGTTGCTCAATGAGTGAAATTAACTAGCACATATAAAAAATGATATATATATTCATTCTTAATGTACTGGACAGACATTCTTACATAACTGGAATATTTTAATTGACCCAAGCTTTAAAGACCCATCACAAGTGCAAACTCTCACTTAATGCTCTTTTCTGCACAGCCCTCCCTGCAGACTCCTGGTCCAGGTATCCTCTGAGCTCCCTGCTGCAGGGCTACCAGTGTGTTCGACATGATGAACACATCTCCTATGGGAACCTGGGAGACTCAGTACCACCATTTGGACTGTCTTTCTCCTCTGGTAACCTACCTGTATTTTATCCCTACACAAATCACATTGGAGCTGGTGGCTGTTGTCATTTTATTTCCCCAACTGTTGTTTACCCTCCTCCTCTCTCATCTCTCTCTTTAGCCGGAAACCTGTGCAACATCCTGGCAGCAGCTAATGAAGAAGGAATTGTTAGGATCTACAACACAGAGAGCAGAGAAAGCCCACTTCTCAAAGGTATGTGTGACACTCCTTTGTTCTCAATTGTTCTGTCTGTTATGAGGAAATATCAAGGCTCATGGTATGTGAACTTTACAGAGTGGCTGGCTCATGAGAATGCAGTCTTTGACATTGCCTGGGTACCGGGAGAGCCCCAGTTGGTAAGTATACATTAATTAATTAATCATGGTCCAATGAATATCAGGTTAAGCCAGAAGCATCATTTAAATTCTGTCTTTATAAGTGTTTATTGATGTGTGTGTGTGTGTCTTTGTATGAATATTTGAGACCTATTTATTCATTTTTTCATATGCTGTTGTGGCTTCTTGAGATTTCTTTTTGTTTTTTTGCTGCACATTTTAAAGTCTTGTTGTATCCTCCTCAGGTGACTGCTGCAGGTGATCAGATGGCCAGGTTATGGGATGTAAAGTCAGGAGACATGTTGGGCAGCTTCAAGGGCCACCTCTGCAGCCTCAAATCAGTTGCATTCGCACCTCAGGAGAAAGGTACATTATACGCCTGAGAAAATACACTGCCAGCAGAAATTACTGTTCCTTCGCTGTCTCTCAAAATACACAGCGTTGTTGGTGTCTAGATTATGTAATACATCATATTGAAAGTAGACGTAGGAGCTATGGTAACCTGTTAATAACTGGAATATTTATATAATATTTTCCCTGCTGTTAGATTTTGATCTAAAAATACAAAGGAAGAAACACTATGTTGATGTTAACTGATGAGTAGGTTTATGCATAACATGGGAAACCGGCTCATAATGTTAAATTCTTAATTTAATATTCACATGTATCTCATTAACAAGGCTTTGTTCATTCTGCGATCAACAGCTGTGTTCTGCACTGGAGCCAGAGATGGGAATATAATGGTCTGGGACACCAGGTGCAGCAAAAAAGGTATTGGTTAGATTAGATTTCAGTTTCTTTTTGGTACTCTGTGATGTTTTTATTTTGCCACACCCCCATCTTATTTTGGTGGCAATGGTAGAAAATGACAGACTTTACAAGGCAGAACCAGAAAGGTTGTTGTTATTTGTCTATTTGACATAGTTTGTGATTGTCTGTTGTTGTGTCTTCCTCTCAGATGGTTTCTACAGACAAGTTAAACAGATCACTGGTGCTCATAATAAAGCAGAGTCAAACCCGCCCTCTAAAACGAAGAAGAGACGGAGCAGCATGCGCGGCATGGCTCCCAGTGTGGTGAGTGTCCTTAATAGTTTTCCCCTTTTTCATTGAAATGCAGTGAACTAGTTATCAGTAAGGTGAAGAGACAAGGGTGATCTTCAAAATGCTTCATCTTTGTTTTTTGTTGCAGGACACCCAGCAGAGCGTCACAGTAGTTTTGTTTCGGGATCAGCACACCCTCATCTCCTCTGGAGCTGTTGACGGGTAAGACACCGCTGTTACCTGTTATTGATGTGCACGCTTTTGTGAAATTACTCATCAAAGTTTTGCTGTGTTGTGTTGATTTTTCTGTGTCTGTCCTCCTAACCAGAGTCATCAAGATGTGGGATCTGAGGAAGAACTACACTGCACACATTCAGGATCCTGTTCCACTGCAGATGTACCCATACCCGGGCTCTTGCATGCGAATGCGACTGGGTTAGTTTTGTGCTAAATTTGTCAATGTCACATTTAGAAATGAATGCAAATCATGAAAAATAAACCGACTTTTTTTGCATGTCCTGCAGGTTACTCTGGACTTGCTCTGGACTCCACTAGATCCAATGTTGTGTGTAACTGCACTGATGATAATATTTACATGTTCAACGTCAGTGGGATAAAAACGACTCCAGGTAAAAACTGTGCTCCACTCCCACTATACATATTGTGTAACTGTGTCAGAGGAGGCCTTTTCCTTTTTTTATCACTTATTTACTTCCACCATTTATCACTAGATGGGGCTGCAAACTAATGTTATTTAGTTAAACTGTCACAGGGAGGACGTTCCTGTTGATACAGAGAAAATGTTAAAATGCAGGGACATTGTGCCCTTATACTAATACCTTTAAATGAGAGATTTGAATGTGCAAAGATCTGAGAGATTGGGAACCCTAACTGGGCAGCTAAATGGCACCAAATCAGCTGGCAGGACTCGGCAGCCATCTTGAAGCACTTTGAAAACATTGCAGTACGGAGCTGATACTTGTTGTGTAGGATCATTGTTTTTGTGCTTCTCTGGTTGCTTCTTCTTCAGGCCGATGTTATATGTTTGCATTTCTCTTTATTTTTGATATTAGTTTTAATATGCCTGCTTGTTTTTCTTCCACAGTGTCAGTCTTCAGTGGCCACCAGAACTCCTCCTTTTATGTCAAGTCCACCATCAGCCCAGATGACCAGTTCTTGGCCAGTGGCTCAAGTGACAATCACACATACATCTGGAAGGTAAGGAAGGTCTTAACTTTATTGTGTCCTTTATATAATGGAATTAGTTTTATGTTTGCAGTGTTGTTGCATAATGAATGTGTTTTGTTACATTTTAGATGTCTGACCCTCAACATCCTCCCATGATGCTTCAAGGCCACAGTGAGGAAGTGACATGTGTGTCATGGTGCCCAACAGATTTTACTAAGGTAGGACAACAAACATGCTCTATCATCTGTGTTATTATCATAGTCTCCGTCTTGTTTCCTGTGTGAAAAAGCTACAAATGATTGTGTATTTTGTGTTTCCCTGCTCTAAAGCTGAGTGGTTTTAATAGGCCAGGAAGCTGGATTTAGGCTCTGTGTAATCCCCACTGCTCTGTTGGCAGATTGCTTCCTGTTCGGATGACCACACTATACGGATCTGGAGGCTTCAGCGGGAAATGGATGGAGCGCAGTCTGCAGTGGGAGAAGCCAACCTTGTGGGCTGGGCACGTCCGAAGTCCCCCACAAGTAAGTATTTCATCTGCCTTCCTACATCTGATTTGCCATGTAATCATTTATATGCTGTTTGTTCTGCTTTCTTTATTTTTAGCTAGAAAAACATTTCTGGTGTTGTGCTGCTGTCTAAGCACATTAAATGTGGCAGAGTGTCTTCATAAATCATTGTTTTGTTGACAATGAATATAAAATATGTGAGTCAAACTACTTGGGGTGTCACAGTAGACTAACAGTGACTTCTGCTTTTGTCAAGGGGCTTCAGTCAGAGCTGAGACAACTCCTGCCAAGACCCAGAGAACAGAGAGTCTTGGGGGCCTGGCCTCACCCCGGCTGGCTGCCTGTGCTCCCAGTGGAGCAGCCCTGCCTCTGTCCTCGGGCACCACTTCACCTATCCAGTCTCAGGATGCAAAGGCTGCTGCTGCTCGCCAGAGAACACCGACCTCCATCAAGCAGTGGTTGTCCCCGAGCCATGGCTCCCCCAGACAGGTCAGCTCTCCCCTCCGCAGGGTGCTGAGCCCATGCTCACAGAGCCCAGTGAGCAGCAGCACCACCACCACCTCTCCGGCAGAGCGAAGGGCCAAACGCAGGCTAGAGACAGGGGACGGTGCAACTGCAGGCTGTGAGGGTGCAGAACAATGTGACTGTGTTTCTGAACTTTACCCTGTGGCCAAGAAAAGCCGGGCACTGTCTGGTATCTGCTGCCCCGCTCAGGAGAGCCGGGTCCAAATAGACTGTCACAGAGAAGACAAGCAAATTTCATCTAGACAGAGTGGCAAGGAGAATTACTCTCCCAGACGAATGGACTGGCTGTCAGTGATGGGACAGAAGATGAAGAAAGGTCACAGAAGCCCAAGAACTCCCAAAAGCCCCAGTAACTCTAAGAAACAAGCACCAGCTTCACCGGTAAGTACAGAACTCCCAGGTGTAGAAATAGAGCTCCTTCCTTTTTTTATTCTTTCTCTATACGAATACGAATTACTTCATTGATCCCCAAAGGGAAATTCATTTGTCTATCCTGCTCTCTTAAACAAAGCTGTTTAAATTTGAAATCATCAGAGACTGAAATAATGAAGTTCTTTTAGAAGTGGAACTATTTCTTCAAGGGAGAGGGATCTGGTTCTTATAATTAACAAAAGAGAAATTCACTGTGAAAACACAACATTTGTCATCTCTCCTGGCCTCCTGTATGTTGTTACTAACACATTCTTTGACTTTCTATTACCTGACATGTGGCCAGTTTAGAAACTCAGCTCAAAAGTTACTGAATCAGAAAAAGTGATAAGCAAAAGAAACACACAGAGTTACTAGTTGATTGATTCATTGTCAGAGTTAAATTTTACATGCATGTTTTTTATGGCCGGTGAGATGGCTGCTGCAGTTCAACTTGTGTGTTTTCTGTTTTTTCAGACAACCTGCTCACCACGAACCATGAAGAAAATCTCCACATATTTCACGAGGCCACCTCTGGAGTGACCCACCTGAGCAAATCAGATGTTCTGTGTTTGTTTAAAACGCTATGTTTTTATTTGGGGTATTTTTTAAGCAGGACCCACATACAATAAGCCTCTAATGACACTGATCTGTTTCCAGGTTATGTAAGTATGTGAACCTGGATTTGCACAGAGATGGACTAAACAGTCATTCTGAATATTTGATGCTCCATTTTCACAACCGAAGGGGCTGCCTTTTTTTTTTTTGAATTGGGTCATAGGTTTTTGCATTTTCCTCCTACACAGTATCTGGTGCTGTGGTGAATTAACCTGGTTTAGAAGTCAGCTTGCATTTTTCAAAGTAAATCTTTCATTTTACTCAAATTTGACAACTAACCAGTGCTGTACTGTTTAATACAAGAACCCATGTTTCATGAAGTTGTTCAGGAGATTGACTAGTTATTAAATCTCAAATGCAGAGAGAAATATTTGTCTACAGGTGTGGATATTTTTAAGTTCTGCTAAAAGAAAAAGAAATCACTGTTTGTGCTACATATCTGAAACCTTTTTAGGAACTTAACAAACTTTAAGCTGGTCACAGGTCATTTCTGTAACTGTAAGCAAGCCATTGTATCTATGTCTTATTGAGTATTTTCATACATGGGTTTTGGCCTTTTGGCCTTTTCTTACAGTACTACGCATGAAATTCAGTTTAATGTAATTTTTCATGAGCAAATGCTTATGTTGTTTATATGTACAAAATAACCAATGATTGTTGCTTGGCTCATTTGTATTTAATTAACACAAACTTGCTTTGGTCTGTTGTTATTAAATTGAAAATAGTTTTCAAAGTGTGTGTGAGTGCCATCACTCGTATAAGGGCTGTAAGGACAGATTCCCACAAAATCTATGATAAACATGATTAAATGCTGCAGTCTTGATGTTTTGAATCAACTGCAGTAACTTTCTCTCACCATAAATACTGTACTTACTACAACTGCCACTCCTCATTCAGCAGCACAACGTCACGTATTTGTTTTTACATGTCACATGTTCAGGTCCCGCGATATCTGCCAGCTGATTGGTTGAAAAAGTTTCTAGGTTTTTAATACTCCGTCTGCGATTGGCCGTTGCGGCTGTCGCTCCGTGACGTAAGGCTGTCAAGCTCCTGCAGTCCACCAAACAACCGAGTCGGACAGACAGCGACGGAGCGGTGGCGCTGGGAGTGTTTTATGGCTGCCTACTCAGCACGACATCTAGTAGTTTGTTGTATTTGACAACACTTGGTCTTTTTAGAGGCCGTGAAACTAGCGCTCCGTGTTCAGCGAGGACTGCAGCTAAAACAAAGTAACTGGTTGGAGCACGCGGCCAACTTTTAGTGTTAAATGAGACTCAACCGTCGAGCGAAATTGAACTTCATCGATCGCGGATAGTTCTTCTGAAAATACACTGAGCGGAAGTCTAACTAGGATTAAAAACCAGCGCTTGAACACCTGGACACGGCGTTTCTACGGAGGACTGCATCGTTTTCACTGGACAGTCGTCTGTTGTTAACTTTTCTCCCTTTCGATAGCGGTTCAAACTGTTGTCGTAGTAGCATACATTAACGTCAGCTAATTTTTAGCTAGCTAGCAAGGGACGTTAGCTTGCAGCCTAGCAGCACAGTAGTTGGCAGCACTTTACAACTTAACTTTTTATGACAATGTCTTTCATACGTTTTGCAACAGGTAGACTATTTGCGAACACGATGATGCAACAAAAGACATCGGAAATTTAGGAACCTCAGTGGCATTTGTTTTGTGTTGGTTGTACTACAGGCAATGTCGTGAGTTGTGCTTTTTGGTTCGTGTTTTTGAAGATCGTCCCCGTCCTTCAGAAAACAAGTTATCCCAACGATGCAGCCTTTGGACACAGTTTAACGTCAGTACCGATCTAACATGTTGGATCATACACAGTAACGCAAGAACTGGATAACAGTCGAGCTTCAAGTGGTGCAGGTTTGCTGCGTGTTTTTGTGCTGATGTGAACGAAGAGGATCCCTATCAGTTGACCGAGGGATACAGTTGCTTGTCTTAAGTCTTCATCAGTTTTTTTTTTTTTTTTGCATCAAAATGTCGGCCATCTCTGCATCCGAGAAAGTGGACGGGTTTACGAGAAAGTCCATGAGGAAGGCCCAGAAACAGAGAAAATCCCAGGGCTCGTCACAGTACCGCACTCAGACCGCTCCGGTGGAGCTTTCGCCGCTGCCGCAGCTCAAAGGTACGGTAAGAGGATGAAGGGGTCTGCCGCTTAAAATAGGCTGGCTGTCATTATTAGTGTGTTGTGTGCTACGCTAAATCAGCAGCAATTACGTTCAGCCGGTGAAAGCAATTCACGCAAATTTTGCACGCACACAACAGCGTGCATAGCCCAAAACCAACCATGTTTAAACCTGCTGGCCAGGGCAATACACTGCTGCAAAGAGTTGTGTGCACATCTGCAAACATTTCACTCTCAGTTACATACTTCTTTTCATCTGGACATGCAGCTTGGAAGAACCAGAGGGAATTTGAAAAAAAAAAATGTCACAACTGTCTGCCAAAGTGGAGAACATCCGTTTTAGGTTCAGGGTTAACAGGTCCTGTTTGCTTTGCTTACATTACTGTGGCTCTGTGCTCTCTTCCAAGTTACAAGGTGTTTTTAACAGACTCAGAATAGCCTCACATGAGCAGTTGAGACTGAATTGACATGCACAGACGCATCCAGAGTGTGATGGTGAAGAATGAGTTCATAGGGATTTAATGCTTTTGCATCAAGCTGTTGTGGAGGTGAGATGCATCCCTGCCAGAGATATCTTCTTCAAGGTTGTGTGGTGCTCACACTTGAGTGTGTCTCTGTAGTCCCAACCTGTAGTCAGTGTGTATGACAACGCAACAGATTGGGCTGTTGGTGCTTTCCTCTTGTATATTAACGCTGTTAGAGAATGTTGAAAGTGAGCACGACATTGAGCAAGTTGAGGGAAAGCTCTGTAATCTTTTCTCTGTGGCTTGACAAGTTTATATTTTATGATGCTGCAAATCACTCTCAGTGAAAACATGCTGACGTACAACTCAAGTCCTGTGCCAGAGGCAGGGTTGCTGGAACATCTCAACAAAGAAACACGTATAATGCAGACTTAACTCGTTCCCATACATTACAACACAATAACCAAATAATCCGAACAAGAGCGTGTAACCTGCAGGTGGAAAGGTGCTTGATCTAAACTTGACACCAAAGTTTACTCACAGTACAACAGTTGTATTCCACACGACTGAAACACACCTGGTGAGAATGATCACAATGCACCTGAGGAAATTATAGTATTACAATCCAGGGAGGTTGTTTTTGTTCAGATTTAGTTTTTCCAGATACATATGCAGCTCTGTCACATCAGTGACAACAAGGAGCACGAACCTATAGGATAAGAGGTGGAACAAAAATGCTGTGTATCAAGTGACACATGGGATAATATGGGTCTCCCCTATTAGGCTTTGGAGAGGCTGTTGTCAGTAGATGCAGTCTGCTGTTGTATGTGGGTGGAGGTCTGGTATGCCATGTGACCTATCATGGAGGCCGTTCCTTACCTGTCGGTTGTAACGCTGCCCCTCCTAAAGGGGAAATGACTCACTCAGATATTTGTTGAGTTGTGTTGATTGCCTTTTCCTTAACTCCTTAAATGTGTATGACACATACACTTTTTTTTTTTTTTTTTTTTTACAGTTCGTGTTTTTTGCTAGTTGCACATTTGTTCCTTTGCTGTGTAGTTTAAGCCCTGATGGTGAAATTGTGTTGTGTATTAACATAATTTCAGTGTTTGATACCTGTAAAGTTTGGTTTGAAAAGTGCTCTGGCACCTGAAATGACAGCACAACAAACTTGGCCTAAGTATTGCTCTGTTCAACACAAAACTATCTCATCTTCACCTTGTGTACTGGTCACTTTCTGTGGTTGCATGACAAATCTAAGCGTGGAGCTGTCTGAGTACCTGTTGGGTGTTTTCCTGTGGCCTGCAGTCAAATGTGACACTGCTCTGTCTGCGGACTAAACACAAGTTATACCATCTGGCATTGTTTACTTTATTATTTTGATATTGATTTAGAGTTTTGGTTGAGCCATGTCTACAAAATATAACTTATATCACTGTAATTGAAAACACTTGTTTATTGAGTCACAGCATCATGTTGAATAGAGACAGGACTCTTGACATTGACAGCTGTGAAAGGCCCTGATCCCAATTCATATTCCCTTTTTAACAGAATGACACTTGAATTATTGAACTTAAATTTGCTCTCATTTATAACGCAGACATGTCTCAACAAACTTTCCAAAGTGTTGCTGTTACTGGCAAGAGCAGAGGTGAGGTTAGGGACTTGCCTGGTCAAGTAGCTGGAAGTTTTCATCATGTTTTGTTTTCAGCAAATGAGAAGCTGCATCTTCCCATTTGCTGAAAACAAAACATGTCAGAGCCAAGTTGCACTCAAGGTGTGCAGGCAGTTTGGTCTAAACTGTTTTATTGTTAACCTTGTATAGTATAGAGCAAATATAGTGGGTATGAACAATGCACCACAACGACAATAGCCAAAATCGTCTTGAAGCAGTGCGGTCACACCTGCCTTGTCATCAAGAGTCAAAATGGCAGCCAAATTATCCCGGTTTCTCCCACTAAAACCTCGAGGGTGCCTCGACTAGTGACTGCTTGTAGTATGTAAATCTCAGAGCTAAAGTTTTAACTTCAAATTCACATTCTTACACATTTCTTTAGTTTGCATGTCTGAGAGTAGAAAGGAGGTTTCAACCAAAATACAGTATTATTTACATTTAAGTTCTGTAGGAAAAACACCTGTCAGGCTGTGTCATATGAATAATAATTGGTATAGTTGCAATGATTTTACCGTACGTTAAGTGTAGACTTAATGCTAGAGGGCTGCCCACTTGCTCAACATTTGACACACACACACACACAGGGTTGTTATTTTGCTCCTGTGCCAGTGTATCACAGCTGTGAATAATCACCATTAAGACTTAAAGTTTGAGTTCAGTTGTCCCGAAGACTGCAGACTCCTGTAGAGTCAGACACTCTATGTGCATCTGCTTCTGGCAGGACGCCGCAGGCTGCTGTGCTCAGGATGCTTCCTTCTATATTGTTTGAAAAATGAGATACAAAGGGAGTCGTTGTACTGAAGTAGGGACATTTACTCTGTAAACTCAGCTATCCACCACTAAGGTAGTGTGGTGTACACAACAGACCTTATTCATGACCCATGTATTCACTTGTTCTTGGGCTTTTGACAGTGTCAGACGGTTTTCATTAGCACTCAGTCATACATGTTCAAACTTTGTATTATTCTGAACACCTGTTGGGCCTTTTGTTTAATTTTTAATGTATTGCATTTTGTTCCATTCATGAATGGGAATCCATAAATAAATCAGTAAGTCCTGTTTCTGTCTACATGTGTACTTCACCATGAGGATGTTTGCAGGATCAGTTGCAAGTGTCGGAGCTGGTTTATACTCATTGAATCTGCACCTGTCGTATGGTGCACTCATGGTTCACTCGAGGTTACAAATGGGCGAGATGCACAGGTAAAGCTGTGCATACTGAGGTGTACAAAACAAAATGGTGTCATCGTTGGTCTCTGAGGGGGGCCGACATTGTTCGCCGTTATTTGTGGTGTTGTGTTGTCGGCTGATAACACAGTTTGAATCCGTTAAGAGTTGCCTAAAAGCCAAAAGTGATAGGAGTACATGCAACGAAGGTCCTTTTTTATTAGTGTCGAGCACGTATCCGAACATCAGCTCCCAGATTAGTGTGCATGCTTACCTGGCCTACTTAACGTTACAGTTTTCAGATTATTAGCACTGGTCCTTGCTCCTAGACTAACTAGACCAGTTTCTCAAAGACAGTAGCCTGCAAAGATGCTTCTTCCCTCCTGCAGTGGAGAGGATGGCGCGCTTATAGCTCCTGTTGTGTGATAGACACTGAAAAGATGAGTCACTCAGAGACCAACATAGTTGCCATGGCAGCCAGAAGCCTTGAGAGCAAGCCAGGGAAATGTTTTACTTTCCAAATACAGACTGCTTCATTTATGCTGCTATTTCTGTCGCTGGAGTGAAATTTTGAGCTGAGCCATGGTTTCTAACTAGACCCAAGCTTACATTTAGGTGGTGTGGTGGTTCTTGTCAATAGGACTAAATATAGTACAGTCGCACCATCAGACTAAAAGCGCATTGATTTTAATTTCCATGACTTTGTTCCCACACATAAATCAAAGGTGGCTGTTCAGATGTGTTTGATCTTTTTTTTTTTTTTTTTTTTGGTGTCCTTCTTTTTATTCTGAAAAAATCTATTGATCCTCGATGGTACTGACCGGCAGTCCGCTGCAGGTTTAGTACTACTCTTCTTTAACACTGTTTTGACTCATGATGTCCTCATGTTCAAAATCAATGCAGTAGATGTTGTCCTCTGTCTGTCCACATCTTCTTTGTCAATACCACACTCCTACATTACGATTCAGCTGCAGACAGTTCGGTTGCAGATTTGGGTGTGTTATGCTGAAAGTTCTTGGCATCGAGCAGAGATGTGGATGTGGGCTGTAGAGGTCTGGTGTGCTCACTTCTTTCCAACCTCCATACCCTCATTTTTTTTATTTTCAAACCTGCAGTCAACTGATGCAGTTTATCAGATTTAGCCACAAAAGGCTTTATACAACTTTTTGTCACAAAGGCAGTCGTACTCTCCATGTCCTGTAAACAGACCTTGCTATGTTCCTCTGTTCTCCATTCATCTAACACAGTTACCATTAACTCTTACTGACTGTTCTCACTCACCATTATGGAAATCGTATTGGACATTTTAGCAGTTTTCTTAAATTTTATAGCAGTGGTTTAATAACGCCCGTTCATGGAGTACATGTCCACTCTATTGGCCTATTGATTGATAACTGTTTCTCACACAGGCTGTTTCCATCAGGTCTGCCAGCAGATCGAAATCAATACATCATTTTCTAGGAAACAGAGATAAACATGTTGTGTTGGACTGTGATATTGTTTTTTCCCCTTTTTATAAAGTCTTAAAAAAGTATAAAATCCAATAATCATCACGTTAATGTGATTTTGGCAGATCTTCAATAATGATTTAATAATGAAGTTAGCATTATTTTCCCTTTCTGTAATGTGCATGACCCCCTGTCTCCTTATTGTAGGGCACGTCAGAACAGCAGGGATGGACACGAGTTAGGTGTTAGATTAGATCTATAAAGGCGGACAGGAAGTGTTAATTTGACTTGTTAAAGCTTGCAGAGACCATGTCTGTCACTGTCATAATTGCGCCCTCTGGCAGGTTAGGAATCACTTTTACCTGACCTGTTTGTACAGAACTGGTGCTTCAACTTTTGTCATTCGGCAGGAGGCAGTTTGCTGGTGTGATTCTGCATTCCCATGATGACCAGCTGCACCTGGGGCTGGCTGGTGTTACATAACACATCTCTGGCTGGACCAGCCATGGTCCAGAGCTGCATCCCAGGTGTGAGATGAAGGCTTGGGTGGACATTTCCCATTGGCTGTTCCAAAATGAACTGGTGTGAACATTTTCTGATATGTCTGCAGGGGGTTTACAGCAGATCAACAGCAGTTTGAAGTGTCACAGACCTAGTGTTGGCCTCGTCTTGTTATGTGTGTACAAAAACCTTATATAGCTTTTATTCACTCTGTAGGATGGAAGTGTGTTGTGTATGAGAGAGTATGTCTTCTACTGTCTCTTTTTGCTCTTTTGCCATTTAGATTTCCGCCGTGTCTTGACATAGACAGATATGCCAAGTTGCATGTCTTTCCACTGTGTTGTGTTTTCTCGTAAGGAGAGCAACTAAATGGTGACTCAGACAAGAATGTTTTCTTTGGGGTTTTTCATTCCTCGCCGCACTCAAATCTACTTGCATCGGAGGAAAAGTGCATTCTCCAACATTTATCACACATGCAGACTTGTTTCCTCATTGTTTGGGCCTGCCTTTCTTCATCTCGTCACCAGTCGTTTCCTCGCATGCAAAGTTGTGTTTAAGCTTCAAAAGGCAGCGTTTGCTCTCTGATGCATTTCATGTGGCACGACAAGTGAAACTTATGCTATGATTGTATGAATATAGCTACATCCATATCTCTCACAGTATGTCATTTACTCTATACTGGTTATCCCTAGGGCCAATAGGGCCTGCTCTGCCATTAGGTGATATCATTAGTGTCTTGTTCTGCCCAATTACAAACTCAAAACTTTAAAATATTAAATTTTGTGTGGGGCCAGGGAGTAAAAGGCAATTTTCACATTTGAGAACCTTGAGCCGTTGAAATATTTGGCATTTTGTCGTGAAACCTGCTAAAGTAAATGATGCGGTTATGATCGAGATGCTTGCTGATTCATTTCCTTTCAGTTGATAACCCAAATATCAGCCAGTCTTTTCAGCTCTTCAGTCTATAGGCACAGCTCTAAACACTTGACATCAAGTCTTGCAATTCAGCAAGTGTTCTCTACACTGACTATAAATATTGCTGTCATCTAAGTAAGGGTTGTCTTTTCTCAGTCTCTGCTTTTATATGCAATATAGAGCTTCACCCATCCACACACTAGCCCATGTCATTTGTTCTGCCATTTGTGATTCCGCCCACCTTGTTGCTGTTTGCTGTTGTCTTTTGTATTTGAAAATAAAAACAGTAGCTGCAGGCAACTTGAGAAGAGGAACAGTGTGAATGTGTCCGTTTGGGACCACTTGGTATGGACGAGTCAGTAACATGAAGATGGACCTCGACCTGTTGAAATCTACTATCCAAGACAGAAATAAGTATGTACTAGGCGTCTGACATACCAGTTTCATTCACCCTTTATCCACGCACAGTTATGACCTCTCTTGGCCAGATCGTCTGACATTCATCTTTCTCAGCAACAGTAACACATGCTCAAGTTTCACAGTAACCCACAGAGGTAATATGAGTAAAACGGCTCCAGTGGTTTCTGTGTGACAGGCTGGATCACTGCTCATAGTACAACAGCATCAAATCTAAAATAGAAGCAGACCCCTAAAGAGTTTGATTCCTTTCCAAGGATTCTTCTCCCTTTCATGTTTGGCTCATCCTCGCACAGAGGAAAGAGCTCTGGTTGACTGCCTTTCACTCGTGGTTTATGTTTCCAGCTTTAAATGAATCTTAGATACTGTTTTGAATAGGCTTGTAATTAGAAACTAGTCCACAGAGAGCCTAATAAAGTGACACTTCTTTTCTCACTTTTTTTTTTTTTCCCTTCTTCTTTTTTTTAAAGATGCCAAGTTATGGACACGAGCAAAACAATAAAGCAGCTGATCAAAAGTAATGGTAGCGATGAATAAGACTCTTTGTCGGCGTTTGAACAGCTGAGCCGTCAGGTACCAAATGAGTTGGAATCCTCAAGAGCCTCAAGTTCCCCAGAAGCAGATTCTAGAACCCAGTGGCATCGTGACAGTGAAGGTTCCATGATCAGAATATGCAAATGATATGCAGGGAATGTATGTAGCACTAATGTGTATGTGTGCACACGTATGTTTATATATGCTTGTGTGTGTATATATCCATGTACCCACACATACATATGTGCTGTTTTCATATTAATGTATCTTTATATTTCACACTTTTTTTTTTATTCTTATTAGGCTGTTATTTAGGCATTGTTTAAATGTGCACTTTCCACAAATGTGGAGACTATAGTGAAAATCCAACTTGAATATGTGGCAGTATCTTACCCGACCAGTTCAGTGGGTGCAGTGTGATCTGCTTGGCATCACATGCTCTCATGCATTAATAGACACTTTTACCTTACAGTAGGCTGTCATTCTTGTTTTGTTTTTAACATGTTGAGGCACTGCACAAGCCCCTCAACAATATGTCAGGATTTTCCCACACATGTAGAAATTATTTGTGGTGGTGGGTGGCGAGGGGTGTGGCCGACATGCATGCAGAGTCTCATGCAGTTTAACAAGGAGAATTAAACCCAGGTTATTCCCTGTAACTGCACTTTACACTTGACAGATGTCCCTGGATGCCTCATGTACAGGCTAGTGGTAGATGCTAGGCACAGAGAAGCTGTGTATGGAAAAAATTCTGTGTTCAAAAAAGATGATTTATTTGTTCACTGAATCATTTCCTTTCTCATTGCATGGTTGTAAAAACTGTATGCCTGTCTAACTGGAAGGAATATAAACCCAACCAGTGTGCCCAGTACTGGAGCCTTAACAAGAGCACCTGCACATGTAAGTGCAGAACCGCTTTCGCTGTCATCTCCAACTGTGACCTGGTGCTACAGAACTTACTACCATATGTGAAACTCTCTGGGTGTATCCGTTTGTTTTCACCTAAAAACATTGTTAAATGTTAAATAAATATTTGTTGTTCTTGACCTTAAGACTTATTTTAGGTTTACTTGTGCCAATAACTGTGCACCAAAACATATTCACAATCTGATGTGAAGGAGAGAGGACTTGGAGGTTTGAAGAAATCCATCAGTAGAGGTTTTTTTTTCTTGCTCTGAGGCACAAATGTTTCTTTTGGCAGACTGTAACCTAAACCTCAGTACTTACTTTAACCTTAACCATCAATAACCTAGAATATTTGTGTGACAGAGCCTGCTGTGACCATGGAAAATATGCCTTGGTGCTACTTTTACATCAGATGCAAGTTAACTACCAATTATGTTAGGAGTGTGCGTTTGCTTTCACTGAGGGAGGTCTCCATCAGTGAAGCTGCTGTGCATCACCATCAATTATAATCTAATACTTGTTGTTTTTTTTTCCTTTCTCTGGCTTGAATGTTTAATGTTGTTCCAGCATCAGATTTTGAGCAACGTCACTGATGCAAAATGTTATTAGTTACGATAGTTTTTACATTAAAACCCCACTGAAGTTAATATGTGGCAGCTTTTGCTCTGTCAGTATAACCTCGATGAGAGTGAGCAGGCCCTAACTGAACTAAATGCTGCAGGAGTAATCTGTCACTGTTCAGAGGTCACCTGACCTGCATACTTTCCCTCAAGTTTGTTTTGGTCTTTTTCTGCTTGACTTTAGTTCGATGAAATGTTGACGGGCACGAAGAGGGCAGACAGCAGTGTGAAGCAGTTTTGACGTGGCAGGCTTCAGATTTCGGAGACATGATGTAAATATGTTTGTTGTATGTTTAACTGTGAATAGGTCAAGACCATCAGTGTCTCTGCTCTTATACCAAGTGTTTTTCCATGTGCACAGTGCAGCTCTGTCCCGACTCAGCTCAAACCATCAGATAAACTTTTGTTAAAAAATAAAAATAAATAAATAAATAAAGTCCTAATTCTGCATCCCGTTACAGTTTGCAAGAGGATTTGAGGCAGTAATTTTCTTCTGTAGGACCATGTTTTGGTTTGAAAAGAGATGCAAAGTGCTGTTTTCATAAGAGCAGTGGTAATCAAAATGCAAATAGAGGTCAGAGACTTTACTGTAGCTGCACAAAAACTGTCGTTGCTCTGAAATATATTTTTGTGGATGCATCTTTCTAACACAACAGGCTGTTGCAGTTTCAGGCATTTTATTCATTTCATAAGCTTTTCTTCTTCTTCTACACAGATTTTCACACAGCTCTTTCCATCCTCACAGTATTTAGAAAAAAACTGCACGATCACCATAAATGCAGCCCACGATTGATACATTTGTTTTCCATAACTGTCGCCCTCCATTGCAGACGAAAGCTGCAGAACGTAATTTATCCAGGCCGCAATACATCATTTGCTGTGGCAACAAAACATGCCATGCTGAAATGGAAAATGGTTGCATAACTGCAGTAATGGTCAATCGGACTCCCATATACAGCGTTGAATTCTGTTCACATGCAACACATGTTTCAACAGTGATGGTATACATGGTATTTTAACTTTCTGCCTTTTGGTCATGAATCTGTCTGTCTCAGTTTGCATCTACATCTGTGCACAGTCTGTGTGCCTGTCAAATGTGCAAGGAGTCTTAGCTGCTTGGTGCTGAGGCTTACAGTTTCACATTGATGGATCTTGGAAACTTGTGTTGGTTTGGTTAATGTTTTCATACTTTTGCCCAGATGCTTTGCCCATTTCGGAGATCCACTGAGGTTTCAGACCTCATGGCTTTGTGTTTGCTCTGCCATTAGTGAGCGAACCTTTGGGCCTTATGTGGAGCTGTTTGTCGGAGCACCATATTATGGAAGCATATTGCTGCCACCACACCAAAAAAAAAAAAAAGGGGGCTCAGTATCACATAATTATGTGAAAAGTTTATTGTTATAACAATATCTTTTTCACATTATAACCTGAAATTATCACGTTATTGTTATAACAATGAACTTTTTACGTAATTACGTGATACTGAGTCCTTTTTTTTTTTTTTGGGTGTGGCAGCAATACGCGTCCGTACCATACAGCTCATAGACATGTCTTTTTATTTGCTTTTACGTATGAACACGCCGACAGCTGTGGGCAATAATCACAAAGACTGGATACGCTTTTATAGCTTGTATAGTTTTATCTTTGCACTCCTCAGAAGGGAAGTTTCTCTTATGGAATAATACTCGACTCGATGCAATTGTGCAGATAAATGCACAATACTTCCTCTTCAACATCTCTTACAGTGGCTTTCTTGCAACCCTGCCACTGTTTGCTTTCCCTGTCTGTGCACACATCTCAAAATGGCTTCACTGGGTTCCCAGTCACGATTAGAAGAAACAGGATGTCTGTGCCAGCTGAATTTGCAGTCTCCCAGTAAAGGCTTTTAAAGAGGTACTGCGCGGACATGAGACGACTCTGTACTCAAATCTGAATATTTGCAAATGTGCTTTTGTTTTGTCATTTTGTGTTATTGTCTGTGTTTGTGCCAAGAAAATAATGACATGACGATGATGATGATGATAATAATAGTAAGAATAGGACAGGATGTAACGCAATGAGATACAGTGATACAGGACAAATTAAAGATGTCTCCGTAAGATTTTTCTGTAGCGACCACTGTAACAGTCTCCAAAAGACTTCCCCCACATTTGCTGTTGTTAATGATGGTGGTGCAGAGAGCTGTCTAACACACCCCTCCAGAATATCCTGTAGGTGTCAATAGGACTGAGATCTACTCAATGCTTGTGACTCACTTCATTTTCATACTCGACAAACCATTCATGCTCCGTATTGTAGCGTCGGCATCAAGTTTTTTCCACCATGTGCTCTGTTTTTGTCGTTGTCTCTTGCATTTGGTTAATTGAACAATTAACTGAGCACTTTCTTTGAGCTCTCTTTGCAGTGCTGTGGTTGTAGAGATGAGGTCATATTTCCTGTTTTTCTCTCAAAATCTGGATTTGGTCGCGTGTTATGTGGTGTATGTTTCTGAGACGTCACTCATGCAAAACTTTTATTTTCCCTCGGTTTTCAGTTGTGACACTGTAATAAAAGTCAGTGATACTGAGCTGCAAACTTTATGAAATCTTACGATTTTTCATTCATGTCATTTGTGCAAGAAAAATAAAGCCCTTGATTGAAGAGTTGGTGCATTTCAGCGAGTTATAATTAAAGGATTTGGAAATAGCAACAGAATTATGAGGTGACTATCCTTTCAGACATGCTTTGTTCTGCAAGCATGATACTTAGGATCATCCCCACATGGTGTTTGTCTCATTGTGACAAACCAGAGTGGCATTCACCTCTCTGCAGTGGGCAGAAACAACACAAGCAGCAGTGCATGGACCTCAGAAGACATCATGACTGAACGGCTTGTGCAACACATGGTTTCTACATGACAGCGGTCGACAACCACTAGAGCCTGGTGTTGCTAAATACAGAGCAGATGAGCTGCTATGTTTCTTTATTATCAGGGGTTTTCAACAGAACGAGCTGCAGTGTGTTTTAGGACTCTATAGATGTGGTGTGTGTGTGTGATACTTCATGTTTTTTCCACTAATAATAGAATAAATGGAGCTTGTATATGAAGAGTTTCCACCACTGTGGGTGATAACTCGTTGGGCAATCCTTTGTGCAAATTTCAACTTCCTTTTGCATCTGGTTGACTGGTTTGTTATTGTTATTTTATAGCTTGTGTGCATGTTTACTGTGTTTTGGTGGCGCTTCCTGTGTCACGCAAGGTCATTTCATCTTATAGGATATTCAAAAGATTGCTGTTAACTGGAAAATGCTCTTGTGCAGCTTGGGCAGAAATACACAAATACCTGCAGAGATCAACAGCAGCACAATAAGACCATTATTCAGCGTGAAGCTCAGGGGACTTACAATGCATCTGGTGCTTTATGTTGCCCCTTTTAACTCTGCCACTTTCTTACTTGTGGCTATGCGTTGTCCTGAAATTGCATGTTTTTGCACCCAGATAATTGTGCAAGTGGTTCCTAAAGCTTTTTTTGAAAAACGCACCATTCAAAATATGCAGCTACGGAGAGGGATTAGATGTGACGCCTCATCTTCCTTCTCGTGTTGCCTACAATGTGATTCCAAGATAAAGCGCTTCATGTGGGAGTGAAGGGTCCCCTGTTTTCTCCTTCAGATTAACACGGCCGTGTATGTACTGCTCTGAAAATGAATCCATGTTGATCTATGATATCAGATGATTTCTTCTCTCTGTTCTCACACATGGCTTCATGGTCCTAATGGAAATATTTCCCCTCTGTGCTAAGCACCCTGAGGAGTTTGTGCACTAATGCCTCTGTATCTGACAGGCAAAAATAGCTTCACATTGGGGGGGAAAAGCATCTACATGTCAGACTGTATCCTGCAGGCCCGGCCATCCCTTCTCTCTGGAGGATAAAGACAAATAAAACAATTTGTAACATATGATCCAGCGAGGGAGGCCATGTTTGTCGTCGTTGTATGACCATGCAACTGTGGAGAAAAAGCTTAGACTTAGGCTTAGACTTGAAGAAACAGTTTGCCATCTTGTGAAACATGCTGAGAGGGAGATGAGAAAACTGATATCCCTTTCCTGATATCCCAGGTGAGGTTTAGCTTAGCTTAGCTTAGCTTAGCTTAGCACAGTCACCAGAAACATAAGGGAGTTGCAATGCTGGATCTGTCCAGAGGAAGCAAACACTTCCCTCTGAATTGCACCAACTAGCACGTATCTCATTTGTTCACTCTGTGCCATCACATTCATCATGCATTTAAGGGAGCCTATCAATCTCCTTGGTTAACTCATGGCTAGAAAGCAAATGATCATTTGCCTAGTTGTCAGCCTGTTACACTGCTCATACGTCTTCCCTGTAGCTCAGCTCAAATATGTGATTCTCACTGCCTAGGAAACACTGACGGGTTTGAATCCACTATGCGTGCCCCAAAGAGGTGACACCCTGCTCTACACAAATCTCCCACATACCACTGACAAGGAAGAAATGTGAGCTACCCATAAGTCATCTTAACGACGGTAGCGCTCAGGCCAAAGGGGCATCATGGTCCTTTTTTTTTTTTTTTTTTTCCCTTTCTTGTTCCAGTTTGGTATTCAGCCTGCCCTTTCACTGTGGGATCCTTTGAGATTCGATACTTTGGAAAATTGGCATTAGGGCAAAAGAAGTGTGATAACAAGTCGGCCTGGTGTAGTTACACTCAGATATTACATTCATTCAGAGCAACAGCAGCCGGTTATTTGACCTATGGAGTTCAGTTACGTAAGCACCTCGTCAGCTGTCAACACCACTGGAACCTTTTCACTAGCTGTGAAAATTTTTTTAGCTGTGCCTCACAGTGCGATGTCCCCATGCCACACCAATTTATGGAGTAATGCCTGTTCAGTTACGTAATATTGCCCAATAAGAAACCGCACTATGACTTCTCACCCTCTCACTTCTCTTACTGTGTTTAAAAAGCTGACGCTGGGAGGGGGGACGTCAGTACATCACTGTGTTTATGTGCTTAACGGCTGCAACAAGTAATTACTTTCAATTGAATACTCACAGATTTAGTCAAATTCACAAGCAATCAGTTGAATATCGCGTTAAGACAACAAAAAGCTGCAAGTACTTAGACTAAAAAGCTTGAGCCATCACATGTTCGACTCTTTTGTTTGAAAAAGTGTCAGTATTACACTGAAACTGAGCAGTTATTTGCATTATTGATTAACTTGTACTGAGCAAGCATGTTCCCTTAATGTCTGGAAAATATGATTCATAGGCAGCTCCTCTCTGTAGCACCAAGACGCTTTGTGGCTCTTGTTCCTTGGATGTTACATCTGGTCACATTGCACTAATGTTTAGATGAATGGGAGATGGGAACACAGGGACAACTCATTTTCATCAGCTTGTCTTGAATTCACGCAGAGAAATGTGCAATTTGGACATAAATTTTAATGTTCCTCAGTGTCAACAGGTGTCTCAGGTGGTGTTTGTATTTGTGTAACTTTACAACCTTTTGGGTGCCAGGTTCCTGAGGTGTCGTTAATCATCAGAGCTGAGAGGCCGGGTCCAGTTTAGCCGTGTCTTCCTGCCACCGTTACACAGGGAGTCGCGTGTCTGCAGCGATGAGCTTCTGCTGTGTAGGAACAGAACATCACTGTACAGTGTGTCACCGCATTTCTGGACGGCTGCCAAACACTGTTTATAGCTTAGCTGGGGTCAAGTTTGACAGCTCTAATAACCCCGAACGCACTCACCTTCTAATCCATAAAAGGCTTTACAATCAAAGCCGAGAATGAAAGCGCTGCGTCTGTGCGGCAAAATAAAATACACTGGTGCATTGTGTATGGGTCGAAGATATGTAATGCTATGCAATACATATTTAGAGGTTGTTATGTTGTCATGTTTTTAGACCTGCTCAACCAGAATTAGCCACAGACGCACAGAGTCACTCCTGGCACATGCAGAATTAAAATGCACTACCTTAGACTTGACACTATTGTTCTGCACAACTCACATTTACCTTGGGAAAGAGTAGCAATTGCCATCCCAGCTTGTATCATCTGTAATCCACTTCCATGGAGCTTTGTATTATTTTTTGCTTTCTATATATATACGCAGTGATAACGAGTGTATTTTCTCCTTTTGTGTGATTTCAGACGCTCCCTCCACTGAGCAGCAGGAACTGTTCACCCAGAAACTCCAGCAGTGCTGCATGCTCTTCGACTTCTTCGACTCGGTGACTGACCTCAAGAGCAAGGAGATCAAGCGGGCGACGCTCAACGAGCTCGTCGACTATGTTTCCACCAACAGAGGGGTGCTGGTGGAATCAGCATACCCAGAGATCACCAACATGGTGAGGATACAGCACTTATAAATATCTGTGGGCTCTTTACATTTAGGAAATAAACCCTCCATGCTGAGCCCGGTGGAACCACAGCAGCAGTTAATTGTTAAGTCATGTGCTATTATTAAACGGCAAAGAGATCTCCCCTCTGTGTCACTGTAACATCCTGTGCACTTGTGCAGGATTAAAGAATGGAGGCTGATCGTGTGTCTAGACAGGGTGTGTCATGTCAGCAGCACACGAGGAACATGTTAACCATCGTTATTCAAAACCCTTCGCCATACTTTTTCATGTAAACACTGAATCCACAGCAGAAACACTGGGGCGGCCCAGTGGAGATGGTGTCATTTTAAAGTCATCTGTCCATCTGTCTTTTTCCTTTCTTCCTCTGACTTTGACCCACTGCACTACATCCAGTGAGATGAAATTGGATTTGGATTTCTCATTGTGCTGTACAAACTGAAAATCTGCCTCTCACTCGTTTTGATTATTCTTTTTTCACAGTTTCTCTCAAACAGGTGTTCAGATTGTTCCCTTCTTTTTACTAGTGCTGTTGAAAGCTTGAATGATAAGATACAATACGAATGACTTTATTAATCCCCAAAGGGAAATTCGTTTGTCTGGCAGCTCATCTGTCATTTGCAGAAGAGTTAAAAAGCCTGATGGCGGTAGGTACAAAGGATCTTCTGTATCTCTCTGTCCACCACTGCTGTTTTTTTTTTTTTTTTTGGTCCATCAAGAATGGAGTGGATGATCCCAGTTGTTCATAATGGCCTCTTGAACATCTTCAGTTTACACGTCTCCATCAGAGAAACATGATTGAAGTCTCCTGATATTAAAGTGCCTCAGGATGTTTAGTCTGTATCCTAGCAACAACTTCATGGAGATCTTCACATAGAAGTTGAGCTGCAGCCTTGGATGGGATGTACACAAGTGTTGTTATGATATGAAAAAGTTTCTACTTTTTTCTTCACCAGTATCTCCAGCTCATCGCTCTTAGTGGGCAGAGTTGACATTTGCCATGATGACTGATGGCAGAAAGGACCGACAGTATATCTCCCCTTCCAAGCCTTCATCTTTGCACCAGCATGGCAACCGCTTGATCTGTTTTCGGTGAAAGAAGCTTGGCCTTCTCTCCCCACAGAAGTATCCATCGGCTCAATACGACAACAATAAAGTAAAGGTCGAGTAAAAACTCGAAATTACCAGACTTTGCTGCTACCAGTTGGAGCACATGTTCTGGCATAAGATGACACCCACCTATTCATTCATTTCTAATCATAGCAACAGTACAAAGAACAACACTGTTAACCTGTCAGAGGTTTGAGACTGACTGCAATTACTGTCTTCAGCTCATCACCAAACCCTTTCCTAGAAACATTAACTTACTATATTAGTGCTAGTTTCTACTCACACAAGGCTTGAGCTGGTCTTAGATGGTTTTTCCAAACTTCCAAGAAACAGCATCTTACTTTGCACGTCATGTGACTTTCATTTCATCTTTAAAACACTTTCCTTGAGTGTCAGCAGTCTTCTCTTCTCCTACAACGTCTCTGACGGTTGTTAATTTCCACGACTGTGTGTGTTACTGCTTATATTTGCAAGAAGTACACACCTGTGTTAACTGTAGTGGTTTCCGACAACTTCCTTCATCATCTGTGAGATTCTGGAAACATCTACAACAACTCTGTAACCTGAGGAGCTGCATGTAGAGATGTGACGTCACTTCGTAAATTACGTTTAAATGCTATGTGCACAGACGTAGTGAACTTCCATGAGCACATTCACTATAAAAGTCAAAGTGCAAAGGCTCGGTTTCCAGTGATTAACACTTTGGCTGTTGCAGGAACTTTAAACACCTGATAGTGTGTTTAACAACCAACCCCACCTCTTGCAAAGTATCACTGACCAACATGTTATAGATTTGTGTTTTAGTAGGTGCCCTGAACAACCTCGTTCCCTCCTACAGTATGATAATGACTCATGTGCAACACTTAAGAGCAGAGCAGTCAGTACTGTTGCAGCGATTCACTCCACACTGCAGATCATCATGATGGAGACAAATGAGCACATCCACAGCTGAGTCAAGGAGTCTTCAGATTGCTAATGGCCTGCAGGCAGTAATCCATGTCAGACCTTGCAACTATTGATTTAGGATTCACAGGATATTTGCACGTCTTTAAAAGTCTTACAAATCATTGAATTTCAAATTGGAGCTGTGGCCGTGAAAAGGATATGAAATTACATTTCATTTGTGACTAAAAAGATGCTAAAATGTTTTAAATTTGATTATTACTGCATGATTATTATATTTACTATTAACAGAGCAGGAGCGTGTGTCTCTCTATAGTGTTTAATGGCTGCATACAGTTTATCATGACATCATTTCAAAATGTCTAGAACAAGTATGTTTTTTTTTCCTACCCCCAATATAAATATTGCACCTTGTGGTAAATACAGAATGGATAAATGGGATTTTGTGCTCTGTCTGCAACATGGCATGGTAAACTTCCTAATGCGCCAGCACAGGGAGTAAACATAGCAGCAAATCCTTGTGGTGGTGACAGTGCTCCAAAGTAATAAAAATAAGATCTAACTAATGCAATCACATCAACCAGAAGTGAGAGACGTCAGCTGTAGTTACTCTGCGGTAATTTCAAAGCCGTCACTGCAGATTCCTTTTCCAGGTGTGTGCTGCATTGAGTGAAACATCTGGAGCACTACACATTTCTGCTTTTCCGCTTTTTCCACTCATGATGTGGCAGTCATGCAAAACACAATTTTGGGCTCAAAATTAAAATCTTGTAATTATTTCATCACAGCTGATTAGAGACAGTCAATATTGATGTCTAATCACACTTTGATTAGTTTGATATTTCTTAAATAAATCACCAAGAAATGTCAATAAAGTTCAGCCACTGTAATTGAACACATCATGCGCTGGATAATAAGCTACTTAACTTGTTGCAGCTCCTTCATAATAGTTTTCCTTATTGACCACTTGTGCTACCACAGCAGCAGCTGGTCGATCGGCGGCGGCCTTTCTTCATAATCTCATTTATCTATGCAGAGTCTATTAGAAAGATATGAGTCAAGCTCAAGAGGCAGTCCAGCGCGAGTGACTGTACTAGAGACAGGCTCCTGAACGAGGTTAGACAAATAGCAGCTGCACTTTCAGAAAGCTGGACTGATAATAGCTCTCCCGGATGCTCTATGCTTGGTATCACATGATAATGAAGAGGTGAGTGTTTAAAGTGCAGCCCATTATTCTGCTGCAGTGAGGACTGCTTTGATCACTGAGGTTGTTCGGAGTACAACAGTCAGTTTTGTCATCTGTGTAGAAGGACATGTTGCTGACTCTATAATTGGTCACTGGTATATTATAGAAAATTACTTCTTTTAAAATCATTTTGATTGATTTCTTGCTTCCTCTTTGTCGGGGATAAGAGTAGAAAGACAGAAAAAAAGAGCATCAGTGAGCTTATAATTCCCCTTTAATTCGCTTTAATTCCTGTCCTTTTTATCCTTGGTGGTGCATGTATTTTCTCTCCATCTCACCCCCTCCCTCCTCCTCCCACTATTTCTTTCTGTCTCATCCGGTGCGTTGCTAGGTGTTGGTTGCTACTACTGTCTCCCTCAGACTGACCCCACACCGAGCTACAGCCTCCCCTGTCATCAGTGAGCCCACACCAGTTTCACTTCCAGCGCTGTCACTTAGGAACAGCCCCTTTTCTTCTTCTTCTTCTTTTTTTTTTTTTAAATACATTGAATCCTCCTACATCACTGTCACACATATATACACACACACACACACACACACACACAAATCACTGTTTCCTTTTTGCCACACATTTCTCACTCGCCTCCCGTGTTTGTCATCCTCCCACAGTATTTTCTCATGTTTTGTCGAACTGTAGTTATTTTTCAATATTGTGAAGTGGCTGGGGGAATTAAAGGAGCATGCCTTGTGCTTATTTTGTGAATTATATAACCTATTATTATGTGTAGACAGTGCAGCTCAGAGACCGTAGGCCAAAGAATAGACAGAGTAATACAGTCATTGGTTGCCGTTTAATTTAAACAGCAATACCAGGCTCTTTATGGTTCAGATTAGGCCTCTGCATGTGTCCTAGCGACATCGACCTCACCGTTATACTCTGTATTGGTGCAAACATTTACCTTGAGGATGAACAGATTAGATTTGGGGTCAAGGGTTGAGTTTACTTCAAGAATGACTTCGGATGGGATGATATGATCTTACATTTGTCAGTAAACAGGAAATAATGTGAAACTAGTCTGAGTGGTGGTGGTCACGATGCTAACGCAAAGCGGTAATAATAGATTTGACTTTGAGCGTTTGAACTCGGGAGCACTCCTAGGGGAAAAAAAAAAAAACGGGCATCACACTGAACTGCAGTGTCCCACCTGGCAACCATATCCTCATCATCTGAGTCATCTGAGTCCAGCTCATCCACTGATGTGCCTCGTACCAGGGAAAACACACAACACAGTAATAAACCACAGAAAGCTCGTGGAGGGCATACATCTGCTTTCATTATCAGCATCTGCATACATCTGCATAGTGTGCAGATAATGAAGTGAGGCCATTACTGTGGTCAGGGAGGCTGATCAATCTTACCTCGGAGCTGGTGGTGCATCCTCAAATCAGCAGTCGTTATTGTGTTTCATTTAGAGGGAAGAAAATGTAAATGTGTGTTATTGTTTCTTCACAGAGACCTGCCCCATCGTCTTCTCAATGTGCCTGTGGCCTGTGTTTAAGCAGTCGATTGGATCTTTCAAGCTACCAGTTGTTTAAGCTTCCTGTCAGACAGTAAAATACACTGCAGGAGTTGCATCGTTTGAGTTACAGACTTAAATCTGATGCCACAGCAGTTCATAACAGACTTGATTTTACAGGTGCGCTTAGTATTTTTTTATTTCCTCATAATGTTGGGTTTTCTGGGCTTATCTAATGTTGGCACCATCCTGGTTCGTTGGCATTTGGATTCCTGCAGAAGATAAGCTCTGTGACAGACAGACATTCAGGAGACTTACAGTCATCTTTACAAACTAACAGAAGTTTTGACGCCTAAATACAATCACCAGTAGTTTGACTTTTGCATTTACCTCTTTTATAAAAGTTTCTTTTTCTTTTACAAAGTAATAATAGCTAACCACTAGTTATCTAACCACAAATCCATTAACTTTGGATCCTGAAAGTGATAAAATCTATTCTCCTCTCTGTTGGCACCAGTAAAGTAATAAAGTGTTCCTCCAGTGACGTGGGTAATTGACCTAGCTAAACTAAATATAACTATTGACCCTTACATGAGCATCTGATCGGCTCTGTGTATTAAAGTGAAGCTAAATGAAAACATCAGGACACAGTGAGCATGAATTACACTGAATACTTAAATATCACATCATGCAGGCAGTCAACAGGTTCTGTTACTGTTTCACTAATGTAGGCTCTGTCTCGGCGAGTTTGACCATCGTACGAGTGTTGTTGCCAGATGGTATTTTCATCAGCTTAGAAACAGCTGCACCACAGTGTCAGACTCCTCTAAAATAACAGGAAGGCCACAAGCAGGCAAATAACAGCTCAGTACGACAGTGGTGAGCTGAAGGGCATCTCTGAATGCACAGTTCATTCAACCTTGAAGGGGATGGACCGCAGCAGCATAAGAACAAGCTGGGTACCATTAATTTCCACTGATAACACGATCAGACGATAATGGTCATGTGGACATCAAGACCCCACCTCCGGTCCAAATGCTTTTATGATGGAAGTGATGGGGGGGGGGGGTCGACAGTTTTCCTCCTGCTCTCCTAAAAAAAAAAAAAAAAAAAAGTGTTGTGAGGTTTATCTGACGCCAACGTGGGGCTGCATCCACCTCAACGTCCTCCCATCGATTCAACTAAAAAACATGAATTATGAATCAGTGTCTTGAACTATTAAGGTCACTTTAGAGCAAATTGGGCACTTAGGAGCTCCACAGTGGCTGTGCCTAATGAAGTGGCCGCTAATCAAATAGCTGTATGTATCATGATATTGAGGAAGTGATTTATTACAGGTCTTAATTACCAGAGGTTAAAGTTTTTACGTTGCCTTTACGCAGCTCTTAAGCATAATAAACCAGTTAAAGCAGGCGCCACCATTACAGAGGATTACAGAGAAAATGCTTTTCTGAAATTGTCCGTTTTTCATTGAATTTCTGAATAAATATAACTCTTCAGGCCTCCAAATGTAATCAACGTGCTAAGGAGAAGAAGACATAGACTTCTTTCTGATCCTCGCAGAAGTTGAACATTTCAGGCATGGTAGAAAATAGCAGAGAGGATGCCATAATAGTTTATGTTGTATCCATGTTTGCTGCTTTCTATGGATATCTGCTGGCAGCTCTCAAAACCCACCTACAATCCAAGTTGCTCACAGATCTTGGGTGACCGTCAAGTTTAAAATTCCTTGGCCGCCTTCCTCCACCATAAATGTCATTTGGATTTTCCAGTTGCCAATAGGTAATTTGATGTTGTCTTTATCACGTCAGCATGAGAGCGCGCATCCAATCATGTAATGCCAGCTTTTCCAGCTTGCCACTGCTGTGTCTGTGTGTGTGTCACTCTCAAATTTACCCTGGCTAAAAATAACAAGGTGGGACAGAGCTGACTACAACGATTGTCTTTGGTACAGAATTTTAATAGGGGGGTTGTGGGAGATGCAGAATCTGTGATGGTTTTATCCAACTGCTTTCTTCTGGTGACCATATGAATCATCACTTGAATTAAACATGATCAGACACAGTGCAGACGAAGTTGCTCCTAGTCTGTTTTAATTGTTCTCCTCCAGACTTGTACTAGGATTCAGAGCCATGAATTATTTTCCATGTAAAGCAGGTAGCAGTTTACACTTCGCATGTTTGAGCCAGTTTGTCACTCACGTCTTGACCATTTGTGTCCATGTTTATTTTATCTCTGGGAAACTGTAACACCTACTTACCACAAAACATCAGCATCTTTTCAGTATCATACCTCGGCACCTTTGTCTAAGTTATTTGGCATGACTTCAAAAGACCTGTGGCTAAGTGGTGTGGTACTCGAGATCGGTCTGGGTTGGCCACATTTTCAAGATCTTGGTCGTGTCTCTGAGTCAACTACATTTTTACTCGGTCTAACCTAACCCTAACCCTCTTGGTCTTGACTCGGTCTCGATCCCTTCAAAGTCCTGGTCTTGACTACAACACTACCTGTAGCCATATTCACTGAGAGGTTTGTGACACAAACACTGTGTTCATACCACAAAGTTGGCAATACTTCAGCCTACCACTTTATTGTAAGTAGAGGTGGGTGTGTGGACTGGAGGCCTGGAAAACAAATCTGATTTTATGAAAGAGCGTTTGGTGGGAAAAGAAAGTTGTCAATTAAACTTCACCCATCTTCTCTACCCATCATGTCTCTGCACATTTAGGTGAAGGATCTTGACTTGTTGATCGTCTGAGAATAACTGTCACAATCAGTTTCCCGTCTGCATGTCTTTCCTTCTCCAGGGATATTAACCCCTTCTTTTCTGGTTTGTGTAACAAATCTGATTCGTTCTTTCCTCTCCAGATCTGCACCAACATTTTCCGGACTCTTCCACCAAGTGAAAATCCGGATTTTGACCCCGAGGAGGATGAACCCACTCTAGAGGCTTCGTGGCCTCACATGCAAGTAAGAATCCAATTTATTAAGTCTGCACTTATGAACTTTTAGATTACATCCCATTTAGTCTCTAAACCTTCCATTTCCTTTGCTTTTCTTTTTTGTCCAGCTGGTCTACGAGTTTCTCCTGCGTTTTCTAGAAAACCCAGATTTCCAGCCCAGCATCGCCAAGCGCCACATAGATCAGAAATTTGTTCTGCAGGTGAGTGTCTCTTTTTGAAAACACACTGACTTGGTTAGTCTTATATTTGCATACCTATTTGAAACCATAATATCACACATCCTACACTTTATGTACTTTGGAGGACCAGCCAGCGCATACACACAGAAATCACAAAAGGCTTGCAGCTGTTCCAAAGTTTCACAGTGCAAGGCCTGGTGAGAAAACAGCTGTCTGGCTCTAAATATTAAGATTACTGCACAGATTTTCAGTCTCTTCTTCATTGTGTTGCACTCAGAGGTTGGTTCATCCAACACTGAACAAAGATCTCTGTTATCTTGGCAGCATCAGACAAGGCTGTCTGTCAGTCAGAGACTTTAAGATGGACTTCTTGTTAGAAATACATTCTTATTACACCACATCAGGATTACAGGAGTTGCCAGTAATTTGCATGAAGGCACTTGCATCAAAAGACGTTTGTTAGCAGGAAAGGAAATGTACTGCTATAAGAATGGCAACAGCAGCAGAACAGACCCTTTTTACTATGATAAAAGTTTAAGAACATTTTTGCATTTTAAAAAGCTGATTTTTTTTGTCCTTTTCAGTGTTACTTAGAAATTACTGGAACTATCAGGCATTTAATTGTCGACAGCTTCTCGTGGCTCTTACAGGTGGTTGGTCAAATGATCAGAATTTCCGATTGTGGTCAGTTCATTGTTATGTGTTTTGGGAGTTCACCAAGCTACATTATACTTCACTGGATGAGTCAAACCATTACTTCGCTGCAGCTCGTCTACATCTGTCCTGGCTCTGTACCCACCTACCTCAGGAATGCTTGACTTCTTACGTGAAGCTTCAGACAGAAGCAGCAGCTGCTAACAGGGACCACGGATCCTGGAATGCTGGCTGGGCCACTTCCAAGGTGCCTGGACCGACTTTCCATGATGTTAGTGTGTCGTGGGGAGGCTTTAAATAGCTGCCCGTCGTTTACTCTTCAGGGGGAGAGAAGCGAACTGTGGTCGGAGCAGCGGGAACGAGGTGGAGGTTTGGGTGGCAGTAAAGGAAGGGGAAGCAGCCCTGCGGTTTAGTTAGCTTAAATCACCACGTAGGGATGATGCACACAGACGTGTTGACGACAGAGGTTAAAGCAGCAGGGCGAAGCATCCTGAGAGGAGGTAGAGGTTTTTACTATGGAGGATACATTTCAGTGAGGAGTCTCTCTTCTCTCTCTCTCTCTCTCTCTTATCATATTTAGATTCTTTCTGTGGATGCCTTGGTGCTTGATGATTGCCCTGTATGTGTTTGTACAGCATGTGCCCTTGAAAGAGTGTAAAGGGAGTAAAACAACCATGGAGCGTAGCAGTGTAGTGTTTTGCACAATGTTTTTATGTCAACTTTGATCTTAATCACCTGAACCTGTGAACCTGTTCTCAGGCTGCTTCACTGCATCAAACACATTCTTCAAACTTTAGTTTGGAGCTGCTGTTAATTGCTCATTAAGCTACACGTATCTGTGAATATACAAAAGGAAGCAGTGCCTGAAGTAAGAAAAACTAATATACCCGTGTGGATGTGGATGTCATATCGCCTGAAGTGACTCAGTGCAGCTCCTTAGGGCCAAGCTCGTGATCACTTTTTCTGCCATACTCACTCTGTACTTATATATTTTGGTCTTTGAATCCAGCTTTAAAGATAGCACTGCCCTGGTGCTGGTGATCCCGCTGCAGAAAACAGGCTGCGACATGGGAAAACAACCATATGTGGAGCTAAGAGCAGAACATGTGGTCAGACACGTGGTTGGACAGTATTTTAAGCTGTTTTTTTTTCCCCTCTTCTCGTCAGGGAGTGCCACTAAAGTGCTTTGCAGGGAATCAGGTGTCTGTGTTCGGGCCTGTTTTTTCCTCATTGAATAGTTCATTATTTATCATAAATATAATCATTTCCAATACTTTTGACAGATCAATTACTCTTGTATGTACGTTTATAGAGCCGGGTGCACCTGTACTGATTTCCACATCCAACCAGCAAAAACCTTTATTGATTTGATCAGTATTTATTCAGGTGTATCCCACTGAGATAGAAATCCATGTTTTCAAGAGGCTACCCTATATAGAAAAATTAAAAATCACAATAAAACTATTCCTCAACAGACCAAGAAAGATTTTACTATGTACTTTAAATAAGGGCAGCTGTAATGATGCCTTCGTGGCCAACACTGGCCATACATTAGCAGACCTCGAAGTCCTCGAAGGATGCAGGATGAAGATGGGACACGTACGAGACGTCCAGCATGTTTGAGTGAACAGGAGTTAACATGCAACAAATCAGTTCATGGTCAGTTTCTCACTGTGTTTGACTCTGGACTCAGTTTTAGCAGCCGGCTTCGTGCAGCACAGATGAACCTCAGGCTGTGGTGCGACATTGTCCAGTCAGTGTCATGTCAGTGTGAGCCTGAGGTGTTATACGTAAATAGAAAACTGCTTCACTTGAAAGTCATTACAGTCAGAATTATAATCACATCCTGCACGTGTGGCCTTTTTTTTTTTTTTTCTTGCCGTCATGTGGCCGCACCTGTTGCCCTGTCTGTGTCTCAATCAAATTTGGTGCACATAGGCTTTTAATCAAGGTATTACTGAATTAATTTCAGTAATGACCCGATTGTTCTCATAGTGGATAATCATTTTGTCTAGATCATGAAATTAAAAGATTGACTTGATTGCACATTATTTCCAGGAGAAAGTTTGTTTAACCATGAAGGAGAACTGTTTTCTCCGTCATTGTTTTCCCTGTGACCCTGTGTGAGTAAAATGCCTTCATGATCGTGCCTTGTGTGAGAATACAGACGAACATGTGGCCTGGTAATCATGTGTTTTTGTTTTTTTGACTGCTCAAGGTAAAAGTTGTGCCATGACCTCTGGGTTATCTGGGGACATGTGGCTGTCAGGCTCTGGAGGAAAATCCTAGCGTGACCTGTTGTGATTGAATATTGATGTTACCTCAGGCACCAGCAGCATCTCTGAAATATACTCTGGCAGCTTTAGGTCTTACGTCTATGTCCCATTTTATCCTCATTGATCAACTCCTGAACGGTCAAAACTCAGCTCTGCTCTCTGGTCAATAATGATGCAAAATTCAGAAATTTACCAAAACACAAAATATAAGAATATTTCGACACTCAACAACTTTCAGGAGTGAAGTCTCAGGATGTCTCAGTATCATTTCAGTATTGATTAATCTGCAGATTCATTTTCTAAATTCATTTATAAATTCTTCAGTCTTTAAGTATAATGCTAATATACTGTATCTAATAAAACAATATGTAATGGGAACAGCCAGTTTAACACATATTATGTAAATTAACAGAAGTTGCTCCAGGCAGCAGCTTTGAAGGTAACGTCTACATTTGTTTTTAATAGTACCAATAATAGTCATGTCAAGTTCAGGTTATGGAGAAAGATACAGTTATTTTCTGCACTGTTTTTTTTTTTTTTTTTTAACCATGGCAGTGATGCTCGCTGCTCTCACAGTGTCCAGGACCTGTGGTTCTGAAATGCTCTAAAACCCCAGTGTACTTCACCAGCTCAGCCCCAAATGTCACACAGACGCAGTTAGAGACTCACCGGTGGAGCTTTTTACAGCTGGAGAGACGGGAGCTGGTAAAAAGGAAAGGCAGAGCTTCAGGAGAGCGAACACTGTATTGAACATAACATTCATTTTGTAGATACAGACAACTTCCAAAGGAAAGATAAAGCTGCTCTATCTATCTGTTTGTGAACTAGGTTGCCCTAACGAACTTGAAAAGTGATCGGCTGTGGACGTAACTCTGTCATTACAAGTATCTAATTAGTAGAAAAGGCCTCCCTAGTGTGCCGGTACGTGTGGTCTGGTCCTACAGAAAAGTACTTTAACAATATGTAAACCCATTACCCAGCTGTGGTTCAGTATTCAGGGTTTCCTGCAGATTTGATTTCATGATGAAGGACCCCCCTCTGGCCTGCAATAAGAAACCGCCCACACTTCCCCAGAAAGAAACGATTAAAATCTTATGAAATATTCTGTACTGAGTGAGTCTTCTAGTAAGTACATTGATAATAAGATGAGATGCGTCTGAATCTGACTTCATCTCAGCTGGTGATTGATTAATCGATCACATCGTGTGCTGGCTTTGCATTAATTAATCAGAGAAGGACATCTTCTCTAAGGAACTTCTCTAAGTTTTAACAAGTTAAGAAAAGTAGAAGCAAATAGACCCATAAGTCACAACCTCCAACAGTAATTACCACCTCGTCTCTCTCTCATTTCCTTCTTTATTTACCGTGTTTAATATTGCATGATTAGAAATGAAGCTGTTTGTTTCAGTGGTGAATAATAGTGAAACACGAGGTTTGTTTTATGAGAATCTACGTGTCTTTCTCAGGTCGTACTTTAACCTGTCAGGAGGTAGATGTGTCAGCAAAGGCTCGGTCTCTGCTTCACTTCTTCATGAGGCATTTTTGCTGTTGTTTTATTTTCTTAGGAAAGATTAAGGAGGTCTGCCATGTTTGTTATTCACAACACAGTTATCACATGAATCTGAATGTATCATTAGTGGTTGGGGGGGGGTTTCTTGGCAGTTGTATCACAACAGAGTGTGATTATCTGTATCCTTGGTTCATTTAGAGTTTGTACACATGGTACAATACAGGATTGTGTTTGATTTCACAGCCTTAAAATTTCTTGCAAATGAATCAAGACTGAGACACTTTGTCCTTTATTCTCTTTCAGCTCCTGGAGCTGTTCGACAGTGAGGACCCAAGGGAGAGGGACTTCCTGAAGACCATCCTGCATCGCATTTATGGAAAGTTCCTGGGGCTGCGAGCCTTCATCAGGAAGCAGATCAACAATATTTTCTTGAGGTGAGTAAAATGTTGATTCGAGAGAAAAATAGCAGCAGATAAGTGCCTGTAGATGAAACTCTCTAAAACCAGGTGATGAGGAAACTTTCCACACATCCTAAATAAGTGAAGATGACCGTACACACAAAGTATGTCTGTGTAATATTCACATTTTTGGGGGAGAGTGAGCAGAAAAACGACTGTTCAGCCAGTCGTTCCGAGTCTTTGGCCACAGCTTTGGCTTCTCAGGACAGTCGTCGTCTTGTAACCAACAATTTACAGAAACTGCAGATCTGTCGATAGAGAAACTTGTTATTTTGGTCAAGCTCACATGCGACAGCTCGTAACATTACTGTTCAGTCTGTCGAAATATAAAGCATCTCTTCACATTTTCACACCTTGGGTCCGTTACCAAGGTTTGCACACTCACTATATGGATATGTGTGTGTGTGTGTGTGTGTGTGTGTGTGCATGCAAATGTGTTGTAGAACACCGTGTGCAGCAGCCATTGTTGTTTTCGGTTCAGTTGTTGTGGTGTCATATGTGATGTCAAGTGTTATGGTGGAGTTGGTGCTGACTGATATCAAGATGTGTCTCATCTGCTGTCGGTGTCGTGGTTCATCCTTTTGAGTTTCCTTTGCTCCCACAAAGTTGGAAAGTCATTTTTCAATGTGGAGCAGTTCATTTTTGTTTGGTTTGGAGTTTCCAGTCCTTAGGTGAACCCCGTTGTGCATTTATAAACATTCCTATTAAGCATTACATTCATCGTCACATCACGAGGCTCAGACAGATCGATCCCCATCACAAAACAGAGGAGGGGGGGGGGTGTGGAAACATTAGTGCAGATGGAGGCAGCGTGCTGAATGTTTATGGCTCCTGTTGCTGCGTGACAATGGGTTTCAGATGATTGAAACAAGGGGACACTCGATGTCGTCTCCAACAGGCAAGGTGGCAAAACGGGTGCACCCACTTTGACCATCTGCCACTGAGGACAAAAATAGTGCCACAGTTGTCAGGCTCTGTCTGTACATGCCATGGGTGCACAGACACATGGAAATGGGTTACCGAGCAGAGGAGACAGGTCATTAAATTACATAAGAGCAGCAACAATCAACAGTGTTGTGGTCTGGATATGTTTCATTTTACCACGTCTCCTTAACATTCGTCAACAGACGTCCAGTTATTTAGAGAATTTACAGATTTTAGTCCTAAAGTTTTGAGTGATCCCAGCTGCTGCTTGACTCTTACAGCAGCTCACAATCAGGATCAATGAAACTTCATATCATGGCTAAAACATTGAGTATTGTGGTGTGCTTGTGTAAGAGTCATGATGGGGCTCCAGTGACATTTTACTGGGATGATTTACCTGTAAATTTCTGATCTGTATCCTCATTTCATTTATTTAAAACTGCTCCATCTTACCTCAGAAATCACTGCACTTGTCAGATCTAACACCCCCACAACACCTTTACAGCTTCTGATATAACTGTCTTTGTCCATAATTCTGCTTGTGCTTCTGCTGATTGATTTGTCCATTTACTTTTTTGTTGTTGCTCTGTTCTTTGTTCAGGTTTTATGTTTTTGTTTGTGTGTTTGTTTGTTTGTTGTCTGATTTTGTCTGTCTGTGACTGTTTTGTACATGTTGTACGTAGGATCCCAGCGAAAACGACATACAGTTAATCCTACTAAAGGATTTCAACCACATTTCACATGGACTAAAACCCAGCTCTCGAATCATGGGTGACGATATATAAAAAAAAAAAACAGCACAATGATCAGAACTATTGATCCGGGCTGCTCTCAATCCTCTGTTCTGTTTTGAAGAGTTGTGATGTCGTGTTTCATAATTTCTGTCGTCAATGTGTTTGTCGCTGTTCCAGGTTCATCTACGAGACCGAGCACTTCAACGGCGTCGCTGAGCTGCTCGAAATCCTGGGAAGGTGAGTCATGACGTAAAGTCGGCCGTCAGCAGAGTCGAAGATCTGTTACTATTTTGATAACTGATTTTAATCATCTTCAGTTTTTCAAGCTGCTATTTATTAACCTGTAAACTGACATTTTTATCAGCTGCTTCGATTTATTGATTAAATAATTGGACTGTGCACTTGTGCTCAAAGAAGTAATATCATTTATTTTAAGTGACATTTCACAACATTTAATCATTATTTTAATGTCCATAAGGGAAACGTTGAAGTTACTAAGTCTGGATTGTTCCCCTTCATCTGAATTCACTTCTTCAGGAGCTAAATCTTCACAGCTCTGCTCTGCTCCTGCAGCATTTATATTTGTCTTTCACTAATCTTCACATTGTCTCTGTTGTTTCTCTGTTTACAGTATCATCAATGGGTTTGCGTTACCCCTGAAGGCAGAGCACAAGCAGTTCCTGATGAAGGTGCTCATCCCGTTACACACAGCTAAAGGACTGGCCCTTTTCCATGCACAGGTAGAAAAAAAAAATCTCCTATTAATATAAATGAGTTTTGGCTCCATCTCCTGTATCCTGTATGTTTGCTTTTTTCTATCTTGAGCTGTTTATTTGAAGAAAACTGGATTTGTTTGTTTCAAAACAAACACAGAAAAGATTTGATGTAATTTAAAACAGCTGCTGTTGGGGTTTGTTTTAGCAGCACTGACTACTGTCATTAAATCTTAGTGCTATAGCACCGTCTAGTGGCTTTGAAATGAAATTACACAGCGGAGTGGAAAGTTTTACGATGATCAGACAGACCAGACTGTCACTCATCATTTTGTTCCTTCAAAGTTAAATAAGTCAATGGACAATGTATTAAAGTGCCAAGTCTTAGCTTTATTTAGAATAACTTTTCATAGCTAAGATAACTTTAACTTAAGGGGCTCATGGAGTCAAACAAAAGTCATCATGTTTAATGTTTTGTGGAAAAAGCTTTGACTGATAAACATCACCTGACAGCTCACTCACTCAGCTCTGACCTGCGTGTGAACTCATAAACTAATGATGAGACGTCACCCAGTGAATGTTTCCGCTCCAGATGCATTATCTAATGACTGAGGCAGCCTTCATTGTAATGCAGCGTTAACAGGTTGATGTTGTTGTGGGTGATGCAGACGATGATACCTTTTCTGTTTGTGTGTGTGTGTGTCACTCAGCTGGCCTACTGTGTGGTCCAGTTCCTGGAGAAGGATCCTACGCTCACTGAACCGGTACTTTATTTATTTATTTATTTATTTTTTATCATTCCTCCCACTCAAAGCACAAAGCCTCAAGCACTGAATTAGTCTACACTGCAGATAACTGTGTTGTGGGTGCTAGAAACCACACACTTAAACAACAGACTGTTTTCCTAATTGGACATTAGAGCGAAATTCTCAAGAAACGCTCTTTTGTCTGTGCAGGTGATCCGCGGGCTGCTGAAGTTTTGGCCTAAAACCTGCAGCCAGAAAGAGGTGAATACACGTCTATAAACACAGCACCCACCTGTGAGAGCTGTCAACCAGATTTCAAGGCACAGTTTTCGTAATCCTTCCCCTCTTTCTCGAATCAGGTGATGTTCCTCGGTGAAATCGAGGAGATTCTGGACGTCATTGAGCCGACGCAGTTCAAGAAGATCCAGGAGCCGTTGTTCAAACAGATCTCTAAATGTGTGGCCAATCCACACTTTCAGGTAAAGCTGGAGACAGCTTTTCATTCCAGCCTGGCTCCTCCCTGTCACACCTGAACAACATACACACTTTTAGGACCTGGAGTGAAAATAGCAGCCTTTCCATAATGTGGACTATTTTTTTTTCCTCCTATCCATTCATCTTCAGTTGACAACTCCTTGACCTAACGCTTTTACATGGAGGAAGTGCTGATAGTTACAGCCCCCAAACAACCACACACAAAAGGCAGAGTGAACGAGGGGCCATCATATAGAGCAGGTAGACGGTGATTTAGATGCATATCTTTACGCTGGCATTGAGCGAGACAGGAGAGGCCTCCACACAGACGACCAGTGACTGCATGATCTCCTGTTTTTCAAAATTATAAAACTCTCTTGGCACCCTCTCTTCCTAATTTGACCTGATTAAAGTCTCTCTGACCATCCAGCCTGCAGCTCTAACGGAGTATACTTGCAGCTTAATTACCAAACTACCTCATTATTACTGTGCTGAGCTTTTATCTCGAACTGTGAGTGATTCGCTCACCCTGCCTCACTTGAATGATTTTGGTGATTTCACTTGAATTTCACTTTCATTCATTGTTATGACTTAAAGTGGCTTATTATTGGCTGTTAATCACTGTGACACGTGACCTTGAACATTTACACGTTTCTTTTTCATGAGTGAAGTGTGATCAGCAGGTGATAATCTAAGAGCCAGATGTCATTACATAGTGACACACCTCCCCTCAACATTCAAGGAAGTTGTCTCCCCTGGCAACCGAAAATTACAGAAATTGGCTTGTTTTCCATTTTACCATATTAAAAATGTCAACTTCCTCCATACAACCGTACGTCTTGGACCCTGCCTCACTGTTTTGGCTCTAGTCCTTACACCTGTTCCACTGTCTCTGTCCTGACAGGTAGCAGAGCGAGCACTGTACTTCTGGAACAACGAGTACATCCTCAGCCTCATCGAGGAGAACATCGACAAGATCCTCCCCATCATGTTCGGTAGCCTGTACAGAATCTCCAAAGAGCACTGGAACCCGTACGTACTCATCTCATCTCATAATCACAGATCCGCCTCAGATCCCTCACTGTATAGACCAAACCTGACGGGTCATGGAGAGGATCAACGCTCAGACGTGTGTGAACCAGTAGCTGGCACCATTCTCAGCCCTGGTTGCTGTATATACCGCCACACACTGTATTAAATGTCAGGGGTCAGCATAGATTCACGGAAACCTGCTGTGTTTGTATAACACTGCAGTCATGTGCTGCTCTCAAGGATGTGTTTACATGTAAATACAGGAGACGTATGGACGCCACCATGACAACACGTCTGTTGTTTCTGTAAAAGACTCTGGTTTATACATTCACTGCGTTTCTTGAACTATATCGTATGTGACTGTGCTTCCTCCAACAGTTTCACCACCATCATGTCACTTTATAGTAAAGAGCGGCCGTTAACTCCAGTTAATGATTTGTGTGTTTCTTTGATTTATTTGGCAACACAAACACAAATAATCAAATAATAAATAATCAAACATCACATTAACACTTTCCTGACCTGCGCAGTAGCTTTTTAATTTGTCTGTACGTTCCCTCAGACGAGCTCTTAAGTATCCAGACGTCTCTCCTTCCCTTCCCGTTAACCCAGCGTCTGTCTGCTGTGTTGCAGGACAATCGTAGCTCTGGTCTACAACGTGCTGAAGACGCTGATGGAGATGAACTGCACACTGTTCGATGAGTTGACCTCCTCTTATAAAGCAGACCGGCAGCGGTGGGTCACGCACACACACACACACACACACACACACACAAACTCAGTTATTGTCGAAATCTTGACATCACAGAGCGATGCTGACAGATGACGGACATTACTAATGTCCAAGATTATACGTAACCATTTTTGTGACAAATGAATCCTATCTAAGTCTCAAAAAGGTTAATGTGATATATTCAACAGTGATAATGAAAACAAGATATTGAACTGATGGAGTCACATCTTCTTTCCACTGAAGGATTCAGTCTTTGTCTTTTGTGTTAACTCATCGATGACATCACAGACATTGACCTGCTTGTCAGTGGATGTTCCCTCAATGTGGGAACAGATGACAGAAGCGTTGACGTTAGCAGCAACACGTCTGCTTCACCTGTGACCATGTACAAACGTCTCTCACAAAGTCCTTGGAGGTCGTGTTGTTCCACCATATGTTCGAGACGTGGTTTCACATGTTGCAGACAACACGCGCCAGATGTTGTTGTTTGTGTTGTAAATGAGAGCAGCTCAGAGTCGACCGCTCTGCTGCAGCTGTGTGTTATGTCAGGTCGTCCATAGAAACTGGTTTCACTTTTATCTACCACATCACTTTTTTTTTCAAGTTTTTTTTTTTATCTAGAATATGACAATCAAGTTTTTTTCTTCCTTTTTCTTTTTCGTCTTTAATATTTGCTCTCACCTGTTGATTCTCCCCTTATTTTGTCTGTTTGTTAAGATGATATGAGACCAATAAACAGCAAATCTTCACATTCTGTATTTAAAATAAACAAACGCTTCATATATTTGATTCTCAATGAATAGAAAACACAGTTTTTCAATCAGCGTCTATGTCTATACATTTGTTATTTGGACATTATATTGAAATATTTCCTTTTTTTCACACCTGCATCATAGTTATTGATACATCAGATCTTTTGATACGTTTAAGATCATTTACAACATCCAGTCATTTCGACCTCGAGTGTGTTGCCACTGGAAGACGTCAGGTTTAGAGAAAACATTGTTGTTCCCTTAATTGAAAAATCCAAGAGTCGTATCAGTGTTGCTAATTAATGCAGACAAATAAAGGTCTTGTGTTGTTGTCCTCACAGGGAGAAGAAGAAGGAGCAGGAGAGGGACGAGCTGTGGAAGAACCTGGACGAGTTGAGGCTCAGCAACGCCTCTCTCGTGCAGAACAACAGCCACGGGTTCCTGAGTGTGCAGAACAACAATAACAACAACAACAACAATAGTAGTAATAATGATAACAATAACAACGACAACCAGGACAAGAGCGTTGATTCTGCTGCTGCCGCTGCTGCTGCCGCTGCTGCCGTCACCACAGACGACAAAGAGCCTGACGTCAGCGTGGCGGCCAGCGAGAGCACCCCATGTGCCAAATGACAGCGAACATTGTTTTTTTATTCCGTAACGGTTTGACACCGTGTTCAGGATCGTCAGGGGAGGAGTAACGGAGATGGAAAAACACAAATGACACCTCAGCAGTATATTACATCTACTTATAGTGACTTAGAGCGCTAGTGATTCTTTGGCAGAAAAAAAATAAAACAAATATATATATATACATATATATATATATATATTTCAACTTAAGACTATTTTTGGATGTTACAGTGTGGCAGCAGTATATTGTTTATTTGTCTGATCAAAGAATTATCCTTTCACATTTAGTTTGTTAACTGAAAATGATTTTACTTGTTATATCCGTTGTATGATACATGGGAGGGGAGAAAACGATCATGACTTGAATTTGATGTTTCCGATTGTGCTGCACTTAGACAAGCTGAATAGCTATTTAAAGATGTCTGTTTTTTAATGTGCTTTTCCTTGTTGCTGCCAATACGTGGGTGTAAAACCTTGAGGAAGAAGGGAACCTTGGAAGTATTTTTGGGGGGGGGGGGGCGGGGGCAGATGGGACCAGACGCATAAAATAGAAATGTATTGTCCTTTAACATATAGAAACAAAAGGGCTGCTGTCAGGAGCAGGAGAAGCTAGAAGAGAGACCTCTCGTGTCAGAGGTGAACGAGAGGTGCATGGCCAAAAAAAACAAAAAAAAAACTACAAAAAAAAAAAAACTACAAAAAAAATCTATTTAAAAAAAAAAAAATTACATTGTAAAGCAGAATAATCCCAGATATGGTTTCATATCTCCATGAATGACTGGGTCACAAATATTAGGTTAAGTGTCATATTTGTGAGATTATTTCCGTGTTTCAGGTGTTGGTAAATTTTTTTTGTCTGGGTGAAAAAACATGAAGCTAATAGTTGTAACACAACACCTGCATTTATGAGATTATTTACACTAAAGTATTGAGAGGGCTCTGAAAGAATGAAATGGTTTTCAATCCTGACATGAATTCAAGTCACAGTCTGATTATTTTGAGAAATGCACCTGTTTGCCTTGTTGCTGAGGGCGACGTGAGGAAGTCGACTCCACCCTGTTGTTTGTAATGATGAAGCAGCCAGCAACTGGTTAGCTTAGCTTAGCTTAGCTTAGCTTAGCTGAGCTTAGTTTACAAAACAGCAAATTGTCGTTTTTACACTCTGGTTTTTGTACAGATGAATTGAATCATATATGAGGTGTTAACGGGGGAACTGACAGGCTGATTTTTGTTAACTAGCAGTTTCCCCCCATTTCCAGTCTTAATATGCTGAGCTAAGCTAACTGTGGCTTCATATTAACTCTCAGCAAGAAAGCAAATATTTTCCAAAACAACTGAACTATATGTACATGAGAAAGAGAGAAAAAAGAATACAATAAAAAAAAGATAAGAGACTTAAAGTACTATATTTTTCCATAGTATTGACAAGGCAAATATTTTTGAATGTTTAATTTTGCAGATGGATTATGACGCAGGATGTGCTCGAGTGTATATTTGCTGAGTGCACATGTGTATATGTTAGATTGGAGGCTACTTAAAGGGACATGCCACTCAGTTTCAGATGTTATGTACAGTGTAATGTTTCTGTGGTTTAGGAAAAAAGTGCAGTCTGTGCTTCTAGGAACATAAATGTGTCTCTCAAAGCTAAAAAAGAAAAGACTCTCACCACCACTACCTTTACCTGTTTATTTTTATACAATACACAGGAGGTGGATTTTGTGTATCTGTGACAACAAACGGCTCCTCATGACGATGATGATGATGATGATGATGATGTAGTGAAATCACAAAAATCAACGATTAACACCTGAGAATCCCACGAGATTGTTTACCATCAACACCTGTTCACCCTCCGCTTCTCCAGACTTTATAACCTCACTTTCACTTTAACTCTTTGTTCTCTGGTGTTTGGAGCAGAGACATGTGTTAATGAGCTTAATCTGACTGCCACAGATCAACGACCTGAGAGTTTGTTTGATTGTTTGTTTGTTTTTAAATTGACTGGTGTTCCCCACTCTCTTTCTTTTAAGTTCGTATTGTAGGTCCAGTCTTCTCTGATGCCTTTCTGTCAGTACAGCATTCCAGCCTCTGTGACATTAACGCACTGCGTGGGGAACCTGTTTTCTAATCACACATCTTTATTTTAGGTTTCACCATCAAATAAAGTTGAATTTATCTTTCTACTCAAAGATCAACATCAGTCTGTCGTTCATTGGTGTTTCTCCACCTGCAGTTCACCATCACAGTCAACAGGGGGCGGAAGGTAATTTCTTGTGCCTTTCATCAGCACAGAGGTACTGCTTTCTGTCTTACATTTGTTACTCTATCCTCTTTCTTCTGAATGAGTCTGACGGTGTTGTAGATCTAAGTCTCAGTCAGTGAAACACAGACGTGATGATCAATAACACAAATCATTATGTTGTGAGGAGAAAATGGCTTCGTCCTGCCCAAACAAACTTTTTTCTTCTCAGACTCCAGCTCTTCCAGCTCAGGTTTAAATGCCAGACTGAAACCAAACCAAAGTCCACAACAGTAGCAGCAGGAATGAATTGAACAGTGGTTTCATTTTCTTTCACAAATGTCTGATTGGGATCAAAGTCTGTGTTTTTATGATTGTGTTTATTGTAATTCTTCAATATGAGAGAAAATGTGCTGCTTCTGCTGCTGCTGCTGATGATGATGATGATGTTTGTTGATGTCTTCACCCACAGAAAGAATAGGATGAATGCAGAGGTAAACAGGATCATTCTTCAGGTGCTGGAAGAACTGACCTGAACAAACAGCCACAACAGCCGAGGAGCTCAACACGGGGAGGAGGAGGAGGAGGAGGAGGAGGAGAGACCGGCTGCAGTCATCTGTTATGTTACTGGGTAAATGCAACCAGAAAACACATGCATATAAACGAGACACAGACATGAACAACAGTGATCATTGCTCTCAGGGAAGATTAGAGCAGAGCTGCTGACAATTCACTGAATGGAAACTCTTCATTGCAGCTCATTGTTTCCCAGGAATGAATCACAGCTGTTGACTCATTATTTGCTCAGGGACACGAAGTCTTAGTTACACTGTCACTTAACACTCTGCAAAATAACTAGAGCCATCCATTCGTACTTTATCAAATTGTACTGGCGGTGGAATTTAGCTTTGGTTTGGCTGGATGGTTCAGATGGATGACTGAGCAGTATACCCCTGGGGGCCCAAACTCTTTGGGGGGGGGGGGGGGGGGGGCTGTGCATCACAAAATCACTACTAAGGACAATAAAGAGACAATAATAAGAGACAAAGCAACCGCAAAGATGAAAAACAGCTGCAGAGAAATGGAAAACAGCACAAAGAGAAGCAAAACAACCACAAGAGACACAGAAAACAGACACAATTCGACCACAAAGATGCAGAACAGCTCCACTGAGACCAGGTTGTTAGGAAAAATCAATACACCATAGTATTTAGACATTCTGTGACAACACCAAGTTGTGTTGACACCAAGGACACCAAGTGTCAATCTTTAATCGCAAATACAAACTGACACCATAATACCAGAGTACTTTTTATGGCTGTGTTTGTCAGTGCGTCTGCTCGACTGTCCCATTTTGCAAGAATAAAAACATTGATAACTTTATCTTATTAGATAAAACAGGCGTTGACAGGATTTTTCCTTCAGGACATAATTTGCAGTTATTTTAAGTGTCAAGAAAGATACACTTATCAATATGAATATTAATATTGTAACTTGGAGGCCATTTCTGTATTTGTCTCTTCCTCTCTGACCTCTCAGGTGGTCGAGGCAGGTGGCCCCGCCCACCCTGAGTCTGGTTCTGCTCGTCTTCACTGTTTATTCTTGATGGGAACTGTTATAAAGAGAAGATGCAGAGCTGATTATATGAAAAGAGTCAAAAAAAGACTTGAAATAATCATTGAAAAAACAAAAAATAACATGCGAACCACTTTTAATCTTTCCCAGTTTGGGCTTTTTACACATCTCTGCCTAGAGGTGTGTGTATGTGTGTTTATCTGGATGAAAATCAAAGTCTGGTGCTGGACTCACGCTGGGGAGGACAAAAGTGCGAAAAGCCTCCGCTCTCATGAGATCAGCCATCATGGCTTTCTCTGGTGTTTCTTAGCATGTGGTTCAGTACATGTGATATAATTAGTCCTATTATATCTATATAATGCATCAGACGTCCACATCAGGAAATGACTGGCATGCTGGGTAGATGGATGTGTCAATCAACCACAGGCCTTTCATGTTGGACAAAGAGGTTTGATTCGCACTTGAATCACATTTCTGCAGGAATGTGATTCTGCCTTGACCGAATAGATGTAGCTTCATCTGTTTTTACCCAGCCTTCTTACATTAACAGTTTCTGGCGGCTCATTTCAGAAATTGACAATGAGTGTGTGTGTCAGGTGTGAATTCAAACAGTCAGACAGGTTGACTTTTGTTCCACTCTGTAGTGACATCTTATCGCCTCTGGGACTCCATACCACCTACTGTAGCAGCTCACCCCACTCCCCCCTCCCCGTCCCCGTCCCTGAGAGTGGTTCTGATTAGCTGTTGCTTTTGGTTTCCATGGCGACACATCAGCCTGCATAAAAGAAAGTCAGCCGATACAGAGCTCTCACTCACACACATGCAAACACACACACACACACACTCACACACACAAAACTCTCTCCTTGTGACACACGTCTGGATTTTACCCTCAACACACCAGAACCAGCAACAACCAATGACTCTGAACTGCTCTGATGACAACCGGACCATCTCTGTGTTCACCTCCAAACTGACCCCCACCGCCGACATCTGTGTGGGACTGGCCATCCTCTCTGTTGGTATGTGCATCTCTCTGGTTCTCTGTCAGCTTCTGTCTTTGCAGCTTTAGACAGTGAATTATCCAAACTGAAAACTTCATTCATTTTAATTCATATTCAAAACGTCCCATCTTCCATGTTTTACACCCCGTCCCCCAGAAGACGACCTGTTGTGACTGAAAATATTAGTTTTACAATAAAGTTGCAGTTTTTCACAGTGACCTTCTGTCGAGCAAATGTAGTTAATCTACATGTTTTATTATTGTTGTTGTTGTTGTTATTAGCTGTGTGAGTTGTTGCAGTAATGACACTTGCATGTTTAATATTTCATCTGTGTTGTTCTTCCTTGTAAATTAATATGTAAATTATTAAGTCGAGATTTTGAAAATCTTTTTAATGAACTGAATCTTTATTCATAGAACAGTGTGACGACAACAACAACAAAGAAAATGTAAAACATAGAAGATGGTAGTAGACATGCATACAAATACACTATACAATGTGCTATACAACATATACTGTAATGGTGAAGTAAGTGTTTGTGCAGCCAGAGCCTGATGTCTGTCCTCCCTCTGTGTCTCTCTGAGCTCCACAGTTTTCCACAAACTACATAAACAAGGTTGCACTGGATTCGTGGTTTATTTCGAGTGAGTCCAGGCTTCTTCAGCACCACCTAATGTGTATTACTCCACCTCTAAATTTAGTCCTCACTGTCCTCTCTGCCCTTGTGTTAATGATGAGAAGAGCAGCAGAGACTGTGTTGTTTTCATTCAAGAGGCACAGTCCTCTCTGCCTGTAGTAATTACAACAAAAGGGTGGAGGGGGCGCCGTGTAGCGTAGTGGGTAGAGCAGGCACCCCATATGCAGAGGCTACAGTCCTCGCTGCAGTTGCCCCCTGTTCGAATCCTGCATTGGGTGGCCCCCTCTCTCTGCTTCCCCATTCGCTGTCTCTCTCACACTGTGCTATCAAAAAAAGGTGAAAAAGCCCAAAAATATACTTTAAAAAAAAGGGGAGGGGGGGTGTTCCACATTTTTCTTTTCATATATTGACGGTGATTTCTCCAAAACTTTCACTACATCCTCTTTTTTTTTTTTTAATTAAATAACCATCAATGTCACACTAGCCTCAGTAAGTACATATGTCAACCTTGACATCATGTCATGCATGTATTTGTATGGACGACACAGAGGATGTATGTTCATGTTTAATATGCAGGGGCACAAACATTATGAGCTGGAAATTGCTCACAGATGGACTCACAGGGATTAGTGGGCATAAAGATACATACATACATAATAAGTGTTACCTTTTTACTTTAAATTACCCCACTGTGCTGAGAGTATTGAAGGGTTTAATAAGCAGATGGTGAGCATCGTTCATTTGTGTAAGTGCAAACCAAAAAAAAAGAAAAAAGCCAGGAGTAATTACAGTGAAAGATCACTGATTGAATCTGCCCATAAGTGTGTAATGAAGTGAGCTGCACTAATTATATTTAGATTTTTTCTTTGTTGACTGACAACTCCAGAAACCTGTCAATGATCCTCATGTTTCACTCTTGTGTTGTTATCCATCATGGATCCATTCAGGGAACAATTCATAAACCTAGAATAGATAGCAAACACTCACACGTCCTCTAGAAGTGACATGGAGAGGTTGTTTGTGAATAACTACCTCATTCATTTGCATGCATGTATATGCATGTGTCCACCTGTTGAATTAAATATCAAATCACAGCAGTGAAGTTACAGACCAGTACACCAAAACAATGAGCCGAAAGAAGCTACAGTGCTAAAAAACAAACAAACAAACAAAACATTAGCAGCCAGTTACAGTTTGTACGTTGATAATATGTTACTTTTATGTTTACAACCTGTTGCTCTGACCCCAAGTGGCCAAAAGTATCTCATCTTGAAACAAATATCAATGCTTACAGTTGTCTTTGGTTGTTTTTGCCTCCCTGTAGTTCTCCTCTCAGTTATGGGCAATGGGCTGGTTTTGGTGATCTGTTACCGCAGGAGGAATAAGATGGTGGGCTCAGAGCTGCTGTGCGTCAACCTGGCCGTGGTGGACTTCCTCTGCTGCATCTGTTTCTACCCGCTCTCCATCCTGTCCTCCTTCCACCACGCCTGGCTGGGGGAAAACATCACGTGTGTGTACTACGGCCTGGGCTGCTACATCTTTGGACTGTGCGGCATGTTCACCATCACTGCTATCAGCATCATCCGCTACATGAAGACCTGCTACAGCCTGGTATACGGTGAGGGCAGGATGTGATTGGGGAGGAGATGTTGACAAAGGTGCAGGGGTGATGCATCAAATGATCCTTACATAAATCTTTACGTATAGAAAAACATAATCTATAGTGATGTGAAACAGCCTGCTTCTGAAAAGAAAACTGAGGGGAGCGTGCAGAGAAAACTAACTTCCACACTGTGCAATTATGACACATGTTGTCAAAATGGGCAAAGGATTACATCTTTCTATTCTTCTTCTGTCATGACGTCCAAAATAATACCAGAGCACTTTGCTGCTTGGTGCATCAGTGAGCGTTTTAAAATGGCTTGGACAGAAAGTGGGACAGAAAGCACATATGTCATATGACAGTTTCCATATCAGAGTGACAGGCTTGTCTGTTCCTGTTTGCACAAAGGGCCACATTTTTTCATCGTTTCCCGTGATAAATAGAGCCTGATATGTGCAGAACTGATGATGTGTCCACTTCAATTAAGAACTGAAGGATGTCAGCGGTCGATTTTCTACAATTATTACACATCGTGATCATATTATAAAATGATTCCCTCCATTAGAGGCACATGGTGACCGAGTCAAAGACAGACAGAAAACTGATTTAGACAGTAATTAAAGCAGCGATGTTGGTTAAAGCAATCTTCTTGAAGTAGTGGTTTGACATTTTAGAAAAAAAAATCACATATTTCTCATATTTCGTTTATACCAGTGTCCTCTGAAAAGATGCTGACCCTGAATCAGAATGAAGCTGTGGTCTTTTCATATAACCCTAAGTTTATTTTCCAAAAGGTAAAACTATTCCTTTCAGGACCGATGCAGCTGAAATGTGAATTGTATGAGTAAACAGTAAACTAAATAACACATCACTCATAGGTCTATCTTGTCTTTCCAGCTGTGTGGCTGGAAGAGGCAAACATCCGGATCGCATGCTGCGTCATCTGGCTGGTCGCTGCTGTGTGGTCCAGCTTCCCCTTGTTCGGCTGGGGTGAGTACGTCCCTGAGCCTTATGGGTTGTCCTGCACTATCGCCTGGAGGGGATATCATACCTCAGCGAAGGACGCTTTCTACGTGATCTGCTCCTTTGCCTGCTTCACCCTGGTTCCTGTCCTCCTCATCGTGGTGTCTCAGTGTCGTATCCTCTACAAGGTGTCCCGCTTCTCCTACTCGCTGTCTGCAAGAGGCATCCGCAATAACCTGCGGCACGCTGAGAAACGGCTGTCCGTGGTGAGGAAGGGGGTGGGAAGACAGTCCGATTTGTGTATTGCTGTGAGTGTTGGGCACACCTTTAACCTGACACTGAACCTGAGACATAAGACTTGGTCAGTTCTAAGTCGCATTATAAAGACTCGAGAATCAACTTGGACCTAACTTCACTGAAACCTGATTCATTAGGACTTGATCCTTAACTCTATTGACTTTGTTGAGGATTTGAAAGCTTAAACTGGTGGACTGTCACACTATAGGTACTTGGACACTAGAAGTATTTGGATATAAGACTTTGTCACTATAGAGCCACAAAAACTGGAAACTTTTCTCAACTAAAACGTAACTTGAGATACGTTCCCCCTTGACTTGAACCTGTTCATAACTTGACAACCGGTAGGCTATAGACAATGGCTGGCTCCTCCTCCTCCTCCTGTAGTTAAAAACATCTCTGGATTCAGTTTAGGAAACACATTAATCTTGATGAAAATGATCCTCCAACCTTTTGATTAGTGGATGATCCACACTGTCTCCTGAGCCACAGCTGCATGTTAATGATGCCATCTGGTGTCACACTCCAAAATCTCTCACAGATATTAAACCGTCTTCACATCTGGTTACTGTGAAGACCATAGCATGAGATTCTCATTATTTCCATAACGAATCGGTGAACCCACAGGTCTTTTGTGGGAGCGTTTGAAATGTATTTTCCCTTTTCTTCACAGTCTATAGGTTAATCATCATTTGATTTCTCATTGTTCAAGGAAAAGGTGCTCTGCACATGCCTCGTGTTTGTCCATGCATTTAATGGCTTTCATTACCATTAGAAGAAAGGATCACAAACAGAGCTCTATGTGGCTGCAGCTTGTTTAGTACACAGGTCATGAGCCCTCTTTCCACTTAAGTCAGGACCATTCAGAACATGTGAGCTGAGCTGAATAAACGCTAATGAAACCTGAAGATGTGACGACTTTCCTGCAGGCTGCGGAGACCTATGATTTCTGAGCAGATTAATTGTATGTATCCTACGACCTCTTCCACAATCCGGCAACCCTGAAGTATTTCTTATCAGTGGATCATAACTGATCCATAAAACACTGAGAAATTATTTACTAACATTGATTTCAGATTTAATTGGTGAATGCGTTACAAAGGAGCACTTTTTTCATTTTGCCTAACACCTGCCTCTGGTGACAAAGGCAGAGATGTTTTTTTCCAGATGTTTCTGTGCAACATCACAACTCTTCCTGCTTTGCCACCGAAAATAAACACGTCACTCAAGGTCATTTGAACACATGAGAGATGCTGTCACTTTTCTGTCATTGTTCACATGACTGTTGAGAGATTAGGGCTTGTCATTACAACACTGAACACATGATGTTTGTCTTGTCTCCCAGGAAATATGCATTACGTGACTGCACTCCTGTTACTAGTAGCTACTCATAGTAAGAAATGATTCATTCTGTGTTTCCTGTGTCATGAAGTAACCTTCTGTCATCTGTTACTTCTTCTTCCAGATGTTTTTCTGCATCAGCCTAGGTTTTGTGATTGCCTGGGCCCCGTACACCGTCGTATCCTTCCTCTTCATTTTCCACAAGGAGCACAGGTACATGGCTCCGGAGGGTTTTGTTTTCCCCGCCCTATTCGCCAAAAGCTCCCACATCTACAACCCATTCATCTACTTCTACTTCAACAAGACTTTCCAGCGGGAGCTCCGCTGCCTTCTCCTCTCATTCTGTCCCAAACTGGGGGGGAACCGAGTGGGGGACCATATCACGGTGGGCCATCAAGCCCCGTACCCCATCCACATTCAGCTCCAGGAACGAGGCTGCGTTCAAAAGAAGGTCTTTGGTTTGTCTCAGGAGAGAACTCGCAGTAGGATCAAGAGCAAAGGCAAAGAAAAGCGTACCAACAGCAACCGTGTGCATGGCAGGCCGGTGCACACCTGCTGGGGGTCCACATCAAATAACACTCCCACCATACACCCACACAATAAACCTACCAAAGGTTCCCTACCTGTCTCCATATAAACACCGTCACATCATATCATGGGGCTGTGTGTTGGCAAGAACCCGGTGATAGGTGCAGCACGTGTCATGATACAGGGGTTACAGTTCAATATATTGTGATACATTACAATACTTCATTGTGTAATTTGTGGTGCGACCTGATTGTTGAAGTGTTGGTGCATAAACCACATGGGTGCAAATGCCCTAAGTAGCAAAACAATCGTCTGAACCCCCACCTGGCTGGTTGGACCATTTGTGACATATCAATCCCCGACTGTCTCCCTGCATTTCCTGTCTGTCTCCACTGGCACTATCCATTATTAAGAAAGCCCATGCTTATTGTACAACCTGTGTAAATGAGTTAACAGTGATGAGTAGTGTTGTTTAACGGTTCCATAAATACAGTGTTGACAGGGATCCACTTGTTTAGCCATTTGCAATTCCATTAGCTCTACGTAGCTGTTGCTAACTTTGCTCTCAGCTGTTTGATTTTCACATAATCCATTTTGCAAATGACTCCTGACTCCTCAGTGCCTACTAAACAGCTTACACTTAAGCTCTGTCCACTGCAAAGTCTGTCTTTGGGCTCCTTGTGTAAGTTTATTACCCAGTTTGCTAATGCTATCATTGGGGGTGCACCTTTACGCTACGTCCTGTCTTGTTTACATTTAGAGTGCAACACACTCGTGCAGGGGTTTACATTTTGGCAAAAAATGCTATTGTCACATCCAAAATGGATCATTTGCGCAATTAACTGATGAGCTTCTGAAACCCAAACCCACTGGTGTCAATGTTTACAACTTCACGAATTGGATGATACTGAGCTTTCCTTCCTCTGAGAATCAAAGGAGTACAGTATCACACTGGATATGGATATATGGATATATCCATGGGGGTGTCTTCATACATCTCAGATCTACTGTTTATACATGAATCTGTGACTTAAAGGTCGCCATAAGTAACAAGTAGCAGCTTCACAGCAAAACATACCCTTTGTTGTGTCTCAATTACACCTATTTAGGCCACTACACTCACTGTCGACGTATACCGCATGCATTATTTCTGCATGCAAACACACAACTGTGCACCATTTTGCACAGGGCTGACATGAAAACACAGGGCTGATGATAATCACAACACACGTATTATGCAGACTTCTTCCTCTGTCTATACTTGCAGTTAAAATTACAGCAGCCACAGAAAGACTCAACGTTACTCGTGTTTTTTTTTCGGGGGGGGGGGGGGGGGGGGGGGGCTTCTCAGTTAGACTTGTAAAACTGAATGTGCTGGCATAAGGGATGTTTTACATGCTAAATGAGTCTAATCTCTGATTCATGTTTTTATTCAACCACTATTGATATAAATGTGTTGACCGTGTTCGTCTGTCTGTTTTCATGTCTCAGATATTGAGATGTGAATATGTTGTTGTTATTTTTCATCTCCCTTGTGGTTTAGAGCGGGCCTAAAGCTTTATTTTTCTTAGACTCTGATGTTTTTGTGACATTTAAATCATATTAAAAATGTGTTTCTACAATATGGAAAATAACAAGACACTGCATTATGATGTCAAATTCATTTCAACTGTTTGAAAGGAAGAAATCCACTGTTGATATTCTGCATCTCAAATTGCTTTTCGACATTTCTATTCAGTTCATCGTTTAATTCTCTGGTGATTCAACAAATGAGAGGAAATAAAATTCCCTCACCGAGCACAACCAGCCTCATCTCGTTTCTTAACCCGTAGTCTGAGCGATTTAAATGCTCATGCATGTTAATGGCCGACCAATTCATTTGTCACAATTTGAACAGCTGCACTCTATTAGCGAGATGGTGAGTAGCTAACCCCCCTCTACACTGGCTGATAGTTGTTGATTTGCTACCAGGATCAATAGAGGGGCTACCAGGAGATGGTAGAGACCAAAACAGAGGTAAGAAGAGTGGATATTGGACTTGGATCAGGGGAATGCTGGCGTTACACCTTATCTGCTAAATGTCGAGATGAGTGACTGTTTGCAAACAGTCTGAATTCAGCCAGTTTTAAATCTGCAGTGAAGAAATTGCTGTCTCTGTCCTCTGGACCTCTGGAGTATCCTTCCACAAATCAACATGAATGAGATAGTGACATGCACACTCATGCAGACAAAACTAACGGTCTGAATTGAGAAACCAAACATGACAATGTAACTGACATTTCAATTTCTAAAGCGCCAGATGAAAGTCCTGGTTATTGAAGGCCTTGACCAGCGAGATGTTTATTCAGGCTTTGTGTATGTACCACTGATTATGTAACCTTTTGACAATAGGGTGCATTGATGAGCAAAACCGGAAAGCAACGCTTTTGTTTCCCCCGTCGTCCAAATCAGCAAATCAAACAAGACTTAATTGTAGGCTATTTCTCAGGATGAACTCACCCCAGAGCTCCGCTAGGAATTTACTATAGTGACATACTGTACACACAACACAGTTTTGAAATCATGTTAGAAATATGAATAAGTCGAATCATTTCAACATTGATGGGCAAAAGCTGCATCAAGGGAAAATCTTTACAAAGTGGAATATCGGCCTGTGACAGCTCAATTTGCTTCCACTGAAAACGGCCCAGACACGTCCAGAAGAGATCCATCCATCAAATGTCAATCTATTAAAGAAAACATACAACAGATGTAATTTCATGCCACGAGTTGTCATGACAATAATTGAATACATCCGTACAGGAAGTGTAGCCTATCACTGCCACTGCTGCAAGACGCAGCCAAGATCAAACCAGTCATGAAAACAGTGACCTACTCTGAATTGGCTCCATGCTGAGCTTTTGACAACTAGATGAAAACCATTAACTTTTCAAAACAAGACTAAATGGATTCCTCCTGGACAATGGCCAACTCAAAATGCTGATAACAAAAGCGTGAAATAAAGTGCTGTTTGTTTGTTTGTTTGCTGTTATTACTGTTATCATTGAGGTTGGCATAGTTTAGTCCAAAGAGTTGCTGGTCAGGTGAAATGGAGACCCTGAAATCTCCCATAGATGTTCACAGTCACAGGGTAGTTGATTTAGTTAACACAAATGTCAGTGTTGCTGATAAATGACCAGTGTAATCACAGGGAAGCCAACCTCGCAACTTTGTTCCTATGTTCAAGGACTTCTCCTACGGTACATGTTTCCCCAGCATGCGAACCCGAACCTCCTGAGGACACACTGACCATACATTGTTATTCTGCTTCACGACCGAGTTGATTGCAGCATCAAGGGCATATTTGTCTCCAATAATCATCAATATTCTAGAGAGACCCTCAAGTATTGAACATATTTGCTCACACAATTCTGAAAACAGAATTGTTTTTAAGTGTTTTTAATTAAATTTCCCTCATTGAAGGTCACCGCACTATTAAATAAAGCCAAAAGAAATACAATTAAAAGATTTCAAGCCTGAAAAAGCAGTTTTTCATTAAGCCTGTTGTGATGGAGAGATTTGAAGTTAAACACTGCATTAGCTTTAGGTGAACTCTGTGAAGCTCCACAAGAATTAATATGAGTGTGTGTGTGTGTGTGTGTGTGCACCTATTCAAGTACATATGAGGGTGGCGGGGCTCATCTGTGAGACCTTGTTTTTTGTATGCACCGGCTGTCACGGCATCTCACCCTCATTAGCCTGGAAACGGGGACGAGGCAGCAAGGCCCTGATGGGGCACACGGCGATCTCATTATTGGAGGAAGCAGCCCAACTGGAGCGTAACAGGACAGGCCGAGTGTGAGGTGTGGATGGAGAGGGTTTTGGGAGGAGGGGCGGCTGGCTTGGATCAGAGTGGCACTGTAAGCCTAGGTCAGACACACACACACACACAACATACAAAAAACACCCTCTTCTCTTTTGTGTGCCAACCAGGCCTCCATTGTTCAAAACCTCATTAGCAGCAGTTAGAAGACGTTGTTGTGCAGGACAGGAGGCGTCACTCTGCGGCTGCTCCCTCGCTCATTCACAGCAGAACCTTCAAACTGAGACGCACATTGCTTCTTTCCTCTCTTCTCTGCAGAGCTGAAACCTGACAACTGAATACACAAACTGCAGCACAGCACAGGTCAAGAGGGGGGTTCGAGGCCTCACTTAGAGACGTCGGTATGGAAACTCCACATTATGGGATTGCCACGCTGAGGAGAGGAAGCTATGATGATGCCGCAGCTTCTCTGCGTCCTGTGAGTATTGATCAATCATCCAAATGCAAAGGTGAAAAAGGTCCTGCCGGTAACGACTGCTGGGTGTGACTCAGTGTGATATGCTGCTGCTTCATAATTGTTCCAGGCTCATGAATCTGACAAGTAGTTCTTGCTCATCAGGTGCTCTGTAGATGTGAGAGAGAGATTTGAAGGCCATGCTCCCTGTGAAAAAAGGTCATTAACCTTCAAAATCAAGAGGAGAAACACCTCTCCTTGCTTTGAGTGCCAACCCTTAGCTGCAACAGTCGTTACACAATGGTAGGGTGATGTCAAGATAAAAAACCGCAGGAGCCAGCATAAACAGAATCACGTAGCTTTTGTACATTATGAATGCAACCGATTTTAGAGTCTAAAATGGAAGGAAAAAAAATGCAATTTTCACCTCTGCAAATCTCTTTTTGCCTGAGAAGATGATTTACGACTGTACTCATTAAATATATCACATATAAAACCGTTCACCTCTGTGTTTCCCTGGCAACGTAACGCTTGTGGTGGTGCAAAAAAAGAGTGAACCGCCTGAAGCCTAGAATCTACTGGCATCACCGAGATTTCTTTCTGGACAAGGTGTCTCTCCAAAATGGACGTCTTGGCCGGTGGGAACACAGATAGACGTGTTTACTCAAAACACACCATAAAACACAGACAGGCCTCCCCTGAGCTGTTCTCCATCCTGCTCTCCATTGGATAGTGTCCTCACGTCTGATAGATTTATTTGCATAAAATTGAATTTCAGTAAACTTTTGGATGTGCCACACAACTGCTCAAACAGCAGTGCCACTACCCAAAATGATTTGCGGGGACGTAGGCAATGGTTTGACTGGTTACATAGGAAATGAATAAGCAAAGTGCACAGCAAACACAAAACATGCCAGTGGATTCCAGGCGTGAGAACTAAAGACAGCTCTCTGATGTGGTTGGGTCTTGTCAGCCTTCTGTAACGTAAACACCAGTTATCAGCAGCAAAAATATCTGTGTGATTCTGTGGTGTTGACTCTTTCCCCATTTTTTTGTTTATTTCCTTTAGCTCAAGCTGAACCAGAGTTAAGCTGTTACCTCAGCCAGTTACTGTACCTCTGCGACACTCACGATCTAACGGTTTAACCCAACTCCAAGGCCACTGGCATTGGGGGTTTTCACATACACGAGCGCTAAACGTTGCATCAGACGTCAGATGTCAAAGCTCAATGACACGGTGAATTACACAGGTGTAGTAACGCAATTTGTTGCATCACCGCTTCAGCATCAACCGAGGGTTTGTAAGACATGAACAAAGGTTAGGGCACCTGTTAACTGTTAACTTTCATGGCTTCTTTTTGTTGCTGCAGGAAAACGATGGGTTAACCACTGAAAAGGCCTGGTTTTATGAAATCTTGGTGACGGTTTTATTTCTTAACTTCAGCTGATTCTGAGGCAACTTTAGTGACACACTGAAGAGAAACTTGCATTCACACCAGGAAATCCTGATGGTGAGATTTCATGATAGAAAACCACGAGAAAGCCATCACTGGTACTGTACATACACACAAGGGGATCCATAAACCCCTGTGGGAAGTACATTTGTGCACCCAGGACTCATAGGTAGGTCACCCTGTGTCGTCCTTTGTGCCCAGGTCCAGCTCCAGACTGGCTCCGGCTGCTGATACAAAGGCCAGAAAGAGACTCTTTGTCAAGTGTCCCTGCCTTTGTTTTGTTTTGCAGGTTTTTTTTTTTTTTTCTAGCTTCATCTTAGATTCTGCTCAACCTAATTTTTCAGTTTGTCCATGGCAATTAGAGCACAAGAGCAGACACAACAACATGGAGACTCTGTTTGTTGTCTTCCACACAAATTAACAAAACAGTGTTGATGAGTGTACGGAGGATTGCCCCTGCTGGGAAAATGAAAGGATAAACTCAAGTTCAGGATTGTTAACAGAAAGTTAGCCCTCAGTTGTGCTAGTGAGGTGGTCCAGACTGAAATATCTCAACAGCTACAGGATGGAGACTCATTTAGTCTTTGCACAGACATTCAGAGGATGAGCCTTAACTTTTTCCTCCAGTGTTCAGGTCAGGTCAAATTATAATGGATCCATACCTGCTGACCTGCTGTAACTAAATATCAACAATGTTTAATGCCAAAAAAACAAATCTCAACTGCATGATTGCCAGTCTGAGCATGAGCCAAGATCATGCGATCTAATCTTGTCAATTGAATTTCATGTATTTTTTATTTCTGAAATGTCAGTAATTTATTATAATTTGACCTCCACTTTTACGGTCATCATTTTGTCTGTTGTTTCATGCCAGTGGTCGTATGGTCAAACATTTGTGAGACCGATGTTCCTGATGTGTGAACATCAACTTTCTGCAACTATTTCAGACTGTGTCCTGCCAGGCAACGTCCAGCAATCGTGTCCTTACGTTTGAATCCATCACTTTACCAGCATAATGTACAGTCTGTAACCTGGGAGGCACAACCCACCTTTGTGAGGAAGTCATTTGACTCCAGGCCAGGACACTCGCTCTGTAACTGTGAATTATCTACTTCAAGTACATTTTGACGTACATGGCTCTTCTTCTCTTAGCTCAGGAGGAGCTGCCCCTACAGTGAATTGGCAGATGCAACCTGGTCTGTCAAGGGTTTGTAATTTTTATTTTTGAAATGCCAGTAATTTATTATGAATTATACCATTTACAATTCGACCTCCACTTTTATGGCCATCATCATTTTGTCTGTTATTACATAATCAAACTCTTTCCCAGCCTTTAAACTCCCCTCTGTCACTTGCGCTGACATTTCCGTTAGGATTACATCTGAAATTTTGACCTAAGCCTTTAAGATCTGCTCTGATCCAGATCAGATTCTTTCCCTTTTCACCACAGGTTGGCCTTGTTGTTGCCAGGCAACATGTAATCAGCTGTCAATCACTTCTACACCGGTGAGATAATACGTAAGGCATCAACAGCAGCTATACGTTCAAGGCAATCAAAATCGTATGCTGCCACTGGGACTCACTCTCAGGAGCTCACTCTCATTTTAAACAAGCTCGTTAAACTGTTTTGTTTCTTCAGTCAGTTGTGATATTTATTGTTATCACGGAAAGTGGTTCCTTCGAAGGGGGGAGACATTTTCAAAAGGAAGCAAGTGGATTGATTTGTCTTTCATCATTGTTTTTTTTGCTTCCTGTGTATTTTGAACTCATGTTTGATGGAAACTGTGGGCGAGCGGTTTTCTCCAGTCATTTCACAGATTCAGAAATCGTTTGCTTCAGACTAAAGTCTCAGATAAAGCCTCACTCTCACTGGTTCTTTAAAAGAGGCAGGAAACAGTGGTCGGATGGTCAAACATTTGTAAGAGTGATGTTCCTGATGTGTGAACATCAATTGAGTTTTTATTTTTTTTTTTTTTCCTCCAACTATTTCATACTATGTCCTGCCATGCAACATCCAGAAATCGTGTCCTTATGAATCCACCCCTTTACCAGCATAATGTACAGTCTGTCACCTGGGAGGCAAAACCCAGGGCAAAGAAATATCTGGTGTCAACAGAAAAAAAACAACAACATTCAATGTTAGTTATGTTCATTCCTTAACTTCAACCTTAACTCTGCCGTTACTGTTGTCGCCATGTTAGTGCACGGGCTTCATCTTTGTGAGGGAGTCATTTGAATCCAGGTCACACCAGGTCACTGTCTCTGTAATTTTATTCAGAGAAGAAGAGAACTATGAATTATCTACTTACTGTTTCAAGTACATGGCTCTGCTTCTCTAAGCTCAGGAGGAGCTGCCCCTGCATCGAATTGGCAGATTAATCCTGGTCTGTCAAGGGTTTGTGCCTCAAACTCATAAAAAGAGAAACATTAAGAAACTTATCCCGTGAAATAAAATTCACGTGCGGTATCATTCAGTATAATTCAATACACTGCCACAGCTTTTATAACTGTTTTGACATTTTGCAGTGAGTATTCTCACTGGTTCTTTGCAGACTTAAACCTGACTGAGAAATCACATGGCTGGCTGAAGATCCTTCTGTGTATTTATAATAACATGTCAATATGTTAAAAAAAAAATGAAATTCAAGATTCATCTCTACATGTACTGTACTGCTTTTGTGTGTCTGTCCTTCACACTTACTTCAAGTTGAACAAGGGTGTCAAGGAAAGCAGTGCCAAACACCACACACAGCCATTATGAGTGTGAAAGCATGTGTGAAAATGTTATATAAGGTGGGCGTACAACAGGACTAGGGTTATGAATTTGAAAAACTCACACGCTGATGTCACACTAAAGAGCAAATAGAAACAGACTCTGGATATGCATCCGTATGTAAACTTGTATTTTGATTCTCCATGACATCCTCTGTTTTCTTTCAGCACCTCAAACACTTGGCTCAGAGGCGACGCTCTGCCCCATCTCTGGTCTTCGGGAAGGCCTTGGGGATGCCATGGTCTCCTATCAGGTGAGTACATCATTATTTTAAATCTTTGAACACTTCTGAATCTGCAATGCCCTTGTGTCTTAATCCTATACTCCCAAACAGACAGCTGTAAGTACAATCACAATCTTGTTCAATTCTGCGCTGTTTACCAGCCAGTGGATCAATAACACTTAATGGGCGCATCTCATCAGGGGGTCGTGGGGGGGGGCTGTTTTTGTTGACTTCAAGCAGGTTGTGTGACTAGTGACTGCTTTCTTGGCAGGGATAAGTTTATTGATTGACTCAACCGGTAACTGAACCAGATGTGAACCTTGTGAGATTCAGGATGTGATTTCCCGTCACAACCCAAACTTTAACAAAAACATCCAAAAACTTTCAGCGGTCAAAGGTCGCAAAGATAATGACAGAAAATTTCCTCAAAGTTGACACAAGACGGCAACAATTCCCCCCATGTGGCTAAAGGCTGATTCACTTTTTGTTTGTGTGTCACGTTGTTATGACATGCACAACAGTGTTTACTTGTAATCTGCAGACCTATTTACCTGTCAGCTGGCGTTGTGTTGTGCATCTTCATTTTCTGTGAGGTTGTTGGGTCTTTGGCAGCAGGTAAATCCATATGTAATTTTGTTTTTAAACTCTTACTAGAAGACTGTGGAAAGATATGAACTCTATAGAAATTATATTATTCTTTTATTTTCCTTTCTTTCTTTTTGTGACAGTTAATTGAATATCTTTATCGATATGATTATGTGTTTACATGGGAACATTTTTATATAAACTCTTATTAATATTTCACTGCAGCCTCCGGCCTACAGGTGGCAGCACATAGAAAACAATCTGTTGTCACAGAGAAACACTTGACACACAGACGTAAAAACTTGTTTCCCCACCTCCTGACACGACCACGTGCTGGATGGTACGAAGACAGGCCAAACACCTCCCATGTGCAGGCCACACAGCCCACTCCATCCAGGCCACAAACACAGATGTCCCTGTGGGGGATTTACAGGGTGGGTTTTTTTGTTTTTTGTTTTTTTGTTTTTTTTTGAAAGGGTAACCCACTCAACAACTCAAACTCCTGAACCTCACAACCACACTGGTGGAAGACCAGGCAGATAACCACCGACCACCAGCACCCTAGATAGTGATAGTGATAGTTAGTAGGCTAAGAGCAGGGTACCTTCACCAGCCTACATAATCAATATTAGACAATAATAATAATAATAATCATAATAATAATAGAGACGACAACATCACTGGGTTCAGCTGTTCAACCAAAGATTCAGTTTTCCCTCTCTGACTGTGTCATTTCACTGGACGAATAAAACCTGTTTTCTCAGAGCAGAAGTTCTCACAAGTCTTAAATATTATGTTACGTTCTACATTTTAACACTTAGTCCACTGTGTGTATTGAAAGTCCATGAAGTTGACTTGAGTGAACTTTCAGGAGGGCGTGCTCACAAACAAATCTTCAGTTGAGCGTGTGAGGACTTTTCGTGGTTGTTGGGAGTTTGGGGGAATTTTACGTTGCAGTTAAAACATCGTTGTCCCCGTGTTATTGGTTTATCCCACTGTTACACCTTTATATTATATTACTCTATCATAATTCAGTTCCTTCTAGTGTTGAAGAAGTTGATTTGATTTGATTTGATTTGGTTGGTTTGAAAATGAACTTAGAGTTTCATTCTTAGTCTGTCTTTTTCCATGGTATTCATGGTATCTATATACCATGAAAATCTGTTACTCATGTCGTTGGGCGGCTCAGTATTTCTAAAATCTTTGCAACAGCCACTGCTTTAATGTTTTCAGCAATGTTTTTTCTGATAAAGAAAGTGTTTGACTGAAAGACCAGAAGTGGAGTCAGGTTTTATATATATATATATATATATATGTACATATATGAAGCACATTAGTATAATCTCTGTGTGTGCAGCGACTGAAGTGTCTTGACTCAGCGGTCTGTGTATATAAAAGTCCACACTGCTCATTGTGTATATGAAACCTTCCTCTGGAAATCAGCTGGTCCATAGGCTAAAGACAGTTTGACACTGTAGCTGGACTGACTAATTAATGCTCATAGAAAAAGAAAGTTCACCACTCAGTTTGTCGCTTCACGTCACAACACACCCACGGCTTCAGTGGGAGTGCCACAGTGTAGGCTCTTTAACCTTTTACAAGTTGTCGTCCTGCTAGTCACACAGAGACCACCAGAGCACCCAGTGGGCGAGTCTAACAAAGCAAAAAAAAAAAAAAGAGAGAGAAATGTCAGACACAACCCACTCTGACACGTTCACACTGTGTATTTCCTTTATGGGTGTTAGTTTCAGTGTAGTGGGACTGCTGCTGACGTAGACAATAACCTCACTGTACCACTTTAGACAGAGCGAGGCTATAGCTGCTAGATAGACAATGGAGGATAATGGAATCAGCCTTGGCAACAAAGAGGGGGGAAGAAGAGATTAAAATAGTTATTATTTCAATGGCAGGTAATGAGATTAGCAGCAAGAACTCACGGTCATTTTATGTTTGGGTTTTTTCGTGTTGTCTGCAGATGCTGATTTGATGGTATTCAAGTGTCATCTTCAGTAGGCCAAGAGGCAAACAGGGAAAGTACCTATGATGCTCCCATTTGAATTTCTGCACTGAGCCCACAGGCAGTGGGAAGAGCAGTGACCAAAACTGGTTTCACATACATGCAAAACAAACACCTTACTTGTCCTTGTTGACACCTTGACTGCAAATCAAGCTCTGAAGTCTTTGGAGGCGCAGCAGGACAGCAGCAACACGACCGAACTGATGGACTGATTTTTTTTATATATATACAGAGATACAGAAAGTAATTCAGTCGGGCAGGAAACAGACATTGTGAAATAGGTGAGAGTTAATCCTGCCAATAATACAGAGAAGACAAACAGCATCTCTGTTTTTCTGGTATAATAGAAAATCTGTTTTGCTGTTGTGTGGCAGGACGGCGGTCGATGGTATCGCAGAGATGGGCAGACGTACGCAATTATAGAGATGTAACTTGTAAACTTGCATCACAGAGGACTGACTGATGCGCTGCTCCGTGCAGTCCAGCTAAATAAAGAACCAAGATTAAGTCCTGAGTTAATACCAGTGCGGTCAGTGTAATGAAATCTCATCAGGCTGTTGACAGGATATCGATCCCTCAGGGAAGCTGATGCGTCCACACACAGATGTGACATTTTTCTTCAAATTAAAGCATTATTCCACGGCCTCTGTGATATTTTAGCAAAGGATCATCGTTGTTGGAGAGCATCAATGAGAGCCGGTGAATGCGTTTATATTACAGATGGAGGAGGGGGTTCTTTCAGGTCACAACACCAGCCTGCACTGGTGCCACATAGCGTTTGACATAGCACCGCTGACGTTTGGTTGTTTCCACTATCACATCCTGTCATTTTGACCAGTGTTTCCCAAATGTATATTTGACCTCACTGAATGTCTACCTCTGACTCACTGCCAGAGTTGGCTGAAGGTCTCGGCCTCTTGGTTTGAGAGCATTTATCTAGGCCACTGAAAAACAACAATGGTCTGCTTGCTTTTTTTTTTTTTTTACTCTAACAGTGAGTTTTTAAATGTAAAACATTACCGCCAAAGGTTGAAGCAGGACACACTGGACAGCTCAGCCGGCCCTAATGTGATTTTTTTTTTGCACTCGTGATATTATTGAAACAAGTTATGATCCCTCCAATCTCTCTGAAACATTTCAATTATGAACAAACGTCTTTGAATAATAGTTTGGTGTTAAATTTGTTATGACGGCTGACGGGCGGTTTCCTGAATACTAATTCAGTTCTTAAACATCGATTTTCATACGGTGCTCATGCAAAATATATGCTGTACTATGTGATACATATGAATCTTGAGATTTCAAAAAAAAAGTCCTCTCAGGAAATTGTTAATATTCATGACAGCTGGTGTGGTTAGGTATGAAACTTTGTGATGAACCTGTTCTCGCAAGTAAAGCCAGGTGTTACTGGTGTCATCATATTTTAAAGGGAAAAAACGTAAAGTTCAGTATCAGATTTTACAGTTCTATGTTGTAAAATGCAATTAAATGATCTTTGAGGTCCACTGTCAACCAAGACGTTTTGAGTCTTGTTTACTTGGTGGTTTCACATCAGATTCAAACTTTAAGATGTTTGATATTACGTAACAAAAACATAAAGGAATAGTTTGGACTCTAAGAGGATTTAATAAAAGACATAATCCTTAAACTTATCAGAAACATAATGTACTCACCAAAAATTTAGCCTGGTCATGTGGGAGGTCCCTGTCACCCACCCTCTGTGTGTGTGTCCTCAGGGAGGAGGGTTCCTGCTGGGTGTCTGTGGAGCAGAGTCCATTCGTCCTCGGCCTCACCAGTGAGAACGGAGACCTGCTGCTGGACGAGTGTGTCCAGGTCACAGAGGGCACGAAGACCACGGACAGACACCTGTTCCTCTTCAGCGACGCCCTTGTCTTCGCCAAACTCAAGTAAGTAAAGTAGATCTTTAATCCAGTGGTGGTTATCAGTTATTTCCATGAAAAGAAAAGAAAAAGGCAAAAGCAACTCAAGCACAGAGAAAAAACATTACCAATGGGAAACGAGTGAATCAACTGAAAACAAATGTGGTTGGTACAGTTATAAAGCTGATGTGGGTATTTCAGTAACTTTCTGTTGAAAAATGACACATATTTACACAGACAGAATAGGAGAGCGAAAGAGGAAGTAAAGATAAAATGTGTATTTTTGGACGGCACACTCGGGCTTTCAGGGAATCTCCCAGCACACGGACTCTTTGTGTTTAGTCACTCTGATCTTTCAGTTCAACAGATGAAGTTTGGTGGTTCCCTTTGACCAAAGTCACATGATGGGAAACTCTTAAAGCTATGTCCATACCTCAGAAAGTTATTTCAACACTTGTTAAAGTTCTGTTGCCTGCTTTGTTTCTCTTTTATTCTTATCATCACCACACGTGTCGTATATTGTTTGTCTCTACACAATAAAAAACAAACACAACCGGTTAAATGAGATACAAGACCAAATTGATCTCAGCAAGCTTTAAGTTGTTGCTCAGATCAAGTCAGATTTAAGCTGCTGGAAATTTATAGCTCGTGAGTGGGAGAAGTCAGACTCATCTCTGTACCACAACCAGCCCACTGTTCCAGTAGGCAGTACAAGGGGGATGACAATACAATACAGTAAACACACCAAGGAGCAGTTGAGTCTATGCATGTGATCATTCATTGCATCCAGAAATGAGTGGTAGGACTACTATTCAGCGTATGGTTTGTCGTCGAGAAACATTTAACAGACTCCATGTTTCGGTTTACTAACATTCGTTTAGTCTTTTTAGGTTTATTATCAGCCAGACCTCTGGAGGCCACATGAAAACACCAGGGGACTGTGATGATTTAAAATACAAACTGGTGCAGGAATAATTGCCAGTAAGTCACAACATCAATGATACTGTAACAGATGTGATAAAAGATCTTGAAAAGTTGTTCAGCCTTTTAGTCTTTGATGATAAAACAGTTTTTTCTCTATGAAGCTACAGCCTGACGGTTGTTAGCTTATCTTAGCATGAAGACCAGAAGCAGTGGCTTCTGAATTTGCCTGTTAAAAATTTGCCTGTTTAATCAGCACACAAACAAATGTGAAGTCATTTATGGATGATATTTATCCTCACATCTGACTCTGAGCCAGAAAACAGCTAGCCCAACTATCTGGAGATAAACAGCTCCATTTCTGAGGCTCACTGATTTACATTTTTTATCTTGTTTTATTTACACACAGTTTACAGAACTGTAAAGGCCAAAATATGTGTAGTCTGGAAGTGGAGGCCCTGATGTGACCAGTCTTTATTACTAAACTAGGCTCAGTTCATCCGGGGACAAATTGTTTCATTCAAAAATAACTCAAACAAAGTCCAAAATGTCGACCCAAGGCCAGAGGAATGACCATGACAGACAGACAGACAGCATTCCCCAATCATTGTAACTGTAGGTAAATAGTAATTGATTAGTTGATTAATTGATTCACAGGTTCAAGTTACAGACAGTATTGCAATCTGGGAAAAAATAACAAAACTCCCAGCAACCTCCTGGTATTGTACATGAAGCCAGCGTAAATAAAAAATGCACGCTGTGTCATCTTGTGTAACCCTGTTCAGTTTGTGACTCCATTGCTGACTAACTTTAGTCTATCTTTACTCTGCCCTTTATTTCACTTGTCTATTTCTGCACCAGAGCACCTCCTGAATCCCCAAGATACCTTCCCTCTGTCTTAATCCCTTTATTTTGTTTTTCATCTAATCTATAAACACTCCAGGATCCAGTCAGCATGATCCTGCTGCAAACACCCAGAGGTCAGTGGGGTCACCTGGAGGTTCATGGCTTTATGGAGGTGTGGTGGAAAAAGACAGATCCACTGATTGACTGACTGACTTACTATCTCCACCAGTCATCGTTTTTGAAAGTTGTTTCCAAGTCACTGCAGCTATTCATCCATTTAAAACAACTTTTTTTACCCGTAGGAATAAATTTTCTGAGCTGTGGTTCAAAATCAATTACAGTTTTTTTGAGCTGTCATTAAAAAAAACTGTAAGTGAAACAGAAATTTATGGAACCGAAACCTTGACTTTAAATCCTGGGGAAGAAAAGTGCAGTAAGAGGTGGAGACAGAAAGGACTTTCTTTTTTTGAAGATAAGTGCTTTTTTCTGTCTGCTACTTTTCAACAGGTCGCCTGCCAGCTACCGCCTGAAGCACAAAGTGCGTCTTGAGGACGTTTGGCTGTATGGCTTTGAGGATGAGGTGGAGGAAGAGGAGGGAACGACGGGGGATATTGACCTGAGGTTGACCCTCGTCTTGGCCTGGGCTTTCACTTTTTGTATGGTGTGTTTTCGGTAAGCAGCTACACAGCAGCTGACTCACAGACACACAGCAGCTGACTCACAGACACACAGACAGACATCACCATGTACTGTGTTTTGATTCACCTGTGCTGAGTGGACGCTGAGGACGGATCATGCAATGATGAGGAAGAGACTTTTTGCTGAAAATTTCAGCATCTAAACCTAAAACATAGCGAAATTGTCATATTAGTAGTTACTTTTACTGAAAGTCTACACACTATTTCATCCTCCTGTGTTGTCGATGCTAGCCTGCAGGCAGCTAGCATCTGTTGCCTCTGTATTTATTATTGCTGTGATTTATATACCTGTTAATTTTGAGCAGGAGGGGGCTTTTTCACTTTTTCCTCAGGCTAGCATCCATCATCTCATCAAACTTTCATCCGGCTAATAACCGCAATTATTCCGTCATGGGGACTATTTGTTATTTTTGCTAGAGCCGCAAAACCAAAGTTAGCATAAAGAGCTATAAACATGTAAAATTAGCATCAAACTCATCAAGAGCTAAGTCCAAATAGACATTAGCTGCTAACTGATGTTAGCATTAATGGCTATAAACAATTTAGTTTAGCGTGAAGCTCTTTTCCTCTACTCATTAAGAGCTGTGTCCAATGGAGGGAAGCAATGCAAATGTTACTGGATCTACTGAAGTTAGCATGCTAACCAGCTAGCTAGATAGCAACATTATGTGACCTCCAGTCTCCAACCTGTTATAATAACAATGGCCTAAACACCTGTCAAATGATAGTCACCATCACTTCAAGCAAGAGACCATGTTTGATGGCAGAGGAAATACACAAATATCTCTTATGAATAAAAGAGTTTACACACTTAAATGCCATCAACGTGACTTTGTTTGTGAAATTGTCAGACTTGTAGTAAATGCTGTAGTAAATGGTAAATGGCCAGGCTTATGAAAATGGGGAAGCAGTAAAGAGAAAGTCCTCCTGACAGCATCACAAGACAAGAGGTTACAAAATAGGAAATGCGCGTCTGGCTGTAAAACCAGTCTTCATGTGACTGAACGTAACTCAGCTGACTTTATCTAGAAACACTGACCTTTACAGTAAGGATGATGATCTGGTGAAATGACCTCTTTACAGGATAATCTACTAAAATCTACATGAAATGGCACGTTGTTTTTTTTTTTTCTTTACTAAATGCCGTACATGGCAACGGTGTGAAAATGGTACATGTGCACCAGTCATTTTGTGTTATTCATTCACGCCCACATTTCTTACAAAGTAATCAAACCATGAGGCTGTTTTTCTGTGTTTTTCTATTCCAAGAAGATGATGAATACCCCAGAAGGGTTTTGAGTTGTTTTGTCTGAAAATGAGATGCCTGTTTCTGATTGGCTGTTTGCTTCTGGTAATGATTCATTGTGTGAAACTTTCATTACTTCTCAGTCAACATGAAGACGATCATGTAGCCTACGAGAAACCATGCGCTCACATGTTGACATGTTCATTGTTGTTGGCACCTACACAATACTTCAAGATGCCTCGTTGCAGAAAAAAAAAAACAACAAAAAAAAACAAGCTTAAGCCATACAGGTGTATACGTAGGTACGTGTATCTGTGTCATAGACATGTTTCCACTGGTGGATACCAAGCCACAGCCGTAGCTCGTCTAGGAGGAAGTGGAAGGTATCTGGTTGGGGGTGCGCCGTGACGCTGCTTCCTGTTCCCATGACTGAGTTACAGTTTCCACCAGAGTTGTTAAAAGAGACCGTGGCGGCTGAGGCACCTCATTCCACCCACTGTACCTTCTGTCCTGTTTGACTCTTCTCTGTGGATTAGTAACTCATACCATGCTGTTATTTTGCCTGCAGTTCCCCTGAGGTGAAAGAACGCTGGTTAGATACTCTTCACAGGTAAGAAACAAAATCATCATTCATACCTTTTACACCAATTCATCATCAGTGATGTTCTTTTAATCCTTATGACTGGTGGTAGCTGGACAGCGCTTGACCTAGATAATAAAGTCCCTCTGTTTTGCAAAGTAATGCTGTAAATATTCTGATTAACATGAACTTTAAGTTGTGTTTAAAGAGTTTAAGACAAGTTAAGCTTTAATCTTCAACATTTAAATAAAGATAAAGAAGGAGTGATAACATCAAGATAGCATTATGAAACAACGGAGAATTCATTCATTGTGTGTCTGTTACTAAAAAAAAAATGTCATAGCATACTTCAGTTCACTGTAAAGCTGATGCACCATAACTACAAACAACAGTGGTATGCAATGTAAATTATAATGACGACTATATACCCAAGCAGAGATGGCACAGAGGTCTAATGACAACATAGATGATAGATGAACATGATGTGATTTTTTTTTTTTTTTTCTTCCTTATGACAGAAAAATTAAAGACGCAAAAGCGAGGGCTGGTTGTGTTTTTTCACCTCCGGACGTCCTCATGAAGGTGTTGAGTGGCAACATTGCAGTAAGTCTCTCACCCTGCCCACCCGACCACGTTTAACGGAAAAAAAAAAGAAATAAGAGCAATTACTAAATGACATTTCTTAATTGTGTCTTTCAGACTAAAACTCTAACAGGAGGTGGAATGGAGCAAATCATCGAGCGTCCATGTGATGTGAGTAAAACCAGCTTTTCACTGGTTTCTTTAAATTGAAGATAGCAAAGGCTTCTGCATACACGTGCTGAAAGGAGACAGCTTTTGGAGGATATATATATATATATATACATGTATATGCATATACATGTATATATATATGTATATGTATATATATATGTATATTTATGCACTGCTGCAAATTACAGCAAATTGCTCATTTCAAAGGAGCGCACACAGTTGTGTCAAGAAAAAGATTTTATCTTTGATGACAATGAGTAATTGTGGATTTGATTGATTTGTGGCTGCACTTAGTTTCTTTTGTAGTCTGATTATATCCCAGTGAGCCGATCACGTGTTGGTCGGCATGTAGAGCGAGGGTGTGTGTGTGGTGCATGGCAGTTAAAAAAGAAAAAGAAAAGAAAGCACAATCTCTTCGTCCTTTCCTCTGGTTTGCATGCTCATGCTCCTCTTGCATCAACGTAACCACGATGTTTTTTTTTTCCTTTTTTATTTTGTTGCCAGGGTGATGCAACGATTGGCGCTCTGTCAAAGCAGTTGAATAACCAGGAGGATAAGCAGGCACAGCCCACTGGTGAGTTTGAAAAGGAGGGAGGGGTCATTAATTGTGACATGAGATGAGACTAAAGAGAACAACCACAGAGAAAAGGAAATCTAACTACTGATAAGAGTGAGCAAGTGCCACCATGCACATCCTCTGTTGCTCTGCAATGTTGCACACGTACAAAGACCTTTAATTGCGGTGAAAAAACACGATCAAATCCACTGATGGGTAAAACATTTTTGCTTCCATCAGAGAAAAAGTGGAACCAAGTGGTGAGGAGGATCAGGAAGGGGTCTAGTTTCATCAGCAAAGGCAGCCGAACAGAAACAGACACCAAGACTCAGCTGTTTGGGCAGCCCCTCCGCAAGATATGCCCAGACAACTCGCTTCCCAAACCAGTCATGGTAAGTTGGCTTTCAAACATAAAATGTCAGACTTAATGTCAAGTCGTTTCTGTCTCTCTTCCTGTCAAGTTGCTCTTTTGCAAGACAGAAAACTTCTGCATCCAGAATCAAGTGTCACCTCAGAGTTATATAACGGCTTTGGTCGAGTTTCCTCTTCCCTTTTTTTTTTTCGAAGCAATACATGAGTCTGAATGTAGGGCAAACACACAATTCACCTGTGAGCATGAAAAACGCACAAGCACTCAAAGTGAGTGGCATTTGACAGGAGTTCTCAGAATTATAATGACAACAGGAAACTGTGTGAGTGCGTCTGAAGTGCATGTTGTTTAGTTTCAGCCCAAATTCCACTCAGCACACACACACAAACACACACACACAAACACACACCGTCACTCCACAGCTTTTTTTTTTTTTTAACCATAAAAATCTCACCTCACCTCTCCTCTGCCCCCCTCCCCTGACCAGGAGCTGCTGGTGCTGCTGAGGAAGAGAGGCCCGTCCACTGAGGGAGTGTTTCGGAAGGCTGGCAACAGCAAGAACATGAAGGACATCAGAGAGCAGCTCAACAGCGGCCTGGAGGTGGACCTGGAGGGCCAGTCGGTGGCTCTGCTCGTCGATCTTCTCAAAGTACGTCTCCCCCACCCCCACCATCACCCACCACCACCTGTGTGATCACCTCCTACATTTATCAGGTTCAATTAAAGCGGTGGTTAAATCATCTCACCCACTAGTATCACTATTCATATTAAAACTATAATCATAACCACCACCACTACAATACTTGCTTTGACCACCCCTTCTACTTGTACCACAACTACTGCCATACTTCCACAGTTGCAGCGGCTACAACAGTGAGAGCAACAATATCACAGTGTCGAGGGAAAATTTAAAAAATGCTTAAAAAGAAAAAAGAAAAAGCTAAAAAATGAAGGTATAAGCATTGAGAATTATATACAGTATGCATGATATATAATACAATGGGATCTGATGATGATGATGAGGCTGTAATTATACAGTATCTTATTTATACACTGCTGCGTAGCTTTATCAGTGACATCATTCATCTTTCACTCAGTCATTTGCTGATTAAATCTTGAATCATTCATAATCTGCAAACTAAATAAAAGCTGTTAGAATATGTAATGGTGTAGAGGTAAAAGGAAGTATCTCAAAACTGTGAGTACTGTGATACCACTGTTAAGTGCCACACCCAGCTATTCCTTTTACTCATCGCCCATCACCCATCACTCATCATTGCTCATCTCTGCCCCTGCCTTGTTTATTACAGAGTTTTCTGAGGGAGCTTCCTGGCAGCCTGCTGGTGTCTGAACTTTATGACAGCTGGATGACTGCTCTGGGCCATGAGGACCTGCAGCAGAGAGCTCTGGAAGTCAGAAAGTAAGTAATCAATACCTGCTAATGAGTCTAGACAGTGTCATTTACCTGCAGCTCTCGCCCACAGCTTGTATTTATTCATGACATTAATATATGAAGGGAAATCTGGTCTGATATTTTCATGGCCGTTTGTGGTCACAATTATATAGTGGGGGGATTTTTGTGAGTGGAGTTTTGTGGAGAATCCCCCAGAGAAGGCCGAGTGCAGACACTTCTCTTTTTAAATATGTCTGTTTGAAAAAAAAGGAAGAAACAAACAAACAAAAAAAAAAAGACCGCCAACTTAATCTTCCTGTTCCCTTTTCTTTCTTCCTTCCCTTTTTTTTTGCTACCTGCCACTTAGAGTGTTAGAGACACTACCGGGCCACAACAAACTCCTCCTACAGCATCTGGTCTGCGTGCTCCTTCACATCCTGCAGAACGCTGACATCAACAAAATGGACGCCCACAACCTGGCGGTGTGCATCGCCCCCACACTGCTGCAGCTGGACGGCACCCCGCTGGATGAGCAGAAGGAAAAGATGGAGAAGGTAGAAAGTCTTGTTATGAGTGTACTTTCTCACTTTTTCTGCTTTGAAGCTTTGTGGTTCACGGTGCAGAAAAACCTCAGGAGGTTTCAGAAGTAAAGGTGTGCTGGCACCGCCGCCTGTTCGCTGTTTGTTCAGTCAGGTGTTACTTAAAAAAACAAACAAACTGAGAGCAGCGCTGTGCTGTGTCTGGATCGTATCCCTGCTTTTGTGTAATCTTTGATTTTCACATTTCTTTATCTGATTCTCAGTTTCACTTTTCACTACAGATGTTGTTAAACTGACTGATTGTCTTGTCCTCTTTCAGGCTACAGAGCTAACTGAGTTCCTGATCAACCACTCTGAGCTCCTTGGAGAAAATATCCCACATCTGCTCGACTCTGATGAAGGTACATTTATACATCATTGTATTTAGACTCATTACCTTTTACTGAGTGGGGTTATGATCTCATTTTACATGAGGAAAGAGTCATTATCTCTGCTTTCGAGAGATAATAACCCCAGGCCTGTAACCAGGATGTTGCTTAAAGCTCTGCTGTGGAAACACAGGATGAATATGAAATGTTACTGCTTTATTTACTTTTTATTTATAGTAAATTCTGCAAATTATGAAATTAAATGTTAAAGAAAACATAACTGACTCTCCACCTGCCATCTGAAGTTAATTTGAACAAATGAGAATAACTATTGTAAAATTTAAAGATCCTAACTGTCGATTCTTTTCTGGCTCCACAGACTCTTTGTCCTCCCAGCATCACGACTCTGCCTACGACAGCACCGACCCAGATGGAGATGGGGAGGTCGGGGAGAGTACCAGCTCCACACATGGATGCTCTGGCTCCTCCTCCTCTCTCAGCCCCTGCACCACCAACTCCTCCTGGGTGTCTGATGGCGCCTTCAACCCAAATGCACCGTTCAACCGCCGGTGCTCTGAGCCCATCATCCTGCTCTCTCCTGACCTTGAGAACCTGTGTGTCCACGCCAGGAGCCACGAGGACTGCTCCAAGGAGAGGAGGGACTTTGAGGAGCAGCCTCTGAAAAAGCAGACCTCTGACGACTCCTACCTGCACAGGGAGCGAGGGGGACCCAGGTCGGTTCTGTCCTTTCCAAAACTGAGCAGCAGTACCAACATGGACCCCCTCCCCTACATGGATGGTAACAACTGCTCATGCTCTTCTCTGGAGAGCGCAGCCTCAAACCAGTCAGAGGGCTCAGTTTTCACCAGCTCTCCGACGGGATCACCAGCCAACTCCAGGAAAGTCAACACCACCAGCCAGCCTTCGGTGGCTGCAAAGGCGGACAGCGCCAGGCCGATTTCAGAGGAGAAGAGACGCTCACAGTCCATGAGAGTCACCGCTAAAGTCCTGATGAGGACCAGGAGTTTAGGAGCCTTCAGCAGGAGCAGCCTGAAGAAGGACTCTCAGAAGGAGAACGCCTTCCCTTGTGAAACGCTGCAGGAGGACTCTCAGAGTGAAGCAGATCCACCTGCTGAGCTTCCACGCCAACGCCCCCTGTCGGCCATTGAGTTGTTTAAACAGGGGTACGGCATGACGCCCTGCAGGCCTCCATCATACCAGCAGGCAGTGCAGAATGTGGGTCTCCCTCCACAGTATGGAGCAATGACTGTAAAAGACGCCATAGACCTGGAGAGGAGATCCCGTCCTTCCTCTGTAAATTATGACGTCCTGCCTCCCTGCTCTGCAGCTCGCTGCACGGACAGTTTTGCTCAAGCAGCAGCAGAGGACAGCGTCAGTGTGGTTGAGCGGCGGCAGCCTTTTCGCCAGAGAGCCATGTCTGAGTCTGTGTCAGGCCGCCATCATGAGGCTCTGTCACGGAGATGTAGCCAGCCAGTGTTTGAGGAGTTTTCTTACGCCAAGGAGTCGTATGTTTGATTTGCTTTGGAACTGTTTCGTAGATCTGGTTTTAGCTGTACGGACGCTTGAACTGCAACTTATCAACTCAACAAGCTTTTCTTTTGTTTGATTGCTGCAGGGCTGTGTCATGCATAGTTAGTGAGGTTTACTCTCTGACCTATAAAACTTAATTTAGCAGCTTTATAACAGCAGCAGCAGCCACTTCCTGCTCTTTAGTCCACAGCTTTTCTCTGCCCTGTTGATGATCAGACAGAGAAACTGTGCTTAAGGTCCTATTCACTGAACTCTGTGTCAGAGCAACGTCTTTATACTGATGTACATATTCATTCTTCACTGTTTCACTTTGATTGTCAGCTATGTGCCACCTCTGTGGTTGCACTGTCTATGTAGTACTATTTGTAGTACATGTATATGTTTTTATCATGATAGATATTTAGTCTATCACCACGAAGCTATAAAAAAACACAGTTTGCTGTGGATTAAATATGCTATGAGTTTCAGTGTATTGTTAATATAGTGTTTTTGTACAATATGGCACGTTGAGCACATTTGTGTTTTATTTTTGCTTTCTGTAAATCCTCTTCACCTTGCATGGTCGCCTTCTTCCACTACATTAAAGCACTTTTTGGATGATGAACTATGCTTTGTTGACTTGTATGCTAAAACAATGTAAATATGTCACATAGATGTATAGATTTGTAAACTTTACCAGGGGGTCCTCTGGAGTATGAAATGTTTATGTAACCACACAACAGAATGGAAGCAATCATTAAAAGACAAAAACAAAATAATAACAAGAGTGTCCTTGTCCTCTGGTCCTGTTAGACCTCTTTGAAAAGCTAATCTGATTTGTGGTTTAACATCTCTCTGCTACATGTGTTGCATAATGGAGAGAGTGAGAGAGAGAGAGACCCACAGGCTTCATTGAGAGAACAGCGTGTTCTGGCACATATGCTAAAACAGAAGGAAACCAGACATGGTCACATGGACGGATTTGGTTTTTCTCTGAATTGCTGTTCTTTTCTCTGAGTGCAAGATGAGCAGATGCCACCTCGACTTCCTTCCTCACTTGAAGTATTTTAACACAGTCTTTCCTTCCTCAACAAGCTGATTTTAATTCATCCAAATATTTCAGCGAGATGGAGGTGAGCACACCTGGGCAAAACCTTCTGGTTAAATTTAATGTAAGGACTCACAATCTCTGATAATGCCCAATAAGTAATTAATAACACATGGTATACATAAAGAAACAGTATCTATAATCTAGAAATCCATTTCTGTAGGTCAACAGGAATAACTGAGAGGTGTTTATTAAACTGTCTCGGCAAAAACAGGAAGATTTTAACCCTGCACTGCAACACAGTTTCACTGCAAGCCTAATTAGCACCTCTCAAACAGTGTCAGCTAAAAATAATGTTGTTAATGATGAATAATGATGTTACTTCCACACCATCTGGAACAAGTATTGCTTTCATAACGCCTCTGACAGTCCTCAATATATATATCTGCAAACTTTTATGTGAAGTGCAGGGAAAACAAAAATGTCACATGTCCTTAGTTCCTGTTTTATTTTGAAGTTCATATCTTGTCTTCCTGTGTTCGCCCTCTTGTGATTACCCAGTGTGTTTCACCTGTGTTGATTTAACCACCTGTGTCTCGTCCCCTTGTGTATTTAACCTGTGTGTTTTCCCGTTGTGCTTGATGGATCGTCTGTGTCCATTCACTGCGCTTGTGCTCCATGTTCCTGAGTTTGCCTTTTTTGTAAGTTACAGTAAAACATTTTGTTCATTCAGCTTTACCTGCCTGAATCTGCGTTCCACTCAACCTGACAGTAGAAGCAGCAGAAAGTAGGAGTAGGTCAGCAGCTTGAATAGTGGTTGGTTTTAATATCACTTCTAGGAGCTGTAATGGAGCATCCAGTGATGCAGATTGCATGTTGATGCAGCGAAAGATCAAAATCTTCAACAAGAAGATCTGTAGGAAGTCTTATCTATGATCTCATAGCCTTCTGCAATCTGCATCGATGTAAGGTAACAGCTGCAGACATGTGCCCACACATGGAAGTGGTTTACAGGTGATTTCCAAAGAGCAGCTTTAAATCTGAGGAAATATTTCATATCAACTCTTGCAGAACCTAGAGCCAGTGAACCAGTGAAGCCGTCCAGTGAAGCCGTCCATTATCATACTGTAACTTACTATAGCAGAAACAATAGTAGCGGTTCTATTTGATTATTTGCATGATCAAATAAGTCATAAAAATAAATCTCTAAAATATGATAAAAACTGGCTGTATGTCTACAGCCATGCTCTCACTGCCACTACAGTACCTAACGTCAGCATGCTAACTTGCTGCTGTTTGTATCATAGTCATTTTAACTGACTGTAATCAATGTTACTATGCATAGTATGTAGCCTACCTACTAATCTCTTCATGCACTTGTCCCTCTCTGCGCTCTAACAGACCTCCTTGTGTTCACCAGCCCTCAGAGAATCTGTGGTCTGTTGACCTGAGCCGGGGGTGTCACCAGACCCCTTTTTAGTGGGGCTTTAGCCCCAGTATATAAATGTCATTTAGGCAGCACACTTTAATGCTTAAAGTATAAGCAAAGTCAGTTCAGACTGAGTTGTGCCCCAGTCAAACTTAATGGCTGGAACCACCCTGGACCTGGGTTTCCTCTCCATCCCCAACACGAGCAGGAGCACCTCTGGGAACAGGGCCCTCAGTGTGGAAGCTCCCACTGGTGATTCACCAAGCACACACCCTGGACTCTTTCAAATCAGTGCTGAAGAGGCTCCTGTTCTTGCAGGCTTTTGTCAACTGATTTGGTTCTCAGTGTTTGTTGTTGTTTTTGTTGTGATACAGCGACCTTGGGTCTCATGAAAGGTGCCATATAAAATTAAGTTATAATTATCATTATGATTGTCATTATTATTATTATTGTTATGTACTGTGGTCATCAACAAACATCCAGCCAGCTGATGGACAATGTCTCTTTAGATGTTTTCCATCCATTTCACTGCTCTCGTCAGTCTACATTGTTCTTGCTCAGCATGCCTGTGTTTTTTTTTTTGTTGTTGTTGTTGTTTGTTTTCTTCACTGGAAAAATAATAAGCTCTTCAATAATCAGTGTTGCTCAGTATGAACTGACCTCACAGTACATACACGTGTCAGTACAGCATGTATTAATAAAACAGAGAATTTGTTTGCCAAGACAACTGGGAGACATCTGTAGGCTAATCAATAGAGGAAAAACAGAACAGGACATTACAATGAGAGTGATTATTTTTTCCCTATTAATGGTTCTATATGTTTAATTCTGCTGTGCTGTTGATTATTCAGCTTATTTAAAATCATGACACAACTACAACTACACATCTTTACTACAATACTACACCTGGGTGTGCATGTCTACCTGAGTAAACAGAAGGTAAAAATTGTCGACTCTGCAGGCGATTTGTTACAAAAAATACAACAAACGACCGCAGAACAGCAAAGTTAATAACAGTATTAAAGTGTAGACTGTAACCGAGCAACAAGACAACAAGGCCCCTGTTCTCTCTCTCTCTCCTTTTATGAATAATAAGCTCCATCAACTCGCTCATGAGTCATATTTCTGAGGAATAGCTGTTGTTTAGCTTCAAGCAAATGAGATGTTTTAAAATGAAAAAGTTTGTTGATTTTTTAACTTTTTTTTCCAAATAAAGTAAAAATAATGATAAAAGATAGATAAAAAAGAAATATTTGGGTTAGAGACTGAACAAAAAATCTATTTGATGTTTCGGTAAGGCTGGTTTTCTAAAAGCTTCAAACCACATCACGTGGACCCCCACTTGCTTTTTGACATGGTGATAGTCAACCACAGAGGTTGTTATTGAGGTCTGTTGCACCTGTTATTGTATTCTACCCATTAACATTGTAAAGTCTAAAAATCACTGTGCTCCACACTCTCATCTACAGTCATTATCTTACCTATGTTTCACCCTCCTAATGGTTTTTCTTTTGCTGTACATGTAGCAACATTACTGCTTAACCTAATAACCACATCTGTGTTCGTTACCACCTAATTGCATGAGTTGCCACCTGCTGTTTTAAAAAGGCTGAGCGAGTGAGTCAGCCTGGCAACACGCTGGGGAAGTGTGTAAACTGCCTTCCTCTGTACTGTCTCTAAGTAAAGTCAGGAATATTGTTTGGAGTGTTTTAATTAAGACTGTGGATGGTGCAAAGGGGAATCAAGGCTAGAAATCTGGAATAAATCTAAAATTATTAAGATTGAAATAAAACAAACCAACGTGTACATTACAGGACAAAAAAATGAATGTGTGGAAACATGCCCTACTGGTTGCGTAAGCTCATGGCTGGCAGTCAACACTAATGAGAAGAGGCCAACACAGTGGCAAGCTGAACAGCTTTCCCTTTAGTAAAGAGTAATGATTTGTGACAGCTGAAGCATAAACAATATAGCATGCAGAGAAGACAGCACTTCCCAGCCCTTTATGGCACAGAGACCTCTACACTCATCTGAATAGACATTAATTATTCCCTTTAAAAAAAAGATCAGAAGCACATGACATAACTCTGGCAGGGTCGTCTCGAACAGCTGAGGCTATATTTGGTCATTTGTTGTGATCAGTCAAGTATAGTTTTCATTGAAAATGTTATATAATAGTCATTTGTTTGGCTATTTAAATAGTGTCAGTGTTGCCTGTCATGTAACAAATATGTAAAATGGCATCACATAGTCATAGTCTTAGTGTTAGTAGTTTATGTTTGCTCTGCAGAACTGTGGTACACTTGTACTGACAGTAACAGTGGTTGTGGAAATAATAGTAAAAGTAGTAGTAGCTGGTAGAGGTAGTCACATAGGCACTAGCAGTATAGTAGTAGTAGTGGTAGTAGTGATAATAGCAACAGAAGAAGTAGTAGTAGCAGAAGGAAATGTTATACAAGCATCCTTTGTTTGCTTGTTTAGATAGAGCCATATGTTTTGTAACAGATGAAAATGAAAATCTGCGGCACAATCATCTTTGATATAAGGATGTAATAGAGTTAACAAACAAACGTGCCATCTCACTTCTGACCACAGAGCTTGGCACAGTACGATGTTGATTCTGGTGCCCCCGCCGTGTTTTTTCTTATTTGTTTTTTTTTTGACACTTTGAGTCTTTTAGTAGAACTGAAAATGCTCTTTGTGGTTAACAACATCTTCAGTCAAGTTTCATCTTTCCTCCTCGAAATGACTCATGCCACCCACATTTCAGGCTTGCTTGTAAGCAAAACATATGTGGCATAATTTGACTTTGATTGTTGTTACCAGATGTTTGGTGCTACCAGATGTTTGGCCTACACCTCAGCCCACAGTAATACTTTGTCTTGCTATATGTCAACAAGTGGTATCAATAGAAAAGTGTAGATGATATATGAACTTTTTAAATCACATTTTCCTCTTCACCTTTCACTTATGTGAGTGCCGAGAGAGCAGCACAAGTTTGACTTTGTCACCTTTTGACGTCTTTATGCAGGAAGTGGTCGGTGCATCATTACTCCGAACTACACAAATGTGTTGCAACACAGAAGAAAGACTACTTGACACTAGACAGCATGAAAAGGTGAAACAGCATGAAAGTTCTTTTGTGTTACTTACTCCATGTCTGCTGACCTTCGTTTGATACAAAGAAAGTAGGCCTATCTACACTTCCATGGCAACTTCTGACGAAGACTGTGTGGTATGATAGAAAGATCAGAGGACCTCGAGTGAAATTCCACTTTGTGTTTGAAATAAAACCTGATAAAATGATAAATTTATTTTTATTGTATGCAGTGGTCTTGTGGCAGTAGTTGCATGTAAACAGCAGAAGCATAAGCACTGAAAACAACCATAGTAGTGGTAGTGTACTAGTAGTAGTAGAAGAAGCCTAGTAGTGCTAGTGGTGGTGGTAGTAGTAGTAGTAGCAGTTGTGATAGTAGTGGTTGTAGTATTTGTGTTGTGTGTTAGTACCAACAGCAGCACTTTCATGCTTTTAATTGTCAGTTTTAGGGGGAAGTGACGTCAGGGCTGTTAGCCTGTACTTCCTGGATACGGTTGCTACAACAACTTCCTCTAGTTTGCGTTAGTGGCCTGTGCACAAACAAACATCAACGTTAACTACCAGAACTGCAGTGTCTGGTGGGTTTTTTTCTGACAGATGGCTTTTGTTTCGCACAGCCACCGGGAACCAAACGCGACCTACACCTTCTCCAGTCGGCCCAGACCCGTGGAGAACCGCTCCAAGTACCGAGACCCTCCGTCTGAACAGTACGTGTCGCCCTCGAACCTGTGTTGTTAGCGTTAACACTGATGTTGTTTATGCTAAATGCTAACGCTGCGTCAGTTGAAATGTGGGCAGATAAACTCTTGGCTATTGAAAGTAACTCGACCAATCCAGTGTAATCTGACCTACTTGAAGTCAACTAGCAAGAAAATGACCATAAAATTTAAAATTATAGATCCAGCTGTAAATGATATGAACAGTGATGTAGGTAAAGTAGGTAAATACACTCACCCACATGTACTCATCCTGTACTTACATCCGTAACTTACACCTTATGATACTTTAAAAAGTTCACTTTAAATGAAAGTACATTTTTAAACTGTGGTGTCACTACTTTAACAGGAATCTAAATACCCTCCCCCCCCCCCACCAACAAAAGAAAATACCTGCTGTAAAATACCTGCCACATTAAACTTTCACATACTCGGCCAACATGGATACACATTTCACCTCTGAGGCTTGCAAGTGTCTGACGTTTCTTTTTGTTTTTACAATTCAGAACACGCAGCAATTATGGAAACATTTCCTATGATCGTCGTGTTGTCAGAGGAAACACTTACGCGAAACGCATCATACCGACTGTAAGTATGAAACACCCATTTCGCTGTGTTTTTATTGCTGAAAGTTTTGCCCTTGTCCTGAAAATGTGTTTCATCATGCACCTCTGACAGACAGTTCAGCCAGACCCTGCTGAACTAGAAAGACAACAGGAGATCAGGAGGAGAACTGCTGCTCGAAGACGTGCCAGAGAGCAGCTCCAACCCAAGACTCCTGAAGCCCTGCAGGGAAGACAGCACGTTGATGTGCAAACAGGTGAAATGTCTCTCCTGACAACTTCAAAACTATTTCCTCCATACTTTTGGAAACCAGAGGCATGAATACTCTTGACTTTGTTTTCAGATCTTTATCTTGAAGAACTGAGTGATGTTATAGTGGCTACAGATATTGAATGCCAGACTGATGCTTTCCTGGACAGACCAGCAACCCCACTCTTCATACCTGCCAAATCTGGCAAAGATGTAGAGACACAGATAGAGGAGGGGGAGGTGGGTAGTTTAAATGGCTGGTGACTATATTAAGCAACATGTGCACAGTGTTTTTGACCTTGACCCAGTGATATGTTGCAGTATATGTTGTGTAAGATATTAATGACACATAAAATATGAAATCCTTGCAGGTTTAATAAAAATCAACCCCAACATTTTGACGACAATTGTCCTCCGCAGTTGTTCGACTTTGACATTGAGGTGCAGCCGGTGCTGGAGGTGCTGGTGGGGAAGACAATTGAGCAGTCTCTGCTGGAGGTGATGGAGGAGGAGGAGCTGGCCTGTCTGCGGGCCCAGCAGAGGGCCTTCGAAGAGCTCCGAAACAATGAGCTGGCAGAAGTGCAACGGCTTCAGGAGCAAGAGAGACGCCACAGAGAGGAAAAAGTAAGCAAATGAAAGAAAATAGGAGAAAGTCGATATCAGTGAGGATAATATCAGGAAGTAGCAGCGATTCCATACATGCATCAGTCCTGAACATGCAGCTGGGACCAGGCTAAAGAATCTAAACCCAGTGTTTAATGATTCAGACATCTGAAACCAGGCTACTGAAAACTCATTTAGCACCAACTGCAAGAATCTGCATCATATCTGGAGTTTTGTTACATAGGACCTTACACTGCCTGACTCTAACATGTGACCCTGCATAGCCACACTGTTATCTGGCATGGTTAGAAGTATATGGTTGTTTCACACTAGCGGTTTTGGTATTGATGTGCTTTAACTGTGCTCATCTCTCTGGTGTGAGGAGAGCACTTATCTCTATGTGGGAAAAAAGGTCACATCAACTGCACCAGTTAGAACTGAATAGAATCTGGTAACAGTTGACATGTTTGTTTGTTTTATGTTGTCAGGAAGACACTGTTATCAATCATAACTAATCAAACTGCAAATGTTGTTACTTACATAAGAAGTTAACGTCACAGAAAAAGTGTGTCCACAACGATGTTGTCCGTTCATTCTCAGTTCTCCTTTTGATTATTCAGTGACAACACTCAGTAGTCAGTCATAAAGTGCTACTGCTATTGAAAAAGGAACCAAACACTTAACTTTAGGACAGTGAATATAACAACTTTAATAAAAGGCATATTACCAAAAAAAGCTAATACTGAGGAAATACCAGTATCTTGTTTTGTCTCGTCTCAGGAGCGAAGAATCGCCCAGCAGAAAGAGGTGCTGAAGAAAGAAAAGGAGACTACAGAGAAGATTGCCGCCCGGGCATACACCCAGCAGTACCTGGCTGATCTTCTACCTGCAGTTTTCACCTCTCTGAGAAGCCACGGCTACTTTTATGACTCTGTGGAGAGAGGTCGGCCTCCTGTCCTGCACCACTCGCACACAGCTACCCCTTTCCAACACATGAGGGCATCAGTGCACTCTATGGACATTTCTGCTACCAGTTGCCTAATACACAGCCTCATTCATACTCTGTGTGAAAGTTTTGTAATGAGTGTTTAACCTTTTTATCGTATTTGTGGTTTGCTTTCCAGATATTGAGACTCATTTCCTCCCATGGCTGATGGATGAGGTTAACAACACTTTGGAGAAGAGATACTTAGCAAGAGAGATGCTGGACAGTAAGGGAAGACTGTATAATATTTTCATATTAAGGCACTCCTGTGTTCAGTTTCTACAGTCCCCTAAGTTAAGTGCAGCTGTATTTCTTAGTATTTGCTCTATTTTCTCATTGGGCAGTGCACAAACTCAGCGTTGCTTGGCAACAAAATATCACAACACAAAAAAACATAACTGTCTGACAGAAAAATCTAAGATAAAGGGTCTCCACAAAATGTAAACATCTATCTATCAATCTATCTATCTATCTGTTTTAAGATTGAGCCAATAAATCTTTAGCCTCTATAGAGTTCCATTTGTTACTATTTTTGTCGGCCTGAAGGTATTTCACAAGTCCTCCTCCAGGGGTCATTGGGTCATAGGCACTGTTGGAGTACCATCTAGTGGCTCTTTGCAAACATTACAGAGGTCACCATTGTCAGAGATACAGTATTGTTCACAGGGCAGAATGACACTGACACATTTCCATCCCATCTGTCTGTTTCAGCCATCATCCATGATGTCACCCAGAAGAGACTGACAAGGTTCAAGGAGCTGGAGAGACAACCAGCCAAATCTGACACTTAGCACACAACTGATAAAAGTTCACTGAGGTACATCGATGATATGAATGTATAAGCAAAAATAAATATTTGCTAAGACAGCTACCACATGTTGTTTCTTTGATGACATCAGTCCAGTATATTTAGCTCAGGGTGAAACATCGCAATGACCATTGTACATCAGGGAACATCTGATGTCAGTTAGTGAGGATTATTCTGTGATCAAAGGTTATTTGCTCCAAACTTTAAATCGAATGATCTTTGGTGAATTGGTAAAATACTGGCGAATTTAAATGTTGTTTTTTTTATACACATCTTTCACATGTGCAATCCTCCTATATCACCAGCCACAGGTTTCTGTTTATGAAGAGTTTATTTAGAGTTTCAGTGAAAGTTGACCTTTACAGTTCCTTCAATGTTTGAGCAGTAGAAGCAGTTTGTTGAATGTTTTTTTGCACTTCATGTTTGAGGCATTATGAGATTCAAATACTGTGGCCTATATCGACTTTGATGGTGATTTTCTTTTGCCTTAGTTATTAGATATTCAATGACTATAGTCAAAACCAGAACAGTGCAGTCATTATGTGAAATGTGAACGTGTTTCATGTCTTGACTCTTTCTTGGTTATCTGAGTCTCTGTCATTCACCTCATTTTTGTGATAAACAGTCAAAACAGTCTGTTTTCTGTTAGGTATGCAGCATATTTGTTCATTTTGCTACTTATCAGAAGGAAGTTCCTGCCTCCTATTGACTTTTTAAAAACACAAGCCAAGGAAAATCTGACTGAAAAAGTTTTATCTTAAAAACTGTATGAGTGATAAAGCAGGTGAGCAACAATTTTCTTATAGGAACTGTAACTATTTAAAGGAGCATTCAAAGTGCTTTCCTGTAACTTTTAACTATTTGCATCCGGCATTGCTCTGCAAACAGTTCATTCAGTTGCCCTAACAGGCAAATTCAAGAATATTTTGCATTGCCCAGACTGACTTCTTCCATTTTATTCATCTGACTATGCACGAATCAAAAATAGAACAAAACAAAAAGGCAATGTTACAGAGGTCGATCTCTGTGATACCATATTCTTTTCTTCTGAATAGGCTACTGAAATGAATGAACTGGTCCATTAAACTGTTTGACTTTTTAACTTGTGTTTTTTTTTTTTTTTTTCTATTGATCCAAAAACTATTGTAGTTAAGGACCGGCCTGATGATAATGGCTGGTGAACGTCATAGCAGGTGAAGTAGTACAAAGTGTTGGGCACGACTGTCACATCACTCTTTGGTTTCGTATTATGGTGAGAAGTAGGTCTAACCTCTGATATATACGACTCTATTTTAATCCCGGCTCCTCATTGGTCAGCTCACCTATGACTCCTCCCACCCCACTCAGCTGTGCTTCCTTGGTTCAGTGCGGGACATATGACGCTATGACGCCCATTTCCCCGGTGAAATGCAGAGCACCAAAAAAAAAAAAAAAAAAAAAAAAAGTTTCTGCTGTGATGCCACTGTAGAGGAAAGGTGACTCCCCAGTCTTTACATAACAGATAAATGAAGATTAAATGTATTTATTCAGTGTTATAGATTGTAGTAACAGTCATTGCTCAAATAATTGTGTTTACAGCCTATTGACTCAACAATGTACACTCACTCACTTTCTTATTTTATTATAGCCTATAGGAAACTCACTTTTGGATAAAACAATAATACAAATAAGAAATACAGGTTACACAAAGTACAACTGCATTTACAGATATAATATATGATGCATTGAACTTAGGTAACAGGATATGTGTACTATACCTCTGACCTGTATGTTGTGCTATTGTAGCCTATGTGTAATTTGACGTGTCACATCACAGTATGGTTTGTCATTCATTGTGTCTTAGACTCAGAAACTGATGGACTAATAATCACAACAAAATGATTCAAACAACAATTTTTTTTTACACAAAGTCACAATCACAAGAAAACACTAATAAATGAATAAGCATCGTTCAGCCATTACACCAGTATCTTAAGAAATATGAGGCCTGTGTATTAAACACATTGATTCGTGTGCCAGTGTTTAGCCATAGCCTCTGTAAGCTTGAAACAAAAGCCACAATATGTTCTCACACTGGTTTCCAATATAGGTTTCAATTTTAACCTCTTAGTGAGTTTCATGGGCTCCTAAATCTACATTTCATTACTTATGTGTGTGGCACATGACCATACATTGTGATATGCATCCAAAACAAATCACAAACTGGTGTCTTGCTCTCATGTCTGTTATTGATGTGAAGCTGCGGTAACCATTGGATTTGCCCGTTTTCCAGTGTCTAGATATCGTGCAACGGAGACCATGGTGATGCTTATTACCTCCACTTGATTGGGTCCACGACCAAACATAGTACTGGGAATAAAGGTTAGGTCATTCCCATTGGTCAAATATGTGTTTCCATGCCAACAACCCAGAAACATATGTTTTTTTTTTACTTTGTGTGTTTCCATGCAAAACTGAGGCCCTCTTTAGTCCAAATGTCCCCTGCATAATAATGAAACTGGTGGTTTTGGTACAGGTCCCCGGACCCCGGCTTGTGAACCCTCCAGCCTACCGGTGACAGCAGGAACAGGCTGGGATGTATGAGCGCCATATTGCGCCTGGCTGAGCAGGGAGGAGGGGAAATCTGCGGCTGCCTGCGAGCGAGCACTGGGACCGCGGTACAACCATCAACACTGTCTGCCCCCAACCACCGCATCAGCTCCGGTAAGAGACTTAAACATACAGTGGACCACGTGTATGTTATACTTTATGAAGCTTTAAGCTCGGAGCTGTGCCTTGTAGATACACATGCATGTACTTCTTTTTCACCACTTTTTTCCGCGCACTTTCTGCGGCTCTGCACAAAGGAGACAAATCTCACAACAGGTGTCAGTGGGATTACAGTGAGGATGTGGCGGAGGAAGCTCGTGCACAAAGGAAAAACATTATAACAGCTTCAGATAGAGAGAAAGGTTTGACATTTTTAATAATCTTACAGTATGAGTTATTGTGAAATGTTTGTCATCTGTCCTGAGCGTTTTTAAGGTGGAATTAGTCGCTCACTGGGCTGGACTCGCTTCCCTGTCTCTGTGGGTGTGTACTCACTTCACCCATGACATAGACGCAGCCTTACTTAGAGCGTATATATACTAATAATCACCAGTTTTTTTTGTCACCATACTAGTCTAAAACAGCCTCTAAAGGTCACAGCGTGATTGGACGGTCGTCATGGTTGTTGATGGTCACCTGTGACATTTGTTCCTGTGTTTCTAAAAGCGACTCGTTGAGCGATACAAGACCAAAGCGGCTTCCGTAAAAGATGAATTCGGGGTGTGGGTTTGTTAGCAAACGAAGACGTCAAAAGAAAAGGTTTAAAACAGAGCAGGGTGGGGACTATAACTTTATCATGACCAGTGGGTGAGGCATGTTGAGTACCATATTTAACCTGCCTTGGTGCCTGGATGATTCAACCATGTCAAGGGTGAAATTAAATACGGGATTTCCGGTGGTTTTCAGAATAAAACTCCTTAGGCCCACATAAAAGCCATTGGCAAATAATTCAGGTGTGCAGTCATATAACATGAAAAATACCCAACAACATCTTTGATTTGTGGCTTTGTAAATTCAATATATCATTTTGTTTTTAAGTGTGAGAGCATCTGAGAAACACACTTTGGGTTCTTGAAAACAAGTAAGTTCTAAAATATTATAATGTTAAATAATATTCAAACACTGCAGCACTTTTTGAGGAACAACTGTGTGGAAAACTCAATACATCCATTGAGTAGTACTCCTGCAGACATGAAATGTAGCTTTGATGACCTAGAGGTCACAGGAGAATGACCACACTGTTTTGACTATGGTAATGTGGAAGAGTCTGCCCTTCTGAATCCAACACCTGTCCAGCTCTTTTAGGGTGTGGTAGAACAGGTGATTGACAGCTGACAAATCTGCAAAAGTGTTGTGATAATCAATCGGTCATGTCAACATGGGGCAAATTCTCAGTATAAAGTTGCAGAGTCAAAGACACAACTAACAGACTGTTCTAGTAACAACCCTCCCCACCTTTCATTATGATGTTCGCTAATAAAGTGCTCGCTAAGTGTATTTAGCAAAAATACAAAGAAGAACGACTATAATTAAGTAGACACAACAACAACAACAACAACAAACATGGAAAACAACCACTTGTCTGAACTTGTTTAACAACTTTGTACCATCATATACCTTAACAGCTATTATTGATGGGAGTCTTTTCCTGGAAGTCTTTTAACAGTAGTAAAAGTCCGAAGATGCTTCATGCACAGGTTAAGTGATGATGTAAAAACAGTGAACCCTGAATGAATCAGGATGGACCAGACTCGTGCTTTTATTGTGAAGGTCAGTCAGGTGAGGTTCCGGCGCTGCCTGCCGTCAGCTTGTCGGTTGTGGCGGTGATTCATCCTGATGACTGTCGCCTGAAGGAGTGCCGAGCTGCTCTCAGCCGGGTTTAAGTAACGCAGAAGTGGCTGAAACTCGTTTCTCCTCTTTCTCTGTTTTCAGAAAAGACACCGTGAGAAGCGCAGCCACCCGGAGCACAAGTCTCCTCTCTGGAAACTTCCCCCCTTTTTTTTGATTGAACAGCCCCTCGCACTAGAGCCAGGAAAAGGACACCAAAATGCCTAAAGCGGTAAGAAAACATTGGTTTATTGATATTTTCAACACACTGGTTTATGTTGTCAAGCTTGACTGAAACATGACAGGGGGCGTTTGAGGAGGATCCGTTCATAATGCCAAAGTGTTTAAAAACAACTTTTACCACACTAGTCTAATGTTAAGAGTACTTTTTGATTTTGGTAAACTGTTGAACATGTGGTACAGTGAAAGGTAATGTTAATATACTGACATTATAATATTTTATATATTGTAAAATGTCTGAGATTTTATATTGTAATTTATATTGGACTTCTTTGTTGTTCAACTGGAGAAAGTTAACCTCAAATCACATCTTAGCTGGGGCAGATTGCCAGCGTTAAAGGGGATGCTATCAGTCCCTTAAGATTCAAGCTGACTGATCACTGTGACACCATATGATGTGGTCATTTGAATACATTTTTTAAGACGTGGCTTCTGTCTTGATTAATGGACCACAGTAAGAGGCTTTGAAATAAACAGGCACTCCTTCACAGACTGAATCAGAAACAGAGCTCTACCATTTTTTTTCTTTGCAATTGAAAATTACAGAAACAGTAAAGTGTTTGTTAAAGGGGAATGCCACTCAAATCACACATTCATCTTGCATCCCGGGGCTGTCCCAGAGATGGATGGATAGCTACATAGATAGATAGATAGATATGAGAACACCCTCTTCAGTAAAGTTAGGGGCAAGGCAGAGATGGAGAGATATCAGATAAGCATCATTTCTCATGTGCTCACAGTCACAAGATGCATATCTTTGAGATCCCTCTCAGTATCTTACCCTCGTGCAACATTACACCATAAACAAATGGGGTGGTGGTGGGAAATCTCTAGTTGTCCTCTTAGTCATTACAGGTTATTTTTAAAGGTTGAAAAAGGTGGGTTCCCATAATTGTCTTGGAAAAGTGCTCTCGCCACTGTCATTGATCATCATCATCATCATTAGAAAAGAAAAGCTTAAAAATTCATTCTTTTCTACTCTGTGCTGCTCTGTGCCCCACCCCAGCTATTACATATTGCACAGTGGCACATGGCACAGCTCACTGTTTGGAAATTTCTGGTAGGCACATAAACAGCCTACGTATGTATATTCTACAGTACGACGGAAAATGTGATGGAAACGAACCAAACATGGACATTTCTTTCAGGACTGAGCACAACTGTGTCCTCTATGTTTTCTGCTTTCTTTCAAAAAGTGGGATGGAAAGTCGTCGGAAAGTCGCAGAGAACATACAAATGTTGAAGTTTAATCAGTAACGCAGTTCAATTTGGGGGAAGATTTCAGTCAATAACAGAGCGAAGAGCATCTGCAGCCAGAGTCCTGGTCCGACCGTGACAGACACGTTGCTGTTGAATATTGAATAGAGCAGCGTGTTGTGATGACAGTGACTAAAGGCTGGGTCAGTGTCATAAAGTGTGTTGTCGGTTTGTTTAGAATTGCTTGGGGTTGTCATGAGCGTCGCCGTGGAAATGACATCATGACTGTCAGATAGCAGATGGCTGCCCACTTGCCACAAAACAGCCTTTTTAGACGATAATGTCTGACTGTTTTCTTTTCCATGATATCAAGGACTCCTGAGGCTCAACTTAGTTTCTTTTTTCAGTTTCTTTCAGTTTACAGACTGTTCAGTTTGTGGCCTCATGACCGACTCAGCTTTTACAGCGTAGCATGAATGATATGAATTGGACACTAAGTCTGTTTTAATTAAGTTATTCCTTTGATGCTGTTGTGCACCAGAAAGAGGAGAGCCTCTTTCCTTCAAATTAATCCTGCCCATGCTAAGACTCTCACTTTTAGCATCGGGGAGACATGTAAATTAGGGGTTTATGTTTTGGCTTTGGTGAAAAGTGTGAAATTGGATTTCAAGTTTGAAGAGTGTCAGTGGCTCAGGCCTGTAGCCAGAAGTGGGTGAGGCCGGCCGGGGATGGTGGGATGTCAAGAAAACCTCGAGCTACGCAAAACCTGCAAAAACTGAATTAATTACCATTAAATGGGCAAACACACCCAAAGATATTACATTCACTGTCATATGTAACATTTGAGAAGCTGGAACCAGACAATTGCTTGAAATACGACCAATTGATCAAAATAGTTTCCCTGATTATTGATGAACTAATGATTGTTCCAGCCCCAGTTTAATTCTCTGCTTGGTTTAATGGCAATGCATTATAAATTAATGGAAAAGAGGCAGATCATTAAATCTGCAAGAAAGCCTTAAAGCAACAACACCTGTGTTGAATATTGATAAAATATGACTATATTTCAGCTACTACACTTATTAAAGTGTTCGTGCATAAGCCTGATGTATCACAGTGGAGACATTTGAATATAAAGTCATAGACAAGTGACTGTAGTCGCCCTCTTCCTAATCACAGATCAAAGAGGATAACAGTGCTGGCTTGCCTTAGATTTGATTCTGACTGACACATTGACAGTCTGAATTATTACAGTTCAGATACTTGGCATGAAATCACACATTCCTCCATGGTGTGTTAGGGAAACAGAAACTGGTTTTATTCCAGGGGACCAAGATGCCCAGTAGCAGGAGGTTGGACCAGATTTGAGCACCAGTGAAGAATTCAGCGCTGCTGCTTCTGTGACTCACGTTTCACTTATCTGACTGTCACACTGTCAGAAGTAAAGGATAGCGCTCCTTGGCTCTCCCAGAATCCTGTTTCCTTGTGGTCGCAGCCCCATGACACAAACCATTTCAGGGCGTGGTCACAGTCAACATGTATGGGCGTTTCCTTTTTAATGTCCAGACCTATTGTTAATATTTCTTTCTTTAAATAATCAATAACACATTCATGTTTGCCACGCCCCCCCCCGTCTCGATGGACGAATCCCAAAATGGTTGCAGGTTCTGTCATTCTTGTGTTTAATGTTACACAATGTATGTGACTTTTCTTTTCAAAGCCTGAAACCGAAAACACAATGGGCCTTTTCTCTCCATCCTTGTTGTGCCGCCGCTCTACATTCGAATGGAGGCAGCTCATTTATGGCTATATTGCTCTCAGACCATTTTCAGTGGAGTCCCCATAGCAACCCCTGTGGCCAAAGACTCCTCTGAAGCCATGCAAACTATGCAGAGGGTTAAATATTGAATGGTCTTCACTGAAGAATGCAGTGCAGCCTATTCACAGTTTAACTACTGAAGTGATGACCACCTCATTTCTTTAACCCGACCCTCAGCAGCTCCTTAACCTCACCATTGAAAAGGCGGAAGGACAGCTATTCACTTTATGGTCATACATAGTGCAGGGAGATGTGTACTTCTACTAGGGTGACTAAAACTAGAAAATATTTGGCATTCTTGGCCTAATGGCCACATTGATCGACTAAGAGTAAAGTACCCTTTCCAGTCAATGAATCAATGGATCGTCTCCACTCTAGCTATCAGTTGAAATCCCTCTATGCTCCCTCTTGGTCTTATGTGCTAGTAAACTAGAAATCTTTGGGTTTTGCAGTGTCTCATAGATGACCTTTGGCTTGTATTGAAAAAAAATGAAGCTCATTGACATTTAATGGACAAATGATTAAGAGAATGATTAGTAATGGGAGTACATGTTAAGTATCTTTTATTTGTTGTAACAAACTAAGCTAGTTTTTCCACTTTCTAGATCCAGTATGTGGTTAACATGGTTTAAGTGACCTTTGGGCAATGCTAACAGGCTATAATTTAATACTAACTAAACAGCTTCATGAGAGTATTTATTATTTCTGTCAAAGTGACACTGCACAACTTAAACTTAAATGTCACTATTTGACTCGTTGTACTAGGCCGTAGCTACAAGCTAATTAGCATCTGAGAAATGTGTTTCACCATATGACACACTATAGCCTATGTGATGACATAAATTAAGACTTTTTTTTTTTTTTTTTTGCACTTCCTGTGCTACCGTAGAGCTTGTGTTTTTGTTGTTACCGTTTCTTGGTAACCAGAGTTTTGTACCTTAAAGCAGACGTGTGAAAATGGGTCATGCTAGCAGGTTAGCCATGGTCTCCAAGGCTACTGTGGCTGAAACGATTGCATCACTTGCTACGGGGATTTATACGGTTAAAATGAACGTCTGTACTTTCCTGTGACTAAAATTGCTCATTGTGGAGCGCTGGGTCGTTGCTCGGTGTATTTTTAGCACATGTGTCATGTTTTCTTTACCTCTGTGAATGGCCCCAGTTTATTGTGAGTTGCTGTTGGAGGACTTCTCTTTGAGATCAGATATCACTCACTCAGTGGTTTCTATTGGCTCGTCTGCTGCACACATTCACATGTTCCATTCTCTGCCTGGCAGGGTGGGTGGGTGAGTGTTTTTTTTTTTTTTTTTTTTCCCCCCCACTTTGCTCTAAAATATAGACCGTGACATTGAGGGAATCATCCCAAACCGGCAAAGCTACATCTACCAGTTCCCACAATTAGTTTTTAAACAAGAGGAGCGTCAGAAGATCGCTTCTGCCGCCGTTTTTTGGGGGTTAGTTTTTGGCTCCGCTAAGCTGTAGATGATGATAGTGAGGGACTGCTGGGGCACTGCTGCTGAAAGGGGAGCTTTGTTTTGCTCTGGTAAAGTAAATGCAGCAACCCCCCCCCCCCCCCCTCCTCCTCCTCCTTCTCCTTCCCCTCCTGCTTTTCCTAGCAGTCAGTTGAAGCTGGTGTAAGTCACTCTGAGGGGTGGTTGAATTCAAAAGTTTCAAATTGTATGCACATGTGTGTGTGTGCCGAGGCAGAGCTACAAACTCTGAGCCTCTGAGGGTTTCATTATTTGGATTTGCGCTGGTAAGTGAAGTAAAAGTTTGCCATGCCACAGATCCTGGCCTCTAATCTCCCGAGTGAGTCAGCTCGGCTAACCTTACTTAACGGCAGCAGACACACATGGATAAAAAAAATGGGACATCCTTGAACATCCACTGTCTAGACTGCTGGGTCCTTACAATGTCCTGGACAAGTGCGGTGGTTAGGTGTTTTCCATCCAATGCTGTGATCGGATTTGTCTTTCCTGTAGCAGGACTTAAGTTCGTCAGTGTAGCTCCGACTCACCAGACTTAGTCACTGCTGCAGCCCAGACTTCCCTTTTGCAGTGGGATGTCATTGAATTTGCTCAGCGCTGCTCACAATGGGCTGGAGTTGAAAGATGTCGCTGGAGGGTTTGCGTTAGCGGGCTGTCTCTCTCTCGCCACTCTGTGTCCACTCACCTCTTTGTGTCGTTGTCACTGAGCAGTAATAAGTTCAGGCAATACCCAGAGAGTCAGTGTCTTTTCATACCCCCCCCCCCCAACCCCCCCCACGCAAATACCGCACACATTTGACATTATACTCACAGAGAGGAGATTCAGTATGTGCATTACCTCAAAGCAGCTATTGTAAATATTTGTGCATTGTTGCATGGCCTTTGTGTGATATTCAGATGCCATTTGCTGATTACAAACCGAACTTACAATACAGAATATTGTTTCTTCCCATTATGAGACGCGGCCGACGTCAGCTCTTATTATTGTGTGTGCCGCATCAGTCACGCTATATGTAATGGTTTTGAAATTGTGCATTAATCACTGGGGTGGATCCCTGTTAGTGGACATGAGGTTCACTGCCTGTGAGGCAGGTTTCACTGCGATGGACCGCCTCTTTTTTCTAGGCACAGGTCAGTCTGATCAATCATTAAACAGAGAGCTGAATGACGTGCTTCTCTTTATTTTTATTCTGTGAATGGGGGTGAGTGAGTGAAGGAGGGGCCTTATTCAGTCCTCTTCAGCTCAGTTTATTCGCACAGAATAACATGTGGTGCCTGTTATTAGCTTGTGAGTAGTGTTAGTTATGCCTTTTACTTTGTTCACAGAGCAGTGATTATATCCTTCATGTTCATGTGTTTTATATCCAGCGCTTCATATTACATCCAAAACATTTTGAGTTCCCTTCAATCAGCCCGTCTGTCTCTGAGAAAGCAGAGATAAACACAGAGCCCCGTGTGTTTACTCTGCAAATACACCCTCTACCAAACACACACACACACACAGGGTAAAGCAGTGCTCTGCAGTACCACCATGTATTGGTCCTGACCTATGAGGGCCTCCCTGTTGGTCTGGGTCAGCTTTCTGAACTCCTGCTTTCTCCTGTTTTTCCACAGGTCAATGTTCGCGTCACCACCATGGACGCTGAGCTGGAGTTTGCCATCCAGCCCAGCACCACCGGCAAGCAGCTGTTTGACCAGGTACAGTGGATATCATCAGTCAGTCAGTGCTGAGCCCCTGCATCAGAGCTGGCATGAATATAGTGTCACCATGAGTCACTTTCATAGAGACAATCAATACAAATCAGCCAATCAACAAACAACTATTTGTGATTTTTATGGGGTTTGTGGTAAAAACAGACCAGACGTCATGTGTTTAGGTCGTTATGTTCACTTACAGCAAGTGTCCCTCTGTTTTCTATCTTTATCCAAATCTCAGTTACTCTAAACTATGCTAAAAGGCTGCAGTCACATGATTAAAATAACTGTGTTTTTCAGTAATGTTGAAGAACTCGAGTTTCCTCTATGCATGAATTTAAATGTCCAGCTGCACTTTGCTTTTACGTCTCCTCTACTGTCACTACTAAACCACTCGCACCCTGCAGCAGCATCCGTCACCGTGTCCGTTAAACTGGGCTGACGTCACAGAGAGAGACTGCCCCTCATTATTGTCCCTCCAAAGGTCTTTCCTTTCATTACATCTAGGTCTGAAAAGTTATCTCCTACAGACGAGATTACAGCTGCTTTTTGGCCTCAAGAGTCCTTATCAGTCTCTGTCTTCCCGGTGGGAGTCAGAGAGGTTAATGGTTTTCTGCTGGTTCAGAAACAGTTCAGTCTAAAAAAGCACTATGAGATAACTTCTGTGGTGACTTGAATGGACTGGTGGTGAGTAATGTCGGGTAAACACAGCTGAGTGAGCAAAGAGAGAATAGTTTATTAAACCAACGATGAATGGCTGTGGTGATTTTAAAGTCCTGAATGAAGCGTGTAAGGAAGTGAAAGCTGTGATGACAATACACGAAACCTGAAGATGTTCCTGTTGTGGTTGTTGCTTTCCAGTATAGGAAACTTTTCTTGTGACCTGGTATTTTACTATAAATCCCTTCCCACCACTAGTCACTTGTGATCTGCACTTGTTCCTCGTCTCATACAAAGCTGTTGTGAAGCCCAGGAGTTTAAAAATCCAAATGTCAATAACATGTGATTAGCATGAGCTCTTATGGGGCTGTATGACATCACTGGGGGAGGAAAGGCATTGTTTTAGCCACTTCCTGTATAACTCGTTAGTCTGTTACAAGTTTAGCCGACCGTGTGGCTGGCTGCATGTCAGAGGATTCACTTTCATATCTGCAGCTCTGTAGAGAAGATTTTGGAGAAAGACTCACATTGAGTGTAATATCCCTAAAAAAAAACAAAACAAAACAAAAACTGTCATATTCAGTTGTGTGATATGAGCTGGACGTCTGTTACCATGTCAGCAGTTCTAGAGAGCATCAGCAGAGCTACTGTGTTTGATGTGAACAGCTTTTAATGTGTGGTTTTGCTAAAGGAAGGAAGCTGTCCACCTTTTGACATCTGTCTCTATTTATGGAAGGTGGTGAATTCCCCAGCCTGCTTGTTAGAGCGGCCCTTGGTGAGGTGTGCCACCGATAATCACTCACCCCCTGTGATACTGTCAGACAGGTCAGAGCTCTATTTTAGTACAAAGATGCAACTTCAGACTTCAGACAAAGCTTCACACCTTCATCTGAAGTCAGAGCACTCGGCCCGAGTGTCCCAGCCCACTGTGTCCGTGGATGAGACAGAGTCACAGTGTGTTTCGAAAGATTCTGTGGAAATGCTGAGTAACGAGCAGTGAGCTCAGTGTCGGGGCGAGCGTGAGGCCTGGTGTGGCCCTTGTGGTCAGAGCTGATCATAGCCTTAGTCCCTGTCATGCTGCTCTCAAAGAGAAAAACCTGCCACTCCCCGACACGCCCTCGTACAGTTTCACTTCTGTACGACTGCTGCTGCTGGTTGTTACATTTAGCCGTGAAAATGACAGCCATCATAGATTACAATACAATTTTCGCTGTCATCAGTTTGTTGTCCTCGTCTGTAGCCTGCTCACCAGTCTCCTGTGTTAATGTGGCTTCCACAAGCTTTGGAAAAATGGTTTGAATGCTGTTAAAAATGGAGGAGGATCGGCATGGCAACAGTTTCATACATAGCTTGAACTGAATCCAAGTCCAAGTTATGTGGCTGACAGGTGCCAGGAGCAACAAATGAAACTGATTCATGTAGACACTCGACAGCAAAACCACAGCCACAGAGATAGATAGATATATAGATAGATATGTATGGTATGGCTGCAAAGTGAAGAGAGGGAACATGCTGCAAGATTTAGGTGTTGTAATGCTCCCTTTACCGTTCACTGCAGGCACAATGAGTGTGTGGTCTGACAGCAATAGACCAGTTTCCTTTGGGCCAATGCCCACCGCCCACCCACCTCTCCCCCGACACACTCCTTCAGCTTTGTACCGGTGGGTCCCTATTTGAGGCCCTGCTCCCCGGGCGAATCCCTCCCTTCCCGTGCCGGAGGACTCCACGTTACTCAGCCCAGAGGATGCAGTGAGTAATGCCGTCTCAGCCCAGTGGCATTCCTTCTCCCTCACCACAGGGCCCGAGCTACCCCCTTAACTGAGACGAGGAAACTTTCACTCTCTCTTGACAGAAGAGTGCGAGACACGAGGCGGCAGACTGAAGTCACGCTGGATTGACTTTTGCCCCTGACACAGAATCTGTAAAGATTTTAGCCTCTTCAACCTGACTGCAAATGTTTCATGGAGTTTACAGTTGTTTTTTTTTTAATCATTGCCAGAATGAAGTTAGACTCGTGCTTCTGCTCATAAAACGCTGCTCTCACTCAGTTTGGCCTCCTGATTTGATATATATGGGTTCATTTTTTCCAAGACTGGATGCAGTCGAACAAAGTCTTACAAACATTAAAATTCAGATTGAAGTTGTCTTTTTTATTTCACTCGATCAACTGCCTGCTAAAAGCCTGCTTCTTGCATGGGAGTTCTTTGCTCTCAGTAATCTTACTTAGAGTGAGTATCTGAGGTGTTAATAGCTCTTGACGTACATTGGAGCAAACCAGGAACCCATTAAAGTCGAGGCAGCCTGCCAAAGCAGTCTGCTGCGATGTCAGTTTACTGAACCTATGTCCCCAGATTCAGATTTAATCCTCCTCTAATGAACTGTATTATTTTCAGTATCCTTTGTCAGCGGGTGCACATAGCATGTTCAGCACATTATTGAAGGTAGTTTATTTATTTGTCAAGTCAAGTGTGATGTTATTGGAAGTTGGCAAGTCGCGCAGGAAATTGGTTTTCCGCTCCCGACGGTGCAGGCGTAGTTAACAAGAAGCGATCTTTTCGTTCAAGGTGTTTGTGCTGGTAAAAACACGCTCGGTGTCTCTCTCTGTCTCCCACTCTGCGAACCCCGAAGCAAAAAAAAGCAGCATGAAAAGGGCCGATTGTTTTCAGAGGCCTTATGAGTTTCATTACAGGTGAGATGCAGCCTCAGGTGCTCTCTCATTTCAGGCTCCATTCTAGCGCTTGTTGTTGTCGCTGTGCTAAATACAATCCATCAGAAAAGCCATTCATCTTCACTCCCACAGGTCGGCCTGCCCTGTATTTTATGTCGCCCACTGAGAGAGAGAGAGAGAGAGGAGGGAGTGATTTTTAATTTCAACCTTGGCTGGAGCTTATCATTGAGGCTGGGGTTTGGCCGAAGTGCCAGAGTGTTGAGTCACAGTTTATCGAGGCAACTTAGCACCTCACCTGCTGACTGGGTGGGGAATGTGGCAGGGATGCATTCAGTAAGGGCCCGTCTAACTTAACACACACACACACACACACACAGAAATATACAAACACATACACACACATAAAAAGATGAATTCCTGCACGATGCTGTTGGAAAATGACTCTCCCTGTCTGACGGCCATAAAGAGTCTCTGGTCGTTGAGGTTTCTGTCGGAGGCCAGTGGAAAATGGCAGCTCCTCCTGCAGCACAAGTGATTATTCCAGATCTATAACTGAGTTTTCACTCTGTGCCTCAGCTGCTGCACAGTCGAATATACTGGTTGAACAAGTCGAAGAACTGCTGATGTGACGACATTCTTCCAAGGATAGATGTTTCCAGTGTGGTTGAAATTAAAACTGCGCTCATAATCCTCCTTTTTAGATGTTATTAATAATAATGATGATAATGACGAGGGGTTCTGACTGCTGCAGTTTTGGCAGAAAACTAACAGGCCTTGTAAAGCTGGAGCGCTCCGGTCTTCTCAGTATGTTCCTGGACTCAGGGACAAGATGCTCCAGTATCACTCCGCCTCAGAGCTCAAACAATAGCACCACTTTGTTTAAAACAGTACAGGAGCTGCTCAGAGTGACATGGGTTGGATCTGGTTATAAATATGTCGACTTCCTCCCTCGATGAACCTCATACACTTGTTAAACTTCGAAGGCTTCGGCCTCTCATAGCGGAAACTTTCATTAACGGCTCAGGAGCCAGTTGCAGCTGAAATTATATATAATGTGAATCACAGTTTGCTTCTCTTTGTCATATATCATAATAAATAACTTGTGGGTTTGGGGTTGTGAACTGTCTGTATTGACACTTTTACCCCATAGTGAATTAATGAAAAAACAAACCACAGCCTAGCTGATAATGAAAATAGTCTATTGTAAACTGAACTGCTGTGTTTTAAGACCGGCCTTTCTCTGTGCAGGTGGTGAAAACCATTGGCGTACGTGAGGTCTGGTACTTCGGGCTTCAGTACATGGATGAAAAAAGGTACCACACCTGGCTGAAGCTGGACAAAAAGGTAAGATGAAGCTGAAACAAGATGAAAGCCTCCACTCTGTGTTGTAATACTCCATCATGAATCAGTCATATAGATACTATTATAAATGATACCACCTTATTTTTAGTTACTTCACCTCATTTGTTTTCAAAGTTGTTGACATAATGTTTCCCTTTTTAACTGAGTCAAATTCTGCTTTCATTACACACCGTGAAACCCTCCAACACATGCTCAGGTCCCAGCAATGTCAGATTTTGCAACACTGCTCTTTACAGAGTAACAGAGAAAGAATGCATTCTTCTGAAGGGGACGATACGATCAAACCTTCACTGTTTGCCCTTCAGTCAATCAGTAGCCACCATATTACAGTATGTACATAATCGTATGCTGCATTGAGGCTCCACTTGGGACATGGCAGTGAATTTAGACTGTCTGACCGCCTGTGCTGCTTAGCTGTACATGTAATCAGCTGGAGGTGGATTGTCGGACAACAGCGTGACCTCTCTGTGAACCATAACTGCTTCTGGTCTTCTGTGTTTTCCCTGAGTAAACACAGGTTAGCTGGACTTCACTTACTGTAAGAACTGTGATCCAACAAGTTCAAAAACTGTGACGAGAAGAAACATTTCCAGGTTGTTTTGCTGTCACGGTTTCTATATGATCGACCTGCAGTTTTTTCTTAGACCAGAGAGCAGGTTTTGGTTTAGATGTTAAGTCTGTCTCGTCTCCAGAGGGATTCTGTGTGGTCAAATGGTGTGTTTGGATGATATGTAGGCCTGCAGTGTAAAAATCAGTGGGGCACTTTTTCTTTAACATGCACCTGACTCTACTACCTCTAATGCACATCACTGAATTGTAAATAATGCAGTGAGAGGATGGAGACCATCGCTGTCTAATGGGGCTGGAGGGACGTTTCCTGCTGAATGCCTTCCTGACAGAAACAAACGTAGGAAACCGTGTTAATCCATCTAGAGAAACTTCCAAATTGCCTCTTTGCATTTTCTAATAATAAACGAGGGTCGCAGCAAGAGAGAAAAGGTTACGCCTGCCTCGGTCAGCAGCAGTAAACTGTACACTGTGTGCTGACACTGCGCTGCAGCTCATCAGCACAATGCAAAGCTCAAACTGGAATATTCCCGGTCGTGCACGGCCCCATTCTCTCTATCAAGACCGCTTGGTTCCTGCTTTGAAATTAGAGGAAGAGACACATTGTGTAAACACATACTGTAGCTGGGAGTTATTAAAGTCTATTTCCACTGCATGTGAATGGTCGATCCCCAATTGGAAAGGGCAGGGCACCAGTGAAACTGCAGAACGTATTGTTTCCTACTTGTAAAGTGTTGACACACAGGATTTATGCTGCGGATGGTGATACTGTAGTAGCCAATAGTGCAGTGCACAGGTTTAAAGAGAGGATATTACACAGTGGTTATATTTTACATCATCATCACCTCTCTCTCTGCATCTGCATTATCCAGACTTTCAGTTTGACATTGAAAGATCAGTTTGTTAGTCGTAGCTGGAGACAACAGCTGGCTGTCTTAGCTTAGCATGAAGACTGGAAACAGAAGCCATTCCTCCAGGCCAAGAAATAGTTAATACAGCAACTTGACTTTTTTTTTTTCTTTTTTTTTTTTTTTTTACACTCGTTATTATACACACTTTTTGTGCTGATTGCACAGATCAGATATAGCATCATGTTTTTTTTTTAAAGCTAATGGCTAAAAGAGGGATCAATCCTCTAATCAAACTCCACACAAGAAAGCTAATAGGCTTTCTATCTATGCATTCTTTTAATGCTCACATACCTTATATGTCATTCTGCTTTAATTCATTCATCAACAGGTGTCGTCCCAGGACGTGAAGAAAGACAACCCGCTCCAGTTTAAGTTTCGGGCCAAGTTCTTCCCAGAGGACGTGTCCGAGGAGCTGATCCAGGACATCACCCAGAAGCTCTTCTTCCTGCAGGTGAAGGAGAGCATCCTGACTGACGAGGTCTACTGTCCACCAGAGACCGCCGTGCTGCTCGCCTCCTACTCCGTCCAGGCCAAGTTCGGAGACTACAACAACGAGGTCCACCGGCCCGGATACCTGCTGTCTGAACGTCTGCTGCCACACAGGTGAGATCAGAGGGGGGAAGGCGTTGTGCAGTAATGTATTCATTAGACTGAAGCCACCAGATGAGAAAATGAGTTTAGATGATACATACATGTGCATTCGAGATGGAGGTGAAACCATCTTTACATGATTAATGACAGTACCAGATACAAAGTGGCCTCAAGATGGAGGAGGCATTGTTTTGTTGAAATCAGGCTTAATAACAAGGAACAGTAAGGAAGCTACACCATAGCAGGGTGTGTAGGGAACTGGTATCGTCTCCATTCAGCTCCAGTGATTCATTGAGTTTGGAGAGAGGAGAGTCTGGACCAACTGGAAAGTGTTGTACCTGTCAGGAACAAACAGCAAGTTGACATTTCTGAGTATGTTAAGAGTCAGGAGGTCGTTGCACTTTCCACGCTTGATCTGTGTCCGTCCAGAGTTCAGCACCGTCTCCAGAGACTGTTGATGTGCACAAACTAAGAGAGCTGTCAGGGTGAAGAAGCCTAGATAGTTAATCTGATGTATTGAAGAGGACAGATGTTTTGTATTATTGTTATTACTGGCTAAAAAAAAAAAAAAGCATGTCTGTCTTGGCTCTGGATTCCAGTGTCACTGGTTTGCCACAGCATCCAGTGTCACACCCCCTATTGTACTTTATTCCTCTGGCTGTGGTGCACAAGAAGAAGGCACCACACAACCAAACTAGTGCAGACAAGGAAAAACACGGCACCTCAGGGAAATGACCCCTCCGCTAACACGAAGATGAGCTGCTTTACATAATGCATTTGTATGAAAATATCCCATAATGTTACTGCACACATCAAAGATATCAGATCTGCTTGTCTGTTGTGGTGGTCGGGCTGAACTTTGTCGTCTTCCCTCTCCGTCTGTAGAGTCCTGGAGCAGCACGAGTTATCCAGAGAGCAGTGGGAGGAGAGGATTCAGGTGTGGCACGAGGAGCACCGGGGGATGTTGAAGTGAGTCTGTGAAAATAAAACACATTTCTGTGAAACACAAGACACCCTGATCACACAGCTCACTTCCTGTACTGTATCTCCTTCCATTCTTCGCAGGGAGGATGCCATGCTGGAGTACCTGAAGATCGCCCAGGACCTGGAGATGTACGGAGTCAACTACTTTGAGATCAAGAACAAGAAGGGAACAGAGCTGCTGCTGGGGGTGGATGCCCTGGGACTTAACATCTACGAGAAGGAGGACAAGTAAGCATTGTATTGAGACAGACCCTTGAAGTAAACAGCTGTGTTGTTGTTGGTGGTGTCTGTTCTTGCTCGCTGCAGCCCTGTGACACAGCGAGCTAAACAGGCTGGGCCAGGTCCATGGCTGCACTTAATCACTGTTCCTGTTTCTCAGCAGACGGTATGACAGAAGTAACAATGAAGGCCAGATGGATACAGTGTTTGGGAGGAGCAGTAACATTCATACTCAGCAGTTTACTTCAATCAGCCATGTCTCATTATTATACAAAAAAACAAATCTGCAGCATCAGTTTGTATCTCCAGGTTTTTGGGCACAAATTTGTCAGAAAATATGTTTTTGCTTGAAGTGAGTGTGTCACAGTCTCAACACAACCACCTGCAGCAGACACTACTTGCTCTGTGTGCCGTTCATACTGCAGATACTTCACATAAAATCTGCGCTGTGCTTGTGCAGACATTCGTTTTCTCCTAATTTATTGCTCATTTCAGCCTCAGAATGAGAAGTGCAGGGGCGAGGTCCATCTCTGTAGTTAATCACTACCCGTTTCTCCTGTGTTTCTTCTGCACACATTGTGGCAGAAAAAAATGAAACATTCCTGTTTTGTATTTGTTTGTTTAGGTGATTTCTGTCCTTTTGAAGCATTGTGGTCAAAGGGAAACCTACTTTTTGGGAAACCTGGCAGGGTGTCACCAGCCAGTCTGGCCGCCTGTGATTGCCACTTTGTTTATAGGACAAGACAATTTGGGAGGTAATCACCGTATATTTGGTGAAATGAGGTTTGAGAGCTCCTGTGGTGGGTGGCCCCAGGCTGCGGGGTTCACTGAAGTGAAGCAAACTGTGTCGAAGGGGATTCTTCATCCCCAGGTGACTCGCCTTTCAGTCACTGACCCCGTGCTGGAAATCCCTCCAGCTGTCCTCTGGCTCGGTTGTGTTGTTTGTTCGCTGCCAGATTGTCGCTTTTTTCCGTATTAAAAGCAGCTGCACTGTGTGTGTGTGTGTCAGCTTTCATGCCAGCATCTATTGAAAGCAGTTTGGTCTTCTTTGTCTGCCTTTAGTGGAAGGAGTGAATGCAGCTAGTTGGTGGCAGGGTAATGACAACGTTTAAGCAGTCAGATGCCCCACGAGGCGTCTAATTGAACCTTTAATGGGAGCTTCCTTATCCCATATGAGCACAGGAGGTTCTTGTCAAGTCTAAATGATTTAATTACTCTTAACTGCCATTGTGGGAAAGTTCATCTGCCATCTCATTTGTCCCACATTTTAACTTTACTGTGGTATGAAACCTCCCAACAAGTGGGGATCACATTGTAGAGGGACATACAAAGCTCTTGTGTTTTTGTGTGAGTCTGTCTCTTTATGTGCTCCCTGGGATCAGCAAAAAGAAATGCCTCTCCTCCACGGTGCCCTCTGCTGTAACCATGACTACGCCGACTGGTTTTTCAAGCTGTGCGGCACTTAAGAATGTGAGGCTAACCTACAACACTGTCTCTCCAATGAGGGCAGCCGGCCCACAATGCAGCAGTGCAGTCGAGGCTTTGCCAAGGCGCAGTCTGGTACTGGTTTAACTCCTTGTTGCTCCGACCACAGTGCTGCTCTTTTTTTGTTTCCAAAGGACAAAGTTTCTAGAGGTTTCCCTGAGCCCAGACTTTTGCTCTTAGCAACTAAAGTCAAACACACACCAGAGAGGCAGCATTTTCATTTCCAGAGTCACTTACTCAAAATCACAAAACGCAACAATTGCCCCAAATTAAGTGATTAAACTGAATCGGACAAAGGCAGTAATTAGTATTGTGTATCTGACGCTGTTTTTTTGACACACAGAAACAAATAGTCGCAAAAGATTGTTATAGACTGACAGACATAAAAACCAATCAATTATTGAAAATAATTGAAGTAATCATTAGTTGCAGGCTCAGAGCCATTTTTAAAACAAACATATTAAAGCAGAAAAACCAAAACATTATCTGGTTTCTGCCTCTCAGTGTGAAGATTTACTGCTTTTGCCTGTTTTATATAATTATAAGCTGACTATCTCTGCTTTTGTTGATAGGACACTTTCCATTATGTTTGACATTTTGTAGACCAAACAAATAAATCAAGAAAATAATCAGCACCGATAATGGTAAATCAAAAAATACAATTCAACAAAACATAGAAACAAGTAACTGCAATTCACTGTTTTACTCTGCATCAGTACCTTACTAATGCATTTTGACAGGTTGTTTCCACTAGCCATTGCTATCAAGTGCTCATATATCCCACAATACTTTATTCATCAATACATTAATGATCATTAATGCTGAAAAAAACAGAGGCTTTGTAATGAAATCCAGCTGCACCAGTTGTGGTCTGACCGACAGACACGAACCTATTGATTAGCAGCTGAATAAACCTCAAGACTCTCTGGCAGAGACACGTTCAATCGTCGTGATAATCTCCCCATTGTTTTCTCAATTCCACGAGCGTGTGTCAGGCTCGGGAACCGAGTCAAATTCCAGTCAGGCAGCGACAGTTTCACCTCAGAGTTTTGCCGCGAGGTGGATGGCTGCTTTTTGAGATTACAACACTATCGGCTTGTCAGTGTTTACAGTACTACTTTGTATTGTGTTGAATGAGACTGGCATCCGTTCAGTTCGTCTGGCACAATAGAATGGTGAGCCACACCCACAGATTCATCCCTCGCACTTCAACAGTGGACATACAGAAATCCATGTTCGCAGTCACAGCCTTCAGTTCAAGTCACCGGCTTGTATGACGGAGAAAAGCAGCACATCCTCTCATAGGAGAAGCTGATATCAGAGACTATTTGGCGTTTTGCTTGAAAAATAACTGAACCAATCAATCAGTAAATACAGTGTAGCTTCAAGTCTTTGAAAAACATTTAAAACTTCTGCTTAAAAGCCTGCAAACTACGTTTAAATAGAATAAATATACAATCAGTCAATAGAAATTGTGCGAAGAAAGAATAAAAATGACTTAAAAGCAGGATTAAGATATCTGTTTCCTCTTTGTCTTATCTACTGAACCATCTAAAGCTGTAGTATTTGATGATCTAACACAGTGGAGGAAGAGGCACTCAGCTAAGTGCTGCTAAACCATTTCAAGTCTTATAGACTAGTGATAAAATTTCAAGAGTGATTCCAAGCGAAACAGGAAGCCAGTGCAAACATACTGAGATGGGTGTGAATTCCTCTCTGTTGCTTCAGTTCAAGCTGAAGTCTGCTCACGGATTGTTTTGGGTTATCCAGTGTTGTAATAGCCATTTTTTTTCAATGATCCGACTCTTACAATAATTCTCACTGCACTTCTAATAACACCTTCAGTGTGCTTTTCATCAGAGTGAGTGTGTTTTCCAGCCAAGTATCACAGGATAACGCTCATGTTTGTGTGATCACTTCCTCAGATTGACCCCAAAGATCGGCTTCCCCTGGAGTGAGATCAGAAACATTTCCTTCAACGATAAGAAGTTCATTATCAAGCCCATTGACAAAAAATCTCCGGTGAGTAACGTCCCCGTCTGCACTTGAATGCCTCCTTTTTCCCCATGACAGATTTAGAAGTTCCTGTTCCTCTTTAGGTGGGATTCAGCTCAACTTCCCTTCTCCTGGCAGCATCATCTCCATATCATGTACCAAGACCCATTAGACACATCCTCAGTGTGACCTAGCATACACATTATCCAGGGCCAGTTTCCAGGTAGTGCTATTAAGTGTTGGACTCCAAACACACACACAGGAGTAGTGGTGTATCTGGGTCCCTCAGGCCATAGTATAAGTGGAGCAGTCTGAGCACAAGTGTTTTTTTAGCAGTAATCTGTATTTAAGGTTTCCCTGCACCTGCTCACAGTCACTGCCGGAGTCTTTGTCTTTTTATCAGCAGAGCACAGTCGACAGGGAGCAGGAGGAGGTTTATTTAGCCCTGTGTTCACTTGTCGCCCTTATTGTTTGTCTCTTCTCCAAATGTCAGGACTTTGTGTTTTACGCTCCGAGACTGCGCATAAACAAGCGCATCCTGCAGCTGTGCATGGGCAACCACGAGCTGTACATGCGCCGCCGCAAGCCCGACACCATCGAGGTGCAGCAGATGAAGGTCCAGGCCCGGGAGGAGAAGCATCAGAAGCAGATGGAGAGGTACGCAGGCAGATGTGTGGAAGTGGAGTTCACTGAGAGAAAATTTACACTGTCACAACCTAACAGACGACATGGATCTAAAAGCGATGTTTTAAGACACTCGGCTGTTTTCTCAGCCTAAAATTGTGGTGGTTTGATTGTTACGGGGCGATAATTCATTTAATTGTCCACTGAATTTCAGCTTCATTCATGTTCAGTCTGTTTATTTAATGTCTCGTTTTGGAAAATTCAATTTTCAAAAAAATAATATATCAATATTACAAAATATATTAGTACTGTGAATTAGATTTTATCTCTGAATATGTAAAACTCTTGGCACTAACAAGAGTTTTACAGCTGCAACTAACAGTTATGTTTGTTGTTTATCAATTTGCAAAGTGTTTTCTTGATGTATTGATCCATTTGTATCTATAAAACGTCAAGTGAAAGTACCAGTCATTGGGTAATAATGCAGCATTCCTGTTCGAGTGTGGGAAATGCACTTCCTGAACTGCCTGAACTGAAAGTGAATGGATGTTGACCCTGGTCTCAGCTACAGCTGTCGGCCCACTGTCTGTCCTGTACAGCTGTTCAAACACAGTGATGTAACAGTGCCCAGACGACACAGTAAACACCAGTGGGAGAGACCGTTAGATCACCAGGCCCCGACACACACAGTTACACAGTTAGGGTTCACACACAGTAGCTCTCAGTGGACAGTGTGTGTGATGAAGCGGTTTCCTGTGAAGCTCAAATTGAAATGTGATGAAACTGTCAGAGAGAAATCAGCTTGTGGCTGCAACCTGAAAGAAAAGATGGAATACTAACTAAAATAAGTGATAACTATTTTTATAATAAGAATATTGTAAGTAAATCTAAGGCTGAATGTGCTGCACACAACACAAAAGAAATTATGACTTAAACAGGATTTAGGGAAGGAAGGAAGGTTTTGACTGGATAAACAGGTGAATAAAAGCTACAGTGCAGTGCAAAATTGTTTTCAATCAACAAATTATTTATCGTTCAGTTTTTTTTAGAAAATGTGAAAATGTTCTCAGAGTTACAGATAAAATATGAATGTTGTTCTATCTTGGTCTTTGGAAGAGACATCATGAGGTCTCTCATGTTACTGATGTCTGACTAATCAGGTTATTAATCAATAATGAAACAATAGCTATAGTAACAGTCTTTCCCTGTTAGCAATGACTCTCGTCTCACAGCTGCAGCTCCAGCAGCCGTTGTCATGCCACCGTTTATTGGATGTTGTAAACTGGAGGTTAATAACAGGTAACTGTCACGAAACGCTTGTGAACGCGCAGCAATTTGACGTCGCTCAGCTGCAAATCACGTGAGATAAACGATAAACAATTTGGCTGAAAAGTTCAGTAAACTGCACGTGACTGGGACAGATGCAGAGTGAGTGAGTGAGGAGAACAAAACAAACACGCATGCACTGAATATAATAAAGTTTCTTTGTGTGTGTGTTGCACCGCGTCTGTCGTCCATCAGTTGTGACTATGCATCAACTGTGTCAGCGTCCTTTGTGTCGGCTCACCGGCTGATGTGTGTTATCTGCAGGGCCCAGCTGGAGAATGAGAAGAAGAAGAGGGAGGCCATCGAGAAGGAGAAGGAGCAGATAGAGCGAGAAAAGCAGGATCTGATGATGAGGCTCTACCAGTTTGAGGAGAAGACCAAGAAGGCAGAGAAAGGTGAGGGGGAGGGAGGGAGGAGGCGGCCTGTCAGTGGCTCATCCATCATTCAGCCTGACAACAGAAAAATGTGTGTATGTGCAAATGTTTAGAAGCATGTGTGATGTATGCAGGCAGATGAAAGCAAAGCTACTACTTGTTGTGGATGCTGCTGTTGATGATGAAACAGTCACTCCAGTGGTAAAGTCATCTGTATGAAACTGCATGAAGCCTGGTCGTCTGTGTATATTTATTGACTTTCTCTTTCTATTTTTGTCGAAACCTCGAAAAAAACAAAACAGGTGTGTGAGGCCTGATGGTTCACTTCCAGTTACACCAGTTTGTGAGGGTGAAAATCTTAAATCTGATCAGCCTCAGGAAGTAGGTCACTAAGTGTTGACAAAATTACAGAGAGAAAGTCTGAGGCATGAAGATTGTGAAGGACTGGGTTTTCGCTTTACCGTGAAAGTCATTTGTATTGATTGTTAGTGCAGTGAAATGCTTTAAATACTAGTTGATTATAGTGCAACACACTGAATAATAGCAAAAACCAGGAGGTTTACGTTGTCAGAGTTTGATGTCCATGGTGTGTTTGTACTTTCCCAAAATTTTATCTTATCAAACTATCATCTGCTGTCTCACCATATTACCTCTGCTTTCAGTAAAAGCACAACACTCATGGGTCTAAATGCAGCTGTTAGCACATACTGTAATGAGATCTCTGGTCTCTCTGTCTGTGGAGTAGCTTTGATGTTGTTCAGCTGTCACAAATGAACAAAAAATACAACGCTGGATATGTAGAATAAAAGACATATAATACAACTATAATAAAAGATTAACTGAATAAGCAATAATCAGTGGTAAGACAAAGTGACAACACAAAAACAAGCAAGCAAGTTGTATTGTAAAGAAAAGTGAGACCATTTATTATGTTAATCATGTGCACAAATACAGGCACTGAGTTTGTGAAGACTAATAAGAAATAAGCAGAACTGAATATAGGCAATAAGTAAGTATAAGGATAGTAACAATAAGAATGTGTCCAATGTAATCAATAAAATTTCAGATTCAGTTTTAGTTGGTAGAAAGAAAATTGATTTTGAAGATGTGAAACAATGAGTCCATTGATCAAGATAATTATTAGATTAATCATAAATCAACATCATTTACAACCTCTCTAATCAAACATACAATATGGTTTTGTAGTGAGCAGCAGCTTGGCGTCCGTGGCCTCATGTGTCTCTGTGTGTTCTGTAGATCTGCAGGAGCAGCTGCAGAGAGCCATGATGCTGGACCAGGAGAGGAGGAGAGCCGAGGAGGAGGCGGCTCGTCTGGAGGCCGAGCGTCAGGCCGCCCTGCTGGCTAAAGAGGAGCTGGCCCGCCAGGCTGAGGACCAGAAGAAGAGTCAGGAGCAGCTGGTCAGTATTTTTTTTTTTTTTTTTTTTTTAAGAGTGAAAACCAGACTTCTGAATGTTCCAGCTGCTGCGACTTTACTAAGTTATTTGGAGTGAAACAACCCTCCCAGATGGGTCAACCCCAGGTTCTCAGTCCACATGTAGCTGTGAGTTTGTCAGCTCTGCAGCAGGCACGCTGCTGCTCAGCAGCGCTGGGCTACTGCAGCTCCAGACAAAACCACTTTGTAGCGTCTGGCTGGACCACACCCCATTTACTTCAGACTTACTCCCCCCTCACCCTAGACTGCTCGGCTGTGGACCACCCACATGTGTGTGTTTAACAGTCCTGACAGAAAGGCTGTGTTTCCTGCGACACACTCACACTGACTGCAGCACCAACAGACACTCGCTGTGACGAACTGTACACTTAAACCTTATTAAGAAGCTTGTGCAGTGGATTAACTTCCACTGACTGTGATGGGAAAAGACGTGAGGAAGTTGTCACCAACAACTCATTAACAGTTTCTCATTCACTGAAGCAGGTGCAACATTACATGCTGAGGGAAAGAAAAGCTGTTGATGTCATTGTGGTGTTCAAGAGGAACCCAACACAGCATCCTGCACACAGTGAGGTTACATTTCACTGGGAACTCCTCAAAAACGTTCAATAGTCACATTATTGTATATTTCACTGATAGGAACAAGACACAGAAAGCTTTTCAAAGCTAAAATCACTGTAACTATGACATTTAAAATCATGTAACCACCAGACGAATGTGCCACAAGTAAGTCCAACCTGCACTGGAAACCACAGTGATTGTTTATCTCAGCTCAGCCTATGGCCTCCTGAAATAGTCTGGAGGTTTTTGCTCAAAAATAAACGATAGACTCATACAACTTAAATCTGACTTAATCATCACCTATAGGCTTCTAGTCCTGTGTGGTGACTGTGTCTGCAGAGCCCCCTCCCCCCGCCTGTATTTTAGTCTTTTGCTTTGTTTTGTTGTGCACGGCGACGCTTCTGCGTGGAGTAGGTGAAGTTCCGTGCAGCACGAGAAGGAGGGCTGCTAGCCCCGCTAGCTGTCCCGGATGCTAGCGAGTGGTAGCGGCTGATGCTATTCGCCACTGCTAACATCCGCTAGCTCGACGCTAACTTCCGCTAGCGGTGGCAGCTAGCATCCGCTACTACCACGCGCTTCCCAGCTCAACATAACCGTCCTCCTACTCGTCGCAGCATAGTCCTCGAGGCTCCTGTTACCGGTGGCGGCCGGGTATCGGTCCGCGGCTCCAGCGCTTGACTCGGACTGTATTTCCTTTTCTTTGCAGTTGTTACTAGTCCTGACTACTACTGCTACTGCTGCAGCTGTTATCAGGGGCAGCCTGCACAGTTGAGCCTGAGAGGAGGGGCGAAGTTTGAATGTGTTGTTTGCAAACTGCGACGAACAAACCTGCAGGATCTACCTTTAAATCACGAGTAACACAAGGCAAATACATTTGATTTACGACGTTGCTTTAGGTTGTTTCACACAGATGTTGGGAAGAGGTTACAATGATATAAAAAGCTATTTTTACAACACTAGGAGCTCATTTGTTTGTCTTACACAGAAGCCTCTATGGGACTAGATTCATATGAAAATGTAATTCCTCAACAGCATTATAGGTTTAACACTTATTATTTTTTAAAATGAAAATGAAAATGCAATAAACCAATTTGCATTGTCATTTTCACTTTCTGCTTCAGTACAGCAACACTAAATTGAAAATATTCGTCACACCTGCTGCATAGAGGACCATTAAAATTTGAATATTAAAATGCATCAACAATGTAACTCAATGTTATGTAACTTCACCTCTCATCCTCCATACACATGTCAGGAGGAGAAAGAGGTTCCCAGTGTTTCTCAGTGTTTTTTAAGTGGATGAATAATGGTGCAAAATATGTTTGTGTCTGAAGTGTTTGTTGCTTAAATCACATTTCACTGACAGGCTGAAAGAGGCATTAGACACTGCAAACCTGCCATAAGCAACAATAAAAATCAAAATATTCAGAGTGTGTGTGTTAATCCACCTGTGTGTATTGAAGTCTTAGCTCTTTAATAATCGTCTCCTGCTGTTTCTGTTTCAGGCTGCAGAGCTGGCAGAGCACACAGCCAAGATCACCCTGCTGGAGGAGGCCAAGAGACGCAAGGAGGAGGAGGCTGACACATGGCAGCTCAGGGTGAGAGGCAGTAGATAAACACACAACACTATAACCAGGACTGGATTTAGGTCAGTGCAGATTCTTTCTCTGACCTGGTAACTGTCCAAGCAGCAGGGCAGCGGTGAGGTAGGGTTAACCCAGACACACCCGAGTAAACTGGCCTGACCTGTGTGTGTGTGTTTGTGTGTGTCGCTAACCCAGGCCAGGGAGGCCCAGGACGACCTGGTCAAGACTAAAGAGGAGCTGCACATGGTGATGACGGCACCCCCGCCACCTCCCCCTCCCCCCATGTACGACCACATGGACGACAACAGCGACAGTGAGGAGAACGCCAGCACGCACAGCGCTGAGCTGCAGACCGAAGGCATCAATGACCACCGCAAAGAGGAGGACCGCCTGACTGAGGCCGAGAAGAACGAGCGTGTCCAGAAGCAGCTGAAGGTGAGCTTGCTGTTCACTCTGAGAGGGCAGGTTCACAGCCATGGTTTTATTTAAGAGTGAGGCCTGACTGATGTAACGGGTTGACTGGGTTTGATTTAGAAATGACGTTCCTGCACTGGTTGACCCCCTAAAGAAAAAAAGCGTTTGTGTCATATTAATTCAGTTTTTGGTTCTATTTGATTTATATAATTTTGCCTCACACAACACTGTAGGACCAGCATTCCCTGTAGGCTTTATAGCCTGTCATTTTATTTACATTTTCCCAGGGTTAGGGTTAGAATATTATTATAATATTGTTAACTGTTAAACTGTAAAATGTTGAACCTCCAGCACATGTTTGTCACAAGTGTTTGAACCATATTGGAGCACTTAAAAGTGTACTGATGTAAATATGATTGTCAGATTAATCGGTTATTTGATTTGAAAATGAATATGCATCAGCCCCAAAAAACCTCATATTGGCCAGGTCTTATTTTTGTGACCACAGTATGAACGCTACTTTGTGCTATTTCACATTTTAAAGATGCAAATACTACAACAGTTGTCGGATCATACAAATGATAATATTTAACAAAATCTCGGTTCAGTACTCACTTTAATGTGAAGTGCAAAGTGTAAGTGAATGAATGAACAATAACAAGAGATGTGACAGCGTCATCATGCTGGAGGTGTAGAAGCAGCAGTGTGGTGTGTTGTCTGTGTTTTCCGTCCTCTTGTCTCATGCTCCTCTTCCTCCTCTTCCTCCTTCTCCTCTGCCCTCAGGCCCTGACCTCAGAGTTGGCTCAGGCGCGTGATGAATCCAAGAACACCCAGAATGACCTTCTTCACTCTGAGAATGTCCGGGCCGGCCGAGACAAATACAAAACCCTGCGACAGATCAGACAGGGCAACACCAAGCAGAGGATCGACGAGTTCGAGGCCTTATAAGAGGCCCTCGGCCTCTAGGCCTCTTGGGCCATGTACCCTTTCTGAATGGTCACTACATCTCGCTCCTTGGCTGACACACACACACACACACACACACACACACTGACACTCACCCAACACACACACAGACATTGCAGACTTAACTGGAGCAGTATAAGCACAGCAGAAGCATCACTTATACAAGGATGAACTCCTGTTACGGGTTCATCTGGCAGGATGCAGGGCTTTGCAAATCCTCTGAAGAAAACTTAGTGCCAAACCCCTCCCCCTCCCTCTTTCTCTTCTTTAGTGTCTCAGATCTTATTTGTGTATTTGATTGTGTAATCCGATCAGTTCAGACCAAATCATGATTGTTCTTAACCAGAGGTGTGATGAAGTAGTGGGACTAGCCAAATTTTATTATAATTATTATTACTATTCCATGATGTGCACATAGAGTACATGTAATCAAAGCCTGGCTTCTTTTCAATGTCATTTGTTGTGTAGGGAGAAAAGGACACTTTGTCGTTATGGCGACCACTCAGAAAGGGGAAAACAGTATAAGCAGAAAAAAATGTATGTTTGTCTTTGTTTTCCATTATATTTGAACACTTCCATTTATGTTTAATACTGCTATACAATAGTTTAAATCATGCCTAGTTAGATATTTATACTGTATATGGGACATTAAAAAGGGTATTTCATCATGGTTTGTATATTTTTGCTATTTTGCTATCTACTAATGAGAACATATAATATGTTTCAAAGGTTTTATATATTGACCAAAATAATAGCAGTCTTGTGTTCCATATGTTTTCCTTTAGATCACTAAATTAAAGAGATTTAATTGTAAATTATTTTTATTTTTTACTGTAGGAAATATCCAGCTGCATGCCATTCAATCAGTTACGGAGAGTTAAGCTATCTATCTAGGTACTTTTGCTTAGTAGTTTTTTTTTTTGTTTTGTTTTTTTTTTGCCGCGCAGTTCACAGCATGCTGAAGAATGTCTTTATCTTCAGAGCACTGACCGGGACACTTAGGTTTAATATATTTTACTTTCGTCTGTCGTTATGTCGCTGTTGAGTGAGAGATGAGATGAGCGCGTGTTGTGTGCTTTTACTCTCCCAAGTGGCCTTTCTCTCTGGCTGTGCCTCTGCAGGGTGCAGGCCCAGACGGTCGGTCTTTACTTCATAGCCAAGTTGCACAGTCACAAAAAAATATGGATGTAACTTTTTGATTTAGTGTTGGACCTCCACTGAGGTTAAATGAGGGTTGAGTTGAACCTTAATGCATTTTCATTTTTGCAGCGGTGGTCACAAAGGACTGACTCAGACAGTTTAACAGCAGCATCTCACTCTCCTCTCTCTGGACATGGACGAGAGAAGCATCTACTTACACTGTAATGGAAACACAGCTCTGCTGGCCTTTGTACATGAACAGGATTTTATAATGAGGTGTTCATCATATTGGCAATAAAAAAATATATGATTCCACATCAGTGTGTATTTGTTTGGCTCACAAACACAAATGTGGACTCATCAGTCCAAATATAAGTTTTCAAAGCAACTTTTCTGTTTTTGTTTCTGTGACGTTGCCGCCATGAGCCAGACCTCAAAACATCTGTTGGATGGACTGTCACATTCTGAAACTCTGAAATATTGATTTCTTGATACATGTCAAACCCATGTCCCCTGTCCCTCTCTTTTTTTTTTTTTTTTTTCAATCTGACGCTTCAAATCAGGGTGAAAAACAAAGGCCTAGTGAGCTATTCAACAGTCAGTACACCTTTCAAATAAGGTACAAACTTTTTAAGGCGTGCATGGTTTAATCAGTGCCTTTACTACTGAAAAGCAATTTAAGTTAAGATGTTATTAACTTTTGTAATAATGTACTCGATAGTTTTTCCTAAACTCTTAGTACTTATGTACCATTTACTTGTAACTGACGAACTTTCACTAATGAATTATTGCAAATTGACAAACACATTACCCTTCAATAAAAACAATGACTTAATAATACCTTTAAGTGCATAACAAGTATGAGAGATGAGAGATTTAGGCCTATAACTGCAAACTTGATTAAAGTAGTTTAGTAGTTTTAGTTTTAAATGCTTGACAGAAAAACGAATTAAAATAACATTCTTTACAGTATGACGTGGTTTGACGTGCAGCATGACGTGTGTATGAATCAGTTTTTTTTTTTTTTTTTTTATGAATCAGTTGTGAAACATGGCTGACTCACTGCTGACGTTCACTGTTGTGTTTTAACGTTCTCTCGGAGATGATGACGTCTCAGAACGGTCCAAGCTGTTGCCAGCCCGGTTACCATGGATACCCTGGACTGGAGGAGAGCGGGTTAACAGAGAATTCCATGTCAGTGACATCACTGTTCCTTCCACAGGAACACGTTCTTTTTTTTCTTCTTCGTGGCTCAGTGTCTGAAACCAGAGACTCGTCTTGTGTCTTTCACACGCTGCTCGGTCCGAGACAAGAAAGGCTTCATTGTGCACGAGGAAACGCTGGACGGCTCGTGCACTGATAGAACCCCAACCACTTCCTGTAGCACGCGGGTGTGGCTCCAAATTTCATTTGTGAGAAACATGACCTGGGTGTCTTTGCCGCTAATTTTATTTGCATGGTTGTTAAGCTGCTTGTCTCCTCTGACTGAACATCGTATTAAAAAAGGAAACTGAGATGCTGTGAATCCAGCAAAATAGTCTCCAATATTAATTTTCCCACCACTGAATAATTTTTCAACTTTTTCAAAAGCCTCATATGTTGATGGCTGTATTACCAAATATTTACCCAAAAATGTAGTTGGAAGAAGATGAACATTCAAGTATTTCTTAAAATCATAACTTCTACCATTAATCACTCATCTGTGATAGCAGTTAATAAATGATTCACATGACTGTAATCATATTTAAAGGAACAGTTCACTATTTTAGGAATTGACATTATTCCCTTTCTTGTAGAGATTTAGATGAGAATTGAAGTGGCTCTCATTTCAGGAATAATAACTTGAACCCTAGGCAAATACTTTTTGACAAATGAATACAGCAAATAACAGCAATATCTATGGCCCTTGTAAAAAATACAAAAGTTGATGTTTTATTTTTTCGTCGATTTGTTTTGTTTAAACTTGGGGTTTTGAACATGACTTATTAATTTTATTCCACTATATATATATATATGTATATATAATATGATATATAATGATATAATGATATATAATATGAGGGCATGTTAGTATTATTTTACAGCTGTTCCTGCTGCCCTTAGTGGCAAAAAAAAAAAAAAAAAAAAAAAAAAAAAAAAAAAAAAACGCCATCAATAAACAATAAATGAACAAATGTTTCATAACTCTTAATCCACTTGCTTGATATCTCTTGTTGTTGTTTCAGCCATAACTGAGAGTCAAATATTTATAAATAAAGTCTTTATTAATAAATACAATTGACAAATAAAAGAAATAAATACATAACATTTTATGCTCTTAACATGGACAAATCAGTCATTATCTGCTACAAGAGCTTCACAAGACAAGTTGTAATTGTTGACAAATACATGGCTAATCAATTAAAACTGTACCTGCTTACAAATAAGTTCTAGTGTGTTATAAAGATTTAATAATTGTTTGTATTCTGCTCATCAATGTGAACAGCTGAGTTACAGATGAATTGGAGGAAAAGGAAATCTTAGCTGACACCAGGGTGTATCAGGGCCCCTCCCAAGGGGCCTCTTCCAGGGGCCCTTCAGGTCCAGGTTCATATAGACGTCCTGTCAAACAGCAGCCGGTGAGACACCTCACCCTCTCTTCCTCAGAAATGGGCGTCGTCTGGTTGGACTCTCTGCCTACTCCCAGAGCTGAACACCTAAACACAACACACACACAAACAGCTATATAATCACACCCTGCAGTGTAGTAAACACTTACACTCTTTAATGCATTCTCAAACACACACCAGAACACACATAACACACCTCTGCAGTCACTGAAATGCACAAACAAAGAGACACACAAGGCCACAATGTGATGTATTTACACTCTGACGCAGGTGTTCTGACCAGTGTTTGCATTAATGGGAAGGTGTTGGGCACCTGTGATAAGGACAGTTAGTCGATCATTACCATGTAGCCCAGCGTTCACCTCGGACTGTCATGGAGGCGTCCAACAGAGACGTTCTCCTGACCTCTGGTGCTTTAGTTAAAGAACCAAGAGCTGATGCTCAGTTCATTTTAAACACTGTTTCAATTCATGTGATGTAAAAGAATCATTTATAGTGTGTTTTTATTTATTCATTTATTGTCTTTAATCTGTAAAACTCATTTTATTTTTGTGAAAAGTGTTGAGGATTTGAATGACTATCGCTGGTGAAACACTGGCAGCACAACAAATCACATTATAAACACATCAGATGATCCAGTATCATGTCTCATAATGCATCTGTTTAACACTAAAAACTACAATATTACTCTATTACTACTACTTCTTTATAACACCAGAAGTATCATTAGCTGTTGATGTCTTTATGAGTGAATTATTGTTGTTTGTCATAAGTAATGTGACAGTGATGGAAGATAAAAACTGTGCAACGCAAGTGTAATCAGGTTCATTTTGTAAAGCCTAATATCAGATATAAAGTCTCAGTGGGCTCAGGGGATCCAAACCCTGCTCCACAACTCTCCGAAAAACACATTAAAAAGTAGCTTTGTTTTATATTTAGGTTTTATTTCAGATTAAAGACTTAATACTTTGTACGGTAAGAGTCCAAATAAATAAATAAATAGATAAATAATAAATAAATAAATAACAAAAACAAGGAAGTTAAACACAAGGCCGTTCTCTCTAGAAGCTATACAGTATGTGTATGTGATGTAATTGTGCTTATTAACAATTGTACAATCATCCAGCTGGGGATGATTAGCAGCGTTTCCACTGGACGTGAAAATGGGAGGAGAGGTTTCTTAAGTTGTTGAATAAATCAGTTTACAATAATGTAACATTATCTAATCTGGCGAACAACAGTCAGGTGTGTCTCTTTTTCTTGTAGACGTTTAAGGGAGCTGAGCCGCAGGAGCTCACCCTGGCTGCTGGAGCTGAACTTGCCCAGGTCTCTTCGGTCCTGCTCCATAGCACCTCCTTCTGGACTCTCAGCCTGAGGGAGAAAGAGAGAAAGACATGAGGAAAGAAGATGAGATGACTTCAATATGACCGTTTATGATGTTCTTAATATTCACTTTTAATGATTAAAATTTAATCGCATGAGATCAGAACGAAATATATGGAATAGTTAAGTTAAGAAATCACCTATTATGTTTCTAAAACTGCTTTAGGGACTGAGTCTTTGAAGAAAAAAGGTAGAACTTCCAGGGTTATAAATATTTTCTTTGGACTCTGGTCCTCACTTCAACATCATATTTATCATATTAAAATCTCACATAACAAAATCTGATCATTTAGATTTGATATAACACTTGAGGAAAGGTCAGAGGTCAGAGTAAGAATTTCCTCTTGTGTGTAATAACAGTGTGTGTGTGGTTTTACCTTTGGACACAGCGGGTACCAGTTGAAGCACTGGGACATTTTGTCCTCAAGTGTCCAGCCGTCCAGTGGAATAAGGACCTCGCCGAGAAACACCTTTCTTCTCAGGGTTCCTGAATGCCACACGGAGGCCTGCAGTCTCTTTCCAAACAGCAGGTGCTGCTCTATTTCAAACTGTCAAAGGAAACAAAGAGAGCTATAAGTTAAAGATAAATAAGATGTAACAGAAAACAATCAGAATAGTTATGTAAATGCATTGGTCTCCTTTTTTTTCTTCTTACCTTCAAAAGCTCATTATAATCTGGATCAGTCGTGTTTTTCTTCACTGCCGTCTTCATTTTGCCGCTCTTTTCCGGCAGGATGTAGAGTTTGACGTATCTATACGCAGAGAGATAACATGTACAGGATGCTGAGGTTTTGATTGGTTATCGCACATCCAAATAGGGTCATACTGTAGCCTACAGTGCGTGGTGCACAGTGTGTTATTAATCATCCTTACGGGTTACACTTCCTCCTCTTGGCGTCACCATAGGCCAGATTCCTGCAGCCGCCAACCCTGATCTCCAGACAGGAGGCGCTGGTGTTGTAGGCCAGAGCCAGCTCCAGCTCTCCGGCAACGTTGATGCTCTCGAAGAAGCCGCAGTCTGTGCTGATGCTGCTGCTGCTGCCCTGAGGGAGCGAGACAACCAGGCTGTAGCTTAATATTTCAGTTCCGAGTGCATATATGAACTAAGGCACTGCAATGATCTCATCACATTATCTATCGTTTGATATTTCAACCACACAGGATGTTGTTCGTGGTTTCAGCTTGTACTCACTCTCTTTCCTCCTGAATACTCAGAACCGAGGGAACTTTCTTCTTCTGCCCCGGTGGAGGAGCCTTCGTGGTCGCTGTCTTTGTTCTTCTTGAACAGGTTTGGAAGACTTGGGACTTTGAAGAGCTGCAGAGATAAGAGGGATTGTTTTTGTTTTTATGTGACCTATCAGAGAGGGTTATGCCTGATAAATTAACACCAGCTACATTAGCATGGTCCTGGTATTTGTGGTGCAACAAGAAAAAAAAAAAAAAAAAAAATCACAGACTGAGGCTTTAAGTTGCTGTTCCACCTTTCCACCACTGGAGGGAAGTAAAGGTCTTCAATCACTTTAAAGGCCTTAATGTGGATTGTGGAAATTCTCAAGAAAGAAAATCCACCTCAACATGATCTCAGCCGAAGTGGTGGGAGAATGAAGCAACATCTGTCTATTGCAAGTGACATGACTTATATATGCTTCACTTCCTGTTGTGCACACAAAGCTGACATGATTGAAATGAAGGTGTAGGACAGAGGTGGAGTGCTGTAGCTGACTTACATGGGCTGCTTTGCTGATGTCGGTGTCAGACAGGCTCTTTTGGGTGCTGTAGATGAAGCGTGACCCTTTGTGGCCCTTGCTGTCCACGTTGTCCACCTTCAGCAGGTCTCCTCGCACGTCGTTTTGAGAAGTTGAAATCCCTGCGTTATGGAAGGAATTAGATATTGAAAAACTCATGCAATCATTCTAGCCTGTGTCTGTTATCTACAACACAGTTCTACTGATGGAGATTAGAGGGTTGTTATTTTCATTATAATTTTGCAAAACATCATTTTTTGCGAGTTTCCTTGCAGGTATTACTATGCATGTATTTGGCTCATTGACAGAGATCAGATTGTTTCAGTGATACCAGCAAAAAGGAAGTGATGTTTCTCACACACACGCTCACACTCCTTGATGTGTTTACTGCTGCGCCATGGAGAGAATGAACTGACCATTTCATCTGATGATTCGTGACAACTTACTTCTGATATGACTTGTGAACGAAACCATTAGATCTTCCACTGACTTGGTGAAGGGTTTCGTGCTTTTCAGATCCTGCAGAACAAAGGACAGAGTTATTGACACTCACTTCATGTCATTTTTACACTGTTACCATAAAGTGATGCAGGGATTATCTCGGCAATTTACCCCAGATCTGCTCAGGAACTGATGATCCAGATGGGGTGGAGGAGTGGGAGGCACCACTGATATATGACTGTGGGAACACAAGAATAAAAAAACATTTTATTTAAAGTTTCATCCTCAAATTCTGAGTTTACTGAATCAAAAACAGTTCCATGTGGTTAAAATGAACATGTGAAGAGTCCTCATACCTCAGCACATTGTAGGTCTTCAATAGGTTCTCCCCAACTGTTTCATATTTGTCTGTAGAGAAGAGAAATAAAAATGAATGACGCATGGCAGCACGTGTATGAAAACCCACATGAGCAGGGTGGAGACAAGTGTCAAGATGATGAAATGCAAACATATTCACTTGTGTTGTCAAAGACGCCAAAACATATAATCAAATACAGCCACTGTGCCTCATATAGTTTATCACACTGTAAAATACTCGTGCTGAAAAATTCAGTGACTTAAACATAACCTGGATTATTCATATTTTATTATTCAGTGTTTTTATGACTGGGTGATATCAAGGGAGTATTAATAATAAATAACAGTCAATATAACAAAAGAAGATGATTGTGAATACGTGCAGACTTCGTGTTGTAAACACACCTGTGGTCACTGGGAATTTCCGTGCCTTTTCCTCTAAGAACCACTCTCCAGATCGGATCTTCACCTCCCTGTGAAGAGGAGAGACATTATCAGAAAAGGAAGAAAGTGCTACAGTTCAACACTGTTATTATTATTTTGTCTTTTACCATCCTCCTTAAACTGACAGAGATGATCTTTCACATGCTTCACAGAGTCGGGCCACAGAGAACTGTTAACCATGTCTACCTCCACAGACCGCAAACGCATCATAACATGACCACATCATTATTTTTAGGCAGTGCTGTCACCTTTTAGTTCCTATTATGGATAGCTTTAGTCTTGTGGATTGTGCATGTCATCCTGCACCAACTGATTTTCAGTTATTTGTTGGCAGTGGAAACAACTTGTAAACACAACACTGACATATGTCATCACTCGCTCTTTGTGAGGTCAAGTTCTGAGGAAACAGTTACACAAAGACATGAGTTTTCATTTGGAGACATGTCTCTGGACCTTTGATCAATATTTATCGCTGGTCTCTCATATGTGAAGGTTCAGCAGCTCTGCAGTGGTAAACGATCTCTAGTTTTGAGAGTAATTTTCAAAGAGAGTAAAATCCAGAAATTGCTCTTTGAAGGTGGGGCTGAAGTGACACAGGTAGTGAGTGTCTCTCTCCACTGTACAGTCATTTCATACTGTGATCTCAGTCTCCATCAACTCAAACCCTTCAGGTCTCTTATTTGCATTAATCAGGTGGTTTAGCACCTTTCCTGTACCTGTAGGCATAGCACAAAGTGCACTTCCAGTACCCTGATCCCACGCCCACGCGGCACCTGCTGCAGATCCGGTGGCTGCAGCCTCGGCAGACGGCGCCAGAGTTCCAGAACTTTCCCAGAGGCCTCTGGCAGCGGGCGCAGGTCCGCTCGCCGTACTGCCGGCAGTAACTCTTGGCACCTCTCCTGCGAAGCTCCTGGAGCTCACACTTCATCCTCCTGTGACAAGAGACAGAGAGAGGGGGAGCTTTAACTTCCAGTCACCTCTGTCAGTGCTGAGGTGTGAGACTTCAGCTGTACTGAATAACACATCATTTAAACCTCATTCACATGATGAACACGTAGCAGACAGAAACCAACACTGGTTTTGGTTCCAGAACAAAAAAAACACTTCTCTGACCACTTTCAGTCTTGTAGTTATGATGAGACCGTGGTCCCTGTGATCACTGACAGCAGGTGTCAGCATCATTCACAGGGAGCTGAATGTATTAAAGGACTCACCTGATCCTGTCCTCCTCAATAATCCTCAGCTGCTTGTCTCTCCGAAGAACCTCCAGGACTCGCTCTCTCTCCAGAACTTGAAGCAAATTTAGATCCATCTTTGGTCGTCTCTGCTGCTCATGTGTCACTGTTGCTGTCTTTCTTCTCTCTGTCTGCCTGCTCTGCTTCACTGCCTCCTTTTAGTTCCTGTCTCCTCCTCCTCTCCTCTCTAAACCCTCCTCCTTCAGGGGACCCAGCCTCAAACCTCCTCCCCCTGAAAGAGTCAAAGATAGTGAAGATTATTCTACATGTAAAATCCCCTCTCCTGGTTGCTTTGTCCTCAGAGGCTCCACCTGCGTCAGAGCAGGATGTGGACCTCCTGAGCAGATAAGCATTAGACTTGTAACGTTTCCACTTGATGATGAAACCTCACTCAACCCCAGCAGCTGTGGAAATGCCCTGTTTTATTGTTCTAATCTTTAAAGGCAAAGCGAGGTGCTACAAATCTGATGACGCAGACAGTCAGGCAGAGCAAACCAGTGCACTAAATTATCTGTTCAACCAAAATCACTGTGTCATTTGCGCAATATTTTAAGCTCTATCTTCACAGCTCATCTCTTGCTGCCAGGGTGTTGTCATCCCCTCCTCCCAGTTATCAGAGCTGTGAAAAAGAAAAACCCAAACAAACATCACTTCCTCAGCAGCAGGAAGAGCAGTGACGCGTTACTGATGGCAACGCTGCAAATCAAACCAAATGCCAACTCTTGCATTATTGATGGCTGACGTGTGTCTGTGTTCTAGTTTCCGTTTCTTTCTCTTTTTTGCTGAAGGTCACTAGACATATTTCTAAATCCGTTTATTTATTTATTAATGAATCCCAGTCAAAGAGGAAGCTCATCATTCTGTCAAGAAAGTAGGATACATGTCTGTTTTCAGACAGAAAAGATCTGTTTTAAAAGGAATCGTCACCAGTTTGGATGATTAACTTAATCCAGTGGTTCCCAACCTGTCCACTCAGTGTCAGTGATGGTGATGAGATTTCATCATGAAAAACAATATGCATATGCAGAGGCTACAGTCCTTGCTGCAGCTGGCCCCAGTTTGAATCCCAGAAAGAAAAAAGAAATGCATCCATCCTCTCAACTCATTCTTAGCAACAAACCAGGACCTGGCCTGTTGTGTAGCTGAATGGGGGCCTGTGGTGGGAGATAAGAGCCTGTTGCTGTCACTGTCCAGAGCTGCCAGGAGGCCTGAGAAAACAATCAGCTGTAATTAGGTGTGATGGCTCACAGAGGGATACGACTGTTATCTGTCCTCTGCTGACGTGATGCCTGAGAGGATTCTGGCGAATGTCAATGAGGCAACCAGAAGAGCATTTCTGATGCAAGGGGGCATTTACCAACACTTGTCTGTGATTTGATGCACAGTCTGATGACTCATATCCCTCAGGTTGACAGTCTGATAGGAGGCCGAACATCATCTCTGCAGTCCTCAAGTACTCATTTCACACTCGCCTCTACGCTGCAAAAGACCGTAATGATTCAGGTTGTCCGTGGTTTAGTGGTGAGTGTGAGTTCACATCCGAGAACAGAAGGTGGTAACCCGTGTCAGCCCACCACAGCAGTGACAGAAAAGGACACCAGAGTGATTATGCTGGGGCCCAAATATGGCCGCCGCGTAGCGTGTGAAACGCCAAAACAGTCACACGGCCTCTGACATGTTTCCCATCCACAGCACGGCTTCCAGGAAGACCTGTGTGAGCGACTGCCTACCTACCTATAGTCAGCTACGACCCATCACCACAGTTAAATTTCAACTTTAAAACCCTCATCACGGCCGCACTCTCTCACGCACACGCATACCACAAACTCTGACACAGAAGCTGTGGGGTCTTTTATTATAGAAACAATGACCTGATGAGGTCACGCAAACCCCTGCTACCAGCTGAAAATCTCCCACAATACTTTGCAGGAATTTGGCTGCACAGTGTTTCCATGCAGATCTCAGTAACTTAATATCAGTGAAAAAATAAACGTAGTCACATTAAAGATACAAGGAGACCTGGTTTCAAACATGCAGAATGTCAGTAAACCTCAGTCTGGGGTGCTGCATAGCTCAGCACATAGTGGGTTGAGCAGGCACCCTACATGCAGAGGCTGCAGCCCCACTTCGAATCCCAAATCCAGTGGCCCTTTGCTGCATGCCCATTTCCTGTCTCTCTCAACTATCCTATCAATTAAAGGCAAAAGGCCTTTGGGCTCATACCTACAAAGAAAAAAAAAACCTTCATCCAGCCAGCAGGGCAGCAACAAGAAAAGGAAATATCCACTCATACAGTGCATTGACTTTCCAAGAAATGACAGGATTTCTCCCCAGATGATGTGATTACAAAACATTTTACTCAACTCCCCCTGTAGCTTTCAGCAGCTGAAACCTACATGTGACAATCGAGCCCATCTTGCATCAGAGAACAAACTTTGGTTTTTGAAACATGAGAATTAGGTCACTGCAAAGATAAAGCGGTGCAAAGTGAAAGAAGCTGCACGGTCTTACCTTGAGGGTGATTGCAGCGCTGGTTTGATCAGCCCGAGGAAGTCGCTGCTGCATTTACAGAAGCTGCATTTAACAGACCCAGGCTCAGTTTCCTTCCTTTACGTGTTCACACATACAGTTGCAGGCTGGAGACATCCAAAGGTGCAGCTACTTTCTGCTCTTGTCTGAAAATGTTTCCTCTGCTACATGTGTTTGAGCAGCAGAGAGTGTGTGTTTGCAGAACGCACTAAAGCCACACAGTCAGTAAAGAAGAGTTTTTGTTTTTTTAATATGAAATTTTGTATTTGTCACTTTTGACAGTATTAAAAAAAAACCAAAAACTAACACATAATGTAAATATCTAAACCTGTTGAATTTTTCATTTTCCTGAAAATAATTTGCCAAACAGCTGCTGAGAAGTGGAAAATCAAAGACTAAACAAAGTGTGTTGATCCCACAAATAATAATCACACGCCCATTTGCACACACACACACAGTTGTGGACAGATTAATGAACAGGCCTCGGTGTGCATGGACTCTCATCTTCAACTACACACTCAGTACAGCTGCAGCACCTGAGAGTACTGCTTCACCTGCACAGCATCACTGACTCAGACTCACACAGTGAGGAGATGCAGAGTGACTACAAAACAACCACAGAGAGAGACACAAACCACCGCCAGAGACAAAAAAAGACAACAAAGAGACAGAAAAGAGCTAAAAAAAAAAAAAAGAAAAAAAGAAAAGCCACAAAACACACAGGACGACTTCAAAGTTGTGTCAAATACTAGAAAACACTGAAAAAGAAATGTAAAAAAAAAACTATGGAAACGCAACGTCAACACGTGGCAGGTGAAAACTTGAACACAACTTCTTTTTGAGGAATCGTCATGGTGATTCCTGAAACTACCCCTGTGGCATAAATACTTCTTTAATCAATATTTTCTTCTTTTTCCCTTTTTGTTTTCGTCCCCACTTTCCCCTCTGAGGAAAGTCAGTGAGCAGATGTGACGTCTAATGTGTCTTTGGTTCAAAGCTTCATTCATAAAAAACACTCTCTTTAAAAAACACAATCAAAACACAAACGCACAACTTTCACACGTTGAATACATTTAAAATTTGTTTAGGAATCAGACTTAAACTTTTTTTCTAAAAAAAAAAAAAAATGGATGGATGTCCTGAAAACAGATTATAAGTGAGGCACCTGTTGAACCCCCTGAGAGCGGGTTAACTGTGACCATGTGGACTGAGGCCTGCTGTACAGAGCAATATGGCTTCCTTTGGAGATTTAACCTTTATTTGATCATAGTCTCTGTATTTAGGAAGTGTGTAGATACGTCTTGAGCTGTAGCGTCTCCTCCACTGATAACCTGTCGTGGTAGAAGCTCAGGCCCGTCAGGAGCTCGATGTCTCGGACCCGGGCGGTGTGAAACTGCAGCCACTCTTCCACCCACCTGAGATCTGACTCAGTCTGAAGAGAGATAAGAAGAGGGGAAGAGGAGGGGGAATTAGGAGAAGAGAAGATCTATTAATGGGTGGTGCGTTCAAAAGAACTTATCAGCTGTGATCATTGTTTCCACTGTGAGATTTGTCAGCAGGCTTCTACAGAAGAGCGTGACGTGGTGGCTGTGTTACTCACAGCACAGCTCTCTGTGTGGTCAGGTCTGTGGGGCAGGATGAAGGACATGGCCTGGAGCGGGCCCTGGCAGTTATTAGGGTTGAAGGTCGAGTTGCCACAGCTGGTCAGGATCATGAAGAAATGTGTTGGGATGGGAGCCTCGTTCCTGGAGAGACAAGAAAGACCACAGCTCTCGTTTTTTTTTTTTTTTTTTTTAACTGATAATGTTTGCAGAAAAAACAACCAACTACTTTCATCTACGTAGCTAAACATCAGCTGATGAAGAACTGGTCAAAGCTCTTTCTGATGCAATCAATCCCACCACTTCAACCAACAGAGAGGAGTTCAAATAAAACAAAAGTGACAGAGACTTCATTGTAAAAATGAGCATATCTGAGCACAGCAAAGCAGAGTAAACGTCAGAGATTGAGAAACTTTTTACATTTGGGTTCTGAGCATTTTTAGCTTTGACAAAATCCTCCATTTCCAAATGTGTACATGTGTAAGAGCACGTTTCTGGTTTATTCGATGTCATAACCAGCGCCTAGACTTCAGGCCTAAGCCAAATTCGTGGGAACCTGAAACTCTAACAGAGTTTCAATATCAACCACAATTTACTTAAGACAGATAAGTTAAAAGTCGTCTCGTTTCTCTGAACAGGACAGCGCATCAGGCCAGAGCACTCTTTATAAGGACAGTGGTTAATGATAACTTATATAACTGATTGATTATGCTAACTGATTAACACCTACTGATGACTTCACTATAATTCATAATAATAATAACCATGACTGCTGTTATCAGTAGGAGCATTACAGTCAGTTTTACATTATGTTTTTGCTGTTACTCCCACTGCTACTGTACTGCTATTATTGATATTACCATCAATGCATGCATGCATTGACTAAAAACAAGTGGTAAACTAATTTGCAACTACTTTGTTTAATTTTTTGGGCATAAATCTCAAATATTCAACATTTCTGGTTTGAATTGACAACTTTTCTTTATAAATGACAAGACAGTTTACTGAACAGAACAATGTAATACTAGGGTTATTTGGCATCATTACTACATCCACAAATATCTGACAGGCTGTTTGATAAGCAAAGCTCATTGTTGGCTGCACTACTAATTCATTAATTGATTGATTGATTGACTCATTTACCGTGACACTGTTTTGATTGCATCAACGTTTCCATCAAAGTTCTCATCAAATATCGGCCCGCTCATGACGTTGACTCCGTTCAGCTTCTGTGAATACGCTGGAAGGAGGTTGTGATGGAAATGGTACCAGACATCTGTGGTCAGAAAGAAGACACACACACACACACACACACACACACACACACAAAAGGAATATTACACCACAACTGATGATGTATTTTCTGTGCCACTGGTTCCCTGCAGAGAGGGCGACACAGTGTATCAACAGTGATGCGCCACTAGGGGGCAGCATCTGTTTGCTGGTTAATAATGAGTTAATAATTCCTCCAACGTCAACACACAGTATTTACATGGGGTGTTTCCTCCAGTGGTGGCTCATACGAGCGAGAAGAGTTTCCATCTACAGTGTGTGTGGCCCAAGTGGAAACACAACCGGAGCGGAGCTGGCTCAAACTCCTCAGTGATTCAACACCCAAACTCTCTCCAATACTATCGACAAGTCTCAACACATGCAGCTGTGCAGGCCCCAGGTTTATCACATCACGTTGATCCTACATGTAGACCTACTTTCACCAATAATACAGGTGATTCTGTAATAGTGAGTAGTAGTGAGTGTGCAGGTATGGAGACAATCCTCAGGGAAATTAAGCAACACGTATGTGTGTGTGAGCAATAGCAGAAAAATCAACAAAGTGAACCAACAGTGACATTCATGAACAGCCTGGACCATTTACAACACAAAGATTAGGTTACATGTATGTGATGTTGCCTGGTGAGTCTTATTGTGAAGGAAACTGTGGCGTCTGCAGCAGGATTACCTCTGGAAAAGATCCCCTGACTAAACCTTTAATTGTACTTTACAGAGGGCGCGCAACTAGATTAAAGTACAGCAGTCCCATGTAATCACAGCGGTTAGATCTTTGGACGGCTGTTTTGTATATTTAAGAACCGATGGGGCTAAAATATAGGCTTTTAGCAAATCAGCATTGACAAATATAATATTGAGCAATAAAACTTGGCTCATGAGAGAGGAAGGACAACCACAATACCTGCTCTAGGAAAAGTTGAGTGTTGAACAATTTCACATAGCAGAGGATGGGATTATGTCTCGTTGAGATCCAGGATGTCTTTTCAGTTCACTTGTTAATTAAATTGTTCAGCTCAAAAAGCTCTTTCATTCAGCTGGCAGATGAACCCCCTCTGAACTTTAACTCATTCACTGCCAGGACTCACATTTCACACTTTGGTCGCAGCCAGAAAAACCAGCAAGCAAAAAAAAAAAAATAATAAAAAAAAAAAATAAAAAATTTGGACTCACCTTTAAATGCAGGGAACATCGGTGCCATGTTGCTTGTGATTAAAGAGTCAGTATTAGGTCCGCTGACAGGCAGATCTAGAAAGTAAAACAAAACACGTCAGCTACTGAAAACACAGATGTGGAAAAAGTTTGGCACTTGATGTGGAAATAAAGATTCAATAGCTAAAACTGAACATGTTTAAACTTGTGTATTTACACGAGTGATTAATCTGGTTATCATTTATTTGAAACCTCAGGTGAAGTCTTGTTCCACAACATATTCACTTAGGCCAAAATAAAACAAAATAAATCCACTGGAAAAGCTAGAATCATCATGTTCAGATTTTTTACTTTAAAAAAGAAAAGAAAAGAAAATCAATCGTCGAAATAATCGTGAATTCAATAATCGACTTGTAATCTGAACTTTAACGTCATTAAACAGCATTCACTCTCGACCAGAGTGACGATCGAGTTAAAACATCTTATTTTGGTGAGTCTGACTTTCGCACAGCTGGAGTTTTCACTTCTCTCTTTCACTTTGTCGGTTCCTCTTGTGGAGCCACTGGTATCCAGGATTTTATTGAAAATACACTGAAACTGCAGTGTCTCTTACTTTGTGGGGAGGTGGGACGCTTTCTGTGTCACCGCTCTGACAGCACGGGTGCATTTTTACATGAGAATGTGGCTCTGAAAACACGTCAACTTGAATTCAACACCCAGCTGGGGACGAAGAGCTGTGACCCGGACTACCACACACATGCACACAGGGACACACACACACTCACTGGGGGGATGCAGCAGGCCATAGGACAGCTCCGAGTTGTTTCTATAGCGAAGACACAGCTGGCTGGCGGTCGGTGGGATGCGGACGTCAGCACGAACACACGCCTCGAACTCTGGGCTCAGGTCTTGGACTCTGGTCTGAGAGAGAGGATCAGTCAGTGGTGGACAGTGTGGAGTGGGACTCTGGTCCAGCTCTCTGGGAGTTGTGTAAGATCATTTGGCTTGATTTGGCTTTGCCCGTGTATGTGGGTCAGTAAGGGTGCACTCACTGTGTTTGCAGAGCTCTTCAACAACAATAATCTCCTCTCACTCCCCTCACAAAAGAAAAAATAACATGCTTTGTGAACTAAATGTGATACTTCTGAAATCAGAAACACTAAGAGTGTAACCTGTTACAGGGGAAAAGGGTCCAATCAAGAGAAAAGACAAAATCACAGAGATCATTTTTTTAAAAATAAAGCTTATAATTAAAAATTCAGCCTTGGAACAAAGCCTTTGTGGCCTTTAAACCGGTTATAATACATGATGTAGCAGTGCTATGTTTTTAGCACAGGCTCAGGCTAGCTGATTAGCTGCTAACTTCAGAAGAAGAAAAGACGAGATAGAAACAAAAGTTGACATCTAAGTTGCTTTTTACCACCGGAGACAACTGTTAGTGAGTACATTAAATATGACGCTGAAATGAAAGCCATGTTTCTTCTAGACTAGTTTGTAAACAGCTATTAATGCTAATGTAGCAATAGCTAGCTAGCTACAGTGTTTTGCTAGAGCCCTAATCAGAAGCTAACAGGATGGACAAGACTGAACAACACTGAGGCTTTTTAACAGCAGATTTTACACAATAAAATCATGGAAAAGTGACTTTTTGATGCTTATTGTTGAAAATTAAAAACTTTAAAGGTTTTAATTTCTAACACTAAGCACTCTAGTTCACTTTTTTCCCCACAAAGCTAACATGCTATAATAAATCAGCAAGCCATTTGTAAATTTACCAAATGTTCTGTCCCTGATTACAGGCAGATGAAATGCAGTGTGTAAAAGCTAAAGCATATTTCAAACATCCTGCACAAAAATAGTAACACAAGCTTGCTCTGAGGGCAGATCAGCAGCTTGGCCTCACGCAATTTCATTGATCAACTGATACTTTGGTTGGCAAACTAGCTTGAAGCGAGCTCTATATGGGGAGATGTTCATTTCGACAAGCTGCGCAATGGAAGTTTTCTGTGGGTGTACATGTGGGTTGAACATAACACCGTAACAAAACAAAACAAAACCATGGTGCTTTCTTAAACTGGAGTGAATACAGTACAAGCCATATTTAGCTTCTACATTATTTGTATAGAGCTTGACAGGAAACAAATATACATCCCCACTTGCTCTATCATTCTGACAGTAAAACAAAACACTGCTAGCTCTCCTGGGACTCTATCGCTCGGCCTGAGGTCATGATTTACACTAAAGTCCAACCACGTAATGAGAAAGACAAGAGCACGGAGGATGAGTAACAGCTGCTCAGAGAAAGGTCCTAAATAACCTCATTCAATCTGCTGCCAAAACCGTGCCGATGAAGAAACAGAGCTGGGACGGCTCAACAACCCAACAGGCTATGTTTGGAAACAGAAGACGACTCCAAGCAGTGGACTCACCCCAGGCTTGATGGTGTATGACACCCAGAGGGGCATGAGGCGGTTATGGCTGTATCCGGTGAGGTAGTCAGATTGGTGCAGGAGACAAAAGGTGGCGCCTTCCTGGACGACGTGTGGGGTACCGAAAGGATGGTGGAGACGACGTAAGATGAGTTTATCACCTTAGGAGGAAATGTACAAATGTCACGCAAAATCTCTCCCAGCTAAAAAAAAGCCAAACAAATCACTATTGATGCAAAAAGAGGTAAAAATGATTCTTACTGGTACTGGTCGTTATGAGACGTCTGTTCAGATCGGTCTCCTGGGAAAAAACACAAAACAAAACACACAATGCTTGTTATAGTTTCATGCAAAGATGGAAACACCGCCCCTGTAGCTGTTCTTCAGAGATTAATGCAGTTTTGCTTCTTATTCATGAACCCCCGTGCCCACCCCCATACGTTTGGCACAGCTTTAAAAATAACTTCTTGTGGTCTTTCTCTTCTCTGGACTGCACGCATGGCATGTTTCAGATTTACCCACAGATTTTCATTGACGTTCATGTCAGAGAGCTGCTTCAGCTCATGTTACCAGGAGTAAGTTTACATTGGATTTTGGAGGTTTGCTGTTGTAGAAGTCAGATTCAGGACATTTGTATCCAGAGTCTGCAAATGTTTAGCAGGCTCTTTCTGCTCTTTCCGCTTTCTGTTGCGATACAACCCAAGAGCTCTGGTGACTGTTGCCAAAAAGCTTTTGTTTCACTTAAACAAGTCCACAACATTTGTTTCCAAAAGGAACAGATGTTACTCTGCAGACTACAGATGTTGACTTACGTGGTGGGGTTGCAGGGCAAGATTTCCCTGTGATGACAATGCATTCAAAAAATGTTGAGACATTTCACTCCACGAGCCAAGTGTTAACCTCATACTTGGGGTATTTTCCAAGAACCAAAGTATCACATGTGAAAAACAAACGCACAACCTCATCAACTTGTTACAGCACATACCGCCTCCTTGGTTAGAGAGTCACAGGAACACTGCAGGTCGTCGGTGGAGACGGGGTCACTGGCCTCACAGGGGGTTTCATGGGAGAGCTGTGCCGGGTGAACTGGAGAGTGGACTGGACGCCGCAGGAGGTGGTTCAGACTCCCGTGTGTCCCGTTGTTCGGAGCGGGACGGATACCGAGGAGATCTGGAGGAGGAGAGATAAAAAAGAGGAGATAGTATAGTGGTTAGATGGAAACAAGAGAAGCTTTTATTTTTAATTTCAAACCTGTCACTCTTTGGATGGATGAATCACAGAAACGTGGGAGGTGAGGTGAATAACATGAGGTATCATGCCAACTACTCAAGCTGAAAAAGTAATGAACAGGCTCTAATGGTGGAGTGTGAATGGAGTGTGTGTGTCTGTGTGGACTTCAGACTGGATTGTGTGCTCACACACTATATGTGAATATATACCATTGTGCTATACCACCAGAGCAAACAGTGTGGAAGTAAAAAGGTAAACAATAACTTGAAGTATGCTGTGTATGGTTTCAGTGAGTTGTGTAAGAAGGTATAAGTAGTTTTTCAATGTAATGTGAGGTGATTTTTTTTTTTTAATGTTTTAATGCATTTCATTTTTTACTTTGACACTTTGATCTGGTTGGTGTCGCAGCCTTTTCTTCTGTACCGAACCTAAGTTTAGCGCACTTCAGTTCAGCTTTCACAATTGAGAGGAAGAAAGCAACTAAAACTTGATGAATTGTCAAAACCAATTTTGGTAATGAGGTTTTTCCGAGTAATGCAACTGCTGCTGAAAAAACAAACAAACAGCATTAATGACTATGGTAAAAATAAAAAAAAAAATAAATAAAAAAATCAGTTTCAGCAAAGGAGGTTTTATTGCCGTCAGCTTATATGTATGCTCAACAAAGCAACTTACCACACATGAGGTTATATAATTCAATGTTTTCAAAGGGTGGCACGACTGTGTTTCTTTTGAATCCTGGACCGTGGCCAATGAAGATCGCCTGGAAGAAAATCAAATACACGTTAATGTGCTGACACTCATTCAAACAATGTTGCCAGACTTAAATAACATGAAGTTAAACACTCAATGCCATGATTAGGCCATGTGTAAATATTTGAAATGAACCAATGACCTCAGGTGACCTTGAAGTTAAGGATTTATATTTTAGGAGAAGTTATTGGTTGGGAGGGCCCTGGAGATATTTGTAGGTGAATAAACTGTTTATTTCAAGCACACTTTGCCTTTTTCCTCTGCTGAGTGTGACACTTGACTCAGAGCAACTTTAGCCAGCTAATTATAACAAGTCAGATTCCAGCGTAAACCACATCTGGAAACATACGCAGACTTATTGTTGACTAACTGGAGGTGGCAGACAGAAACACACAAGCAGACTCCATCCAAAGCTGAGATTGTGTAGGTGGAGAACAACTCCACACAACAAGTCTAATTACTGTGCTTGAGCAGTGTTTCCAAACCACACAGTAATTGTCTCATTTGTGTACTTAAGATGTTTTTGCTCCTATCGTTTCATTTGCAGAACATCAACAGAAGGCGCAGAGACGCGTATATTTCCCTTTGACTAAAACATTCAATCATCTAATTTTGACACCGATCTAGAAAATTTACACTGCTGCATTGATGATCTTGTATAAGAAACAAAATCTATATACAGATTTGTACAGACAACAATATAAGACTGGACTGCAACAATATCTAAAATGGACTTAAATGAGGGAAATGTGTAGTAAAATGCAAATGAAAATAAGTGAGTAATAAGTGCTCCCCTTTGTTCCCCCGCAGCAGTGAAGCTGACCTTAACTAAGTCCCTTAACCCCACACTGAGCCTCTGAACATTACCAGCCCACAGTAGAGAACCACTGTTGAACCCATGAGCTAAAACACATGTATGTGACGTAATGAGAAAGCACTGAATGTACCCAGTAGACCGGCTCCACATGGAAACATATCAGTGATTTCTCCTTACAGGAATTTAACCTTTCATTGAATTTTTGGATTAAGGTTAGGAGAGCTACTCCTTTGTTCCTCTTGTTCCTTTTTTCTCTTCTTCCTCCTGTCAGCCGCTAAAACGTAATCACGGCTTGGGGAATGGCTTACACAACTAGTTCAGAGGTTTCTCTAATATTTGCTTTGCTCTTGTGAAATCCAGGACAGTTTTGCCTCTTGTGGCCAAATTCAAATAAAAAAAACAACCTGGGAAAAGAAAATATCTCTATCTGGTGAGACTGATCACAGGTCTGCTTTCATCAGATCAATCATAGGACTGTAGCACCTGTCAGCTCGGACGATCAGTAAACATCAGGAATTAGTTAAGACTGAAAAATATGACTTAATCTGAGCCTTGAGGCCTTTACAGAAACTTCTTAAACTCTAATTATTGCCTGGATGAGAGGTTAATAGGCCGTCAATCATGAGCCTTTAACAACTACACACATTTTAATCAGTTTGAAAGTCAGAAGCAACGATGACAGGATGAGCTTTTGTCCATGTAGCCTATTTGAAGTGACACAAGTCCTACATGGGAGGCCTTCAGTGACTTGTCAGACTATAAATACATATTTTTTGACACTTTTTATCTGAACAGGAAATCCCACAGAACATTTACTGTTGCGTGCAACACACACATCCTTCCCCTCTCCAGCTTACATGGTGAGGAAAACGTTTCCCAGTTATGAAATTCACCTAAACATTTTATGTCATGGGCCACTGACTAATTGTGCTTCTTCTCCTAACAGGATATAGGGTTTGTCTTGAATGTCTACAAACACACACATCCGACTGACCTGCATGTTGGTGAAGAGGTTATCTGAGCCGTGGAATCCACCCGTACAGTACTTGATCTCCTGACGACTCCTGCGGAGACACAAACATTTCAGCTTGAGGAGTCAAAATAAACACACAGACTGCTAAGTACATGCTAGTGGTAGATCCATAGGCAGCACATGGAGGTATTGATCTACTTTAATTCTGCTTCCAAATCTGCTTCCAAATCCAAATTCCAAATCCTGCAAGTTTGAACGGTGATGGTCTTCTCTGTAGACTTAGCACTTTGATACTTTCACAGTGTTAATACAGAACCTACTGTAGATCTGCTATGTATCAAAAAAATTTTTAATAAGTTGCCCTTTCTCTGGCTTTCCTCTGTTGTTCCACTGCTGTGTTGATGTAAGAGATAATCCCAAATTATCACAGCGTGGGTCTTAATTTTGTAGTCGTGGCTTTACCTTTGTTTCTTTTCCAACATGTTTGGTTCATGCAGAGTTTGTTTGAAAGTGGCGATGGTATTGCCCTGTTGCATCTCTGCCTTTCTTTGGGTAAATGTGATTTATTTACAGTTAAGGCCGCAGCTATAATGAACCAGAATTATGGTTTTTAGAGAAGTAAACTGGTTGTTCACTTACAGTGCTGCCTGCCAGCCCTCCTTCATGTAGAGATGTCCTCTCTCTATGCGTCTGTGGTTGGCGAAGTGCATCCTTTTGGGGAGGTGTTCTTTGAGGTACGGCCTCATTGGCTGGTTAGGGGTCCTGCACTTCAGATGAGACACAGGAGAGTAGAATCAACAGGCTGCGCAGCGAGGAATGAGGTTTTGTTTGACGTGAGGCTAAGCAAGCAGATAATTGTTCATTCTTCTTATCAATACATTTGGAATACTTCGCATACCGACAGGTTCTTCACAAGGCCGGCGTAGTCGACTGAGGGGGAGAAACACAGGACGAAATTAGCCGCAGTGGTTACAAACAAACTGACACTGAGTGATGCTGCATCTCCTGGAAAGGGGGAAGTCGGGGAGTTCACAACAGAACTCACAGGAGTAGAAATCGTCTGGGAGGTCAGAGGGTCTGATGCGAGCAGCCGGGCCTTGGATGACTTTGAAGGCTTCAGTATTATTCTGGTAGCTGGACACAAATGCGGCTCTTTCACAGGAAGCCTCCTCCATGCCTGGTGAAGAGGAAAATATCAAGTAAAAGAAAACAGTCCAGTTATCTTTTCTAATAAAATGTGACAAAAAATGGAGTTTGTGAATCATTAGAGACTCTTTGTGGATGTTTTTCATGTCATTGTCCTTTGCTTTTGTTGCTTAACTCCTTTCCTTGCAGCAGTACAAAAGGTGATGCACTTAGAGATGTGAGGACATGTATGTATTCATTTCCTCTCTTTCCCAACCCTTCAGTTGAAGAAGTATGATTTGTACAGTTATAATTAAGTTAACATTTGTTCATCATTGTCTTGCCACATGACATGAACTCAGAGGAATCCTTCTTTCAGCCTCAGACAAATATCTAGCAGGGAATGTCAGAATCTTTCCCTGGAAATCATGACAATGTCTTTGATGAGGACAGCCAGGCCACTCCCATTTACTCCCGCTCCTTCATCTTAAATATAGCAAATTACAAGCCTAAACATCGGGTCGCCAGATGTCCATCTACAGAAGTCTCAGCACAAAACGTCCTCTTTGCAGAAACTGCTTCTTTTAGCTGTAATTTACTCCCAGATAACAGACTCATTTCTCATCATACTGCTCTCCTAGGCTCAGTCCTGGAGTTTACCAAGCAACAGGTGCAGAGACACAACTGAGTGAAACACTTAAAGCTCACACTAAACCTCTGAAGTCTCCTCAGTAGCTCTGTCCTGCGACTGTGATACCACAGAGATTTAGGAAAGAGGAACCAAGTTTGCAGATTAGAGCTTTAATGAAACTCAAAGGAAGCTTAAAAATAATCATCTTTTTACTGCTTAAAATCCTTACTCTCAGTGCATTCTTATTATCTTATGTGACTGCTTCTTTACAACTGCTTTAACTGCTTTAAATGTCTATTTTACAGTGTTGTGCATCATTTCCTAAAAGGACTGCAAATGAGCCATGGCTGGAAGTCCATATTCACTGCATCGGCTCCACTTTAATTAGAAGTAACAACACCTAAATGTTTTGTCTCTGACAAATAAACTGATAAGTTGTAGGTAATTTTCCCTGCACCTTTCCTTGCATGTGCAATGCATGATGGTCTTCAATATGTTGCATGGCTTGTGGTTTTGGCCTCTGTTGTCTCACCGTGGTCAGAGACGATAATCACGTTGACACAGTGGTGCAAGTTTTTCTTCGTCAGGTAGCCCATCATCATACCCATGATCCAGTCCACGTTCCTCAAGGCCTCAACCACCTGGAGACACGGCAGCAATTAAAGTTAATGTGTCGTCATGGCAGCAGAACAATGTCAGGGAATACTGTGGCCTGTCAGGTGAGAACATCTTACTGCAGCAAGCTAATGATTAGCAAATACTGTGAACCACAATGTCAACACTACACTTCAGTTTCTCAAATTTCTTCTAATTGCTGATTTCTGTTCTTGGTCTTTATTAGCAAAAAGTATGAATGATGACACCTGTGCTGTTCTTGTGTTGAACTTCTGCAACCTGCACTGCCGTGGCGAGAGGTTGTCTAAGGATGAGAGCCAAACTACAGCTTGTGGATTTTAATGAGTTTCTTTCCAAAGAAACGGAGCAACCAGAAATTACACTTGTACATGTGTTTACACCCTCATTGTCCATCATCAGGTTTCCATCACGCTCCCCCAAAACACAAGGTGTGGGCTTCATAGTTTCCTGTATTTTATAACTCTCCCAAGGACTCACCCCTTCCTAGTATTGTTCCTCATGCTGGATCCTCACATACAGTAACTCCACGTGCACTCTCATGCTGCATTCAGCTAGGTTAGATAGTTAGATAGTTTAATGTGTAGTGAGAGACTGACCTGTGTGCTTCCTGGCCCGTAACGATGTCCTGCTGAGTCAGGCTCATCCAGGTACAAGGTGTAGAATTCAGGTCTTTAAAAAACAGAAGACAGTTGAACAGTTTAATGTGATGTTCAGTATTTTATAATGATGACTCAGCGCATGTTCTCTGTAATGATAGATAAAAAAACAAAAACAAATAATACCTTTCTCCTTCAGGTAAACTGAGCCAGTCAAAGAGCTTCGACAGTCTTTTCTCAAATGAGGTGCCTCTGTGCAACACAACGGCAGCATGTGATTTGAAAGCAGAGGTTAATGCACATCTGTATCATGGTATAAAATCTACTGTGGTGAATTTAAATGTGTGTAACGTAATGATATGGTTCTTACTGGTCATAAGTCATGTAGTGAGTTGGGTATGTGCCATCGATGGCTACGTCTGAGCCTGGCCAGTAATAGGTTGCTGCTTTCAGTTTTTGACGTATAGCAGTGATCCAAACCTGAAGAAAGGAGGAGGAGAGAAGAGGAGAGGAGAGGAGAGGAGAGGAGAGGAGAGGAGAGGAGAGGAGAGGAGAGGAGAGGAGAGGAGAGGAGAGGAGAGGAGAGGAGAGGAGAGGAGAGGAGAGGAGAGGAGATCCGTTATTACGTCCGATATTAATGTTGAATTAAAGAATATTAGGAAGAGAACAGAAGAAAAGTGAAGGAGATGAGAGGAGACCAGAGTGTCATCTTTCAGCTCATGATTAATTCAGACAGACTGAAGTGTAGCAGAGTAACAGTGAACTCATTTGTCACAGCCTTCAGTCCATTAGGAGAGAGGTGTAATCCATCACAGGCCACTCAAGTCAAACTGCATGTTTTTTTATGCTAAATCAATACCTGTGTTTTATTAACGCAGCAGGCGTACACGCAAACATTTTTGGCAGATGCACTTAGTTGTATTGGATGAAATGTCATTACGTAGGAATGCATTTCTGCAGAGTTCATCTATTCCTTCTTTGCCGACATGCAGCTGACGAATGAGATTTAAGAGGCCTCCAATTTCTATGGAAAAACCACCAAGCATCTAAACAAGCACGATTCGCAGCCCTCACACGCTGTCATTTGCAGCACATGCAGAATCCATAATTACATCAAGAAACTCATTACGGGGGGAAGAGCTGATCCTCAACTCTCGTGGCGTTCATAGAAAGCATGGTTTTAGGACGATAAATCATGTGTCGTACAGAGAATCACGGTGTGCTAACATTTACAAGCTCTCAGCGCTGTGGCCTTTCTGCACAACCTTGAGTGACTTACTGGCTCTCCGGAGTACCACTCTGGGTTAAATTTCTCATTCGTTTTAAGGCTGAAGAATATGTTTCCCTTCACGTCGTACATCTTGTTGTCCACGATGCCATGCGACTCGGGGTAAAGGCCCTGTAGGAGTCAAGAGGTAAAACAAACACACAGTGGACGTGAGCTGCTTTGATACTGAGGCAGCAGCAGATTTACAGTGATGAACTCCCCTCTTCCATCTGCCTAACCTACATATTACTGGTAAATGCAGCAGCTTATTCTAATTGCACAGAGGTGAAATCCACTTTGTAAGCGCCCCCCACACCCCACTCCCCACCACCACACACAGACACACACTTCTATTGTGGTTCAATTCAAAAGCACATGTAAGTAATTAGACCTCGATGAAGAGAAATTGGCTTCACAATCACATGGAAAACTCGCCATATGTAGAAGTTCAACCATTGGACTGACATCTATCAACGGCAATGGTGGAAAAAGTAATTAGATTTACAGAAGGACAGTGGTGTAGTTTGTAGTGTTTTTAGTTTAGTCGTAGTATTTCTAGTCGTTACTTCTTAGGTTTGTTTGGAAAAAACATGAAACATAAATTTGATTCACTAAACATTAACAAAGAGTTAGAAAGAACTTGAAAACAAAGCTATATGATGTTACTACTACCTAAAAAATGACTAGACTGCTATAATGTGTTGTATTATCTCCTCAATCATTTTCAAACTTAATCTTACATCTTTATAATTACAGGGGGCATGTTTTGGTTAAAAATACCATTTGTACATTTTGTGGGTTTCTGCCAGAAGCTTATTTTTTATCCAGTGTTTGTGATACACTTTTCAAGTCTTATATTTCATCAGGATGGAGGATTTTAGTCATCAAGTCAAAAGTTATCAGAGAAATGAGCCGAGCAAACGTCAGTAGGAACTCAGCTCCCAGCCACTTGCTGTAATGACTGTGCAATGAATAGAGGTGTGGACAACAACTCCCATGATCACACCCTGTTCCCTGACATCACTTGACCTTACTTTTGTTCAGAGGAGTGTGTTAAATTATCTTAAGGTTCCTGAGGTTTGTATAAAAAGTCCTTCAACATAACTCACACACTGCCAGGAAGTTGATAACGGTTTAGATTATTTGTGTGACAATGTTATTTTAATGAATTTGTGCAGGTTGTTTTTGCTCAGGAAGATATATGTGTTGTTGTTAGACATCTGACTGCCACTGTAGAAACCTGTCTGCACTGTAGAAATCTGTTGTTAACCAGAAAAGGTTTGCACACTGCTTCTTTATGCTATATATGCTATATAACATGTGGACCATTTTTCTTGCAGTCAAGTACGGTATATGTACATTGTGGTACTGGTACCAGAACAATGAGCTGCTCTCCAACCAGTTGCAAAACAAGTGAGACATAACTCATTTGTATCCAATATATCAACTCACAGTCACGATGCTGTAGTGGTTTGGGAAGGTCTTTGTGGGATAAACAGGCCTCATGTACGGTGTCGTTGTTCCTTCATTTCCTGCAACACAGTATCACTTCAGTCAGACTGGGATGCCGTGTACACCAGTAAAGAGTGGACGTGGAGTCAACTTACGTAACCTGTTGATGTAAGGAATGTGGCTGCTGTGATCTTTCAGATACTCGGCTCTGAAGCCATCCAGGGACACCAAGATGAGAGGGGGCTTGGAGAAACTGGGGAGGAGGGAAAGAAACAGAAGAACGAAGTGAGGCGTGGTGTGAGCGAGAGGAGGATTTAGGAGGTGGCACCGGCAGCCTGGTGCTCATTTCATACAGTGCGAGAACATAAAGAAGCTCTTTGTGTCGAGCCTGAAGCAGAAGGAACGAAATCAGAAAACAGAGACCACACAGAGGGCGAGAAGAGGAAGAGAAATGTGACTCTGCTCATGATGAATCACCGACTTGGACAGTTTTGACATTATCAGCACATTTCTTTGTTATCAGAAACAGAAACACGCTGTTCTCAGAGGGGGCAGAAGATACATCAAATTTGTGCCATCACTGATCTCCTCATGCAAGAGTGACAGGCTGTTGCAACGCTACCTGTCATTACTAACACAGTATCATAGCAGTGTACTGTGGAGATCAGTTATCAGACCTATTGACCAATTTGAATAGTTATAATCTCTGATCAGATCAGATATCTCCTCATCTAAACAACGTATTGTAGCTGGTCTCCACTGACACTTGTATAACCACTTCTTCTTTAATACTGACGCACTGAGAAAAAGTCATTCCTGACGAAACTCAGGATTCGTAACAACAACACCACAGTAGCTAAATCACATTTTGTTCAACGACAACATTTAAACTAATATCTAAATGTCGTGGCCATTTCACAGCTGTAAACAGTATTAACAGCTGTTCTGTCTGATGTGACGACAAACAGGTGCCTATTTACACTTTCATCAACACAGTGGCATTGACATTTACTGCATGGGGGTCATGCTTTGGGCCGATAGTCACTTTCTATCTTTTTATCTTAGCTTTAATGATCTTGCAGCAGAACACAACAAAGGTCACATAGAGTATTTTAGGATTTAATATATGTATATTGGTACAATTTAAAATGTATTAATCCGTAAATTAATAGGCCAAATTAAAAGTCCATTTTGAAACAGGCTGATGAAAACCTATTAAATAATAAATGTACTAATCAATTTGGAAATGCAGTTAAATAACTGAATTCAACTGCATTAACAGTAAAGGTTTAATCAGGAAATTACAAAGGCAATTCAATTTTCCACTTGTTTTACTTTTACTGGCTTTTTCTTTTGTGTTTTCAATTACGATTTATGTGACTGGTTCTTGCAGAATAATCTGTATATTTAGGAAATTAACATGTAAAAAACATTTACAATCGACATTTTCCAGAAGAGTTGCTCTTTTGCACGTCGAGACCGAACCACAATTTAAAATAAAAGTGTGGTTTACCAGCAGGAACAATATAAACCAAAGTCCAGAGAATGACTGACTTTGATATATCAAAATACAGACAACATTCATTTGTCTAAATATATTTTCAAGCCAAAAGCAGCTTCATTTGGAGCCACAGGTTTTCTTTTCCATAGTCTAAACGAGTGTGTCTGGGGTTACTCCCTTACCAAAGCAGAAACACACACACACACACACAGACATGTATGTGACCAAACACACACAACACTCAGCACCATGTGCCTGATTACTCAGAGTTATTAGCACATTTTCCACAGAGACACTTACTTCAGTTCCACAAGACCGACAGCATCGTAAAAAACAAAAAACAAAAAAACAAGACTCATGTGTTTGGGTTGTTTTTGCACTTCTAAAAAAAAATCTAAGTAAACTAAGATGAAGAGACTGAATAACTGGACTGTGACATAAAAAAATCTGTTTTTCTCAGTTTAATTTCCACTAAGAGTCGCCCACTGGCAACAATGTCCTGTGGGCGACGCAGCTGAATGGCTTCATTCTCAGGGACTAAAACAAGCTGAATGGTATCACACACCGAGGAGGACATGAGCTGATGTAATGTAAACTAGTTCAGCAGAGATCTGATGCTCTTACTTTCTTTTAAAACCCACTTTTCAGTTCATATTACAAGAGTGAAACAAGAGTGTTGCATTACCCAGGTGGACACTGTAACTCTTGACTTTCCTCAGCGGTCGGCTCTGGCCAGATGTCTTCTGCAGAGAAACAGGAGTGTTATCAGTGACAAAAAATGTACAAAAGATAACATGATTGCATGCAACTTAAAATTAAAAATGTCAGTAAAGTAAGCAGCAAAGTACAACATTAAAGAGTTACGACTGTGCTAAGACACATTTAAAGTGAATGGCATCCCTTGAAGCAAAATGATCCTGTTATGAATTATCACACCAATCTGCAGCTTTCCTCACATTTATAGTTAGTTTCAACTCATTGTTGCTCTCATAGTTTTCTCCATGGCAACTGTAAAAGCCCTAAATTTAACTTCTTCAGCACGAAACAGCCGACAGACGCTGCTTCATCACTACTTGGATCTCATTTGATGACGTCACCTTTTGTCCAAACAGCTAAAAAAACATAACATTGAGGAACTGAAATAGAAATGCTTAAATCACCCAAGACTGTTTGACCATTAAATTCATATGGAAAAGCTTCCAGGGCCTTGACTGCCACATTAAAAGGAGATGTTTACGTCTGACTGGCATAAAACAGGATGTGAAAGTGCACATATGCAATGTGAGGCATCATATACTCATTTCCATGAGATGACAAAACACAGAAGGAGGCTGAAAGCTCCTGGTGTTCCTTGTCCAACAAACACATCTCTCAACTATTAACTGTGAACAGCATGGGTAGTTTCCGTAAAGGTTACATCACAGAGACAGAAAACAATCAACCATCAAATTATTCTCCCAGGTTTGGGCTGGACAGCATGTGTTCACACAATAGAGACCATCTGGACCTTGTTCCCTTGGAAACAAAGCAGGGGGAAAAAACAGGTTTTCTTAAAGAGGTGTCATTAATTATCTTGACCACATCATCTTCACAAGCATAACGTCATACACATTTTCAAAACCTGTGTAAATCGATATTCATGTCAAAACGGGTCAACACAACACTGACATGTGTTATGGTGAATAACCTCTCTGTTCTCACATCAGAGGAGCACGAAGTTCAACTGGATTGTGTTTCAGGCGACTCTGCAAAAAAACAGTCCACCACCTGCTGAAGAAACTGTCTTTAACAGCTAAATTCTCCACTATGTTCACAGGCTTTACCAATTTAGGGGTTATAGTTGGCCGACTTGTGACAGCCAGAATTGGCCCATATGTGGAGGTAGCATGCGACAGGCGTGGGGTGGTGTTAGGTCAGACTTAGCTCTACACGGGGCCAAAACAAACACGAATGTGGCCAGAATAATTTTGCTATCTGGGTTGGTGCTGCTCAAAGTTTACATTAGGCGCACAGGAGCTTTTTTCACCGAAAACCGCCTCCTGTTGCTGCAGGAAATGACGCTTGTGATGAGAACAGTCCATCCATTAGCTACACTGCATAGCAACCGCTAATTAACCTAACCGGCATGTGTTTGGACTGTGGGAAGAAACTGGAATACCAGGAAATAACTCATGCAGGCACTATCCTGGGGATCAAACCCAGAACCTTCAGCCTGAGAGGCAACAGTGCTAACCACTGTGCCACCGTGCCAGTCGCAGCTGAGAGCTAAAAGACTAAAATTAGCTGAAGTACAAAGAAACAGTGTAGAGATGACGACTAGCTTTACAGCACCCAATTGGCTTTGGACTGTGGGAGGAAGATGGAGAACATGGAGAGGCTTGGGGATCAAACCCAGAACTCAGGCTGTGAGGCAACAGTGCTAACCACTGGAAGACTAAAATTCATCACACGCAAGTTGAAAATTAATCTTGGAGTATTTGTCAAGTACTCTAAGTGAGATTAGGCAAAGTTAACATATCTAAAGCAAACAGGAAATATCCTCCGTTCCTCCTGGAGATTTTGGAGCAAGCTGCATCTTGCTCAACAACTTTCCCACGGACAAGGTAACTGCAACCAGGAAGCTCAGGGCCTCCTCTTTCACCTTTCAGTCTGCTGCATCCAAACACATCTGTCAAGTCTGCTGCTGCTGCTGCTGACTGGACTCATGACAGAGGGAGTCTTAGCATCTCGGTGAGAAAGCCCCTCCTCGCGGCCTCTTGAGGCCAGCAGTTGCGGTTTGGACCAAACACGGGGATGCTCCGTCTCAGGAGACAAGTTGCTGTGGTCTGTAATCCACGGGAAAACCCGCTCTCAGCGTTTTACTCTACACGCTGTCAACCTCTGGAAGAAGTCGAGCCCTTGGGTTATTTTTGTGTCTTTTAATCTGTTTCCAGCAAACCTCACCAACAAGGCTGCATTATGAAAGAAGTGGAAGTTCCGCCAGAACTGCAAAGATGTGAGTAACGCCAAGCCTGCCTGAGTTGAAAAACTCAAAATTTATTCTTCCCATATGGCTTTTATGTTTGCTGGGGAGGGAGTGTACGTTAAAGGGGAAATGCCACAGCAGAGGGAGAGAGAGAGAGCACCCCACCCAGGCCTGGGGACAGCCGCCCACACATGGAAAGAGGGGTGTTTTGGCATGGCGGTTTGCAATAAAGCACACAGTGACACCGCTGCCCACGTCCAACCAGAAGGAATCTATAGCTGCAGAAAAAACGCCAGCCTCGGGTGAACATTCCTGACCAACTCAAATATGTGTTTATAACATGTTTTGCAAAAAAACTTAAAGACGTACTGCACCAGCCTGAGAGAAACATACCCCCCGAGCAAATCATATGCAGTCTCAGATCTTAACATACACGTCTGTCTCACTTTCACCCTCACCTCTTTCTCTAGAAGCTGGTTGGTAACTTGAGCCTCTAAAACACCCCCACTTTAAAGCTTTTATGAGGAAGCAGCAGTGGGACGGCAGCAGCAGTGCTCTCTACATTAGCCAGGCTACACGTGGACTTCCTGGGAGCCCAAACAGCAGGTTTGTGCTGTAGCAGCACAGTACAGTAGCAGTTTTGCAAGGACTGCTTGTTCACCAGCAGCCTCTCCTGAATAAGTTTGCTCTCCAGTGTAATCTGAGATGATTATTTCTGGCTGGCCCTCCCTGCTGCTGCCAGTGTATCTTGATTCTCTGTCAACAGGACATTCAGGAGTGAAAACCAAGCCTCACAACAACAAAATCAGAAAGCAGTGACATGGGTTGAAGCTGCAGTTTGTGTGTTTTTGGGTGATCATCTTGAAAGTTAGTTCAGTGACATTAGTTTTTTCCTCCTCTTGAAAAATAAGAAAACAGACACACAGTTTGTGTTGCCTTAAAGCCATTAATTCCTATGTTAAGGTTTGCAATGGCACAGTGTATTAATGATTGTTTCAGCATGTTGACAAGGACGCTGACACTGAGAGGGAATGTTTACCTCATCTGGATCTTTAATCAGTAACTTTAATAACAGAGCGTTGCCAGCAAACAAGGACACAAAGATGCAAATAATGTGACAAAGGCCTTCAGCCGGGCCTGTATGGCTCATACTGTAGAGTCTGATTCAACACTGACGCATTTTAATTATATGGTATTCTTTATAAATATCTAATTTCTTTTATATAGACCAACCTATTTCAAATGAGTCCCAGCTGTAAAAGTCCTGCTCCTCATACATACAACTAGAGAAATTGGTGATTAATATGTACAAGGCATAAAACAAGCTGAAACACACTGTAGATGTAAAACTAACAGAGTGATGTTGAGCTGTATTTAGGTTGATTAACAGTGATGCCCACCTGCTTCAGCCGGTCCCTCGTACATCTGAGACAATACCACAGCCAAGATGATCACCAGTAGGCACAGCAGGGCACCCTAAACAGAGACCAGATGTCAGGGAACACATATATACATATACTTTAAAGTTACTAAGGATAAATCACATTCAACAAACACAAGGTGAGTAGAGGGTAAAAGCAACAAGAGGTAAGACACTGCTCAAGCCACTATGACTATAAATGATGATCGACCTCTGACCTAATGCTGTGTCTTTGACTTTAATGTAAATGAAGAGCAAATAGAGAAGAAACAAAGTTCAACATGTTGATACTGTGGTGAAAATGTCTGTTGATTTAAAGCTTAAACCTGTGGCACACCTGACATATTTGAGTGTCAGCTATAGCATACCTTTGTAACGATAATAGAAACATTGATAACAGAAATCTGCAACAGACTTCTGGCTCCTTGAGCGAAGCCATGAGCCAGGAAAGTCTGCAGAACAATTACACTTCCCTGGAACAATAGGCACAAACAGATGGTGAGCTGTGACTACATTTCACCAAGACTGTTTCTCATCCGTGTTTACAGCAATGGCTCCAGGGATAGTAATGCATGATGATGTGCTGGTCAGACTGTTGTAATGGACCACTCTTTTTAACCAAGTGTCATGACAACTATTGGGTGGAGTGCCATCAAAATTTGGTACAGATACCTACAGTGCCCTATGTTTTTCTCTAACGAGAGAAGCAGGTGAAGGTTTTCAATATTCACTGGACAGACTGACTCAAAATGCAGCAGACACATTCATGCTCCCTTCTGTGATCCCTAACTTCTCATCAACTGCCATCACAAGATGATGAGAAACGTCTCATCGCCTATAAACTGGATTGATGTGAAACATCAATGTTATCGTTGAATGATGAATTGCAATATCTCCATCAGGTCAAACTCTTTGGTTTATGACTCAGCACCATTTATCTCTGTGCCCTGCTGTGCTCAGCTAAAGCCTCACTGAGCCAAGTCTTGTCATTCTGTTTATTCATCCAGTCTTTGATCTATGCAGTCGTTCTTATTGCTTTTGGTGAGACTTTAATTTTTACTGAAGACAAGATCAAGGTCCTGCAGTGCAGAGCGATGGGGGCCTGATATTTATTCTTTAAACCTGACTCTAATCATCTCCACATTCACTCATATACCATCACCAACTGTCCAAATGTTGATCTAGTCTGACAGTAACTGAAAAGCTAAGCAAGGATGGAGGCCTACTTTCTTGGGTGTTTTCAAGGAAATCTGAGCAGGGCTGGGTGACCTGGCACAAAAGTGTGTTATCAGTGGATACTGAAGATTATCACCATGAACTTCAAATCATTACGTCTTTTGAGTTGAAATGCTGGATTACTGTGGTTTTAAACTTCATTTAAACACTGTCCAAACAGCACAGACATCTGGGGTAGAGCAGGCACAACAATTAAAATGATAAAATCTAATCTAAGTCGTCTAAAATGCTAACTTTAGCCAACTTCCTGCACCGACATTGACTGTTTGTGAGCCTGGAAATGAATTGTGTTGGACGTTTATTGACTATATAACAAGGGAAACTATGTTGTCATTTCATTTGTTTGTTGTTTTATATTGTCCAGACCTATATCAGAGTTATTTATCGATGGGCCTCTTCTGCACCCACACCAGGCCTGCAGTGGTTACCATGGCTGTTTGAGTTTGAGAGGCGAGCGGAAACCTTGATTTAAAGTGTGTTGCCTGTTTTAAATGTCCTGTAATTCTCAGATACTCAGTGGGATTTTAGACTAGTTGGCTGATGACACCTCAGCCTGTCAACACGCATATGGAACAGACTCGATTTATCCATATTGTGACGCTTCATCTGGTGACCACTTGTCACCAGACTCACCACATGACACAAACATGCATCGCAGAGGGCAATAATTTAAGAGTGCGTCTCTAAAAACAAACAGTGACTTACTCTAAATTGTTTTCCTCTCTGTTGTAGCTTCCTGCCACAGGAACAATCCCGTTTCCTTACAAAAGTCATAAGATTTTAATCTTATCGCAATGGTAGCAAGTAACAGGAACCATTGAAGCCTTTTTTCTCAATGAAGAACAGCCTCCTCAGCTCTGACCTCAAAATGAAGACTTCAAAATCAATAATAAACATAAATCCAAACTCTTTTGCATGAAGGCTGTTTAAACCATAGCGAATGTAATGCTTTGACTTGTCACTACATTGGATATTGATGTTGTAGTCAATCACCTTCTAATTATTCCCTAGCAGAGAGCTGCAGTATGGTGTGTAGTTAAGTCTCAGCCACACAGGGTAATGTGGGAATCATCCGCCACGAGTAATCCATTTAGTGTGATTCACATACACAAGACTTGGCATTCCTAGACAGGTATGAAAATATGCTGCTACTGCTCTGTGTGTGTGTGTGTGGTGTCGCGGCATGTTCACTTATTTTCTCCAGCTATAGGTGAAGTGAGAGAGGGAGAGACCTGGCTTCTTGGGAAAGCGTTGTGGGATGTGAAAGTAAACAGTCTGTCTGGAGGAAAACCTACACGTCTGACTCTGAAAACACACTCTATTACTATTGTCTACACACAGTAAAGATCTGATCAGACTGCTGGGACTCACACTGGGCATAAAAACGTCTCCTCACACGAGACTGCTGATCTGAACACTTTATGAGTAAAGCTCAAGTTAGAGTAAAAAAAAACCTATCTCTGTTTTCTGTCTTTTGTAACACAGCAGTATAAATTACAAGCACCAGGATTACAACTACAAGCAGAAATGCGTGGTGGCTGATCTGGGACAGGATGGAGCAGACGATCGTCTAGACTCTGCCACATGTGCATCTAATCAGTGCCAAAGCAGACAGTCGCTGAAAACGCTGGTTACTGTGGTTTCAACTGGCATTTAGCTAGTAAATACTTAAAAGGTGTGTACACTGTGAGATGATGTTTTTTCCATCTGCCCGCTTTACATTTGAGTGATGAGGCAGATGAGGCTGATGCCACACAATCACATCTCGTAACTCGTAAACCATTTGGTTAGATACAATTAAGAAACATCTTCTGTAACAAATCTCCGACCACAGCGACATAAAATAAGTTTTTAAAAAACATATAATCACGTTTTCCCTTTGCAATTCTTTCAATTATGGTTTTCTGTCTTCATGTAAATCCCCAAATGTGTCCCAGATTTAGTAGCCATCCATAATATGTGGTTGGTCTTGATGCCGCTAGGAACTGTGAACAATAAAAAGCTGCTGCTCTTTTCTGAGAGTTTCCTCTGGTGCCAAGAATCCACTGCCGGGGGATACAAAGGGAGTAATCACTTAAATGTCCAAATAGAAGCAAAATATGTAGGAGTAGTAAATCTACAAGGTAACTGGGTTTATTTTTTGACCTTAAACTGGCACACAATACAGACGTTCAGCAGATTTCAGTAGAAAAACCAGCTGGACAACCCACAGTAACAACATGATAAGCAGGATAACAAGTCTCATAGCTAATATGTACCATGTAGCCTCCTCACATTTCAAGGCTCCAGGTTCTCAAATGTGACGATTCGTTCCTTTTCTTGCTCGTGCATCAGACCGAATCCATTATGTTGGGGGTTTTGGTCACACTATTTGTAGACTGTGCTCTGGGATATCGCAGTTACCGCTGTTTTTTGTTTGCACTGGTACAACCAGCACTGTGGTCACTCGGTGCTTCATACCAGCGACTGTTGATCACCTCCACCTGCAGAGACACTTCTGGCCTCTGTGACTTTACACTGAAGTGAAAACATGTAGTTTCCACTTTCACACTGTTGGTCTCAGCAGCGTGTCAGCCAGGGGTCCACAGCACCGAGCGTCAACAGTGCAAAAATAATAACTGTGGTTTTCAATAATCGGAGGTAATGATGCATTGGCTGCAAGTCACGCTCAGTCTTGTTGATTGCTCTGTTGATGAATGTCTTGATTATCCTCCAAATTATTCCATGTATCGTTATCTCTGTAATATGTCTGACGTACAAATGCTGCCACAAGTGGTCGTCAAAAAACCTCCCAGAGCACAATGTGACATCCACAAATGTCTAGTTCTGTTCAAACAAAAGTCCAAAAATGAAACATACATTAAGTTTTCAGTCACAAAGACAAGCTGAAAGACTGGAGAAGCTGTTTGACATTTCTTCACTGTTTTATAATCTGTTATTAAAATATTTATCTCTCTAACCATCACTGAACACTCAACATCTAAATGAACTTCATGTTTGTAGACACATTGTAAGGTCCAACAGGAACAGAGCTTTATAAAGATGCAGAAGATACAATATATATATATATATATATTTAGATGACTTAATGAAGTCTGAGTATTGTAAGAGCATGGAGGTAAGTGACAATATGAGGTCTTGCACTGCTGAGTCACAGAGGAGTTAGTCAGGTGGTCAGATACAAGGGTAGGTTAAGTGTTGGTGATTCAAACGTACCCCAATGATTTTTAACCTTTTGCTCCTCTTCTTCCTCTGTCCAGTGTTGGTCCTTTGACTCTCCACCTCTTGGGTCCCAAATAAAGTCGCAGCCTGTTCATTTAACCGCTCCTCTCCTTTACTTGCCTCCATGCTGCTGGACAAAAGAAAAAAATGTTACTCCTGCCTCTTGTTTTTACAAGCAAAGACTGAGTGAAAGTCGGGGCTTCCTCCTCCCCCGGTGAGGGCTGATTGCTCTGGGCCGGGATATGACGGCTCTGTTGCTCTGGTGTAGCACCGCCTCGTTCCTCTTGACGTGCACGAGCTTGCAGGGGAGACGCACGAGACGAGAGTCACTTGAGAGAGTAAGGTAGAGGAGTCAAGTCACTTTGGCTCAAGTGTAAAAGCCGGGGAAGTCTGGTCATCAGCGAGTCCGAGGTCTGCAGCCACTTCACGAAACGACGTCTGGGTGCAATTAAAAAAAACACACGAGCCCGCCGTGAATATTCAGTCACTTCAGAGTTGATCATTAAAGTTGATCAGACTGAACTCACAGATGTAAGAAAGAGTCACACAGTCAAACCAGCTGTTGCTAAAAATCCTTTAAATGTGGAGTGACTGAGCGCTGGCGCCATCTAGTGGTCATCATCTGTGTGTCGTCACCTTCAGGTCGATGCCTGTGTCAGGTGTGTGCAGGATGCATTTGCAGAATAACCCCCAAAAAATTATGGAGCATTGACCATTATGATTCATATTTGTTAGTCGATGGATGAATAAATATCCCATTAAAAAAAAAAGTAATCTTTTTAAAATGATCTCAACACGACGGTACATTTAAAGTAGTAACAAGTGTCTGAAACAGAAAATGCCAACAGGTTGCAGTGGAACTGGTATGAAACACATAAAACATATAAAGTCATGTTTTTTTTATATAATCATTATTTTATCCACCAATTACAGCTTGTAAATAAATGTATTGTAGTAAAAAATATAATGTTGGATTAAAAATTTAAACCGTCCTGCAAACAACACAACTAAACAAAGAGTTGTACTTGAGGACATGAACTTTGTGACATCTTCCCACCACCGACAGATGTTTGCATACTAAACAAAGGATATGCAAAACGACCTCCATGTGAGCACGTTATAAACTGTTCATTTCTCACTGTGGTCACACCTACCATGGGCTGTTACTACAACATCCACAAGATGGAGGTGTTGCAGCACTTTTACAGTGACACTGAGGCCACTTCCCCGCAGCGGAGATATTTTCATGTCACTTAAAGAAGTGTTATAAATATAACATAATGCTGCCTCTCGTCCCTGGCAGCTTTAACACAGCCATATTTCAGCTCTGTGAGGTCCAGGTCTCCCTCACATTCACTGCTCTCCCTGCAGTGTGATAATGGAGATCGCATGTGGCTGGAACTCCTGACCTTTGACCTCTGCCTTGCACTCATAAACAGCCCAGGGTGAACTGTTCTCACTGCTTGTTTAACTTTGTCTAAATATGTATGTGTGTGTGTGAGTGTGTGTGTGAGTGCATGTCTGCAGTGCACATGTGTGTACTACATGCAGTTGAGTATGAAACTAAAACTGATTTTGTGTTGTCATTTTAAGCCACGAGGGGGTCCGCACATGTGTGTGTGTCCTGCTCAGTGAACTGCGTGTCTCTCAGCAGAGTGTCTCCCTACAGCTGTCCCCAAACCCAGCTGGACATTACAAGATGACCTTTGAATGCTGACCTACACATGTAGCACTTACTGCCCTCATGTTCCCGCCTGTTTCTTTCGGTCTTTTCAAGACACATTGTCCATGACGTTCTTGCTGATGCAACCTGTTTCTGTGGCTTGACTTTACAACACAGGCAACCTGAGGCACAACACTAACAATAATATTTAACTCAGATCTGCTTGTATTTGAATTCCCACTACATACTATGGATATATCTGGATATATTTGTGACTTTGACATATAGTATATAAGAAAAAGCTTAGAAACTGCTGTTTTCAGTAGCAACACCTTGAACTCTGTATGCACCCTCTTCAGTTTCCTCCAAGGTGCTTTAAAAGTGGAAGTAGAAAAACATATTATTCTTTCACCTCTAGAGTATATAGCTGCATCATATATACAGTACTGTATTATTCTGCTTCTGTTTGTTTCACCACTTCAGTGGAAATAGTGTCATCATGCTAACATCCAGTGGAAATACTAACATTGGCAGGATTTTATGGTTTAAGCACAAATCTAAACCAAAGAAGGGGGGTGGGGGGGTTGAAGAGAAACACTGATGTTTCAGAGGTTGAGTATTGTAAAAGCATGAATGATGTAGCATTTATATTGTATTTCATGGTGTAGCGCATGTTTAATTCAGGTTTTAGTGGTTCCTTTGTTGTTCATTTTTATGCATTTGCATTATTCATTTATTGTGTGTTGAAGAATAGTACGTCCTCTAATGATAACATCTACCATAACAAACAAAAAATGACGTCTCCTCATCATCTGCAACAAGTGGCTGCAACAAGTGACGCAGTTATTCTTCAGTTTTTAAGCGGCTGCTGTAAATGTGTTACTCTAAAAATCAGTTAGACACCACGGCCTGAACAAGTCAAAGCTGCCGGCAACACTTACAGCGAAGTGGAGTGGAGTGGCTCGAACCCCAGAGTGAGCCGTGACTTATGTATAATACATCAGGGGAGAGCGGCAGTAGGTGTGCTTAAAGAATTCATCAGCTGATCGTTATGGGCACATCTTTCTCAGGAGATTTACTGTAGGCGCTTATAAATCTGCCATGAATTGTCCGTTCAAACATGACACAATCCTCGGCACATTATATTGAAAGCCTCGCGTCTTGTCAGACATACCTGTCACCGACTACCTGTCACACAAGCTCTGAGTGTCTTTGGTCTGCTGTTTGCTTTGTTGTTGTTGTTGAAATAATGAGCACCTTTCAAAGCTTTTGATTATACACTCACCCACAACTGGGACATGAAACAGTGCTGCCCACCCACTGACTTTCTGTACACATATGTTGATTTAGCTTCACTGGTTGGGACCCTGATTGTCAACATGTGACAGTAAAATATGTTTCTGACAAAGGTGTGTTACGCATTTTTTTTTTTACTGTATTCATAAAGATCGGTACAAATCATTTCATATCCATGGTATATTTTATGAATATCTCACACAGTCACTGTACTGTGTAATAGGCAACACAGTACAGTGACCCACCCAACCCCACCCCCACCTCTTGAAAAAGCTTATTTATTCGAGCTGACATAAGCCTGTTGAGGAGCGTGATGGGGGAGTGACTGCTGGTGCTCGCAGTCTACAGCTCAGTGTTGAAGCCTCGTGAGCTTGGTTCCTGCTAATGATGCTGTGTGAATATGCTGAGGTGGCATGATGCTTAAAAAAGAGACAAAGCTGTGGAGAGGCTGTCAATGAGAGCCTCACCACTGTTTTATCACATCACCACTGTATGTTCACTATACTTTCTTTCTAATACCGTATTTACAGTTGACTTATTCTATTTCACATGAAGCAAAAACTTTATGTAACTTTATGTACTAGTGATTAAACAGAGAGCAAGAGCTCCAGAGGTTCAAGTAGACTCAATTAGAGAATAGAGTAGAATAGGATATAATAGAATAGAGGCTCTCTCAGAGTCACACACTGATACTGGTTTGCAGGTTTGCTCCATGTAACAAAAGACAAACAGAGGAAACTCCTCTCCCTGCACAAGCTGAAGAAACGTTCGGAGGTGAATGTCACTAGAGTTTTCTGTCACTGCACAGGATATATTTTTGGAAATGTTCTCCAGTGCAGAGAGAACAGCAGGACGCCACATCGGCCCAGTGCAAAGTGACAGTGTGAGACACCTACTAACAGACAGTGGTGAGCCGACATCTCCACACACATAAACCTATCTGTTGTTTGGAGTCATGGTCAGTGTCTGCAGCTGCAAACTCTTTCAGCCCAGGATGATATTTTGTCATGAAGCCTGCCAACCCAGCTCAGCAGGAACATGCTATCTTTGTTTTTCTTTCTTTTTCTTTTTTCTTTTTAACTTCATACCAGTCACCCTCAATCTTCTTTTTCCTCCTACAGCTTCTTCAGAGCTGCGGCTCCTGAACTCTAGGACGATTTCCTCTAGCACACCAAAGAAGTGTAGCTACAGTCTTTTATTCTGAAGCCTCTGAACATTTACTAACGCCATCAAAAAAAAAAAAAAAAAAAAAAGATGTGTTGAACTTGCGTGCCATGAGGGAGGAACACGACAGCAGCACAATCAATATCAGACAGCAATCAAGCCAACAAGTGTGACTCACTCACATGGTCCCTTATGACCAGGGCATGTGCGACTTTATAAAATACAGAACATGCAGTTTGATTGACAGGCAGACTGTGGGAAGAGGAGAGGTCAGGGCGAGCAGCCACAAAACACAGAGCAGCGAGGAGTAGAGACGACTCAACGTTTAGATTTGTTTATTATAAGATGTCTATAAATCATACGGTTCGGTTTGTTTTCATGTGCTCAGCGTTACACAGGACCGATCAGGATCACTCTGCTGATTATTTATTTGCGGATGTATTAAATCATATGATTGTGCGCCCGCTTTTTGGGAGTCTTGGCATATGAGTCAAAATGCTCCATCAGTGTGGTTTTGTGATTCATTTTATTTTGTCTCAGATTCTGTGTAGACATTATTGCACTCAATGAACCGACCTCAGCACTTTGTCTTTTTCTTCAAATCAGCACTGTAGGTTTTTGTCAAACCACACACATGACGCTAATGCTAACCACATGGTTCTTCACGAGGATGTTGTGTAGGAATTACTCCCATCTAGTGGTCAGGTTGTATATTGCAACCAACACCATCGTATCCATTATGCTGCATTCACGTGGAATATGTGTGTTGTTATGGAGATGTCGTATTGTTTACCTCACCCATGTTTTACCGGCCCTCTCTCTTTGACTAAAATGACATCTGTTTTGTTTGCCGACTGCTGTCTGCCTGATTCCACGTGAATGCAGCATAAGTGTGACCCTCCGTCCTTTTCTCACACTACACCGCGGTGATGGTTTTCAAATAGACGCCACCTCGATTGTTTCTCCCAGAGTGGACCGCTCCAGGTGTCTCCAGTGAGTCAGGGTTTCTGAGGTTACAAATGGTCACACTGCAACTGAATGGCAGCACAACATGGTGGCACAACATGGCAGCCATACCAATATGCAATATGGCAAATTCAAAGCTTACCAGAATGCTTAAGTTTGTTGACGGGGATGATTAGGTACTAATTAATGAAACACACACTTTTGAACGAAGTAATTGATGTCGGTGAATAGACAACAAGAGAAGTTACACACTGGGGCTTTAACTTTATTTTAAGCAGGTTTTGCTGCTGTTGGAAAATGAATGAATCATCTTTTGGGGGTGTGACAGACATTATTTTCATTAGGGTCATAAGAGAAGGAAAAGTTCACTGTAGTGAATGTCATGTCGTTTTGCATTGAGCTCCACAGTGAATTTAGGATGTGAGGATAAAGGTAGAGATGAAAACCTACATGCTGAAACGCTGCATTTACAGCAGCGTTCTCTCTGTTCCTGTTAACCTCTTCCACTCCCACCCTATTTTGAAGCAAAAACGCTTAAAATTCCATCCTCATATTATAATGGCTGTAGTTTCTCAACCAATTTGACTACATGCATGAATGAGGGCTTGCCAGAAAGGGGACACTATAGAGTTTCTTGTGAAAGTGTCAAAAACACTTTAGATATTACTGGAACAGAGCAGTGGGCCAGTAAGTGAGCAAAAAATTCAGATTTTCTGTCCACCTAAAAAAAAATAATTAAAAAAAACAAAAAATGGTCTGTGTGGCTTTATCCATATAGGTAAATGACAGTATAGGCCTGTAAGCTCACTATCAGTGAACACCTGATTCAAATTTGAAGAAGATAGCACAAAGTATCCGAGGTTCTGGGTTAGCCTGGCTGTAGTCTCCATGGTCCGGTCCGGCTCCCCGTAGCTATCACAGCGGTCAGCTGCCCAGCTGACTAATATGGGTGTGTGTGTGACTGAGCATGCGCGGCTGAGGGTCCCCCTGTCCGAGGTTCTGGGTTAGCCTGGCTGTAGTCTCTGCTGAGTCCGGCCCGGCCAGCGTGGCTCACTTACTATTCTCACCGGGGGCCAGCGGCTGTGGCCAGCTGCCCCCGTCCCCCTGATTCCTGCTCTGTACAGTGTGCCCCAGTGTTTGAACGGGTGGCTGAGTGTCTCTGCTGAGTCCGGCCCGGTCAGCGTGGCTCACTTACTTTTCCCCCCGGGGGCCAGCGGCTGTGGCCAGCTGCCCCCGCCCCCCTGATTCCTGCTCTGTACAGTGTGCCCCAGTGTTTGAACGGGTGGCTGAGTGTCTCTGCTGAGTCCGGCCCGGTCAGCGTGGCTCACTTACTATTCTCACCGAGGGCCAGCGGCTGTGGCCAGCTGCCCCCGCCCCCCTGATTCCTGCTCTGTACAGTGTGCCTCAGTGTTTGAACGGGTGGCTGAGTGTCTCTGCTGAGTCCGGCCCGGTCAGCGTGGCTCACTTACTATTCTCACCCGGGGCCAGCGGCTGTGGCCAGCTGCCCCCGCCCCCCTGATTCCTGCTCTGTACAGTGTGCCCCAGTGTTTGAACGGGTGGCTGAGTGTCTCTGCTGAGTCGGGCCCGGTCAGCGTGGCTCACTTACTATTCTCACTGGGGGCCAGCGGCTGTGGCCAGCTGCCCCCGCCCCCCTGATTCCTGCTCTGTACAGTGTGCCCCAGTGTTTGAACGGGTGGCTGAGTGTCTCTGCTGAGTCCGGCCCGGTCAGCGTGGCTCACTTCCTATTCTCACTGGGGGCCAGCGGCTGTGGCCAGCTGCCCCCGCCCCCCTGATTCCTGCTCTGTACAGTGTGCCCCAGTGTTTGAACGGGTGGCTGAGTGTCTCTGCTGAGTTGGGCCCGGTCAGCGTGGCTCACTTCCTATTCTCACCGGGGGCCAGCGGCTGTGGCCAGCTGCCCCCGCCCCCCTGATTCCTGCTCTGTACAGTGTGCCCCAGTGTTTGAACAGGTGGCTGAGTGTCTCTGTTGAGTCCGTGGCCAGCGGCTGTGGCCAGCTGCCCCCGCCCCCCTGATTCCTGCTCTGTACAGTGTGCCCCAGTGTTTGAACGGGTGGCTGAGTGTCTCTGCTGAGTCCCGCCCGGTCAGCGTGGCTCACTTACTATTCTCACCGGGGGCCAGCGGCTGTGGCCAGCTGCACCCGCCCCCCTGATTCCTGCTCTGTACAGTGTGCCCCAGTGTTTGAATGGGTGGCTGAGTGTCTCTGCTGAGTCCGGCCCGGTCAGCGTGGCTCACTTACTATTCTCACCGGGGGCCAGCGGCTGTGGCCAGCTGCCCCCGCCCCCCTGATTCCTGCTGTGTACAGTGTGCCCCAGTGTTTGAACGGGTGGCTGAGTGTCTCTGCTGAGTCCGGCCCGGTCAGCATGGCTCACTTACTATTCTCACCGGGGGCCAGCGGCTGTGGCCAGCTGCCCCCGCCCCCCTGATTCCTGCTCTGTACAGTGTGCCCCAGTGTTTGAACGGGTGGCTGAGTGTCTCTGCTGAGTCGGGCCCGGTCAACGTGGCTCACTTACTATTCTCACCGAGGGCCAGCGGCTGTGGCCAGCTGCCCCCGCCCCCCTGATTCCTGCTCTGTACAGTGTGCCCAAGTGTTTGAACGGGTGGCTGAGTGTCTCTGCTGAGTCCGGCCCGGTCAGCGTGGCTCACTTACTATTCTCACCGAGGGCCAGCGGCTGTGGCCAGCTGCCCCCGCCCCCCTGATTCCTGCTCTGTACAGTGTGCCCCAGTGTTTGAACAGGTGGCTGAGTGTCTCTGTTGAGTCCGTGGCCAGCGGCTGTGGCCAGCTGCCCCCGCCCCCCTGATTCCTGCTCTGTACAGTGTGCCCCAGTGTTTGAACGGGTGGCTGAGTGTCTCTGCTGAGTCCGGGGCCAGCGGCTGTGGCCAGCTGCCCCCACCCCCCTGATTCCTGCTCTGTACAGTGTGCCCCAGTGTTTGAACGGGTGGCTGAGTGTCTCTGCTGAGTCCCGCCCGGTCAGCGTGGCTCACTTACTATTCTCACCAAGGGCCAGCGGCTGTGGCCAGCTTCCCCCGCCCCCCTGATTCCTGCTCTGTACAGTGTGCCCCAGTGTTTGAACGGGTGGCTGAGTGTCTCTGCTGAGTCCGGCCCGGTCAGCATGGCTCACTTACTATTCTCACCGGGGGCCAGCGGCTGTGGCCAGCTGCCCCCGCCCCCCTGATTCCTGCTCTGTACAGTGTGCCCCAGTGTTTGAACGGGTGGCTGAGTGTCTCTGCTGAGTCGGGCCCGGTCAACGTGGCTCACTTACTATTCTCACCGAGGGCCAGCGGCTGTGGCCAGCTGCCCCTGCCCCCCTGATTCCTGCTCTGTACAGTGTGCCCCAGTGTTTGAACAGGTGGCTGAGTGTCTCTGTTGAGTCCGTGGCCAGCGGCTGTGGCCAGCTGCCCTCGCCCCCCTGATTCCTGCTCTGTACAGTGTGCCCCAGTGTTTGAACGGGTGGCTGAGTGTCTCTGCTGAGTCCCGCCCGGTGAGCGTGGCTCACTTACTATTCTCACCGGGGGCCAGCGGCTGTGGCCAGCTGCCCCCACCCCCCTGATTCCTGCTCTGTACAGTGTGCCCCAGTGTTTGAACGGGTGGCTGAGTGTCTCTGCTGAGTCGGGCCCGGTCAACGTGGCTCACTTACTATTCTCACCGAGGGCCAGCGGCTGTGGCCAGCTGCCCCTGCCCCCCTGATTCCTGCTCTGTACAGTGTGCCCCAGTGTTTGAACAGGTGGCTGAGTGTCTCTGTTGAGTCCGTGGCCAGCGGCTGTGGCCAGCTGCCCTCGCCCCCCTGATTCCTGCTCTGTACAGTGTGCCCCAGTGTTTGAACGGGTGGCTGAGTGTCTCTGCTGAGTCCCGCCCGGTGAGCGTGGCTCACTTACTATTCTCACCGGGGGCCAGCGGCTGTGGCCAGCTGCCCCCACCCCCCTGATTCCTGCTCTGTACAGTGTGCCCCAGTGTTTGAACGGGTGGCTGAGTGTCCCTGCTGTGTCCGGCCCGGTCAGCGTGGCTCACTTACTATTCTCACCGAGGGCCAGCGGCTGTGGCCAGCTGCCCCCGCCCCCCTGATTCCTGCTCTGTACAGTGTGCCCCAGTGTTTGAACGGGTGGCTGAGTGTCCCTGCTGTGTCCGGCCCGGTCAGCGTGGCTCACTTACTATTCTCACCGGGGGCCAGCGGCTGTGGCCAGCTGCACCCGCCCCCCTGATTCCTGCTCTGTACAGTGTGCCCCAGTGTTTGAACGGGTGGCTGAGTGTCTCTGCTGTGTCGGGCCCGGTCAGCGTGGCTCACTTACTATTCTCACCGAGGGCCAGCGGCTGTGGCCAGCTGCCCCCGCCCCCCTGATTCCTGCTCTGTACAGTGTGCCCCAGTGTTTGAACAGGTGGCTGAGTGTCTCTGTTGAGTCCGTGGCCAGCGGCTGTGGCCCGCTGCCCCCGCCCCCCTGATTCCTGCTCTGTACAGTGTGCCCCAGTGTTTGAACGGGTGGCTGAGTGTCTCTGCTGAGTCCCGCCCGGTCAGCGTGGCTCACTTACTATTCTCACCGGGGGCCGGCGGCTGTGGCCAGCTGCACCCGCCCCCCTGATTCCTGCTCTGTACAGTGTGCCCCAGTGTTTGAACGGGTGGCTGAGTGTCTCTGCTGAGTCCGGCCCGGTCAGCGTGGCTCACTTACTATTCTCACCGGGGGCCAGCGGCTGTGGCCAGCTGCCCCCGCCCCCCTGATTCCTGCTCTGTACAGTGTGCCCCAGTGTTTGAACGGGTGGCTGAGTGTCTCTGCTGATTCCCGCCCGGTCAGCGTGGCTCACTTACTATTCTCACCGGGGGCCAGCGGCTGTGGCCAGCTGCACCCGCCCCCCTGATTCCTGCTCTGTACAGTGTGCCCCAGTGTTTGAACGGGTGGCTGAGTGTCTCTGCTGATTCCCGCCCGGTCAGCGTGGCTCACTTACTATTCTCACCGAGGGCCAGCGGCTGTGGCAAGCTGCCCCCGCCCCCCTGATTCCTGCTCTGCACAGTGTGCCCCAGTGTTTGAACGGGTGGCTGAGTGTCTCTGCTGAGTCCCGCCCGGTCAGCGTGGCTCACTTACTATTCTCACCGGGGGCCAGCGGCTGTGGCCAGCTGCCCCCGCCCCCCTGATTCCTGCTCTGTACAGTGTGCCCCAGTGTTTGAACGGGTGGCTGAGTGTCTCTGCTGAGTCCGGCCCGGTCAGCGTGGCTCACTTACTATTCTCACCGGGGGCCAGCGGCTGTGGCCAGCTGCCCCCGCCCCCCTGATTCCTGCTCTGTACAGTGTGCCTCAGTGTTTGAACGGGTGGCTGAGTGTCTCTGCTGAGTCCGGCCCAGTCAGCGTGGCTCACTTACTATTCTCACCGAGGGCCAGCGGCTGTGGCAAGCTGCCCCCGCCCCCCTGATTCCTGCTCTGCACAGTGTGCCCCAGTGTTTGAACGGGTGGCTGAGTGTCTCTGCTGAGTCCGGGGCCAGCGGCTGTGGCCAGCTGCCCCCGCCCCCCTGATTCCTGCTCTGTACAGTGTGCCCCAGTGTTTGAACGGGTGGCTGAGTGTCTCTGCTGAGTCCAGCCCGGTCAGCGTGGCTCACTTACTATTCTCACCAAGGGCCAGCGGCTGTGGCCAGCTGCCCCTGCCCCCCTGATTCCTGCTCTGTACAGTGTGCCCCAGTGTTTGAACGGGTGGCTGAGTGTCTCTGCTGAGTCCCGCCCGGTCAGCGTGGCTCACTTACTATTCTCACCGGGGGCCAGCGGCTGTGGCCAGCTGCACCCGCCCCCCTGATTACTGCTCTGTACAGAGTGCCCCAGTGTTTGAACGGGTGGCTGAGTGTCTCTGCTGAGTCCGGGGCCAGCGGCTGTGGCCAGTGTTACTATTCTCACCGGGGGCCAGCGGCTGTGGCCAGCTGCCCCCGCCCCCCTGATTCCTGCTCTGCACAGTGTGCCCCAGTGTTTGAACGGGTGGCTGAGTGTCTCTGCTGAGTCCGGGGCCAGCGGCTGTGGCCAGCTGCCCCCGCCCCCCTGATTCCTGCTCTGTACAGTGTGCCCCAGTGTTTGAACGGGTGGCTGAGTGTCTCTGCTGAGTCCAGCCCGGTCAGCGTGGCTCACTTACTATTCTCACTGGGGGCCAGCGGCTGTGGCCAGCTGCCCCCGCCCCCCTGATTCCTGCTCTGTACAGTGTGCCCCAGTGTTTGAACGGGTGGCTGAGTGTCTCTGCTGAGTCCCGCCCGGTCAGCGTGGCTCACTTACTATTCTCACCGAGGGCCAGCGGCTGTGGCCAGCTGCACCCGCCCCCCTGATTCCTGCTCTGTACAGTGTGCCCCAGTGTTTGAACGGGTGGCTGAGTGTCTCTGCTGAGTCCAGCCCGGTCAGCGTGGCTCACTTACTATTCTCACCGAGGGCCAGCGGCTGTGGCCAGCTGCCCCCGCCCCCCTGATTCCTGCTCTGTACAGTGTGCCCCAGTGTTTGAACAGGTGGCTGAGTGTCTCTGTTGAGTCCGTGGCCAGCGGCTGTGGCCAGCTGCCCCCGCCCCCCTGATTTCTGCTCTGTACAGTGTGCCCCAGTGTTTGAACGGGTGGCTGAGTGTCTCTGCTGAGTCCCGCCCGGTCAGCGTGGCTCACTTACAATTCTCACCGGGGGCCAGCGGCTGTGGCCAGCTGCCCCCGTCCCCCTGATTCCTGCTCTGTACAGTGTGCCCCAGTGTTTGAACGGGTGGCTGAGTGTCTCTGCTGAGTCCGGCCCGGTCAGCGTGGCTCACTTACTATTCTCACCGGGGGCCAGCGGCTGTGGCCAGCTGCCCTCGCCCCCCTGATTCCTGCTCTGTACAGTGTGCCCCAGTGTTTGAACGGGTGGCTGAGTGTCTCTGCTGAGTCCGGCCCGGTCAGCGTGGCTCACTTACTATTCTCACCGGGGGCCAGCGGCTGTGGCCAGCTGCCCTCGCCCCCCTGATTCCTGCTCTATACAGTGTGCCCCAGTGTTTGAACGGGTGGCTGAGTGTCTCTGCTGAGTCCGGCCCGGTCAGCGTGGCTCACTTACTATTCTCACCGGGGGCCAGCGGCTGTGGCCAGCTGCCCCCGCCCCCCTGATTCCTGCTCTGTACAGTGTGCCCCGGTGTTTGAACGGGTGGCTGAGTGTCTCTGCTGAGTCCGGCCCGGTCAGCGTGGCTCACTTACTCTTCTCACCGGGGGCCAGCGGCTGTGGCCAGCTGCCCCCGCCCCCCTGATTCCTGCTCTGTACAGTGTGCCCCAGTGTTTGAACGGGTGGCTGAGTGTCTCTGCTGAGTCCGGCCCGGTCAGCGTGGCTCACTTACTCTTCTCACCGGGGGCCAGCAGCTGTGGCCAGCTGCCCCCGCCCCCCGATTCCTGCTCTGTACAGTGTGCCCCAGTGTTTGAACGGGTGGCTGAGTGTCTCTGCTGAGTCCGGCCCGGTCAGCGTGGCTCACTTACTCTTCTCACCGGGGGCCAGCGGCTGTGGCTTTTTATTATAGACATTTCATTTATTTTAAATAAGATATTAACATTTATATCCTGGGGACAGAAAAGTCACCAATATCCAGGAATGACCCATGCCCACGCCGGCGTCCCCGCGGAGTTGAAGAGGTTAAATAAACTGATGCATAATTCAAGCAGATGTCGTGATCAACTTGTGTGCGCAAAGCAATAGATCTGCAAGAATTTCCTGTTGTTGTCATAGAGGAGGATTTGACTAGATCACGATTACGATCATGATCACACATCTGAATCTATTTATAAGAGGCTGATGTCTCTGTAGTGGAAAATTTTTGCAAACACACTTGTAAAGTGTCATGTGAGTCAGCGGCCTCTGGATAGAAGACACATTCTTAAGTGCATCATCCATCAAAGATGGGTGGTTTTGTGTCATCTTATGCTGACACTTCGTCTAAATAGTGAACTGTGGAAATAACCTCGTGACAAAAAAAAAAAAAAAGTCTTGTTTTGAAGTCAAGGATAATGACCTGAGAGGCAGACACTCTCATGTCCAGTCCACGGGAATCGCAGCTGGAAATCTAAGGAGCTGTTAAGTGTCTCATCACCATGTGTCAGATGTGTCAGTCCACAGGACGTCACGCTGCAGCAAGAACCCCCGAGTTTATTCCTTCAATCATTAGGGTCCATCAATATTACAGAGGGACCCAACTGATCAAACGCTGTAACCTCCGATGACTTCCTTCCCGAGATGGTGAAAAAAGGGTGCTACCTATTCTTTTGTGCTTTTATTCTTTTGATTAAACGTAGCCTTATTAGTCTTGAATACTGAATGTAGGAAATATTAATAGCAGCGAAACGTAGACTTCCTGGATCTCACAGTATATAAATGGCTTTTTATTGCATTGTATCAAAAGGGAAATGGGTAAATAATAATCAAGACTGTCCTCCTTTAGGAAATAAGCCTGTGGTTCATGTGTGCAGCAGATTGTTATGGCCCATGGTTACGTTTTGTTGCCAGGCGACATCTAGTGGCCAGAGTAGTGATAACAGGAGCAGAGGGATAAGTGCAACAAGAAGGAGGAAGTTGGGGCGGATGGATGGGTCAGTAAAATTCCCATGTTATTATCACATTGCTTTAAACCAAGTTAATCTTATCATAATTATAGTAACCATGGCAACAAAAGTTTTATTTATTTTGACCGAAATCACAACATCTTTCCTGAACCTCACCAGGTAGCTGTTGTCCATAAACCTAATGAAGCCATTACTGTACAACACCCGATGTCTATCGATACGCCGTCTTTATTCAGGTAACCATGACAACGTGATGCGCTGCTGTTGGCGTGCTTTCAGGGAACACTCCTGTGAGTCGTATCAGTGGGTTAAAAAGTGACATATATGGACTTGTTGTAATTTGAATGGAGATCAATTATATCTAATTGCATAATAAGCAAAGTTGATTTCAGCATTATCATATCGTGCTTTTATTTTTTATTTTTTCACCAATCCTTCCTGAAGAGTTCCTCATATTGATGATTTATAAATTTATCCCTGGTGTTTATTTTTTTGCCAATATTGATCCATTCTGAGTTGAATCAATATCTCTGAGTCAATACATGACCTTTCCCACTTTAGGTTTAATGAGGGTCATGCTGTCAGCGTTTATTGTGACTCTATGTGGAGAAAAAGCCGGTGACAGGGTCGGTAATCACCACTGAAATATTCATATAGAGAGACAAGTGTTACGTAATAACACAACTGACATGTGACAGAGTTCATTAGAGTGGATGGTGGTAACGCAGGCAGCAGGGACGACTTGTTGAGGACGACAGACTGTGGGACGACAGGCCAGGAAACGTGTTCTTATAAATCTGAGGAAAAAAACCATCCTCAGAGCTGCAGAGGAGGCAAAACTGCCGACACGACTTTAATCAGAAACTATTTTCATCATCAGTTTAATAATCTGAAATGTTAACTACTCCATGCTTACAGTTTTTAATGTGATTTTAAACTGAATGTTTTTTGGTTTTAGGCCAAAATTAGTAGTTTTGAAGATGTGTGAGTTATTTTCACTCCTGATCTGTAACTTAACAATCTATTGATTATTTAAGAAAATCAAAAATAACAATAATAATGCACATTTTTACCATGTAATCTTATAATGAAGTCTCCAATTTAAAGATATATTATTGTTTAAACCAGAGGTCAGATAGGCTACACGTGCGACTGGACATTTAAGTCATTTCTTGTATCTGAGCCATATACTAATATCATCCTAACCACATTTTAGATGCTGAAAATTCAGAAATGAAAACAAACAAAAAAAGAAGTGGCTGGAAATAAAAATGTTGAAATAAGATTTGTGGTTATGGCTCAGAAAACAAATAATATGGTAGGTTGATTGAAGTTAATGGACAAATAGAAATGCACCATGATACATAAATAAAGCATATATATGGAACGGGTAATACTGGTGGTGCTTTGTTGTCTGACATTATAAAGCAACCAATGTTGTCAATTCAGAAATTAGTTATTTTCATGCACTATTGTTTTAGGTTTCACTCAGAGGTAGAACTCAGCCATAACAAAATGTGCAAAGGTCCTCAGGTCAAAGGTCACCTGGACTCACAATGCTTATTTTTTATTTCCTCAGTGCTTTCACCCTGTGGAGGAGCACAGGTGTACCTCCCTCTCTCAGGTGCAGGATCTAATGAGCAGCTTCACCTCTAATTGGAGGGATGTTTGGAATAATTATGAAATGACAGTGGGAGCAGCAGCAGAGTCGTGGAGGCGGAGCCAGTGATGGGAAAAATAAAGAAAGACTTTAATTGAATGTCAGCAGGAAGCTGCAGGCCACATTGAACCTCGTGTAATGAGATGTAGGCAGCTGAAGGGCACCCCTCCCAGGATGCTTTGCTGGTAGGGAGGAGGAGGCAGGGCTGCAGAGTTGGGGGGTGGGAGGTGGGGGTCGGGGGTGAGTTGCTCCTGTCTCCCTGGCATTGCCTTAATGATGTGCTCATATCATGGCATTATGTAATGTGCTCTCCAGTAATGTTTAGTCAGGCTTACACACTCTGAGGCCTGCCAATCAGTGCAGCTGTTAACAACACAGTGTCCATGTGTGTGTGTGTGTGTTAGACTGGACAAACACATGTGTTGGTGAGAGAGTTGGAGTTATTTTCATAAAAAATACACTGAGTCTCCTTTAAAGGATCTCATCAGGTCTAAAAAACCAGCAGCGGAGTGTCGAGTAAAGCGCAGACAAGCTTTGCTTGACGTTCCCGGAACGTCACGCCTCCTCCTTCAACTCATTCGGGGTCACACATGGCGTTCAGTGACCTGCCTGTGTCGACTGTTTGCTCCCTCTTAACTTTCTCCTGAGCGCCTCGAGATGATGTGAGTGTCTTTGCGTATCACAGGCTTGTTCATGTGCAAGGAGATGAATCACCACTAAAATCACAGTTTAGAGACGAGCAGCTAATGCAGTGTGACACCTACAATGGATGCTGGGCTCTCCTGGTTTAGTCTTCGATAAAAGTCACAATAGCTTTAGTGGAGATCCGGTTAATATTGCAAAGGGTTTTACTTTTGCAATTAGTAAACGCCACTTCACGGCATCGCAGCACAGTGAACACTCTGGAGATCGCCTCAACTGCTGAGTCATTAAAAATGAATGTTTCGTTTTAAGACCTCTTTATAAAGCAGCAGATTATCAATAAAACAACAATAAAATCAGTATCTAACACAACTAATCAGTTTTTTGCTCAGTTGATTCTGGCCATTGGGAGCTTCAGTCCAGGCAGCAGTGTGCTTGTTTTTTTTTTTTGTTTTTTTTTGTTTTTTTTTGGGTTTTCCATCCTGAGCACCCACGAAGTTTAAAGAACATCAAAGCTCTGAGTTCAGTGTGGACTTTGCTGCCGCTCCAAAATTGAAGTAATGAGGGTCCAGGCTCGATCCCTTGCTCACACAGCCTTGGGTGAGAACCTGCCACTGGAAAATTTCGTCTGATGGGTCAGTGGCTGCAGGAAGTGCTCGGGCTCATGAGGATGTATTGGTGATTACGCAGTGGAGGAGACGCAGAGAGCCGAGTGGCCTGCAGGCTGAAACCCCGCAGGTCTGCAGGACTCTACAGCTGAGACTGATGATAGTCTCATTTCACACAGAGACCCGTGGCCAACCTGAGGAATAAATAACACAAACACACGCTACGACAAAGTGCTATATTAAAAACTTTTTTGTTTTTTTGTCTCTTATTTCTTTTGGATCACCTGGGTGTTGCTTGATTCCCTCATTGTATTAATCCCCTCCCTGCAGGCACACAGGTGGCCAAAGTCGTATTCAGCTGAACGCAGGTTGTGACATAAATTTTGTTGGTTTTAAGTTGCGTTATTATTATAGCTCCCAAAATCCAGTGTCTTCCAAATGTTTTCTGTCAACGCCATCTTCACACACAGGATAAGATACTCTAACACCAACTTTCTACAATCGTGAGCAAAACCCAACGTGAGTCAGCGTTGGACCACCACTTTAACCTGATTTTCATTTCTAACTAAATCTAACCTCTGCGTGACACCAGAGTCATGACAGTCCAACTGCTTTCTAGGTGTTGCACTGACAGGCCATTAAGGGTTGTACCAACGTTGTGGTCAAGACCACCTAACCCGAGACCGAGTCTAGACCAAGACCAGAGCATACAGTACCAAGACCAAGACAAGACCAAGACTTTGAGGGGGTCAAGACCGAATCAAGACCAAGACCAAGACCAAGGGGGGGATGACACCAAGACCAAGGGGGGATGAAACCAAGTCCATGACCGAGACAAGAGCATACCAAGACCAAGACTATGAGGGGTGAGACCAAGTCTAAGACTGAGACCAAACCAATGCGAGAACATTTTCAAGACCATTACTGTATTCAGTACCAGTACTCATAATAATCATGTTGCTTGATATTTACACTATTCCTCAGCTAAAAAGAAAAGATGATTTTATATGATGATGATATGATTTTATCTAAACCATATTTAACTGAAACAAAGTTTGGATTGAAGAGAAGAACACGGCACAGAACTTGCTGAAGTCTCCTCCCACTGTTGACTCTAGTGAAACCAAGTTTTTCAGATGGTTACACAAGCAGATACCTCTGTACAACAAGTCATTGAATTACATCACATAAACCAAACTCAGAGAGTGACAGAGAGAGACATTTGCAGTATATATATATATAAAAAAAGATGTCACTGCAGCTACTCAACCGACTGTGAAATCAAAACCAAGACAAGACCAAGACCTTGAAAATGTGGTCTCAGGACGGGTCTCAAGTACCACAACACTAGGTTTTTCTGCTGTTGGCATATTGTAACAGTAGCAATTAGAAGATAAGTGATGAAGTCAAAACCCAGACCAATGACCTGATCTCACTAACAGGTACTGTCTGTGCTGCCACAGCCTGCATGGTGCATCCTATTGTTTGCTTTGCATTGGACAAATGTACCTTTATAACACTGAACAGCCAATCCTCCTGTCCACTGTCCAGCTGAAACAGTCTCAAGGGAACCAAAATGTGTAATAATCCTGCACTGGAAATAGTCCTTAATAAATGCTAATGCATAAAAGTATATATTCATATTCATGATCTTCTTTTTTTAGGCTTAATACTTGAGTAGGAGGAAGTGCAGTGCTCGGGGCTGAGAGCCACAGACGAGCAGTGGAGGCTGGAAAGGACTGAAAGACTGATTATTATTGGTTTTAATCTATTTCACGGAATAAAAATAAGGAATGTAACTTTAAGTATTTGTCTTTACCAACAAATTTATAGTTACTACAGTTCTTTATTTGATTTTATAATTGACCTTTAATGATAGAGATGCACATTTTAAGATGAACTTTTGTCATAAAATGTGATTAAAAAAAAAAAAAAAAAAAAACGCAGCACAAATGGAAAAGACTTTGTAGATGTGAGACGGGCTGTGGATGCTTTATTCATTATGTCTTTGTTCTCCAGCTTCTCTAAAGGGCATTTTCTGAAAGGCCACATTTTCGCATTTTGAATCAAAGTGCTATAGATTAATTGATGTATTGATCGGGCCGATGCCTGCAGCACTTCAGTTTGTGAGGGTAGGATTTATGCAGGCTCAGTCACGGTTGACTTGACTGACCTGGTTATTGAAGCCAGAGCTATTTTTGGCCGGGCTCACGGTGTGGAACTTAAGATTGGCCAGGATCTATCAGTCGATGATGGAGCCGGTGAGGTGCAGCGCAGATGTCATCGTTTGTCACAGGCGTTCAGTTACAGATACATTTCAGGTTGTGAAGATGCTGTTTGTCATTTATCTGGGATGGCACATGGGGGAATTAACGACTAAGCTCGCACTCAGATGGAAATGTACTGTTTTATCACTGCAAATGAGAAAATAAAAGCATTTTTATCACCCATGAAAAAGATCTGCTGATATTTCAGTGCAAGAACAAAAACATGGAAAAATGAAAGCACGTGTCTGAGAAACTAAATTAAATGAACGAGACCTTATCGGGATTGCCTCGACCTCCTTACGGTGTCCTCCCCAGACAGTGTCTCCATCTCCTGCTGACGTACAACACATCAGGGAACCACTGACTGGAAACCAGTGACACCAGAGGTCATCAGATTTGGCCCCAGTTAGAGTTTCACTTGACATTTTGTCTCTTTGCGTCAAATCATCATCATCATCATCATCATAATGATCGTGTTTCTCCTTTGGCTTAAACACTTTTCAGATTCTCTCCTCACACTGATCTTGCTGCTGAGCTGCCAGAGTCAGTGTAAACAAACAATATTTTAACAAGGCTGGAAACTTTCATATGAGGTTTATTTTCTCTCCAGTTTGAGGAATCGCTGCTCGTATTTCTTCGCTGTACTGGGGGAAAAGCTACAAGGTCAAAGAGCGGACATTTTGAAGTTTTCCTTGGAGCCAAAAAGTAACAGCTGGATTCTTTAGACATGTTGTGGTGAGTTATGTTGAGAGCATCACTCATAGATGGAGAAGTTTGTTTTCAGGAAAAAAAAAAAACCATATATATAAATATATTATATAAAAACCCTCTCACAGCAGAGAATGTGAATGAAGACTGAGACTTTTTACCCCCAGCTGTTCTGCTAAAGTAGCTCAGCGGTCACCAGAACAAGGCTGCTGCAGTCCACATGGTCTCCCAGGAATTTAGGATCTCCTCCAAAAAGTAAATATTTTTATATTATATCCTCTGAAAAGTGACCACACAAGTATGTGATATGATGGTTAAGTTTCCGGGAATACCTTCGTACTGCCAGATATTTTAGTTTACGATTACATAAAAGACTGAACAGAACCACATCCTCACATCCAAACCAATGTGAATAATTAATCATGTATCCAAACAGTTTCCTTTAATTGGAATATCAAATCACAAAACTAAATAGAATCAGTAAAATCGAATTGATTAATAATTCCTACCATGATTGTACATATTCTTTGAAGGCACTTTTGTAGGTTAATCAATCTTTTGTGGATTACAGTCTTAGGTAAACATAATGATGTTTTACTTACTAGGGCTATCAATCGATTACAATACTTTATTGTGATGAATCGGATGGGTGTCCATAAACCATCAAGATTAATTGCAAAAAAAACTACATGTTACACTACGCAATGTATGTTACGTATCATGTACAATGTTACGATGTGTATATTTGTGAAGTCTTCTCTGTCATAAACAAGAGATTACAGATTACAGGGCGTGTTTGTGTTGTGGTGCTGCCGAGACGAGAGCTGGGACACCGGACCGGCGGCGCCCAAGAGATGCTTTAGGTGGAAGGCAGAGAGCCTCGATTCTCCCCGTAACAAGTCATTTAACCTTAACCTTTAACAGATATTCTTCAAGTGTTTCATAAGGGAAAACATGCTGCTTCATGCAAATGTGATTTCTTTTTACATCACCATCACCAAATATTGTCCAGAAGCCCTTAAAGGCCTCACGACACAATAATACTCCAAAATAATAACAAGACTGCGCCATCTGCATACTAACTGTTCACAGAGACGGTTTAGCTAGCAACTGCAAGCTAATTCACTTACGACAACTGATTTAAACTACGGGTCGGGCCAAAGTCCAAAATAATAAAACATGCATCAGTTGTTTGAGGTTAAATCAGCAGCGTCTGAAGGAATTTGCATTAACATGTTATTATCACATTAACTTTGACAGTTAATGTACAAATGACAGCCTATAACAATGAGTTGTCTATAGGTTTGTAGGCTACAATGTGCTGCTGATTAAAATATATACCACTAACTAAGGTTCACATGAATGTCCAAGCAGCCTCCTCCTCTGAGACTGTGACCAGATTTAAAAATACCCAAATAAACAAAAATAAACACCATCCTCTCCTCCCTCCTCCTCTGAGCTCAGACCACACTCGTGTCCTGCGGCTCCGGCTCATGTCGACTCGTATCAGCCTCTGTGTTTTGTGTGCTCTTGAACCTCACCTGTCCACTAGTAGCCACTCCACTGCTGAGCTGCTCTGTTGTTGTTGCTGCACAGTTGTCAGCTCCCCCTGCACCTGTGGGTGTGCGACCTGAATATAACAGCCATAAAAGCAGCAGAGACTCATTATGATGAAAAACAAAAACATTTATGGATTTTTCCGCCAACAGCTGCATCACAGTCAGGCTTTCTAAGAAATATATAATGATGTTGATCTGACACCTGACAACTGAGTTCAGCTCAGTTCACTCTGCTCCTCCCAACATGTACAACTTTGTGATGTTTGTCTCCTAATGAGCCAGACGTCTGATTTTTACTGAGGAGGAAATCTCCCGTGCCCCGTGCTCTCATTCTTTATGGATCAAGAACATTTTTAATTTTGTTAAAATGGAGAAAACAAAATGTTCCATGAATTTAATAAAACATGGGGAGCTTTCTATGTGTGTTTGAGTTACGATACGATACGATAAGATACGATGTGATACAATACGATGTGATACGGTACGATACGGTATGATACGATACGATTTATTGTCCCCATAGGTAAATTTGTCTTGTCTTCATCTCATGATTCCACATACACAGATACAATCGACATACAACAGAAAACATATTGGACATAATGATAGAAAAGAAAGCACCATGAAAGTGTTGCACCACCCTGCAGCCTTAAAAAATGTTTGTTAACTGAGGTAGGCACAGATGAATTTTTAAAACGGTTAAACTTACATCTGGGGACATGGTATTGTCATCCTGAAGGTAGAAGTTCAAACTCAGCTCCGAGAGGAGAGGTGATCCGTTCTTGAGATTTCAGCCCGCACCAGATGAAGAAGTTTGGATTTTAGCTGAACTGAGAGGTTAACGCACCATGCTGACATCCCTGGCATCTGATGACGCTCTCCAAAACAGCCTGGAAAAACAGAAACATAATCTGTTGATTGACACCAAACACCCTGAGTCGACAGAGAAAATAGAGCTTTTTGCTGTAAGCGGGAACACAAGTTGTTGATGTGGGTTTCCCAGCTGAACAGATTATCTACGTGGACTCCCAGATGTTTCTAAGAGCTGATCTGACAGATCGTTTTGTCATGGATAAAAGCTGGTGTGTGGTGGTGGTGTGTGGTTTTCCACAGACCGAGGGTCCTGCAGAAACAAAACTAGACCGACACGTTTGATCAAACTTCTCTGACTGTCCCCATAAAATATTGGATTTTATCTTGTTCATTTTGTATTTTTAGAAAATGATTATGAGGCCAGCAGCTTGTATGTGTTGTGTTTAGTTCTGTTGTTGTGCCCTTTTACTAACCCTGTGATTAATATGAATGTATTTGTATTGCACTTCAGACATGGTACTTCCAAAGCCTCGTTGCACACAGCAAAAACAAGGTTTCGTGCAACACTTTTGGCATTTCTGAAAATCCAATGATAAAATATTGGGGATTTTCTTTTTAAAGTTTATTACTTTATGTAACATGTATAATCCTATGTCCTGGGGGCCAGTACTGTACGCATGACTTCCTGCCACCTCTACCAAAGTGAAAGTTTTGACTTTTCACTGCAAAGTTTGTTTGTTTTGTCACTAAAGTCCTGTATATTTACAGTAACCCCACGTGAATCTGCAGTATATACTAGCTACCACCACTTGTTTTTGCTGTGAAGCTTGAACTGAGACACGCAGATAGTTACAGTCCCTCTGCAGGTAGGCTACATTAAAATGTCAGAAAGAGAGGGAGAGACTGGGTGGGATGGATGGAGGTGGAGGATTCCTGTAGTGGGAGGGAGGTGGGGGTGGGAGGGGAGGTAGGGAGGGGAGAGAGGGAGGGGTGGTGCTGAATGAACAGCTCCTCCGCTCATAAAGTAATCAGAGAGCTCCTCTGCTCCGTCAGAGCAGCGCACAGCCATGAGCCAGCCGAGCTCCCCGTCCTCCAGACCCGCGCCGACTCTCCGCCCGTCCCCCTGACGCGCACCACAGCACCATGAAGAGGCAAAACGTGAGGACCCTCGCCCTCATCATCTGCACCTTCACCTACCTGATCGTCGGCGCCGCGATCTTCGACGCGCTGGAGTCGCAGAAGGAGACGACCCAGAAGAGGGAGCTGGAATCGAGGAAAGCGGAGCTGCTCAAGAAGTTCAACAACTTGTCCACGGAGGATTTCGACGAGCTGGAGAAGGTGGTGCTGCAGCTCAAGCCGCACAAAGCCGGGCTGCAGTGGAAATTCGCCGGCTCCTTTTACTTCGCCATCACTGTGATCACGACCATAGGTAAGAGAGCAGCGCTGTGGCAACTTTGTCTCTCCTTAAGAAAAGAAACAGAAAAAGTTGATGTGGATGGATCATGTGTCAGTTCATCAGTTCCTCTTGTCCCTGTAAACATTTCTAATGTTAAGCAAAAGACGAATAGATTTCAGAAAGACTTCAATATTCATGGACAATACAGGCAACAGGAGACACCAGAGGAGTCAATACACTTGTTTATGGCAATATATGATAACAGAAGTGAAAGAAACACCTTAAAAAGTCAAAACCAGATTATTCAGATGTAACCATAAATCCTCAATGAAACATCCAACATCCAGCAGAAGATCTACTTGGATACTTAATCAGGAGCTATTTGACCTCTTAGCCTTTCTAGGGCACTGTTGTGTTTTATATGATGGTAAAAAAAAAGGTCTTAGAAATACTACTATAAATGACATAAGCTTATATAAGATCAACAGTGAGCTCCACAGACAGTCGGTGTCATGTATGAGGTGTTAGAGGCAGCTTGACAGCCCCATCCACTGCAGCACAAACACTGTGAGTGCTGCTTCCCACAGACCGAGCAGAGAGCTTTTCTCTCTCAAGTGAAACACAGGGAGAAAAAAAAACTGTTCTACAAACAGGTTTTGTCATCAGAGCCCCCACTTTTTCATACTGGAGTGTTGTAGCTGCTACTCTGCGGCGGTGTGCTTTGAAAAAAGGGGGTCGCCTCAAAGTCAGATCTGTGGTGAGCCAGCAGAGGCCTCTTAAGGACAAGTGTCTGCTGCTCGTGATCTGAAGGTTGTCATTAAAGAAGATGCTGCGGGAAAATTTAAGTTATGAAACAGTCATTTTGCCTCCTTCTCTCGTTGCTGCTCCTCATTATGTTCTTGATCCAAACGGCCCTAGAGCAAGCAACGCATGCCCCCACCCACAACCCCACCCCCCCTCAGCTCTTTACTCATTTTATTACACAGCCTTCAAAAATCAGCCTGTTTGCTTTAGCAGCTCGGCTTCGCTCTGATGTTTGCGTAACAGCCCAGCCGACTGCAACTGCGAGTTTAAATTTGTCTGACATTTTAAATATTGAATAAAGATAAGACCGCACAGTCCACCTTTGTCTTCAAATGGGTCACTTTTTAAGCTGTCGTTTCTGGTTTAAAAAATAACATTTCCTGTTTTTTTCTTTGGTTAGGTATACACGTTCCCTTTTTATCTTTAAACCAGCAGCACCTTTATTAAATGACCTGTTTTAAAGACACCGTGTGTATCTGCTAAAACAGTGTAACATGAGCTAAAAGGTGTAAAAAGTGTCATAAAAACAGCAAAAGTACTCATTATTGTCAGTTACTCAGCATCTACATAAAAGTTTGATGATATTAGGTAACGTTAGCCACCATATGCTAATGGTCACACCTGTGCAGGTGAGGCTCTGTGAGTACTGAATTGAAATTTTCGTAGGTGAAATGGTGCGTTTCATTGTTTAGTACATTTTGTAAGAGGTGGATTGTGTCGTCTCAGCCTGCTGTGTGGGCAGCCTGCTGTGTGGGCAGTTGTCAGCATGACCTGTGACTTGTAACCCTATCAGATGCAGGCGACTAATCGCACACCAACCCAACCCCGGGTGTCTGTAACCGCATTCTGTAATTGTGAGCCCCCGAGGCTGCTACAAACACAGTGATTGGCGTTTCAGCCTGCCATTAAGTATTAATGACAACACCAGACCCTCGCTGTTCCACTGGCCTTCTGGCACACCACATTAACACTGTAGATACTGTACTGTACTGTACACCTAATATCACGCCACCATGATGTACAGTGTCCTCTGCATGCCGATGAAATGATAGAGTGGAGCAAAACAAAGTCGGGGGGGGGGGGCAAGGCAGGATAATCATTTTGTTAGGTTTTTACCCAACCTGAGCCACAGCTGTGATTTTGTTGGGTTTTATGTTATAAAACAGAGGCTAAAACTATGCCTGTCACCGACTGAAATACAAAAATAGTCACGAACCTCTTATTTCCTCTCATATTCTTTGAAATTATAATTAAAGTCATTTTAGAAATGAGGCCTCAGGACATTCATATCCAACACAGGACAACCCCCAAGGACCAGAGCATGCTCACGTTGATGTGAAAACACTGATCCTTCGAGTTTGTAACATGAGTAAAAGAAGAAATGAGTCTTAACACGGCTGTTTTTAAAGCCATATTGTATATAACACATCAGCTGAGGTTGGCTCTACCAAAAACAAATCACATCCCAGAAAGCTATGAATAAATATACACATCAATACACATTTATGAAGTGCACGAAAACGGCAAACATGCCACAAGATCTGACCCCAGCACGGTCTACTAATAATTTAACATTAGAAGAAGAAGAAGCAGCGGAGGAGGAGAAGCCGCAATCAGTAACCAATCGCACAGAGGGCAGGGTAGGCACGAGCGCACTCTCAAGATGGCAGGATGCTCAGGGAGCTCCTCTGTACAGGTTTGATAAAAGAAAAAAAAAAAAAGCCTGGGGCTCAGTAACCACAGCCCCCCCCCCCCCCCCCCCCCCACTTCCAAGGGGGTGATCGTCTTATCATTGCCACATTTACTGTACTCACTGTCCAGGCTGTAGCTAAAGGTCATCATCATTGAGGAAAACATGATAACACATGAATCCTCCCCCCACACACACACATTACCACCACACACACACACACACACACACACACACACACACACACACACATGTCTCATATCCTCTGTGTTTTATCTGATGTGCTGTGTGATGTGCGATAATGGCGGGAACATGCAATTGTGGGACATGTGAAGCAGTTGTGCTGTCCTCCGAGGGGGGCAGATGGCTCGTGTTGACACAGAGCACAGTAGTCTTTGTGTAACATGCCATATGATATCACAATATGTTTGCACAGGCTAAATTAAAAGACTAGCACACACAAATTTCACACATGCAACCTTCTTGTGTCACTTTTCCACCGGGTGATAACGAGCTGCTCAGACAGATGGGGTTGAATTCAAGTTCTGAGAGTCTTTTTTTCTTCTTACAGCTCATTGAAAAACATCCTTGAAACTTTTTCTAGAGCTGTGTCTCTTTACAACACATGTGATACTCTAGATAAACACAAGAGCCTGTTATGAATAGTTTCCCTGGCAATGACAGAAGAAAAAGCTGCAGCTCAGTAATTTAAATCATCCTGATAATTTGTGTTCAGGTGCAGTGGTGGAAGAGGTGTGATGTCTTTGTTTAGACTAGACTTTGACCTTTGACTATTGTTAATATTGACAATGATTTAAGCTTAGCATAACTAAGCCTTTTAGCTACAAAGCTCTAACTACAAATGCCAAATGTCATTCAAGGTTTTGTGTAATCTTCACGATCGACCTTCATGTCTGATGATATGGTTTTTAATTTTTACACATGTTGACACTGATTGAGTGTAAAACTTAAATAACTCACTTACATAAAAGATAAAAATGACAACATTATGTAGCCAAGTAAATAGTTTGGTTTAAACTTGACATTTATGCTTCTGCACCTTGGAAACAAACTGAATTTCTTTGTTTGTTTTGTTTTTAAGTGTTAAAGGACCAGTGTGAAGAATTTAGGGACACCTAGTGGGGAGGTTGTAGACTGCAACTAAAAGTGAACACCCCCTCCTCATTTTTCCCTTTCCCAAGAATGTAAGAAAACTAACAGTGGCCTTCAGGGAACATTAATATGAGAAAGATCGTCTTTATAGTGCCAGTGTTTGGGTTGTCCTCTCATGGCTACTGTAGAAACATGGCGGTGCAACATGGCGGCCCTGCTGTAGATCAACAAGGCTCATTCTAACTCATTGTACTGGCTCAAATGTAGAAGTCTTAGAGACACATCTCATCTCATAGCCACATGAAACCAATATGATCAGCAGAGTTAAAGTAAATGAGAAAAAAAAAAAGAGACGATATGTTTTATTTGTGGTCGGTGTGAGCCTGATCTTTAAGTAAATTAATCTTGCAGAGATATCTAATCTCTGAAGTCATTAACCTTCGCCTTAGGCTCATAAACAAAAACCTTTATTTGTGATAGGACCCATTAAAGTCGCCATGTGGTTGTTATTAGAAAAAACATTCCTCCAAAATCACATGCTTTGCTTGGATTTTTATTATTGTGAATCACCTCTTGTTAAATAGTTTTTGCTCAAAGATCACTTGGCCGTTTGCCTCTTGTTGATTCAGCAGACGTGAGCTCAGTGCTTCGATAGAGGAGCTCGCCTCGTCTGCAGTCTAAGAAGCTGAAACCTATTGTGGGGAGAAGAAATGAATACAAATGCATCTGTATGAGTCGCTTTAATCCCAACAGATAGCGTCAGTCGGGGTTGGGGGGTGGTGAGGTTGGGGGGTAAAGCCTCGGACTGGTGATGAAAATCTGCTGCTTGGTTTGCAACACTCTCCTGTCACATTAAAAGTGGCCTGGATCAGAGAGAGTAAGCCCCTTCCAGCTCTGGTTTAGTTGCTCTGTCACCACCAGTAGATCGGTTGTTGATGTACTGGGCAGCTACCAGTGTTGGAGCTTTAATGCGAAGCAGGCTCTTCCTGAAAAAGAGCAGACACGTTCAGCCAATCCTCTCTGGGTTAGTGAATCTAATGTATCTATATGTGGACTGACAGTGAATAAAAGATCTCCTCATTTTTCTATTTTCATCACTGACACAGACTTTGATTTGGCACCAGACGTGAATCCATTTCCAGCATCTGCATAATTAGGGGGCACATCCTGAATTATTAATGGTAATTACTTACATTAGTATCGTCATTATTATTCAGGCAGCTTAAGAGGTTAGCGCAATAAGTGGTTGAGCGCAGAAAGAACATAACTCTCAACAGACAGAGGGAGATGGATACTTCAGCACTTCACAGAAGAGGAGTCAGTATTACAAAGACGTAGCAATGTGATAACAGAACCATCTATAATAACAATGTGTGGCTACAGAAAGTCACAGTGATATATTCACACCAATAGGACAGATACAGATACACTTCCATTGGGTTTTTCTGTGAGGCGGACAAAGGAAGGAACAGAAAATAATAATTTAGGTAAACTGATTTTTATTCCAACAACTGCAGAGAATAAAATCAATGTGCATAAGAGTAGAAAGAATACAACTATTTTACTATTGTACTTCAGTTTTCTATGGACTGAACCTGTATTATATTAGATATATCCTACAATGTATCCTGGTTAAAGTCAGCCAGAGTGAACTGAACTGTGAGACAAGACATGTTTGCTTGTCACTGCTTGAATAATCATGAAAACCTTTAGTGTTGTCTTGTAATGTTTTGTGTACAACAATATATATCAAAACATATGTGAAGCATTTCCTCATTGTGTTGTTAAAGGTCATGTGGCCAGTGTCATGTTTCTTCCAAAGCATATGCTCTGTGGAAAAATTAGGAATATGTGTGTGTGTGTGTGTGTGTATTTATCAAAGTTTTTAAAGTATTTAAAGTTTTATTTTTTCATCAGAAATAAGGACATTAAATTGCACAAGGGGCTTTCACAAAAAGAATAGACGATTATTGTGAAACTCCCTAAAGCGAGCCTGCTTTTCCACTGGAGCTTTTCAGGTCATTTGAAGTACTGTAGCTAAGAAAGGCTTTTGATTTTTTTTTTTTTTTTTTTTTTAATGGAACTAGTGTTTTTAATACCAGCATTGCTTTTACAGTGAAACCACAAAAAACTTACTTTGCCAAAATGCTCTGAAAATGTAGAAATCTTCTTCACAGAGCTGAGACGCACCATGAATCAACTGAGAGCGTCTGACTGCTGTATCAATCAACCTGGGCCGTTTCAGATTACAGTTTAATTGAATTAGGGTTGATTTGAGCCACTGCTGTGTTTCAAGTGATTTGGGGGGGGGGTGTAAGGTAACTGTACAGTAACTCTTCATGGTGCTTGCATAAAAGGCCCTAAAACAGAGTAAATTACCTTGCATAACCCAATGTGGTGCTGTGCTGTGGTGTGTGTGAGGCACTGCCCTCCCTGCTCATCATGGAGACACACTGAGATATAATGTGACACAGAGCTGTTAGCCGACAGAAGAAAGATGGATTTTTTTTTTCTGGTTGCTTGTAAATTACAAAACAGACTTTAAACAGGTTTCAAGGTCCTAAAGGTCCTGCAGCGTATATGACATAAATATTCATGTTAGCGATACATTAATTAAGAAAGAGCGCTGGACTCAGCTTCTTTGAGTCAGTGCCGCCACAGGGCTGCCAGTGAAAACTCAAAGAGCTGAGAGGTCGGCTAAGCTCTGTTTTTTTTTTTTTTTTCTTTTTGATTTGTGCAGCTCCGTGTCACCAAGTTACAAGAAGGTCACAAACTTCAAAACACAGGGAGCTGGAAGTGAGCGCTAAGAAACCATGGTGCTCTGGTCACTGTTAAATATTGTGAGGTTTGGATTTTGAGTGAGGTCCAATGTTCATTAAAGTGGAACTATGCAGGATTTTTACCTTAACTATGCTACATTTTACATTAATTAAACAGCATAACAGAGTAATTTTGATGGTTAAATACATGACTTGTAACTTGTTACAGGAAGAACGGAGGCTGTCTGCCTTCCACCTAACATCTCTTGGCCTAAAATAAACCTTACAAGATCAGAGCCTCCGGCCCGGTGTGCCAGCTCTCGCCCCATAACCCGTAATCTCTTGTTTATGACAGATAAAACTACACAAATATACACATCGTAATGCGTATATGATAAATAATGTTATCCAGCTTCTCTTGCCAGCTTCATTGAAAACAGATGCACATGACCGAGGAGGAGGAGGGTTTGCAAAACATTGGAAAAGTGATTGGACTTCCTCTTTAATTTACTAGGAATATGTACAGTGGATTGTTTGTACATGTAGATGAGCAGTTTGATATTTTATATATTTATGTTTATACATTATGTATGTGCATTTAAAGTTTATATCTTTACATGGTGAAGTGTGTACATGTGAGTTATAGCAGGGCTATAGTAACACTGAAAATCAGCCACTCTATGTCGATCTCCTCCTCAAGTTGTCTGTTATTCGTCAGGTTTGTGACATGTGACTGGAAGTGAGGAAGTGTGGAGGGAAGTGAAACATGACTTTAAGTCTCTTAAGCATTTCCATCCAGCTCTTTCTTTCAATCCAAAAGTGATCAAACCCTCAGGTTACACAACTGTTACCTTTTGCAACAAGTGACATTTACTGGCACAACGATAGATTTGATGCCTGTCCTCTCACTGTGTATTAATTACACTCATGCACTGGGTGAAATCCCAGATATTGGGGGTATTACAACTGATTTGGACAGAAAGCTTTAAAACCTCCTGGCGTTCGTACAACTCTTTGCTCCAGTGGTTTTATTTTTCTGTGAAACTCTCGGCGTTGTATTTCATGTGCACCTGAGAGGCAACTTGTAAATCATTGCAGTCTGGATGAGAAGAGACATGACGTAGTGCCACGCAGAGTATGGTTATGAAGGAAGTCCTCTGTTGTACTGCAGGAAACCTTGTTGATGCGTTTGTTAAAAATCAACCATGTAGGTGTTGGAGTTTACTGAGTGGACCTGAATGAGGATAAAACTTTAATGAACACAGCATCACTGCACTAATGTGAGTTTTAATAGGTTCTTTGTTTTGCAATCAAAGTTAATGCATTAACGCTGTGTTGAGTAGAGTAAATATTACAAACCGTAACTCGACGGTTGTGTAAATAATTAGACTCAAAGCAAACAAATCCTTGTGTTTCAAGGTGTTAAATGGATTTTGAGCCTCATTTCCAGCACTTGTTGTCATTAAAAACACCCTCCTGTAACAGTAACACATGTATTTTAGCATCAGATCTCTGACTCTGAGCTGAAGGTACAGTACAAACTTCTCAGGGGGGGCGGCTTTGAAACATCCAGGGCTATAATTGGCTGAGGGAGTTTGTTGCTGTTCTGGATCTGGAGGAATAACGTCTGAGAAAGTTGATAGAAGCGACTCTCATTGCTCACTGGTGCTCCGTTCACATGACCAGCGAATGTTTACCTATTGTACGTCTGCTTTATGCTCCGCTGCCTCAATGGAAAGTTGAGCGCTTGCCTGACTCACTAAACAAAACATGACTTTGTATTTATTAGGCTTCATCATCCAGCAGGGGCTGACTGGAGTTTAACCAAATCAAATAGTACACAGTAGTGAGATCTGAATCCTTTCATTCGATGTTTCCTACTGATTCTGTTCCAGAGTATAAATAGACTCGACGTGACGAGTAAAGTCTCAGCTACAGTACTATCGTGTTGAACGAGCTCCTGTGGGGTTTATTTTGATTTGAAATGTGAAATGTGTGAACTCTTTACTCTACTTTTTTCTTATCAGAATGGAAGAATGCCTATAATCTCATGTCTCAGTGTATCGAATTATATTCCTCTTTCACAACCCAGAGCTTTTAGTGAGGGCTGGACGCTGACGCTCGACTAATATCGTAATCCTTCTAGTGGAAATTTGAGATTAATTGAGACATGTCCCGGCGCCCCAGACACTAAATATGTGTTACAACTCCATCAACGCTGCAAATGTACAAAGGAAGTGCAGGATAGTGCCTCGGTTTACTGGAGACAGAATTTGTTGAAATGCACTTTAAATGGATAAATTTGGTCGATAATATATAATAAGTGTCCGTGAACTCTTTGTCCCGTCTGTGGTGCTCAGCTGTAAAAACACTGGTTCCTACAAGACCATGTGAAATAAAAAAGACTCCATAATTTAATCAAAGGGAGATAAAACAATGCATTTGTTGGGGTCTATTTTCAGCGGTGGATTGATACACACTTGGTGCAAGCAAGTATTTATAGCAGCGTGGAAGATGCAGGTTGGGATTGAATTTAAATATATAATGAGACTTTCCTATGTTCATCATAATGAAGGAACACTGATGTGTCTTTAATGGTTTCTGAACAACAATTAAAAACACATTTGAAGGTTTGTAACACCGAGGAATAAGAAGCTATTTTCAACTATGTAAGATAATAACTTGTTCATTGTATATCAAATATATTATATAAAAAGTCCTCTGCTCTCATATTGAAAACTTTTTAGACACGATGCTAGAATCATTTTGAACATTTGTGCTTGGTCCAAACTTTCATCACCACCTCCACCTTTGATCAGTAACAACCAGGATCATTATGATAATGAATAACGACATAACGCGAGCCTCTGTGCTGAGCGGAGTGACTGGCTGTCTCTTGAATGAGGCAGCATCACTGTGTTTCTCCTCTCGTGACCTGAAAAGGAAAGGTATTGGAGAGTTGTCCGGGGGTGGCAGACGGCTGGGATGTGATGCAGGAACAATGCTGGTTAAAAAGGCCTCGGCTGTTGTGGCTCTTTGGTTTTTCACTGGACTACAGGCCATAGAAAGGGGGGGGGGGGGGGGGCTTTACTGCAGTTTTTTGTCAGTTAGATGTCACTTTGTTTGATTAGTTTGTAGGCTGGCCAAATTTGTGATGTCACGTTGTCTAAGTTAGCATGTTCTTGGTTTTACTATTCATACCCATTAAAATTTACAGCACAGCCTTGTGGGTATTCAGGTGATCCCAACTTGGTTTCATCGGTACATAGCTTCTCGTGTCATTCGTACAGTTTTTCCAGGGTTTTTATGGTGGAAATGGTGTTTATCAAAGGTTGAATACTTGCATCTTATATCTGCTTCAGACATTTTGCACTTTGTGTATGATTTTATAACTGTAACCATAGTTTAAGCTTGACCATAAACTTGTACTCATACACCAAAAATTACAGGTTTGTTTCGGGGCAAAATGTTTTCTCTCATTTTCTTCCACTTGTGTTCAATCACACAGTTTAGCAGAGGTTTTTAGCATTGCAAGCTACACATGTTATACAGTATCATCATGGCAAACCGCAGCTTTGTGAGGCTCTCATTGGGCTATTTAGTGTCACTCATGTGGAAAAACTACCAACAGGTGTTTTGTCAAACCTGTCCACCAGACATTTAACTACCCAGGAATTATGATGCAGTCGCTCTCTGCTACCGTTCTATGGCCTTGCATAGGTTTGTGATATTAATGCTCCATTAATCTCAAAAACCTATGTCAGCCATTTCATACTGTACGAACTGCCTGCATTGTGTTTACCAAATTATGCAGAAATGTGGGAGAAGGCACTCGCACAAAAGCATCCAGACATTTTCCTCAACGATGCTTAAGAGACACAATATAATGGCCCACGCTGAGCTGCAAATTATTTCTTGGAGAAATGCCTGAATGCTGATGGGAAATTTGCACTAAGAAGCTCATTACATGTCGACTGTGGATCTGTGTACTTGTATATTTGGGCTGTTTGAACTCTATTTGCCCCCTTTGGTAAACATTACAGCTACTGTACAGAGCCACTGTAGAGCAATATTTTATATATAACCCGACAAGAAAAGCTCAGCTGAAGCCTGTGCATCTGAAAAACAAAACGTATGTATCCTAAACTATTAAACAACATCAGATGCTTTAAAATACAAATTTCAACAAAGCCCCAGTTCATGCTCGATGCAGAGTGCATTGCAGGGCCCGAAAACCAAAAATCACAAATAGCCACTGTTGCTATAAAAAGCCGATACACAGCCGAGTCACATGACCAGAGCAGAGAAACTCTCCCTGAGGAACACACAATGTCATGAAACGCTGCTCACACACACAGTCCTCTCAGACGGGAGGGGGTGTTATACCAGCCGGCTCAGTGTTGATTGTGTGCCCAGAGCGCTGAGCTGTCTCCCCAGCGCCCGGAGATGGTGGAGCTTGCGTAGCCTTAGCTTTCCTGCCTCCATACAAGCATGTGCCAAAAAAAAAAAAAAAAACAGAGAGAGAGAGAGAGACAGAAAAGAAACACATCTTTCCACATGGAGCATGGTCGGCTCGTCAGCAGTGTGGAAAGCGTCTAAACACTGAGGTGAGAGGTGAGAAGTTAATACTGTATGTTTATGGCTCACAGAAAAAACAGGGCTTTCATTGCTGTCCTTATCATAACAACCTGAAGTGAATTTCTCACAACTCACTGGCTCCTGACGGCTCCAACCTTCTCCGAGTCCAGAGACTTGGGATAGTGTTGAATGCTTTGGTAGCCGGTGCGGGTGCATTAGCTTTACGCAGCTCCAACTGGCTCCGAGCAGTGGAATGATTCGGTCCGACAGCGCCAAGCGACCGTAGCTCGTCCTGGCTCATACACTGTCTCCCAGGGGAATTTGTTTTCCAATTTGTTTCCAGCATCTGCTTAATCTCTCAACAAGCCAACCTGGATGAAGTGGGCTGTCACACACTGGGGCGTAATGATAATAACAATAACAGTGATAGGTGAGTCATGTTTACCCCTGAGGGCTCGAGATTTGAGCGCGAGCTTATGAGTACACATTTAATATCCATACACAAAAAAAAGGTGCCCCGTGACGACCTTGGGCTAAAACAACAGGCTGCTAACCTATTTTCTCTGGAATAATCCTTGTATTACTCCTGTCAGAGGTGACGCAACTGCTCCTGATCTACATGGTGACATGTGCTGGGGCAGAACAGGTGGCAATTGACACAGATAACTACAGCTGTATTCTGACTGGTCCAAGATGCATCGTCACAAATGTAGGGAACCAAATATTACGATGGTTGTCTTGTGCTTTCTCCTGTTTGTTTTAAACATATACTGTACGATACGACAATGGAAGAAGCCATTCAGACAGAACCAGTTCAGACTCCCTGGAAATTGTGGGAGTGCTGCATTGTGGGGTCATGTTGCTTTAGGCACCAGTTAAGTGAGGTCTTTGAAGGTTTGAGAAGATCCATGAGCTTGAAGGTTCATCAGAACTGCAAAGTGGTATATACATATATATACATATGTGTGCATATATTAACTAATGTATTTATTTATTTTGCTGGATTGGTTCTTTCTATTGTATCAAAAGCGTTGTCCCAAATGAGTGAAGGCGCCTGAAGTTCACCCTCCATTACAAACTTGCAGAAAGGCCAGTACAACCACAACCTTTGCCTAACTTTAACCAAGGTTTCAGTTGCCTCACCCCATACTGTAATCATAGTTTTCTGTTTTTGCCATAACCACAGTCTTCTCTAATTCCAGCCATGCTATTGTTGCCAAGGACAGACATTACAGAAAAAAACAAAACAACAAAAAAAAAACATGCTGTTGAACATAGTCTGGGGTTTTGCAGAGTTGTGCAATATCAGTGTTCTTGTCTGGTGATGGAGTTGGAGTGAACACAAGCATTGCTTAAAAGGAAATGCATCATAATAACGAGAGACCATTATTATTTGTGATTATTGGTGCTGATGATTTTCATTTGCATCACCATAGTGAGGAAAATCCTCCTGGGTCCAGGAAGGAGACTCATCTGTGCCTAGCAATGGTTCCCTGTGTCTTTTCCTGTAAACTGCACATTACTTAATGCAGAGAGGCTAAAAATAGAGCTTTCTTCCTGTGAAAAACTCTATAGACTTACAGGATATTTGCCTCTCGTCCAATTTTGGTCAAATAAAATTACAGCTTAATCTTATGTATTTGTTTTTACTACAATACACTAATGAGAAGGCACCTCCTAATTTTGAAGTTGTCCAAATGCAAAGCAGGAAGCTTTTGAACTCCTTCTTTGGTGCTGAAAACAAAAAGACATTAACTTGCCAATAAACCTATGAGCTATCATTACAACATAAAAAATGAATGGGCAGTGACATTTATGGTCTTTGGTTACTGCATCAGTCATTAATGAAGAGATAAGATGTGGGAGAGCATTTTGTCTCGGAGATAGGTGCAGATACAGACAGGAAACATGCCGAGAGAGATCGAATGAAACAACGCTAATTTATGTGAAACGCAACAAGACAGAGTGTCCAAGCTTTACCGGTGCACACGGCGCTAAGAGATGAGCTGCAACACACTCTTTTGTTTTGTTTAATCAACATAAGACACACTTTTCCTGTGTCATCATCTACTGAATCAGTGGCACAGTCTGGCTTATTCAGCTCCTAATGAATCTCAGGCTCGTACATAAACTTGAGTGATGTGGCATTTGTGTGTCCTTATTATCCTGGTCTTCGCCTCTGTAGGTCTGACTCTCGCATGTAAGAACAAAGTCTTGCATATCATTATAATAAATGGCACTTTTTGTATTAAAACCTCCTAATGGTACATAAGATAACACAAACTAAAACGATAGCGCTGATGCAAGTAAACCTCCAAGTAGGTTAAAACAAATGCTACGGATGGATTTGCATATACTGTGTGACCCAGGTCTGGTAAGGTGAACCTGCAGATTGAGTGGAGGTGGAACTGATGCTCTGCTCCCAGTCTGTCTGCTCCCGCCATATGGGCAGCCCGAGGCAGTGGTTACCTCACCAAGGTGACAAGGAGACCTGACACACAGATAAGAAGGGATGGACATTCAGTAACAGTTTGGAGAAAGTTACAGCACTCTATGGTTCAATAAGGATTTTGTCCCCATGTAGCTCTGTCTGTATGTCACAAAGGAGCAGATAGTAATCAGAGCTTCAAGGTCACTTCCTGGTTGTGGAGACTGGGAGTTTAACCTTATGTGCTGCAGCTGACAGTGCATTTACCTCAGATAAACCTCGGAGAGAGGAAAATCAAATAAATATGTTGCACTTTAAGGAGCTATTCAATACTTCTGAAACCCAGCTGTCTCCATGTTTACCTACACAGATAGCCTACATAGTTTGTTGTTGTTTTTTTGCACTTTCAGATTCTCTTTTTTTCTGCTGGAAAATAAAGTTTGAAAACAACAAACAACATATTTTTCAGTGCAGGAGTACCAGCCATGCAGTTAGGGGTTCATATAACAACTTAATAAGATCCATTACTTGATTTAATTGCCTCTGGTCATTAAGCCAGGTGCCAGCATTGGTCTCATGCATCACATAATGTGATATATGATAGCTTTACAAGGTGGCAATGAGCCTGGCCAGACAGCTCAGGCGGGACATTGATGGGCACTTGTGTCTCCAGTAGAGAGCCATTGTCAGAGGACCACACACACACTCCTGTCTGCGTGAGATGTTGATGTGTGTGCTGTGTGTTGTAAAGCACCCACACATTGCCTCATATGGGTTTGTGTTCGCTGGATGTACTAGTCAGTTCTGAGGTTAAGGCCCATTTTTGTTTCATTTAGATGAACAGTGACTGGTGTTAACAGTCCAGTCAGGTGCCATTAAACCATTGCAGAGGAGGAAGGTGTGAAAAGATGATGAAGCAGCAGATTTGCCTCAGACAAACAAAAGAGATGAAAATGTGATGGAAATATTGAATTTTCCTTTGTTTCAAGTCTTAATGTGAGAAACATCACATCAGTGGATGTTTACGTGTGCGTGTATAACTTGCAGCATCTGTGGCTGTTGCGTTTCCAACTCAGCCAAGCATGAAAACTCTTCTTTCTTTCTTTTTTTCTCCAAGTTTTGAGTTTTTTTTTTAATGCACAAATTTAAAATGCATTGAAACAGGAGCACAGAATTGCAGTCAGCCCAGACCCAAATGACGGCTCGGCTGCTGAATTTGTTCTAGCACAGCTGTCGTTGAACAGAATACATTTACACTCACAGTTGATGCCAACATGTTTGGAAAAATCACCATCGGTGGAGGAAGTTATTGAGTCTAAAAACATAGGTCTGAATTAACACCCTGATTTTTTGCATTGTAAAATTAATACAACAAAGAACCAAACAGGCCGGACATGCAGGGTGGTTTCTCACCATCTGCCCCATGTAGGCTAATCGCTAAGTGTTTACTCGTCAATCCTTCGTCAACATGTCAGCTGGAATTTGATCAAAACATGATGACTTACTTGAGATTAATGAAAGGGAAATGTATTTCATGAGTCAGAGGCTTGAGGCTTTCACTGTCATGGTGAAGTTGAAGATAACAGCTTAACTGACATCTCGACCTCTACCAGTACGAGGATGCTTTACTTTAGACAAACCAACTATAAATACACACTTTAACAGGAAAGCCTTTAATTTATTATCAAACAATGGCAATTCTAAATTTTCTAAATCTTTGAAAGTGTATTTAATAGTTTCTAGATGTGGATCAGTCAGGCAGTCGCTAGTCTTAAGACACTAAGGATAAAACATAAGGATGTATCATGCAACATGTGCAGGATGTGATCTTTGGCTGCATTTTTCAATTTCAGTTCTTTGTGTAACTAGGCACCTATGTTTATCATTGTGCCTGTGTGTTCCTCTGTCCTCTCATTTAATCCCGGGTTTTTCCATATTGTCTTGCTTTTTGCAGTGTAAACCGATCCGTGTGTGTGTGTGTGTGTGTGTGTGTTATGTGCCAGATTTCGGTGCCTCCCCTCAGCCAGCACATGTCAGTTTAGGACAGCATCTGCTCCCCGAGAGCAGCTGAATGAGCCGAGCAGAGGCCAGAGTGTGTACGAATATATCAGTGGAATCAGGTGACAGAGGCAGGTGACTGTGAAGGCAATAGAAAATGCATCTCTGTGAATTAGAGAGTGTGTGGTGGGGGGGGGGGGATATGGCAGAGAAATACAGAGAGAGAGAGCAGGGAAGAGTCAGACCTCGTAAATAAAAAAAATAAAAATAAATGTGAGCTGAGGGAAGAGAAAGACGAGTCAGAGCAACAAGATAGCGAGACAAGCTGCAGCTATTTTTAAAAAAAGAGCATTCAGCTGAATAAAACATTACCAGGCTGCAGTCCAAATTACCAGAAATCACAAGGCAGGCGTGAAATAGCCATGTCAAATTATAGCAGGCTTGTCACATATGTTTTGTTTTTTAATGACACAGAAGCTGGACTATTTTCACATGCAATTTCTCATATGCTGCACCAGAGAGACCCCCCCACACACACACACACACACACCTCCTGCCCCCACCCTCATCCAGTGTGTCAGGCTTAACGAGCATAAAATGTTGTTTGTGTTGCACAGTATCAGCTGCCTATTAACTGTCACGTGCGACAAAAACAAAACACTGTTTGGAGCAACGAACGGATCAAAGGCAGTTAATAGTGTGTGAATTTTAGCAATCGTCTCCTGTTTCACACTTGGCCCAGTTCCTAGCCTAGATGTGTCTCAAGTGTGTCTCTGCGCTTTATATATTCCAGAGAAAATGATCCTCGTCATCCTCACCACCATCATCAGCAGTGGCATCTGTGACTAATTATGCACACGCTGTAGTCTACAGCCTAGGTCTGTGCCTCCCAACGTGTTTTTGATCTGATGTGCCCCAGTAGCCCTGTCACATGAACTCCTTCACCTCCTCCTTTGAAATGATTTTCTGCTGGATCATATATAACATTATCAATTATATAGCTGTGAATATTACTAACATTACTTGTGGTCATGTTGGTCAAGTTTGTGAGTGGCACAACCAGTTCCCACTGTTTACTTTTAGCTAACTATTTATCTAGTTGGCTAGCTAGTTATTTAAACTGTTTATCCACTACTATACCGCTGTTTCAAATGTTACCTTGAAAAAGCTTTTATTTTAATTGTTTATTAAATACTCCTATACTATTCCTATACTAGTTAGCATGTACACATTATTTTTTGCTTGCTGTTAGCCTTTCTCAAATCGATTATTTTAAAAATAAGTAGCTTTTTCAACTGTTATCAACTAAAATAACTTTTGCTAACTGTTAGCTACCTCTGTACTTTTAGCCAAGTGTTTATCCATTAGCTATTTCAACAGGTTATACATTAACGTTGCTATTTCAATTTTTATCTTAAATGTGTTGCAATTTAAACTGTTTATTCAACAGTTTTAGCTATTATTTATCCAATAACTTTACTTTTATTTAACTGTTTGAGCTGTTCTTACTTTAGCCTTTTCTAAAACCATCACTGACAGTTAGGCTACTTTGAGCTAACTAAATCCATTTGCTATTTCAACTGTTTATAACTACATTTCCTCCATTACTAGCTTATCAAATTCATTCTAAACATTGTTGAGTAACATTTAACTCCCAAATATTTAGCGATTTTGTTTATATTTTACATTTCCACAGCTTTACGCTAACCATCCCTGTGATAAGCTGCTCATCTGTTAGCTTCAGTTAGCTAGGCTACTATCCATAAGCTATTTCAACAGCAGTGTCTTACAAGATAATAGGACAAGCTGGTTGAGCAGTCCTATTATTATCCTGTATATATATATATATTTTTTTACTTAATGTGTTTATCATTCCTGGCAGAGACAGGCAGGTATATTTTGCGCTCCGGCCAGCTGTTTACCACTGGGAATTTGCATCTATTCCCCAAAGGAGCCGTTTAAAATTCCCATATCGTATTACACCCCTCTGTTCACTCTTCCTCTCCACTCTTACTCTCATCGTGCCAACACAGGCACACTTTTAAAGCAGATAACCCAAATGGAGCTCTTGAAACAGATACGTCTGTTATTTGAGTTGACCTCTTAAAAGCCTGGCGAGAAATCCCACCTCGGAGTTCCTACATTAGCAATGACTACAAATTAAAGACTTCCTGCCATCTAAATTAAGTTTTAAAGCTTTAAACGCATCTCGACATTTTAAACAGACCTTTTCATGAATTTAGTACAGCGCAGAGAGTGAGTTATGTGTTCAAAATCCCTATTTCCCTGCAGTTTTATTTCTTAAACTTTCATCTTCTTGCTTCATTTCCCTTTATATTTCATCCTTGGTGTCCTCCTCTACTCTCTCCTCCTCCCCCTCGCTCTACTCCTGCTCCCTCATTGTGTACAGTATCTGTGTGAACCTCACTTGTGCCTTAGTGCAGCTGTGTTGTGAGTTTTAAAACAAATCTGTATCAACTGTGTATCAGGTACATAAATCACGTGATTTATTTAATTAGCCAACTCTCCCAGAGATCTCACTCTCCACATGGAATGCCTTGCTTACTGACCTCATGGAAAACTGCAGCCTGCCAAGGTTTCCTCTCATATCCCCTAAAAAGGAACCTAAGGAGTACGTTTGGAAATAGATCCTGATAGGGATTTTTTTTTTTTTCACAGTGAAAGCAAAACATTAGACTACGATGGCCGGACACACACAGGCGCAGATTGGTAGGATTGAAATGTGTTGCATGTGTGAGTGTTGTGGGTGTATTATATGTCGATGAGAGGGTTTTTACTACACGAAAGACAAGTTCAGGGCACGTGGCAGCCGAGTCACAGCTCTCTGATCTAACCCCTGGTCGCTTTGGTCTTCAGGCTTGTGATGCTTTAGTGTTAGGGCCTCAGCTGTGTGCTGGATGAGAGCACATGCTCCCAGGCCCGATTTGGAGCCCACACAGGGGTAACCGAGTTAAAGTGAACCCAGACAGACGCTTTGCCAATGTGCTGTCTCCTCTGGCGTTACATCAGATTGCTTGTGATGAATACATGCCGTATCCCCCTCTTTATCCCTCTCTTGTACCGGCTGGAGAGGCTCCTTGCTCACTGTCGTTATAATCAAAGTTTGATTAGAGAGATTTTTCTTACGATTTTACAATCTGCTGACGGTCACAAAAGGACAGTGTAGAAGCTGACATAACTGCAAGTATTAAACATAAAATACATCCTCGCAAAGGCCAATATACCACATGTAGTTTTTTTTTTTTTAATTACTCCAATATCATACACCAGTAAAACATCCTAATATGTTATACTTTACACTTTTACCTCCTCAGACACACATTCATACACCAACAGCAGTGAGCTGCCATGCAGTACAATGAATCATCATCATGGCTGATGACATTCAGCCTCAAAAATTACTAGGTTAGGAAAAGGAAATGATGGTGGTTTAGTTAAAATAGACCACTTGGGAAGTTAGAAAATGATTATGGCCATGGTTGAATGATACCACTATTGACAATATTAGCATTTGCTGCAATGACTTTAGCCTTTGATTCTGTTCACAAGATTGGAAAACTTTAAAAACAACTTTGGTTAAAGTCTTACTGTAGTTTGTCTGTCTTCACTGGAAAAAACAACAGTACTAGTCATTTGTTCAACCTTTGCTTGTGTTAAAACAACATGGAGAATTACCAATATGAACAATGTCTGACGGCAGCAAAAGTGACCGCTGCAATAATAAACAAAAAATGTAGTAATAATCCACTCCTCAACAGAGATTTATGCCTTCCTGCTGAAGTCTAAACTTTATGAACCAGTGCATACTCTTTTTTTTTCTCCACCTCTTTTTCTGACCCAGTCGTTTTCTTTGGCTAAGCCAAACTTAAGCTTATGCAGGGAAGTGGTTGATCAGAAAAAAAGTTCAAGGAATCATTTATAATGGTTTTTGGAGGCAGTGACGACTTGTTGATTTAGTACGTCATTAGTGGGCAAATCAGAATTCCCTGAAAACATTACATAAAAGGGCTCCGTTGACTTGTAGCGAATGTTTCAGGACTAATTCATTTGATTATCCATGGGTGCTAACATATCCCAGATCTTGCTACTCACCATTTACCTCTATATTAGTCCAGTCCTAATGACTAATACATAATAAGCGTGTAACTCTGCAAAAACAAATGAAACAGCTGTGCTGCTGAGACCATAAATGTTGATATTTTTCCGTAATAAAAAGTATTCCTAGAATTCTTTGCTTTCACGGTCATTACATGGACATTACACAGCAGCTGTCAGCGAGGCCTTGTGGGTCAAAAGCCGGACGGAGTAATGGAGGGAGGTGGAAGAGCCAGAGCTGCGTTTCAGTGCCTGAATAAACAATCCTGGGGTCGTCTGGAGTTTGAGGTGTCTGTGATGGAGAATGGATGGGGTTCTGTGGGTCCACATACTAGATAGAGGTACGGCGCATGTCGTGGGAAATTCAGAGTCTTTACTAACTTTTACACATTGGGTGTCATCCGTGGAAACACTTGATGCGCCTTGAATTGGACAAGAATTACAGTTTGCCAGGTCATGTAATGATATCTTTGGCCAAGCGTAGCTGGAGATGAAAGCGAGCTGTGGGGAAGGCATGCTGGGAAGCAGGAGTGGGCTGCTGCTCAAAGACCGCCCGTACCAAACAGATGACATGGTCAGTGTTTATTTGCACGTTTGTACAGAACATTCCCCTCCGATCTGCACGGTATTGTAGGGATGGCGTAAACGCAGATAAGAATGACGTCACGCAGGGAAAGCTGCTGTGGCCACCTGTACGCTGGAGAACTAGGCCAGCCATATACGGCTGGATGTGGTGATAGTGCGCAACACCTCAGAGCACTCTTGGGATTTGCAAAAGGAATTTGTTTACTCACCACTACAGCGATACACACAGACAGTCACGTCCTCTCAAGGGAACCATAAATTATCGCAGCTATTGACGTTGCTGTTCGTCAGATGGATTTCTTAACTAGCTGCTGATGTGAGGACACACAAAAGGTTCTTATCATTCTCATGGAAACATCAATAATCTCCAACAAATGCTGATCCTCCTCCAGGAGGTGTTCATTTTATACGACGCAACGTCAGTATTTCACACTCTAGAAAGTGAGGGGGCATGTCCTTCACATCTTCAAAGTCTTGTCTCACTTGGTTTCATGGTTTTCTTTGATATATCCAGTCAAATCTCATTAAACTGTGTCCTCGTAGTGTATATATATAACTGCCATAATCCAGAAGCTCTTGTTGTCAACAACAGGAAACAATTTTATCCAATGTGTTATTTGCTGTATCAATGTAAACATATAAATGTAGGGAATAACACGATATTTTTTGCCCTGTTTGAGTTTCCATTTCGTTAATGCTGCTCTCTAAGGAATTGATTTCTTATCCTCTCAAGGATCTACAGGAGCAGTGTTAGGATTCACACTATCACTTTCACCCTACACTTACATTTTATTGTCAGCCTGAGTTTGCAGGGCAATGCAAGTTTATTTATGTAACGCGGCGTATACACTTGGGCAGTTTCAAAGCTTCATGATGTTCACCAAGTGGCATATATCTACACCCAAGAGTCCATGATGTTATGGCTCCACCATTACATCAAATGGAAATATTCAAGATGAGCCATGCATATATGCTGACAGACGTTTTACCTAAGATGTTTATGTACTTTAGAATAAAGTTATTCAGGCTCGCAATAAAGGAATAAAAGCAAACATGAAGAAAAAGAAAATAAATATATTCAAATATAAATAAAAACATGTCAAAAAGCTTTTAATAAAAGAAACTGAATGAAACTAAAAAACACTTCTTTCTCCTTAAAGTAAGTTGAGAAGATACATCCTTTAATTATCCCTGTGTAATTATGCAAAGACAACACAATCCGGCAGGCTACTGTTTTCACCTTCGCCTCTCAGTCTTGAGTGAAACCCTGCACCACACACACACACACATACACACAGCGATGAGTGCATTATTCAGCGTGGCACTGGCTGGTCTCCATGGTGTAGAGATGTCTGAGGACATTATCAGTCACCACTGAAGCCCAGAGAGAGAGAGAGAGCAGCTCTGCCACCAGCATTTCTGTTACCGAGTCTGCATGTCCTGAAGTTTCCTCTCCAGAGACTCGGTTGAGACTTTCCATCTTGTTAGACATATAATATGTGTTTATATAACATGCCAGGTTTCATAACATGATTTGTGATCCTGCTGTGGCACGCATCAATTATTTGTATTTTATTTCATTTGGGGAAATATTTGTGGTCTTTCTCTTTTCTCTTCCATATTGTAGACATTTGCATTGAGTTACCTTTATGTTTTCATACGAAATCCATACAAACTGGCCTCTGATAAACGCAGCCCCTCTTTGACAGTCCTAACCCATTAGTTGTGGTGATGAATAGGTTGCACTCCTCATCTTGTTGGCTCGCTAATTAAAGATACTGGAGTCCTAACAGCCACATTATGCCATTCTTTGATGTATTTTCAAAGCCTGTTTTTTTTTTTAACCATCCCAGCCTAATTAATCAGTATAATGAAAGATTTTGATGCAGTGGGTGATGCTGTGTTTTAGAGGCAAGGAGCTGTCATCGCCGCAGACAAACTTACAATCACGGGACTAAAAAGGCTGAAATGGCAACCAACACTGATGATGTGATTTGCATTGCTGCAGAGTTGGAGGACATCAGACATTTAATTTAGAGGATCTGAATGAGGGTTAATGTAGCAGAGCAGTGAATAAAGCTGTGTGCCCATCTGCTATGGGAGGATTAAAAATGATGAAATGAATTAGATGGTAAAAAAAAAAAAAAGTGACACAGTGGGATTGAAGACTTGGAATTATCAAATCTCTGAGTTACAGGACATTGGCAGTGTTCGGGAACGGTAACGATATCATAAGGGAATATTTGTTCTGTGTAAAATGATTTGTTTTGAAGCATTTAAATTAGGACCAGCCTGTTGCTGGAGTCATTAGCGTGAATGATTGGTTGTAAATTATGATTCAGTAATGGGAGGCAGAAGTGAGGAGGGTGCACCTGTGTTCAGCTGACATTTATAAGCCTCATCTGCTTGTTAGTTTTGCCTAATAAGTCTTTTAAAGGCTCTTATCGCCTTTCAATGCTATGCAATTTTCATATTTTCTTTCACATGATAATTACAGGAATTAGGTTATGAGACAATCAGCCTCAGGTTGCGGCAAAGTCTTTGATACTGCTTTTATATGCTGCCACAATCCTTACACAAATTGACAATCTGAGCTAATTTTAGAGGGAATTACTGTTTCCTCAAGAAAGAAAAAAAAAAAACCTGATAGCCTGTAATTTCCCAGATGTCTCCTCTCTCCTTCTCTCTGTCTATCCATGAAATATGTGCAAATAGTTGCAGCCATTCCCACATAATGACACCACTATTTTGCAGCCAAACGTGTTCAATATTAATGCTTCAGCCTCAGCCAGCCGGCGCAAGAGTCTGGGGTTCTTCGCACGTCAATCAAACCTCTGCAGCCCATTGTTATTTTCACCTTTCAGAGCGATGAGGCTGCACTTTTTCCTCTGCCAGTGGCAATGACTGTAATCCATGTAAACAGAGCAAGCAGCCCTCGTGGCTTTTTTTTTTTCCCTGCGTGCCAGGACGAGACGTGGAGACGTCCTGTCTCATGATAACTTTGTCACTGTTGTGAGGGTGGGGGTGGGGGTGGGAAAAGTTTGGGGAGGAGAGGAGAGGAGGGGAGGATGAGCTTGTCATGTGGACCTCTGTACTCTCCCTCACACACAGCGGCAGCGGCAGGACTGCTGGCCTTGTCGCCTCCGGCCCCTGCGTCTGCTGTTGACGAGCGGCGCTGTCACTCTGGTCGTCCCCACGTCTCGATAAGCTGCTCCCTGCTGCTGACAGCTCCTGACAGGCCTGCAGCTCACAGCCTCTGTGCTCACCTGAACACACTGTCCCACTCACTCCACAATGAATGAGTAATAAGTGCATTTACCCTCTTTTACTTACAGGTGAAGAGCTACCTCTCAGAGGGAGATTTTATAGACTCACACTAAGGAGGAAATGGTGCAATCTTCCTCAAAATGTAGAAGTTCGACGTTGCCAATTGTAATTCACAGCACAACCTCTGTTGTTCTGGTCTGAACAGTGTCTTATAGCTAGATTTAGGGCTAGGATTTGTTTGTGTGTGTTTACTCTCCAACTCTTCTCTTTTGTGCCATGATTTAGTGTGTCAGATGAAGTTACACTGCTTATATGCCTCATTTAGAGTCTGGTTTGTTAATTTCTATGAGATTTAACTGGTGACGAAGATGATTTTTGCAGTCAAAGTTATTGATCTGATCTAACTGATTTGACTAGCAAAAGAAGAAGATCTCAGCCTCACCCAAAACAAAAAGTGCCAATCATGTATCTTCACAGCAGCCATTCTGACTAAACTTAATGTAAAAGTGCAACTTTCATATAAATAAGATCAGTATTTAGGACATAAACGAGACTTTCACCTTACGTTGAACACAAACTACTTAAGAGAGAACAGCACAAATAAACATGATGAAAATGTGTTTTCGTCCTGTATCACCATTTCTATTGGACTGAACCTGAACTGTGAAGTCAGAAGTAATACTTATACACGGTTGGAGCAAATGCAATCTAAGCCTGCAGTGCTTTAAGTGAATTCAATGAATGATTAAATATGTATTAAAGAACCAGAACCACATATATTCACAGAGCTGAGCTGAAATGTGGTGGGACAGACTGGACTGCATATAGTCTTATGCATTTTTGATAAGTAGAATCCACTGATAAAAAAGTGGCAAGTGATTAGTCATAATAATAATAATAATAAAAGTCAAAAGGAATGAGTGTGGTTTGTGTTGTAGGCAGTTGTTACTGTTGAAAGGTGGGGGTGGGGGGCAGGTGGAGTAATTCAACAGATAATACTGGGAAAGCTATTCTCAATATAAACTGAAATGTACGCTATATTTTTAATATTTTCTCTAGCTGTTGAACATCCCCTTCCTTTCAGTCTACTGCCACTCTATCTTTATGCACAAGTGAACCTATGACATACACTATATTACAGCACAGATTGCTTATTTGTATTTTCTGTGCATATTTGCAGGAAAATGAAAGTTTAACAATGTACTGACTTGCCAGCTGTTTGATGAATACGCTGAAAAAGTTCAAAAACATGGCAAACATTTCAAGTGACATTGACTTTTTCCACTGAGCACTTCTTTAAAATATCTAAAAAACATTTTCTGTGGCTGGACTCATCCACAGCAGCACATTGTTGCTAGATTTCTGTGCCAACGCTCCTGGCTGCTCAGCTAAATTGACAGGGCGCCGATCCAAATCTGGTGCAGTTAATATACACGGCTGTAGATAAGAAACCTCACACAATCCCACATCAAATGACTTGTATCACTTTGAGGGGTTTGCTGAATTCATGTAGCAGAGCTGCCAGGATATAGAGTAAGTATCAGATAATGAATGTGACATTCAAGGTCATCATTTGTCTGGAGACCCAGTCTCTTAGATTTAGGGTTGAAGTTCAGGGGTCATGTTTTGACCTTAGTCGCTCTTGGCTGACAGACTTGGGAGTGCCCCAGACAGGGTTAATGTTATCGTCCTTTTAATCTGAACAGAGAACTAATCACACATCTCATCTCATTAATGAATAAGATCAATTTCGTTGTTGGGATAAAACAAAAAACTCCGAACGGCGAAGCAAACTGTCTCTGTGCATAGTGAAAGGGGTTGTGTTTTTCCTTCCACAAATAGATACATCAATTGTAAGGGCTGTCATTTTGGCAGCACAACTGGGAAAGCTTTAAACAGATTTGGCACCAGACAGACAGATGGCTCAACCGCATGGATCAGCGTGACAATAAAACCAGAGCCCAAAGAATCAAATCAACCCCCAGAGTAATTACATTCTAACTATTGGTCAACCTTTTCCATTTGCTGATCCCATTGTTATCAGGGACATCATCTCTCAGCTCCTGTGAGCAACAGGTCCGCTGGTGGAGAATTTATTTCTGGTGGTAATGATGTTGTATGGGAGGAGGGCTCATATCCTCCGGGACAATAAGAGTGAGAGGAGGATGTTATGAGACAAAAGGTTGACACTTAACCTGAAATATGCCAGAAGGAAGATCAAATCCATCCTGAAATTCATGAGCTCCCCGCCATGAGTGCATACACAATCGCTCCGTGAGTCATGGCCTTATCTGAAGCTGGCCGTGAGCACTCCATAGTATTCTCCAGGGGGCCATTTTGGTAAATGCAGACGTCACTGACAATGTGTTTATACGCCAAGTGGTTTATCAGCCATTATCTGTTTTATGGGGGGGGGGGGTGAATGGAAAATCCTTCTCTGAACTCTGGCATGACATGCTCTGTGCTATGACGTTCATTCATTAACTAATTAGTTTCACAGGATTTTTTATTTTTTTTATTCAACTTGAATTCTTCTTTTTTTTTTTTTGTTCGTTCAAACGGCTCAATACACAAACTGCACTGCCGGCTTCTGCTACGATGCTGTAGGCGTCTCCTGATGTGAGGATTCAAAGGACTGCGGCATAAAGAGCAATTTTATTACACAAACAAAATAAGGACCAATAATTGCAGCCTATCCTATGGTGTCCTGTTTATTTGATCTGGAAAAAACATAGAGGACTAATTAGGTGCAAATGTACTCATTAGCTGAAGCCACTCCACAGAGCGATTGGGTCAATGAATTATTCAAGCTCTCTCTCCCATACACGACATCAATACTTGGCCATTCCTGCCACACTGCTGTGCATTCTCATCTCCAATTGCATTCTGCCGCTGTGAAATGAAGAGTCTTTGAATTCATGAGAAGTGCTGCTCAAAGAATACAAATCATTTATATCTGTCTGCTCTGGGTTTGACGATCTTCCCAGCCTGCAGGCGTCTCCTCTCAGACCCCTGTCCTCCGCACTGTAGATTTAATTAGTTCTGCCCCAGTAACCCAGCTCCTTTCTCCTTCTTTCCCTCAGGATATGGCCACGCAGCCCCCAGCACAGATGGAGGGAAGGTGTTCTGTATGCTCTATGCCCTCCTGGGCATCCCCCTCACCTTGGTCATGTTCCAGAGCGTCGGCGAGCGGATCAACACCTTTGTCAGGTACCTGCTCCACCGCCTGAAGAAGTGCCTTGGCATGAGGCACACCGAGGTCTCCATGGCCAACATGGTGATCATCGGTTTCATATCCTGCATGAGCACGCTGTGCGTCGGGGCGCTGGCCTTCTCCCACTTTGAGGGATGGAGCTTCTTTCATGCCTACTACTACTGCTTCATCACACTTACCACCATCGGCTTCGGGGACTATGTGGCGCTGCAGAACGACCAGGCTCTGCAGAACAAGCGGGGGTATGTGGCCTTCAGCTTCATCTACATCCTGACGGGTCTGGCTGTGATCGGAGCCTTCCTCAACTTAGCAGTGCTGCGCTTCATGACCATGAACGCTGAGGACGAGAAGAGGGATGCGGAGCAGAGGGCTCTCCTTGCTCACAATGGTCAGGCGGGCGGGCACATTAACTGCTCTGTGGACCCGGCATCACCTTCCTCCACACCATCCGGTTGCGTTGGAGGGAACGCAGTAGGAGGAAGCGGCGGAGGCGCGGCGAGCAGAGGTCTACGTAACGTTTACGCTGAGGTGCTCCACTTCCAGTCCATGTGCTCTTGCCTTTGGTACAAGAGTCGGGAGAAACTGCAGTACTCCATACCCATGATCATCTCACGCGACCTCTCCACCTCGGACACCTACATGGAGCAGGGGGAGGCTTTTTCCAACCCCCTCCACTCTAACGGCTGTGTGTGCAGCCTGCAGCGTCACTCGGGCATCAGCTCGGTTTCCACGGGCCTGCACAGCATCAACACCTACAGAAGACTGAATAAACGCAGAAGCTCCATCTGAACCGGGAGCCGTCATGCTTTAAGGTCAAGTCCCACTTATGTCCACATGGGGACTGAGTGCCCTCCTACTGTGGTACTAGATTAGCCGTGGACATCAGGGAACACAACTCCAGTCCGACAGAAACACAGTACACCCGATGTTTGCTTCTCTTCTGGCACTGAAGAGCCTGGTGCTGCAGTCTCCAGGCTCCTGCCATGTATTTAACTTCCATTAGCTAAGCACAAACCATTAAGGACTAACATTGTTACTGATGCCACTGAGAAATAACGCTAATGGTCGTTCAAGAAGCATTCGTTACACAAACTCTGAAACTGTTTCTGTTAGAAGACAGGGAGGAAGAAAACCTGTGCAGCTCTCTCTGCACGTCTGAATTCTGATATTAAAAATCACAATATTGAATTCAGCTGTTTCTTTGTTCATAAGACAGAATCTAATGTTCTAATATGAAAAGGGACAAAATACACTGTGAGACATGTTTTTAAGAGGGATATATGGGGTTTATCGAGTGTATATAAAGCCCCGCTAAGAAATATTTTATTGAATGATCTTAAATCCACTTTTTTCCAGAGGGAGTCTTTGGTTGTAAGTATTGAACCCACTTCAAAATGTGTATATATTTGGACACTTCACTAGTAGGTGTTACTGGGGGAAAGCCTATTTTTTCAGTGAAAGTTTTCAGAAACTATCTCAGTGTCTTCTCCTTGTGTGTCTGTACCTACGAGTTTATGTTCAAGCCAAACGTTCTGATCGGCGTCATGTGTATACCTTCTCTTAATTCAAAAGAAGAATCACGTTACAGGCGTTTCAGAATAAGCAGGTACGGCTTAAATCTCTCGCTCAAGAAGGGGGGACACTCGTGGCCGTCGCAGGGATCGAACCTGTGTGGCGGTGCCTCTAACCACTCGGCCTCCCTGCTGCTCCTCCTCTCAGACCTTATTTTATTTTGTACAAACCACTCTGAATTTCTTTTCCGTTGTTTTTTTTTTCCTCCTCTGCACCAAAACTGTTTTATGTACTCGTTGCTTGTCATATGTTTTCATATAGCACAACTATATTCTGACCTGTTTAACTTAGAGCATGTACGCTCACTTTGTGCATAATAGAGAATCATATCTTATTCACTGCTGCACCTTAGAGACTGTTGTATATGCTTTAGGACACTGGAACACAGTGCACTATTCAATTTTACTTTTAGTTTTTGTTTGTTTGTTTTTTTAAAGGAATCACTTCATGTCTGTTATGGAAATGATGCGCCCTAATTATTAATTCTTGCTTCTGTTGTTAGTCTGAGATATATGAATTAATACTCTGTAATGTGGATGGTTCAGAATAATAGCAGTAAACCTCACTTTAAAAAAAAAAAAGGCCTCAGAGTTTGCACCTCATGCACTTATTGGGGGTATTTGCTCCAACCCCAAACACACACTTGATTCAGCCAACTGGGGTCTTTATGCAGTGTTTATTTTGTTTTACGTCGTAGTCCTCTGAAGAGTACTCTTACATATTCATTGTTTTGTTTCATTTTGTTTTTTTGTTTTTGTTTACTTAACAATGTCTGAATATGTTAGTCACACCACGTTAACTCCAATCACGTTTTCATCTTTTTTTTTCTTTTCTACTGGAACCTCCTTATTAACTGCAATATGCCTGTTAATGTTGTCCAGCATTTCTCAGCAATTGATGGAGGGGCTGTGGTTCAGCTATGTGTGTGGCTACACATTTAAAGTATGTTTTTTTTCTTTAACAACAATAAAATATGGTTTAATTTAAAGTAATAATTCATTTGAGGTGTGGTGGTTTATCTTTAGTTTACAAGAAAATACCTGGGGCACCTATAAATGATTTCTCACTCCAACTCTTTTCCAAATGAATGGATGAATTAGTGGTTACATAAGTGTTGCTTTGTCTTGTTGTAGATGTAAACAAAGAGCTCAGAATTGATTTTTTTTTTTTCACCTTGAGGAAAATCTGCTAAAAACAGTCAAATTAGTCTGCCATGAGAATAATTTGATTTAAACAAGAATCTATTATAAGTGATGCTGTTATTGGGAGCAGACTATGACTCTGCCCATCCTGTCTGCAAACACATGTGAATGTCTGATGGGAAAGAAAAAAAGAATTCATTCAAATTAAAACAGCAGTGGCCCAGCAGAGACACTACAGCTCATAGTGAGTGAGTGAGTGTGTGTGTGTGTGTGTGTGTGTGTGTGTGTGTGTGTGTGTGTGTGGTCTGACTGCTGTTGGTCACTGTGTCTGTACAATGTTGTATAGATTACAGGTGAAGTGAGTATTTGCGGTTCTTTTTACTGTCAGAGGATTAATGTCAGACAAACTGCATTCGCCTGCCAAATTCGTTGCTCTACTCTTTTTCTCAGGTGTGGATAATTGCTTTTTAAAAACATACATTTTGATGACACTTTCCAGCAAACGTGACATGGAACAATCTGAATAGTCTCATTTTGTTGATTATCATATAATCTACACTGTATTATTTCTTTGTGCTTTGATTTCTACAACAGGATTTGCTTTTATGCTTTTGTAAATCATAGGAAAATGCTATAAAGCATGTAGCATAAATACATTACTACCTCAGTAAATGAAGCCTATTTTGTGGAGTGAAACCGTTTGGACATTAACGCCACAAACCTTTGGATTCCTCCTCCACTGTGTCACCACTGCTGTCATCACGGCTAACTTTTCACTCGGGCCTCGATGCCTGGTTATGTAACCAAAGTTAGGATGAGGTGGCTCTGTAAGTTTACTCACCCCTTTATGATATCTATTATATAACTGTCACAGTCGCACCTTTATAGCTCCAAACCATGAACTCTTCCGCTCCACTTCCAAGGAGAAAGTTCCCAGACGATCAGCTAAGATCCCAGCGTCCTTCATTGCATTTCATCACTCAGCCTGCGAGGCCTGACCTGTAGCAACACTCACACAGTTCAGCAGCTACACAGCGTTTCTCTACAGCTCATCTTTAGCTTCACATCATCTGTCTCTCTGATTTATCAGAGCGCCACATGCTCACAGAAACACACACAAGCCATGTGTGTGAGAAGGAGTAGCAGCCTGCAGAGCTTCAGGAATTTCCTCAAGATTTAAGACAAGAAATGCACGGTAATGTAATGATTTAGAGTCAGATCAATGCACAGCTTAACAGTGCAGATGATACATACTGTATTATCAGTGACATGAGGAATGTGGTGCTGGTGTTTTTAGTGCATTCGTGGCACAGAGGTTTGAGAGATGGTTGTGCTCTAATTGGAAAGTCAGTGGTTTGATTCGATATGTAAACAAGCAAGATAAAGACAAAGTATCAGGATATATATGGTACTGATGTGCTGTATGAATATGGGAGAATGTGATTTGTAGAAGCACAGTGTGTGGTTATTTACACTAGAATATATATATAATAAATGCTGTCCAACAGAAGCTCTTTTAGGTTTGGTGACTCTGTATGGCATGACTCAACACTGATGGAGTTCCTCATGGAGGCATTTTTGGCCCGTTGCCTTTTTTGTTAGACCATGCATTTGATGTCAGAACATCAAATTTCTACTTGACTCTTCTTTAATACTCATTATAAAAACACATAAAGTTTCTCCTTCTATAATAACAGGATAAAAGTATTGTCACAGAACAGGCGGCACATGTACTAAACAACTTGATAAAGAGTGGGTGCACAGCTGTATGAGCTACAACATTTATCAAGGATTTAGGAAATGCTGAAATTGAAGGTTAAAATCATCCATTTTCCTCATAGCCACCCATCGATCTGTAAAATTATTATTTCTTTTATAATTTCGTTCTATGCGTTTATGTAGAGACAAACGATGGAAAAAAAAAACTAACAAGGTGTAATTTGTGTCTAACTCAATATAAACTCCAGCACCTTCCTAAAAAGCGCTGAAGCAACACTGGGAGTGTCCTGTCCTCAGTTTCCTCCATTTCCTCCACATCTGTGCTCATTGCAATGTTTGGTCAGTTCATTTACCCCGTGTTGTGGACAGTCATTTGGTTCTGTACCATTCAGCTGCAATGAAATGGCTCTAAAAATGTCAATTTCAGCCCTGTTTAAAAAAAAAAACAAAACACTGATGAGCGTTCCTTTGGGACTGCAAATGTAATAGGAACAAACTACAGAAAACAACAGCAGAAAATAAATAAATAAAGCAAGGACTTGTGGGTTTTAGGACACAAATGACATCTGACAGGCTGCAGCTCTTCATGCTTGAACAGCCAAGCATTACAAAATGAACTGAGGAGAAATCCAATCTGAAGAGATGCCTAGATTAAACCACTTTTGCCGTCTGCTCAACTATAATCAACACCAGAAAATGATGACAACATTGGTATAAATTACAAAGAGATACATGGCTACTTTCTTCAGGCTCAGGCTTTTCCTCACTTCATTTAGAAATCAAGCTTTTTCAAAGAGTGAGAAATAAAATGTAAGTCCATGAATAGACTAAATGTTTCCTGGGCCACTGCGAGTATAGTCATAGTGTATGAAGCACTCTATGCTGCTACTCATGAAACTAAAAAAAGAACATTTCTATCAACAAGAAACCAGCTGGAAATCGTCTTCTTAAAGTGGAAAATCCATACGACACCGAGTAATCAGCATGCTGTCAAATCAAGCCATTGATTCTGAGAGAAGAAGGAACATAAGTGTCTGTAAGTTACAAGGAGGCTAAAAAATGGCTGGCAGGAGAAAACACACGACACCAGACGGAGGCCATTCTTCAAAATATGAGGTATTGTGTCACTATTTTCTTTTACTGATGTTGAACTACCAACCTTTACAAACACAGAATTCTGCATTTTCCCCATTTTTGCTTTTCACTGTTTCTCTTTCATACCCTGAGATTAGCAACTTGTTGAATATACTGTCATTAGTCCACACAATAATCTCTGGGCGAAGTCGTTTTCAGAGGTAGTAGAGCATATTCACAGGAACAAAATGACAGAGGAGAGGACGGCGGTGGTTGTTTAGTGGGTGATGGGTTTCTAATTTTTCCAGAGCCTCCACCTCTGAATGTCCAGTATTCAGTTCCTCTCACATCTCAGTCCCGTTGCACTGCATTAAGCCAACTCATTTTTCACAGGAAGCTGAAAATACGCCTGTCTGCCAGGACCTTTATCTCATGAGCAGAGAATGCCATTATTGCCCTGCTCCACTCTGCACTGTTAATCACACAGAGGAAATGTCTTTTTATGTGCTGAAAACCATCTCTCCCGAAGAAGGCAGCCCGAGTCTGTGTGTTTTCTAAGTGACATGTCAAAATTACAAATTGCACACTTTCCTGTCTTGTTTTTTTCTTGTCAGTCAGTGTGTGCTATTTGATCTTTCCAGCACCCAACCACTTTATTTATTTGCTTTCTTGGGACTGACAGCAAAGAAACACTTAAATGTCAAACTAATTGTCGTCACTCAAGAAAAAAAAGAGAGAGAGATGTCTGTGACATGACAGCCATCAAACAAACCCGCACGTCAATCCCCATCTTTGAAATCGGAATATCTTTCCCTCTCTCTGTGTCTTCCTGTGTTTTTTTATTATTTCTCACTGACTTGTTAGATTTTTCTTTATGTGCTATTCTTTTTGTTTTTGCACTCTTGTCTCTCACATTGCAACTGTTATGAGTGATTGCAATAACCAGTTCAAAAGTAGAAAAAAAAAAAGAAAAGAAAGACACAATATGTCTGTGGAGCTTTTTACCTCACCAAAAGATGACTGTTGACATGTTTCAACCAAAGTGCTTCCTCAGAGCATGAACAAGCTTCTTTTATCTGACACACAGTACATCATGCTTAATGGGTAGCCTACGGTTTATTTGAGTTTGATGATTCGTTCTCAACCTTGGAAAGAGCAGCAACACAACACAAGTTGATACTACTGTCAAATCCCAGACTTGCCTCCACTACAACACTCTTGATGATCTTAATGTCAGAGAAACACCAGGGCTACAAGATGTGGCTGAAACCTTTGGAAACAAGAAGTAAGTTGGACCTTGAGTAAATGAAATTCACTTTTTTGTCTCTTCTCTATTGAAAAAATACTTTGACATTTCAGGAAACCATTATTTGGTTCCTAGTTAAGAGTTTGACATGAGGACTTTCATGTAGCTTACAGCTGCTTGGCTTATCTTAGACTAAAGACTGGAAACACGTTGTGCAGACTAACACCTTTAAAGCTGACTAATTAACATGTTACATCTCTCTGTTTGTTTGTCCCTGACAATCTCCTGTCTTAACACTGAAGTATAACATCTGAATTACTGAGCTTCAAGGTGATGGAAAGATGGAGTTTGTTTCCTTTGGGGGCTACCTGCCTCCACCCCACCCCCACCCCCGATTCCAGGCTTTATGCTGAGCTGAAACAAACAGCTGATCACTGTAGTTTTATATTTATCGTATGGGCAGTAAATGTGTCTGTTCCCCCAAAATGGTGAACTATTGCTTGAGCTAAATTTGAATTGTTTATTCTTCAGTGTTTAGCCACGATAGCAGGGTTAGCATTACTGTTCTGATGTAGCCTCAGGCTGTTTAGTATTACCGCTCTTCTGTCTGCTGACAGCAGCCTTGACTAATGTTGCTGTTGCCATAATATTTTAATGACAAACAGATGTTGATACAACACCAACTCTCATTAACCCTAAAAAGTTGTATAAATAAAGCTAAATCAGAATCGTGACAATGTACACAAACAGCCGTCATGGCTCCCGGTATCTTGTGGAAGAATGTCCAATTTCCAGAGCTGCTCAAATGTGATTTTTCACTATCAGCACAGCAGAATACATGAGCTGTGATCTCACTGAACTCTTGCTCACTCAGCAGACAAAAAAAAAAGCTCCTCACCTCGCACTCTTTGTTCGCCTGTCTGTCCTTGAATTTCAGCTTTATTCACTTCAGACTGCATTAATGACAAGAGACGGGAAAGGATCTAAGTTGCCAAGACATACTTTCAAAAAAAAAAAAAAAGATAATGTGTCTTAAATGGAGCTATTAATGGACTCTCTAAAAATCATACATAAAAAGAGTGTGAAAACATTCTGCAACTAAAATCAATACATAACGATGACGCTGTTTCTACAGTAAGTGAAACATGTTCAAACCTGTCTCTCAGTCGGGATAATTTCACTTCCCATTTGGTGACATTTAAAGAGCAAGACTTCAGAAAGCTTGGCAGTGTTTTCATTTTCTCCCACTAACACCTGGAGCTTTTCTCAGTCAGCAGATAAAATGTTGGCAGTGTCGTCATGTAACGGCAGGTATACGGCGAGCAGAAAACTTCCTGATAAGACTTCCTCATTCTCGCCTGTTCTCTCTATGTTGCTGCTGAAATGTGAAATTGATCGGGATGAAGGGTGTGCACGGATATTTTGTAAAACATGTAAGCAGTGAGTATGCACGTCAAGGTCAATCAGAGATCTGCTGTAAGGATGATACATTTAATGGCACACTTCCAAAGAAGAAATTTCCATTGAAGTCAGACTCCACTGAGCTTTTCCCATCTTCATTTTATACCTAAATCAAAAGGACATGCTAGTTCAGAGCGGCTGGCGTCCACCTTTGAGATCGGCTCTAATGTGATTATTTTAACTGACGTCAAATGAAAATGGCATCCAGCAACAGGGATGCTGAGGAGGGTCTCATCTTATGTGATGGTCTGACATTAGTGGTGTTACATAACTGTGACCTCCAGCTCTGCTGCCATCGAGTCTGCTACAGTCCCCCACCCCCACCCCCTCCACCAACCTCCCATATCCTCAGTAATCATTCTGCATGCATGGCTTCAGACACAAGCCCAGCTTTGCGACCAAACAAGCTGTTGACACTTGCTGAGATGTTCTCCTGATCAGTTGATGCCGTCGGCTGAGACGAGAACGAGCAGGGACACGAGCCACAGCCAGAGAGCACAGACTGCAGGCCATGTTACTGCTTTCACTGCAAACACTGATGTGAGTTTGTGGAGGAAATATAAACCTGGGTCAACTATGGTCTCCTAACATAAAGCTGCTACTATTATATTGAAGTACTTATTATTTTTGTAGGTGTTGATATTAGCTTAGCCTAGCATGAGGACTGGAACATCTGTAAGCAACAGATTCAGCTCAGTGGCCACAATATAACTCACGTCTGCGCAAAACAACCAATATGATATCAATAAATCATACACATTCATGTTTTGTTCTTCTGGCCTAAAGGTCAAAAGTTGCACTTCTTCATAAGGCCACTAGAGGTCGACTCCAAAAGTGAGTCAATCCCATAGGCTCACGTGTTAAAACGGACACCGTTACAGCAGAAATAAACATGTTTACAGCCTGGTACGAACACAACTGCTCTTCAGAAACCTGTGGATGGCAAGTCCATCTGTATTTACAGTGTATGTGAAGCCCTGGCAGCCCAAGCGTAGAGACCAACACATGGGGTCACAAGACAAATCCACGCAGTGACAAGATAATTAATTTGAACAATATTTGTTATAGACTTAATGTTATTTTTTTATTTTCTTTTTGAATAAGTGGTTAACTTTATCTCTTAGCTGGACTAACACCTAGTTAACTGGTAGACAGATGCAGCCAGTGAGGTCAGGTGACAAACAGCTCCATTTTGAAGGGTCAAAGGCCAAAAAGTTTTGGACGCACTTCTTTAACACATCCCATGTATAAATGAAGAGTTACAATAAGAAATCTGCCATGATGTAGGAAACATTACACACAGTTGAAGTTGTTCTACTTTGAAGACACACCGTGCACTGCTCCTACTAAACCTTGTCAGGACTTGTCAGTGAAGCTGAACTTGTGTAACTCACTGACTGTTTATTATTGCCTTGAAGAGCCAGTGAGGCTGCGCTGGAAAGTCCTGAAGACCCCGAAATCTCTGCAAACTTCAAACTGTTTAAATCAGATTAGAGTCTGAAAATGTGTACCGACTACAGAACAACCAAATAAACTGAGCGCATGTGTGTGTGTGCATGCTGCTGTTCTTCTCTCTCTCTCTCTCTCTCTCTCTCCTTCTCTTCATCCTTCACTCTCCTTTCTGCTTGTTCTATAATCTTTTATTTATACTAAACCATGTTGTTTCCCTCTCTCTCTGTAAATGTGCTACTGCCGTCTTGGCCAAGTAAGACATCCTTTGTCCCAACAGACTGAACCTGGTGAAGAAAAATGGAATAAATAAAGGGGTGGGAAAAATATATAAGTTCACGCAGACACCTCCATGTGGAGTCCCATGTGAGACCTGAAGTGTCTGGTGTTAGATCATCGTGGATCTGTGGTCAGAACAAACACATTACTAATGGGTTTTTGCCAGGTTGATTTGATAGAGCAGCACTGGAGAAGGACAATCAAACGAGAGATTTATAGCCATCAAACATCAAAAAACATGCAGCTCCCACATCAGTACAATCTCACAGTACAGATCAGTAGCAGAAGGCCTTGTATTCATTTTAAGATTTCCACCTTTAGAAGAATTCAATCACAGGGATCTTATCTCCTTCTTACCTATTCCTTCTGAGACTTATTCTTTCTTCAGTGTCACAGCGCATTGAGTTCAAAAGTGAAACAGCAACACCCACTTTCTACAAGAGTAGACAGAGCTTCAGGGAGGATCTGTCACACGTCAGACCGAGAACCTCATCTCTGCTTTGACAGCCCCCCAAAAAACAGTTCATATTTTCCATTGTTTCTTAACATCCTTGCCACATGTCTTCGATAGACTCAGGTGAGGGAAAAGAGACTATGTGCATCTGAAACAGTAGCATCCTGACAAATTGTATAAGGACAACAAAACCTTGAGATCAATGCCAAGTAGATCAACACATGCCAGAACGATCGGGAATCCCTGCTCAGACACAAGCTGCTGCGAGCTGTGGCTGATATCAGAACTTGACAGTAAACAAAAATACTTCGGCTAGGGGCACAGAGACAAAAAAAATAAGAACTGGACTAAGGTGTGTGTAAATGATTGAAATAGGTATCACATCTCGGCCTCCATGGCGCAATTTCAATTGTGCCCTTTTAATCTAGAAGGAACTGCTGAGAGCCTTGGAAATGTTTCTGACTTCAGCATGGATTAACATCAAATCTGCAGTGCTGCTCCTGTGTCACTTGTGATTAGGTGTCCTCCAAGAAGATCTGCAGGAAATTTTGCCAGGCCCTCCGTATACCCCCGCACACCCCCACCATGTCGTGAAGCTCTTTGACGGTTAGATAATCAGCCGAGATATGAGCTGAAGTGATTGTTGTGAAATCCATACACACCGATGGTGGATAACGGCAAAGGCTGTGGTGATGATGACTGAATACTTAACTCATCATTTATAAAACAATCTTCCTACATTGATACTAATAGGTATGAAATTTATAAATGGTTATGAATGTTTAACTCGGGTATTAAGCTCATCTACAATAAAATATCCATTAACACACTCACTAACCTTCAGTGCTAAGTCTCATTCGTACTATGTGTCAATCATTACATGTATTAATATACATCTGAACAGCTTGTTAAACATTTACCTACACTTTATGAATGGTCTAACGAACCATGACATCTCCTAAATAACTGGTCTGTAATTGATATAATAGTTGATTTATAAATGCTGAAACCATTATCTATTAAGTAAAATAATACAAATGTTAAACGCATTAAAGATGAGCTTATTAATCAAGAAATATAGATTAGAAATTGTTAACTAATGCTTAATAGTGTGTGGTTAAGTTAACAGCTGTTAATACCAAAGACTATGTAGTATAGCAAAACTTGCACACCTCCATTTAACTAATTATACAATGAAATAACTACAAACCTCTAGAATTTGAAAGGTTTGTCTATGAAAATGCTGAATAATTTCTTTTAAACCAAAAAGCGGTGGCTTTATCCTGCACTGGATTTCTCCACTGGCAGTGGATACCACAGTGATCTGCTCCGCTCTCATAGATGCAGCTGATTAAAATGCTATATAGTCGGCGTATGATTGATCCAAACTTCACTAAATCTGCTCTCCTGAGTACATTAATGTCAAGGGGGCTCGATTTGAATGGAACGTGAATAATAAACAAGGGCAGTGCAAATCCCAAAGAGGTGATCAGAGGGCGGATTTTCTGTCTGAAGAATACTTTACATTTCAGATCTCCTCTCGTGAAATCCCTCATGGGGATGAGATGCTTAATAATTTCTCTAAGGCCACATGTGTGTGTGTGTGTGTGTGTGTTTGATGGCCTCTTCAGGCCACGCGGGAACTGAAGAGTGCACCAGCTCCTGCTCCTAGCACACTGAGCACCACTGGAGAGCGATTGTGTAACCAATGACAGCCCTCAGCGGCTGATGCATAATCACGACAACTGTCCTGGTGTGCTGCTGATACAGTAGATAATAGTTAGAGAGAAGACGAGCGGACAGGGAAGACAGTGGGTCACAGGTCAGGCGTGTCTGCGTCAGAGGTTTTGTCATATTCTAATGAAGCCTAACAAAGCATATAATTAATATTTTGCAAAGTCAACAAAAAAAGTTACTGAATCAAATAAAAGGTCACAAGATACGGTTGAGGAAACGCACACTTGGGCAAGATTTTGTGGCTTCTCAGACTGATCGTACTGCCCTCTTTCCTGCAATGATTTTCATTCCCTGGTTCAGTCCTCTGTAATTTGACCACATTAGTTTCTGTTCTGTATTTGCTGTGAAGAAGCTGTTATCCATCACTGCTTTTGCATAAAACACGGGTAAAAAAAAAAAAAAAAAGCTGCCAACTTCCTCCTAAGGCAAATTTAAAGTACAGAAAATGGTGATTTCAGCCTCACACAAATGGAAATCTGTCCTTAAGTTACTGTGGCCAAATATGGTCTTCTTGGGTTACTGACTTCAGCTGTGTTGCAGCAAAGCCCTGTCCTGTCATGGAACAATGTTGAATAATATCTCAATCATGTATATTTCAAACTTCCTAAAGTGAGTGGGTGAGTTTTCTATATATAGTTTGGCAACAGACTTTGCAATCCTAATTTGGTTTTCGTTTCTGACTTAACTTCCCTCTTGTTTTGACCTGTCGCTTACACAAAAGATGTACAAAATGGAAAGAATGATATTTAAAAGAATAGCTCTGTCTGGACGTCTTGCTTTATGTCTGCAGGCTTCATGGTAGCACCTGTTTATTCTATACTGGTATTAAAAGCTCTTGCAATACATTTCAGTCCAGTAAATCAATATATAAACAGCGCCAGTGGGCAAGACACTTTTTAAACAGAGAAGGCGCAACGTCGCACAATCCATAAAGCTGATTATTTCTTATCGCTCTCATTAAAAATTTAATAACACAACAGCAACCAAGAATAGTGATTCCCAGCAGGGGTACTTCTGCAGTATACTTGGAATATATCCACATATTTGTGTTAAGGAGAAAAATATACAGCCATAGAGAGGCTGATCTTTGGTACAGTATATTTACAATAAACAGTAAGCTGAGTTGAGAATGTGAGAATAAGCTGAAGTAATTAGCTGAATGTCATGAATCAAGACTTGGTATCAGCAAAAAATAATGGGTAAACATGAAATGATTAGTAGATAACGGAAGCAAATAAATAGTTGAAAGTTAATGGATGAATGGTCGAGATAGTTTATGAACAAAGATCGTCAATAAATAAACATGTCAAACGGTGAAATGTGTAAATTGGGCTCAAAATAATCAACAAAATATGAAACCATTAGCTACAATACATTTATGGATGAATTTACTGTGTTGTCATGGCAACGACAGCGAACAAAGGTTGCGGAACAGTCGCGTATGAACGAAGCAGTGTTATACCCCCGTCTCTGAAATTAGCCATTATTGGATAAACAGCTGTAATAATTAGCAATTATTAATAAATAAATTGATTGATAATCCATCTTTTGCCACTCCCAAGTGAGTAAGTAGTAAGCAATGTTAAATATATATATGTATATACTGTATATTGTATCCATAAAAAAACGTATGGACCATGACCTGTAATGCCTGTGAAGCACATCAGCACTGTTCATTAAAACTGATTATGCCAATAGCCAAAGCAATTTGTAGGTGAGTATCTACTTGTGTCTCATTTGCATTGCGTTTTAAGGAGGTCTGACCTTTAAACAGTACGTGTGATAACCTTTTCATGAGCTAAGCTGCACTGGTCTCATCACGCGTCGCGCTCTTTCCTCCACACTCGCTGTATGTCAACGACCACGTTTGTCGTGACCGTGTCCATGTGAACACACAAACCGTGTGTGCCCCGTGAAAGGGCCTTCCAGGAACCTGCTGGTCTGTGTTGGAAATAACAGTTATTACAATGATTCATCGTGAGTGTCAACATGTTTTCCAAAAGGTTAAGAAGAGTTGTCGATGCCATTACATCCTGCACACTTTCACAGCCAGACACTGGAGACTGCACACGGAGAACTTGTGTTTACAGTTCACTCTTGTAGGTGAGCTTTGTTTGAAGGCTATAAATGAACTCCAGCAGCATTAATATATACTGTGCCCACCCCACAGCACATGAGGGCTGAAAGTTTGGTTTCCGTCCCTGTCTATTCTTTCGTGTTGTAGTATAAATATCCCAGACATTGCATTGTCTCTTTTCCCCCCATCATTTCCATTTAATTGCTTAATGGAAAACAATTAATGATGGCCACTCCTACACCCTGAGACAAAATGACTCAGATCAATACAGGATTCGCTTTGAAATGAGAGAACGGTTGACATCACCATACTTTTAATTTTTTATGTCCTTAATGAAATAAAACTCCTGTAACATTAAAGCTATTTGCGCTAACTGATGTGCACAGAAACACAAAAACCTGTAGCATCAAAGTGTTTAAGTGATGTCTAAGGTTAATGTCCTTATATGTATTGACCCTGTATTGGATAATGTTGCACACTCACTATCCCTGCTGATCCTGACGGTCAATTAACTTATTTGCTCTTGATCAATATGACTCCAGCTCTCCCAGTGAAATCCGGGGAATCTCTTGGGAAGCAAAAGCACGGGAATGTTCAGTGTTCAACACAGTGCCACGAGGGGCGAGATGAATAATTGCATTACATAAGCATGTCAGATTCAAGCAAAATTAATGTATAGTATCTAACACCTTAAGGTGGTTTAGTGCTATTGTGTTGAAAATACTTTTTTTTTTTTACAGAAAGGAGCTGCTGGTGCAGTCGATGCCTCTTACACAGAAGTACCACAAACAGCTGGGAGAGAGCTGGCGGAGTTAACTGAAAATAATTAATAAGAGTTATTTAGCAGGAACTGATTGCTGCTACAGCTCAGTTTCTTCATCCAGCACCAATCACATTTATCCCCGACTGAACCCAGCTCCTGTTAATGTGTCGCAACAGTAAAACTCATGAAAACTTAACAGATCAGATTTTACTGCCCAGCTCCGTCCTGAAGACACAAATTACAACGGAGAACAACTACGACAAATTTTTAGTTAGTGTAGGTTTATAAAATGTAAGAAGTAGCTGAGGTCGGAGACGCTTTCAGTATTACTGCTGGTGGTTAGAAAGATAAAGGAAAATGCTTCAAAGTAAATATGAAGTAGAAAACAATTACGCTGATTGCAGTGGCTGGAAAAGTCATTAAACAGGTCTGGTGAGATGTACAGTATCTTAGCAACAGAGGGAATCACATTAAAGTCACTATTTCTTAACTGCCATCTACCTTAACCCTTATCTGACCACACTTAACATGATTCATCAACGCTATGTAAGCTTCAGGCCAGGGACAACAGTGACGGCTGATTTATAAAGACGTTGATGAAGATGTTGTTTGAATGCTTTCAATCTAATATTAAACTCTTCACAAGCCAATCAGGCCTCCGCTCCCCTGTCGAGCCAACCGCAGCTTCGTTTATCCACTCAGTGCAATCACTAAGAAGTTTTCACATCTAGCACAAAAATCAAGAGATGGCAAAACAGTACCTAACAGCTCATAACAGCCCATAATCATAATCACAGGACGACTCTGCCAAGAATAAAAATTACAAGTCAGGTGTCTAGAGATATGAGCGATAACCAAATTAAGGCAAAGATTAAAAACCTCCATGTGAACTGTATCCCTTGCAGTTTGTTCTGTACAGTGCATATGTCACATGTTATATAACAACTCATAGTCACAGGGTCACCGCTGGTGTGATATGTGTCCAAAGTGTGCACAGGTGAGCACTGCTGCGCGGTGATCATGAAAAAATTCTGCCATCAGTTCAGATTGGACTTTGGACAGTTTTCACATAAAGTTCTCTGCTCAGCTGACACTGCTATGCGACATTTCAGTGGCCTGAGATGAGCTGCGTGCACATAAAGTGTCACCCCCGTCACCTTTCCCTCCCCCCCAGGTCCGACCTCACACCAGCGGAGGTTGGCTGTCAATCAGATGTTTTCAGGCCACTCAGCATGAAACGACAATGCTGCTGGGTGCTCTTCCCTTTCGTGACTGCCACAGATGTTGTGACTCTTGAGGGGCACATTGAAAGTAACACAGGTTCACTGGCGATGATGTTTTACATCACCTGCATTAAATGATTGGTTCACTCAGAAAAAATTGCTGGGTTAAAAATAACACAGCCTTAAAGCTCCTGTTGGGTAACATGAGGACAAAACATACACTGGATTGGTTTGACCCCAGTGTTTTACCATTTACCCTGGTGTCATGTTTCTTTTGGTGATAACATCATTATCATTAATGCCATAATTTAACATTACATAACATCTATTCTTGCTGTGTTCTTAATAATAATTTCATCTTATGCCCAAGGCACAATATGTGCTAAAACGTTGAGTAGTCTTTTGTAAATACTCATCCATGTTGGTCAAAGACTGTTAATCACACATCAACTACTTTGTGTTGCAATACAGCTGATATCTAACTTATGAAGCATGTTGTGTGGAAGCATCGCGCGCACACACACACACACACACACAATACGGAAAAATGCAAATATGTGAAAGGCAAACACATGAATTCATATTCAAATTAACATAAAGGTTATTTTAAAACAGTAGTTTGGACTATTGTTAACTTAAGTATTGAGATTTCATATTGACACATTTCATTTACAGGGGACCTGATGATGGCTGTAAATAAAGCACCAGACTAATACCCATAGGTTTGGTAGTTTCATCTCCACATAGGATTTCTGATGCTCACTCAGTGTGACCTTCATCATTATAACATGTTGTTTTATGAAATATTGAGGCTTACCTGGTGTGATGTCATCCAGCATGGTTTCTCTTTTGAAGGCCAGAGGTGAGGAGTCTGTCACCAATAGCAGGGTAGGCCAGTGCTCAAATTGTTCTCCTGTTGCCATGAGGTAAAGCCCCTGGAAGTCTGAAAATATGAAATCATTTATGAAATCATCCATTTAACGAATCAATACAGTGCATTCAGAAAGTTACTTTACCTTAGAGACAGCAGATAATGCTAGTTGCTGCCTTAATGATGGGATTGAAATGCTTTCAAATGACTATGAATGTGATTGACACCTCATTACTTAGCTGCAAGCTAGCCCCGTATAAAATAAGTTAGTGGCTAATGTTCCTTACATTGTGTTATGTAGCTATATGCTACCTTTGTACTGTAATGTCCAAGGGTTAGTAACTAAAGCTAGCCTTGTACTATTCAGAGGCCATGAGAAGCTTAAGCTATCTTTGTAAATGCAAGGCCTAAATGTTAGCAACTTGAGCTAGCCTAATGTCCACAGGTTAGTTAACCTTCCCTGGAAAGTTACAGAAGCAATTGTTCATAATGCTCAAACTTCAGACTAGTGATGTTACATGTGACACTGAAGCCCCGAGGTCTGTGCCGAGTAAAGTGGGCGTGTCCAAATGAAGCCTGTGTCAATGCTCGGAATATCACGTGACCAAAGACAAACGATGCCCCGTTTCCCTGAAATCACGTGACTGCCTCGTTGTGTGATTTGAATTGCTGCCAATGATGTCGAGAAAAGTATTTTTCTTAAGTGACTCAAAATACAGCGTCCCAAATTATTATGCACATCAGAGTTTTATTATAATCATCATCACACCACATGTAATATCACAGTAGGACTGCTGTACATCAAATGACCGGCAGATGCCAGTACTCCCAAATGAGCTGTTAAAAGGGGCCTTCATGATCCGCGCTTTTCGTGAAGCAATTGGCCGGAAAGCTTCGACACATTCACGGGGCAAGCGAGGGGCGGGGGGAGCTGGCCATAGCCGGTGGTCGCGGTAGACTAAGGCCAGCTCCCCGCGCCCCTCGCTTCCTGGTCTGTATAGTGTGTGCCTATGTGTAACTGTGGGGCTGAGTGTCTCTGTTCAGGCCGGCGTGGTCAGCGCTGGCCTGACTCTACCGCCACCGCCGGCTATGGCCAGCTATCCCCCCGCCCCTCTGCTTCCTGGTCTGTATAGCGTGTGTATGTGTATGGGCTGTGTGGCTGAGTGCAGTGTTGCCAGATTGGGCAGTTTTCCGCCCAATTGGGCTATTTTTGTTTACGTCAGAAAAAAATACATTGGGCGGGGGGATAAAATTTGGGCTGCTTTGGTCGACAATTGGCGGGTTTTTAATATTGTGAAAACAACACACACACACACACACACACACACACACACACACACCCTCTCTTTTCTCTCTCTCTCTTAAAAATAAAAAATGAATTTGATTTGGCAACTTAACCGTGACGTCAGTTCAGCAGACAGCAAATGCACTGAAGCTAAATTTGAAGTGAGTGGCCCAGAGAAGTTCGCATCATGCCGAAGTTGGGAAAATACAAAAAATCCTACAGGAAGGAATGAGAGGCCGACCCTGAACTTAAATCCTGGATCGCGCCTGTGCAAGGAAACCACTCTAAAGCGCAATGCAAGTATTGTAATACAAAAATAAGAGCACAGCTTAACGATTTGAAAGAACATGGCGCCACAAAAAAACACAAGTCTTGGCAAGGATGACAGAGGTTCATTTTGCAGTTTGTCTATCCTTGGTTGATGTACCACGCTGCTTGAAATTTTCCAAAAACCTATTAATCTATAATTTATTTGAATTATTTGTTTATTTCATTCAGGTACGAAGCTTTGAATACGTTTTCTATTGAATGTATTGTGATTTTACGGGTTTAAATGGCGTCTGGTAACTTCGTGGTTTGGGCGGGTTCTAAACTGTGATTGGGCTGGCAACTGCCAATCTGATCTGGCAACACTGGCTGAGTGTCTCCGTTCAGGCCGGCGTGGTCAGATCTGCCCTTAGCCTATACCGCGAACCACCGGCTATGGCCAGCTCCCCCGCCCCTCGCTTCCTGTATCAGCGTGAGGGCCGGCCTGCCTGTGTGTATGTATGTATGTATGTATGTATGTGTATGTGTGGCTGAATCTCTCTGTTCAGAGCTGGCGTGAGTTGTGGTCTACCGCGACCACCGGCCCGCCCAGCCCCCGCCCTTAGCTTCCTTCCATATACTTACAGTCAGAAAAAAAGCATCTTTCTTGTCTTTACTGCGTGTGTTCGGTGTTAGGTAGTTTCATAGCAGTTACCAAATTACCTGATATTTTTATTTTATTTTATCTTACCACTGGATCTTTGATGGTCAAAGTTATCATCAAATGTCACTGAAGACATTTTAACTACGTAATATAATTAATGTCCAACTTAGCAGCCACGGTTACTGATATTTTTTCACATTTCATTCATTTTAGCATCGCCATGCTGTAACCTTTTAAGAATTTATCTTAATACTAACATTTTTTAGAGGGAAATTCAAGTAAAATACTGTAACTGTCAGAGTAGTCATAAAATGACTATAAATTGAGGAATTCAATCTCTCTTCTCTTTCATAGTGTGTATTTCAGTGTTAAAACTCTCCTTTGGAAATTGTCGTTCTTCTCAGTTAATTTTGTCTTTCGCTTTCCTTGTGTGTGTTATTTGTTGTATGGTATTGCTCTTGTTTGTGGTTTTATGCCTGCTGAAAACTGTTGGTGAACTTATGTAAACAACAGACATTATTGCATTGTATTTGGATCTACTTGGTGCCAGCTGGTTTCCCTTTAATTGCTTCTCTTCCACTCTTGTTGCTCACATATAATATTGTAATTCAGATCCCCAGTAAAGCCGTTTTGTCCCCACAGAATAAATCCTAATGACTTTGGTGAACCCTGACTTTACACTTTATTAATTTCTATGCTGTATGACAGTTGCAGTATCAGGGGCTTTAGGTTTAATATTATGGTGATGTAGATTTAATGTTACAATTCTGCATCCTTTGTAGTATAGATACAAAAGTTTTGTTTTATGTCACTAATGTAAGTTTCACCTCTGCCCCACTTCAGTAAAATTATCCAGCACTTGAACCAGCCTAATTCCCATGTATATTCATCCCAGGTATGTCCTAATTCTACAAGTCAGATGCACAGGAACTCTAGTCACGAGCAAGCCCAGTTATTTTTTTTTTTTTTTGTATTCACGACAGCATCTGAGCAGAGTTATGATAGCTAAATGTTAAGTGGTGGGAGCCAAGAGGCTTTACTGCTGTCTGCAGTAAGATGAGAGATGAGACACTTCACAAAGAGTCACTGAGCAGACGACTCCTTGTTCTCATCAGCTGTCTGGGGAGTCACCAAAAATCCTGTTTAGCACACTGTATCACCAGAGGAGTCAAACAAGGAGAATAGCTTATGATAAACTTGCTGCTGCACCTAAGAAAAACTGTATGTGATGTCTTAACTTCCTCTGATTTTTTGGTGTGTCAAATAGAAAACAGTAGGTAATGTAGCTATCATAAAAAAGCAACAGTTCAATATATTGTGATCAGGTTATTTTGATAGCATGAAACAAATGGATTAACCTGTGATGTGTGTATATATTATATATATATATTCCTAAAACAGAAATGTGATTGCTTTTGTGATATTGACCATTTTATATGTTGAGTTACCAAATAACTGAGGGACAGCATCTTCATGAAAAGTGTAGTGCCTGTTCTAAATTTAAGCATCGTGAGGCCACAGAGGGGGGAAATTTAGTGTGGTCCTACTTTCAAATGATGATAGTCCATACCTGGTCTTTGACTCCCCCTGCTGTTCATCTATAGAGCCCATCATGTCACCTTTACAGTTTTGCCTGTAAACTGCTGTTTGGTATTTTCATTAATCATTCAAGGTGAATTTATTGTATTTCTGAATAGAGAAAGATCTGGGACTTGATCATAATCCAGAATCATCATAATACATACATTTACTGTTATTTATTTGTTCAATCTTGCACGTATATTTGAATAGTGATGTATCTCATTTGTAGGTCGCTTTGAATAAAATATGACCACATTAAAAACCTAAATGTACCATATGGATGAAATGGTGTTTGAAGGCATGGAAGCTGGCATCACTCTGCTTCCTTTGGCATCAAAAACAATGGTATTTTTCCAGTGTTTTTTGCTAATGCTAAAAAAAAGTGACAGAAAATCTTTTTATGCTTATCCGTTTTGTTCATCAAAATAAACTTCACAAATGACCGCCACTTTAATTATTTTTTAAATATACAGTAACTACAATCACCAAAGGCTACGACCTACACGACGGTCGCATGACTTAATCGTCATCACTACTAATCCTCAAAATTACTTACTACTTTAATATGAGTTGCGTCTCGATCAGCTTTAAACCACAACGCAACTGAGTAAATGAGGAGGGGCTGGTTATTGTTAAGAATTTGATCATAAAAATGAATCGCTTTCCCTCTCTCATCTGTCATTATTTTGTGTCTTTATGCATTTCCACTCGGTAGCCCACCCTTTATTGAGTCGGGGCGTTTCCTCATTTCCTACAGGACGTGAAGGCAGCGCTTGTCTGGCGCAGCAGTCAGCTGACTCTGAACTGTCATGTGGCGTTTACAGGCAGCGGAGATCCCTAAGAGAGAATAACAACCTGGGTCTCTTCAAACAAAAAGAGCAGCCCGGTGGTCTGGTCTGTCCTTCGGTTTGTTTGTCCCCCTCGTTCGTCCAACATGGCTTGGACAAAATACCAACTGTTCCTTGCGGGACTTATGCTCACAACGGGCTCCATCAACACATTATCTGCAAAGTGAGTAAATTTGATTATGTTTATTTCTTTTCAGCTGGAGACATGTGTCTGTAGTTAAAGTTAATTAACTGTAGGACAATTGCTCTGTAACCGTGTTGGCTAAACGATGAGCTAACTAATCGTTTTGTTTATGACGCTGTTTTTACAACGTGATGTCAATAAATTAACCGTTAATTCATCTGTACAGTTCAGTTACAGCTACTTTAGCCGTTAGCAGGTCACATTAGCCACCGGTAAATGAAATAAAAGAAGCGGTAAATTAAAAAAAAACAAAACAAGCTGTGGCTAATGTTCTCGGCTAATGTACCCGGCGTTATTTACTGACATTAACAGGTATGTACCAGGAGGAAGTATACAGGCTTTGTAACAAATCTGTTTTGATGGGACATGACTCAGGTATTCACGTCGACACAACACAGCAGCCTGCAGGAGTGGGCTGCAGCTAACAATTTGCTTTGATCCTCATTTGGTCTTTAAAGATATCAGGAGACCCATTACGTATCTACAGACCTCGTTGAGAAGTCTGCAGATAACGACACGAGGGTCAATTCACCGTGATACCAAACAGTTACAGTGAAAGCAGCAAAGCAAATCCTCACATTGGAGATACTGCAAACAGCCAATCAGCTGCAGTGTTACTCACCCTGCAATGAGACTTTCACAATTACTCATTTGCTTTTTTAGCTCCCAACTAAGTCATCATACACTCAAGAGTCATAGTTAACAGTATTTTCTATATTGATTCATTTTTCTGTATATTTCTTTTCATTACTTGATTGATCATTTGGTCTTTAATACATCAGGAAGTAGTGACGAATGACCATCAGATCACCAGGACATATGTTCAGATTGCTGCCCCAACAGTCCCAAAGCCACATATATTTAGTTTTATATTAAGAAAGCAGATCATCTTCATATTTAGGTTATGGAACCAGAGAATATTTTATATTCAAGACTAAAAGTCTTTTTGTGGTCTTACTTTTTTGGATTGATAAATATCTTACACACCTCACTGCTGTCCATGTTAGTTTTGCCATTTGTGGTGGAACAATTGATTCAGCTTCTTTTACTTCTCCAATAATCTATGAAGTCAGCTGTCTGTGGCGTGACACACACTTTTGTGTACATGTGTGGCTTTTCTCTGCTGCAAAAAAAACAAACTGCATCGAATCCCAGTGTGAAACCACAATCTGTTTAAACGGATCAGACAAAACAAGCTGTGCCACAGCAACTATCAGGTAAAGTTTCACTACAGCCACCTGAAACCGGTCTCGTCACAGTGCCGCTTCACTGGTTTTAAAAGCTCTTAAGCTGACATCAGTCATGGCACATAGTTTGATAGTTGCGTTTCAAGTTCCCTCTTGTTTTCATGGACCCGTGCACCACATAAAGACGTTTCAACCGCAAATAAAGAAGACTGTCATAGCGGATTTGGATCACTCAGCAGCAGCAGGCACACTCCCGTTTCCTCTGCATATTGATGAGCTCACAAGTTGCTGCGTTGAGGAAAGTGCTGTGTCATCAGCTTTTATGGGTTTTTTTTTTTTTCCCCCTTGTCATGCATTTTGAATCAGACAGGACACTCACATGCAGGTCATGCTTCCTCTGACTCTCTCTCTGAGTATAAAGCCTTATGCTTGAGCACTCATTAACTTCACAACGACGTCATCAAGTCATTTTGTCTGACTGTACAGTGTTTTATTTGAGACGACAATAAAACAATTGAACCCTCGGTTATGGGACAAGAAGAAATGCTGTGTCTCTCAGGTGATTGCTGGACAGACAGACACAACGTCATATTTTTAACATGCTGAAATAAGTTTATTTCAAGTTTATTTATTTATACTGTAGAGCACCTTTAAAAACAAATCGTCTTTGCAGCAAAGTGCTTCACAAACAAAACCTTTCCGGGAAAAGAAGCAATAACTACACTGTATGAACATCTTGTCCAACAGATGGGCTGACATGTTCACAGCAAAGGGTTGCCATGACGACGCTGAACATGGATTCTCTCACCCGTTTGTACAGGTACAATTTTCTGCCAATAGTAAAAGATAATAGTTAATCTCTCAGCTGTGAATTAATCTGTGTCCTGTCTCTTGTCTCTGTCCCGCTCCACCTGTCCAGGCAGTGGGTATGTTCCTGGGTGAGTTCAGCTGTCTCGCTGTTTTCTACATCCTGCTTTGCCAAGACAGACGCAGACCGGAGCCCAAGATGAACCCAGGCCAGAGCTTCAACCCTCTGCTCTTCTTAGGCCCTGCCATGTGTGACATGACGGCCACCTCCATCATGTATGTTGGTAAGTGACCAAAGCCTTTATCTGCTCCTATATAATGTAGAAAATGCTGCTCAGGTGTTGTTGTTGTTGTTGAGCTTTTGTAAGCTCGTGTCTTCATCTGCCCCTCAAAGGTCAAATGTAATCACTTACAAGTTGTGTGAGTGCAGCCAAACAACGAAGATTATCTGCTTGTTTTTCCTGCCTTTTGTCAGGAGCACTGATAATTCAGTCAGCTTTTGTAACGTACTGAGCAAAAAGTGTGTATTTCTAATTAATCATGAATATATAAACTGTCCTGATAAAACATTTTTATTTATTTATCAATGTCTTTCTGTTTCTAGCCCTGAGCATGACCAGTGCCTCCAGCTTCCAGATGTTGCGGGGAGCTGTCATCATCTTCACTGGTCTGCTGTCTGTGGCCTTTCTGGGCCGGCGTCTGTTGGCCAGCCAGTGGATCGGCATCCTCATCACCATCCTGGGCCTGGTCATAGTCGGCCTCGCCGACTTCTTCAGCGGCCACAGCGGCGACTCGCACAAACTCAGTGACATCGTCACAGGTAAGGTGGATTTCTGTGATAATGAACTGTCTTCTCAGTCTTTGGTGCAGGTGAAGCCAAGACAAGTGTAAGAAGTGAAATGAGTCACTAGCAAATCACCACTTGTCTTTGTCCCTGCAGGAGACCTTCTGATCATCATGGCTCAGATCATTGTGTCAGTGCAGATGGTGCTGGAGGAAAAGTTTGTCTACAAGCACGACGTCCATCCTCTTCGTGCCGTTGGTACTGAAGGTACGGGACCTGTTTGTCTGCAGTTACGTAAACGCTGGTGTCAGCGGTGAATCTGTGTAACGTACAAAACAACAGAGAAAAATACATGAAGAGAATGAACCAAAGTCCTGAGATGTCAATGATGAAGAATGCAAAGGTCAAACAACAACAACAGATAGACCACTTATCAGTTTTCAACAAATTCCAGTCACAGTCTTTGAAGGTTAAATATCTATAATAATGAATATTGTAGAACTGCTGCGAATTTCTGATTCATTAAGATATTTAGCCACGCAGCATGAACTGTACATTTTATATTTTATATTTCATCTGCCCATTTTATTCCTCTGATATATTCATCATTTGTATTATTTTATTTTCCTTTATTGTGATGGGTTGCATGATAGATCTAAGAAGTGGGATCACAAATAATAGAGGAAAGCAGGAAACATATTAATGCTAATCAAAGATGTCCACTTACTTTTAAACTTACCTCTTCTCTTAGTTTAGTAGCAGGTCTAACAGTGTCGGTAGACTTGATTTTGGGGTCACAGTTAAACTAAAATGTGGTTTTCTTTCTCCAGGTTTCTTTGGTTTCTTTGTGCTGTCGTTTCTGCTCATCCCCATGTACTTCATCCCTGTGGGCGACTTCAGTGGAAACCCTCGACAGGTGCTGGAGGACGCGCTGGACGCCTTCTGTCAGATTGGACACCAGCCCCTCATCCTGTTGGCTCTGCTGGGCAACACGGTCAGCATCGCCTTCTTCAACTTCGCCGGGATCAGCGTCACCAAGGAGATCAGCGCGACCACCCGCATGGTGCTGGACAGCCTGCGTACGCTGGTCATATGGGTGGTGAGCCTGGCGCTGGGCTGGGAGCAGTTTCACGGCCTGCAGGTCCTCGGCTTCTTGGTCCTGCTGGTGGGAACAGCCCTCTACAATGGACTGCACCGCCCCCTGCTGGCCAGGTTACCATGCTGCGCCAGCATGGCTGACGAGGAGGAGGAGGTCAGCCCAGGAGAGAGAGAGAGACTGCTGAACGACGGCAGGTTGCAGGCCGGAGACGAGAGCTAAAACTTGTTTTAACACACCCAGCACAGACAGCATCTCAGAGAACTGGACTGTCTGTCACAGACACTGCACCTTTCATGAATGCTGTCACTGTCTGTTTTTAAACAGTAGTTTTTTTTTGTTTATACTTGAGCTGACCTCACACACTATTTTAATATGAGTGTGTGGAGGCTGTAAAAAATATTTTCAGCATTTTTGGGGGAAAATACACATATTCACTTTCTTGTCAAGTGTTAGATGAGAGCATTGGCTCCATCAGAAGATGCCATTTCTTAGCTATTGTAGAGAACAACCAAACAAGACGCAACATTTAACAGGCTGGATGTTTCCGCTGTTTCCAGTCTTTATGCTCAGATAAGCTAAGGAGCTAACTGTATGTCCATAATCAGTCCTGTGGGCTGACACTCAGCAAGAAAGGAAATAAGCACATTTCCCATTTGTCAAACAGAGGGAAGAGGTGGTCTAAACAAGCTTTTTTTTATTACAATGTGGGTTTTAATGGAGTCCTTTTCATTTTAAAGATGAGTTTTTTTTGTGTCCTTCACAAACAAAACAAAGTAATTTACCCCCAGCACCAACGTTTGCTTCCTGATCCTCCCCTTTGTTTCTCATTTTTAGATATGAAACTTGAACTGTAGAATTTTTTTATTGTTTTTAGAGGTAAATCGCTGAAGCAAAGGTTTGTATAAAAAAGAAATTATGGTACCGTCAAACATGGAGGAGATCAGATCGATGTTTTATGCAGATGATCTTAATCATTTGGTTTATTGTCACTTTGTTCCTGATGCTGATGTATTATCTGCACAAATTGTTCTGTATGCAGATTTTAGTGTCTTGTGATCGTTTAAAAAAAAAAAAAAAAGATATGGGATTTATTTTTTTAAATGTTGCTGACTGTGCAGTATTATTGTGCCAAAGTGTTTCCACTGCCACCTCACTGCAGAAGCACTACACAGACAAGTCAGGTGAATCGAAATGCAGAGCCACTTTGTTATATAATCTCAGTTTAGGTGATCGACACAATCTTAATCTAAGCAGAGGAGCAGTTTTAAGGGAACATGTCAGTGTGTTTGCTTTCTGACCTTTGGATCAGAAAGTCATACAACATGTGATCTGCACTTGCCTTGTAAATCCTGCTTCTCTTTCTCCTTTTCAGTTTTCTCAGGCACTGGGTGTAACATAAAGTAAGAAAAAAAGGGAACTGTCATTAAATTACACTTGTTCAATGGTGCAATGGCTTTTTTTTTTTTTTTTACTCTGTGGCCTATGTTGAAAACTACAATCAGTGGATGTAAAGTTATGTAATTACTTCTCTTAAAATCTGTTTGTACTGGATCATTGTAGCTACAGGATTGTGCTTAGAACTGAAACAAGTAGTCCATCAAGAGGAAGTCCATGTTTCTGATAATCAGTCGATCATTGGTTGTTTACCTGATGTGTGTTTCAAATGTGTTTTTTTATTTTTGAAACTTGCCCTTGGACTAAAGTTGTAAAAATGATACATTTTAAGACATAAAGAAATGTATTTATCAAAGTGATCAATAGATAAACAATGAAAATATTCCTTCACTGTGTTTTCAGGCCTCAGCGGTTTCCTCTCACAGCAGCAGGTTTGTACAGATCTCACGCTGTTGGTATTTTAGGGCCGAAAAAAGAGTGAAATAATGATGTTTGGTGACACACTGAACTATAATGAGATGAAAATGTGTCAAACATCAGATGCTGAAGTGAAGGGAAAAAGTGAAAGGTCAGCGAAGGGTCCGATGTCACCGGCAGCAGCTGACACCTGCCTCTACTTCCTGAGTCGACCCAACATCCTCCCAGAAGACCACTCTCACAAGTTAGTGGAGGGCAAAGGTTAAACCCAGCAGTCCCCTGAGACCAGTACGCATGGCCACGTCCAAGTAAAGGAAGGTAAAATGTCTCAACACACGCACACACACTTCCAGATTTATCTTAATTAACCACATGAACACACTCATTATGAAACAAATTAATGTCATTTGATAACCAGCAGCTATTATTAAGTGTTGAACTCAGTTGTGCATCCCTTTACTTGTAGTCTGTAAACAGTTTGTGTTGTCAGATTTCTTACTGCGAGGAACAGCAACAGGGATGACATTCATAAAGCCAACATTTATTTACTCTAAATATTAATATGTGAACGTGAATGAAGAATAATTCATGTGACCACCTGGTTCAATTTATTTATCCCCAGGGGGCAATTTAAGGCACATATAGGCAGCAGCATCAAATATCAGAGAAAACTGTACAAATTACAAAGTGCACTATGCAGAAAAATAATAGCAGATGATGACGATCAGTGCAGCCAAAAGGTAAATTGTACAGGGTAAGTAGACACGTACGTAATGTGCAAAAAAAGTGCAAATGGGAAATTAAAATGAAAACAGATTATGATAAAGTGGAATGAATGAAGAGTATGTTGATCATTAACAAAATGTCATTAATCTGACCCGCACTTGTTTTATTATATTCATATTTATATATTTTGTTCGGAGTCTTTCAGATTGATAAAGTTTATAGTCATGATTACTTTGTTCTTAGTAAAACTGTCTGTGACCACTAGATGGCAGCGTTTTGCTAATCAATGAAATCCTGCCTGCCTCAGTCTCTGGTCATATGCTGCTGCTGCTGCTCTGACAGTGTACTGAGGAGGGAGACAAAAAGCAAAGATGTCACACAGTGTTGTCCTCAGTGCAATAAGAGTAAGGTCATAAAACACACTGACTCCACTGTAAATGTATGTAGACTATTTTAAATAACCATAAATAAGATGTAAAGAGAAACAATGGAAAAGCAGCATCAGCTCTAAATAATCCTGAACATGTAACACCTTTATGAAATATGTTGATAGGGTCGACATTATCTGTGTGGTAGGTAATACACAGAGTATGTTACGTAAATGTCAGGACGGTCACATTGAATTATGGATAAATAAAAATATTCCCTGAATTTTAACAGGCAGCTCCTTATAGTTTCAAGCAGACTAGGTTCAAACTTAACCCAACAAACTAACCCTGTTTTTATGGTGCAGTTGGGTCCGGATCCACGACCTCTGACCTTTTAAACACAGAATAAGCATGAAAATAAAAAATAAAATAATAATAGCAAAGCAGAAGACGCTCCTGGGACAGCGTGGAAAAACTTCCAGTAGCTGTTTTCTGGACAAAGTTTGTCCTCCCCTGAGTGATATAAACTAAAGAAAGAAAGAAAGAAAGATAGATAGATAGACACATAGACAGATAGACAGATAAACAGATCTTTTTTCCACTCTGATAATCAATATAAAATCAATATAAACATATATAACCTGACATATATAGACTATATTAAAGGCTGTGTCAGTGATCTGTAGTCTTCAGCAGTGGCTCTGCTGCTGTTTGGAGTTCCTCCGCTGATGAATCGTGTTCTCCATCTTATTTTTCCACCACTGTGTTAAACAGCACCCGGGTCGATTTGGCCGAGATATGAACTATTAAAGCTGCAGGCTCGAAGAGATGCTCTGCTCTGCATCACACTGCCTGTCCTCAGTGCATCTGCAGACACACTTTGCCTCTACGTGAAGTCGTTTCAAGTGGACAAACACTTTTAAAAAGCTGGATTTTTGTCACTTTTTTTTTTTTTTTGCAGCAGCAAAACAAGTGAAAAATAATTATGCAGCCTCCAAAGTAAAGTATTCAGTATAAGCCTCTCTTTTTTTTTTTTACTGTAAACTCCCCAGTTATTATGTTAAAACTGATATTAAATAGAATCAGGAGCTGACTCCTTGCATCAAATTCCCACTTAATAAAAAAAAATATTTCAGCATTTTCTTTCTGCGGTGGTTTATGGTGCTGGTGGCAGCCTGCCACCCCTCTGCAGCAGCAGCATTAAGCACTAATGGTTTGTTATTATGACCTTTTGTGTTTCCATTAGTCTCCTACAGTATTTAGCTCCGAGCTCCCAGTATGTGTGATTTAACCGTGTGTACATTTGCAACACAGCTCGGTGTAGAGGGCCCTGAACTCACCGCACAAGAGGCGACTTTAATCTGTTTTAATGTAAACGGATGGTTTTGCTCAAAGGCACTGAGTCACCATCATATTTAAAAGCTTCCCCTTAGCTTGTTTACAGCAGAGGGCAGCCTGGGCTGAGTGTGATTAGTCTACCACTCCAATGTCCAGCTAATGACCACTTAATGTTTTAAACTGTGCCTGTGCAGAGCAAAGAGCAAAAGGCCCACTACCACAAAAGGAAGCAGGGGCTTTAGGGGCTTTATATCCCCCCCGCCCCTCCCCACTCATTCATTCATATGGTCTGAGTGTGAGTGAGTGTGTCGAGTCGAGCTCATTCTGTGGTGGAGCTAAAGAAAAGTGTCGTTCTGGATGAACGATGTGTGAAGAGAAGCAGAAACCACGACTGAGAGTTAACAAATCCACACGTCGCCTCAATAATCAATTTTAATGTCAATAAATATAAGTGAATATATAGGAAGTTTTATTCTTCTTAGATGGACATGTCATTCAGTCTATTTATTTATTTCACAGGATTACGACATTTCAAGGTCATGTTTTCTCTTTGGTGTTGTTTATCTTGGTGTTGGATTTCCATTTAAATAAATAAATCAGCAGCTCAATGTGAAACAATCACAGAATAAAGCTCTGCACATTAAGGCAACAGAAACATCCTGCTAGTTTATTTATTCCTTTTGAAAATCATCTTATCCATCTATTTACTTATTTGAAGATCAAATAGAAGCAAACAAAAGAAGCTGGAGAAGAATTTAATGTTGCATGAAAATGACCAACAGATGAGTTGGTTATTAAAATTAAAAGTTCATATTTAGTTTTACTCATTCACACATACTGACCCTGAAAGCACACGACTCAAGATAACAGGAAATGAACAAAACAGAACAGATTGTTATAAACAGCAGATAAAAAAGACAAAGTTTTTAATGCATAAGATAAAACAAATCTCTATATCTCCGTAGTGGAGCTGACCCAGGTTCATCATACGATGACGTCACACGCAGGAGAGAAGGTGCTTTTCTGTCGATCACATCATCGTCACTGTAAGTAAAATTTATTTTCATTGGAAAATAAATAAATAAAAAGATCAAGCAGGAAAAAAGATGTAGTCGCCGGGGGGGGGGGGGCTGCTTGTACATTCGGTGCATCTTCACATTAATGTTGTTACATAAAATCTGTGGGAATAATCAGCGCCCTGTTGAACTGTAGTCTGATGATATGGAAAACGTCTGCATCTCTTAAGTACAGGCCGTTACACTGCCGGGGCCTGTAAACATGCAGATTTATCAACCCTTTTTATTTATTTATTTATTTATTTATTTAGTAGTATTTTTGGTCCATCTCTGTTGTCTTGCATAAAACAAATGGTTTTAATGTAAACATAGGATTGGATATATTTGGATCCTTGAACCTTTGAATCCTTATGTAGCAGCTCCACATTCACTAACGCTGCTATTAACCTGACAGTAAAGTTAAAGTACAGTTTGCTCATTGCACTGACAACAAAATGACTTTTAATGTGAGGGTTTAACTGTAATGACATATTTGTACATGTTGGTATTGCACAGGTTTATATATATATACATATACATAGGTGAGTGCGTGACATGAAGGAGTTTGTAATTAGTGTTTCACAGTTAAGAACAAGACAAGACAGATCACAGACGCTGTCAGACATTTAACCTTCTACATGCAAATGAAGTATCATCCGAGTTCATCTCAACCTCGGGGAGAGTTCAGTGTCGGAGATATATTGGATGTGTTCAGGGTCACATAAACGAGACAGTCTTGTTTTGAATTGACTTTAGACACATCCCTCAGTTCTTTTTTTTTTCCCCCTCCGTGCTCTCTGTGGAAATGATGGCAGAGTGCCATACAGAAGGCTGTGTACAATGGCCCAGGTCCCATTAAATCTGCGAAAGTTCCTTCCTGAGGCAAACATTGCCAGAAATAGTAATCTTGGCTCTAGCCAGAGTCTTACAGAGGGGAGCAATAATTCTCAGTGTAATAATGGAAATCATTTAATTCTGTCCAGCGGCTTCAGATCCAGCAGAGCTGCAGTTTGAGGTGCTCATTCAGTTTTCCTCCGCCTGATAAGGCTTCCTGAAAAACACACAGCGAGCAATCAGGCGACAACAATAGGCTCCGTCAGACGCTTTAAACCTCAGGTAGTCAAGAGCGCAGCAGCAGCAGCACGGCTTTGTTTTCATCTACAATGACTCATAAATGCTTTGACATTTTGTTTTCATGTTGTTTGTTTAAGCTCTGATTAGCACAGTGTATGGACTGGAGATCTCCGAGGCCGAGCTGCTGCTGCTGCTGCTGCTGCTGCTGCTCTGACTCCTCACATAATTAAGCAACTCATCAGTCATGAGGGATTTTATCTGACTGAAGAATTTTAGTTGATTAGTCATTATTTTTTGTCTGGGAGTGCACTGTTCGTCATTAAACGGAAAATTATTGTGCCGTTTATCATCATGATGTTTTTGTCTTAAATAAGGTTATTTTAACAGGATCTCTGATTCTTTATTGAAGCAAAGGCAGAAGACAACAATGTCAAAGTAATGTTGCATTCAAAGCCTGATTCAAAAAGAGTTAAAAAGATAAATAAAGAGCTCCTGGTTCCCAACTGCATGTTTTAGTCCCTGCAAAAGGTCACAGGTTAAATCTGAAGAGTCCAGACTCCATTCAAGGAAAAAAGAAAATGACTAGTGCTGCTATTTTTTTCTTTCTTTCTTTTGGTTGAGTTTATCTCTTTGGGCCTAAAACTTTTAAATGAAACCAAGTTAGAAATTTTCAATGGGAAATGTACGACAGGCTGCAAGTAGAGAATCACAAGACATAAACTTTTGGGAATTACTGGTTTACTCTTTAATGATGCGTCATATTTCAAACTTCATCACTTCGTTTTTCATGTGTTTTTCCAGCCCTGATTAGCGACGGGTAACTATGACTCTCAAATGAATGTAATAAGAGGAAAAAAAACCCACGTTGTTCTCAGGAAAACATGAAAAAGCAATTCACATGAAAAGACCAAGTTCCTCAAAACTGTAAATAACCACATCTCTCTCATTAATGCACTAGACTTTCACTGCGGCTCATGCACGGCTGAGTTCGAAGGGGGCAAAAAAACGGGGGGGAAAAAAAACAGCCGGTGTGACAGGGACGATGTTGATGTTGTGTTTCCACACAGTGAAACGCTCTGCCAGAACTGATACTGACTGGATTCTCTGTTTGTGACGACAGGCCCGAGTCTCAACCACTAAACCAGAGACAGGAATCACTGGCACTGGCAGTAATCCCACCTGCCATCATTTATACAGCTCCACAGAGGACTGCGCAGGAGGAGGGGGAAATAAAGGTGAATAATAGAATCCAGCAGGGCTCTGGCTGCTAAAGTCATATTTCATTTTTCTTTTCTTTTCTTTTCTTTTCTTTTTTTTGTTCCAGATCAAATACGTTCTTTTGAGAAATATTGAATTTTGACCCCCAGCTTTTAAAATGTGAAGCCTGAGGAAAGTTTCAGATTTATTCTGCAGCTACGTCTGACGTGTGAAGCAGGTTTCAGTGCAGTGAAAGGTTTATGCTCGAACCTCTCTCCTTCTTCTTTTTATGAATGTGAATGAAAAAGAAGCACTGGGTGCACTGTAAATACCTGATGAGAACAAAACATTAAGTCAGTGCACGGCTGCTGGTGAAAAGCGTCTGTAGTCACTGGGATGAGTTGTGATGCCTTCATGTTGCACAGTTTTCTCTCTCTGCGCTGTCCTACAGAGAGATGGTAAATGTTCTGTAAGAAACACTGAGCCGCTGCGTGATACTTTTAATTCTGAGGGAGATTATAAATCAGAGATGAAGGTGGAGAAGTCGCTGCAAACAGCACACACTGCTTCCTTCATCATTATCATTTTAAAGTTTGAATGTGTTAGTGGCTCAGAAGAAAAAACCATCTTGTTGTGATTATTTAAATACACTCAGAGTCACTCACAGTGCACGGCTGATGTGTCTTTGGACGTGATGCCTTCAGGGACTTTGACTTTAGAGAGACACACTGACAAAATGAGACAGACACTTTTCCTGAAGGGCACCGAAAACAAAATGCTGGGATTTTTTTTCTTCTTATCAATAGGTTAGACTTGATTCTGATGATTGGTTATTATTATTATTATCATTATCATTATCATTATTATTATTATTTGGTTACTGAACCAAACAACAACACAAGGCCACAACTGTATTTTCCACCAGACAAGACAGAAATCATTGTTCAGTTGTTTTCTTATTTATTAACTGAACAGCTGCGTCTGAATCTAACCAGGTCCTCGTGCCCCTCGCTGTCACAGTTCAGTGCGTAAAGGCTGATCTGAGGCCTGTTTTTTTTTTCTTTTCTTTTCTTCTTCTTCTTAAATGCTTCCCACTGAAAAGCTCATCAGCACCTGAAATAACCAGAGGCGTGCTGCGTCCCGCTACATCCTCTTCCCTGGATTGTTTTGACTGCATGATGGAGGGCAAACGTTAAAAAATCTTTTTCTAATTTTAACCCGGAAAAGTGTCACTCGAAAACAGCATGATAGGAGGCAGTCAGGGTCATCGGCCCTTCCGCCCGCATGAATCAGGACTAAATGAATGCGGACTTCAGAAGCCATTGTTTCAACACATGCAAGGAGCAAACATGCGAGGGAGGGAGTCAGGGAGGGGGGGGTCCAACAGTATCAAGGCACGACAGTAGGAGAGAGAGAGAGAGAGTTCATTTTAATTGACAGGGAGCAAAAGTGTGTGAACAGGGTTGTTTTTTTTTAAAGCTGATTTTTTTTATTAATTGGAGTCAAATCGGTTCATTCAGGAGACTTTCAAGATGCATTTTGGTTTTTATAATATAAATCCTCAAATCCACAAACCTCTCAAAAAAAAAAAAAAAAAAAAAAGAAACCTCTTATTGGCCGGGGCCCAACGTGTGAATCTTGAGGGGCCTTGCGGATGAAGTATCGCCTCTGAAGTTAATTGTGTTTTCGTTGTAGAGGGGGGAATAGATTTCCTCTGTTTATTATGAGCATGGGGACGGATTTGCGTCACCGTGCAACTTGCACGTCGAGATAAAGTTGCACAAATATTGAAAAAGGGAAGTTCTAACAGTCATTATAAAGCACCCCCTCCCCTCCTCACACACACACACACACACACACTTTTTCTGCTCCGGAAGAAATAAGGATTTCTGCTGTATCCTAAAATACTAAAACAGGTTCTATTTTGAGGGCAAATCTCGCAGGAAAATCCGCTCATTTAACGCGAATCACAGCCCATCAACAACAGGATGAGATGCAGCTAATAGACGCTCTGCTCTGCTCTGCTCAGGGCTCATGGCCTGTAATTGCACTGTTTGGTTTTTTTTCCCTTGTTATTAATTGTGTGGTATTTTAATTTTTGGAGTATTTCCACAGGAGCTCTTCAGGCCTTCTTTTAGAGTTTGTGTTGAAACAGCAACACGGTGACAGATCAGACACAGCTGTGATGGAGGAGAGCAGGGCCTCATTTATTTTAAGAAGGAAAAATATGAATTAACATTATGAGTGATTTTTGTGTGTGCGGTGATGTGGCTGAAAAGAGGAGGAGGAGTGGTGGTAGTGTGTGTGTGTGTGTGTGTGTGTGTGTGTGTGGAGGGAGGGTGGGGGGGTAGTTCTCTTTAAGTGATCAATCCATCATCTCAGGATCAAAATTGCTCCACAAGTGTCCTCGGTCATGTGTGTGTGTGTGTTGGTTACACATCATCCTAAATTGCAATGGGTGTGATGTGAGCAAATGCGAGGCAGCCATTGGCTCAGGCAGCGACCAATCAGTGTCAGCGGAGGAACTTCAGAGTGGAGCAGCAGGATCAGGATTTCAGAGTCGGGAGAGCGAGTTTGGCACTTCCACAAAGAGGACGGTCATCTCTCCAACTAAAACGCCATCCCTGTCTTTTTTTTTTTCCTTTTTTTTTTTTTACATGCCTGTCTTCTAACAACACCGTCTCCTCGCACAACAATAACGACGCGTCCGAGACTGCGGGATGTACACGACCGGGCTCAACCCGCTTTACGCATCCAACTTCAGCCTGTGGTCCGCGTACTGCGCGGGGGGCTTCGCTGTGGATACCATGAAGAAACCCTCGTTTTGCATCGCAGACATTTTGCAGGCTGGAGATGCGGAGAACATCCCGGGATCCTCGGCTCTCGTGGTGCATATGGGACACCACCACCACCACCACCATCACCGCGCGCAGCAGCAGCAGCAACAGGGCCACTCCGGCAGCTCCCCGCTGCGCCCGTCCCCGGTCGCGCCGGAGCCGCCGTCGGTGTACGGTCCGAGGTTGAGTCCGGCGTCTCCGTACCACAGACACGGACTACAGCTAACCTCAGTCTCCAGAACTGCATTTAACTCCCAACAAGCTCCTCCGCCTTCAAGCAAAGACCTCAAATTTGGAATTGACCGGATATTGTCAACAGATTTTGACCCAAAAGGCAAAGAAAAGTCGTCGTTAAGAGGTGAGCAGAGAGATTTCACTGCATTTATACTCACCACAAAGTTGTTCAGTGTTTGTAGAGAAGTTGCCTGTCTTGTCAGCCACAGAAAACACTAAATAGGGATGTTTTTAAAGCCTTTTCTATTATATCATATTAAGTTTAGAAAGCTTAGAAACTGAAAGCAACAACCCAGCAGCAGCTTTTAATGTTGCACATGTGCAAAGTCAGTCAGTCAGTCAGTCAGTTACCTGCTCCACTTTACAACACTGGCAGTCTTGTTCACACTGTAGTAAGAGCGCAAATAGACTCATAAGCTGCACTTTAAAGAGCCCTGTGGGGAAAATCCTCTGCTCTCTTGCCCCCCCCCCTCCACACAGAGGTCAAAGGTCAGGAACAGCCACAAACAGCAGCACTGCATCCCAGCAAAGACAGAAACAACAAAAAACCCTCTTTGTGAAACTAAAACTATGATCCCCTCATCCTCTCTGTCTCTAAACTTGAGTCCATCTTGCCCCAGCGTCAGTGCTTTAGTCTGCCTGTGTGTCACTGCGATCACTCTCTCCTGACTGAAGCCCATCATCTCTCGCTCTGTAACAGATCTCACGTCCATCGTTAGCTCGAACCGTCAGTCAGGGATCCACATCCCCGTTCAGCCTCCGGCCAGCCAGTACTTCTCCTCCATAGACCCCGGGATGAGCGACGCGTCCGCCATGATGAGTTCACTAGGCAGCAGCAGCAGCAGCAGACAATCAGGCCAGCATCAGTTTCAGGACACCTTCCCAGGTAGTCAACCCTTTGGAGGAGAGTGACAGACAGAAAAAAAAAATGACCTGTCCTGCTCTCTCTTTTGGTTGGAGGCGTATGAGACACCTGCAGTGCAGACGGTGACCCCTGTGGACCCCTTGTGTTTTTAACCTCTTGTCCTCCTCGTCATGTCTTTGTAGGTCCGTATGCCGTCCTCACAAAAGACACAATGCCACAGACGTACAAGAGGAAGCGGTCATGGTCGAGGGCAGTGTTTTCAAACCTGCAGAGAAAAGGACTGGAGAAGAGATTTGAAATACAGAAGTATGTCACCAAGCCAGACAGAAAGCAGCTGGCTGCCATGCTGGGGCTGACGGACGCTCAGGTAAGAAGCTCTGCTGTGGATTGACACTCAGCACAGGCTGTAGACAACACAAGGCTTTATGAGGGGTTCGTGTTAGAAATTATCATGGTTTCTCTTTAATTTCTTCACACCTCACTCATCGCTCCATTTTAAATAACTTGTGTGTGTGTGATATAGATGCAGTGTTTATGTAACTTTAAAGCTGGTGTGGCCCACATGTTCTGGTGTTGGTGGGTATCTGTATTTTCTCTATATGTGGACCCCAGGAAGAACAGCTAGTGGTTCCCACGGCAACAGCTAATGAGGACCCAAATGAACAATAAAACAATAAAAACCACAGGGCTGGAGCCAGGGCTTAAGAAATACAGAGCCCCCCACCCCCACGCCCACCCCACGACGTTACCACACTCCCAGACTAAATATATAAAATTTTTCTTTTCATTTTGGATTCGGTCATATTTAATAACAGTTTGTTTTTGTACATTTATACATGTGATCTGCGGCCTGTGTCCACACAAAAAACATGATGTCTACATTTTTACCTTCAGAATATAAAATCAGATCCAGGCTGCTTCAGTCCCACATTCACAGCAAAACAAAGGGGATCTTTAACTGTAGCTTCACAGCCAGCAGGTGACGTGACGGCAAAACAGCTGGATGGATGTGATATTAAATATCTTTGTTTTTTCAGTCAGTTATATGTTTTTATTTTGACTCAGATTTTTTTTCCCCACACATTGAGAGATCCAAGGATTCACCTTGAATCGAAAACAAATGCTGAATAAAAATGAATAAAAGGCCCAAGAGTCACTGATGTAGCCTGTCGGGGTCACAGCAGCATCCAGACTGTTCAGTGCGACCTGAGGCCTCTTTCACATTTCACTGTCACTACAATCCCCTTGTTTACATTTCATCCTATTGTGCATTACCACTTGATTTTACCAAAGAAACGTGTCAACAATCCCATAAGTAAAAAAAAAAAAAAAAAATAGAAACAGATTATCTTATTTTATTTATTTGTTTGTTAGATTTTAAATGTGTGGCACCATATTTCCTGTCTTTTTGAGGTCTCGTTAGGATTTTAAATTATAGATACAGCAGAAATATTGATTGGCCGTGTTTGTATTTTGATTTGTCCTGCATGAGGTGTGTGTTATTTTGTCATCACTGCAATGCAAAACAAAGAATAATGGGGGCAAGTTAAGATTATGACTTAGACCTCATGCACTAAATCCCATATAAAATGCATTTTATTCCTTTAAATGAGGCCCTGTGCACGAGCCACATAACTGCTGTGTAGAGATGCACATACAGAGTTAAATCTGATGGTGTGTGTGTGTGTGTGTTTGCAGGTGAAAGTGTGGTTTCAGAACAGGCGCATGAAGTGGAGACACTCCAAAGAGGCCCAGGCTCAGAAGGACAAGGAGAAGGACGAGAAGCCGGACAAGAGTGTGTCTGAGCCGGGCAGCAGGGAGCCCAAAGAGCCGACGGAGTCTGAGTGTGAGAGCGAGGGCAGGAGCGAGTGTGACTCCGACGAGGCCCCGGAGGAGGAGAGCTCTGACGGACACTTGGACATTGCGGAGCAGCATAAACCCAGCGTGATCATGAGCGGCAGCGCGCCCGCCAGCAGCGCGCCGGCAGCGGCCACGGCCACGACCACGGGCACGGGCACGGCCACAGAAACAGCGGCCTCTCAGGTGCTAATATGAAGGCAGCAGCGCGTTGACCCGGGTCATGAACAATGACGTCGAGTTTTTTTTTTTCCTGCATTATTGTTTTTGACAGAAGAACGACAGCGATATTAAAAACACATGTGGCATGTCATAGTCAGCTCTCTAAACTAGACTGAGAAGATTGTTGCAACCGAAACCAGGCCTGGACCGGTGTAATTCCTGGGAGCAAGTGGAGCCTGTTATTATCAGTGTGACACATTACTGTTGTTGTTCTTATTATGATCCCAGACACAAGGAGCATAGTCCACAATACTTTGTGAATTTTATCAGCCATAGTCTCCTGTGTTTTCCTTTTGTCTGTCAGGCCATAATGATGACAACAAAACAAAAACAAAAACAAACCAAAGCAGACCCACAGGCTTCCGGTCACCTCCTCCAGTGTCTCTGTATCGTCGTTTTCCTCTCAGGAGCTTCTGTGTGCATCATGTTTTCCTCATGTGAAGGAAAAGTGCGGTTGTGAATTTTTATTTTTAGGTTATGAACCACTCGTTTCACGTTATAAAAGGAATCTCAGAACATCACAGTGTTCATGTATTATTGTTATTATATTATATTTTTGTCTGAATATATAGTTGTGCTATTTTGTTAATAATAATTTGCACTGAAAATATTGTAAATAAAATGTTTCTTACTTTGAAATTCGTATCATTATCATTATTATTATAGGGTTTACATTTTCAAATTGTTTTATAGACTCAGATTCAGTCTTTTACTTTAGTTGTTAAAATACGTACAGGCCTGTGTGTGTGTGTGTGTGTGTGTGTGCTTTATTTAATTATGATGTTTGTTTGTTTTATTTGTTATTGCGTTTCAAGTACAATAAATAAATAACAATTGGCAACAATTAAACAAAAATAGGAATTCAAGTCGTTGCACGTGCACGTAAATACGTAAAGTGCAACAAAACACACGTCTGAAAATAAACGCAATATTGAGTGAAAACCGGAAATTGATAGTATTATAGCTTCTGTTCGCAAACACGTAAATGAACGTAAAACGGAAGTCATTTGCATATATGCAAATTAAGCACATCGCTATGAAACTTTTACGTTTTATTTTTGTTAAATGCAAAAAAAAAAAAAAAAAAAAAAAAAAGAGAAGAAAGATTTTTCTTTGTCTTGATCACTATTGATAACAGATCATTAGGACCGGGCTACAAACAACTTGGAGAGAAAACAACAACAACAACAACAACAACAACAAAAACAAAAAGAACGTACGACGTGAAAACGTGACGTATAACGGACACGCTGTCTTAAAGTCCGACCTCCATGATCGATGTCCACATCTTCAGGCCTTCTCCTATAAGCACATTCATTTTCTCCCGAGGACTCAGCGGCTCTGGCGCAGAAAGCGAGAGCAGCACAAGAGGGTAGTTTATAGTTTGTGTACATTCACTGGCTCCAGATAGCAGCGGCGACCCGGATGAGTATATTTTATGTATCCAGACACAGATACAATCAACATCTCCTCCGTTTATAGTGCTGCTGCTCATAACCTGACCCCCCCCACACCACCACCACCACCACACACACACACACACACACACACACACACACCTCCCTGCTGCAGCAGCTCTCATGCTCCACATCAGCTCTTCTTTTTTATGTCATGACTCAAGAGAAAATCATCACTTACAAGTGAAGTAAGAGGATACTGCAGTGTTGAAATGTCATTTCCCAATCAGCCTTATCATGACAGTCAGCAATGACTGCTCACAGATGATCAGATAGGAGGAGGCCCCCATCCTGCAGCAGCACACAGCAGCAGCAGCAGCAGCAGCAGCACACTCACATGTGCAGCACAATTAAAGTGTTTAAGGATGTTTAATGACATGATGTCACCACACACTCCCTCCCTTTACATGTCTATTAAGTCTATCTTGTGTCTGTGAGAGGAATTATCTTTTATAAGACATCCATAAATCTGGGATGACCTTCTCCTCAAGGCCAGATCTCCACTGTCAGTGCTGGAGTTTTTAACTTTAAGTGATCAATGTTCATCCATATGTGCAGTGCTCATAAACTGTCAGACTGCATGTTGTTGCCCAATCGAAGATATTTTGGTTGCAAAAGAGAAAAAAGAAAGTGATGACTTCTCCAGAAAATTCCTACTGAATAAGTGTTTTCCAAACTCAGCTGCAGCACACTGACAACAAACATTGTCTCAGATAAGTTCAGCTCAGCAACACATGTTAATCTGTTTACATGTTTTTAAGAGCTCGGAGCATCTTTATGAATTATTTCTGAGTTAATCTGTCGCTCTGAGCTTTTATGCTTCATGTCTGACTGCGTCTATTATCAAGAGGTTTGACTGATGGAAACAAACTTAGTGCAGCTGTCACTCAAGTATGCAGGTCATTTAAAGATACTTCTTGTCATCTGCACAAAAACACCAGCAATAAAAGTAAAAAAAAAAAAAAAAGAAAGAAAGAAAGAAAAGGAAAGAGATAGAAAAAAGGAGGGTCATAATGAAACTTGTCAGTCTGCAGATCTGGTCCTGTCTCCAGGGCCGTAACAAACATTTTGGAGGCCATGATCCCCCCCCCCCAGGGGCTTTTATTTTGACAGGACAGAAAGGAGGCTTACACTTACTTTCCAGTTCCACTTTTTTTGCTCAACTTAGTTAAATGATCAGGTTAGTGAATGTTTTTCTGATTTTAATACTGTAAATATATCAAAACATCAAACATGTGTCAGATTTATTATGTAATACATTGTCCACAGCATCACACCCCCACCACCACCACCACCACCACCACCACACAATGTGTAATTATATCCATAATTAGTCTATAGAATCAAACTGGCAGTTAAAATACGTTTTACATTTTGAGTGTTTATGTTTTTATTTTAATGTACTTTTATGAGAATAGATGTGGTTTTACTGAAGTAAGACTTGAATTGGCAGTGACAGGGTATTTGTTCTAGTTTTGAGTAGTTGTTCTACAACTTGTGCAGGGTTCACACCATTTAGTAAGAAAATTAAGATTTGCATGAATCAAAGAACAAGTGGAGAGTTTTACCGAAGGAATATGATGTAAATGTCAATGTTACATAATGTGTTGAATTTGGTTGTTGTTATTATTATTGATGCATTAATATATCACAGCAAACTGTGACTGGCGTGATGATGTGTTCAATGTCAAACGTAATAATAACATAAACACAGTAATAACGTAGTATAAAATGGAAATATGGTGTAAAAAATAACACTTGAGTGAATGTATTTTGTCCTATTGAGCTTTGAACTGATGTTCTCTCTCAATATATGAACCGCTCTGCTCAGCAGCTTGTAAGTGGAAAAACGTCGCTATAATGTGGTGTTCAAGTGCAGGGCCTTCGTTCAGATAGCATTATATCTCAGTCAGGAAACTCAAAGCCCTCTGGTATTTGTTGTCATGTTAGCAGCAACATCATAGTGAGTGACCCAAAAACCCGGACCACCGCAAACTCTACTACGGGGTCCACTTTCCTCTCCTCCGGAAAGAGGACTGACCCCCAGAGAGCTGCAGTTTTTCCGTTTTAGCTTAAGCATCTTGAATTTCACTTTTCATTTTCCCTGCCTCTGCTGCCTGCTCCTACAGTCTACCTGCTGCCTTTTGTTTCTTTTCCACACAGGAGATATTTCACCCCCCCTCCTCATGCAAAAACTGCAGCTCACAAGCTTCTCATAAACCAACTCGGCCTGTGACGTGTTGTGATGTAGGTGGCACTCATCTCAATCTTCACCCCTAATTCACGCTGGATGAAAAGTCGTCAGAGTTATGATAGCCAGTTTCCATGGAAGGCCGTAAAAAGCCCCCGGGCACTTTATCAACCCAATATTAACTGTTAAACGCTCACATATTAAATGTCTGGGTGGGTTAAGGCTCAAATTATGCTCGAAAAGCTATAAATTACATTAGTATTTGCAAATGTACAATAACAATAACAATCCAAACGCTTAACATAATACTGAGAGGCCGTGATTTGTGAACTGTCCTAAGAACTTTTATGAGCAGGATAGGAGAAAGTCCATCTGGCCTGTATTTAATGTCAGCCTTTCCACCTCCATTAAAAGCTGTCCTATACGTCCCTCTTGGCAACCCAGGACAGGGCAACCCATAAAACAAGCCTCGCAGATTTCACCAATATTTAACGCTTTGAAAAAGTAACTGTGTAAAACAAATTGCCTCTGTGAGAGCAGAGGAGGTGGAGGAGGGTGGGAGGGTGGGTGGGGGGGGGGTTGTGTCTGCAGTGGTTGAGGGATTAACGTGACTAAAAGCTGTGACGTCTCCAGTGCTTTGACGCATTATCTGTGAAGTTGTTTGATAGGCTGATGGAGATCTCTGCTCGGCCGCCGTAATGTATCAGACTGGAGGCCTTATAGAGTCTGTATGGAGGGCGGAGGGGAGAGGGGGAGTTGGGGGGTTGGGGGTGGTCTGAGGAGGGGTGGGGTGGGGTGGTGGTGGTGGTGGTTGGGGTTTGGTAGCGTTTGAACCATAACTCATCAAGCTCTTGAGAAAGTGCAGGCGACAAACACAGCGTGCACACAAAGATAGAGGTTCAGTTTAGGAACTGTGCTTCTTCCTCTTTTGTCAGATTGAGATGATAATGTCACTATTTGTCATGCTGATGATGATGACAATGATCATGGTGAAGATGATATGAGCATCTGAAGTGACATGGACAAACACTTCATCACAGTAGCAGAAGTGTTAACAATGAAAATGATCATCAGTAATTCATCATCATGACAAACTTCTTTTTTTTAAAGATATATATGCCTCAATCTTCTGCAGACTAGCTCATGATGTTGTGGAGTAAAAAGTATTTTCGAAATTTTATTGTGAAATGTAAATGTAGATAAAGCGCGCATGTGAAAGTAAAGTACCTCAAAGCTGTACACTACTGAAATAAATATACAAATACTCTCTCTCACTGACAACCACATAAAACATAAATCAATGACAAGTGCTGCATTAAAAGTCGTAATAAAATGTACTTTCAGAGTAAAAGTTGACAGTGCACAGACAGTACGGCTCTTGTAATGTCAGACTATGTAACATTATTGCAGTATCACAGTACCAGAGGACGTAATACTGTAAACGATGGGCTAATTTTACCAACTCCCTAAAAAGTTTCTCTGGCCAACATAACAATGGGGTCATTTTATTTTGAAATTCACCTCTGAACTGATTTTAGTTGCACAAAACAACACTTTATCAACTGTCAGTGACATTTAATAAGAATTTGTGGTGATGTGGTGGTGAACACAAACAGCCCCGGTGGTCTTTAAGATGTGGTTTTTATACCCTTTGTTACTTTATTCTACAACAATCTGTCATATTTTTTCGAATGTTTAGTCTGTAAAAAAGAAAAAACACAACAACAACATCTGCAGCTGGAACATGGTGGAGTGAAAAGTATAAAGTAGCAGTATGTGAACATATTCAAGCAAAGTACAAGTATCTTGTTTTTCCTCGCTGTTTTCTGTATGTCTAAATTTCACCTCAGCTTCATGTGCCAAACATATTTTAATCTCCCAGATATAAATTAGTGTTTTATGGCGCCCGCTGTGCTCAGAGGTGTTAGCCTAAAACTCCACACCCAAGAAAATGTGTTCATCATCAGTGGAGCGTTTTATTCATGGCCATAGCTGTAACTACAGGAGGAGTGATTGTCCATGCTGTCTTTCCTTCAAGAGGTGTGTTTGTTCCATCAAACACTGATTTATGGCATCAGCTGGACGCTCTTTTCCTAAACGAGCTCTGAATCATCGGCATGAGAGATGACTTCCTCCTGAGACTAGCAAAATATTATTACATGGTGCAAACCTTTAATTTGATAGGAGGCCAAAATGTTTCCAGACACCGACGTCATTTTAATCCAATTCACTGGAATAAGCAGTATCACGTCTTTTATTTATGGGCAATTTGTTCCCAAATACACTTGGTATGTTTCTCCTTCAGCAGAGTCAGAAAAGAGCGGCTCTGTAGCTGCGATGGAAGAAAAAGTGAAACGCACGTTGATTTAAGCGCCAACAGAGAGTTTATGTTGAATATACTGTGTGTGAAATTGAAATATCACCAGAAGATTCTGCAGAGTATTTAAGTGAATGATGTATTTTAAAGTTTTTCCTCCTTACATTTCATATTTACCCTCGGTAAATATTCATACGCTGTATAAATCCAGAGGCTTTTTACACAGCGGACCGTTCTGCAGCTGCACAACGTACCAAACATGTTCACCAACGCTGAAAGCTGAGCTCCTCGTACAGAAGCTGTCGCCACATTTCCAAAAAGCCACATTATTGAGTGCTTTTTTAACATGGTCACAGTTTCCAAGCATCTTGGCCTTGCTTTCAAAACCAGGCGCTTGCCAGCAGTTGGGAGTGGAAGAGGGAGAAGAGGAAGAAGAGGAAGAAGAAGGAGAAGTAAAGAAGGAGGAGGAGGAGGAGGAGGAGAAAAAAAGACATCTCAAGTTAAATTTAAAGATGTGTTTCTCTTGGAAGCCGGGCTGCGCTGCCATAAACCAAGGGAGACATTTTCATGCTCCACATTTTTCATGGTTTCTCTCTGAGTTTCCTCCCTTCCTTTCTCACTCCACCTTGGCTCCAGAGTTACCTACGGCTGCACTGGCTGCAGACCACAGCCAGCGGGGCACTGTGGGGTGGCCAGTTCCTCCCTCTCTGCCTGAACAGTAGTAGCCCTCCTCCCTCTTCCTCATCCACCCCCACCCCCTGACTCCCCCAACTAAAAAAAAAAAAAAAAAAAAAAGCCGTGCTGGTTGTCCTTGGATGGCTCTCACAGTGGAGGATCCCTCAGAGGATCTGCCACCTGGACAGCACAACTTCAGCTCTCTTTCACCACCCTTCTCATATAATACACTGCCTGCACACTCGGAGCTGATGGCCAACAGCAATCAGTTAGAAGCTAAGAGTCCTCTGACCTACCGCTCTGTTTTTTAATGTGGCCATGAAGGAACCGTTTTATTGCAGACTGCAGACTGTTGTCTTGTGCCAGCACCGTGTGGTATACGCTGTAATTTGTGAAGGGGTGCAGAGGTTTGGTATTAATTAGGGCTGTGAAATGGCAGCGGTCCGACCGCCTGCCCGTTTCCATAGAGGCTGAATTCACTGAGTGATGTACACACTGGGAAAAGGTGGGGGGGGGGGTTTATGGCCGAGCCCTGGCTGCCCACTGAGATGCAAACACAAAAGAGAGGATGTAAAAAGCACTTTCATTTCACATGACCTGTCATCAGCAGCAAATTTTCACTCTGCTCTCAGAAACCGGGGGTGAACTGCCTGTGGCTTTCAGACCGACCGTACGCCGGGTCCAAGCATCAGATAGGATTGACGTTATATGCGTGCAAATGAGAGAGTCACTGGCATATTCAACCTCAAGGCTGGCTTTCAGTAGCATGAAATTATTATTTCTCTCAGTGATGAGAATATCATGTTATGAGGTTAGATTTTACGGTTTATGTACAAATTTCAAAGTGGGGCCACTTCACATGGGGTTATGCTCAAAATACCATGAAAAACAGCTCCTCTGTTGCCCAACTTGAATAATTAACAAAACTTTGTCTCATAAGTTGCAAAACTGCAAAACCACTGACACATGTTTCATCCTCATTTGCTTTCATTTTCACAGTTTGAACAGTTTGCCGGTTCTTCGAGCTGCATCCATCCCTGCTGGGAGTGTGGAGGAGCGTGTACGAAGAAGACGACATGTACAGCCACTCCCAGTAAGTCTATTAATGTGAATGTGAAGAGGGGCAGACACTAAATTTAACACTAACTTCCTTGGTTCACTTTGTGTTTATTATTATCAGAGAGACACAAAAACAAGGATCTCTGCTGTGCATCCATCCATCCATCCATCCATCCATCCATCCATCCATCCATCCATCCATCCATCCATCCATCCATCCATCCATCCATCCACAGGGCTGACATGTAGAACCTCCCCACATTCACACCTATGGACAATTTAGAGATGCCAGTTTACCTAGTGTGCATGACATTGGACTGTGGGAGGAGGCTGGAGAACATGCAACCTCCACACAGAGAGGCCCCAGGCCTCAGGGGCTCTTGCTGTGAGGCGACAGTGCATGCAAACACTGATGGTAGTAAAAAAAAAAAAAAAGATTGTGAATTGTTGTCAAGAGGTCAGAGGGTAAAGATGTGTCGTCATGACTGCATCATCATTTGCAAACCTAGCATGAATGGACGCCAGGAATTAAAAACTAAAACATATTAGCACGGCTGGCTGCAAAATGCTCCGCTCCGTTTTCCAGCTACTCAACTTACCTGTGTCTGTTTGCTGTTTGATGCTGAGCAGGTGCTGGACGCAGGAGTTTTAGAGTGTTTTCTCTGAGCTGCAGCTGCAGCCAAAAATGACACAGAGAGAGCAGTGAGAGTGAACCACAAGAGTAAAACTGAGGGCCAGACAACTAAACAATGAACTGAAACTCACTATAAAGCTCTGTGAGGTCGAGTGGGGCTGCAGTTTCTCGTGATTATCCTCTGCAGGTTCATCACCACGAGTGACCTCTTTCACATTTTTTCATTTAAACTGAAGTTATTATAAAAAATATACAGTATACTATAGATCATATGTACAGATCTAAGATGTACAGTACACACAAACTACTCTGCAGTCTTAGCAGAACCTGACACATGATGTAACCAGGGTCACCTAAATGGCCTCTCTGAAGATAAATGTTAAGTCTGCTGAGTATAGTCTGAGGTTTCCTCATTTCCCCTTTCTGCTGCTTATCGAGCCTCACAGATGCCATTTTATGGAGAACAGCTAAAAACGAAACGCATGCTCAGTGAATGACACACAGGACCGCGAGCTCACTTGTGCTGATTTCAAGTGATTAACAAGGTTTTTGCCTCCTCATTCAGTAAACAGCCTGTCATCCAAACTCGATCAAATCAGATGTTATCGTTTAAAGTGAAGAATGCCATCTCATTTGTCATAAGTGTTGTTAAATATCTCCTCTTAAAAAGCAAATGTTTCCAAGAAGTGGGCCTATTGACATTTCTACATTGAAGTCCTGCAGCACTCTCTCTCTCTCTCTCTCTCTCTCTCTTTCTCTGTCTTTAAGTAAACACTGTGAATGACAAAACCAGAAATGAGGGTAAAGAGCGGCCGCTCAAACTTTCTTACAGAGATCTATTTTTATCATTATAGTACTTAAAAAAAAACCCACTTTAAAGTCACGATTGTTTTATTTGGTGTGAGAGCTGCATCAAGCCTGTGGTGTTTAGACCACCCCAGGGACCAATCACAATCAAGCATGTCACTTGGCTCATTGCTCATGGCCTTTTATCTGATAGTGCCCCTTATTATCTGACTGTGTTGTACCATTAGACCTGGTCACACTTAATTATATCAATGTGTGTGTGTGCGTAAGTGTGTGTGTGGTGTCAACACACCAGAGAACACACACTTTTTGGACTGATCCTGATGGATTATCAGGGAATTCTTCTTCACAACTCTGCTTGTTAAGGGGAGGAGAGGGTAAGAGCGGGAAAATAAATAAGACGTCACTTGGGTTTGTCTTGTTCTTGTTCCAAAATAAACAGAGCCATGGCAGAGGGAGAGCTGCAGGGGCCTTTCGGGGCTGCCGAGTATTACACGGCACCCTTTGATCGAAACAATTTGGATCGAGAAAGTGCCACACACCGGTTGCCACAGCAACCAGAGAGGGAGACGTGCAAGTGAGAGTCAACAGGTGATTTATAGAAAGTGCTGCTCGGTTTCACATCCTTTTGTCCCTGCTTCCCTTTAACTGATTTAGCAGACAGATTCTGATGCGGGTGAGAGATCATAATTAATGTTTTTATTTGCATCAGTGCGGTTACAGTGAAGCCAGTTCTAAGGCTGCGACTGTAATGCTCTTTAACGAAGAGTATATGATTTACACTGGTTTCACAAGGGTCACATAGTCTGAGCTTTCATGCACGTCAGCGAGCAACACTGTGACTTTCTTGTTCTGCTGTGTGTGCATGTGTGTGTAATGTTTGCACATATTTAAGTGCATGAGCAAGCGTGTGAGTGCGAGCCCTGTAACCCATATGTGCAAGGGGTCAGAGTTCAGTTCCTGCAGGGTTTGTTTAGGAATATATGACACTGCACAGCTGGCCTAATCATCTGTGCATATCTGACTATAAAACTTTACTGAGCGTCGCCAGAGCGAGCTGCCTTTATCAGTGAGAGACGGGGATATTCCCACTACACGCGGACAGAGGCCTCAACCCCAGATCTGCTGCTCCTCTCCCAGTGGCCCTCATAAGGAACACCACTGCCTGCTCTGTGTGAGCAGCATTTAGATTAGCTTAGACAGTTTGGGCTAATGTGCATTCAGTTAAACTACACTCCAAGAAAGTGACTTCTGTTGTTGTCTGAAGGACCTATTCCAATAAAAATCAAGTTTTAAATCTTGTGAAAGAGGAACTATGCAAGATTTGCACCTTAATTAAACAGCTTTGGTGTAATTGTGATGGTTAAGTGACTTGTTACAGGTTGAATGGAGGCTCTCTGCCTTCCTCCTGGCGTCTCTTGACCAAAAACCAACCTTGTAAGATCAGCGCCTCCAACCCACTGTCCCTGATCTGGTCTTATGGGAATCATAGCCTGCTTTACGTCACTGTGACACGAACACACCCAGTAATTTATAATCTCTTGTTAATGTTACCCACCTCAGTAGACATCGCACCATGGATTGCCTTCTCGTTGGCTTTGTTGAAAACAAATGCACATGGCCGGGGAGGGGAGGAGGGTCAGCCATGAACAGTGAGAATATGCGCTCCAAAATTGTAGGGAGAGCTCTGATCAGATCAGATTAATCAGACTGAAACAGCTCTCAGGTGGATTTTGTACAGAAACTTGTTTCTTATAAATTGTCTTCTAATGACCCTGGTGACCTTTCATTTAGTGTAGCCATTTTTGTGTCTAAAAGTGTGTGTGTGTGCTAAAATCCAGCATATTAGCATTGGTGTGGATCCAACAACACAGACCTCAATTAAAAGGATTCACTGAAAGAGCAGCAGGGCAACAGAGGGACAATGAGCTTGAAGGCTGAGTGAAGATGGGCAGGTCCGGTGTGGCAGTGGGTGGATGAATGAATGAATGAATGAATGAAAGAGCGAGGATGGCATGGAGGATAGTTGCAGAGCAATCAGATACGCAGGCAGACCAGTCTTGATCATGGAGCAGAGGGGAGATAACAATTCACCAGACCACAAAGAGCACCAGAGAGGCCTGTAGCATAAAGACAACCACTGTAGCAAGGGAAGAGCCAGAGCAGATACACAGCAGGATGATGAGTGTGATGGAAGGCAGATGTGCAGAGATCAGCAGGGAACTAGGAGAGTCAAGGATGAAGGCCACGCCCACGCCACACATACTGGACACACACACACAACCGGACACAAGGGAACAGGAAAATGCAAAATAATGGAAAAGTACAGTAGATGCACAACTGAAGCTTATCACACATGCAATAATGAAAAAGATAATGAAAAAAGAGTAGTTCCACTGACTATTGGTTTGATAACAAACACACACTTTTATACTTTTTGTTGTGCAGATTCAGTTCTGTTATATAACTCTTTTTTTATGTTCTGGTTGTGTTTTCATTGCGTAGTGCTGACGATAGAAAAGTTAGTTTGGCAAGCACTGCAACTTTTTAATGACATTTTCTGTAAGCAATGCTTTTGTATATTTACCTCCACTGTCTATCATTACAACGCTCCTTTTGTTAAAAACATCACCTGCAGAGTTTTTCCAGAAAAGATCAATCCGATAACCAGGGGGAAACCACAAATGGAAAAGCTTTTGTGTTATATGGTTATATCAGTTAGCACAAGAAAAAAAAGAGAAAAGAAAAAAAAAAGTCAGTGAAATGTTTTCCACAGCACAGCGGTGTGGTACATGCTGCTGGCCGCTTCACTTCCCCGTTCCTGCCTGACACACAGTTGACCTCAGGCCCGCGACATCCATCAGGTGATCATTACAAGCTGGAGGTTGTGACCTGCACACTCCAATCACCACACCTCTGCCTCTTCCTGCAGTCACCCTGTGCTGTATACAGAACCTCCACTTCCTCCACCACCATGGGAAAAAAAAAAGAAAAAGAAAAAGGCACGGACTTCATAAGACCCCCCCCACCCCCCACCCCCACGCACACACCCCCACCTCTCCAGCATGAGCTTTTGCGGATTGAGATATAAAGTGATCCTGTCTGACTGCAGGAAACAGTCACAGGAAGTGGAGATGCACTACATTACTTCGAGTGCCCCTTCAGGTTATTTATTTGGATGGATTTTTCTCTCTCTCTCTCTCTCTCTCTCTCTCTCTCTCTTTTTTTTTTTCATGGGAATCCCCTTCCCTCCATCACTCTTGGAGTCCCAGAGAGTGGATGTCTGGGAGCTGGAGGAGCAAGCCTGCAGTGTCATGTAGCCTGTTGAGGCTACAGGGAGAGATCACTTCCCTTCCCTCGCACCACTGCCACATCAACCCCACTCCCTCCCTCCCTCCCTCCCTCTCTCCTCCCTCCTCCTCTTCCCTCCTCCTCTTCCAAACAAAAACTCATGTGGGGGAATCCAATTAGTTAATCTCACTCTTGACTCTCTTCCAGCACAGGCACGCCATTCCTTCGCAGATCCTCTCATAACAAGCTGTCGGAGAGCAGAGAGAGAGAGAGAGAGAGAGAGAGACAAAGAGAGAGAGAGAGAGAAAGTCAGAGCTGCTCTGAGTGAGGCTATTGATTATGAGCCTTAAACAGACAGCGAGACATCTGGCTTCCATTATCTGGCCTGTGATGGGATGCAGGGCTCGACGGCAGCCAGCAGCACAGGCCACACGACGTACAGACACATGCTACGCAGCCTGTAATTACTGCCTATGGGATGATCTGGGGGGACAGGAGGGATCATCTAAAGCTGAAACAGGTTTATTGTGGATTTTCCATTAAGGAACAGGACTGTCTAATCAATCTCGACCTGTCCGACTGGAGTATGACTGAAATTGATCATTAAAACAGAGCAGAACAGACTAAAGCTAGTTTCTTCATTGACTAATGTGATATTTATATAAACTGAATCATTGTTTCAGCTGTAAAATGTCCAAGAATAGAAATTATTTCCACAGGTCAACTCAACATTTTGTGTTTCCTCCTACAGCCAGAGCAAAAGCTAAAGATGTAATTTTGTCCATTCGCAATTGATTGACTTTTTTTTTTTTTTTTTTTTTTAGCCTTAATACTTTAAATATATAACATTATGTTCTCAAATAATGACATTGTTGGACGCTTAGGAGAGATAAAATACAGCAGCTATACATTTCACCGCTGGCTGCATGGAAGCCAATAGAAAGTATTGATTATAATTTCATGTAACAGCAGGTTTTGTGTTACTGTAGTTGGGATTTAATACATAAATAGAGTTCATGTCTTAGGAAACTGATGTGGAGGTAAAATCTGTAGCATCATCCCAGGGATACCGGCGTCCTCATATGGTTCAGATAAGTGTTTTATCGTATACTGAAATAAGAATTGGGTGAGACGACACCACCATCATGTCTGTGCTTTAACTATCAGAAGAGTTGATGAGCTCAGCCCAGCAGTAAACAAACACCTGGCAGCTCATAAAAGAGCAGGTATGAGGTTTGTTTAATCTGTATCCTACACAGACAAGTGGGAAATGGCAGATACATTCTGCAGCCAGGAGCGCTGATGCTAGCTGTTTCCCCCTGTTCCCAGTATTTATGCTAAGCTAATAAAGGTTTCAATGAGTCGGGCTTAAAGCTTGTGTTGTAATGATCTGTTCAAGTCCAGCCTGGTTTCCTGTCTGTCTTCAGCTATCCAATAATGGCAAAGGCAGCTAAACAGAGAAAATCTTTTATATTCTTATTAGTCATATTTATCCTATATTTCCAGATCATGCATCTGTGTATATTTCGTGTATCAGCTTGTATGTGTAGGCAGCGCTGTAGCATCTTTATCTAATCTGATCACATTGCGCTTGTGGCCGGGCAGTGGAGTGTATTGGTCGTGTGAGGAAAGACTTCCCTTAACTGTCTTATTAACCACTATTGTGTACAAAGTGTCTGCACTCTCTGAAACCAGCAGGACTCACTGATACTTTAGTTTCTCACAGTCCTGTTGGCCTCCTCTTGCAACACAGACTGTACATCTTCTGCAAACCTCTCTGCTGGTGGCACCGGCACTGTTGTCTGTGACCTCGAAATGTCCCAGAAGAAGAAGAAGAAAAAAAGTGAAATGCAATTTGCCACATTGTTCTTTCACGTCCAAGGCTATTTCTCCCCCAGGGCCAGTTAGTCTGAACACATGGTCTGAGTGATGTTTTTGCTATAAGAAAACCCAAACTGCCTGAGAGAAGTAATGGTAAAGAGTCGTCCTGCAATATTACTTATCACTGTGGCAAAGATGGAGATTATTGACTTAACTGGTCCAAACATCAACAATGAGTGATTTAAGACTCCTCCCACACGCCTCTCTCAGTGTCTGAGGTTTGTGTATTTTACTTAACCAGAAGGAGACGAGAGGAGGAAAAAAAGTCTTTATTTATCCTCTCAGACAAAGATGCAGCTTCGCAATCACTTCGTGTCATCGCCACAGAACAAGACGAAGATCTGTTGTGACTTTAATGTGCTTGTTTGGGGTTGTTGGGGGTTGGGGGGGGTGTTGATGAGGTGGGAGTGGGTCATGTCAGGGTGGTGAGTAAAACTAACAGCGTTAAATCACTTGTAAAGTTAAACTAATGAGACATACAGAGACATGGTACGACGGCCGTGTGAGTGCAGGAGATAAGTTTGCAGGCCCAGATTGGAGGTAGCGTGTGGATTTATTCAGGGACTGGATTGCTATTTATTGCAGGGATTTTGTTCTGCCTTGCATTATATTCTGTTTTTATTGACTTACAGCTCTGCATGGCTTCCTCCTTCATGTCTCAGACTGCTGGTGTCTCATCTCTATTGGTGCACCCACAAATAAATGTCTCATGGATGTGCATGTGTGTATATATATATATGTGTGTGTCTGTGTGTGTGTGTGTGTGTGTGTGTGTGTGCAACATGACAGACATGACAGCTAAACCGCAAGGCAATAATTTACTAATGCACTCCTCAGCCATGCTCCCTGCGCCTGTCTGCAGCTCCTGATGGATGCTGACGGCTCCAGAGATGGACTGCTGCTGATAGGGAGTGACCAGAGAGGAGCCTGATTAAAAGTAGTGGAGCACGGCGGAGGGTGATAACCCCGATCCAGTGGTGATGAATCCACACTGGACAGGCCGCTGTCTCATTAGGATCTAGCCTCAGCCAGGCACTGCGTGTCCAAATAAACGTTGAAACAATCCTGCTTTTATCAGCAGGATTACGCTTGTTTTCCTTTCCAGGGCTTTCCTTGTGTGGGCTCAAGTAGAGCGTCCTCCCCCTCTATCGGGCTCTATAAACTGAAGGTGTGATTCACCAGCACTGACTTCACTGTGTTTATACAATTCTGGGTCTATCTTCTTGAATTAATGAGGCCTAAAGCACCATTAGACAACTATTTGCCTGACTAATCTGGAGCCAATATGAAATAGTGAGAAAAAGTTGAAATAATCTGCCCTTTATTTGTGATAACATAAACAGTGGGGTTGTTTTAAAGGATGATAACATTAAATATTGGGCCTGGGGAGGCGAACAGAAAGAGGTAGTTTACATTCTCACTGGAGTAGTCTTGATAACAGGCCAGAGGGAATATGAACCCCTTTAAATGTGTGCATTAGTGTAATTTATTGGGCTTCCCTCTCGGCCCTGCTGTTCCTCCACCTCCTTTTTCCCAAACAAAAGACAGGCCAAGGCTCCAGGATGGATGGGAGTGAAAAATCATTCACAGTGGATAATCACATAAAACAACGCCATATTTGCTGCCTAATAAGCACAAAACGTTCCATCTGCCTCCTCCCTCCGATCAGGATTAGGCGACTCCTCCGAGCGGACCTGCGTGATTTACATCCGGCGATTTTGGAAATGCTTTTGGTTTTGAGTGGGTATACGAGGAGAGTCAGGGAGGGCGGGGTAAAGCCAGAGATTTCATAATTCTTTGTGTATGTCTGGAAGTCATCCACGCGTTCTGATTTTGAACCAATTTATGTCCGAACAGAATGACCCTGGGAATTAATGAGGTTCTGGCTGCGAGTTCCAGCACTGCAAGGTCAAGTAAATCATGCTTTAGGGCTCCAGTCCTCCCCGCTCTGCTCTCTCTCGCTCTCCTCAGCAGCTCCACATCCTGTGATAACGGAAAGACAAGAGGCCTGAGAAATACCACCTCATCGACACTTATGTCCATCCAGTAGAACATATTTTAGAGTACGAGCGCCAACCGGCTGTAAAGCCTGCTTTTAGTAGAGACTAGGAGCTGATGAATGGGAGTGGGGCAAGAGCAGTGGGACCAGAGGTCACTTTCTTCATTTCACATTTCACAGCAGATTGTTGATGTTATGCACATTTCCCTCTCCAGAGGTGACTCTTTTTTCTATCTGGGCCTGTGTTTTATTGGAGCATTATAAAGAGTTTATACGTGATTTAGCTGTGCCATTTCCCTTTGAAGGACTATGTGGTGAAGCACGCTCACATGAGGGAAAAGTTGACATCATTAGACTTAATACCCTGAAACCTAATAGAGTAACACCTATAAGTAACGAGTACTACAAATCAATCAAGTGGTTTTATGCAGAAAAATAATTTGTCTTCTCATTTAATAGCTGTTAAAATGCTATAATTTTTACACATGTGTTTAGTGTTTCATATTTAAGAGGAAAAAGGGTGACAACATTGTCAAACAAGCATGAAACTGGAGCACAGTTCACCACTCATGGAACATTGAGGGGGAAACACGGCCAAGTCTGACTTGGCTGTGTGTTTTTTTTGTCCCGCTGTAACCAATAAGGCAACATTTATCACCTGAATTAATTCCCTTCTCTAAAAGTTTGCAGACAAATGGTTTTCATTTTTGCCTGTATTTCAAGAGGAGTCCTCACAAAATGTTTCCAAGTCTTTTTTTTTTTTTTCCAAGCTTTATTCTAAGTTTCGTTTTATTCTATCAACAAAAAATGTTTTATTTTGTGGCAGCACACTGGCTGGATGCTGATAAGCTGATTAAAACATAAACGTTTAAATAAAGAATTAATACTGACATTAATCAAAGTTACTTTTCTGCTTCTATATCCATTTGTGTGCAATCGTTGTGGCCTGGTGGATAAATGCTGCTTATGGACGTAATCTGATCCTCATGGATCCAACCATAAAGCAAAATAAGCATAAATTTTGTCCACACTACTGTATATCAGGATGGAAGAAACTGGACGGTTGCCAGTTCAAAGCTCTGCACTGGATCAAGGAAATCTGGCAGGGAAAGAAAATGACTAATGCTTTGTCCTGCCCGCAGCGCTACCTTCAGAGTGCCCTTGAGCAAGGTACTTAACCTCCAACAGCCCGGCAACATCGGTCAGCTGGCGACAAACACAGACAGAGGGCTAAACATGGACGTTCATTTTAAAATATCTATGGTGCCAGTGCTGCTTCAATACACACATGTAAGGTCTATCATATTAGTGTGGATTAAGCCCCAGATATCCAGCTGGTTCCTACATCTCCCATAATGCAGTTCAACAAAACTCCTAAACTCTTGCTTTCTTAAAAAGACTGATGCTGCAGCAGAGCTGTTCTTCAAAGGTCAGGAAACCTCCCTCCAGAGTCAGAAGAGATTATATTTGCATCGTGTTCCTCATGATGAGCAAACTGACCGTCACATGTAAAATCAATGCTGTTCCATCTATCACTGACATGATTTCAGGCGGAGCAGGAGAACTCCCTTCTTGGCCGTTTCACAACAGATGTTTATCCACACATTCCTTCCCCTGGCTAATACTTTACCATGTTTATAAGATTATCCACCCAGTCACAGTTAGCTTAATGTATGAATTAGACCAGGGCGACAAGTCGGAATAAATCCTGCCTGTCTGCGATTATCGCCATTACATACTTCAGGGGCTGTTAAAACAAACGGGGCGGTGATGTCAGACGTCTATGTCGGACCAGCTGAGGAGAAGCAGTCTCCATACTCTTGGCTGATGGCTCCAGACAAGCACCTTGATGGCTGTAATTACTGTCATGTTCCAAAAGAGATGAGAGATACCAGAGGCGCAAATAAAACCTAAAACGTTTTTGATATGATGGATTCCTCCGGCTTTGTTTAAAAATTCCTTCAGCTGTCTGTCTGGAGTCTCGAGGAGATGATGACTTGAACGCTACAGTTGGTCCATTCACCCCCTCAGCGAACAAAAGCTTTATATACCAGTGTTTAAAACAATGAGGATGGTCAAATTCAAAGTTTGCACGCGGCTACCATGGCTGCCTGTTTGCTCCACGAGTTAAGTATGCAGGCTGGTTTCAGTAAATGTCTGCTGTGTGTTTACATTCTACCTAATGCACTCAGATGACACTGAATCTAAACATGTTCACACAGAGTCTCTGCACTGCTCAGCTTTACTGGCACATTCCAAGTAGGTCCATCTTTATGAGTCCAGCTGTCTTGAGGCCGAAGCTTACCCTCACTATAGCATTTAAACTTAAGCAGTCGCTCAGTAAGTCGACCAAGATTTGACTTATGTTCAGTTTTAAAAGGAAGAATTTTTATTGTTTGACCTTGTTGCGGTGGTGGAGAAAGGTAGTCAACTCATTTATTTAAGTAAAAGCTCCAATTAAAAAAAAGTGCTTTAAGTAAAATGAAAATGTTCAATAGAAAACTTTACAAAATAATCAAAAGTAAAAGTACTGTATTACTAATGATTACCAATGCCAATGTAGCATTTTATGTTGTAGTTAGATGAAGAGGGCTAATTTGAATGATAGTGTTTTTATGAGCATTGTTACTTAAAAAGTATTATTAATTACCAATCACAGAGTACACACGTTCCCATCAAACACTTTTTTGCATATTTTTAAATGCACTTAAAAACACAAAACTGTGCTTTGCTGAGATGGAAAAGTGGATGTAGCCTACTGATAAAAACAAAGTGTTAGCTAAGCATGGTGAGAAAAGTGCAAATAAATCTAGGGTGAATAAATCTTCACATAGCTACATGAAGTATGTGACTTCTGTTACATGAAAAGAAAAAGTAAACAAGTCCATAACTTTCCTCAAATTAATATATCCAACGGAGAGAAACGCCTCGTTTCCATCATGGTTTCTATGTGGCTCATCACTGGTTGAGGTTTGACTGGTGCTCAACACCTCGTATTTTCTTTGCGGCAGGCCTGTGGATGGAAAGGCACATTTAATTTGGGTGGGACCCTGATGGTTGGAGATGTCTTCATGTTACTTTACTAATCTCTCAACAACAAACAGCATTAATTAAGGAAATTTCCTGGCCCAGCTTTCCCTTGAAACTATGCCTCCACACTCACAAATCACAGGCTATTGACAGCTAGCTTAATGTTGGTTAGCTAATGTTAGCCAACTAGGCAAGACAGGGCGGCTTTATTTACCGCATTTCATGAGGGGAATTCAAAGTGCTTTGCAAGAAGAATTAAAAATATAATATAACATGGCATAACAGACAACTTTTAAGTTAGTACGAGTCTCGTTCTTCTGTGTGTTGATAAAGGCCAACTCCTGCTCTAAGCTAGCTCTACGTCTGACTCTTACGGGCCAGTTCATCCCCCAAATGCAGCAAAACCAAACCTTAAACCTTCATCCAAAATAAGTCAAAAGAGAAAAAAGGTACAGAAAAAAGTCATGCTGAGTGATTATAATTTGTTTTATTTGCCATATAATTTGTATGGCAGGTTAAATGTGGATCAAAATGGATGTCCATGTGCTATAGACTATAGCTAACCAAACAAAGCTGAGGCTGAGCTAAAAATGATCTTTCCAGCCTGATTTATCCCAAAAATCATTGAATGCTTAGAGGTAAAACTCGCCTATTTGCACTCCAGTACTTGAGTAAATGTACTTAATTACTTAGCACAGCTAGCATTTTGTACTTTCTTCAAAGCAGCTTAACTTTTTAATCATTTTCCTTCACCACACGTTATCCCTCTTGTGATCCCTTGCAGCTCCACGCTCATTTTACCTTACCGTTGTGCTCTGATAGACTCCAGTTAAGTAAATGCGTCACAGTGGGAGCTGCCACATCCTCACAGTGAGCATGCCAAAAACTTAAAAATGAATGACTCCAGCAATCACTTGAGGTTTCACAGGCAGTTTCTCCCTCCCTCTGTGCGGCAAGACTTGACACACTGGGGAGATAAAAATCTAATTTTTGCAAATGGGATTAAGGCACTATACAATAACAAAAAGAGGAATGAATGGGCTTACTGTATTAAACAAAAGATGTACCTGATAGTCCCTGTGTGGTTTCTGCTCAACATATTTCTATAAATGGTGGATGGCCTGGAGACGCCTTAAATGCAGATCCATTTAGCTCCAACAGAGGATTAGTCATTTGTGGGCCAAGCTACTGTTTATGATTGTCAGCATATAAGTCTCTATTTTGAGAATCGAGTGGCCACAATGGTTAAAATATTTTGAGGGAATACAGTTTTTACTGGCATGAAACATATAGCAGTGTGCATGTATCGATAGCTGACCGCTCGACTTTAATTTGTGCATCAAATATCTGTCTCAATCAACGTTATTTTTGCACTGACAAGCTCGTATATTGTGCGGCGGACTGTTAGTCCTGGAGCAAAAATATCTCCCATGGCCTTGACAATCCTCCAAGCTTCATGAATCTGACAGAACCAAAGGAATATAAAAAAAAGAAACTAAGATATGTTGTGTTTTCTGAAGTTTTTTTTTTTATTATTATTATTTATTTGGCAGCCTTATCCTGTCATTTTCTCTCAAAATAAAAATATCAGTTACATTGATGTCAAATCTGAACACATACAGTCGAGGCTATATCTTCGAGCGTGTCTATAACAGCCTCCCTGACCTTGCTGTTAAACCATGTGTGTCTGCGTTATATTGAGTTGAGAGGGTAATACTCTGTGTGCCTCCTCTTCTTAAGATGAAGGGCAAAGGGTGAAACGGGTTGCCAGTTCTCACCACAGTTTCCTCTTTTAAACAGCTCTGATGCTGCAATAACACAAATGTGCCAAATAAACAAAATGATACCAAAGGATAAAAAGACACTTTCCAATTGTCCAGATTTCATTTTTGAACTGTGGTGTCACAAGCTTGAATCTCAATAACATTTCAGGCTTGTGTCATGTGTATGCGTTTTATTACAAGTGACAAGCCTAATCTCTTGGAGACAGATAGGCAGGGAGAGGAAGACAGACAATGAGCAGAACTCATCATGAATTAGAGAGAAAAGAAAGAAGAGACCCACTGGCCCTTTTTAAACCACAGGTATGATTTACAGAGCAGGGTTGGTCGCCTGCGTAAAATTAATAATAGGAAATGCAAGGGTAGTCCAGTGACTTGTCCAAGATATACTTTCCCTGGCTCTCCAGACCCCTGGAAAACCTGGGTGGCCTGCAACCGGGCTTCCTCTGGTTTCTGATGTTAATGTCATTGCTTTTGCTGGTATGACAGGAGCTTCACCACAAAACGTGGTTTGGGTCAGACAAAAGGGACAAGCTGTGATAGCAGGATACAGCTCCATACTGCAACAACAACAAAAAAAAAAAAAAAAGAGAGAGAGAGAGAGAGAAAAAGGAGAAATTCACGCTGCATTTATCGCTGTATTTTTGTCCCACGGTGAGGATCGTTGCCACAGAGAAGGAAGGAATGAGGAGGAGGATGAAATTTTTCAAATCCGATTGTTTTTAAGTACTTCACTTTTCCAGAAATCAGAAACCACACGGTGCATTATGGTTAGTGGATGTTTTGAATTACTTCAGCTACTTAATGGTTCCTCCTTACCCAGCCCACAGAATTGTTTCATAGTGGTTTTAAAACTTTGCTTAAGTCATTGAGTTGGATATTGAGTAATCTGCCCTCTAAACCTACCCTTCACATTGAAGTACGTAGGCTGTTCACTTCATTTTAAGACTACAACATTTTTAATGTGACATAACTTTGAAGGCAGAAAGACATGTCACTGTTATTAGGTTAAAATCCCACATATCAAAAAGCAAAGAAAGCCTTGTTTTTAGCTTTGTAAAAATGTACTTTTTCATGCTTTTAACCACAATGTTACAAAAAAGGCCACAGAGCTTTTTCAGCCTAAAAAGAGGGTTTTTAATTTTCACTGAAATGAACACGTGAAACTCTACACATATTTTACAAGGGTCATAAATAAGTTTAAATTAAGCTCTGAATGTTTTGCTCCGGTTACAAAAAGCGCAGTGAGTGCTCAAAAACCATGGCTGTCAGAGTAAGTGAGAACAGCCCTGCTGGTGTTGGTCTCTGTGTTAACCCCGCTCAAGTTGGCACCATTCAGAGAATCCCCTGTTTTCTGAAATAACAGAGGATCTAAGGCCCATTACTCTATATACAGAGTATTGTAAAGAGGTAAGTGGAGGCGGGTGGAACATTTTGTAAATCTTGTGTCACCAAAACCGCCGCAAGCAGGATGAATGCGTTCACTTCGCCAACAGGATATCCCTTTAGACTTGCTCACTGCATCGGTAATGAGGATAACAGAGGGGGCATTATTTTTGCTCAACAGCTCGGGAAGGTGATAAAGGGCTCCCAGATCCTCTCACAGGGGGTGTAGCGGTACACACACATACACACACACACATCCATTTGCACTGACGCAACATTTCATCTCCCCAACTACAAGGGGGTTCTCTGCCTTTAACCCTTAAAATGAAGCCATGCACAACCTGGCTGAGGTCAGGAGGAAAAGATTTCTAAACACGCAGCTGCCTACACACATCCCACATCCTTATAAAAATGTCTTCAATAACATCACTTGGCAAAAGTCGGAGGTGTTGGTGGAGAGTTTTAAAAAGTTATGAATATTAAATGTGTCTGTATTTTCCATTTGCCGTGATGCTCTTGTAACAGCTCATTTTTTCCTGTTTATTGAGAATAAAGTGAAGTGATTATGAATCACATGAACTATTTAGTCAGTGCAGTAAAACTTGATAACTTTCAATGATCTCCAAGACAGCTTTAATGGTTGTGTGGTGTTAAGGAACAGTACATGGTCCCTCCATGTGCTCATGTTGTTTATATGCTGTCCAAGAATTATTTTCACAGCTTTATTAAACTATGAAGGCATGGTAAAACATTCAGGCTATAAATGCTGTGGTATGATGCATTTGGTTCGTGCTATTTGTCCCTGGACAAATAGACTTTAAATAAATAAAATGAGCTCTGGCAGAGTTTAATTCAGAGTCAGGTTTGAACTAAATAAAATAAAACAGAGGGTAGCTCAGTTGATTTAAAAAAGGAAAAGGTCTTATACAGCTTGTGCAGTCCAGCTGTAACCTGTTCTGTTTCCATGTATTTAAAGTGAGTGAACACAAACAATCCCAACACTTAGGTCTTTTTTTAAAAATGCAAAATCAGCAGGTTCATAGAAACTGTGTTGTCATCTATTAAAAACAAATCCAAAATGCAACTCTTAAAAAAAACACATTTGAAACCATCAGGCACACAGTGGACAGCCACAGCCCCAGAGAGAGTGGCCAAAATGCGCGTAGGCGGATTGACTGAGGCCTGGGGGAGGGCACAGGTGCAAACAGGTGTGTCAGACGCTGGTCCGTCAAACGCCATTACCTGCGTGACAACAGGTAGCGCTAATAGGACCGTTTACTGACCGTGTGGAGTTACATTGTCCGAGCGTCGTTCGCAGGGGAGCTATTGCTAAAGCAGGACTTACTTCCGCCAGACGTTTCCATGGTGACGGCGCTGCGCTGAGAGAAAGAAAGAGAGGTGAGTTCAAACTACTGACATGACGTGTCCGAGCAGACGTTTGTGTTTAGTACGAAGTTACTGTTATGTTGCGTTGTTAATCAACGAACAGTTTCAAAATGCTCTGTCACAAACACCCCCCCACATTAGTTATATAAGACGTATATTAATCAGCAAATTGTTCTTACACTTGACTGTTTTATCGTAATGAATGAGATTGTTTAACAGTGATTGTATCTTAGCAGCATCGTGGCTAGTTTTAACTGTACCGTCGGCTAGTCGTTGCTACCATAGTTGCTGGCTCAGTTATTTGCATAGGCACTTGTTACTCATATAGGTATGTCTTTGAAATCTAGTAGGAGTAGAGCACTTTAGCCTGTTTTTTTTTTTTTTTTTTTTTTTTAATTTGTGTGCCACACTTAAACTTGACTGTTATATTATTATAAATGACAACATTAGACTGTGGCTGTGTGACAAGCAACTTGGCTAGTCTACTACTAGGCTGTGTCTAGTAGGCTGTATTCATACTATGCGGTGCTGTACATATTTCTGTATGATACATACATACATGTATATATGTGTGTGTGTGTGTGTGTATATATATATATATATATATATATATATATATATATATATATATATGTGTGTGTGTGTATATATATGCACTTCAGCTGGGAGCGGCAAAGTCTAGTAGCTCTGAGTTTTACTCAACTTTTGCTTTATTTTGTTGTGTTTTTGTATGTTTTTGTTGTATTTTGTCAGCTACTGATGGACACTGTATGTACTGGAGTAGAAGTATAAAGCACTTAATAGTACAACTCTTTAACTTATATATCACATTTAAACTAACACTTTTTTAATGACAATATTAGACTGTGAGTGTGACATCTTGGCTAGTTGACTAGTTGTTGCTAGCATAGTCACTTGTCAAATTATATAGTGCATATATTCCTCCATGAAATGTAGTGTAGTAGAGAGTTATAAAGTAATTTCACACACAATTCCCCAACTTGTAAACCACAGTTTTAAAATACTCTGTTGTTGTTGTTGTTGTTGCTGCTGTGCTTACATTATTGATTCAGATCAGTGGAGTTTCATGTGTGCTTGCCATGAGGTTTAAAGTATTACTTTTAGATGTAGTGCCATTTGAAAGCATCGTCAGTAAAGGTTATAGTACAGTGCACATGCCTCACATACAGCATGTTGTGAGTGTAGTCAGACCTTGGTGGCATAATGGTGTAATGTTTTGTTTTTTATTTCCCTTGATGTTTTCCAACCCCTTAGTTTTATCTTTTAACAAGGGACTGACTTGCAAGGAGGAATGTCTCAAATTCACTTTAGCATATAATTGTGGTTTTAATAAACTGCTATGAGCTGCTATATTTTTAGAGTAATTGCAGGGTTTTGTATTGTTGTTGTTTTTGAGTAATTCAGAGCAGAGGGAATGAAACCAACTAGCTAATGTAGTGAGAAAGTGATTTTTTTTTTCCAACCAATACTTTCTTACCAACTCAATATTTAGAGTTGGAAAAACAAAAGGTCAAATGCAATGTATGTTATGTTATTATTGGGGTGGCTGTACAGTATGAAACAGCGAAGATGCTGTTCATAAGATCAACAACAGCAGGAACTGTGCCTCGTTCTGTTGTGGCTGTGAAAGTCTGAGCATTTTCAAAATGCCTCAGCACCAGTGACAACAAGACAAACTCTATTGTCTCTTGTGCTTGGTGATTAAAATGAATGATTCCTGTTATGACTAGTAGCCCAGTTTTACTTCCCTTCTATCTGCTAACAAGTGTGATTGCTTTCACAGTGAGGAGAAGCTCTCTGTCTAGATCAGTGTTAGATGCATACAGATCTGCAGGAAACCAAGTTTTCATTCTTTTTGCTTTATTTTGGCTGCAGTATTAAAAGCTAATTCAAAGGAGTGACTTACAATGAGCTTGTAGCAAACTGTTTGTGGAAATGAAGAATAATTTTTGTGGTCAATTTTTGATTTTCACAAATTTAATCCATATATGTTTTTTTTTTTTTTCATTTTTTCCTCATACAATACATCTTACATCCATGTTCTCTTTGTCTATGCCACCATGTGTAGTTCTTAACATACAAGTGGTCTGCTTGACCTATAGTTTGACCTTTGAAATGTAACTCTTTCTCTGGCTGTGCCAATTGTCTGAATCCCTTCGTGTCATTCTTTGGAAATAGATATGCATCCCCCGTTGGGATAGGGCAAAAGGACAGTGTAGCTAATGTGTTGCATTAGCCTGGTGTGCTAATGGTCCTGTGTGGATGAAATGGAGAAAAAAATGTAGCCTCACGTCTCGGGTCATGTTCGGGTCTCACTTTTATGCCCGTGCAGAATGCATTATCTGTTTTAATTGTCAGGAATGCAGTTGGATTTTGAATAGAAGTGGATTCAGGAGTTTATTTTTGTCAAATAAGGAAGTCAGGTCAAGGTTTACACCAGAAACATGGCAACAGGTCTTTTAAGCATTCAGTGAGAGGTGTTGGATTAATTGCAAATTACCTCATTACCTGCATGACTATTCCACATATGATTCAGTATGTCTGCTCTAGATGGCCATCTTTAAATTCATTTTATGGTTTCCCCGTGCAAACAACCGTGTAACTGTACAGGCCGAGTTCATCACACTGAATGTCTTCAGTGAGCACTTAGGCCGGTGCACTCAACATTTTTAAATGACTTAACTGTAGAAACTTCAGTGCTGATTTACTAAAAGTTCAATAATGAGGCCTCTTCATCATTGCCATAACTCACATGACTTGTTGATGGGAGCTGCTCTCACTCTTAGTGAAGGTGGTAGAACATAACGCTTCCTTTATAGCTCTGAAATCATTTCACAGGCTCTGGTAGTGCTGGCATAATTTTAAAAAGCTTAGGTCTGAGGTAGCCCATTAAAAATACTCATAAACATTAATTTTGCCAGTGGGATGTGAGATTGTGTTACGCTCTTGGCAGAAATGTGTATGAAATATGTGGTTTTGCATTGGCTAAAATAGTTCCCAGCCCTCGCTTCCTTTGAAAAGTGTATAATCTAGACTGTGACTGTTTGTCAACTTGGTCTGAAGAAATTGGACGCAACCCAGTCACCATGTGCCTTGTCATGATGGTGATGGCGGTTGTGTCAACATAAAACCCTGCAAGTCGGAGGGAGGTTACCCATGCAGCCAGTGAAATGTGCTGAATGATTAGTGTAGCACTTTTCATATATACTAAAGCCAAAAGATAAATAAAACTGCTGTGATGAGGGGTGGAAAGTTACTGAGACTTCTTCAGTACAATGACCTGTTTGAATATGGTTTTCGACTATTATTGTTTTTAGGTTTCAGTTTTTGGGAGTTTTTTTTTTGTCCTTATTATTTATTTTTTATAGAAATTCACAATGAAAATATCCTTTTGTCCCTCACATTAATCTTAGGGCTGAGTTACTTGTAAAAACTAACAGCTTTGTATAAAGTCATACATTTTCCCTTAATCACAATAAACATTTTGACTTCAGTTATCCAAAATGAAATGGCCAGATTGAGCAAAACTTAATCAGCTATTGTAACTCAATATAAACACATAAACATGGCCCGGTCCCAGACCTCTGAGTCAACACCCACATCTCTGATTTGTTCAGCGATTCAAATAGGCCTCATTGTTGTGCTTATTGGCAGCCGTCTGAGCTGGGTGGAGAGACAGTGAACCTATCAGCGCTAGCTATAGTCATTAAATATTGTCCAAAAAGGATTTTAATTGATGAGTAGTATAGTATGTTTTATAGTATATTGGCATAATTACACAATGAACAAACCAGACCATTCAAAGGTGAATTGGCAGACGAGGCTTTTTACTTAAGTTTCTGCTCCTCACATTTTACAGTTAAATGTCAGGAATGGCTTCTTCTCTTCCAATGAAGGCTTAAGTTTCTCAAAACCAGTATCTCCTGGAACAAATACAATGAAAACAGAAAAAAAGTATGTTCAGATTTTTGTTCCCATAACTGCAAAATTACCATAAGCCAATATCAGGTGGGGTCAACAGGGTCAAGCAGCAGCGTTATGGGGTTTACACCCATCAGCACCAGCCATATCTGTTTACATTAATAGTAGCACTAATGTATCGTAGTGAATTTGACAATAAACACTGGTGTTTCAGCATTTTGATTCCATTTTGAAATACGCTTTCATAATGTCAATTTCAGGTGTGGTGACCATGGGGTGAGTGAGTCAGAATGATGTGTGGAGTCAGATATATGAGCAGTTCTGTGGTGAAAGGGGCTTGGCTTCCTGGCACAACACTACGTACACCCTACTGATGCCCCGCCAGCAGCCCGACCTACACCAGGTCAAATTTATGGGTAGATATTTAGCTTGTCTCTGCCACTCTGTAGGGCAGAAAGAATAACATCGGGCCTCCTCACTGGTTGTGCTTTGAGCCTGCTGATATTTCCCCGCAGAGGAACCAGGCTGGCTGCACATCACAGGCCTGCTGAGAGTAAACTGAAAATGTCAAAAACACCCCACCACTCTCATCTTCAAAGTTAGCGTGTGGTCTGTAGCCACGTTTTATCATTAGACATGGCTCCTGAGACCTGAGTTTTGAACTGGGTCGTCATGGTGACAGCATGGTTATGTGGCTGATCAAGCCAGCAGCAATCACTGTAAAAATAATTTCGATATAAATCTATGGACTCGACTTAACCTTTTCATGATTGTTAAAATATCACTGACATTAAAGAGTCAAAAAACAATAATTCACCTTGATCTTTCTTTGTACGTCTTTAGAAGCCTGTAACGCAGATGATAATAAAACAGGAAACGGTGACAATGTGTCATTATCAGAATGAGGAAGTAAAGATGCTGCGGTATCAATATAGTTTTCTGGAGAAATTATGAGTTACTAGTCAGTTAAATGACCTTAACAGGGATCCTGTTTTATCACAGACACAGGAAGAGACAGAGTGTTAGGGGAAACATTTGAAAATACTGAGACCCATCATTACTGACCCCATGGCATGTTAGGGAGTATGCTTCCACCATCCACCTCTGTAGCAGACATTTATTTATTTTTATTAAGTATGAAATTACATATAGAATAAAAATGGGGAAGTACCGTTTTTTATTTTCCTGTTACATGAACCTTGGAACACGCTGCCTTCCAGCTGCTCCAGCAGCTCAACCCCAAAAGTAGTTTCACTTCTCACTTCTCTCAAGTTTTTCGTTGTAGTTGCAAAATACCTAGTGAGCGTTGGTATAATCACTCTCTCCTAAACCAGTCTGAGTGCACGACTTCAAATCACTGACATGAGGGATCTTACGCACTTGCAGAGAATTGCAGTGTGAATGTATTTACTACTGTTTACTACCACTGTGAACTACTGTTTTTAGTTTCACCACATAGTGTGTAATTACCTGTAATACCTAAAGGGGAAGCCCTGAATTACCTGGAATATATAGAGTAAAAAAAAAAAACCTCATTGTTACGCACTTAAAGCAGCTGCTGTTGTCTTGTTCTCACTTCTTAGATTGAACAATAACTGTGTTGATCTGTGTTTGTCCTGAGATCTGCTGCTGACGAGTTTCTTGAGTTGGTGCTTATTCATTCATACTGTAAATTTCCATTCAAACAATCCTGATAAGATAGTAGTAACAGATCAATACTGCATGTCCTTTCCTTTTCTCTTTCGTTTTCCACAGTGGCTTCTCGCAAAGTTCTCGTTGGATCATCTAATGATCATCTAACTGTGAAATTATATTTTCTATTCTTTGACATTTCATAATGGTCACAAATCTTATGGATCTGTTCCTTGATTGTATTTTGTTTCTCTCACCAATACCCGACATAACATCTCCACCATTTTTAGGTGTTTTCATGGTGAACACCCGGTGGCCCCACCTGTGAAAACACAACAAAAATAGATGGTTCCCTTCCCGTATCTCAAACAATAGTTCATGATGTATGATGGAAATTGATGCCCATATAGACAAAAGTGATCTTAATTTACGCCCTCACAAACACTTTTCAACAGTTTTGCTTTTCAACATGCTTTTAAATCCGTCAGCATGTGAGGTTAAGTTTAATACATGCTTGGTCACTTGACACCTGACAGCTGTCTCTCAACAATAGATATTGTGTTGCACAACGCTCTGCATTTGCACTTTGGCAACTGTAAGCCGAATGACAGATAGATGATTAAGCAGAGTGATCACACACAAGAGCCTCTATTACCCTGCCTCTTCTGGCAAGTGCATGGGTTCAAGATGTGTGTGTGTGTGTGTGTGTGTGAGAGATTCTGTGTTTAAGGTGTCTGTGCTGGGAAGGTGGGCAAGAACAGAGGTCTTCAGAAACTGTCGGGCTTCTACATAGTCCAAGCAGCACATTTGTCAATGTCACGGAGAACGTACTAATTTGTAGTACAGCTGTTTCCCTCTATGATGTGTTGAAACCCTCGATCAGAAAAATTGGGCTGGACCAGCTCGTGTCTCCAGCTAATAATAATGCGCCATTCACAAGGTAACCAGCCTGAGCTGGGCCTCCCATGGCAGCAGCGGCCTTTATGAAGTAGCAGTAAACCTCAGCTGCTCTAATTTGTAAACTAGGCGAAAGAAAAAAGCCGCGGACAGAGAGAGAGAGTGTGTGTGTGTGTGTGTGTGTGTGGCATTGGATACGCTGGTGGCTGCAGTGGTGGAAGTGGTGGGCAGGGCAGGGGAGGGGAGGGGTAGCCGGGCAAGAAACACCATATGTTCCTGATTGACGATGATTGAATCAAGTGCAGTAGCGGAGAGAAAGTGTTTTCCAGCCAGTGAGAAATTTGTGTTCGCTGAGGCATTTGACAGAGGGACAGGGAGATCTCACTGGAGTTTAAACAGGCAGGACAAATCGATTAGTGATGACCCATTACTCCAAAGAGTGTGTGGAAAGGCTCATACATTTTCAACTGCACTTACTGCTCTCCTGGAAAATGCTCTTGACACGGAAATACATAAATCTCACCGTGCATGACTTTGTCTCAACTTTGTATTCTCAAAGAAGAGTCATTTTTATATTGTGTCATAAAAAATATGGCTAAAAAAAACAGCTTCTGGGATGCCTTTGAGCAGGCAACAAAATTTGATCCCCTCCCCGAAGTGAAGGCCACAGAAAGAGACATTTGGCTTGGAAAAAAAAAAAAAAAAAAAAAAAATTCAACCTTGAAGTTCCCCAAAATGCTGGCCTGTGACATGATGGCCTCTAGTGGTACACTGCCGATTGACACAGACAGCTCAATCATTTCCTTATAGGTGTGTGCTGCCAGGTCCAGCTGGCTTTGACATTAACACCAGGCTCTGACTGACAGAGGCCCTGGCCTTGGGCTGGGCTCCCGGGGCCTCCACAGTACATTCAGCTCTCCTTTTAGCCTGTTGATTTACTGTCCCCGGTGGCCGCTCGTTGATCCATTTCCCCTCTCAGTTTGCTCACAGGGCACCCCAAAAACCGTCCTCCTGCAATATATTTGCTTTATGATTTCCTGAGGAGCCAATGAAGAAAAACAAGCCCCCGCTCACTGCACCTGTTCCAGTTAATGTGCAGCGGGCCGGTCGGCCTCCTCTGGTCTCGGTGACTGGGGAAAAGCACGAGGGGCTGCGGTGTCACAAACTCCATGTGGATCTTCCATTTCCCCCGACCGGCCCAATCGGGACCTAGCAGCGTGGGGAACAGAAGGGGGGTGATGGGGGTAGATGCGTATTATATGTGTGTCAGTTTAACACACGCAGGTCAAATGGGGCCCACATAGAGTCTTGCTGCGTGTGCATTATTAACATGTGTGTGGGTGTTTATGTAGCTCAGCACCCAACATGGAGCTGACATTAATAAGGGGACGTGATGGGAACTTGCTTACATCATTTTGGACGACATGCAGATGTGACTCAATGGAAAGTCTTAGCCATCTTCCATTTGCACGCTGACGTGACCAGTTTGGTATTCACATTCTTCCAAAATCAATAAAAATAAAATGGAAAAAAAAAAAAAAAAAACAATAAAATCACCAGATTTATTTGCTGGCAAGTGAGCGTGATCATAAAATCCCCCTGTCCCTGCGATCCAAGTTACAATGACAAGTTACATGGTGATGTACTGTGGAATTACAGGAGTAGTGTGAACCTGGGTAGCGGGTGGGGACAGCAGGGTGAGTCGTTATGACGCACAAGGCCTGCTGGGTAACATTCATGCTTTTTTTGTGGGGGGGGGGGGCATGTCTGTTTTACAGCAGACAGCAGGCTCTTATTCAGCCGTGCATGTTTCCTGAAGTGTTTGTGAATGTTTGCACCATTTCATGACTCTTCTTTGACCCAGGTCACTGTTAGTACTCATAGATGGATATATACTGTCAATAGTCAGATGTGATATATGTAATACAGCAGATAGAGGGATTTTTTTTTTTTTATTCATTATATCAACTTCTTAAGTAGAAGAGCAGGCCTGAATCCCACGGCCTGAGTATGGGATCCATTTAGTTCTCAGTCTGATATTTCCATTGATAAAAACGGTCGTTGTATATTTTTCCAAGACAGAAAAGAGTGAATGATATTGTCAGTAAATTGCCAGAAATCCAAACTCATAATTCAGACGAGTTCCCTTTTCTTTTTTCTTTTTTTTTTGTTGAAGGTCAGTTCTCTGAGGCTCGTGTCTGGGTAATTGCATTTTGCAGAGTGGGAACAGCCCTCACTTCCTTCACAGTAAGCCTCTGAACATGGTAGATATCACCAATAGCCCTTCTGAAAGCTGTCAGCTACCTCCCTGGCCCAGTTCTTCCTGTTTCCTTGGAAGTGGCCCAGTGGCTTTTAGGTCAAGAAGAGAGGTGAACAGAATTATGAGAGGAAGCATGCATGTGGCAGCGTCTGCTTTTCTCAGTCGTGTGTGTTTAAGTAGTAACCTGACAAAGTAAATGTATTCCTGGGTTTCTTTTTTTCCATCTTAACTCAAGTTGTCTTCCTGATGGCAGATGCATTGGAGCTCACCCTTGCGTGTAGCTGGTGAGTGTGTGTGAGTCCTTGTGCTTTTCCTTATGTTGTTTTTTCCCCCCCTTTTTTTTTTCTCCGGGCTTAAACAGTGTGTTAACCACCAGATCCCATCGCTATCAATCTTAATGGTGGTGGGTCAATGTAAACGCGCACATGTGTAGGCTCTTTCTGCAAGCCACAGTTTAAGAATAATTCCCCCCCAAAAAAGAGAGGAGGGAAAATATTCTGGCCCCATTAACAAAATAGGTGCTCAGAAAACACCCCAGCCGGCCCAGAGTGATAGCTACTTCCTCAGCTTTTCCACTTCATTGATGGTTATGTGAGTTAAAACAACGAGCTTAATGGAGACTCCGGGCCCTCGGGGGACTAATCATAGCCACGTGACTTCCTCCGGGGCTTCCATGAAAATAACTCCATTACAATGGCCTGTGATATTAATATCGGCTTTGGGAAAGTCAGGCCCGGGATCCACAGGGAGGACTCAGTATGAGCAAACAAAGAGGAATGCACGGCATTCGACAGAGCGAGGGAGCAACAGAGAAAAGAAGAAACGGAGCAAAAGACGAAGAGAGAGAAAACCGTGGGCCGCTCATGATGAGTGATAGCGTATTGCACAGTCATGGTGTTCACTTTTTCCTTCGGTGAGCTTCTGTGGTGAATTCTCTGTGCTGAAAATGGACGGTCTACAAACGTGTAGTTGCTGTCTCACACATCACTGGTGCAGACAGATAATGACTTCCTTACAACCGCTCCAAATTTAAACGTCCTCGGTCACAATGTCTCCAAATATAGACAGGTGGCTGAGTACTTTTACTCAATACTTAAGTACGTGTTGTACATGGGAACTTTATACTTTGATTCTTTTTCTTCTTTACTACCTTCCAAGGGGAATATACATTTTACTCTCCGCCACCTGACAGCTGCAAACTTTGTGTGTAAGATAAGCTCACAAATATGATACATACATATTTTAAACTGTATGCAGCCGTGCATGAAGTAAAACCTGACCTATAGAGGATTTCTGAGAGTGGATACAATAATGATATTTAAGATTTAAAAAGAAATCTTAAAATGATATATCGATCAATAATACTAACATGTAAATATGACGTAAAAATATAACATTTATATGCCAACAGGGATCCCTTTTTTTTTCCTCCCAGAAAACTCTGAGCATGATACTGAGGCTGTTCCTTTAGTTGAACAATACACTTGTCATTGCTCTCTGGTGGACAAATCAATAGTGACACTTTCTTCTCCACTATCTTTCACTCCTGATGTTCTCTACTGTTGCTGTTGTCCTCAATAACACTGACACTGGCATTGAACTAATATCAGCTGATATATTAGCCCAGTAAGCTGATCAATATAAAGTGAGACTGGATCACAGCCAACACTGAACTGCGATGTTCTGGTTTTTTTTTTCCACACAATAGCACATCAGTCATAACAATTAGTACCTGACAATTTAATTTCAACTTCAGTTTTGAGTCAAGTGTTGGCTGGCCAGGAATGCAATAAGAAAAGCAAGCGAGAAACACTTTGCGTAAATTACATACTGATTATGACGAAGCATGGACAAGCACGCGGTCAAAAGTTTGAAAAGTGATTATTTTTCCTGGGTAGAAATTGTAGAGGCAAAAGACGGGTCATTTTTCCTGCTTAGATAACACAAATAAAACCAAAACTATCACGGCAATATCATGTGTTGGGGAAAAACAACACCACATTTGCTGTAGATAAAACTAGTTTTGTAACATAAGTCCAAGTGATATTTAAAAAGTAATTGGACTATCTGTGTCTATTTGTATTTCTGATTAACCCATTCAGTCGATGATCCTCTGATTTCCCACAGCAAAATGCTACACTTCACATGTGAAGCTGTAATGGACTAACGGTATGCCTGTCTCGGTTTGAGGAGACAGTATGTATGCATGTCCTAAGTGAGAAACAGGAAGCGCTTCAAAGACGCGTCAGATGGTCCCTGCAGATGATTCCTCGGCCAGGCCTTCGTTTTTTTACCATCCTCTCCACCGCCCTGTAAACCTGCCATGCTGTCATTCTCTTGTCTGTACAGGCAGTAACTCACCACCAGCTGCATTCAGAACAATTAAATCTCAGATCGCAGCGAGGACAAGTCGCCCACCTCAGAGTTCAGTACCTGCTGAAGACTCCCAGGCCTCCTCTGCTTCCTCCCATTCACACAGACACGTGCGTTAGCTCTCCCCAACCTAACGGGACACGTCTTACAGAGCAGCTGAACTCTTGTATAAGTCGTCACTGGATCATATAAGCTAGACACCTTTTCTCCAGTTCCTCCTGTTGTGGGAGATTTATTGAATGAAATAACAGTGGCTTCGCTTTTACCCCTGCGTTTATGAATACATATATATTGTTTTAACAGGGCTTTTGAATTCCTCCTACACTCCTGTTAGGGTCACGGCGCGGCCTCCAGCTCTTTGAGGATTTAACATGATAAAAGAATTCAGACATTATCATAAACTATTTGTCCTGGACAGACTTCTGCATTTTCTGCTGAAGTGTGGAAACGATACGGCCCGAGAAATACTGAGGGGCATGTAAAGTGTAAATTGTAAAAGTCTTTTGCTCACACCGTGTATTTTGTGACAAAGAGGGTGGAATTAAAATCTGTGAGCTGAAGAGGAATGACAAATGCAGAAGAGCCAAGACAGTTACTTGATTAATGGCAGTCAAGAGAGAATGAATCAGTGGATGTTTCTATGATTTATTAATCATTTGTCTTCTGATGAGTGTGAATCACTGCTTTTCTCTGTTTAATATCCTTTCATGCTTTTATAGGTTTTATGTGAAGCTTTGTTGTTAAACGGTTCTTGCATGCCATGTACATTTCATATTGTTTTTGATGTCAAATGAGTTATTGTATATTTAAAATAGTCATCACATTCACCACTGACAGTGATGGTTATTTGTAGCCGTATGACGCCACCACGTCGCACCAGTACAGGAGCTTTTTGTCGGATGACAAACTAAGATAAACGAGAGACACGATGTTCATTTTAAAGCTGTTTCTCTCATATTGTTGTAATTTGCAGATCTACTTCAAACCTCCCGAGTCAGATCATTTTATCATTTAGTTTTGAACATCGGTGGGATTCAGTAATCCAGAGAGCGCTGTGGTTCCAGGAAGTGGTTTATCATTCATATTCAGCATATGAAGATTTGGGAAGAGCTGGTTCTCACAAACAAAACAGTTTAGTCAGGGAGAGAAAAAAAGCAACTTTCTCACAGTGTGACACAGACAATAGAGGATTATCTGGAATTAGACAAAAATATTTTTTACTCTAAAAGAGTTATTACAATTAATAGTAATTAATAAAATTACAGTGAATGGGGAATACATTTACAGGGTGATTTAGTAATTTCCAGCAGCGCACTTCCACCACAAGTAGTGATATGGCTTTCACATCTTTCAAGTGAAATATTAGATGGCAGTAGCCAAGCCAAAGAAAAGGTCCTTCTCCAGGGTCCAAATAATTATAAGAGTGCCATAACAGATCAAACATTATTTCCTTGACCTTGTCTCCAGCTTGAGGAACAGCTCAGACTTTTTGGCTGAAAGCTCACGCAGCAAAAATCTCTCTGTCTGCAGGAGCTCTCGCTACATGGACCTGACGTTTACACAGGATTAGAGATTCATTCACCATTAAGTAAATGACCCTCTGCTGGCCAGGAGCAACACTCTTCTGGCTGTTTGGATTCTGTGGTACAGAATTCACACAGGGATCAGTAAAGAGCATAAATCAGCTGTGTTGGCAAAGTCAGATTTGCAGTTGCCAAAAAGAATCCTTTCATATGTGCGTTAGTGTCTCCCACCTGAGAAAATGTCTTCTTCCACTGACAAACCTGACTGTCGTATCTGGCTTTGAAGTGTCAGATAAGCCGACGGACATTTAGCATGTAGGATATGACATATTTCACAAAACAATCTGCGTTTCAGGTGCACAGATGTGGGCTGCGTATCACATCTGAGAAAAACACTGACTGTTGTCCCACGTCCATTTTAATGGAAACCTAAGGAAGTTCATTCAAGTAGATGAAAACCGACATCATAACATATGGTTACATTTTGAGGACGTGATACAACACAGGCCGTTGCTTTAAAGCGATAACAATGATGCTTTCAAGTTAGAAAAATTAAACAAAAAATCAAACACAAACTCAAAAGTTCAGCAATAAAACAAATGGCCGAGCTTTGCTGCGAGCACAGCCGTAGGTCCTTTGTTTTTTTGTTGAGTCACTTGCCTCAGGCTTTCCTGTCAGGTGTGACCTCCTCAACTCCTTTGGACGTAATGACTTAATTTCAGGAAATTCAGTCGCTTACAAATCCAAAACTTCAAATTGTTGAGCCTCTACTTCTCAGAGAGGCTTTTAGCGTGAGAGCGGAAAATGAGCTAGTTACCCTATAATTCACACGGGCAAACCCCAACGAGCAGCTGAATTCTCCGCCACTTGGCCTAAAGGCCTCTCAGACCGCAGAGCGAAGTATAAAACATAACCTGGTCAACTGCTTACAGCTGGATTAAACATCCACATTACAGTAGTAGTACACAAAGACCTAAACCTATAACCCTTCTCACCCCTCCAGGATTCACACCAAACTAATTGTCCCAGCAAATGATGATGGTCTTATACAACCGAACAGCTGTTGGCAATTTAGAAAGCAGTCAGGCAGGATACACTGTACGTTTAGAAAGAAGAGTAAAATCCTGGAGATTTCCATTATTAGTGTACAATGCAGTCCTTGTCGGGGGTTTTCCATGCTCCAGATCCATTTTCTTTTTTCACACTGACACCCACTGGTTTCTGTTCATGTCAGAACTATATGAAAATCATCTTAAAAAATTCAACTTCCACCAAAGCGCTGCAGGAAACTTGATATCTGTGACTCGAGAGTCTGCACCAGAACAATAATAGTAGAGCTGCGACTGTTGACAGCTTTCATTATTGATTTATTCTTGAATCTTTAATATGTGAAAATACATAAAAATACTCATTCCAGGCCACATGGTGATGAATCAATAGTTGAAAACCCCATGATGTTGCATTTACAAGACAAAGAAAATAAGTAAATGTTTAGATTTGAGAAGCTGGAAAAAGACGCTCTGCATTTTTGCCTGTTAAATTGAATTAATGATTGATTAGGTCTCACAAATGTATTTCTTGAATATGTAACATTGGCCCTGTTTTCTGTGTATTTGCATGCACTTTTCTTCTTCGTTGCCTTTGTTGCTGCGTCGCTAAATCGTTTGGCTCTTCACTGCCACCAACTGTCAGTCAGCAGTAAAGCGGTGGCAGGATGTGAACTGTGTTAGCACATGGACCCAACCTTGAAAACATTGCTCCGCAGAATTACCAGTTGTCAAAAACCTCACAACAATTTCCTGGCCTCTAACTAACTGATTAATTGTCTTTGGTTTCAGCTCTACAGCAGTGATTTCCTAAGCTTGTTGAAAAGCCAAACACCGAACACAAGCATCAAGCAAACTTTGTGAAAAGGATAATGTGAACGCCATACGTATGAACACCCATGCACTTTCAGCTGCAATATCACTTATGCATAATGTAATTTTGCTAAAGAAAACAAAACTGACATGGTGTTCACAGTGAGAGATTTTTCATGTCAAACACAATCGAAGCCTCTGAAAAGACATTTTCCTCAGTGTGTTTTGGAAAATGGCTGGCAGTATTTATTTGAATGTGTTTAATTCAAGTGTATATGCGTGTGATTTGTGGTATCGTGCAACCCCCACCACCGCCACCCCTCCCCGCCATGATCTGTAAAAAAACATTGCTTGACATCTATAAACGTAATCCCAGAGCCATTATAAAGCCGTGCAGTGTATACAGTGTCACAATGTTCTGTTTTGCATATGGCTTCCACAACTCCATCGTCACTTCAGCCACCTGTCAGCTGAGCACCATCAGCATCTGAACTTGGCTTGCAAATAACCCCCCCGTTCACTGGGGGATATGACAGATGCGTGCTTTAATGTTGATGCTGATGCATAGTTTTCATGCAGAGTTGTGCATATTCAGTGTTCAATACTGACAGTAAAACAGTCACAGAGCCCAGTGGTGTTATGGTGAGTGATTTAGCACAGAGCTGAGGCTGAGGCTCGCTCTATTTCTTCCTCTTTTTTTTTTTTTTTTTTTTTTTTTTTTGAAATGAGAGCTTTTCTTTTGTGCCACCCTTTAGAGTTGGGGTTTAATTGTCAGGAAGGGGATAGATTTATTTCCCCATAAATTACACAGGTTTTCTGTGGAAGGACCCAGAGCATAATGTAATCTACACATGTGCACACATGTGCATTGTGAGGGTGTGGATGGTGTCGCTGCTCCTTTTCTCTTCTCTCCATTCAGCAGAGCTAAGATGTGATTTTAAAGTTTCTTGCATTTACTTTTACCTTTAACTCTTTAACACAGTCATTTTCATTTGGATGCAACAAAAAACCCTAAAATCTTTAAGTATAAAACATGAACTGTATCAAAATGATATATTACAAAGTAAAACTTACAGTAATCCAAAGCAAACTTAGCGCTTTATCATGTCTCCATGTTGACAAGGAATTCATCTTATCAAGTGACTCATTCTCTCCCGTTCGGAAAGATGCAGTTATCCCTCAATGTTTTCGGGGCTCCATTCAAAATGTGCACAAAATTTATAACATTTCCCCGTAATTACAGCAAAGAGAGCAAAAAGCTTGATTGATGCTCCATATGAAACTGAATTGCGGAAGTTTTGCCAAGGTTTTTGGAATATCCTCTCCTCCTCCTTTTTTTCTGCACATTGGTTTTCCTCCCTGACCTTACAGAGTCGCCACTTGGCATCATGAGGGAGCTTCTGCAGGGAGCCATAACTGCCGCTAAAGGCCTTTAAATCCTCAATTTGATGGCTTGAGGATTCGGTAGGAGGATTTGAAAGGGATGAAGAGAAGAAAATTGCACATCCTTAAGAAAACAAAGAGCATTTCCTTCCCTGTGTCAGGATGAAAAAGGTAAAAGGAGAAAAAAAAAATAAGACTACATACTAATTCATCACTGGCTTTTACTGCTCCTTGATGGTCCATAACTCATCCTGACCATGATTCCCTTTTCCCCTTCATACTGTCGGATTCACAATCCACTACGCCATGTTTTAATGACCTTATTATAGGCTATTCTACGCTGTCCAATAAAAGGTTTTACACTTTGAACTGTGATCCATGGTATGACTAACATATTTTATAATATCTCATGAATTACACAGTAATGGAATAATGGAGAAAAGAGCCCAAAAGTTGTTGAAATGGAGAGAATGAGGAAATCACAGTGAGCCTGGAATGACTCCATCCTGAAATCCCAAAAATGATGACTCTGGCCTTCTCAATTGCTCTGTTCATTTTCTTATATTAACCCCGTGGATAGAGGTTTTATCAAAGTTTTAATAGCAACTCAATGTAGCTGACAGACATGACATATGAGTTCATGCTGTAACCTGTCTCGAGGCAACATTTAAGCACCACTGCCATATGGCAACTCGATTTTGGAAGCGCTGCTTCAGTGGATTCCTGAAAGCTGTCTGGTACTGTCATTGCTCATCGTACAGACAGGAGAGTGTATCTTCCCCAACCTCTATTCCTCATGGACAGTATGGAATTGACTGAATAGACAGGCAGAGTAGCAGATTAGATAAATAGATGACAGATGCATAAATGCACACATACATTACATTCATACTCTGCCTACAGGCTTCAATATTTATATTTTAAAACCTCAGCAAAAGGTTGACTCATAAATCAAAATCTGAAACAATGGTAGCATTTACAGCCACTTTCGTAGAGATGAACTTCACTGGCAGTATCCTTTGGAAACTGGAGCCATAAATTTTATTACTATTAAATGTTTCTAAAGGGAGTTGACAAATAGTTGAATGGAGTTGACTTTCCCCTCCTGCTCTTGGCACGGCTGCAGGGAGGAAAATTCCCTGTCTTGAACAGAAAAAAAAAAAAAAAAAATGCACTCACATTAGTGCTGCCAATCCATTCATCTTGATGCTGTTTGAGTGTAATTTAAGCCTTTTTAAAACGCCTGCTGAAAATACAATGTGCTTAAGGGCAGTTGCGAGCATTTTATGAGCACAATAAAATTGTCACTGCATATGGATTAGATGGATTTTGATATACGGGCATGACGGTTTTCATGGGTGTTTACAGCTGAGTGTTAATATGACTGCTGCTGAAGGAGTAACTGAAGGCTGAAATTATTCAGATTTAGCCCTCCATGGCATTAATCATAATCTCTGATTAAGAAAACAGCAATACCCCCCAAACATATATTATGCATACATATAAATGGAGTTAAACATTCCTGCTTAAAATCCAGATGTAGATCTTAAAGTAAACTGAGTATTAAGTTTACATATACAAGCTGGCCATTCACTGAACCCACTCCACAAATAGGGAGGGTCTAATCATAGTTAAGCAACTGTACCAAGGCGAAGCAGGCCTGCCTACACATGTTGAACTGTTGAAGTAAGAGTTATTCTCATTAATGGTGTTTTCATGGTGGCCCGTTTCCAGAATCAAGAACACGTCAAGCAAAAGTGTGAGGAGTGGATTACACTGTGTGATGGTCTGCTTTAACCTAAACTACAAACTTAACATTCCCAGCTGACCAACCTAATGCAGCCTTGTAAGACATTTTCATTATTTGCCCTTAGTCATTTGACAGACACCGTTAAAGCAACTTAAAAGTAAGCGACAACACACTGACGCTTTCATCCAAGCTAATTGTGTGCAGTATAGGGTTAAGTTACACAACATTCAGCACCAACACATTCATTGTGTGAGAGCCAAGATACCAGTCTGTCTGAGTTTACAGAAACACTGGCATGTTCTGCTCTGGCCAAACTTGTAATTCAAGCAATCCAAGACCCCGGTCTCAAAGCCGTCTGTAACTCAAGTGAAATATTGTTTTAAAATACAAATAAACACATAAATTGTGTTTTTCAGTTTGACTTGTCATCGTTAGTCTTTACATTAATTGCTACTAAACTAACACCTGATGGCTTTTTCCCTGTTACATGTAGCATTCGTTTTAGCTTGTTAGACCATGGTTAAACTTAGGCCGCAATATGCCTTTAAGTTACTATTAGATGTGTTTTGTCATCGAATTAGCCAGAACTGACAGATATCTGTCCAAATGTGGTGTTATAAATAAGCTCTTTTCTTCTCCTGAAGTTAGCATGCTAACCACCTAGCCCTGGCTACAGTGACTCACTTTAGCCTCCAATCTGCCCCAGTGACGTAGCACTGCTCAATGTTACAATCCGTCTTGTAAACACGATGACCAAAGCCAACCCCGCTCCCAGTAAAGAAAGCTTTAAAAACAAATAATTCAATGCTGACTCTTGCTTACAAATTAATCTCTTAACGGTAATTTCTCATGTTTCCAACAATCTGTTTTATTTCAAAATAGTCCAAAATGTCCATATTTATGCTTTAATGATCTTTCCCATTCGCTTGATTATTTGCAAATGGGAAACCCGTCCATTGCCAGGGTCATGACAGCTCCAACAGCACGGTCCATCTCTTGTCAAACTAAATCCAGTCGCCATTTTCACTAAAAAGCAGTACAGCTGACTACAGCCTTTTATCATCTTGTCTATCTGTTGGCGGGTCAAGCCGCTGTCAGTGGAAAAGTTACAACAGTTGTAACTATCAATGCCAAAAGCGAGGGGTCCAATTTACATCATGTTTAAACTCAGATTTCAAGAAACATGTTTTAAAAATGTTTTCATCATTTACGCTACATGTAAGAAAAATTAATATAGGATTACATCCAGCAGCCATGCAGACATCCAGGTGTGTAACAGGTGAATTGGGGAGGGGACGTACATGTGTATCAGCCTCAGTCTTTAGGAAACAGTTATTATGTCTGCTAGTGCTTTTGTGTAAACAAATGCTCTGCTTGTTTGACAAAATGCATAATTACTTGCGAGGTCACTGAAAGGACAAGCGCTCATAATTCATCCAGACCAAAACATCAAGAATCTGGGAATAGCCTCAACATCGTCCTGCCGTCAGCCCTGTACTCATCTAACCACAAGATGATTTTGTGGAGACAGACTTTTCCTACCATCGCTTTGGGTCAGCGTGATTTACGCACATGTTTACTGATGTCTTTCAGATGGTCCCTCTCGCTGGTTATTGTCTTCTACTATTAGTTCCCAGATGAATCACGAGTGGACAAATTGGGGGACGTCTCTGTGGATCTGCGATATTTATTGAGGTTACACATCACTGTGGACCTCTCCATTGGCTTCCCAATGTGACGGAGGGAAAAACAGATGGTCCGTGGTCATGGCATGTTTGGACATTGAAACACTTGGGTTTCATGGTGCTTTTTATGCTTTTCTGAACATTTGGTTTACATCTTGTTCAGAACTTATGGCAGGCCTCCTTTTGTTCTTCAGGATGTTAAATATATATTTTCATAATGTTGTTTTGAAGTTTTGTAAGATTTCAGGGTCGCTCCTGTTCTGTGAGCCCTCTGAATCATGATCCTTGACCCCCTGCAAAATCACTGATATATAACATCCTCCTGAAGATATACGACTTAATACCTCGCACCAGAGCTGCTTACTATCAATTGTAGAGTAGAAATTCCTCATACCAAAGCAATTCACTATTTCTGAGTTTATACTGCCCTTTTTTTTTTTTTTATTCCCCATTCTATTACCCAGCTGGTAATACTCCAGGATGTTTATTTTAATAGGGCAAAAATAAATGAACCGCAATGATTAAAGCAGATATGTAAATATTGTGTCGTGCAATTCATGGAGCAGGGAGCCCCACTGATTACCTTTAAGTAAAGAATAATGAACTCAGCTTAAAGTTAAAATGACAATGAAACTATTCTATTGATGCATCTGTGCACAGGTCTGTTTTGCAGCAGAGACTTAGAGACTTTGCTGTTAGTTTTCCTTTTTTTTATGGGTTTGAGTATCACTGTAGAGGAAAAGGTTTAGTTTAGTATTTCATACTGTTTGCATCAAATTAAAATGAGCCTCATTGGGCAACAACTCCAGGAAGTATACAGTTTACAAGCCGTACATGTGTAAGCAACTTGTTGAAAATTAAACTTGGCCTGAAACAGTTTATTTCTTGACTGTTATCTATTTATTACACTGTCAGTTGCACTACTCTAAGTAGATGACTCCATAAACCACTCAGTGATGTTGTGGATACCATCTCCACACTACTACACCATGCAGTATTCATCTTACCATGACAAGCACTTGAAGTGCAGCAGATGGTGGATGTTTTATCCGCTTAACAGACACACCCTGATAGTGATTACTAACCTACAACAAGACTGTCTTAGAAACACAATAACAGAGCTGGAAAGAAACTCAAATGCCCCAGAGACCTGTTAAAAGCATGGCATGTCATATTTTTTCTGACACACTTTTTTTTTTCTTCTATATATGTATAATATTTTAATTCCATTGCATGTTTCTCTCCTGCAACAAGAGTACAAGATTGGAGCAGTTTAAAGTGAAAACAAATGGGCAAAGGAGGAGAAAAAAGAAAAAAAAAGAGGAAAAACCTGAACGTCTTTAAATGCTGATACTGGAGCTTGGTTCAAATCTTGAAAACATATGGAAAACCCCCCCTTTTGAAGCGCACTGGGAGCAGTTTAGGCGGCTGCAGAACTTCTTATTGTTTACCTTTCAACCCCCAACCTCCTTCCTCCAAATAAAAAGGTAAAATGTTAAACCTTACAGGGGTGCACATCGGCTCAGTTCATTATACCCAGCTAAGTGAAGACTTCCTAATTCACCCACCACCCCTCACCCCCCCCCCCCCGGAGTATCTCCTGTGTGGGTTTAAACATTCCCAGTTACTTTCTCCCAATTAAATGCTGCAAATTGGCCTTAAAACCCAGATACCGCTGTCACCGGGCAGGGTTATCTAAAAACCAGCCAGTGATCTGTAACATGTAAGGCAAGTTTTTAATCAAAATGATATATGTTTTCAAAAGTGAGCAAGTATTATTTCATCGTTATGGCTTCCTTCTCTGGCTAAATTTAAACCAAACGCCCCTGCCATTATATTGTGTGGCTGGGAGATGACCCTCTGGAGAGAAACATTACGGGTGAGAGGCCTGGATGTATTTATCTTTCAGTTTTTCACCTGTCTTCAGATACCGTTTCCTTTTTAAGTTGAGCAGTAGGGATTTACTGGGCTGCTTCCTTCCGGGACCCAGTGGAATACAACATTAAACTGCAGGGAGGAGAGAAAACCCGTAGCGCACTAAAATAAAGTTATGTCAAAACCATTCTGCTCTTCCTGTAGTCTTTCCTCAACCTTGCAAGTATCCTCCAAGGGCCTGAGAACATTACAAGCCATTCAGTTTATATGAATGGGCACTAACAGACTTTTTCGCCATTTTGATATGTCTAAATTTTGCAGGCATATCCTGTGGTCCATCAGGCACAGCCTTAGTTTCAATTTACTGTCTCCCGGTGGGGCCCTGTCTTCCCATTTCATGTGGAAATTGTATAGAGTTTTTATCCCTGTGCGCTTTCAGCTGCTTCAAAGCTGGGGATCGTTGTTTTTCACCAGGGAGATGTACAAGCTAGCATTTGAATGTTTGGAGAGGATTGGCAAATCATTTCACAAATAGCAAGGAGGAGACTTGGAGTGGACGTCCCAACACCATCTGTCCAACATTGACGTCTTCCTCAGCCAGAGCGGTCAAAGAATAAATAAATGATATATCACCATTTAGCTGTAATTGAACAGAAGTCTGCAAAAGTCTTTGAAAGAGGAAGTAAAGCACCTGTACTTTTATTGCGGCAGGCTTGCCTTATACCACTCTATAAAGTTTGGACACTACCAGGGGAATCATTTCTGATGATCTTTAGAACAGCAGTGCGCCTTACTTCACACAAATTTGGCCCGAAACAGATTGTATCTGGAAGAAATGTTTGAAGGTGATGTCAGTGAAAAGAATTCACTTGATAGGGCAATTAGGTACACTTATTTTATTTCATATAACCTCTCTGCAGTGGCTTTTTAATGAAAATCGTTCTCAGTTTACTGCGTTAACCATAACAAATGTGTTAACCACTCGGTCGTCCTGAGTGGCATGTACTGTAGTAGTGAACATTCACAGATCTCTCAAAGCAGACGTAGAATAATTCAGTGGCAGAAGGAGCTCAGTGCAGTCGTATCCCATTGTGAATAGCCTTTTCCTCTGGTCTAACAGCTGAACAAGACAAATGCGACATAAAAATACCTCTCTCATGATGGTCTACGTCATTAAATAGAGTTGCAGGAAGGAAACGTGTCTCATCCAACCAAGATCAGTCCCCATGTCTCGTCTGGAAACACATACGTCTGTAACAAAGACCAACAAAACCCAGGAGTGAAATCCAAACCTTTAATTAACGGCAGTGAGTGAACAAATGGTCTGTTTAGGGGAAAAAAAATCAAAAGTGAGCACAAGTACAGTCATACAATGAACTTCTATAATGATCTGAAAATAAAAGTAAAAGCAAGAAATAACTTGAAACACAATACCATGTGCTGTGGTTAAACCAGAGAGTCACTGTGATCTCTGTTTACCATCCAGAATTAGTAAGTCAATATAAACATTAGGCACTCTGAGGATTTCATAAGTCGTGTCACCATTTTCTCTGAGTCAGAGTCCTTTTACCCTTTTTGTGGGAATTTCATTTTTCTCTTCACTGACTCATCACCGACTCTTTCTGGGAAACGGTTTTTATTTTCCTCTTAAATTTTAATTATTCATTTCCTGAATGTTCAGGTTACAGCATTTCCCACTAACAATACCACAATAAGTTTTGATCCTATAAAACAAAAACACTGAGGATATGATGCATCATTCCTGTAGGATTGGTGTGGTTTTCCTCTGACATATGAACACAGCAATGTGTAACATGTTTTCATGCTCCCATATTTCAGTCAGGTGGTCAGTTATCACTCAGAGTTAACCTTGTAACAGATTCATTCGTTTCAGCAGCTCATGAAAGAAAGCATGTAGCACATGTAGAGAGTAAATAGCCTGACAGTGTCTCTGTTACATCTGGCTTTTATCTCTTCATTACAACTACAAGTCCTGCAACCTAAATAAACCAAATAGCAGATACGACCCAAAGAAGCGTCGACTGCATTTTTATACCTCCAAGACAGCAACAGCCAGAGTTAGGCGTCACGTTGTTTTCAGGTTGTCCATCGTTAACTTTAGCTATAACTGAATAATTCAAGAACTCCAATCCAAACGTCCACCTGTGCTTAGATTATGGAGGTCTAGAGGCCAAGGTGTCTGATTGTGTTACATCAAACACAGGAGATGTTTTTGATGGAGGCATACAATCACATGGTGGTAACTCTTAACACCGAACCGAACACACCGAACGGAGGTAACAACCCCTTTATCATCGTGACTATAATTATAGGCGTGACTTTGTCTATATCAAAAGTGAGCAGGGATGAAACAGTTTCACGCAAGAAACAAACATTGGCCTCCACTTTCAACTTTCAATTTGAAAAAAAAGCTTGAAATTTTGGAGCGGTCAATTTCTTTTTTTAAATGTTTTTGTCCGATGTTGCTTACGTTTTGTGATGTGATTGGACCATAGAGGCGATTACAAACCTTGGGTTCCAGGACTTTTGGGCGAGCGTCCAGGATGTACCCAGTTGTAGTAATTATATCTGCTACAGCTGCCACTTAATCATAGATCTTAAGGACAAATAGATTCCAGGAAGTGAACCGGCCACTGTGGCTGCTTCTGCTGAGTGACAGTTCAGTTGCCAGTGGCGCAGAGGACATCTATTCAGAGACTGTTTTCGAAACAAGATAAAGTGCTTGGACAGAATTCGTAAAGCCAAAGTGCTTAAGACCAAAGCAGCGAATAGTAGTTATTGACTTCAAAGGGCGAAGCTGTTAGAAATACCTTGAGCTGAGTGGCTGTTTCTTAAAGTTTTAGACAAATTGTAATGTCAGTGATAAGTATGGCCTTATCGTGTCTGTCCATGATAGCTTAATAGCACAGACCGACAAGCTACCACAGATCTACAGAATCAGTCCAACAGCTTTTAGAGATGACCTCACATCATCTCATTACATACCATCCATGTTTCCCCTGCACATCCATGTCAGATCCTTTTCAGCAATTAGCCTTGAACTAGGAAAGACGATCAGCTCTGGTTTCCCATTGCTGCGTCCCTCGTCATCTTGGACTACTTTGAATCTTTCCCCCTGCGTCCTAATTAAGACCTTAATGCTGCCTCCCACGGGGATCTGGATGCCCAACTCCCACCCAGGCCATTCCTTCGGGCAGCCATCAAAACTGTTACGATAATAGTCAGCTTTGCACAGGTGCAAATTGCTTACATTTAGTCTACATTTGCTCTCAATCACAGGTCATCATCAAAGCTCAGCTCTCCCTGGTTTAACCATTTGCTCACAAGTGTCAAATTTGCTTGGATGTTTTTTGAAAGTCACACTTGTTTACGCAAATTTGCGATGTGGGCGCATCAGACCATTGAAAACTGTAAGAGCTGAGCTAGTGCTGTGCTCATGAAACCACCATCTTTATTCAGGGAGCCCAGTTGTCATCATGAACATCAACACTTTGACATGACGATAATTTATTTAAACCAGGTACAGCAATAAAGTCGCATACTTATTCCATTAAACCTCTCCTTGACCTTCTAACTATTATTTTGGACTGGTGCCACATAATGTGTATAAGCTACCCAGAGCAATTACAAAGACCTGGGATTGAAAGAGAGCTGTCATTAGGATGTGCTTTCACATAGCAGCCTGCAGAGTTTGGCTGCAGGCCAGGCTGGCAAATGGGACCAGCTCCAGGGAAGGAGAGCTGGGGGCCCAGGCCAGGGCCCGTGGGGGATAATTAGACAGTTTTATCCCAGCTTGTTGATGTGAATGTGGCCGGCTTAGCCCCCTACACCCTTGCTCCGTGGTAATGATCATGTCTAACAGGTGGCAGGCAAACAGACGGGGGCATGAAATGGATACCTCGCTTCCTGGCCGCGTCTCCTTTTTTTGTTTTGTTTTGTTTTCCAGTCCAATCGGAGCTGCGCTCTCCTTCCATTGTGGTTGCGTTCAGGATTGTTGATGCAGGGGAGTGTTGGATATTTGTCACCATCTCATCACATTCTAGCTAATCTCAACCTCCCCGGGGAGCCTCGTAGTGAGGGCCAGCCTCGCAGAGGGTAAAGGAAAACACATCAGTGTGTTTAACTCAAGTGGGTTTTAGAGTCTGATGCAAAAGAAAGTTGACACTCCTCTTAAATAGAGACACACTGTTGGTGAAAATGTTTACATTTTTTCTTCCTCGTGTAGTCTTTGGAACAGCCTGCTCATGTACTCCACTTTGTGACTGACATGTGCATGAGAACACTTTTATCTAATAGGGAAAACATGTTTATGGAGGCATGGAAACACATTTCTTCTACTCCTTTCCTCCCATTTCAGCTTCATTCACGATCTCCAAGATGTATTTTGGAGTTACAAGCCTCTGGATTGAGTCATCTCTGACATCAGGGGCTCTGCACATCCAAATCTCCTGTATCCTGTGTGGGGTGGTAGGAGGAGGGGAGGGCTGGGGGGAGGCTGTGCTGTTGAGGTATGCATGTGAAGAGGCATTGGAGACCACTCAACTCCAGGCTCCTGATTCACTGTCATATAATGGATCATTTGGGGCAAAAAGAAGCAGAAAAAATGATGCATGTATTGAAATTTACTACCTTCCCAGAAATGTGCGGAACAGATCTGGGCCAGTGGACAATGCTCATTTTCTTCAACGAATGCCTTTTTAATTTGCGCAGCCTGTCGAGCATAAAAGTGTGATTATCTAGATTTCTTTGTGGATTGTCTGATCTGCTGATGGGCTTGTCCTGTGATTGAGGAGAACGTATAGTAAAACATCCAGAAGGCTCCCGGTGCCCTGGCCCTGGGTTTGCGGTCGCTTGTGTCCAGCTGATTGCGGAGGCAAAGCTCCAGATTTAGGAGCTTGATCCTCTCTGGCCGAGCTGCAACGCTGGATTTTGTTATAATTTTCACCTAGCGAGTTGTTTTTAAAGCTTACCCCAACCTTAACCCTAATCTTACTCTCATCAGAGGCTTAAAACCTAACCCTCGCTTTAAATAGAGTTGAAAAAACAAGTTTTATGATTGCAAATTTTCAAACGATATAGCTTTCTTTTTTCCTCCCGTGTGGTTTGGCGCTGCAAAGTGAAAACCGATTTAGGGTGTTTTGTGGGGGAGTTGGGCTTTCACTGGATTGTCTGAAGTGACGTCCTCAGACCTCTGGGTCACTCCGCCTGTTGGTGGTGAGGATTTGGTATTTTTGTAACAATTACCATGTGCTCAAATCTTAAGAATTGAGTGATATATGGACGCAGGAACATGGTGAAATGCAGCCAGAGGCGAACGCAGACGGGACAGCGGGACAACAGGCCGCCCACTGGTGAAGACATCAGCTCCTAACTGGCAACACTCGGGCTCCATAATCCAACACTCTATATTTGTTTGATTGCCCACCACAGCTGACAACAGGTCATCCACCTCTTTTAAAATGACAAGAGTTGTGACGGAGGCTCCTCATTAATAGCCTGCAAACTTCGCACAGTATTTTTAGTGTCGTGCTGCACAACGTTTTCCACAACATTTCCTCGCACCTCGTTGCTTCTCCAAAAAAAGAATCTGTTCCTCCTCCGTGAGCTCTCTCTCTCTCCCTCTCCCCCTCTCTCCCTCCCTTGCTCTCTCTCTCCTTCTGAGAGGATCTTGGCTCATTTTGTCGGTGGCGGAGCTGGTTCAGGTCACGTGAAGCTCCATTGCACTGCACATTGAGCATCTAACATTTGTGTTTTGAAGCATTGAGCTCAAGTGGTGCAAACAAACCCCGGGATCGCGTCAAGGATTTTTGTATGAAACGAAATGAAGCAAATAACTAGTTGTTTATATTATTTTTTTTCAGACACATGAGATGTTCGTCACTCCATGAATTTTTTTTTCGTTTTGCTTTGCTGGATCTTGCTTTGAGTATCTGAGCATATTTTTGTTGTGGAGATGTTACTGCAGGTTTTTGTGTTTTTTAGAGCTTGATCATTTATTTACCCAGTCCAACAAACTCCTGGTTTACTGATAGGGAAAGTAAGCCATGGGTCAGAGAACAATTTAAAAACACCTGCCCCATATTTTACATCTGTAATATGTGGTAATTGGAAGTTCAAATTATGAACGAAGAGTGACAGCTGCTGCGTGTCATGGGCTTTGTCCACATGTGTGTGTGTGTGTGTGTGTGTGTGAGAGAGACGAGAGACGGAGACGAGACGAGGGCGGCTGCAGGAGGAAAATATTGAGTTGCAAATTGCATTGTCTTGAGCCACTGTGTTTATTTTGTGGTAGGAGTTTTTGTTTTGTAGAAAACCGTGCTAAATAAACTTCTTCTAGCATTTTAAATCCAGCTGTGTGTGTGTGTGTGTGTGTGTGTGGGAGTTCACTAACAGCTAATTTGCACTGGAAGCCAATAAAATCCATAAAATATGGATGTGAGGTGTAAATGTCTTTTCACACTTGTTTGACAGAAATGTCAAGTCATTCATACTTCATCATGCAAATACTAACTTGCAGTTAATGCAGCTGTTGATGATGTGTCAACCTCTGCCGCCCCCCCCCCCCCTCCACAGAGCTGACCTCTTGTAAGAAAGCTGAATACATATTTTCCTACAATCCTACTGGTGTCCCGAACCTCTCTTCTCGTGCGTGCGCCTCATTCCCTCCATGTGTTTTGTTTCTTTTTTCGTCTCTCGTCTGCATTCTCATCGAAATATCTCCAACTCAGAGGTGACAAATATTGTTCCCCTCTCAGGCAACGAAACTCTCAAAGGTCTAAATTTGTCTCTTTGTCTTTGTGTCTGAATCCTGTCCAAAAGCTCTGACGTCTTCAGCCTCCAAAGAATATTGCCCTGTCATTGTCTGAAGCTACTGGCAAGACGTTTATTTTTAGCAAAAACACGCAAACTCTTACACACACATGTACACACGCATCCTTTAACCGTTAACCACCCGCTGACCCACAGCTTTTAACATTTAATTGACTGTCTCACGTCCCAGCGGTGTCACGACCTCACAGCAACTTTGATAACTGATTGTATTCTACTGTTTTTTGGTGATGTTAGTTTAATACTCATACTACTGAAGTCACTAATTAAGAAGGCATCTCGCTTTCCCTGTTTTACACCACTGTATTTCTGCATCTTTGTGTTTTGGTCTGGTAGATGGACGAAACAAACAAAGTGATGATACGACATTTGGCCTCTTGAATCTTTCAGTCTTCACTGTTCTGGTCCAGAATAAAAACATAATATTTTTATTAAACGATAAAGCAAGTCATTTCTAGCTGCAGCCCTAATTCAGATTTTGGTGTTTGAGAATATAGAAGGAAGTAAAATCAAGCCTGTATTTCAATTTAATGTGGATTAGATAAGCATCCAACTTATCAGTAACTGTAAAATAAAAGATCATTATTATTATTATTCAGATTTGCAGCAGTAGGACTGTGTTATGTTTTTTATTTTTGCTTTCAACATTCCTCAATCCAAGGTTGAGAAATCTAGCTCTAATCTTAATTATCTAAACCCGAACCAGAATGACCTCACTATGCAAAACGTCCTCCCTCTAAATTTATATTCTAAAACTCATCTGGCTCCTACGTAGATGTCAACCCCTCCGAATATTGAAGCTGATAAGGTGTCAAGGCCCCGTGGATGCAGCTGCTGAAGTGCCGTCCTCAGTGATACCTCGCCTCATTTAAAACCGTGATGTGCGGGTTGACTCACGTGTGCTTAAAATACAACACATTAGCTTGTCTGCAGTGGGAAAGGTCCTTGTGGAGAGGCTCTATTATTACAGCCGTTATTATACTTCATCAGAATCCAAAGGCCAAACTGGAGATGTTGTTTCATCCACTCAGGGCGAGAGAATCACCGAGCCTTTGGCCAAAAGGAGGTTAACAAAGACAGGAAGATTAAATAATACATCCATCACATACTGAGAGGCCGGGGGCCAAGTTCATGTCAAATCCATAACAAGCAAAGTATCCTCGGCCCAGCTCATTTCCCCACACACACGTCACACTCTGCTGGAAATCTGCGTAGAGGATGTATTGATCTTACTGGTGCTTCCTTTCTCACAAGCTCACAAACAGAGCCGCCGTATCACAGGCAGCGCCGCAAAACAACCCCCTCCGCCTCCCAGCCCCATAAAACAAAATAATAAACTCGCAGCTTGCCAAAATAATCCAAGTACCTTTGTTTGTGTGTGTGTGTGTGTGTGCATGTGTGTGTGTGTGTGCACCTTTTGTCTGCGTGCAGCCTGTGCTAATGCACTGTTATTTGCTTCCTTTCACTTCAATAGATGAAAATAGCCTGCGGGGTGTATGTGCAGTACGTGTATCAGAGGGGAGACGAGCGATGGGACATTTTACCTGCTTTTATTGGTCGGTTACGGTCACGTGATCCTCTCTTCATGCTGATTAGTTTTATAGTTTTGTCCAAGTGAAGTATCATTAAAGGTCCAAAAGGTCAAGCAGAAATGGCACAAACTACAGGAAGGTTATATGACAGTGTTGTCTTTTATTCAAGTTGGTCCTTAGTCCTCAGTGGTAGCAAACTACAGTATAATGGCTGCTGTGCTTGTTAAATAAATGAACTCAGTATATGGCTGCAACTAAGTGTTACTTTCATTAATGATTCATCGTATTGTGTTCGATATGTTGTAGATAGTTGTAAATGTTCAATCTGTCACACGTCAGGAAAAAATGGAAAAATATTGAACAATTTCCTAAAATCCAAGGTGACGCGATATTGTTGGGTTTTTTTTTTGTCAGATCAACAAAACCACCAAAGTCTTCAGTTTGCTATCAACTTTTATCATAGATAAAAGTTGCTGGTCGTATCAACAATAATGTTCATCATTCACTTTCAGAATCTCCACTTTAACTGTAAATATCCTGTGACATCTGACCTACACTTCAGATATTATCATCCTTAGTGAAAGACATTCACTGTTCCAGTCATTGATTAGTCTGTATGAACTATTTATAGATCCAGTTTGCTCATGTTTGACATTACTGCCCCACAGCCCGAGTGTCTATAATGAATATAATAATGATCTTATAGAAGCAGGAGCACACCCACTGTAAACAATGAAGTTTATATAAAAAAAAAATTCTTGGAAATGCTTGAGTAAATACTCATGTTGAGTGAGCTCCACAGTTTTGCTCCATCATCACGTATGTGGCTCCTTGGAAGCCGTCAGACTTCCTGTGGTGATTATGATTGTTCCTGGGAGGACAGCGTGTTGTTTACAGCTCTTGATTATTACCTTGTTTGTCCAGGCTCCAGCTGCCAGCACTGATCTCCAGATCACTATCACAGCTTTATTAATGTAGTGTATAGGATCATCAACAATGAGACGCAGGAAGTGAGGCACCGTGTCTGAGCAGAGTGCATTAAGTCAGCGGTCCATTCCTGAAACACAGATTCTAAGATTTAGCCTCATTTATGGAGAGGCTTTTACTCAGCAGTGAAACGGCACATGAAGTGTCATCACACATCCTCCTTTATCTCTTAGTTATGTTCTTCATCATCATCATCTTCATGACAAACAACATGCACACAGTCACCAAGGCATCAAATTGATGTTTTTATTCCTCAACTAATGTGAATTAACGAATATTAAGATAAACTGACTCCTAGTGGCTGTGACGAGTCACTGCAGCTGTCAACACATGACGTGTTACTGTAACACTGAACAGTATAATGTGCTGCTCTAATGTGTGAAGGAGGTCAACCACACAAGGACTGGTTATACATCACCATGCTAATGTTAGTGAATCTTCATATATGATGTTTTTGTTTGTGTCACATGTTTAATATTTGGGGGAAACAGACTGTAGTTTATCATATTCACAGGAAGTACATCTACCTCCATATCCACTTTATACTTCTACTCCACTATATTTCTATAGAAGTTTAAATGTGACACTTTTTACATGATTAACTGTATTCAACACATATTCATCTTAAAAAGATATGATGTGTTTTCTATAAGCTGAAACCCTATCTGTATTTAAAGTAATTAAAATGAACGCCACGTTGACCAACTATAATGACAACACAGTAATCAACAATGTGAACGGTGGCTCTCTGCTGATAGGTTTGACTTGTGATGGAGCTTTTTTTTTTTTACACTGTGATACTTTCACCTCAGTTAAAGGCAACAAACTTGATCCACCACCGCTCATTTAATCCACCTACCATAAACATAATTACACTCCTTCCTCTTTATTCTTTATGGAAACGACTAACTGTGGGTTTTAATGAGACACCAGCGACACACATGAAACAGTTTTTATGTTCGACATCATATTTCTGATACTTTATGTAGAAAATGTCAGGACCTCTGTGTGAGCAAAAAAAAAAAAAAAAAAGTCAGAAATGTAAAAACACTCTTGATTACAATTGCAGAGAGCTCCTGAAAGACGACTCCAGGAGCAGCGGAGAGGAAAAGGGAGATTTAAAGGGTGAGTAAAAGTGTGTGCTGACTGGGTGACTTTTCGCTCTCGCCCTCTCTCTCTCTCCCTCTCCCTCTCTCTCCCTCTCTCTCTCTCTGTGACACCTGACTGCAGCGCTGGCTGGTGCCTTTTAAACTCTTCTGCAGAAAAAAAATACTTTTCATTTCAGGTGTTGAGTGAAATTCACATCCCCTGGGCACTTGAACATTTAGCCCGAGCATGCCAAAAATACACGAGGAGTCACGGAGGAATTTAAGAATTACTCTTTTTCTGCATTCCTGAAAACAGAGGAGCATATTTAATGCAGATGCAAATCCATTCGTTTGCCAGCAGCATCGTTTTGACGGCTCGACAGCGGCCAGCCTCGGCTCTGACTCAACCTTTCCACCTCTTTCTCTCTGAGCTCGTCCAAATGTGCTCGTAGCCATCGCCAAGGCGAAGCCCCCCAGTGCTGCGGAAGGTCAAGGCAGCTGTGTGTGGCCCTCTGTCCTTGCTGAGCCTACCAACTGGTTAATTAGCCTGCCACATGGGGCAGGAGGAGGGCGGGCAGGCAGGCAGGGGATTATGGGAAGAGAGGGCTGGGAGTTATGCTATTGGTTGTAGCAAGTTTAAGAGTTTAATGGTATTTTATAACAGAGTTGTTGTTTTTTTTTGAAATGTTAGATTAGTCAGTTAATAGGTTTGTTGAAAGACATGTCACATGTTTATTCTGAGTTAAAGTAGTTGTTATATTGTGATTCATAGGTTTATAGTCAGATCACTTGGGATTCATTTTCTATAACCTAAGATGCATTCATTTATCCAACCTTTTGTAGTTTAACTTGGGAACTGAGATAGACACTTTATTTGCAATGTAGGTGAGCAAAATGTACGTTAAAAGGTCTAACCCTAAACCTAACCCTCAACAATGAGCTCACACAACAGTGGCAAGAAACAGAAACGCAACAGAAATGAAAATGCGCCAAGAAATAAAACAAAAAGCCACATAAACATTAAGAATAAAATTTTAACCTTAGCAATAGTTAAAATATTGAAATAATGTTGAACAGAGCAGCTAAAACTGAAACATCTGGAAGTAAAGTGTGATTTAATTAAAGATTTAAAGTTCCCCAAGAATAAAAAATTCAGAAAGTTATTCAGAGCGTGTTCTGCCAGATTAGATGATAAAATAAAAGATCAGTATTGACTCTTTGTTTAAAAGTTGGAGGAGACCTCCACTCTCACACTAGATTTATGTCTTGCACCTGCACAAGGGATCGAATGCAGAGAATACAACTTACTGTGATTGACTGTCTTTTGTCTTTGGGCTTTTCAGTATATTTTTATTTCATGTGTATTTTGTGAACATAATGTGAAAAGTGCGATGGAAACGTACAGGAGCTGCTCGTCTTCGTCTACTCTGATGGTTTTGACCTCTCGAATGAACATTTAATTTCATGCAGACCTAACCAAGGGTATCCCCCCCCACAGCCCACCCAAAGCAAGAGTCAAACTGTCATTTTGATGCAGGTCCTTTGTTGCTCCAGTAGAAGCTACAGAGTTTGTTAAATTGCCTTAAGTGATGTCACTTGACAGGAAGTGATGCTCCATGGCCCCGCTCCTCATGTTAGCCTGAGGGCAGCAGTCAGTGATGACATTAACCACCGTTAGTATCACACAGATCAGTCTCTGACACTGACTGAACTCTCAGTACTTGACAGTTGCATTGTGGGTGATGTAGGCACCAAGTTTTGACAAGGAAGGAGCATGGCGTAATTACAGACAGTGCCTCTTCAGTGCAGCGTTAAATCGGTGGAGGACTCATTTAAATGTCATTGTCAAAAAGCACAGCCACAGAGGTTTACAGTAATTTTAGCACAGCGTCTCTCCGGGTTGCATGGGTTGACAGTGCGTCATAGCTATTCTAAATCACTGCTGGCCACAGCCTCGGGTGGCTTGTTGCTTAAATGAAAACAGAGTAGTGAGTTATTTGCTGTCCTAACGAGCTCTAATACAAAAAAAAAAAAAAAAAAAGCAGGACCCATATAGCATGGGTGACCACCGTCACCAACACCATTTCCACCACCCCTTCTCATCTTCTCCTACACACATACACACAAACACATCCTCTGTACTTCGCTGCATCTGCTGCAGCAGAATCCCATCGGCTATCTGGTTACAGCCCGCCTGGCCGGGGTCTTGCATTAGTGGCGTAGGAGAGCTGTGAACAGGGAGTATCAGATGCTGTAATATGGAAATTCCTCTGTAATGCAGAGGCTGCGGGATTGTGCGATTACTTAATTCATTTAGCTGAGTAAATGTTACTGGTCTGCCAAAGCACAGAGGGGATGTGGAGTTAGTGTGTGTGTGAGTCTGTCTGTGTGTGTGTGTGTGGGAGTGGATTTGTCATAGGGAGAGATGGCAGCGCTGGGTGCGTTAGCCTGTGTATGAGCATGTAATGGCACGCATGTGTGGTTGCGGGTGCGTGTGGGTGTGTGTCACGGGTAGGTGGGAGTACAAATGGGGCCTCAGGTCGGGTTTAAGGCTCCAGTTTTATGCGTCCAGGGAACAAAACCATTAAGAAAGAGCTGGGAGCCCACCAGGCCCACACTCCTCCTGTAGTACCCACATGACCTATCCCAGACGCTGATTTGTGGCTCCTGACACTTTAATTCATTGGAAAACACAAGTCAGGACCCAGGAGTTAAGTAAGTCCATTAACACTATGCAGAAGTAATGCTTTCCAGTGCAGTGCCAGTCCTGCCACCCAGTGTGATCAAGCTTGTAGGCCCAGTGATTTCACAGTGGGTGAATATTTTCCTGGAAGTTTCCCACTGAAGCCGCTGACAACATGATATAAAACTATTGTATTTTTATGTGAACTTATCAGCAGTAAATAATCATTTCATGATGACACTTTATTCCTCCATCAAGTCCCTCCTCTGCCAATTTACAATCGATGAATGAACGAATGACCAGGCCGTGTAGCTGCTGCTGTGCGGAGGTTGTTATAATGAAATAAATGGATTTAAAAGGGGTTTACGTGCAGATAAGTGATGTAAACAGTGCAACAAAAGGCACATAAAACATTCAGATTCTGCTTTACGTGCTCCATCTGACGTACTGGTAATATTTTTCTTGGATGTGCAGCAGGTTTTATGTGAGTTGTGTAGTGTAAGAAATACCCAACTGTTGAATGGGTACCATATGTATGGATCTGAATGGACTTCAACATTGTCAAAAGCTGCAACGCAGTCTAAAATGTTCATTTGTATTATGATAGTCAGTATGGAATATGCATCAATGACAGCGTGCATCATATATATGGCTAAACAGAGAATATAGTTAGATTGTGTTTTTCCAGTTTTCCATCATAGCTCAGTTTCTGTAACTTAATTTTCATGCCTGGTGACAGTATGCAGAAATCCAACACTTTGTTTTACCTTAAACTGAGTAATGAAGATGAGATTTTCCACCTCATTCAATCTCTGTCTAGAATTTCAACACAATACGAAGACACAGTCAGATTTTTATCAGCTGCTGTATTCACTGAATCCATCATCTCCCCGAGGGGCGTCTCTCAAAAAATGATTTCATTGTCCTCTAATCCATTATGTGGAGCAGCGATGTCAGCTGAGCTGTAAATGACTCAAAACACAGCTGCTGGGGAATGGAAAACGTGGAGCCAAATTCAGCTCTAGCAAAATGGAAAAAAGGTGGAGTCAAAAAAAAAAAAAAGCTGTTAAAACTATCTGACAGATTCGCCACGCTCTGCAATGTGGAACAGAATTATTAATTTGGGAGCTGGGCCTGTTAAATCTATCATTCCATTATTCTTACTGGGATCCAAAGGACATTCGCAGCCTCCAGTTCAGGAGTGAGTCCGATCTGTTGTTTTAACAGTTTAAAGTCGGTTTATCTTCCATTTTAAGACGAGGAAGTGTTTACCACACTGTACAGCCTGCTGTCTGTTGGAAACTTTGCAGTGCCACCCCATGGACGCTCGGTAAACTCTCTGTATGACTTCATGTTTTAATAGCATCTCCCCTCTTCCTCATCATCATCGTCGCCATGAAGGCATCCAGTCCCATTGCGTCACAGACACTTAACCTGTGGTTTTAAGTTTGTACAAACTTGCGTACAGTTTGTGTTTTTACACTTCAGTGTTGGATTTAATCACTGTTGGCATTCCTCACCCTCTGTCGCTTTGCTTGTCCTCTTCATCATCATCATCATCTTTAAAGAAGCAGTTTTTCCCTTTTTATAGGCTGGAAGACTGAGGAGAAGACCCACAAAGTTCAATTTATGCATCCATTAAATCATGGAAATTACAGTGCTCGCATCCTAATGAAAGAGAGGAGGTTCATGTAGGAATCTGAGCCAGATATCTGTCTTAGTCTTAGTTATTCTTCAGTTTAGCTAGAAATATTATGACACTGGATGATGATGATGATGATGATGTGAGGTTTTTGGCAAAACTGAGGCAACATCAGCGTTTTGCTTTAAAAAAATAAACAGTTTGTTACTTATTGATTATTAAATTGATGATTGAGGCCGTAATGATGTCTGACTGTCTGACTTGTGTGGATGAAAGTCTTGATAGTTAGTGACTACGCCCCCCCCCCCCCCCCCAGCTGTTGAAAATCAAAGGACTTCAATGAACAAGTCTCTTTGTTTGCATAAACATGCACAGATGAGTTAAAACTAAACCTGATTTTTGCGCAGGAGCAGCAACACTGTCAGTTTTTGTTGAGGCCACTGACAAGTGACCAGTGACAACAGAGTTCATTTGGCAGCGTCTTAATCTCCGTAGTCTTTTTCCACCAGAACTGTGGGAGCTGCAGTGTTAAACAACCAGTGTTCACAGATGTCTCTGAAATCCATCAGGGCTGAAATCTAAAGGATTATAACTTTAAGTCTATTTACCTCTGTCTTTCCTCTGTGGATTTATCGTATTCCTTTGGGCTCGGAGCCTGTAACTGGACCTGTTTAAACATAATGACAAACTTATGAGACTTTAAAATAAAAAAAATAAATAAAAAAAAATCTTTTTTATGGAATATTGCAAACCATGTCTGAAAAATCTCTGCCAGCAGCATTTAATAAATCCTGGAAAATAAAAGGAAATTGAAATACTATGTAGACAGAATAAGTAATAAATCTAATGAACGTTTGTCTGCAAAACTGATTTTTTAAACTGCATTTACTCTGCCAGCCTAAGCTCCTGAAACTGGCTCTAAAGCCTCCAGGCAGCATTGGCCTGGTGACTGTTCACTTTCAGTCTGGGCCCCGAAAAAAAAAAATCCCAGAGCGTCTTGACTGTGTGTTGTGGTTCAGGCCGAGAGGTTGTGGGGTCTCACAGCAGTGCCAGCGGGAATCACAGGGGGCACAGGAGCCTTGGAGGTCCTGGTTTTACTGCGCAGCAGTTCACAACTTACACCCCAGCCCCCGCTCTGCCACGACTGTAGTTTGTCACTTGCAGATTTATATTCCTCTCTATTAAAGCTCCTTTACAAGCCCACCGAGAATCCTGGAGATGTAGAGAGGGAGAGGGAGTGGGAAACATAAGGAGAGGCATGAAATGAAAGAATAAAGCAAGTGAGACACCAGGAACAAAGCAGAGTTTAATGGCTGTGAGAGAGCCGGGGAAAGTGTGTGTCAGTGCCAGTTCAACATAATGTAGAGTGAGAGCCTCTCGGATCCATTTAGTGGCAGTCCAATCAGCGTGGGACTAAATCACTGGCGTCCAAAGGAGGGAAGCAGTGAATCTGTGATAGTCCACCTGAGAAGAACATACTGAGACTGAAACAGGTCTGAGGAAGCGAACTCCTGATCTCTGGAGCAACATCAATTACTTAGGTGAAGTTTTATATAAATATAAATACTCCCAAACAGTATATAGCAAACTGCATGCTCAAATAGAAAACAGCTGTGGAGCCCCAAAACAGGCAAAAGACACTCACAGCCCCTGCTCAGGACATACCGTAGATATGGACATGTTGCTTGTGGGGAAAACAGATTAAATGGGCTAATGCTAAAACCAAAAGTGATAAAAAAAAATAAATAAATAATAATAATTTAAAAAAATAAATAAGGAATGGAAAAGTGGAATTAGCCAGTGAAAGATAAGAGAAGATTGTACGGAGAAAAAATTCACATCCTGTAAAAGTTTCACTCGATCTAGTTGATGTGGTGTAAAGAATGGCAGGCTGACATAACGATCTCCCACCCACTCTGATTACTTCCCCACATTCAACTGCTTGAACACGACAGGACGATCCATCAAAAATAAAGAGAGACAGAATATAAATCAACAAAAGAATTAAGAGGGGAAAACTCAGAGAAGCCAAAGGTGAAGTACAGATGCAGTGAGTGTGACAACGATGCTAATGTTCTACCTCGGATGGCCTTGAGTGTATTGAAGCTAGAGAAGAACAAGATTAAGGCAATTTTTATCAGGTCCTGGAAAATATCAGGAAAGATTTGAAAATGAGTTGAGGACGTGGAGCAGCATGGTGCCAAAACTGAGGAGTGCAGCCTCGAACTTGAAGAGACACACCAAAGTGAAAGACTTGGAATTCCTATCTCTGCAAAATAAAATCCACATTTACAGATTCCTCAAAGTTGGAGCTAATTTTGTGAGGTCAAATGCTGGCGATATTGACCAAGTTAAAAAAAAAAAATAAAAAAATACAGCGCTGTCACCGGGGTCTGGGCCTGCAATTGCTTTGCGATGCTCTTCCAAGATCCTTCATGATTAACTTTCTGGGGAGCAAAACCCAAGATACCTGCAGGTCCTGTGGGCTCGCCAGACAAAAACGACCTGGACTTCAACCATGACTTCCTCTATGAAATAGTCAGGAAGAGTAAAGAAAATGCAGGAATTGGAGGAGTAGTGAAGAAAAGGGGTGTGTGTGTGGTTTCAGATCCTGTCACCCGCCAAACTCAAGGTGTTTCTACCATGATGGACCCTGAAGAACCCTGCCCCACCTCCAAAACCACTAGACTAAACACCTAAGATTAAAGATCACAAATATCTAATGGGATACAAATCTCCAAAAATGATTCTTGTTTTCAGGTCAAACAAAAGTATCTGAAGGAATCAGTCCTGGAGATATCAGAGCGTGATCGGAACAATATCTGGGAGAGTCGATCTCCGATTGTGGCCTGAATTTTCCTACAGGAACACAATACGATATTTCCAAAATCGAGGGGTTTTCAAGGACAGGATGAACGTGTGGGAAGCCAATTGCAGATCATTTTCATAATTTTGAGACTGCCCTCTGTGATCCTTTCATATTGGCAAGGAGATTGCCAAAGAAATAAGGAACAATTTTTGGAGCAGAAGTTGTTTCCTCTTTTCTCGCTTTCTACCTGGGAACAGTTCCAGGCAAACTCACGGCCCATGCAGGATGAATGTCTTCTCTGAAGTACTTTTGGCTGCGAGCGAGGAAGTCATCACACGGGAGTGGCTGCAGGCAAACCCACCATCAAAGGATGATGACTGGATCGTAATTGTCAATGACACAGACTGTTTGGAGAACCTGGCTTTTTCCATCTGATCAATATATTAAACACTGGAAAGAAGAAGAAGAAAAACGAGGATCATGGGATCTACACCATTCAACTGAAAACCACTGTTCTGTACTAATGTGTGGCCCAAATCGCCAATAAAAGAAACATCCAAAAAAAAAAAAAAGAAAAACAACTCATCCTCCTCTGGTCTTTTAAGTTGGCATCACATTTCCTGGCTCTTACGTCGTATCTATGGGAGCAATCATCAAACCAATCATAATATTGCTGAACCTATAGATTTCCTCTCCATCCATCGTGGTGCTGAGGTTTTCCGTTATTGCTCCACACCGTCCAGGATCCAGTGATTAGATTTTCAAATGACGAGTCACACCTACCTCCCTACCTCCAACCTTCATCATACCCAGTAAATTAAGTCTAACTCTGTGATACTGAAGCAAAATGAAGTTTAATTTATGTAGGTTTCTGTGCTCGCTTGAAGCAAGGAGTATCCACACCCTCGTAAAATCACCCTGGGAGCTTTTCACAATCCTGTTTTTTCCATCCTGTTAAGTCATTTTTCAATGGTGTGATACATCTCCGCCTTTTGAGACTGAAGGAAGAAAAAAAAAGCTTCTTTCTTACACAACAGAGCTGATGTCTGCGCTCACTTCTGGATTAATGGATCCACTGTTTTGCCTTTTTTTAAAGACCTTAGCAAATGTATGTATGTGTATATATATTTATATATTGCAGGTACAAACTTAATTTGAAGCCTAAAGATGATCTGAACTTCTGACAGAAAAATGTAGTTTAGTTTAACTATTCACATACAATTGTTTACGAACAAAGCTGCGATCAGTCAAAATACACAGATAAGTTACTAGAGCCAATTACAATCAGCCAGCATTGCCTTGATTTAGCTCATTTCGTCTGTTTCCCGCTGAGTTGACCTGAAACAATGATAAATGTTGATTTTTGAAGAGTCCTATCTGTTCTTGTTTTTGTTGTGATTACAGCAGTGACGTTGGTTATATTATTTGGTGAATTCATACGCAGAGCTGTAATGTTAAATCCACCTTCACTCACTACATCTTAGCTTTTCTCAACCTCAGAAACTATTAAAAATGCTATTGGTTATTGGTATCATCATCAGTTCTGAGAAGAAGAAGAAGATGAAATATATATGAAATATATTACAATATAATAATGTAAAAGCCATTTTGAACTCCTAAGCACTGAACCACTGACTAATGAAGGTACAAATATGTACTGTATGTTGCAGAGTGCAGTGCAGTGCTGCCTCTGAGCACTAGGTGGCGGTGTGTCCCTTTTGTACCTGATAGTCATTGCCAAGCACTCAGTCACAGGCCTGTTGTTGCTCTCTCTGTGTGCAAGAGATTAATGAGAGGTGTATAAATTCACAATGCATCACTGCCGCCTATGTGAACTGAGAGAGAGGGAGGAGGACACGAGCTGCATGCATATGGACCCGAGGCGAACTGAACATATGGAGGGGGAGGCGTCTCTTCATCTCTTCCTCCTCTACTTCTTTCACTCCCTTGTTCCCTATGCCCTTCCTTCCTCTTGAAGCCAGCCACCTGCATTATGACAAAAAATCTGCATCAGTGTCCAAAGGGCAGGCGAGTGCTTGTTGAGTCCAGACTTTAACGTCATGTGCACACACACACACACACACACACACACACAAAAAAAAAAGCATCAGAAATAGGCAGGTTGCGTAGGAACGGCGTGTTTCACAAAGCTTGCACTGTCGGCTGAGTCACATCAGAGCCTTTTTCCCCTAAATTCCCGCAGCCTTTCAGCCTCGGCCCTGTCGTGATCTGAGGCAGCCCGCTGAATCATGGCGTCTAAAGATAGATGCTCATTTGCAGCAACAGCATGGGTCAAGAAGTGCAGGATAAAGGTGAATCAAAAGTCACGCAGGGGAGTTAAAAAGTTCAACAGCTTGTTTTGCAAAGTAGAAGAGGCAGGGCAATATGGCTGTCTTGTCCTCCCACCTCAGCCCTCCTGAGAAATGGTGTTTGTCAGAGTAATAAAGCTGTCCCATAACCCCATAACCTCTGTAATATTCATGATCCAAAGTTTGTGCCTCACAAGACAGCTTGATAAGTGCCGGACCGCAGTCTGTTCCCAGGCTCAACCATAACATGTACGTTGTCTACCTGGGTTACCATGGGACGAGCTAGTCCAGACTCCCAACATCCCACGCTGGCTTGTTAAAACACACTCCTCATTGGTTCACAGAGAGCTGTGCTGCTCTGTTTACTGATGTCACAGGCTGGACCCAGCCCTTAATAGGCAATGGCTCATCTCAACATTACGACCTGTTTACAAACGAGGTGAAAAATGACACTTTTATTGCCTGTTACCGTGTCCCTATGTCCTGCCGTGCCCCGGCCTGTCCTGCCTTTGTCCTGTCATATCAGTGGAGCACTTCTGAGGGGGAAGAAGTCAAGAGACAGAGGACAAGTACACACAAAAGAGGAAGGGGGGGGGGGGGTATGTGGACAATGACAACTTTAATGCAGCATCTCATAAACATGCATTAATTAGAGCAGAGGGCTGGTACTGTACAAGTGCTGTGGAAGAGAGAGGACAAGACGGAGAGACCGGTGGACAGGTGATTCAGCCCTGATCAAGTTGTGTCTCATCCATAGTCAGATAGTTTGGTTTTAACAACAGAGACAGACTCACACAGCTCAGCTTCAACAACAACGAGCAGCAGCAGCAGCAGCAGCAGCACATGACTGTCAGACAGACGACCCTCAAAATAAATGACACGTTCTAGTGAAACCTGAATTTACGAGACTTTGATCTCAACAAGGAAAATAATGTCTCAAAAGTCTAATTAATTAATCACATTAATCAGTGTCAGCTTCTTCAATGCTTGAATGGCTTGATGTTTTTTTAGCCTTAATCCTGCTGTAACAAGAGCAACAAAAACAAAAACAAAGAAAAAGCAGAAAGTATTTTTCATTCAATGCCAGTTCAGTTCTCTGACATCTAATATTGATATTTGGTCTAAACTCAGTCAGAAATAGTGTGTAGACAAAAACTTAAGCTGTTAAAAGATCTGACACTGAACATGACTCAGATAAACACATGCTGCAGTTGTAATGGATTATAATCTGGTTAAGTGAAGCTAAAATAGTAGTGATGTGTTCACACTGTCAGGTGTCAGGTCAGGCAACTGTTTGGCTCAGTGGGTGGAGCAGGCCCCATAACAGAGGCTATAGTCCTCATTACAGCGGCCCCAGTTCGATTCCACCAGTGGCCCTTTGCTGCATGATATTCCCCGTCTCTCTGTCATTCATTATATCATGGAGTTACAAGCATAAAATTAATGACAGTGTGTGTTTCAAACAGCAGCTTCAGAGGAATCTGATGGTGTTTCACTGCAACTGCATTGGCATTGAGGGCTTATTATTATGCAGCATTATTACACTGGAAATACAGGATAAAATCTGCGGATTAACATCCACAGTGGAAATTAATAATACCGGGGCCACAGGTTCCTCTTGTGTCCACCAGAGGGCAGCAGTGTCCTCCTGCACGCCTGTTACAGTATGTGTTGCTGCAGGGAGTTTCAGCAGCCCCACTGAGCAGCTCTGTTGTGTTATCACAGTTTGTGCTATTTATAAAAGTCCTGATTCAGCTCCACCGATGCCTCCATTCTCAAAAAAAAAAAAAAAAAAAAGGGACCTAAAGGAACAATGGATGTTCAAAGTCACTGGTGGAGTAGATCCTGTGTAAAGAATACAGTTCAGACTTTTTACCTCCACAGCTGATGATGCTATGTTACCAGAGACGATCTGCATTACATTAAATTGCTGCACGGGTGCAATGTGGTGTTCATGTGTCACCCGTCTTTGCTCTGTGTGTGAGCTTTGGTTGCCCTCCTGCTGCTGCTGTGGGGGAGTCACAGGGAGGTGAAAAGGTTTCGGACCACACAGGGCCATGACTGAGCGTGGGGAGGGAAAAAGGCCTCTGTTGTTTATTTAGTGATGATTATAGTCTCCCGCCGTGATTCTGTTTGATTTTTATAGACAATTACAACACAGACGAACCAAAAAGCAGTTCTTCTTTTCCTCTCTGTCAAACGATGTCCGTCCGCATCATTGGACTTCACGTCATTTTTCTATCTCGGCTGAGATTCATTGAACTGTACACGTTGTATATTTTTATTCCATTCAACAAACCCTGTGCTGCTTTAGGTGTCACAAGTGTGATAAATTTACTGCTGACTGTCGTCCTCAACAAATATTATTTGTAGGGATTCACAATAACTGCCCCCCCACCCCACCAATAGCAATATCCGCTAACATACCTGAAGTTAAAGGAGACATATTGTGCATATTTTACAGCTTTTTTCTTACCATCGGGTCAGTTTTGAACACCTACTGAGTAGTTCTGCATGATACAGATGTCAAGAAATGTCCTGATTTCACCCGCTATGCAGCCACTTCCTGAAACGCTTCGTTTTGGCTGCTGTCTGATAGTTATCGTGTATTTTTCTGAACTGAATGAATGTAGTTCCAACCGGTGGGTTTGTAGCTGAAAAAAACACAGACATGAACATCAGATATGGATGAGAACATGCACACACTCTCCCACATGGACATTGGAGGACGGGGGCGGGGCTTGTGACTTCACTCACCTGGATAGTCAGTTTTGATATGCTATACTTTGATTGTGGACGTGAGGAACTCTTGTGTTTTCAGATGAGGTCATACCACCGACAGATAATGAGGGAAAAAATGGCCCCTGGCCACAGGAAGGTAAAAGTACCCCCCCAAACACACACACACACTGCACAGGACCCCCAGCAACACTGACGATGCAACCCTTTCATGTCAGTTTTGTGTGTCTTCGTTTACATGGTGTGTCTTGTGGTAGTTTTTGTAGTTGTTTTCTGTTCTCTTCATAGTTGCTTTATCTCTTCCTGGTTATCTCTTTGTTGTCACGTTGTGTGTTTTTGTCTCCGTGTGGTTGTTTTGAGTCACTTTTTGGTTGTTTTTGTGTCTTTCAACTGAGCTCTGTGAGAGAAACATTAGCAGTCACTTCATACAGAGGCTGTTGGCCCCAGCTGCCTCTTCAGCAGCACCATACATCCGTGGGTTAGACAAGGCTCGGCACAAATTAGTGTTGAGCAGAGTGACCTTTACGGACCCACATCTCTTCTTCTCGAAGGCGAGATGAGAAGAAAACAAGATCTGTTTGTTAGTTCAGTCTCAGATTTCTCAGTAAATCTTAGATCTCAATGTTCCAGATTTCCAAGATTCTGCTTTTCTCAAAACCGGTTGATTTTTTTCGGTCCAATAGTTACGGAAAGATTACGAGTCTAATCTGCTTCATCGCTGTCTAAGTTTAGAGTTACAGTATATTGAGGCTCACCTTCTGCACCACATCTGAGGCTGTTTTGGAAACGTCCTCTGCAGCCTACACACGCACACACGCACACACACGCATGCAGTCACACTTTCACTCACAATTATTTTCCATGTCTCACTTGTGAGTTTATCTTCTGGCTTTTTCCTCTTTGTGATGCCACGCTGGGTGTCTTTTTTTTTTTTTTTTTTTTATCTGTGCAGATAAAGTAAATTAAGACCTGAGCAGGCGCACTAGTATGAAGCTGTGTCTCTAATTCAATCTAAAAGAAGAGACACGTTCTCATATCTATTCAAGGACAGACTTTTGAATGAGGTTCCAGTTACCATGGAAAAAATTTACCTCTGTCCCACAACCAAAAATGAAGCCTGCAGCAACTTAATACAGCGACAGCATGCCTCGATGCCAGACAACATACCATGTTACAGCGTGTCATTCTCAAAACGGGGGTACAGCCTCCATCAAAATAACAAAAGGGCCGTGAATACGGATACATTTCCAGCCGCTGTCCAGCACGTATCAAATAGGTAGATGGATTGTGTTGACAGCACGGAGAGCCCACTTTCATCATCCTGCTGGTTTTCAGGCTTCATGATATTTTGCTTGTGTAATTGAGTTGCATGGCTGGTTTATTAAACTCTGCAGCTGTTGTTTGTGAAGACACCTAGGAAACAGAGGTAATTGATGGACCTATTGAGTTACACTCGCTGCATATGAAACCGCAGTGGCCGAGAAAGTCAAGGATACTAATATGAGCTCAGCTTTGCTCCGCAGCTCGCTGTCTGTAAACAGAACAGTTAGTGTGACGAGCTGAGTTACTACAAGCTGTTGCACCCGTTTGTGTGCATGTGCATGTACCGCATACTGTACACATGTGCACACATATACTACACCCATGCATGCCTGACCAAAAGGTCAGACTCTATTAATACTTAGATTCTTAAACTTGAACTGCTTCTGAATAACATGCTGACCGTCGAATTTTTCTCAGTGCAGCGAACAAATCTTATTAAACTCCCACTTGGAACAATTGTGATGCACTCCTGTTGCGCGTTTCTTAACACTTATAGGAGGAGGTGTTGTAGGCACAGCGCCGCCGTGTCATGTCCACCATCATGAATATGTGAGTCATTCATGATGAATAAGGCAAAACCGGGGTGAAACTTCTGATTCAAATCATTTGAATTGATTTCACTTTTGTGTCTAATAATCTAAAGGTTATCTAGAAATGTAGAGAGACTGTCTCGCCATCTTTATTTTTCATCATCCGAATCTCTAAATGAACTGTCGAAAATGTTTGTGATATTAGTGAATAGATGGCAGGTGGTTTAACTTAGTTTAGCTTAGCATAAAGCCTGAAAACAGGGGTAGACAGCCAGCCCAGCCCTGTTGAACATGAAATACATCTACGACCACCTCTTAATGTCATTAACTAACATGTTGGTCATATCTGATTAGTTTAGATTAGAGCACAAACCATTCTGTTTTTGGAGTGAGAGCTCAGTACATCTGTGCAGCGCCTCCATTCACAGGCTAAGAGCTGAAATTTATAGTATCTGTAATATACAGTATAAAAAAGGACAAAGGATTTGACTCTCAGGAGAATGTGATGCACTGTTATCTATTATATTAGGTTAAAAAATTACAGCCTTCAGTTGTAAAAAGTCAGTTCTGACGACTGTTTAAAGGCCTTTGAGTAAAAACGTCTACAGACGGAACGTGAGACTCGATCATCCATCAAAACTCGTCAACATCAGAACAATGTGTGGCTTTGACTTCTTGTGCGAGCACTTAGCAGATAAGTGCTCCAGTGAAATGGGGTCCAAATTATTGTTTTGGCTCGGCGGGCCCCCCACTGTGCAATATAATAGGTGGGTTGAATGTGTCATAGAGACTGTGGCGGGGGGTTTCCCAGGGTAGGAAGGAGATGGAAAGATGAGGAGGGAGGAGGAAAGGAGGAGGGGGGCTGCTGTCTCTCTCCAGTGGTGAGGAGAAAGCGAGGAGGGGTGGGGTGGGGGCTGAGCGGGGCCAGACGTCTTTCATGACACCTGCAGTACAGACAGTGAAGGTTCAAACCCCCACTGGGTTAGTTCAGATGAGTAGCAGTGAAACAGGAAGTTGCCTGGGGGTTCATCTTAGAGGGGAAAAACATGAAGTGAAGGAAAATTAAAAGTCTGAAATTATCATAAAAGGAAAGAACCATGTGACTTTGTGGATTTAAGTTTTAATTTTGGTTTAAATTGGTGACAGTTTAAGAGAAATATGTATCGTATATCGTATCATTTCCATGGAAGCATCTTTTTATCTCCTGCAAGTCATAAATACAGCTCAGGAAGTTCTTGTTAAATGGGTGGGTAAAAGTTAAAGTGTCGCAGATTTCTTAAAATAAAAGTAATTCATGTCTTTCTATTTTTTTAAGGATCTAATGTCCATGTCCTTTTTTGCAATCTGGTGTCATGACGCCATTCAAAAATCCCACAAACCATTTCCCTTCAGGCCGGTGGTGGTGTGACCAGCTTGAACCCACCGCTCCGTCTGTGCGTGAACTATGGGGGTATAGTAAAATGAGGCCAGCAATTAAGAGAACATATCTGGAGCAGAAAAAAGAGACGAGCGACAGTGAAGAAATAAGAGGCAGCTCGGTTACACTCATTACCCAGATTGACATAGCTTTAGATTTTGGGACATGCTCTACTTTTTGACACAATAACAGCAGATACTATCATTAGACTGAAACAGCATTTCAAAAACCAACATGGCATTCTGTCTATTGAGGTCCCACTGCAAAAATATAAAGGTCAAAGTAGGTCACAGCTGTGCAGAGCAGCTGCCGTAGCTATAAAGTTTGGGCGACAACGTCATACTAATGAAAACTAAAACTCATTTATCTTATTGACCGAGTCCAATGTTTGTTAGACTGAATTTGTTTTTATCTATTTAAACTAGACCGCTTTAGCTACAACAATACAAAGAATGAATGAAACAATTAAACTTTTATTTCCCCTTAAGTGGGCTTTTAACTCGTAGCTGTGAACAGGAGGTTTTGAAAGAGCACTTTCAAAACCTCCTGTTGCCGGGCAAGAAAAAGTTTCAGCCCTGTGTCCCCACTTTTAGTCTAGACTTGACATAAAAAGGAGTCATCATGAAACAATACGATAAGAGCCAAATGTCAGCGCTGAAGTAACAACCAGCCCGAGCAGCTTCAAACTGATGATCACCAGAGTTCTGCTCTGTGATCTGCTGCTCCATTATGAGCTCACAGTTCTCAGCATTAGTGTTGCTTCTCCGTTATAGATGTCACTCATCCCAGTGACCTTCACCTCTGATATGACCTTACAGTTCTCTTCAGAATCCCGCAGGCCTTTATACAGTATCATAGCAGCATCCTCTGACCTCTGACCCTCCCATCAACCGAGGAAAACCTCCCAAGAAAACCCTTAAACGGGTGAAACCTCAGGGTGAGCCAAAGAGGAGGGATCCCTCACCCATGACAGGCAGACATGCAAGAGATGTTGTGTACAGACAAGAAGACAGTTTACAACATGGAACATGGAATAAATGGGGCTGTTCAGTCAAGGAGGAGCTGATGAAGGCAGCATCTGGTGGGCAGGCTGGGTCATACACAGGCAGAGCAGGCCAGTTTAATGGGACTTCCAATCATTTTTACAAACTGCTACAGCTAATGACTGTAAAAGAACATGACAGAAGCTCATTAGGTCATCGGGCAGATTAGAAATGTCATCATCTCCCTGGTCGATGGCTGACATCACATTTCATGTAGATAAGTCATATCTGATTGTATTTGGGGTGTGATTGGATTGTAGTGAGTCTGACTTTGTGTTGCAGCATGTGCATAAGTAAGCTGTTATTTAAATCAAAGCTTGTAGGTGTCCACATTTAGTATCGGGCGGGCTCCAGTCTCCCTGAGTACATTACACCTCATGAATCATGAGGAAAATTAGGGTTATTACAGCACTGTGAATAAATACAGAAACAGTTATGACATGTTATGTTCTGATAGAGAGGGAGCTTGGCCTGTGACGTGCTCAGCTCCTTGCAGAGAAGATGGTACAACATATGGTTTGGTGTCACCACACTGAGCCCTGGTCTGTGTGTTGCGCAGTGATCAGTGTGTGGCTAATATGTAACAAGACGTGACACTTCAAAAGTCCAACATGTGCCACGAGCGATAACAAACCGCTGCTACGCTCACTTTGAGAGCTTGTGGACTCAGCAGCTCCAGATGACAGCGTTTTTATCTCATCTCTGCGTCGCTGTCTGATATCATTTTGATCTTGCGGAATTTTTTTTTTCATTTGTGTTCTCTATCCAAACTCATCGTCCTTCCTCTGTCCTCGGATCCACTGTAGGTGGCATATTTGCATCTGCGTATTTGCAGACACATCACACATCACCATGGCGCCCATGTCATGCCCAGAGACCTCCTGTTATCTCCTTGCTGTGCTTTGTGAAATGGTCCTATCTATCTATCTATCTATCTATCTATCTATCTATCTATCTATCTATCTATCTATCTATCTATCTATCTATCTATCTATCTATCTGTCTATCTGTCTATCTGTCTATCTATCTATCTATCTATGGCTCTGCTCCTCTCTACAATCCTGATGTCTCTGTCTCTTTGTGATGCAGGAGGATAATTCATACTCACCAACTAAGAGCTGACTGCAGAGCATCACAGGCCAGAGCTCATTTACATTAGGAATATATTACAGTGAGTGGGACAGTACTGTAGATACAGCGCATCCTGACTCACTATGAGGCCAAATGTATGTGGACGCCCACATTGTTTGATTTCTCATATGTGACTGTTGGACATCTTATTTTGAAAACCAGCACTAGTACAGTGTCCTTCACTCTTCTGCTGTGGTTTTCCACAGAGTTGGGGATTTTCAGCCAGGAGACCTGTAGTGATGTTGGATGAGTTCACCTCATCACAGTCAGTATGTACCTCTTCATCCTACAGTTGGTGGATGGGGGTTGTGGTCAGTGCTCAGACTTGGCTTGGTGTGCTGTTTTTTTTGTTCTTTTAAAACTTGGTTGGAAATAAACCATTAAAATGTCATTGTATGCTGTGGTTGTTATTGACTGTGGAGGTGAAAGTCTCTACTTTAAGTTTGGTTCATTTGAACTATGATCGAATACACTGACCTCTATAACATCCATCATTTAATTCTGGCACGGCGAGAATTGGAGAAGCTTGATTGTTCACAGTTTCTTTACTCTGCTATCCAAAACCTCAAGGACGGCAGAAAATATTACTGTATGTCAGTTTACACTGCAGTATGCTTTGTACCATCACTGTCACCTCTGTTGTGGGATTATGTCCCCAACTTCACCAAAAGTACGTGGACAGAGGTGGAGTGGTACAACTCAGCGTGACTCATGTACATCACAGAATTACACCGGAAAATTATTATTATTATAAAATTGCCGCTCTCGTAGAAAAGAAGAAACACATCATAGCTTTACTTCAGTGGTTTAAAACCTCCTGAGTCTTCATCAGAGCAGGCGGTTCACAACTTTTCTCATCTGTGTTAAGGGCTCATTTGTGAGCCCTTAAAGTGAAGAAATGTTTCATTGCGATCACTTATCACAGGTTGCCATGTGTCGGTATTTAACTTATGTTGTGTAAAAGAATTTGTTGATACAGATGATAGACTGGAAAAAAACTTCAGTCTATAATATAATGAACAGATCATCATCAAAACAGTGATCCACTGAGCAATAGCATGTAAGAATCTAATAACTCAGTAGTAATAATTGGTACAATCAGTCATCGTCAAGAGTTCCCTGTGGCATTCGTCCTCTGAGTTCCCATTTTCCTCTCATTAACCTCAATCCATATCGTCCTCTTTGTAACAATGTTTGCTTAACATGCGCAGCGTTATTTAATGCATGAGCTGTTAGTGCAAAGTGCAGCTGTAGTGACATTTAGCGAAGCCTCGGCTCGGGTGTCGTGTGAGTGCATCTTCCTGTGACAAAGGGAGCTAGAAGCTTTGACGGTAGCCAGTGCAGCAGTCCTCGGCCTCTGCTTTATTTCACCGCCTCCTCAGCAAAGTATGTACACACTTGATTGTGTATGTGCGTGTGTGTGTGTGTGTGTGTGTGCACCTGTTTGTGTGTGCGTGTAGAAAAGGTAGGTCCTCCTCCTCTTCCTCCTCCTCTCAGGCCTGCTTTGCCTAATACGTCCATGCAGGGTTTGCTGGAGAGCAGCGTGCAGCAGCACAAAGATCAGGGCTATTCTGGTGCTGCCCGCCTGCCCAGTGCTGATAGGAAAGGATTAATGAGGCGGGGCACTCATCACTCGTAATTAGAAACAACGCTAAAAACTATTTTTGTGCCTGTTCCTATGGAGAGATCTTGACCCTCAGGCCATCCACACACACCCCCTTTTCCCTCACACACACACACACACACACACACACACATGCCCCTTCCCCACTAGCCATGAGGCAGTAGACGCCTGCAAAGTTGGAGTAAATATAGGCCCATAACTCCTGCAGCTATGTGACACATGGTTCAATGGAGGGGAGCACAGATAATTCACAACTCTGGCTGTGTACTCCGCTGGATGCTCAAATGTCAAGAGGCTGATAGAGGCCGTCTCCTAAAATACACACTGTAAGGCCTGTTTTTGTTGTTATTGATCCCAATAATTAGTTTCTGAGGGTCTGCTGTTTCCTGGCTCCCGCTGCGTCATGGAGACTTGGTCACGTGAAAACTATCGTTCCCTGTTTATCTGTTGTTCCTTAATTCATTTGCAAGTATTTTCACACTAATCAATCAACAGATTACATTTTTTAATGTTGTTCCTCTGATGAAAAGTGCAAAATATTTCCTCATTTTAGCTCCACAAGTTCTTTTTTATATCGTTATAAGTTGGTTAAATTTTGGTTTTGACCAAAGTGTGCAATGAGACGATGTCACTTTCTGATTTGTAGACTAAAGAAATGAAAACATCACTATAAGAAATTAAACAACCCATTGCCTATATAAAAAGTATTGATTATAGCATCTTTAAACACATCAGTGCAACATGATGATACATGTTTTTCTTTTATTCTCCTTTACTCTGCCAGTAGCTAAAGAAAACGAGTGCTCGTGCTGTTCAAATGAAACCAGGAGAAGACAAACTTCCAGGACGCCAAACCAAACTTGAAGCCTCCCTGTTTATTTCAAAGCTCACAAGTAGGGATTACAAAATTACAGTGCTTCAATTGCAACAGTTCAAGGAGTAGTAGGAGAAGAGTAGGAGAGATGACAGACAAGTTGAGGAATTTTGAGCAAGTCATGCAAAAAGGTGTGGGAGAAGGCCTCCGATATAGTAGCACCCTTTGTGGAAAAAAATAAATCCATCTGTCCGTAGGTCAGTGCAAAAATAGTAATGAATATATGCATACAAAGAAAATATATATATATATATATTTATATACTGTATATACTTGACCGTTGACTACAGACACAAAGAAAGATACGTAGACTTGTAGAGCGAAGCCCGTTTCCACCGGAGCCTCTGAGCCCAGATCAGAGACTCACGAATAAGTCATAAAGAACATGACGGCTTGATTATTGTCCTAATACAGAAGAACCGTGTTTTCCAAATAAAAAGGGGGGTTGGAGGGGAGGGGGGACAGACCCAGATGCCCCTCGGAGCTGTCAGTCAAGACTGCGACCTCTACAGAAAGAGCAGTGTGGGAAAGACAGACAGCACCATAATGACTGCGAGTGTCCCTCACAGATGGGGGGAGCACACAGCATGCTTCTTTTCCAACCAGAGAGAGAGAGAGAGTTAACGTACAGTACGATGGTTACATTGTTCAGTCAAATAGATCATTACATACAAAAGCCATGTGCCGCTGCAGGTCGTCAGGAACCGGCAGGTGGGACGAAAAGGTACATTATTCTTCTATAACATTGGCTCAGATGATAAGCACTCTCTTTTTTGTTTGTGTTTGTTTATTTGTTTTTTTCGTTTTTTTTGCAAATGGTTAATCACTGAATATAAATGCACAAGCTACAAACGTGTGTTAAATGGTTGTTATATACGGTTTTGTTTTTTGTATTCTTTTTTAATCCTATTCAAATATATTGTGGAGCACCAGTAGACACCAATGACAAGAGCAACAAAAATACAAATGAGGACACGTCGCCACACAAAGGTTGTTTTTTTGTGTTTGTTTTTTTAAACTTCTTCATCACACTTAAAACTCACTTCATTCTGAGGCTGCAAACTTTGTTATTCATGCTCGAGATGTTCGCAGAGACCTCATTTAAAAAACCCCAAAAAAAACAAAACAGTTTCATGACAGCTGGGTAAAAGAAACGTCCCTTTTTAAAATTTCCTTTTGCATAGCGTGAATTTTCACATGAGGGATTCATTGAAGCTTATTGTTGCAGATGTTGGTGTTGTTGTGAAGCCTTACCGAGTGCACTGCGAAGTTTTTGTGTTGGTGGTGATGCTGGGAAAACTCCTCACGCTCTCTCGCTATCTTACGGACAGAGACACATGATCATCTGACAAACTTGTGGGTTCAGTATTGAAGATATGATGAGATGTCGGGTGTTCTCTATCAATGATATCGTTAGCCCTGTGCTTCATTTTATGCCTTTATTTTCATGCAAACAATGAAGAACTGCAGAAAACAAAACAACAAAATAACATGTGGAAACAAACAGAACAGGAACCATCATTTGTGAGGAAGCTGCTTCAAGTTAGCTCAGTAGGAACTACAAAATACTGGATGACCTTTTGACCTTACTTCTTGTTTTTTTTTTTTTTGTTTGTTTTTTGGTCTGAGTTTCCTGTTCTAACTTCAAGTGAAGGACTGCATGCTGTTTTTACATCTTGGAGAAAACTTTAATCAGCCCTTGGGTTTATCAAATCAGAACCAATCAGATCAAAAGTGCATCGTTTTCAGGCTAAAAACAAGGCTATTCTTAGCTTTGGACACTGGAGGCTTTCAGACAACAGCACTAATGTCGACAAGGTGTTCACACTGTGTGCTCAGCTAGGTACGACTGGTCAAAAGGACAAGTGAACTACACCTTAAAACACATGCATCCCACACAACTACATAAAAAAATTCCCTTTTTTTTTTATAATTTCCTCTTAAAATTGTTGACGGCTGAGAGAGCCACACGTGTAAAAACCGAGCAGGCTTTATGCAAAAATTGAGATTCTGTTCACCAGCAATTTAGAAATCTGTGGTTTGGATCAGAATGAAGGCATGAAGAAGTAGCACTAGCAAGACTTGAATGTTTTTTTTAGCCTTTCCTCTTCCTCTCTCTTTATATTTGTTGAAGTGTGAGTCAATGGTGAGCATATTCAGGTGCATGAGGATGAACTTTGTGTGCGTGCATATACTCTTCACTACACTACTACTCAGTTGCCCAGTTGATTTACAATTCACGGTGATGCTCAGTTTTCTCCTCCAAATGCCAACACGGGATCAGAGTTACGTAATGAGCATTTCTCACCTCAAGGCTTTTTTTTAAAAGCATCTTTAAATGCAGTTTGGTTAAAACTCTGCACATTGATCAGGAGTAGCAGAAGTAACCTTTTAAAAAAAAAAAAAAAAAAAAGAGAGAGAGAGAGAGAAACACAGAGAGACAAAAGGGTGAGTAGGTTGACTTTTGTCTGGGAGCTAAAAATTCGACCTCGGTGTGATGATCTGCATTCGTCTGCACGTGATGCCGTACCATGCGCAGGCCCACTGGTGACACATGAATTAAGGCATTGATAGAGGCACTAGAACAGCACGTGACGGCAGAGGAGAGCTCACTTAACTGTAGCTTAGTGTCAGCGACAGGGAGTTGCAAAAGATTAGACGAGGGTCACGCTGCTGTACTGTACAACCGCTGTCGAGCTTTAAAAAAAAAAAAAAGAGAGAGAGGTGCATGTTCGTTTGAGGCACATAACCTCAACTCTGCTACTTCAGAATGGACTCAAAACGCAGGGCGCTGACGAAAACATCAAGTGCAGCTACACAGGGACGGTGAAACAGTGAAGTGGTACGTTACAACAGAGCTGGCTTATGGATGAACTGGAGCAAAAGGAACAGAGGAGACAGGAGCAGGCAGTGAAAATCCTCTGCTCTGTTACATTAAACATCACCAGTAGCCCTGTTTTTACAATATTCACTGATTATTTCAAAGTGTTCTTTCCTCTGCCAACAGCAGCCATGCATAAAAAAAAAAAAACTCTTATGGCTGTCTGGAAATATATATTAATTAATATATATTGCTACAAATATACGCACATGTGGATGCAGGAATGGCAAAACGAAAAAGAAAAACAACACTGAAGCAAACGCATGAAATATGAACTTGCAATCAAAAAACAGAAAACCCTTATTTTTTCCTCTCTCTGTCTCTGCGCCAAAATATTACAGCATAACCGTCTGCACCATGAACATAAAACGTACAGAACTGACCAACAGTAATTACATCAACATCAAAATGGTATTTCAGCAAAGAGCTGGAAATGTTTCGTAATCATTAACCCATATATACACATAAGATCAGTTGCATTCCACTCTGAAATTATTGCACAGTAAGCCGCGGTGGGCTCGTCATGGTCATCCCCATAAACCCCTGTATAAAAATAGAACAACAACATTAACACACCAAACATGTCTTCATCTATCTTTTCTTTTTTTTTTTTTTTTTTTGACAGGCACTGCCGTGGCCAACCCCGCCTGAGTCTGCAAACATGAGCTGTGCCACAGTGTGAGCTTTAAGAGTTTCTCTTGTCAGTAACTCGCCCCTCAGCACATTGAATATCTTTTTTTTTTTTTTTTTTTTTTTTTTTACCCCTAAACCGATTTCCTCTTCCCCCTCGTAATTCGCTGCTCTGCGGTCACAAATGGAAATCTTCCCACTGACCACTTGCTCTCTCTCTCTCTCTCTTTCTCTCTCTCTCTTTCTCTCTCTCTCTATCTCTCCAACTCATCTTCTCCTCCTCCGGGACATCGGCCAGGTCCAAACAGTAGGGATTTTTGGCATTTCACGTCGCCACTGACCCAGAGCTTTGGCACCTCCAGAGGGTCCAAGATGAGCATGAGGAGATTCAAGAAGAATACAGCAGCTCTTTCTCTCCCTCTCTCTCTCTCTCAAGCTCCAAACCAGCTGGTCTCTCTTGAAAAACAGCGAGAGCGAGCACGTGTCTGAGCGACGAGTCAGACGGTGGGTTTGTGTTTTTTTTTTTGTTGTTGTTTTTTTTTTTAGACGACTGTCTCCACACCAATCAGCTTTGGCGTGAGGATTCGTGGCGTTATTCCGTTGTTGAGGTCCTCCTCGAACTCCAGCAGCTGGCCCATGAAGTTGAGGTTGGGGGAGATGATGGGCCTCCTGGTCTTGACAAACTTGTAGGCGTCTGTCATGGTCATCCAGGTGTGCTTCATCAGGTAGGCGATCACGATGGTGGCTGAACGGGACACGCCTGCCTGGCAGTGGATCAGAAGGCCCATACCTGCTTGATGTGCTTCCTCTGCAGAGAGGGAACATTGAAACAATTAAAACGGGATAAATTAAATGCTTTGTCCCCCGTGGGGAAGTTCAGTCATCAAACAAGACTTTAAAACTTCCTCTGTGACCAATATGTTTCAGCACTTATACCACGACTAGACAGAAACTGTCGCCTCCGCACGCTGACTGTCTGGGTCTCTCAGATACTCCTTCATCTAAATCACATAGAAACACTTTCTGTCCAATTACATTGTTTTAAAAAAAAAACAAGATTTTATGACAAACATGTTTACGTCCCGTACTTTCATATGATATCAGCCACCACTGCCCTTTATCCCTTTTATCTGTCAATTCAAAGGCACCCTGAGAACACGGTGCTGTGTATCTCAAAACCATCAGTTTAGTTGGGTTTTTTCACTGCAGAAAAAATCAGTCCTCACTAAATAAGGTGCTTTCACACAGGCAGTGCCAATTAAACTTTGGGCCCAAGTGCGGTGCATGTGGGTCAGTGCAAACACAACTCTGGTGTGGTTGCACCCTGGTCTGTACCAACTGCCTGGTGTACGCCACAAGTTTGAACTCCCATAGTTTTCTCCCACAGCTGCGCTTGATTCTCAACATCTATTATTTGCAGAGAGTGTTAAATACAACAGCGTTACATGTCTCAATTGTTAAACATGATTTACCAAGTGTCTTTTTCCGGTCAGTCGCCATGGGAACATGACGCTCTGCCAGTGGTGCAGCATTTGGACAAGAGTAAAAAACAAATATGTGTGAACGTGGACTGTACGAGCTGAAAAATGAAACAATGCATCACTTCCGCTTCTGTGTATGTGTGAAAACACCCTAAGTTTCAAACTGTAGACAGGACCAAGCACAGGAGTCAGACACGACACCTTCATCATGCAGCCGGCAACAGTGCAAACCACCGAGCCATCATTAGGAATTAACTCAGAAGGCTCAGTGATTGGTTATCATATGAATGATTAGCCTTCCACTTCAAATACAGTTTCTTTATCAGTGACATTTAGAAAAAATGGACTGTTTCTCGCTCGAGGTCAAAACAGGCTCACCGACTCAGTTTTCATCACAACAGCAGCCGATTTATAAAAATATATAAATATACAAATATCCTAATATATATATATATATATTCCTCACACATTGACCGTCTTATATAACATATGTCAGACTCCATAGTCTCACTTTTGTCGTTTGTTATCAGCGGAGTTCACTGGATGTAAAGCGAGATGGTCTGATAATGAAGTGTGACAAAATGATCCTCAGTGTTTCTTTCTTCCTACACCGTTTCTTCTTTCAGCTTAGAGATAAATCTAGCTAGTTATACTGCAAAGATTTATTTATATTCTTCTCAGTATCCTCTCTTTTTTTGAAACTCTAGATAGTCCAACCGCCTCCAGCCTCCAGAAAGTATTCACATTAAACAATCTGAGAAGGTTAATATTAGTCTTTGGTTTAACTGGTGGAACGTGTGAGGAGGAGTTTCACACAGACCATGTATTGTCTGGAAAGGTCAGACAGCACAAAGCCGTCTTACTCAAACCTCTAACACCAATCTAAGTGACAGTTCTCGTACCGATGAATTCAAACGCCTCCTCGAAGTACTGGCGCAGGTTCTGCTTGTTGCTGTCGGTGGCGGGCAGGCGCTTGTAGATGAAGAGGCCAGTGTCGTAGTGGTAGAGCGGCAGGTGGGTGGTCACGTTGAGGATGTAGCCGATGTTCAGGCGCTGCAGCAGGTTGATGTCCTGAGCGTCGTGCTCGTTCCCCAGGTAGAGGAAGGGCAGGATTGGCGTCAGCTCCGCGTTCTCTATGTCTGGGGTGGAGGGCAGGGAGTGAGGTAGCGCCCCAGTCAGGCCGGCAGCTGCGCCCGTGTCCAAGCCCTCGTGGAGGTGCAGCGAGTGCTCACACAGGTTCTCATGGCTCTGCCTGAAGCAGCTAAGGCCTCCTGTGAACACAGACAGAGAGCGTGACGTAAGCTCAGGGTGAACAACGGATAAAACTGTCAAACATCATTTTCTCAATTACTTTATTTCTCTTTAGCCCGTCTCTAAATGCTAATAGGCCCTGGTCAGTCTCTTCAGCATGGAGCTAACACTGCAAGGGGTTAAGGGTTCAATTCCCACTGCTGTGATCCGTGCTAAAAATATACACGCACTCATGCTTCTGTCCACCACATGGCACACGTCGGGAGTTGGTACTGACTGACTAGGACAACTTTCCAAACACACCTGACAAAAAAAAAAGCAATGACAACTGGTGTTAAAGAGATTTGAAGCTCTAAAACATTTCAGATATCGCCCACTCCTAAGACGACACTGTTACATTTGGTTGTAATTTGAATGTCTCTATTTGGATATTAAATCAGTACGGAGGGATCAGCGCTGTTTCCATCAACAACAACCACCCTCTGTCCCAGTCGAGTCTGTTTTGAGAAGCAGAGGCCGTGGCCAAAATACCTCCCGAGACAGTTTCCACTCACAAAACCAACGTGAGAAATCCCCCTCATTAATCTGCAGGTAAATAGATGTGCTAAATGTTTAATATACTTCTCACTGGACATCTGCACTTCTCCAAATAACTGGTTTGCACCTGTTGCCAGTGATGCCATCAGCCAAAGTTTCCCCTCAGCACAAAGCTGTGGGGAGGGAGTGGAAAGTATCTCACACTGTTTCAGTTCATATTGCAAGAGTTGACATCACAGCATGTGAGGTCATCGTGCAACTTCCTTTTAATGACTGGGCAGGTGAGGACCTACTGTCAACTGTCTGACAGTGAGCTCAGCCTGATCATTAACCATGAAAAAAGACACTGACCTGATGTTAACATAGTGGGCTGTTAATAATTACTCTGAGAGATATAAGAAAGGGAAGTATAGTATGTACAGGAGCTGTGGGGGAATTTACACCCACATTTATATATTTCTGACATTTCCCGTTATTGAGCTCTTGAAATGACAGAGGTGTATTAATGAACTCTGTTTTTCAGACCCTCAGAAATCCTTCTCTTTAGTTTCATAATACTATATTTCTCTTTCAGTACAGTGTCTCGTGTGCGTTTGTTCTGAATGCTCCTGTATCTCAGCTTTCAGCTCACCACATGTGGTGTAGTCCAACATGTCACATCTAAGTACAACCAGGGTGGTGGTGGAGTTTTAAAGCCAATATCTAGATCAGTATTTCAACATTATTTTATAAAAAGAGCAAACACATACAGAAAACCTGACTCAGCAGTTTATGAAGCATTTTAGCCTGTTTCAGCTCATCGATTTGGTTTTTACTGTTGTTTCACCAGTCTCAACAAGATTTGTTTACAGCTCTAAACCCACTGTGTAGTGTACGTGACAACTTTAAAGTTTGTCTTCCTGCACCACAGAGCAGGAAAGACAAAGTTAGCGACTAGCTGGTAAACACAGACTTGGTGGAGACCAAAACAGAGCTGAAAGAGTCAGTGCTGAAGGCAGACCACAATCAAAAACAAAAAACAAAAAAAAAACACTGATGTTGTTCTGACTGTTGGATGTGTTTACTCATCCATCCTGTTTGGTCACATGTTGGCCATAAAAACCTTTACATGTATGTTATGTAATGGAGACGTTGTTTTTAAATGCATCTCTTTACCTTTCCACTGCAACTTCATCTAACTTTTCCTCACCGTATGAACTGATACCACTACATTCACAGTTAACATACGCCATTTCACAGTTACAAAATATTTACCAAGCACACATAAACAGTCGAGCAACTAAGCTAGAAACACAGTGAAGTGTGAAACCTGCTTCCTGTTTCGGCTCAAAATGAACCAGCATCTTTCCTTTTTCAGGTCAAACCGAACTGATAAACAACACTTTTCGTAGCAAACTGAGAATAACAGAAGCAGCACGTTGCTGTCAGATGAAAATCTGTCGAGTGTGACCGTCTGTCATCATCTCTGACTAAACTCACAGAGGAAAACATGAAAAGTGTCTCTATCGCTTTCATAAGCCAGTGGCTCAGTTCCTGCTTAGAAATCACCGCTTCTGCCTCACTAGGCCTCTCACACCACGGACCCGCTGTTTCCAAAGCTTACCCTAAACCTTCCGACACCACTGACATGTTGTTTATGGCAATTCTGACGGATTAAATGTAACCTATCTCTGCTCGGGGGCTGCAGCGGGGTTAGGGACAGAAGATTTTGTGTTTCCAGTGGAGCAGGGACTCACACTACTATGACCATATTTACAATAGATCATGACTAAGAGCTGCTGGTAGCTGCAAATGATGCAGTGTGAGTAAATTATTCAGCAGCATTCATACTGTACATACATGTGTCAGATAAGTCCTTAACATGACTGCTTGAAATAACCAACCAATCCCCTGCCTGCTTCCTCTGTTATATTATAAGGAAGTGAAATATCGATTGCTGTTAACATTTAGAGAAATATAAAAGATGGACTATGTAATCGAGGCTCAGACATTACAAATGTTGATCCAGTCAATCATAAACAGAATCACATAGAGGACATCCATGATGCAAATAAACATAGAAGCAATCAGTGATATTAAAAACTACTTTGTAATATCAATAAAACTGAGGCTGAGCCATTTCATTTTCCACCAGCAGGGAGGACCGCTTGCATTTTGCAATAATGAAAGCAGGGGACAGAGAGAACAAGACAGTCTGCCTGTTCCTCCCACTGGGGCTGGAGCTTCAGACAGAGACGCCGGTGCAGGATGAGACACTAGAGAGGAGCCTCGTCCATCAAAGCACACAGGAGGAACCAGAGGGGCGAAGAGAGCGAGAAGATATCAAGGTGCCGTGATCTTACGGGGCCGGACAGTGGCTGGAAGGCTTTCAGAAAACACTCACACCCCCACCCCCACCCTCCCTCCTGCCTCCTCCCTCTACACGATATACCGCTCCAGCTTCAAACACACTCTCACACACCAAAGAAAGAAAACATGGCAGCGACCCAGGGACTGCTATCTCAACAGGCCGCCTTATTTACTAACAGCTGCTTCTCACTGCCTGCACAAAATGCTTCATATGTGTCATATAGAAAGCTGGTGTGCATATGTCTCTGTGTGCAGGCGATGCATACAGAGTCTGCACAGGCTTGACTGTGTGTGCAAAAACCTGTTGGTAATGTGGTACATGCTTCACTACAAAGCAAACAGGATGATACAACAGTGTGTCGTGTTCACAGGCGACACCAGCTGATGGAAACAACTAAAGTTAAACAGGCTTCACTCACATAATTACACCTGATCATGCACCCACACCTTGTCCATATTAGTTTATATTGCCACTAAACTTCTACTACTGCTAGAACGGACATTACTTTAAGACGTCTCCCTCCAGAGTTAAACTAAAACCCGTGTCATTGTAGTTTTTTATCCCTTTTTTATACTGGAAAGTCTCCAGGCACCCACCCCCCCCCCAGCTTTGTTAAACCTGCTTTAATGTTACCTTTGAGGATGATGGGGTCCTTGCCCTCCCTCCTCAGTGACTCCAGGACCACATGTAGAGGCTGGGAGGATGTCAGCCGGTTGGGGTCTGTGGTGCTCTCGTCGTAAACCACAATCTCTTTGGAGAAGATGCCCTTAAAAGAGTCCTTGCCCTCGCGGCAGGAGATGAGGTCCAGCACAGTGATCTTGCCCTGCTGCAGCCGCCGCCGACTGATCTTGTCGGAGCAGTTGATGTGGACGGCCCCCCGGATGTGGCTCTTGTTGTACTCCATGAAGGGCCGGCAGTCGATGATGACCGGCACGGGCCCTACAGGGTGTCCCATGGGGCAGCAGGTCATCCTCTTGGCCAGCTCATTGGGATGGATGACCCTCACGGTGGATACGGCTTTCGGAGTGCCCGGGGTGAGGCTGGGGGCGCTTAATGCTTCGTGGTTGCTTACCATCGGCGTGGGGGGCCCGGCATAGCTGAGGTTGGGGCTGCTGGCGCTCACCTGGCTGTGGCTGAGGCTCTGGCTGTCCTTCTCATAGGTAGTCACAGAGCAACAGCTGGCACTGCTGCATCCACACGACAATGAGCGCGTGGAGCCCTTGGATGAGGGCATATACGTTACAAGATTGGCCGTCGCCCGGATCTTCACCACGGTGGTGCTGATGACTGTCTTGCTGCTGCTGCTGGTGGCGATGGAGTCCAGGTAGCTGGTGTCCAGGCGCAGTTGGAGTTCCTGAGGTCGGATCGGCCTTGGCAGCGCCACCACAATTCTGTCGTCAAGAGGAGATGGAGGCATGGGGAGGCCGAGGGCTGGACGTCTATGGAGAACTCAAGAAGCCGCTCTGCGGAGAGAACAGGAACAAGACCAAATGTGAGGCCAGGGAGACAACACCTCCAAAAGGAAACAGTGCAGTTCAACGACTTCTGCTCTGACTCAGGTAAAGTAAAGGCAGCGGATGAACGAGCAGAGAGCTCACTGGCCGACCTCTTGTCTGTTTGAACAACATACAAACTAGAAAACGGCCGCTCAAGCCAAATATTAGTAGTGTCAACACCTGCAGGGTAACACCCAAGTTGGTGGGAAAATTTAGATGTGACAAAGTGGCCACTAATAATAAACAGTGAACTCATCACAGCCCTGTGTTTAACCATGTAACTGGTTCGGTGTGAGTGTCATCAGTATGAATCATCCTCCACATATTGTACATGTGTGTGATGTTGATGTTTTTTCACTCCAACTCCAGTGTGTCTGATCCAAGAGCTTCTACAACAAGAGAGGAAGGGGGAAGGAAAAAAAAAAGATAAAATACTGCATCAACGCTACGCCGCAGTTTGGTCTCTCCCCCAAATGGAAACTCGGGGTACAAAAAGAAGAAGAAGAAGAAGAAGAAGAAAAGAAGGGTGGCATTTCCTTTTGATCACCAGGATGAGCGTTTTAAAAGCATGTCATCGTGGCACATTACGTAAAAGACACCCGCCGAGCATCGCCTGTCCGGCCATCGCCGTCCTTTCGTGAAGCAGCACGGTGCAGGTTCAGCTGAGGCAGGAATCATTCATGGCCAAATTCATTGAAGAAACCGGCATGAGAACGTGCCGTGAATGTGATGTGGCTCTCGGACGAGACGAAGCTGAACAGATGGAAGGAAATCCACTTTCACCCCATCATGAATTATCACAAAAAAAAAAAAAAAAAAACAATAAATAAATGAACATAATAAAACGGCATGGCTGCGTTTATAAAGGCAGAGGTTGTAACTTTGTGTCAACGCTGTGATAAAACGCTGCGAATAAAAACACTTCGATCACGATGGTGGAAATAACAACACAGCAATGATGGTGATGATGATGATAATAACAGAGAGATGTTATAAAGAGAGCAAACACTGACCAGCCCTACATGGTTGCAGCAATGTGATATTCCTCTTCATTAATTATAGAATCGCGTGAAATCTCTATGACTGTGCATTTCAGCGGCAACTTGTGCCGCGGACGTCAATTACCAAACTTGTCTGGTCCGTGCTCTTACCGGTGTGTGTCGCGGTTCACTGTAGACGGATTTATTATCTCCGCTCGCTGACAGCGTTGCCTCCATTCAGTCCATCCCAGTGTTGTGGATCGGCAACATTTTTTAGTAGTTTTACCCAGCTTTCCCCCCCCCCTCCTCAGAAATAATACTGAAGGAAGTCTGCCAGCCTACTGAAGTCGCGCAGCGGGATTGACGCGACTCGGAGCCAATGCGAGACTTCATTAATATTAAATCTGATCCCTTTTTTTGTACAGTGAGGTCCGGCCCCGTGAGGGGAGGGGTTTGGCCGGGGCTGTCTGCCTCTGTGTGGCTGGTGGTGTGGTGTGGAGTGGAGGGGGGGAGGAGGGAGGGGAGAAGGAGGAGTGGGGAGGGAGGTGGGGGGGAGGATCGCTTGAACTGCCTTCAGTCCCACATACAAGCAGCGATGATGTCACTGGCAGCCAATCAAAAGTCTCTCCAGGAGGCTCGAGGAAGAAGCCACGGTGCCTTCACGTGCTGCTCGTAAAGTTCTTAATGTACAGTAATACGGATCCTTAGAAGAACACAACAGAGCTACTATATAGTAATAAAGTCAAGGCATCTTAGACACGTGTTTGATATTTCTTAGAGTAAATGATTGTTACTGCTCAGTGTTTTTCGTAGGTCTTTTTGACTGGGGTTGATGTTCTCCACGTTTGTTTGTTTGTTTGTTTGTTTTTAATATTGTGGCTCAAGAGGTGGGGCAGGTCCTTCACTAGCCAGACGGTCAGTGGTTCAGTCCCTGGTTGCTCCGGTCCACGTGTCAAAGTATCCTTGGTCAAGATACTGAACCCAAAATCGTCCCCAATGTGTCATAGTTGTGTGAAAAAGGGTGCACTGTTAGAAATGCTCAAGATGTCAAATGCTGTATGAATATGTGGTGCTTTGAAAGGCCGTAGGAACTAGGAAAGTCAATTCACCATCTAGTTCTGTTTTTTCCAAGGAGGGCATTTCACTAACAGCTCAACAAACGGCTCAGTGAAAGACAGCAAGACAAGAAATAACTACAGTAAAGTAAATGGCAATAAAATGAATATACAGACAATCATTACATCTGTATCATGGAAGGGGCACCAATCAGATGGCACCACATCCTAAGTGTCTTAGACTTCTACACAATACACAATGTATTTTGTTCGGACAAGATAAACGGCCACGTTTCTCTCCACACTGCATCACCCTGATGAACACTTCAGTTCATCATGTGTCAGAAAACAATGGCTCTGCTGTCACGTTACAGTCAAAACACCAATTGTAACTACAAATTATACACTATATGGTCCTGCTTTCCGGTGTAAAGTACACACTGTGCCTTAACATGTATATATCATAATTAGTGTCAAAATAAATCTCAGCATATGTAAAGTTTAAACTGTGGTATACAATAGATAAAGAACAGACAGGCAGACAGCCCTCTGAGCAGAGTGATAACACTTCCTGCAACTGTTCGGCTATAACATTGCACTTCCTCGTATTAAAGCATCTTAGTTTCTTGTGAATTCTCATTACTCTCGGTTTAATTTCTTCACATCTTGCTGGTCAGCTCTTTTCTGAATGAATCATTCGAAAAGCCTGCCGAACTAGCTCGATGATAACCACATCTTCACGAACAAACAAGCCATCTGTAGATTTTTATATTTCATCATTGCTTGAGTTGCTACTTTAATTGCATGTGAGGAGGAGCGCATCAAGATGAACAATCCAATCCGACAGGTTTGTCTCTGTTTACAACGGTGTGTTAAAGGTTCACACCACTTTTAAAGGCAGTTTTTCATGTGGTTGACAGTGAAAATGCCTCAATCTGATTTAAACATTAACCAGACCTGTATGACAGAGTCTTGAAACACACATGACACCACTAGTCCCTTTTATTACTCCCTTTAAAAGCAAAGCAGTTTAGTTAGTTGAAGTCAAATGACATCAGGCATTTAGGGCAGTGTGCCAATGTGACCGGTCAGTGTACTCTTTTGGTTTGACTCATTCTTCCTTTTAAAAGCTGCCGGAGACTCATAATGGTTGGTGAAGAGAGAGTCTAGCTCGTGTAAGACAACACAACTGACCCGAGCGCCGGATGGAGAAGTAGCATTATTGGTGGTAATAAGTAGGTGTCTTTGGCAGGAGCGCTCTCAAGCAAGTGCCAAGTTGGCCGACTGTACCGTCCCATATGACAGGACCCATGTTGCGGTTAAAGGGTCTCGCTGGCTTCAGACCCCAAATATAATCTGAGCTCTCTATTTCTCCTCATTGGCAACCCAAAGCAATTCGGGGCATGTATTATTGCTGCTATTCTTAGCCCCCTGTACTGTTATTTTTAAATGGACACAGCTGATCAAAGCTTATTCAGATTGGATTCCCAGTGTGTCCTGTTTCAATGTGTGATAAAGGGTAAGTGCACAAGCACCCCCTCTGCCTTTGGATGAGATGTTTTTTTTTTTTTCTTCACAAAATTCAATATTTACTATTATTATGAAGGACAAAAAGTAAACCTCATGTGGCAATGAACATCTCTCTCAAACCCTGGACTTATGTTGTGACCCTTTGAAAGTGGGGGCAACCCCAAAGTCAGGAGCCACTGGGCCCAAGAGTCTCATAGTAGAAAATACTACAGTAAGATCAGTGGAAGTTTAACAGAGTACTTATAAATTGATGCACTGGTAGTTTTAGTTAATGACAGGATCTGAGAAGTTGCTCCTCTATTGACTTCATGGATTCAAAAACTATTGTACCTATAATGCTCAACAAAACAAAACTGCCTGCCACAGACCTGAAAACTGTCTTTGTCAGTTCATAAGACGTTGTAGATACCAGGCAAATAGTGACATAATAATACGTCCCTGTAGAAATGATTATGTATGTATGTCAGTAAACATTTAGATATATTTATACAGTAGGGGTGTAGAAATATGTGTTGATGAATCAGAGGGAGACATTTAGAGCAAACATGTAAGAGATCTGTTGGGAATTCAAACAGTGTCTGTATCATGACCAGAGCAGTTATGTAAATTGAACCAGTTCTGCCTGTGTGGCTGGTTTCCTCTGGACAAACGTTTGTCACACGGTTAGCATGATATTCTCTCTCTCTCTCTCTCTCTAAGAGGTAGTAGACCTTGCTCTTGAGCACAAAGCAAATGAGTGTGCTGCATCACAAAAGACTGAAGGGATTACCGAGAATCAGGTTCACACAATCAGAACTGTGAAAATGATTTGATCAGAGATTGGTGTTTTGATCAGAAGTTTGTGGTTATTTCGTGATGACATTTTAGTGATGATGATCAGGAACAATGAAGCAGAATTACCGGGAAGTGGCACTGGTTCCTAGAAGGACTCACTTCTTATTACTGTAGATCAAAAAATCAGAATCAAAAACAGCCGTAGGTCAACCCTGCCTCTGAGAAATGTATGCTCATATACTGATGTGTTTTTGTGAATATGTCACACAGGAAACATCTCTGCCTGAATTCTCTTAATTGCCATCACTTAGGAAAAGTGTAGGATGAGGTTTGCAGTACATGTTCGGTCACACACAGGTCACTTTTAGTTCACTTCAGCCACTTCAGTTTCTTTTCCAGATTTTTCTCAAGAGTTTGTAAGCACAAACTGAAAAGATTTTCTTGCCAGAGTTTATATATTGTTAGAAAAACATTTGCCAAGTAGCACCGATCTCAGAAAGACAGCTGTGGATGGTGAATGTCACCACCTTTATTTAATCATAAGCAAAAATGTTTGACGCATCTCTCAAGATTTTGATCTGATGGCAACACAAGTCAAACTTAAAGCAAAACTATACAAGTCGGACGCTCTTTCATTGTTTTGGTCGCTTTTTTTTCTCTACCGAGCTCCCCTTACAGGGTGCATATGTTTTTTCAACTTGGATGAGGTCGTTACTTACGATGACCATCATCAGGATGAGTCAGCCATTACACCAAACCTGGGTGTCAGCCTCACAGAGGGGTGAGCCATCCACCGTTTTTCACACTAGACAGTCTAGTCTACTAGCTAGCCAACTTTAAAATGTAATTCGGTTAGCTTTGTGTTTCTCTCGGATTGTATTGGTTGTTGCACATTTGTAGTATAGACACATCAAAGACAGTATACCAAATGAACCATATGCTTTGTAATGTGGCCAATCATGGGGATGTACCCTGTGTTAGGTAACATACTTGAACTAATACAGTTGAAAAAACTGGCAGATATTTCCTTGAATTCTTTTATGCTCATGTTTTTGAGGTAGCTGCCTTTAACCATCTGTGGTTTGACAGGGTGGAAAGATCCCAAAATGACATCAAAGGGCTACCAGTAATTTCTCAGTGGTGCTGTAATATGAAACCGAGATCAGATGGATGTCAAAGTGATTGCTGCCGATTAAATGTTTATAGATGTTATAAGCTTTTTTTTCTTTTTTTTAAATTATTCATTGTGAGTGTTCAGCGGGATAAGAACCCTCGTTTTACAGCCATTTTCTTCCTTTCACAAGATCTTGATCTGGATCGAGTCGACTGTCTTCCTTTATAAATGTCAGCGCATGGAAATCTTGACAGAGTCAGGCTTTGTGTGTCTGTTTAGAGATCACACACATGATATGAAAACTTTGATGTAGAACACAGTCAAGTGGTTAGCCCCCTTTTCTTTTTTTGTGTGTTGTTGCTCAGCATGGAAAATGTGACTGATGGTGGTGTGATACTCGTTGGCCCAGATGAAAGACCCAAACCACTTCCTGTCTTCAGCAAGGTACAAACTCAGTGTCACATTTATAGCAGCACAGGAAGAGCTTCACCTTATGTAACCTTGGAAACCAGTTGTCATACATATATATTCATTTAGAAAAGCCTCAGGAGGCTGTGTTTGAATTACAAATTAGCCCATTTACTAATTGCTGTTTTTAGGTTTTAATATGCAGGAGGCTGCCCCCTCGCTCCCAGTACTTCTGCCCATCTGGCCATTAACTTCATCTCTCTATCAATGCTGAGGATTTAAGAAATGGAAAAATGTTGCTACCAATGATTTCTGAGAGGGAATGGCACAGATGGGCCCACTGCAGACTCAACAGCTTGAAAAGCAACATGTCCAGCGAAGGCAAGGACGGGCACTGCCAGAGATTGAACAGCATGTCGACCTATGGCCGTTTACTTTCTGTGTGTTTATCAGCTTCCACTCCGTTAGACTGTAACACAGAACAACACTCGGCTTCAAACATGTTTAACCTCTTGAAACCTGATGGCCTGATTATCTCTCTTAGTGTCATCTTAAATCTCCTTCACTGCCTTCATTAGGCAGTTTAATTGAACGAGTGAGATCTTAACCGAGCACTGACACAGCTTTCCAAAGTCACATTCTGTTCGTCACTAACACTGTGCGACTATCATTGTACAAACTGTCTGAGCTTTGAGAGCCCTGCAAGAAAAAAAATAATAAAACACTGTCAGCCCAATCTGTCGATGCATTATGGTGCCTCCCTCTGAAATACTGTCACACACCGTGACTGCCTTTGTTTATTTTTTGATTTACTGGGTGGAAAGACGATTTCCTGTCCAAACCTTTGTACAAACTGACAAGATGTGACAGAAACATGACTTTTGGGGGGTTTCGCGGCATATTTTAGGTTTCAAACATCACATGTTGAGAAAACCCCCAAAATAGCCATGTAATATCTGAAGATCTGATAACGACTGCAACATCAAAATTGGTAACACATTGGAGATTTAATCTCAATATTGGTCATGCCTACACCAACAAAGGAAGATTGAAACTTGTGACAATGACTGAATCCCACAGTGAATAGCAACTGTTATTACCAAACAATCAAAAAGGCATTGAAATGAATGATGAAGCCCAACAACAACAACAAAAAAAATCCGTTGAACCTTTGTTCAACAAGTAAAAGTCTTCTTTTTTTCAGGATCCAGGCCGAGATTTTCACTGGTTATAAATCAAATGACATTTCAGTTGCTTTTGTCTCTTACCCGTCACCTGGCTTTGTCAGATCCTTCCAGCACTCAAACTTTTGGACTGACACCTCAAACCCTTTCAGGCCTCAGGTCTTCACATTTGAACACCAACTTTGACAGCTTTGACTGTCCAAACACAGTTTAGGCCAACTGCTTTTGGTGCTTACATTTCAACTGATATGAAACCGATAACTTCTTTTTGGACATTGACTTTCTTTCAGGGTCTTAATTTCATCAGACACCTGAGGGTCATTCATCACACATGCTTCAACAGACACTAGGACTCCTTTAATGCTTACATTTCAAAATCCCTTCAGGTGTCAAGTCTTAATGTTTGAGAAGCAACAATGACTTCCTCAGTTTCTATTGGTTCTTTCTCGAACTTACTGTTCAACTGACACCAAAGCCACTATCTGCTTTTAGTTTCTACTCTTCTGCTGTTTCAACTGACATTTAAGCTTCTTTCATTATTAGCAATTACACCACGCGTTAATTCCCCCTTTTTTAACTGTAAACTTTAAAGGACACAAACACATACGGTTGTAAAAATGAAGTTTGTAAAAGTGCTTCCTTACACCATCACATCAACATTTGGAAAGTACTTTAAAAAACTCTCTGACACCATTGTACCTGTGTATTAGGAAGTCACATTTATAACACATTACATAAGTCACCTTGTGATACCCACTTCCTCCAAAACCGCCTCACAAACGTTTAGGGGAGTTCCAGCTGAAGGTTTAGATATTCAATGAAATTAGCTGCTGAATGGAGGCAGTGAAAAATAGAAAAGAAAGAAAAAGCTAAAGACGTGCTAAAAGCACACGTCTCTTTAAGTGTTGCCTAGGAGGGGGGTGGGGGGGGCGGTATCGGCTGTGACAGATTACCAGCAGAAGTATGGTTTACATCGAACAATAACAGCTCCATCACTGAACTCAAAACAACCCTATTTTCTCTGAGTTGGGCTCGTCTGCTCAGTATTATTCATTCAAGTTGGCATGTCCCTTCGCCTGAGGAGGGGTGACTCATCCTCACGGTCACTTAGCAACTACCAAATATTGTTTAGTTAGTGCTGAAGAAATTTAAACATTCGCTCGCACTTGCTGACGTATACGCTCGCACTTATGGTGTATAAAGCCGGTGATGGAGCGTCACCTGCTTTATACACTGATGTGTACGTATCTATGTCACAGTGGCTGTGTGTGTGTGCACTTGTAATTTTGATTTACCTCATGCTTTGATGAAATGTGAGATAATGATCTCAAGAATAGCAAATTTAGTCAGTCTGCCTGCAGTGGAGGCCCAATTTAATTCTGACCTTATCCCAGAATGGAAGCATATCATACACATGGATGGACTTACACGACTGAGGGTATTAGATGATGTCCCCCACTGATATTTATACCCATCACCCACAGTGAGTGTCTGTTTATTAAACGTCTTCCTAGAGGTTATAAACCAAACCTCTCAGCCGTGACCCTGGAGCAGAGCGACTTATCAGGAGTACTCGCTGCCCTCAACCTATGAAACAAACACAGGGATAACACAATATAAATAACAATGACTCTCTCTGCACCCGTTGCTAACCACGTCTAAATAGCAACAGTTTCTAGGACAGGGGGGTCACCTGCTGCATGGCTGTGTGGGAGCCAGGGCCTTTTAGCTGTGCATGGCCGTCCCAGAGGAGGCTGAGGTTTACCCTCTCTTGGCAGCTGTCTCCCTGCTCTGGGAACGAACGACCGATCTGGACTGTATCTGCAGTAATAATAATAATACTGTAAATTAATGAGAGACAATGTAAAACAAGTCTAGAATACAACACTTGGAGTTGAAACACTTGAAACAGTTGAAACACACAATTATCTGAATGTGAAGCTAAACGACTTTTTGCATCATTATTGAGACAGTTTTTAAACACACTGTTAGTTTCTGTGTTCCCGTACCCTTAAGAGTTTCTTTTAGAGGGACAAACACAGCTCATGCTAACTCCTCCCTCCTTTTTATTACAAGCTGTTGAGGCTGTCAAAAATGTAAAACGCTTCACCTCCTGTATGACAGAGGGAAAGCAAAGATTAATCAGACACCAGGTGCATAGAGTAGTAAATAAAGACCTTCCCTGAACTGGCAGCTTAAAAGGAAAAGCTCCTTCCCGTTAAGCACGCTATATGTATGTTTTTGATATCATTAGCTCCTTATCGGGCGTTAGCTTTTACAGCTGTTTATTTACAAGTCACGAAATGTCACGAGTTGACACGCAGTTGCTTGCTAACACTTGCTAACACCTGTCTACACTGGTGGAGAGCTACACCAGTGCTAACCACACTTGTTCTGCCTCCGTTTACTGTCACCTAGTTAGTGCGACAGTGCGTACGATAGTACGTCAGTGTAGAGTCCAGTCAAGCTGCTCAGAGGGTAAATAGAAGATGTTTATATATAATGGGATTAAGTGAATTGAAAGGCCTTTTTTTTTTTTTGTCTTTAACACCGTGACCTTTTGCCATAAGTGCAGCTAGTATGTGACACAATCTGTCTATGTGTGGGTTTAAACGCTTCACTGATTTTTACAACATTGTCATTTTGAATTACAACTAGCCTAACCATTCATAAAACCTTCTCTAAATCCTATTTTTCCACTCTAACTGTATTCAGCTGCTTTATGAAAATTCATTTGCATGCTGTGGAGTCTCTGCCTTTATCAACATCATCATGATAACATCACACAGATATTGTTACAGCTGCTTTTCATACACCAGACCAATATGACAGGTAGTTACATAAGTGAAGACGGTGTGAAAATAAACCGGTCATGTCATGCCTAAATCACAGTGGCATACACTGAAGGTGTTTTTATGTATTAAATTCCAGGATCTGGCATTTACACTTTCATGCAAACAAGACGACGTGACAAACGTAAACGTGAAATGCAAACAAAGGGGTGAAATGCAAACTGGCAACAGACACACCATCAACAGATATTTAGTTTTCTGTGGTTGACTACAAAAGTGTAAAGCTGCTTTTCATAGATTTGACTAATATAGATTAAATCACAATTGTTTACATGGATTACCATAAATCATGTTGCTGTTTTACGTCCTTCATCAGTGGTATTTTCTAATAATTATGTTTTGTATCATTACAATGGTGTTTTATTATATTGTTATTCAAATCTGTTTTTACAGCACCTTTATTTATAAGTGTCCATGTGAGGACGTTGCTAAATACATAAATAGACTCTTAAATTTTTCCCTTGTTTCCAAGCCAAATCTCTTCTGAGGGAGACTAATAAAGAAACTAGACTTGAAACCTGTTCTTCATAATACAAACCATATATGAAATGTTTATATTATCTGGTTAAAGCTGGATTGAAGTTGAGGGTGTTTTGGTCCAGCTACTGTCTCCATGGTTGATAGTGATCAGTCTCGTTTTGCCTGCGTGTGAATGGGAACGTAACCTTTAACAGATCATAACTGAAAAGCTGTTTAATGTTATGAACTGTGTGTGGTCTGTGTCCTGTGTAAACCACAGGCATTATACCAAAACATCTGCTTTTTTACGAAGTAACAAAAACAGCTCTGTTTTCCTGTTTTCTGTTCTGCGTCTATGTATTTTTCATCAGAATTACCAAATATAGAGATGTTTGGCGGCTTGATTTGTATTTTAACGTAATGTGCTTATTTCTGTACTTATTTCTGTTTTTCTGCCATTTCCATTCAATATCGCTAATCACCTTTTTCAAAAAAAAAAAAGAAAGAAATCATATGACGCATCAGTCTTTGTTCACTTATTTTCCCTCCCTTTATCTGAGTCTCCTTGGAAAACTAATGATGTCCTTTCATGCTTCTCCTCCCTGTTCACAGACTGACAAAGTGGTAAAGTGGAAGCCTTCAATGCAGGAAAGCTGATGAGTATGCAAATGACTGGAGACAAAGAAGGGCAGAGCCACACGAAGAGAAATGAAAGCAGAGAGGCAGTAGTGGAGAGTGATATGTGTCATTTGGTGATGTCATGCATCCAAGCGTCCAGGGTAACAGCGGCGGAGGTAACAGCCTGAGTCAGAGGATGACATCAACGCCACAAGCTGTCAGACAGGTTGTGAAAGGGCTTAGTCCCACGCTCCCATTGTTCTCTGGTTAATGCTGTTATTCAGCCTGCCACCGGCCTTACCATTTGTTAATCTGACCTAACACACAGTTCGACACAGGACAAAGACACACAAACAGCAAATTTAAAGGCCAGCATAGAAAAAACGGCCAGCGGTGTAATGTCAGCCTGTAATACACCATCACAGCTTTTTTGAATACAAAAGGAAAAAGGACACAGTTTTGAGTGAGGTCAGGCAATAAAAATTTACGAGCCGACAGATTCAACAGAGGTTACAAAGCTGGAATTGTTTAGCTGTTTGGCTTCATTGTGGACTGATGTTGACTCTGAAGTGCACACAAACATACTGATTTATTGGAGGTCATTGAATATTTCTCTTATTTCGAACTGAAAAAACTAAATAAAACAACACCACACTGACTCCTCTTACAAGGATTTGCTTTGTAAAGCCTGATATATCGTATTCCTCTGTGACATTATTAAAACAAACACATTTGCTCTTGGTGACATTTTTATCACTCCCATCAGTGTACGGACTGAAGTGAAGTTTGAGTCAGTCTCACATACATCACCATAGATACTCAGAAACTCATCAAACTTTCTGGCTGAAAAGAGTCTCCCACAAAGTCATTATTAACTCCAGTTTGAGTAATGTTTTAGTAATTGCACTCCACAGTTGAAGAAGGAAATTACTCAATTTGTGACTAGTATTATTAGGTTTTTTTTATGAGGGGAGTACTGGGCTTAGTCAGGGAGCATAGAGAGGCCAGTGTTTTCATGTGATTTGTCTGACAGTAAGAAACACACAGAACATCACCAAACATGTTCTTTAGAATTAGGGCAGTTTTCTTCTTCCACTGTGAAACCACTTTATTTGAAAAGAAAACAAACATTTCCATTTCAAAAGTATCTGTCAAATACAATCGGCCTCACTCTGAGCATCTATAGAAGTAGATGTGAAGAGGTCATTTCTCTTAATGATGCTCTCCAGTTGTTCAACACGAGACACACGATGCAGCGATAGGGCCAGAGCTTTTAACTGATTCAGCCAGAAATTTAGTTTTTGTTGGTCAGATTTATTTGCCTCAACATCCATCTTAGTTTAACATTAGCTACCTCGCATTGTATAGCTGAGGTTGAGATTGATTGGGAACGTGATGGGAACGTGATGGGAACGTGATGGGAACATGGGAACGTACATCTCTATACAAAGAGGCTTTCTTTGAGAGCAGTCCTTATCATACAACCAGACAGGACAACCAGAGTTATATTAATTCATCCTGAGGAAAACATGGCTGTCTCAGTGACATGTCATGGTGATCTGTCCATCAGAGTGAATTTTGTGTGTCAGTGTTCGCAGGATAGGTGAAAACTCTGGATGACACATACCAGATCAACTTTAATCCATTACTCCTACAGTTGGATTGTAAAGGGTTAAAAGCTTCTTTTTTCTCCTCCCACTAATGCATTTAATAACGTGTTCCCCTTTAGGCATGAAAACAACCAAATGACACATTTAGTAGTGATGTCAAAGTTACATAATATGGAAACGTTCAGCTGCATTATCTCCACTAACGGCCATCCAGATACACAGGGGATGAGAGGAAGTTGTGATTGAGAGACAGATGAGTGAAGGCGGAAATACAGAGGCAGACAGACAGATAGGCAGACAGACAGACAGGCAAGCAGGCAGACCATGCTCTCCACCTCCCACATTCATTCAAAATGCAACCATTTTTCCAACCACACAATCACCCACTATCTGCAGCCTCTGTGCTCTGACAAACTGGGCTTCTTTGGGTCAGGTCAAGCTCATTGTTTGTTTATTGCCCCAATGTACGTAGACTGAGTTACAGTTCAGAAGGGGCAGGGCATGGTGAGTCAGTGGGCTCACATATGCTTGCATGAGTCAATGTGTCACACTTGGTCAACTTGGTCGGCTTCAGAAAAAAACATTTCAAAGAATCGTTCGACCTTCCGCGTATTCTACCTGTAGAGTTACAGAGGATTTCACCAAGTGCAACAAAAAAACACGCCTCATCTGCAGCCTGCAGGTTTGATAAGTGTGTGTGGTGTGTCTGTGTGGATGATATCACCGCTCAAGTAGTGTAAATATCCATTATGCTTTAATGCGTTTTTGGAAGAGAAGAAAAAAGAAAGGCAGAAATAGAATGGGAAGTGAGACTCTAAGATTACATGTTTACTGAAAACGGGAGGCATTGTCCTCCCCCCTATAGTCATAACATTCAACAGGAGGACAAGAAAAGGGCATAAATTAAGAGCTTACATCATGTGAATCCACACAAAAGGTGCCCACATGTTGAATAAAAGCTAATTTGATCTTCCAGATGCTCTATTCACACACTCGGGCCTTTCAACATAACCATTTCAAATAAGAAACCTTTTAAGGCTGAGGGGTGCAGATAGGACTTCAAAACAAGAGTGACTAAAGAGCATGAGAGACTCATTACATCAGATACATGCAGTACAGGTAGCCAGAGTGCCCCCTGCAGGAGAGGGCTATAATAACTCAGAGGTCAGACAGACCTTATTTAGAGTATGTAAGAATATATCGTATTTAGAAGATGTTAGAAATTGGATGGAGGAGGAGTCATATTATTTGTTTGTCGTTTTAAAAGCATAGCAACAAATTGATTGGTGGAGACGGCCAGAGAAAGCTCCCATAGGAATGAGCATTTTCAGTCATTTCAATATATGAATACTTCCATTACCTGTTGAAAAAGTACTCAATTACTCTGAAATTAATACAGGAGATATGTGTCTGACTGGAAACATACGTTTGACACTGACCTCCCCAACCGAGCCTCCTGATTGGCTGTCAGAGAACATCAATGTCCAATACTTTCACATTTATGTAAATAAATAGACAATAATGGAAATCAAGTGCATTTCAAATGCATTTACAGCTACACCAGGCGCTGTAACTGTCAATCAACATAGTAGATCGTAAAGTCAATGAAATAAATATGTTTTGTTGAAATAAATATTAAATTGAGTGTTTCTATGATATGTATTATTCACTGCAGGTTATTGCAGCTGTTTTGTCAGTCAGAAGTATTTTCAGACATCACTTTTCCTGGTCACAGCTACCATGGTAACACAAACTGAGTTGAACTTTGGTACCAAAAAACAACATCCTCAAATAATGACATCAACCATGATGAGTACCTGAACTTATCACTCAAATCTGCAGCACACAAACACAATATCTGTTCTGATGATGAAGATAGATTCAAATTTCCATTGATTTTTACTGTCTCTTACGAGTGCACTGACCTTTTTGGAAGTGTAAAACCAAATTGCTTCTGTTACCCCTAAGGTCAGTTTAGTGACAACTCCCTGGATGTTTCCATTACCTGAGCCACCACCACCAGGGCAGCAAAAGCTCGGTCACTATGAACATGAATCTAAAGTTGGTTTGTCACTTGTCTTTGTTAAAATATTCTCTTCTAGATACAATATTTCATTCTGAGTCACACCACCCAAGATACTGTCAAATAAATAAATAAATAAATAAAAATAACAGCCTTGCAAAGGTATCATCTGTAGACTGTGTCACAGCTGTCTTGCTTGTCTTAATAATTGATGTCTGCCTGGGATCCTGTTGTGCCTCTTTTTTTTATCCAGATCATACAGATATTTTTTGTTTGTTTTGTTTTTTCATGCCAGTCCCTGCCTGTGCTCCAGTTGGCTGGCCTCTGCAGACCTTGAAGGAAAGTCACAGCGTCCGGATCGCCACTTATCACACGCAGGCACGCAAGAAATTAAACCTCCATAGCCTCAGGTGGATGCTCTGCTGGTCAAGGTACTTTGCATCTCAGAGTCATTACATTGCTGTTCTGCACTGCTTGTCTTCTGTTCAGAGGGCTGGGGGTGGAGGGGTGGGGGCAGCAGTAGGATGGGGTAGGGTGGTCTATCAACCACATGCATGGGCAACACTTCAGGAAGAAGTCCTGTGTAATTATCCTCTCTCTGTAATTGTCCAGTCTCCTGTTGAACACATGAGATCCCATGTAAATATATGTAGAGGGATTTTAAGCCGTTTATTCCGAGGCCAAGATTTCATTCCAGCCGGGATAAGTAGAGCAATCTTAGAAGTCAAGAGGATCAGTTTGTGTTCACCAGCCTGATCTTTTCTCACAGTCGGTGCACAGCAGCAGAGAAAGCTCCTGGTCTTGGCACATATACAGAGCCGAGCGCCGTCTCCCCAGAAATCAGCTCACAGTCTTTATTCTCCTAATACATTATTGAAAGCTATTTTTGCAGCTGCACTCTGAGAACAAAGGTATTGCAGTTGTCACTTTCAACTTCACAGACAGAATGGGGAGGATATTTTGGGAATATCTTTTTTTTTTTTTTTTTTTTTTTTCTCTCCCCTCCCTGAAGTTCCACAAGACTTGACTCCCCTCAAGCAATTTTTTTGTCTTAGCATCTGCCAGTATCATGAGTGTGTCGAAAGCCTTTTGTTATCACGCTGTTCAAAAAAAAAAGGGGGGGCGGGGGCGTCATAGGTTTGGAATACACTCCCATTATACACTGGCCATTCTGCACTGAGAAAATGTAATTATGATAAGAGTTAAAGCTGACTTCTGCAGGATTTCCATTCATGAGTTTGTTTTTTATTTCCCTTTCATTTCCCTCAGTTTGATCTTCAGTGGTATTTTGAAGACGATTCTGACTCCAGCCTCATGTTTTTCTGTTTTATCTCCCTCCCTTGCTTGTAGCACGCAGCACTGGCAAACACATCAGTATGTTAAGTCCAAATTGCATGGCTGAATTATCACCCCCCCCCCCCCACTCTCTTTTTTTCCCTCCCCACACTCTCAAACCATACCAGACTTCAAATGTCTTGCAGAGTTACTGAGATGTTACACTGTCACTGTGCGAGTCTGGATTTTAGGTTACAAATCCTCAGAGCCTTGCAGACCAACCAAGCGAGACCCTGAGTCACCAACTGCAGTGTGTGTCTGTGAGTGTGTGTTTTTGTGTTCAGAGAGGAGGGAGAGAGACTGTACAAGAAGAGAAAACTCAATTAATGTCAACCTCACCCAGCAAGAAAAACACACACACACAACATCCAGGGCCTTTCTCAACTCCAGGTATAAAATTAAAACACCTCTCTCTCCACCGTTTGTGTAATTTTTTTTCCACTTGGCAGCAAATAGATTCAGTTTGCAACCTGGGCTGATGATTAATTACACAAACAATTATAATGGCTGTCAGCTCACAGTGGGGTTAGGCCAAAAGACGTCAGTAAATTTCTCCCAGAGCTCGTGGAGGTTTTTAAAGCGCCTGGTAGAGTCGTCAGATGAGCCTGCAGAGACTGTGTTTTTTTTGTTTTTTTTCACATGATAGATTTTACAGTACGTCCCAACAACCTTGGCGTGCACTCCCAGATGCACATACATCACCGCTCCTCACCCAGCAGACTGTGCACTGACCAAGCTGGTGGAACCAGTGGAGCTGCTTGGAGGCCAGTAAGACCAGTGGACACGCTCAGCAGCTGGTGAATGAGTAACACAGGCTCCACCTGCCATTTTTCTCGCTGGTAAACATGTACAGTGTGTTGTTAGTCCGCAGGAGGAGCACAGCACAGGTTACACCTAATGAGCATTTTCTGACACTGAGCTGTCTCAATCGGAGGATATTTCTGTGACAGTTTCTGTGACAGTTAAATGAGGAGATCGACACCGTAGAGACAACACAGAGACATTTAATCTCACTCTCAGACATAAAGACGTCATGTGTATTTTCTAACATCTCCAACTATACCTTTGGAAAAGTAAAAAATAATGTTTAATTGCTAATAAAGCATTCAAAGTGATGTAAACAAATACTTTAAACTTAGTAAGTCACATCTTTACTGTACTCGCAAGTGTCCTTTGGGGGACAATGGCTAAATATCTATACTAGACTATACTTTATATTATCCCTTATATCTCTTTATATTAATATCACTGTATAAAATCACATGTACTGTATTCCCTTTACCCTCTCCACTCTGTAGTGCCTTGATCCAGCACATGAACACTGCTGGGAAAAAAAACAGACCGTCATGACACCAGTGAGGACACATTGTTCCAGCTCCTGCTGCTGGTTCAGGAGGTAACAATGAGCTGATGGTTGTTATTACAGGGATATTTTTGATGTTGTTGTTGTTGTGTGAGACCCCTGATGATCCTCTATTGGTGATTACATCTTCCTCTAAGGTCAGAGTGTTCCCCGGTTTGTGTGCTCCTGTCAGGGGGAAATTAAAACCCAAACAAGCCGAACCCTTGTTGCTCTCAGAGTCAGTGAGAAGAGACGCAGAGAATCAAACTTTGAATCTTATCTTATCTTGTCAAAGTGCCTTTGAGGAAGAAACCAAACTCCCTACAGAGCCACTTCATGATCAGGAGGACAGCGCAGTGACCGCCTCAACTGTGAACATCTGTGCAGGTGATTTAAACAATTCAACCCACCACCACCACCACCCACCCACCCCCACCACCTGACAAAATCCCAGAAAAAAAAAAAAAAATCTTAAAAAGGTCACGACCAGGACACTGTCCAATGCGGTGACTGGCTCCTGACTCGATCCTCTCCACCGCTCCCTGACTTTTGAATTTTCAAACGACATGTGTTATGTATTCCCAGATCCCTTCTGCAGCTGCTCCTGTGGTCGGGCGAGCGCTGTGGGCTTTGGTTTATGTAATGACTGCAAAGCAACACACACACACATACACACACACACACACACATACAGTACGGCTGAGTGAGCTGCCGCATGGCCAACACTCTAGCGAGCCGAAACAGAATCATTACAAACACTTTCACTTATTAAATTGGCATGCTGCTGGATGCTAGACTTTATTTCATGGTTTGGTGCAAAGGACTCAGGAGAGTAAACACAGCATTTGAAGGCCAAGGATCCGGTCACGCCATTACAAACATTCTTAGTGCAAACATTTTCTCCTTTTTGAATAGATGACTTGAACATCACGAGCCTCTTTACCGTGAAAGAGTCTGTAGTGCACTTAGATTGGTATTCTCTTTCTGTACAAAACACTAGCTCCTATTAAAGCTGACCACAAGTCTGTGATTAGAGGCAGGAGGCAGCTCTCACATTGAAGAGAAATCACATGTATCTGAAAGCTAGTAGCAGTGACCACCTGTCAATGGCCGGTCCCATCGACTCGAACCTCTGCTGCTGAAAGGCCTGAGTGGACTGACGTGACAATAGAGCTGACAGAGAGAAAAATCCTCAGGCTGTGTGCGTGTGTGTGTGTATATGTACACACACTAATGACCTTAAAATCCTTCCATGTGGCGGTCAAAGGTCAGCTGAGGCTGGAACGAGACTGTGCTCTCATTAAAATGTTTACAGAGACCATGAAAGCACCATGAACACTGATTCAGAGCCACACTCAGTTTCTGTCAGAGTGAGGTGGTCATACCCTCCAGACAGTCACTGCAGATACACAGAAGAACAGCGCCACACAGTGGACGACCAAGTTTAAAAAAAAACAAAAAAACAATGAATGGCACAATTAACTAAAAACATGAGGGACTAATGTTTTTTTTTAAAAAAAAGAAAGACAGAAAAACAGAAATTAATTTTTTGAACTTGGAAAAAAGAAAGAAAAATGTGCTGACATTATATTTTTGTAAAAAGTCCATTAATGAGTCCTGTTCTTCATCAAAGACACCTTTTCCAGCATTTTTTCTGTTTTCTCCTGGCAGCGTCTCAGCCCTGTTTCAAATTGTGAGTCATGGAGACGGATATTTTCTTTCATGTCTCCTCTTCACAGGCCGACCCCGCCGCACCGTACTTAAGATCCAGGTCTGAAAGAAGAAGGACATCAAAGATGCAGGTAGACAACTTATGTCAGCTGGGACTGGGTCCACGCTCAAGTGGCTCTAGATGGGCTAATGGATGGACAGAAGGTGACTAACTTGTTTTCTATTTACATGCTACTTAAAACTTTCCTGCAAGGAGCGATGGGCCTTAATATTGTGTTCACTCTCAAATGCCTTGTTTGGAAACTGTTGCCTTAACAATTACAGGTACATTTCCATGTCAGGTATACTCTCACAGCCATAGCAATGAAAGTTAAATTTGCTTTTATGATGGTAATTTGGGCTGAAACAGTTACTTTCAGTATCATTTTCTCTGTTAACTGGTCAATAAAATGTTGTTAAATTCTGAAAATTATCATAACATTTATACAGACAACTTGTTATGTTGAACCAACAACCCAAAAATATTATATTTGATCAGATTCACATTTAAGGAGACAGAACCAGGAAGTCTGGCCATTTTGTTTTTTCAACCCACTGATTTATTGACTGACTGTTTCAGTACCTCCAGAGGTGATTGTATACAGATGTACAGTGACTCACCTGGGCAGAGGACTTTGGTCAGTGATGCCTTCACCTCCATCAGCTCTGGGTTCTCAGAGTCTTTACTGGCGTGGAACCTGGTGAAGTGCAGTGCAGGCCAAAAGTCTTTTCTTCCAGACATTTGGTTAGCGACAACTGTTCTCCAGTCTTTTCTGTTTTTCATACACAAATACACAGAACAAAGGTTTCAACCACAAATACAACAGAAAAGCTACAAGCTGTTGAAAGTTTAATCAAAAATACAACATACATTAACTGCAGTTTCTGAATTATGGTCTTTAAACACTTCCACACGTCCAGGCTGCTCCTCCAGCAGGCAAAGTCCAACATCTCTAGGACGACTCCCAAAGCTTTTTTGTGATCTTTTTTTTCCTCTGGGTGAAGAAAAACAAAAATACATCAATGTTGGGGGGTTACTGGGAGACATGTCTGTTACAACAGATTATATGGAGACAATAAGATGAATTTTTGATATTTCCAAAACAGAGAAATACTGTAGTAAAGTCACGGTTTGGTCAATGAAGACTGAAGATTGATCTTTTCTCAAGATAAATTTGATGAACTTTCTTTCAGTTCTCTGTGTCATTGATTATCTCTCAAGACTGTGACCTAATGAAATGTTAGGTATTTAATTCAAATGTGCTTTTACCTGTCTGAAGCAGGAGAGAGCTGTACTCCAACATTAACTCGTGACTTGGGACTAAAACCTGAAGGTCCTGCAACATAAGACAGATAAGGTTTAAAAACACTTTAGTAACTGTGCATTGTTTGTGGTGCTTTACTTTATATCTAATAACAAGCAGGGATAAATTATAGTTTTAGTTGCAATTGTATGCAGTTACATTGATCTTTAATATAATTAAATTGATTAAGATGCTGTAGTTATCATCTTAGATACCAAACAAGCAATACTTAAATACTTTACAGGCCGCGGTGATTAAATCTGCACCTTCAAAACTGTCATCAATTTCTTCTGCGGAGTCTTGTGCCGCTTCAAGTACTGGTACAGATAGACATGCGCATTGGGGTTGGGTGGAAAACTGCTGTCATAGGCGTAGTTGTTCAGGACTTTCAAAGCCTCCTCGTCCAACTCATAGAACTCCAGCATCTACAGGGTTTAAAAAAAAAAGGGTTGTATACTGAGTTGGGATAGTTTCCTACACTGAACAATGGCCAGCCTGACAAATACATCTGAAAACACGAAACAAAAAAGGAAGTGTCTTAAAACAAGTTCATGGCATTGAGACAGATAATATCAAAATGTACAGCAGTTCTGTTCTCAGGCTGAATCTCCACATTGTTTTAGTGCCATCTGCAAATGTTCCAGTCCAAAACTAAAAGACCTAGTGCTCACCTCAATGTAGCTCAGTATAAAGGGATCCCAGACACCAGGATTTTTCAAAATCTCTTCAAGATTCACAGAGGCTTGTCTGAAGTAGTTATGCAACTCTTGATCGTCATCAGTGTCCGGTTGGTCTGAAACATGCAGCCAAAGATCACATACCACAGCAGCAGTTTGTATCTGGTTTGAGACATGCTGTATAATACAGAGGGCCTTTCAATACATATGTTTTTCAGAGCATAATATTTGTGTGCAGTTACAGGGTCTGCTCTGTAGGTGGCAGTATAACATCATACAAGAGCTGTCAGTGCGCCAGCGTAACTGATCCAAGTGAATAATAGATGCTTTGGGGTGTTGAGTTGTACAGTGCCTTACCAGCACTGGAGCGTGTGAACTTTTTGTCACACCAGATGATATAATCGAGCAGGCTCCTGTAGGCCTGGATCAGTTTAGTCCTCTGAGACTGAGCTGCTGACTCCTTCCCATGCCTCCAGCTTTCAGTGACAGTTAGTTGATGCTTTGCATCTTCAATGTGACCGTGTAGCAGCAGGTGGAAGGAATGTTCCAGACTGATCTAAAAGTCCAAAGAAACAGGGTTAAAAAATGTAAGAAAGGAAATCAACCAACTGTGCACTGTGCAGTCAAGTCTGTCAGCCAACGTACCATCAGGTAATGTTTAAATCCTGAATGTTTCATTCGTTCATAGATCATGTTGTAATCGTCCATCTTTGAGTTGGGGTGATGGTGAAGGATCTCAGTGCTGAGTCTCCAAATAAGCTAGGAAGAGAGAGTCAGTATGAGTCAAATGTATTTTGAGAATGTGTTGTGTGGCTGGATCAGTTTAAAAGACTGACGCTTTCTTTTTGGGAACAGGAAACAGGGACCTCACAGTCAATAGTGTACAATTATGCGAGGTGATTTATGTGTTTTGTGTCATGTGTCTGTCTAGATTAGTCATATGCCACAAAATAAAACAAACCTACCTCTTTATTGTGCTGTGGTGATGGCTTTTGATTTGCATCCTCTAGAATTTGGGGGTAATACGCCATATGTTCTGCTGCCTCTTGCCACCTATGATGTAGCATGGCTTCTCTGATGTGCTCCAAACAGATCCTGGTGCTCTTGTGAAACCCAGTTTCATCTGGTGTCTCTACGGATGATAAATAAAGTCATTATTTGGCGACATAAATGCATTTTCCATACATATTATAATCCATGACAGGTCCTATAGCTTGACTGATACTGGGTTTGTACTGTTTTATTTGTTGCTCTTTCTCTTGGATCTCTTTATCGGTGTAGCACAGTATATATGGGAGCATAATGCACAATTTACCCACACACAGGCGTTTAACCAGAGGAAGCTTGTTTTTCTTCTGTCTTTTTGTAGAGTTGTCTGAAGAGCTGTCATCATCCTCCACAACTTCATGATGCCCCAGCTCATGTTCCAAGTCATCCATTGTCAGCACAGCGGTCAGACTCAGAAAAAGCCTCTAAAGTGTGGTGTATGGACTTTCCTGCAGAAACAAAAAGGTTCATTTCTCAAACAGAGAAAAACAAAAATTTAAGTCTCTACACTTTCTTTAACTGCTCACACCACTTCCCTGCAAATCTGTAACTCATCAATTTATCTATTTGTGTCAAATACTATATCCAGACCTGACCATGGCCATGTATAACTGATGTGTAATTAGGGTGTAATAGTAAACACAGATGAACAGACCGCTGCCGGTACAATTAGCAAATTATTGAGTTTTTTTTTTTGTTGCTTGTTAGTTAAATAGACAAAGGGAAGTTATTTTTACTTATTGATTGTCATAGATGTAGATCCTTAGATACTCGGATAATTTAAATTAAAAGAGTAGACATAAGCTAATACGTTATCTTGTTTCCTACCTTCTCAGCAGTAACAGTACACAGCTGTTTTGCTAGCCAGTTAGCCAGATGCTAAGTGTGGAGTACGGCGGGCAGGAGCTATTCACACACTGTGTGCTTGTTCAAAAAAAAGAGAGGATACTTATTTAAGTTATCACCATGGGTGGCAAGTTCCCATGCATCTTTCTCACACACTTCTGTTTGGTAGCTGCGGAAGTGGAGTAAAAACCTGAATGCTTATTGGATGACGCACCCGGAAAAGGCGGGGCAAAGAACCGGGTGCCGTTTTTTTAATGAATAACTTTATTGAACATACGCAGTTGTAGTGTTTTTCAGTTCACCTTAGATCTGGATTTGGAGCTCAGCCAGTCATGCAAGGATTTTCATAACTCTTAAATCGTATCACAAGCTCTGTTGTTTCTATATTTATGTTGTATAAGTGACAATGATCTCATCCTATCTAAACTGTCACCTCAACAAACTCACAAGTGTTGAGGGAAAAAAACTGATAGCATTCCTCAGTATTTTGCTAAAGCTTATCCCATGTCTTTTTGTGTTTACTTATTGTGTTTTAGAGGCATAAGTCATAAATTTGATCACGACAGAGGAACTGATGCTGTGCAAAAGTGTCAAACACTAACAGTACAATATATAAATTAACATCATGCAAAATGCAGTAAACAAGAAAAAAAATCTCATTTGAAACGGCACCCATTCACCTCAGTACCTTTTGCACAGTTTTTTGAGGTCCTTGTCAGATTGTTCAGATATACAGGAACATACACACACCTTAATTTTAACTGCAAACCAGTTTCAATCAGGTTTCAAGATCATGTCTCTTCCTATAGGAGTATTCAGTAAGGATGTCTTGCAAACGTTATGTACTTCAGTTACATGACAGTTATTAGTATCTTCTCCGGAGCAGGGATAATTGCATAATGGCATTAACACAAATTTTCTGGCAAAGTGCCCATTCATCATTCATTACAGTGACTAACTGGATTTGATTCTCTTTATTTTATTAACAAGATCTCTGGCTGTCGAGGATCTATCAAATGGGGAAGCTCTGGAGGGGGGGGGGACTGCAGGACACTACCATGCACCAAACACCTTCTTGCCCACATCCATTCAGATGTGTATAATCAGGATTTTCATTCACTTCAGTATTTTAATACATGTTGTACTAGGTCATTACAGAGGAAACTGGATTTACTAAATGATGAGGCTGGCTGCTTGTGCACTATCACCGCATCTGCACGTTTGTTCTGTTTCCCCACTTTCACCTGAAGCAGCCTAATCCCAAACAGACCCTACATCCTGTGAAAAACCTCCAGTGCCTACACCCAGCCGGATCTGGATGTGCTGACGTGTCGGCTCCTCCAGCCCAGTGCTCATGCTCCAGCAGCCGAATCGAGACCGTCAACAAAAACTGCCAGCATGGCAGCAAAAGTCTTTTACCGACAAGGCTTTTTATTACTTTTATTCAATTTTATTTCAACGGCAGCCTTGGAGAAAAGGTTTTCCGACCTTAAAAGATGCGCCGATCCGGAGTGTAGCAGTAAGTTTTATGGCTTATTGTAACTATCGCTCATCGGGACTTCAAGGATGCATCTTCCCCCCCCATCCCGATACAGTCGCTAGCAGTAAACTGCGGCTTATCTCTTGACCTGTTGCCAGTCGATATTTGTGACCTGGATGACACAGTGATGCTGTGTAGCCGTGTGCCGCTGGGTTAAAACCAAGGAGAGCTGATGTTAACAATAGTCGTTAGCTTGCGAAGGTTATTCGTGCAGACGCAGCCTGTGTTGGCCGGTTGCCTGGCACCTCGGGCCTGGCTTGCTAGGTGCTAATGTTAGCAGCTAATTAGCAACCGGCCGGCTTGAGCAAAAAGCTGTGCTAATTTACAAGTAGCACCTGGAGAAACAATAGTTAACAATGGAGCTAACAACATACCAGCCATTGGTCGCTCTGTTGTTAGCCACATTAGCTTTACTTTATTTAGAAGATGTGCCATTTTGTTTACAACGTTTTTTTTTTTGGCACAGAGTAGACAAGACTCTGTTACTAGCTTAGCAAAGTCATTAAAAGACGGATTTACAGAGAACTACCAGAAACAATAACAGTGAACACAGGTTTTCTTTTTATTCTAGTATGTGTATGATTTGAACCAACATCAGTTCATCGTTGTTATCCCCTGTAAATGTCACCTAAGTGTTTGCTACGACACACAGAGCTGCTTGAACTGATAAGAAGTTATCGTTGCTGTCATTACATCAAGCAATATATTAGGTTTGAGTCATAAAGAAATTAAGGTGAGGCACATGAGACAAAGCAACACAGCCTGTCTCTCCAGTTTGAGGTCATTTTCTACTGATACAACAACTTGAGAAAATATTTCAAACAAAAACCAGAGACTAAAGACAGGATTGTAAATGAGACTTTATACCAACAGTTACATAGAGAGGAAAGTAATAAAACCACTGACATAGAAATGACTGTAATTCTTGCCTTTTCTTTTGCCCTCCTCAGTGCTTCTTTGTCGCGGAAAAGCAGTGAAAGATTTCTCAGGACCAGATTGTCGGTTCCTGTCATTTAAGGCATCAGAAACTGTCTATGTGTACTACAAACTGGCAGGCAAAAGGTCTGACCTGTGGGCTGGAAGTGTAAGTATAAGTACTTGTTCAGCTCTACGTAATGTCTGGGTTGCAATTACAATCTTCAATGTATCTCATCTCTCGTTGTTTTCATCCATAGGTTGGAAGTCACTTTGGCTATTTTCCAATGGACCTTCTTGCAGTCAACCACCGTTATACTGATAAAGAGCTTGAAGTTCGAGCAGAGGTATGAAAATATCCCGCTGAATTAATTTGACATGAAAAGATGCAATGGAGCTTTCAAACTATTTAACGCAACAGTATTTAGAACATTTCATTAATATTTGTGTTTATTGTTTTCTTTGCAGGAAACAGATTTTGTCTGTTTTGACACTGGATTTGATAGGTTTGACAATTATGATGTAGATTTACTCTTGGGCACTTCAGCAGAGGAGAGTGACAGTGACAATAAGGGACCATCGGATCAAATACAAGTGGCAGAGGACACTGAGAAAGAACCACAGCCATCTGAAGAACCAGTCGCTGATGGTGAAAAACAAACCGAGCATCAAGATTACCCAGAGGATCTCAATGAAGTCCCAGATGATCAAAGTGCCTCTTTACCTGAGCTTGACATGGCAGCTGAACTGCCTTATTCAGAAGTGGTAGAGCCTGATACAACAGCTGTTCCTGATGTCACTGATAGAGCTGAAGAAACTGAGCAAAAAAACAGGGTAGGTTCTGCTGAAAATGATGAACCAGCAATAAGTGAAACCAAAGATACACCCACTGAATCTGAGTCCAAAGATGAGGCTACAGAGAATGAACCAGTGTCAATATCTGAAGGAGAGCAGATCCCTGAGTTGAAAACTACCTTTGGATCAACTTTTGATGCAGTGACCACAGATGAAGACATCACCAGCAGTGTTACACCATTTGAAGAGGAGGAAAACAAAGATGAGGAAAATCCCACTCAAGACAGCATCGATGTTATAGAAGAAACTCCGCTGCTGTCTTTCTCTGAAGAAGCCGAGGACTCACCAGCATCTGATTCCCTCGACCAACAGGAAGCTCCTCCAGCAGCTCAGGAAGATCAACCACAGGCTACAGAGGAGAAGAACATGTGGACATCAATTGGAGATGCAGTTTTTTCAGTCGTTACTGGTGGGGAGAAGACAGCGGAAAATTTCAGTTCAGACGAAGAAGAGGATGACGAGGATGAGGAAGAAGAAGCTGCTTCAAAAACCCCTCCGGTTTCTGAATATGCAATGAAAGATGTAGAAAAACCACTAACAGCAGAATCTCCAAAAGAGCCAGAAAACACAGATCATGTTCCTCAAGATCCTCCTGATTCCAGCTCTGCACAAACAGATAATAAAGAAACAAACAGTGATTCTGAGAGACTTTTGTTCCAACAAGATGATGAGAGCGATGGAGTGATCAGACCTGAGGAAACTTGGAATGAAACATCAAAACCTATAGAAGATACACTACAGAGACACCACCAAACAGAAGCAAGCTCAAAGACAGATGATCTGGTATCACAAGAGGATATCTCTGAAAAATCATCATTTAAAACAGCAGATGAACCCATGGATCACCAAGAAGAGGAAGGCAACAAGGAGTCCAGAGACTCCATCAGTGATGATAGTACAATCATACAGCACAGTAACACTGTGATGGAGCAGACAGAGGATGTAGACATTGTGTTAGAAGAAAATAAGACAGTGACCGATCAAGAAGTGGCCAGTACTGAAACTGAAAAACATCCAGACCTGCCCACTGAAGAAAAGCAATTTAGGGATATAGGTGTACAAGATGAAAAGAAAGTAGACGACAGCTTGCCTATTGAGATCCATGACCATTTAATGACAGATTTTGAGAATATCAGTCAACCAGATTTGTCTGTTGAGGAACCACAGCTTCACGAGGAACCACATAAAGAGGAGAGGGAAGAAGAGAAAGATGCAGAGCTTGAGAAAGCACATGTTGAAGAGAAAGAAGAATTACTTGAAGATGAAAATGCACTTCTGTTCTCTCAGTCCGACAACACAGACATTGACAAACCTTCACTTGTCGCTGAAACCACTGCGTCTACTCCAGAGCCGGAGTACAGCGATAGCGTGATGAGACTGACTCTGCTGCGAGACCACTTCACAGAGGAAAACATGGAGCGGATACAGAGGCTTCTGGGTCTCACTAATCTCTTCAAGGTGGAGGCCATGTTCACTGATCTGGACACGGAGTTGCACAGCACCCGTCTGTCACAAGAAGGCACTACACAAGACATTGAAAGTGCACTAGAGGCCATCCTGGAAGCCTCTGAAAACACTATCTTAGATGAGATCGAGAAGATGCTGGATAGTCGTAACCCAAAACACGATTATAATCAACACATGGATGCAAATAGTTTGGATGAGGAGACTGAAATACTGGACGACTTCCAGGAGCTGGCATTCAGCCTGCGTCAGAAGTATTCAACAGTCAGTGACAGCGCACCTTTAGCAACAGAGGAAGCATCAAATATTGAACTGGGTAGGTTTGGATTTTATTATTTGATCAGTTTAATTCAGTATTTTGGTACAGATAAGAACTAAAAGACTGAGTCATGTGATGGGAGTCAGGCTGATTTACACAGGCACAATTTAACAATTAACATGAGCCTTTAACCAAGAAGTGTTTTATATCCAGGTAGGTACATTACATCACAGACATAGCTCTGCTGCGACCTTTCACGCCCTGCTCACACCAGTATCTTGTTTCAGATTGTGTCCTGTTGAGAGGGATTGCAGTTCACACCTGGCAGCAGAAAGTGTCCTCAGTGACTGTTTGTGATTGAATTTCACTTCCCTGCCAGCACTGAATTGCAGCCTCTGCCAGAACGACAAGATACACATGTTGGGCTGTACAGTCGGAGAAGATGATGGCACGGGCAATTTGATACCCCATCCTCTTTGACTTTAGAAGTCTTGTCCTACTTGTACAGCGTGTGATTTTTTCATGCTCTGTGCAGTCTGCTGATCCGAACATGTCGAGTATTAGTTTGGTATCTAGTGTGCTGCTTCAGCTATTTGACAGAACTCTATCCTCAGTGTGCTTTGCCTGTCATCTGACCTGCACTTGTAATTGGACCACTGAAGACAGTGTGAGCATGGCCTACTTTACACACTGAAAGACAACTTTCTTTCATCTGTCTGTAATTACAGATGTATGGATTGGTATCAAGAATGATGAAGTCAGATCAGTACACCCCTAGATATTATGTTTTGTGCCATGAATTTACAGATTAAATTTAGAAGTGTTTGACCCTAGGGCACTGTTCAGGACCTAATACTGTTTACCTTGAGTTTCATTGTTCAATAGACCACACCTGTTGTCACTATAATCCTTAGGTGTGAATGTAAACAAGGACACACCTCTAATTCTCCTTCCACAAATACATTCCTTTGTATTCAGGATGTTAACAATGTGCCTCAGTAACTACATGATGGATTTTCAATATTTTCTCTCTAGATCAACATGAAGTGAATATTGAGGAAAAAATGCTTCACATTGAACACAATGCTGGCAGTGTCTCCGAGCCTGACAGTGAAGACAATGGCACAGTAACAGATCACGAGGAGAGGCCCACAGAGACTGAAAAGGAGACGATCGTTTTGGACAAAATGCACACTGGACCAGAAGTCAGCATGGAGGAGGACGGTGGGCACTTCAACAAAAACAAAGACAATCAGCCAGGATTCAGCGCATCAGATGAGATGCAGAAGGTCCCACAAGCCACTCTAGAGAATCCTTTAGACATGGGCCTCGGTGTTGAAGTGGAGCATTCATCCTCAGGTTGGTGATGTAGATGGCATGATGAAGAATTTATTTATTCTTAATATAAGGAATCACTCACTCATCTTAAATCAGACATTTCAAGACTCCTCCTTCATTGTGGCACAATGATGTATGTTTTGAGCAGGTTGGACATGTACTGCAGTAAATTATATCACATTTAGGGTTGTTCCTGGTGTCAGTAAATCAGTGGCAGGCTAAGCTGTCTGAGGTTTTATTCTGTTAAAGCTATAGATGAGTCTTGTTAGGTTGTATCTTTGCTTTACCCAGTTTTGGGAGAATTGTTTAGTACTCACTGGACTTAACCCTCCTAATGTACTTCCTAATTACTCATTGTCCAACTGAGTAATGTGTCATTTTCATTTCTCCAGGATCGTTGGACCCATTGGAATCGGTGTCTGAAATTCACGAAGAAGAAGTGGGATTATTCTCAGCTGGAATTGTTTACACGGGCTGCATCCTTTCTATCATCAACACTAAGATGTCAGAGTGGACCACTGTGGTAAGTTGAATCATTGTCAGCTTTGGTTTACACTGTATAATGTACACATTGGCTTCATCTACTTCCATTACTCTGTGACCATATTGTCTATTTTGGGGTGTTTATATATGAATAAATGTAACCTACTAGTTGCTTTACATCACTTTCTAACCAAAGACTCTCACACTATTGATATGCTATATAGCTAAGTATACTGTGACAATTTCCAAAAGAGGTGGTGCAATAATTGGTATATTTGAGAATCATTTTTCTCAAGTATTAGTTTAAAATAGAGCTCATCAGCAGTAATGAATCAAATTAATGCTCCAGTGGCCTCAGATGTGCTTATTTAATACTGGATGTCACCCAGTGTTGTCCTCGTAAGTACAACATTTCTAATTGAATTTCTGTGGGAGAAACTTCCTATTCCCGAGGTCACGTGAACGTCACACGGCCCTCCCCCTGCCTTGTTGACTGTAGGCTGAAGTTCAACACAGCCGGTGCTGAGCTGGCCGCTGTTGCACTAGCACAACCGACTGGCCTCATCCCGGCATGGAAAGGCAGATTATTATTTCAGAACACAGTCGTAAATTTGAAACCTGGACTTTCAGATAAATGTGCCTTTTTCACCGATTTTTTGTTCCGGCACTGTTGACAGCATTTAAGCCGCCAGTTTAGATATCGTCTCCAGCTTGTTGGCTGTTCTCTTTTTTTTTAATTTGGCAGTGAATGGAAAACGACGGCTCATCTGTGATTACGACTAGCTGCTTGTTATTGCCAAGTCATTTCTACCACCTGTCTCCACTATCAAGCGCTGTCGGTGTTTGTAACGACGTGATTTTTTATTTACCAGACACCGTGGGGCTCTAACGGCTAACTGCTAGCTTAACGGTGGCTCTTATTGACGGTAGCTAACGAGCTAGCACGCTAGCGAGTAATCTGTCAAACTAGCTTAACGTTTCTGGTGCTAGTTCCGTTTTTGTTTCAAACACCGACATGGAGAGTGATACTGTCTCTCGACCTGTAATGGAGCCAGAGCATGTTTACGTGTTTTTTCTAAAGGCGCTGCAGCATGTAAGTAAAAAATAAAGTGAGCTTATCTGACCCCCCCCCCCCTCATGTCAAGGATTTATCATGCTAGCATTGCCTGCTGACGTGTTAATAAGCATATGGTTGACACACAAAATACAGATTGGTTGTTAACAGGTTCTTCTAAAACTTGAACGGTTTAATACCTTGTTTTCAGGGTAAATTGCAGTTTGAATGCCTCCAATATTGCTATGGTCTTAGTCCTGCCTGTGAGCAATGTTTTATTGAACAAATAGACTTTTGAATTGCAGCTCACAGATAAGGCCAAAGAGAGCATGTTAATCCCTACAGGCAGTGTGGTGTATTCATTTATTTGTTATCCCCGTGTATCATTAGAGCCACAAATGGTGTGTGTTTGTTCCTGTCTGAACTGCCACATGCCCAGTTCAAAGGTTCCTCTGTGGTTGGAGCACTACACACAGCCCGTGACTGGACGGCAACGAAAACCATCACCAGTGGTGATTAATATGAATTTTATGCAGTGATTAAGTAAACTGAAATATAGCACAGCTGAGTTGTTGTAAAAACTGCTGGCATCTGAATTTGGAGGTTGCAGGTGCAGAAACTGGTTTCCTGCCTTGCTGAAACACTCTAGGTGCAATCCTTTAGTATTTTGGTGTAGTAATGATCGTGGCAGAGGCAGGAAACTTGTGAAAGAGCTGATAAGTATTGCAACTTCTGGGCCTTTGTTTCCCTCGGGGGTTGCTTGAAAACTCGGATTTCAACATGTGTAGTTGTGGCACAACTGTTTGTCTAATTGTTTACTTTATGGTAATGCCCTGATATCTTTGTAGCCTTTCTTCTCAGTGGTATGAACAGATCACTCATCAGGATTTCAGTTGATGAATACACTTTATCTCTGTTGAGGGGTACATATATTGTCAGTCAGTTTCAGTCTCTTGAGTTGCCGCAGTTTTTTATTATAGATAAAATTACCATAGAGTGCCAGTCAAAGGTTTGACACTTCCCGTATCAGAACAGGAGGGAACTATGTTCTTGCTTCCTGTATCCATCCAAAATATTGTAACAATCATTTGACCTTGGTTCATCAATGTTTTACACCCTTCTATGCATTTGATTTGCAACCTTCAACCTTAAAACCTGTTGTCTTAATATTGTGATTGTGTTTCTGCATCTTCAGATGATTTCCCTCCTGCCAGAAGAGTGGAAGCCTGGGGAAACCTTGTATGGCTGTCCATGGGAAGCAGTTGTCATTACTGCTTTTGTTGGAGTCTTGACTTTCACCCTTTTCTTCTGGAAGACAGTGTTAGCAGTAAGTGTTGTGTTATTGCTGCTCTCATGTGTTTTCAAATTATGTGTTATGAATAAATCTGAAGAAAAAATACTCCAGCTAATGATATATTTTTATTATGTTTGAATAGATTAAGTTTTAATTTGGTTTAATTTCACTACCTTTTGGACTGGGTTAGACATAATTTTATATTTTCCTTATCTGAATAACTTGAACAGTGTTAAAACATTACTCAACTACATTTGCATGTTGATAGTGCAGTGACCATTAAAAAGACTTATGTTTACTCATTGCATTTCTAAATCTTTTCAGGTAAAGAAGAGAGAATATCTGGGTAAGTTTTTACCTATGTGTTTTCCACATTAAATGCAAAAAGTACAAATGTGTAAAATCTAACTGATGGTTTTCTCTTTTTTTTTTTCGTTGTTGCACCTTTGTGGAAAAAGTGGATGAAAAAAAGCTCACAGAGCAAATCGAGGCGCTCAAAAAAGAAAAGAATGACACTCTCACAAAGATGTCTGAACTTCAGAAGCAGGTGAGCAACAAGAAAAATGTGATTGAACATCTCTGAGCTACTTTAAAGTTGTGATTTCTGGAACTTATTTGCTTTTCTTCTTCCTTTCCTTCAAGACTGAGCAGCTGAAGGAAAATCACAAGCAGTCAAAGGAAACTGTTAGCTCTACAAAGAAAAAGATCCAAGACCTGGAGGTAAGCACTAAGAAACCGAGGATTTGAGTTGTTTTGTCGTGTGAGTGTTTTTGATTTTGAAATAATTCTTAGAATGAGGAAGTGCATCTGCTGCGTCTTATGCATGTCGTGTTTCAGACAGTAGCTAAAGTTACCCTCTGATTTGTTGAGGACTGCCAGTGAAGTTTGTCTCTTTACCTGTTTGCAGAGCAAGGTTTTGGAGGCACAGTCACGAAACGACCAGATGGCTGAAGAAAAGAAGACATACCTAAAACTACTTGAAGAAGAGCGGGCAAACTCTGCGGCATACGAAACCAGGGTAAATGTTAAACTTGTTTTTGTCTGCCTGTTCTTGCTTGAACCATCTTCTGAGCTTCATGTTGTTTTATGGTTTCTTTTAACAGATTGAGAAATTAGAGAAATCAAATGAGAAGCTACAGCTCAGCAGAAAAAAGATTCAGGAGGCACACACAAAGGTACAAGTCCTGATACACTCAAGACTCTCTAGGATTATTACAAGCTTTTTGTTTCATTTTGTCTAATAAGCTGTTTTTTTCCCATAGACTTCTGTTCTCCTGGACGAGGCAAAGATCCGAGAAGATGCCCGAAATGTTCAGCACAAATGTCTCGAGAAAGAGTACACAGCACTAAAGGAAGAGAACAAAAAGGTGAGATGGCCTTCACACTCAGTGACACCTGTTCATTTGATTGATTTTGTAAATAACTACATATAATACAATATAAACTTAGGCCTTTTCATATTCTGTGTTTCACAAAGGGCTACTTTTTTTTTTAAATCATTGAAATCATAGTCAAATAAATGTGGATAAAACTGGATAAATTAAACAGTTTTCCTGAGAAACTCTGCTGATTCTGTGAATTCTTACAGCTCAAAGCCACTATCAAAGGCTGGGAGGACAAACACAAGGATCTAAGTGAACAGATTAAAAGCTATCAAAAGGCTCAGAAAGAGTTGGAGGACTCTGTGGTGCTCAAAGACCACAATGTGGAGGTCAGTCTGTGATCCAAGTATTTATTTACTACTGCTGCAGCTTTTCTTGGTTTACATCATATCTTATCTCACATGAATTTAATCAACTCACCAAAATGTTTCCCGGCAGGTGCTGTCTGATCTCCTGGCAGACTTAGATGCTTGTGATATACAAAAAGGTGACACCAAACTTTTAGCCAATGGTGAAATAGCACCTGGTAAGTTCAGCTCTGACACATTGACACATCAGCTGTCTTTGAAGTGGCTGCGTTCGGAAAATTAAGTGTTTAATGCTCTCTCTGTGTCGTGCAGATAAGAAGACAGCCATAAAGAACAGGATTAAACAGATGATGGATGTCTCCCGGGTAAGATGTCGACGCATTGATCAAAACTAACTGTAGTCACTGCCTGGCAGACAGATGTTATTACCGCTGCTTCTAAGTGTTCAGTTGTCATTGATATTATTTATTCCCAGGTCCAGACCACTTTGTCAGTAGTTGAGGAAGAGCGAGATCGCTTCATGACTAAACTACTGAATGAGGAGAAGACGAGAAAGGCTCTGGAAGGTGCGTTGGTTGTGCTTCTTTTTCATTTGAAGTTTTTTTTTTCGGCAAAAGCAGCATGGTTGTGTAACGTTTTAATTCGACTCTCATTTAACATGCTGTTTGTGTTTTTTGAAAAAGAACAACACCAGGAGCTGGAGCATTCAATCGCAACCCTGAAAAGTGAGAAGAGTCATGTTGAAAACCAGTTTAAGATCCTCCAGCAGAAAAATGAGATTATGGTTGAAATGTACCAACAGAAAGAAAACGCTCTTCAGCAGTAAGTGACATTAGATCATACTGTTTCAACAAAATCCACCTAGAGAGCTCATGAATGAAAGCATGTGTCTTTTTGAGAGATTAGATGTTTCTAAACCCTGTGAGTGTCTTCGTGTGGCTTCGCAGGAGATTAACCAAGGAGGAGCTGGAGCGACGCAGCAAAGAGAGCATGCTGACGGAGGTGGGAGGAAAAGCTGTGGAGGCCGAGGAGCAGGTTAAAGTCTTAAGACAACGCATTAATGAGATGGAGGAGCAGATGAAGAAGACTGAGGAGGTCTACAAAGAGCAGGTAAAATTTCATGAGCTTTAAAAAAGTTAGAACAGAAAAGTCTGTGGTGAAACCTGAACCTCAACTTTTGTTTTTTGTCTGTCTTTTTTAGATAAAAGAACAGGAAAACAAAACTCACTCAAACTGGGTATGTTGCACTGAATGACACCATGTATTCACACTTGAAAGTACCAGAGATGGATATTAAATAAAGCAAGACTATGAATGACGAATTATCTGTTTTGTCTGCAGGTGAATGCTCGTAATGCAGAGAGAGCTCTGAATCAGGAGAAGCTTGAATCGTCAAAGCTCCGTGAAAAGTAAGTGTTGGAAGGTTTGGTTTTGTTGCAGCTGAACTAACACGTCTCACTGGTCACATCCTCTCATGTCAGGGTTTCTTATTTCCCTCTGTTTGATATGATTGTAAACGGAGTATCTTTTTTTGATGATGTCGCGGTCGCCTGGTATTTTCATCTAACCCATGAGTTGTTTGTTTTCCCGCCCCCTCCAGGCTGGCTGTGCTGACCTCGCAGCTAAACGAGCGCCGCGCTCCTCTCTTCAGACCGAACTCTGGACAACCTGCAGGCCCTCGCCAAGGTAAACAACCTCACACTGTGCCTGCTGTGTTTCCTGTATGGACAGTTCTCATCCTGCAGAGCCTCAGGCGACACGATGCTGTTTTTTTTTTTTTTTCTTGTCTTTAATTGAAACTAAATGGATTCAGTTGGCCAGATTTTGTTGTGAGTGTATTTGTCTCTGTTTTGAGGATCTCTTCTTTGTGATGTGTAGCCAGCTGTTTCTTTTCCTTAAGTAAATGGATGGTTTGATTATAACAGGTGATTCATATGGGCCCTCCCCTGTAAGTGGGGGTGCACCATCCCCTCCACTAATGATAGAGGGTCCCAGGCGCCCCCCCTCTGCCCCTGTGGGGCGAAGAATTGACCAGTATGGTGAGTCCCCGTGGATTACTTCACCCTCTTTAATTTTCACCGCAGTTGGACTTCACCCCTCTGCTACGACCTCTACTCCTTTAATCTTTCTTGTTTTTCACTCCTGACTTTGCTCCTTTCAGCTCCTTCACCTTCACTTCTTCCTTTTCTTTCTTCCCAGCGTCTTTTTAGTTTGAACTGTTCAGAAATTTCCTTTTGGTGCAGATGTTTCTTGTTTTGCTGTTGAAATGAGATTCACCATTTTGCATCTTCAAAGACCCTGAAAACATTTGCTCAGCTTTGTTTCCCCGAAGTCCTGTTAAAGCAGATTAACTGAATTTAAAAAAAAATATATATATTATATAATATATTTCTGTTGTTGTTTATCAGGCAGTAACATTTTAAACCAAGTTTTCATGGTCTTTAAACTCATCCAGAAGCTTTGTTCCTCCTCCCGCCTTCTTCATGGAGCACAGGCCTCGCCATGCTTTGTTTCCTCTTTCTTTGTTTCTTACCACTGTGTTCTCCCTGAAAACACGCTGGAGACAAAGTCCTGAGGGTTTTTCATTCTTCATTTTGTCTCCCCTCAGGTCCTCGACCTCCATCGGAGTCTCATGGCCGCTACCCTGAAAACAAACACCCTGGGATGGGTACGTGTCCTCTGGTCTCTCTCTCTCTCCAAAGCTTCATCATAGTTTTTAAGTTATTTTTAAGACAGTGTTTCTTTCCCTCTTTCAGACATGATGGGGCCCCGCAGCTCATCACCCGCCAACATGGACACATCTGTAAGTTCTGTTCAGATCAGAGTCATATATGTAAAATATCGTCCCACATGTCCTTTGTTAACGTCCTTGCTTTAAAACAGACACAGGCAGTAGATCCAGAGATTAAAGCAGAGCCTCAGGCTGAGGCATCCACAGAGAGTCCAGAGGCAGTGAGTATAGAGGCTGTCCAGCCCAGGTGCTCGGTGTGAAGTGTATAAGCACTCTGCACCCCCCCCCAACTCCCCTCCCCTCCCCAAAGCTGGATTTAGATTTGGGAAGAGGATGAAGGTCTTTTGCTTGACTGGGACTGAGTTAACTGGGCTGATCGTGTGGTTTCACCTGTTCTCACAGCAGTGCTACCGGAAGCAGTGATTCCTTTCATCAGCACTGAGTTTGAGTTAAATGTGTCAGTGTCTTATTTGGGTCTGTGAAAGTTGCAAAGTAAATGTCAGAGGTGAAATATCTGTGAGAGTGGGTTTATTTTTCATTCAAAGAATCATGGTGTGTGGTTACTGGTCGAGTGATTGAGCCTGGCTAAATGCACTTTGGGAGTCGCTTGTGTGGTTTGTGGTTATCTCACTGCATGACTAAGGTTTGATGCAGCTACACTCACAGGGAAGTTTTTGTTCATTCAGATTTTTCTGTGTTTCCTCAGGGACCTGGATCCTTCCTAGCATCACCAATCAGAGACTCTCCCGGCCCAATGCACCAGGGACCACCCCCGGGCCCTGGGCCGCATGACCCGTCGTTCCCTCCCCATGGCCGTCTGCCACCACCAGGACCTTACAGACCCCCACGACCCGGCCCCTACCACCTTCCGCCTGGTCCCCTCCCTCCAAACATACCTCCCCCTCTTCACGGGCCTCCGCTGCCAGCCAACGGACACCCAGGTATGCCTCTGCCTGGACCGATGGGAGGAGAGTTTGGACCTCGACCCACCAACGGACATGCGTTCCACCCCAGGCCTGGCCCTGGACATGATCCCCGGGGTCCACCACCACCACATTTCCGTCCTCCTCCACCTCATCACTTTGGACCGATGCCTCCACCACACGGTGTGTTGACCAGTATATACACAAGCTGTATAACAACACTAGTGGAAACCAGTACAGATCTTATCCCAGTAGTAGCACCACCAGAGGAGATTCATTCAGTCTGACTGAGAATCAGACACCATGAGCTGATGAAGTCAAGCTGTAGCGCCGTCCTAAAACGACATTTCCTTTTTAAGGAGAATAAATTGTGTTATACTTAAATTATATGTTGTTGATGCTTAATAGTTAGTTCAACTTTATCTGACAGTGATTTAGTGAGTGTGTTATTTCATTTAAGGCCATAATCCTTCCATTTCAAACACTAGCATTAGTTTGGTTATATATTAAATCCAAGTCGGAGGAAGAGCACAAAAGCTTTTGTTGACTGTTTTGTGGAGGTGGTGTACCCCCCCTACAGTCCAGTGTGTTCATACACAGCTTCAACATTTCTGAACAGGAAAGAATCAATGGATCATTATTATTTCTGAATGTCATCTCTAATATTTCACCTCTGTTTTGTCCTGTTCAGGTGTCCGTGGGCCCCTGGGACCACGTCCACCCCTCCCTCCTGACATGCGCTTCCCAGGACCACGCGACCACACAAGCCCACCAATGGACCTTCCCCCAGGCGTCCCACCACCACCACATCCTGCGGACGCTTATGGTCAGGCTCCACCCAATGCCCTCCACAACTCAGCAGGAGCCCACAGTGGCCCCGGGCAGGACCCGCATGTGAAGCAGGAGGCCCCTCAGGACTCAGCGAGGCCAGCAATGGTCAAGCCTTAAAGATGCCACGGTATACGGCACAGGACTTGAACACCCCCATAACCCTGAACCCATCACATTAACAAAACCAGATCCAGTCCAAACATAGGTCATGGTTACTTTCATTTTTCAGTTGTAAAATTAAAAAAAAAATGCAATTATGTTTATTAAAAAAAACATGGTCTTTAAATGAAACCATCTATAATTTTGTGTCTGAATCAATATAAGTTGAAAGGGTTACCACTTTTTTAAACAGCTTATTGTGCAATAACTATATACCAGACAATTTTCATTTGTGTTGATCTTTTTTTAAAACAAAAAAATACATATAGCAGTGATTTTTAAGAGGCAAATTGTTTTTAATGTCATTTCCTGTGGAAATTATTTTAAAAAGGAGGAAAAAGGGGAGAGAGTTTAGCTTCTAGCATTTCAACTACACCATAAGTTTCCCAAAGCTGTTGCCAAGCAAATGTGTACAATGATGGCCAGATGTATAACTTATTTTACTATGTTGGTAGAACTTTTAATAATAAAGAATGTAAAAGTTGTTGGTGTTATGTTATCAACTCGTTACAGTTCACATTGAGATGATATTTAAAAAAAAAAATAAGGCATACATCTGTGCTGTTACTCAGATAGAGGCACTCATTTTACAACTGTTGCTGTTTACAGACTTACCCCCCCCCCAAGAAAAGAAAAAAAACTGCATGAACAACATTTTTGTTTTGATGTACCTGTTTGAGTGGGCGTGACAGTTTGTTGCCTCATTCACCTCATGTCTGTACTTTTACTTTTTAACTTGACTCTACTTTAGCCTCCGTCACACCTGTCCATCATTTCATCAGGACACACGGCCTCAGGACCAGGATGACGTGTGGTGCTTTTAATGTCCAAATCAATCCACTAATAATCAAGCTTAGTGTCAGTACACCTCATCAAAAAAAAGAAAAAAAAACAAAACACATATTTTACATACCTGTTGTTAGACATACCTGAGCATACGGGTAGTTTTAGGTTTTCTGCTTCCACTGTAACATAATGGAGGTGAATGGGATATAATTTATAGAGCTCACATGACATTTTAAACACTTGAGCAGCAGCATCTCATCTTAAACGAGTGTCGAGAAATCAGAGTGTGAAGTAAAATGTGTCGTCTGAATTATTCTTAACAGACACTGAATTAAGCTGCTGCTTAATTGTTAAAAGGCTGTGAACAACACAGATGAAATTCCTCTGATCTACATTGTGTTAAAGTGGTGCAGGTCAATTCACTTATTGATGCTCAATAATGCACACACATAATGGACATTCACCAATGTTGGATGCAAATTCCAGGAAACAAATACCCATAAAATAAAAACATAAAACTACATTTTTTGTGGAATATAGTTCGGTGTTTTAACCAATGATTTTATTTTATGGTGATTATTTCCTGTATCGTATAAGCAGTGTTGGTTGATAAGGATGAATACACAAGAAATACATTCTATTGAGAAATAAAGTAACTTGAATCTATATCCAGATGTTAATGTAGAACTGATCCTGAGTCTGTAACAGAGCAACAATATAATCAAACTCCACAAAACTGCCTCATTTGTAGTTTATTAGAAATTAAAAGCGTTGTAAATGTTTGATACAATTCCCCTCAATCAGTCAACAAAACTAAAACAACAGTTCTCAGTCCTACCACATCATAGCACTTCATATATATATATATATATATATATATATATATATGCTGTGAACTGTATATTCATCAGTTAGTGTATCTTACAGTTAATTTACAGTCCTGAATATTGAGACATTACAAAAATAAAATCTGAAGTCAAATATTACAATGTGGATGTTTTAGTGAAGAAGAACATCTGCAGAGTCAGAATGGAAACACAATGTCATATGCAGCTTCGCTTGAAAAAGCCCTTTATAACAGGGTGAGTTAAATTTCAAAATAAAAGCAGTGGGCTTTTCTCAGTAACAATATAAAAATGAATTGTTCCTCAAAAGTCAGTGGAAGAGCAGGAATCTGCCCTCCGACTACTGTTGACAATGAACCACAGTTAAGTGTCAGCGCTTCATTCAAATATGACTAAACAGAAAACTTTTCATCTGCAAAGTAACTCTAGATTAAAACCCACTTCCTGGCCGGTGATAAACATCTGTGATTCATCCAAAAAAAAAAGAAAAAAGAAAAAAGCTGCTTCAAAAAATGTTGGTGTTAAATATCTGAGCCTCGACTGAAGGCTCACACTGTTTACAGAATACACATTCACAGCATGCAAATCATGCTGCATCCATTTTCAACTTTATGTATCTATAAAACTTTATGCAACAGTATTTAAACATAAAATCAATACACACTGAAGCATGAACACTGACGTAGCAACTGTCAGATTGCAATTTAATTGAAACTGTTATTCAAGTGTGAAAAATCTAATTTTGAGAGAAATGTTGAGAGACAACTTTCAAATACTATAAAATGTACAAACATAGAAGCTTCATTTATATTGAACACATAACTGCACCATGTATCAATATGAATCCAATATCGTCTGTGACTAAACACTGTCTGGAGTCTGGAGTGCTGTGGTTTTGAGTTTTTAATTTTACTTCATTTGTATTTTTTTTGATAGTTTTAATTTAAACACAGCTCCTGCCAATGCAAAAACAATCAGGGCGCCTGCTGCTTTAAATTAAAGCCACATCAATCAGAGAAGAGCGGATGGCGTTGTCCAAATCAGTTAATGCAGATTAATATGAGAGAAAGCACAACATGGCAACTGTGAGATGGAGCTTGATGACACAGACAGAGCAATAACAAAATATCATTTAACATTTATGAAAATTAGTTTGGTGATCCCATTTTACAAGTCCGTTATTAATCTTTTGGGTAAAAGTAAATAAATTGTTATTGTGATTAATTTAATCTTTTTATAATTGTTTTTTGTTATACAAAATTAAACTTGTTTAATTAACTAGTGTTTTTAAATGAATGACTTATTATCTGAATGTAATTGTAGCACACTTTAGACTCCATAAACCATCGTCATAGTATTGAAGAAAGCACTTTAGGTGTCTTGATGAAGTAAACAAACTGTGATAGTGTTTGAATAGTATTTAATCTTGGAGAGGTTTCCACATTTACTGGCAACTGTTGTTGCTTTTAATGTTTATCTGAATTTAACCTCTCTCCAAGGTTCAATGTCCAAGAACTCTATAAAGTATTAAACTGAAATCAAGCACCTGTAACGTCTCACATCGAGTCCAGTTTCCCTAAATCAGTGCACCGAGGAAGACTTAAGAGTTTTATAAGACTGCTTTAATATGAAAACCCTGGATCTCCAGTGAGTCAAAAACATCAATATTTGTGTTTCCTGCCACAGATTGGAGATGTATTTCACAACAAAAATCAAAAGACTATAAAAATGAAAAACCAAAGTGGCAATGTCTGACGAATACTTGGCTCAGTTCCCTTTACTTTCTTCATATACGCTGGAAAACTGGGGCGAGTGACAGACAGCGGAGGCCTTGATTTAGTATTGCTGGATGTGATGAGGTGGGGCGCCACACTCTGCTGGATGTGGATGTAGGAGAGAATTAAAAAAAAAAAGAAAGAGGAGGTGCAAAGTTCAAGGTGCGCTCCGACTTAGCTGTCCTTGTGTAACGTCTGGTGAAGATGGAGATAAAGTGGTTTCTTTGTCAGAAGCTGCAGTTTCTTCCTCTTGAAGTCTGTGGGTTTCTTGTACCTGGAATCAAAGACAGTGCAGTTACAGTGGGGAAATAAGTCTCTGATCCCCTGTTGACTTTGTAAGTTTGCTCCCACACAAAGAAATGGAAGGTCTGTAGTTTCTATGGTAAGTTTATTTTAACAGAGAGAGACAGATTATTAACAAAACATCCAGAAATAATACCATCATAGAAAGGTTATAGATTAATTTACATTTGATCAAGTGAAATCAACAGGGAATCAAATACTTATTTTTCCAACTGTATGTGTGTCATGATGATTGATAGATCAGCATAGCATGACTTACAGTTCAATTACAATGGGTCCTGGTTTGATCTCGTCCATTTCCATGAAGGCAAAACATTTTGTGCTGGTAAACCTCTTCTTGGGTTTGTAGTGCTTGAATTCAAAGAAGATAGCTGCTCCTGGAAAACGTTACAGAACAGATTAAACTGAAGCCGCTGATTCATGGTCCCAAGGGCAAGCAGGAATATATACAAGCACTTGATGCAAATGACTGCACCTGATTTTAGTTATATGCTCCAAAGGTTTTCTGTTTTTATTCCAACGTACTGTGGTGGTATCGGAGGAGGTCTTATGAGATTCATCTTTGTTTGTAGTGTAATTTTATGTGGGGGAAGCCAAAGACAAATATGCACTAAGGGTAACTAAACTAAAATATAAAACAAAAAAGCCTGTTGAAAAAAAAAGTTTATGCAAATCAGTATCTCAAAAAACCTTTATGACTAAAATGATGATAGGAATCAGTGTTATTATCCTGCTGCATTTTAATATGCAGCTGGATTGATCCAGGCAGCTTCACTATCTGACCCCTGGTTTCCTCTGTGTTTCTCCGTTTATAGTAAATATGACTTTATTTTGGAACAGGCACCATTTCAACACATTTATTAATTTCTAAGTTACTTTTTGGGAATTTTTTGCTTTTATTCTGAAAGGACGGTGGAGAGAGGAAGGTCACTAATGCAGAGAAGGGCCACAGGTCGGACTCGTACCGGCGACCACTGCAGTAAGAGGTACAAACTCTACCAGGTGAGCATAAACCCCCAACACTGTGGGCACTTCAACACATCATCAGGTAATAATGCAGCGTCCACCTTGATTAATCTTTGGTGTTTATTGTTTATTGCTGCCAGTTATCTCGCTAATTAGCAATTAATCAAAGTCTGACGTGCAGTGAAGCCTGGGATTTACCTTTTGGTAATTTCTCCACATGTCTCTGGATCTCTACGTCCACACTGAAGTGAATGTAGGTGTCCTCCTTCCTGCTGGCCACGGGGGTGTCCTGCACCGGGTTCAGATCTACACCGTTTAAATCTGCAGGGCCAGAGACAGACAGAGGACACTCTGTGAAGACGTTTGTTTTTTGTCTCTTCTGTTTTTTAAGATTTCAGAGAAACACAGTCGTTCCACAGCAGAGACAGAGGGTGTGTGGCTGTAATCTGACACCAGCAGCTGTGGAGGACGTCACGTCACCACTTCACTGAACTGCAGCTGTTTCCAGACGCCACATCCTCCACATCTGGACGGATCAATACCTTTGACGCTGATGGTCATGTACGGATCGATGCACTGCCCGGCGTCCTTCAGCCCGATTTTCTCAATCTTTATGGTAAGTAGTGTCATCCCCGGCTCCGAGGGTAACCGTGGCAACAAGGTACCTGGAAAGGACAAAGGTTACAGGCATTAAACAGTTACCATAACAACGGATGTTGACATCACCTGGGACCGAAGAGTAGTTAACAGCCTGCAGACGATGCTTTTAGCTGCTGGCTTTTAATCGCGTGATGACAGACTGTCGTGTTCAGTTACCATTTAATTATTAATAATTGATCAGGGGTGAAAAGCTCAAGTCCCACTTCACTCCCTGCTGAGCATCTGTCCTATAAGCTTTCAGTTCTCACTGCATGTTAGTCACTAACTTTAGTAAATGCTGCAGAGGAGGCAGCAGAGAAACCACAAACAATGAGGTGCTAAAATGGAAGATAAGACTGCAGAGACACAGTTATGATGTGGTAACATGGAGCAGTTTTAATGTTAGTTCGTATCATCTCTGCTCAGAAGTCAGTTTTGACCATTTTGGTATTTGAACTAAGCATCAAATCCTCGATAAAGCGACAGTACCGGGGGCTCGAGGGGGAAAAGCCTCTGTTGAACCCGCTCCTGCCGCTGCATCCTCCTCCTCCAGCTCGAGGTTCTCCTCCTCACCTGGAGCCAGGATTTTCCTGACAGAGAGAAACATGGGCTTCAAGCACTTCAAGTCTGTGGATTAGATCAGATCTGATTTTCCTGTGAGAAGATCAGCACATGGTGGCAGCAGAGAGAGCGACAAACTTTTCTCTAAAGACTAAACTGTGTCTATTCACAGTCACACCGACTAATAATAACATTTGAATCACCTTTATTTGCCAAAAGAGATACAATTATCCAGCTACACAAGACAAACAAAAGAAAAAATGGAAGAAAACAATTTTGAGTAGACCAGATCATTTTCTCCTTTTAGGTTCTGAACTCTGAGATTTCAGTTTTATAGACTATTCAATCAACTGAAACATTTTAAAACAGCGTGAAACCATTAGGTAATAATGAGAATAACTGACATTTACAACACTTCAGGTTGGTGTCAGGAGTAAGAGGTGATCATGTGAAACACTAACTCTCAAAAAGTGATAATATTTAATTTAAAATAATGTATATTTACCTTAAGGGCACAGGCTGGACATCAAAAGGAAACTCTTTGTTATAGGTGAGTATATTCTTAATAACTGTAGACAAATGGAGAGAAACAGTCAGAACACCAGTACTATAAACATGGAGACTCCTTTATTCCCAGTCGTGCACTCACTGGTTTCCAGTTTCTTCAGGTCTTCTAACTTGAAATCCTCCTTGGTCTGTGTGCACTGCAGAGCATTAAACAACATCCATCTTCAGGTCACTTCAGAAGCACTTGTGTTATGTTGTGCACAGTTACATTATATTATATTATATTATTATATTATATTATATTATATTATATTATATGTTTCTATATTTTTTCTGAATTAGTTTGTTTTATCCATTGGCATTTGTTTTCTAAATGATGGGGCTTTTGACCTTTCAGCGCCACCATGGAATCAGCATTTAACAGACAGGAAGATAAAACTGAATAATTACATATAATATTATTATTGTTGTTGTTGCATTTAAATCCAGTAGCAGTGAATAGCACAAATCCTGTGGATAATGTTTGTGTATTTTTGTATTTCCATCAAAATTAAACCAGGTTGCACTGTCTGCAGTGAAGCATGGTGCACTGGCTGAGAGCTGTTGTTTTTTTTAATAATCACACTTTCTACATAGCTAGTCAAAGATTTCCTAGGCAGGTGCAAGTGGTTGCAGTTGTAAAGTTTGGACTCTTGACCACAGTATTCCCAAAATATAGATATATTTTTAAGTGTAAATATAATGCTGATATTAGCTCAGATGAATGACACAAACCTGCAAACTGGCACTTCTCATTTCCAGGCATGTTGCAATCTTTCCCAAAGTTTTCTTTGACAGAAAAGTAAGAAGACAAGAGAAAAACAAAACACTTGTTAGTTAGAGCGAAGTACCTGAGTTCCCCAGGTTAAAGAGTCACAGTAATGATTACCTTCTGCTCCTCTGTGAAGTCTGATGAATTTGTTGACTGGACCTCTTTCTGCAGTTGCCTTGCTAGACTGAAAAAGCCATAAGAGCAGTGTTAGTTAGAAGTGCAAAAACTCTTTCAAGAACTAAGGTGAATGCAACATGTATCGCTGCGCCCCCTGGTGGTCAGGCAGATTACACATGTGAGGACCTAGATTTTTGTCTTATTAGTGCCATTTCAACATTAAACATTAATTAGCTGAGAGACCAGGTGACATTTTGGATATGATTGTGACATATAAAGAGGGTGAAGATTTTTGCCAGAGAGCAGGAAACATTCCTCACTAAACAGATGAAACCCACCCATAACAATGAGAGGGTGTGGCTGGCTATTTCTCAATACTCTGAGGGATGTTGGCCCGTTTTCTGCGCTGCGTGACACATAATGAAACCTAGTGCACAGCAGCAGCAGCGGCAGCAGCACTGGGATGGTTGGAGTCTCCCCCCCTCCACTCTCAGTGAATGAAGCCGGGATGCAGCGTGCACACAGCGGCTCTGCTCCCTCTGCAGCCTCCGCCACATCACGTCATGGGTGGGTAGGATTCATTTAGTGCTCTGGGAGCTGAGTGACAGCCCGGAGGCGAACTTCTTGGGAAGCACCATAATGCGCGCACGCACACACACACACACACACACACGCACACACACTGTCTCCTCTACATTGCTGTTGCAGACTGAAGGACAGATTCATCACAAGAAAAGAGAAAGAAGCGTGTGTTCAGGATCATGAACCAGCTGTGTGGAGAGCCAGGATACACATGTTGAATGCAACTTACATTTGATACTCATCTATAGCCTCCACTAATTGTCCCCACGAGTCAAAGTCTGTGCCTTTCTTAAAACTGGCGTGCCATTTCTGAATAGTCTTGTTGACATCAGACATTTTGGCGGGGCGGGTACTCGCGGCGCTCTCAGGGCAGCATAGCCGAGGAGGAGGTTCGTCCACGGGGCTTCGGCGACCGCAGCGTCGTCATCCAGGTTATCTGTTGTCCAGAGGCGCACACAGATAGACCGGTGACACCCCGACCAAGCCCTTTCTGCCTGCTCACCCTGATATCGCATCCGCAAGAGAAAGGAAGTCCCGCCTGGAGCTCTGGGGTGCGCGCGATTTGGGACGCGGGGTCGCCCGATCCACCAAGCAACAGGATGTCAGGAGAGTGGAAGAGATATGACTGCTGCACTCAGGGGGCTGTTTTATGGACATGGTGTTTAATTAAAAGAGCCAAAAAGTTTTTAAAGGTGAAATGAGTTGCAACTTCATTAACTTAATTGTCAATTGCCAAATCAGTTATTTTCTAGATGTCAAATATCATCTTGCTGCAGCTTCTGGGTTGTGCCTGTTTGTTGTTTTTCCCTGTCTAATGTGAAAACAGGCATCATTATCATCATCAGCAGCAGTTCCTGCAAATTGTGATTGTTTTCACTACAAGGGAATTGATTGGCGGATTTATTGATCATCAAGTGGCAAATTACTATATAAATATTTGGTCTAGATGAAAACAAGACATTTAAAGTTATAAATGAAATTATTATATAGCACATTATGTGTCAACAGTTACATCAAATAGCTTTGTCTATTACACTACACTTTAATTCTGTATTTTATATATTTTCACTCATAGGGAAAGGAAGGACTTGATAAGTATATGCTGTGTCTTTACAAAAGTCTGAATGAAAAGCACCTTTTATAACAATAAATGCACCTCACGAGGAGAACACAAGAATAACAATAATAAAGTAACAATAAACAGAAATTACACATTTAAAGTAGTAGCAAACAGTAAAATAAGACCACTAAAAGAAAAAAAAAAAGCATTCATAGAGTGCAATATTTGGATATAAAACCATAAAAACAATATTTACCCATGCCATAAAACCGATAAAACCTCAGATCGAGCAGAGCTTTTATCAGTTATTGCTAATATAAAGTCAGGTTATATAAATCAAGTGTAATGTAGATAGATCAATATGAATGAAGGTGTATATAAATGTATTTGTGTCTGGTTGTTGCACATTTGAATCCATAGAGTGTGACAGTAAATGACGTGTAACGCCTTTATTTTGAAAGGTTCTTCCGGTTTAGCCCTATCAGCTCCTAGCTTGTTGCTGGGGAGTGAAACGTTAGCTATGGTTCCGAGGTCTGAAACAACACACCAAGCGCCGTGTTTGAAGGCTTTTTAGCCGTTGACAGAATGAAATAAGATGGAGAGTGTAGCGACAGATTCTTCTGTGACCGAAGACGATGAAAGTTCAGACTCTGAGGTTTTATGTTTGATGAGAGTCGGAAGAAACTCAGACTGGCTGCGCCTGTTCGAAAACACTGAGGTGCTGTTTGCTAACGCTAGCTAACTAGCTAGTTTACCTCTCATTAACTTTAAGCCTTGCCCATGTCCACGATAGATTCACATTTCATATTACATATATTCCTGAAATGTGTTCAACCTTTTAAACGTTTTCTTTAACTTGTCGTTTCCCTGTTGTTTTCACGAGTTGATAGAGATGCTCAGGGGGGAGGCTAACTAGCTGTTTGTCATCTTTGTATGTAACTGTTCAGATCTCCATCGGACGTGGTGTGGATGTGACCTACCAGCTGCTGTCTCCAACCTGTCCTCTAATGATCTCCAGACTGCACTGTACTTTCAAGCAGAGGGAGGATGGACAGTGGACAGTGACAGACAAGAAGGTTTTTATTTTGTTTGCTAATCAGTCAGCCATTTTGTCTATAAAATAAGTTTTGAGCTGCATTTTTGCCCGAAGAGGCTCAGTTTACTCTTGTGCGTGATAAAGGAACTCATCAAACTTTGAAATATTTGGGATTTTTAAAGATTATGTTTGCACAATTATCAAAAATGGTTATCAATTAATGTACATTTGATTGATTAATCCTCTTGTCAGCACAGCTCTAGTTTTCTTGAATGTTTCAGTTTCCTGTTAGAGTAATTTGATATTAAAGTACAAATATTTGAAAACAACTTGACAGCAGCGTAACATTAAACTGATTCTCTCCAAAACAGGTTCAAAAGTTAAGGAGTCAAAATCTTAAAAAGTTGATCCACATTGTTTGTATCGTCATCATCTAAAAACTATGTAGATGCTTTTTAACTTTTATGCCTTGATGAAGCACTGGGCCTTGACCTTTCTGGGAATTTGTTTGTTTTCCACATTTTGGTTCCAATTCCTCCTGTTTACCAGTAAATTATTTACTATATGCCAGATGGTGTTCTGTTAGTTTAAAACTTCATATTAGATAAAACCAGTGTCCAATACACACAGGCAAAGTTTCACTCATAAAATCAAGATGGAAAGGAACACGAAGCAGCCAAACAACATGATGCATTTTCCATCCAAAGTCATTAAATTCCACTTTAATCTGCTGTCCCCAAGTCATGCACTGAAAGACGAGATGATTAGACAAGACTAGTCATTGTACTTGATATGTACAATCTGAGTATAAAAACAAAATTATGACTCAGAAAAATGACAGATGTTTCCATGAACTTTGAACCTAATCAAATCAATGTGTACAACACATGTGCATTAGATTGGGACCAATATGAAGAATTTAATATCTTGAACAGAATCAGTTTTATTCTGATGAGCACTGTGTGGTTTTCTTTCTCAGAGTCTCAACGGTGTCTGGGTGAATGGAAACCGTATTCCTCCTGAAGAAGCCCATCAGCTCAGGCTTGGGGACTCCATACGACTTGGCGTTCCCGTTATTGGAACCAAAGTGGAGTTTGACTACATCTTCGTCCAGCGGCCGTTCAAAGACATTAAACTCTATCTTGCAAAGGGACACAGAGACGGTGCCAAAGCAGCCCATGTTTCCAAGAAGTCCAAGAGGAAGTTGTCTGTGGAAGAAGTTGAGCCGTCTACCTCAAAGCCCAAGCTCTACCGCTGCTCCTCTGCAGACAAGTCATCTGCAAAGCCCTGCCCTCTTTCTCAAGCGAAATGCCAGCAGAGGCTCAGTCACACCCAGCCAGAGGAAACTGGGGCCAGCAGACAAGTCCAGGAAGTAGACCGGCCCTCTGGTGGCTCCAGCAATCCCTGTGACCTGGACAACTTGCAGATGTAAGCCCCATTTGGTTCCTTTCATTTGTTATTGCAGTTCACAGAGTTGAACATCAGTTCCAATGATGAATCCGTGGCCAGTCTTATAGAAAATCCAAAAGATGGTTGGGCCATCTTTGCCATAGTTCCTGTATATATACAGATTCTTTAAATAATTTTCCATCTGTCTGGAGTCATCCCAGGACTTAAGATTTTTCTCTATAAAGTAGACTATATGTGAGCCCAGGGTGACACCCATAGATGACCTGTTGTGTCCAACCATACATAAGACAAAGATAATTCAGTGGGTATAAAATCACCAATCATCAGTTTTGAAGATGTATCTTGTGAATATTTTGCATTTTTCTTGATGAACAACTTCAAGAATTCATGTCTTAACATAATAGTTGATTAATTTTCTGTCTCAGTGTACTAACCAAGAAAAGGACCTTAAACTTTATGTCTTAGTCCCAAATAAGATGATGGCAGCAGACGTTATGTCTCCATGCTTTCAATGTATGCAACAAGAAAATGCTGAACATTTTGTGAACTCTTTTCTCTAACAATCAGTGAGTTAAGATGCTTTTGTTTTCATTGTTTTCCCCCTCATGTGTTTCTGCAGGTTCAGTCAGAACATTTTGTTGTTGAGGGAGCGGGTGGACGACACCCAGAGGCAGGTGGCCTGTCTGGAGGTCGAGCCCCAGCAGGCCGACCCCCAAAGAGAGGAGCAGGTCAGGGAGCTACAGGGCCAGCTGGAGACGCTCAGGGCTAAAATGCACCGCATGGAGAAGTTGGAGAAGTCCTTCAGCGAAACTAAGAGGCAACTGGAGGTGGGACATTTATCTGGTAGATCTTTTTACATGTAGAACATGCTTCAACAACAGCTGTTTCCACAACTGATCGATAAATAATGAAGATGATTTTTCGTGGAATGAACCCTCTAACAGTTCTGAACCAGCTTTTATGTTGATTTGTCATTCAAAATTTCAAATTGCTTTTGTTTTACCATGCACCGTGACCGAAAAGTTGTTTGTTTACGTCTTCATGCACCTCGTGCACATCGTGACCTACAGAAACATTTTTTTTAAACCAAATGCCCAGAAATTGCAGACGTTTGTTAATGTCAGACTTCCTCCACAGGAGTGTTGTGCAACATTGACAGGGAAGGCTGCGTGCGTGAACAATAACACTTTCCCTTTTCCCTTGTAGATTTCTGTGGGTCAGGAAAAAAATGTTCCAGTACATTATGTGCTCAGTATGCGATATATAATCTGTAAGACAGCGTTTTTCACATGAACAATTGCTGAAAGACACAAAATACTTGCTTTATTGACATGGTGACCTTTTATGTGTTTAGGCTGAGAAAACACAGCAACAAGAGGAGCTTTTGAAAAAACAGCTGGACGAGGCCTTGCAGGAGGTGTGTAGCACACATCTGGATAATTTAACCAAACAGAGCATTTATAGTGTAAAAATGTGTTGGTTTTTTTAACGTTAAAATTCACTGCTTTTATATTTTTCTCTATTGACATTATCCTCAGCAAAAGAAAGTTCTAGGCGAACTTGCCCTTTCTCGTCAAGGCTTCGAAGAAATTCTCCTGGCCAAAAACAAAGAGCTGGAAGTGACGAAGGTATAGCAATATCCATATAAGCCTGGGATCTTGCACAGGTCACTATGTCATCAGTGGAACTTAATTAGTTTATGTAATTTATTTTTGCAGGAGGAGAAAGAAAAGGCGAGGGCCCAGAAAGAGGAAGTGGTTACACAAGTGACTGAGGTTCTGGAGAACGAGCTCCAGTGCATCATCTGCTCTGAGCTCTTCATTGAGGTAGATGTGATTGAACGAGTAGTTTTTGCCCAGCCTGTCGTGGTTCAGTTTTCCTCAGTCGTGACGTGACGTGACGTTCATCCTGCTCCACATGTAGCTCTTGAATCTGTCCTGCCGCCCTCCTGCAGGCCGTCATCCTGAACTGCGCTCACAGCTTCTGCTGCTACTGCATCAACCAGTGGCGCAAAAAGAAGAACGAGTGTCCCATCTGCCGACAGCCCATCCAGTCTCAGACGCGCTGTCTGGCCCTGGACAACTGCATCGACGGCATGGTGGAAAACCTGAGCCTGGACATGAAGACAAGGCGCCAGACCCTCATCACTGAGAGGAAAGGTGAGAGGTGCGTCATCAGGTCACTAATAACTTACTTTCCAGGTCACAGAAAAAAACATATTCATCCCAGAATACTCAAAATAAGTTTTTCTCATTTCAGGGAAACAAGCTAGTAACCATGATGTCACTAGATCAGGTGAGTGGTTGTCACACATTGCTGCTCATTCAACAGGGAGAGTTTCTATAACATGTCACGGCTGCAGATGAAACTGTCTCAGATAGAAAACTGATTCATGATCTTTGGATCTGTAACTAAATATGTTAACACGCAGGCATCACCCTGTTGTCACGATACGCAGTAAATTTCCTTCATGTGATTTTTCTGTCCACCTTCACACCTGCAGCAGTTATATTATATTTCCTCTGACTTTTCCTGCTTGTCTTTGTCCACCGTGTTGAACCCTGTCTCAGATTTCACCTACACAGAACATACATAGAGCATGTGGCAGTGATGTACAGCCTCCAGTCAGGATCACACTCCTGCACACACATGGCCCCGGTAGAATTAATGTATGACAACTATATAACTTACATCCAGCTGTGTGCAATGTCGCATTCATCAATGCAAATGACTGGAGAGCTCTGTCGTGTGTGTGTGTGTGTGTGTGTGTGTGTGTGACTAATGTTCCTCTCGTCCTCGGCTCTGACTGCTCGAGTGTCCCTGAGCAAAATGCACAACCCTCAGTGTTTGTGGTGAAGTTTCTCACACTGTGAAACAAATGTGGTTTTTCAAGGTGCTTAAAGAGGAATTACACTCACGCCCTCTGTCAGAGAACAGCATGGTTTTTTAATAAATGCTTGTTGGTGGTGTGAGTAGATGAGGGATGATGGCTGAGTGAAAGCTGCAAACACAAGGGGGCAGCACAGAGAGGCCTATTTATGTCTTTTGTTACTGCCTTGTGGTATTGTTTTATGGTTGTGAAGACAACAACAGAAAATACAATCTGATTTCACATAAACAGATTAAGAAATTTGTGTACTGGAAAACTGTGAGCATGAAGATCAGGCAGGGAGCAGTTCAAATTAGCATCCGTTTCCCAAATAAACAGAGGTGAACAGATGATAATGTCGGTGTGATCAGAATATAATTGTTTAAAAGGCACAAATAAAGACACCTGTTGTATAGTGCAGTTAATCAGTTGGAGCAAAAGGAAGATTGAAATACAAACAACAATGAATAACAGTGAAAACATGGAGCATTTGAGAAGGCTTTTTGTTTAAATGTGTCACCTGACTCAAAATGTCTTTTGTTAAAACCTACCTTCGTGCTCTGGAAACATCCAAAGTGCTCTATAAGTGTGTCAGTGATCAAGGTTTTAAAGGCTGGAGTTGTTGCATATCTTTGGATTACAATGAGAAGATCGGAGCCAGCAAGCTTCGTCTGGACCATTAAGCTTTATTGTTGTCCAGAAACTATTGAAAATAACCACCAGAGAGCTCGTGATCACAGCTGCTGTGGTTTCATTCAAATCAATCCCATACACAGCATCCTGCTGCCAGAAACACTCACAACCTGGGTATTCATGTGCAGCTGAAAATAGGTCCCAACAAATGCACACTTTGAGTAATGTTTTCTGGGAACCGCAGTGATCAGCAGTCCAATTAAATGTCTGCTTTTTGAAAACATATTTGTAACCTGTTGAGTTGAGAAACCACAGATAAGGTGATAAGAGACTAAAAGAAAATGTTGTTAGTTTTAATCTCTTCAGTGTTTACAAAGAGAAACTAGAAACTCATTTTGTTTTCCGTGTGTTTTCCAGCAGCTCAGTCTGCAGAGGTGATGGTGATCCATGACGACGACAGCAGCAGGAGCAGCGACAGCGACGACAGCAGCAGGAGCAGTGAGAGCGACGACAGCATGGTGTCCATAGACAGCAGCCTTAGCTCCGTGGTCTCCGTGGATACGGACAGTAGCATCCACTTGGGCTCCAGCCCTTCCTACAGCGGCTCATCTGATGAAAGCGTAGATGAGTTTGAGGATTAGTCCTGTTTTTTTCCCACAGGCTAGAATGTGAAATGGACTATTTTTTGGTGTTGATGTTTGCATTTCCCTGGAACGGCCCTGGGACCTTTAAGATAGTACGCAAAAATTTTGGCTCATCTTGGGTCTTTTTTTTTTTTTTCTTTTTGTAAAATGATCGGTTGCTCCCTCTCTTTAATTTTCAACAAAAGGAATAAAGTTTATGGCTATGCATTTTCATAACCATCACTTATCTGTGTGTTTGATGCACACATTAACCTTATACAAGTATTGATTCATGGTGTTTAGTATAGAGTATGCACCGGACATGGCTCAGATAACATTAGCTATGCTATCAGTGGGAATAATCTGTTTTCAACAATTCTGTTGAAAGAAAACAAACCATTATGTGGCCAATCCCTCTGCATCACCACAAAGGTTAACATTTTTTTCCTCCATTCTTGTTTTTATGCTCTCTATAGCGATGCCCTGCTTTCCATTCATCCATGTGCCCACCTGGGAGTCACTTGGCTGGCACACAAGCTGTAGCACTTTGCTGAAAGACTCCAGGGCTGCAAAAAAGCAAGAGCGCTAATCGCTCCCACTGGCGTCACTCCAGAGTTGACCTCGGTTCTTGCTGGTCCTGACTTACATAAACAACTGAATGACTTCACGTCATGAGATGCTGTGGCCAAGTTAGGTTACATCAAGTTCAGTAGTAAGCAGAAGCTGAGCTGTGAGCATGTGAAGTGTTGTAATATCAGTTTCAGTTTACATGACAACCTCAAGTTTCATGTGAATTACAGAGAGCACACCACATCACCAGAGGGGGGGGGGGTCATATTCAAAAAATAGATTTTCATTTAGGGAACCAAATCTACATTTTTTTTGAATCCTTGCATCTTTTGGTAATTACAGACACTCTGCGTTGCATGGCAACTAATGCAGTGGCTCCTTGGGCTCAGAGCAAATGGATGTTTGATGGCAGCAGAGACAGAAGGTAACACACACAGTTGTCCTATTGTAGATGGACGGTGTTTGTGCTGCAGCTGGATGTAAACTCCCCAGTTGTGCGTTTGTGAGGGTTCCTCCAGAGGACTCACCACTCACATAATCACTGCATGTGTTCAATACTCCACCACCACAACTCTTATCCACATGAACCACACTGCAATCAGGAAGATGATGCAGTAAGAGTTTGTACAATGCTGTCTAGAGGAACATACATTTTTAACAGATGACATTTGAACGTATCACAGCAGGAGAGGCACAGGTGTGAATGATAAAACAAAGAAAGGTTTTAGTAGCACCTGTGTTTTTCCTACTGTGACAAGTCAAAACATCTGCTGCTCCATTTAAAACTGACTGCCTTAGACTAACTGGGGAGAGACTGGTTTCCAGTACTAGACACCTTAACTGGAATAAAATACAAAGTAAAGTGAAGTTGGACACCTTCTGTTCCTCTGAGGAACTGTGAGTAAGTAATGCTTACGAGTGTTTGACTGATGTGTTTGACTTATTCACCTTATTTCCTTTTGATTGATTATATAGGTAGACATATAAAATAGGGCAAAGTCTTTGAGAAATTAAGGATTATGGTGAAATACAGCTAATGACTTGGGACTTTTCTACTGTGTCATGAGAGCAGTTTTGGTTTTTTTTTCAATCAACCCTGAATAATGTTTGACGGCTGAGTCATGCAAACACTTGCCGAAACAATGACCAACAATGCCAAGCTGATCAGTGAACCTGTACAGTTCTTGTTCATTGCAGATGCAGGAGCGACCAATGCCGTGAATCAGCCTCTTCCCAGAGTGCACTGGAGCAACAGCTCACAGAGTGAGTTTGCCTCCTGTGCTGTGGATGGCTGATGTCACGCCAGTCCATTAAAGCCGGAGTATGAGGCAAGCGTGTGTCTGTCAGGCTGTATTACATGAGGACGACAGTGATGGACGGCCTCAGGGCTACAGTTGGAGCTTTTCATTCCTCTGCCCAAACCTCCATCCCACTCCTGGAGCAACCTCATGATGTCAGTAACGGCCATCTTGCTCTCTCTAGCAGACACTTTGTCTCTCCACGTGAGTTTGTTTTGCTGCATCATGTACCTGACTGCATCCAGAGTGGTCATGTGAAAATCATACCCAGGCTATTATGTGGTTAACAAAACCAAACCCATTAGTCACTTAAGTCAATAGAGCAAAAAGAAAGAAGATCACAGAAATTCACTGATTCCAGTGCAGATCTGATGCTTTTATTCATTTGATTATAAACTGAACAACTGACCATGTGGTGACTGGCTGCACAGAGCACACAATATGAACACATTATTTTGTGCTCTGGGAGGCCATGAAGAGCATTTAACTGAATAATCTGATTCTTTATTTATCAAGTAGGAAAATATATTTGAATATCATTAAAGTCTATACATATGGAAATGATAGATTTTATACATTTCAGGATTTCAAGCACAGTGTGACTTTTCTCATATACATATAATCAATAATATGTAGTTTAATGTATCATTAATTTTAAACTACACATACCCTGTAGTAATATTCACTACCAGTCAGTCTTTCTTAAAGTGGTATTTCCAGTTTTCTCCTCTCCTATACTGTAGCTCTGCACCTGCTTTGTTATGCTGTGTTGTTTGTAAAATAGATGGATCCACTCCAGCATGCTCTCATCCAGAAGGCCCGTGGACTGTGGTCCATCTGCCAGCTTTGTAGAATCCAAATGTTCCTCACAGCATGATCATAGTGAACAGTGCAGCAGCTCCAGCATACAGCTTCCTGCAACAAGGCTGTCACACAGACCTAGAAGCACACTCACTGTGCACTCATATCCAGGTTCTCCTTTTAAATCTGCATTTTTTTCTTCCTCTAGTTTAATTATTATGTTAATTTTGTAGTTTTCCCCTGTTGTCTCTATTTTGTTTCAGCCCTAAGTTATCAATAAACAAAGAAACAACAGCAGTGATCTGTAATCAGTCAATAGATTTGATAAAAGAATGTGGACATTTGTGTTTAGTTAATATATCCAGGCTTTAGGGGACAATTATGCAGTCTTGAAGTATAACAATATCTTCCCTAAAATGCATCATTTAGAGGCTCATATTTAAATTTGTGTACAGTTCATCATTAGATCTAATGCATCTGCTTGTCCTGATGAAATGCACTTTCAAAAAAAGAAAGAAAGAAAACGTCTTTCTTTACTAATCTGATCTTTTTGTAATTTTCTCGTTCGCCAAACGTTATCAAGTCTCTGGTCATTGAAAGGACAAGAGAGAAGCTGCGTTCCCGGAACATAGGAATTACCGGCTTCCACCCGGGTCACTTTATATACAGGTATTGTCGACTTTCTGACGAGAAAATTTACAATTTCTTGTATCATGTATTCCAATAGTCAGGACGTTACAAACGTGGTGGAAACACGACTAAAGACGACAGCATGTTGAACCTCGACGTACACCGATTTGTTGTAAGGTACCAGTGAGTACTCAAAAGTCACACTGCTGTGAACTAAACTGAGAGCGTTCTGTCACCATAGAGACGGATGAAGTACCGAGCAACGCACCGCAGGTAGCGTGAACATGGACAGTGTCGTATCTATAAAATGAGAATAACGGCAGGAACTAAATATAATATGTTCATTGTTTAGCGAAGTCTATGTATTTTTTAACTGGTATTTACTCAGCTAGCGTCTAGCTAGCTAGCTATACTTGACGACAGAGACGGGTAACGTTAGCTGACCAAAACATGCGTGACTTGAAACACACTATAACATCACATACGTATACAAGAGACAAAAAGAAAATGTTATTTCAATGTGTCTTTTTTTTCAACATAGGAGCTGTAAAACACAGTCCACACAATAATGTCCAAGTCCCCCTGTCCCCCAACTTCCAAAGTCAAGGCCTCCAAGCACCACAGAAGTTCAAGGAGGATCTTTGCTGAAGACCCAGACTGGTCCCTGGATGTAGTGCCTTCTCTGTCAGACCAATGCCTGCGAACCATTCTGAAAAACTTTCAGGGTATGTTTTTTTTATTATCTGCTTTATTTTACAGTCTTTTACACATGCACTTTTTATAACTGTGGATTTTAAACCCGTTACAGAAAGGCCTATATTTCAAGAACTTAATTCCACCCAAAGAGACTTCATTCAGGAGAGACTGTCTCTCTCCCTGCCTCTGCATATGACAGCCAACATAATCAGCGATGGAGTCTACTGGAAGAGGTGCTGTGAGCAACGGTGGGACCTTTGTGATGTCTGGCATTATGGCCACAGCTGGAAACGGATGTTCTTTGAGAGACACATGGAGAACGCTATTGAGCTTTTTATTCCAAATGTCACAGACCCGAAGACGATTCTGCAGATGGTCCCTTTCTGCACAGCCTACATCAAGAGGCTGGAAATCTCCCAGCTGTTGCCGCCTATCACAGAGCCTCACAAGGAGGAAGAGGAGTATGGCTTGGAGTTGGCAAGTGACAGCGCGTATGATGAACCCCCTATGCACCACTTTAACTTTAGCATCCTGCTTGACCAGCTGACCAACCTGGAAGAACTCCATTTGGTGTACAGGGTCAAAAAATGTGGTATGAACTTTGAATGGAAGATGTTTGAGATGACCGACAGAGACTGCGAGACCCTCGCTAAGGCCCTTAAATCCTGTAAAACTTTGAAGGTGAATATTAACTCCTCCTTCAGTGGCTCTGTCTCATCTTGCCTCTTGTAGGTCTGCGCCCCGGTAACATATGGAGTCTTATTGAGTGTGTTGCAATTCAGCTTGTCTGACTAAAAAAAGCAATATTTACAGAAATATCTCTAAAATAGTGAAACAGGAGAATTGTTGTTGACACAACCTTAAATGCGTGCTCTATTTACATCAAAGAAAAGACAGCAGAGCCGCTGGCTGCAACCTAAATAAGTCACTTTTTGATGCAGTAGTTTTGTCACGTGATTTTATTGCTGCATGAAAACCTGGCATATATTTGCCACTGGTTTCTGAGCACAATAAGGAAACTACACACTATTATTGTAGTTGATATTAATGACACAGTTAAATCATCTCCTGCACTAACTGATATTTTTTTCATTTACTCACTTTATTTTACATTATATGAAGCATAATCTGTCAGTTTCCACAACCAGCTATCTTCAGGCCTAAAGCTCATAAATCATCTTATATTTTCTCCTAATGGTTCAGTTCATGTTGATCCTCATTTGACACTGTCTCTACAGATTCTGAGGCTCAGTGAAAGCCACGTTGAGGACGATAAGTGCCGGCATCTGGTGAAATACCTTTTGGACCACCCGTCCCTCAGGGAGCTGGACTTGTCTCACAACCTGATCGGAGACGGAGGAGCCAGAGCTATCGGCAAGCTGCTCACCAGGAGTAAACTGGAGATCCTGAACGTGTGTGATAATAATATTAGAGGCCCAGGTGCGAAAGCTATAGCTCACGCCTTGTCCAAGAGCTCCACTCTGTTGTCCCTCAACCTGCGTCTCAACCGTCTGAGAGATGAGGGAGGCCAGGCCATAGGTAAGGCCTTGCTGAGCAACAACACCCTGCGTCACCTGCACCTGGGCGCCAATGAGCTGACGGGGCCGACGGCCAGGGCTCTGGCTCAAGCGCTATATGAGAACAACACTCTGGAGAGCCTCAGTCTTTCCTGCAACAGCCTGGGTGAGGTAAGTAAGGCAGTCATGATGAATTTGTCTCCTCACATATCCCAGTGCTTATGACACAACACAACACAAATTACTTGCATGATGAAAAATTAAAAATAATATCACTGTTCTTGATGTAAATGTTAAGCTTAGGGCGGAGCTATTGGAGAGGGATTCTGTCCTGGGAGGCCATTGTGTGTCTGAAATTATTACTTGATTAGTCAGATCACAGAAGATGAATCTGCAACAGCTGTAATGATATTTAAATATGTTTTTTTCCAAAGCAAAAAGCCAAAAATCCACTGGTACCCATCTCCACAATGAAAATATTGGCAGTTTTTTTAGGATTTGATAGTAGTAAGCTAGATGTTTTGTGATTTTTAGACATCGGTCACACAAAAGCAGCGATGTCAATATGTATGAAATGTATAAAACTGTTTTCTGAAGCAGGCTGGTGCCTGTACAAACACAGCACAGTGAAGAAAACAGACACAGAAGCTTTGAAGTACAAGGATTTTCAATTATTCATAGATATGTGTGGAAAACATGCAATAATGGAAAGCTGAGTAAGTGTTGTTCCCCCATGAGAGGGAGGTCTGAGTTTCCCCTTCTCATGCTCTCTCCTCTCGGAGGTTTCACTGGATACTGTATCTCTGACTGGAATACGCTGTGGAGGATTAAAAATCACCCACATGGCAGAAATGCAACGTGCAGTACCATCAATATCTCTGACCTTGATCCACTCTCCACAAAAATAGAAATGCCTATTTCAGACATAACAATAAAATACAGCTGACACTCAATAAACAAAGACACAATAAGCAGTTTAGAAAGAAAGCGCCACTCCAGACAGCAGAGGTTGCTTAAGGGGGAATTTACAAGGTTATCAGGACTGTTCTCAGACCTCATGGAGACATCATCCTGTGGTGTGATCAACATAGACACGCATCAGTGCCAAAATGTATTTGTTTTGTTCTCTCTGCCCCCCCCCATGCATGTGTGTGCAGGATGGAGGTAAAGCTCTGGAGGAGGCGATGTCTCACAACACCACCGTAACTGAATGTGACATCCGCCTGACCGAGGTTGATGAGCACAGCGCTTCCTTCATCAACCAGGTGGTTTGGACCAACAAGAGTTTAGAGCAAAAGAAACAAGCTAAAGGGAATAAAACCAAGTAGAAACCAGCAGCTTAACTATTGATCTTTGACCTGTGTATCCATTCAAATACACTGTAAGCCGAAGTTGTGGAAACAGTCATTACACTGTCAGCTGCTCATCACATATTAAGACCTAGACCACTGATTGAGCCAGTTTGCAAAATGAGTAGCATCACAGTAAACTCTGACACATATGTTAGTGAGCATTTCAGTTTATTGAGGAGCTTTTTTTCAATTTTGATACACAGATTTGGTATTCAGTCGTTATGTAACATCAAGGCAACGTTGTGGTGGTGTTGGAATACATACAGTCTTGCGTTGTGTTTATTTTTTTTTTTTTACTAAATCTACTGGATAATAGTGTAACACCATTGCTAGGCAGCAACAACAAAAGTGTAATTAATATCACAATGATTTCCCAATTTTTGATCATTTAAAAATCACTTATTGTTCTGTAGAGCCATAGGAGGAGAAGCAAAGCTATTCTGCAGGATCATGGTGGATTAATTCAGCAAACAATACAAAGACCGATCATTGATTACTGATAGTCTTTAGATCAGTATCTTTCAACAATCATTACACCTTTCCTTAAAAATCAGTGAGCCTCATGTGTGGGTGCATCTATCGTTCGATAAATTTGTATCAAATACAATTTAAAAATGTAAAAGAAAAAGAAATCATTCAAACAGATCAGTTAAAAGCAGCACAAAGATGCTATTGGCTGCGTTGCCTGTAGCATTAAAAGGGATTGCATTGCCATTTGTGACTTAACAAACTCACCCTCTAAACATCTGCACATCAAAAATCTCCCCCGCTCCGGTTTCCTCTCTAAGTGTGCGTTACACATTCACCTAAGCACAAAATCCACGGACAGTCATTCTAACCTCTCCTCTCTATTTTTATTTACAGTACAAAGCCTTTCTATTCTACAGTCTGGAAAATCCACAAAATTATTTAAATATAAAAAAGAGCCCCAGAGCATTCTTGAGTGAAAGAGTACATATCATAACAACCTAAACTACTTAATAAACATGATAAAGGGTTCAGTGCTTTGCATGACAAAAGCTTTTATGCTAACAGTCATCTATGGAGGAAAATGTTGTTATGAAACTTCCAGTCAGATTTATAACCATTTTAAATACCCCCCAACAGTTTTAGTGACTACTGTTACGTAAACATTGCACTGGTAAACACATTTTTCTGTTCTGTATGAATATCACAGTGAAGCCATCCGAAAGGCTTGTTGGCTAATCGTGGATGAGAACATGTGATGACTTCAGTATGAAACATTTGCTCTTCCGCCCACAGGTGGGACAGTAAATAGACACTTCAGTACATTTTAATTGCCCGTGGAGTTTGCATGCTCTTGTTTGGAGCGTCCTCTGGGCTTTTACAATATGAGGACGTGCAGATCCTCTTGATTCTCCTTCTGAACAATGCATGCTGGGATATGAACCAACTCTTCATGATTCAGAATCAGAGTCAAAACAAACAGGCCAAAGAAAATGAACACATTTCAATACATTTCAATTCTTGTCACACTGGTTGAAGAGCAAATGTTGGCTGTGGTCTTGTGGGCCAAAAAAAGGCAGCATATGAACTGTTTGACATTTTAATTAAAAAAGAAAAAAAAAAAGAACCAGTTTTCTTATTTTCTTTCTTGGCCAGAGCTGGAGCTAGCAGCCACTTAGCTTAGCCTTACATTCCCCCTGTTTCCAGTCTTCATGCAAAGCTAAACAAAGCAGCCTCTGACTATGACCGATTCACTTTACATACATCAGAATGGTATTGATCTTCTCGTCTAACCCTCAGCATGAAAGGGAATAAGCTTTGTCCTCAAACTGTCCAATGAATGAATGATCTCTCACATGCTTCTCTGACCTGCCTCTTTAGCTCTCCCTCCTTTTCCTGGGATGAGAACATGAATTATGACAGTTTGGTTATGTGTTTGCAAACCCCTTGACTTAGTTATTACACAGCTGATCCTTGTGAAAATGTTTGAAGAGCAAAGTGAAACCTAAAGCTGATGGAAAAAGGAGTAATGGCCACGTTTTGGGGGATGCTGTTGCAAGCTGATTTCTCGCCCCGAATAGGATCCTGAGTTTTTAGAGGCTTGCATAGATGACCTGTGAGAAGTGGGGACGGTTTATAACAGTTTACAGACTGTTTTCATTTGAAACTCATTTGCTGAATGAAATTGGAGGTTTTGATAGAGTCTGTTTCTTTTGTCATGTCTCAGCCCCTTCAACTATTTTCAGTGCATTCTATAGTATTGCTATAAAGATCGTCCACTACTCCAAATCTACCTCCACACATGGAATGTAATGAGTATGGCTAATTGGTCACAATTTACAGTACAAGCCCATTACTATGAAGGCAAGTTGTAACAGGAAGAAACATAAAATGTCTGACCGCAGGGCAAGAAACACACTGTTCTTAGAAATTCAATGATGCTGATGGCCCTAATGGCAGAAAATGATCTGATCTATGCCAGTTCAACTTTCACTGCAGGTCTCGTGAGATGATGACTGGCTTGTAAATAAATACTTCTGATCCCTCGACTGGCCTCTGTGCTTGTTGTCATCCATTTCAGTAGCACTGCACAAGCGTTTACAAATGTGGAGGAATAATTAAATGGAGAAAATGAAGCACATTTTGAATGATGAAGTGCGTTTCACTGGGCCGATCTTTCAAAACTTCTAGCATGCTTGATTTTTTTTTTTTTTTTTTTTTTTAATGTTTTATCTTGGTTTAAACATTTATTGTTGTGCATGACTTGGCTGTAAAACAAAATTCACCATGACTAAGAAACTGCATGCACTCAGTTGAGAGGAAGTATTTTTTTAGTTCTTTAAAGTAATCCTGTTATATTATTAAATCTGACACTATCAGTAGTGAACTCAGGCCTCTGCCTATTTCTAGCGTCTTTGATGGCCAGCTCTCTGGCTGTCTCTCTGATATGCATCAGCAGCAGCAGCAGCACAGAGCTGGCTGTACACGAGCTGTGTTACATTATGAAGAAAATCTTCTGCAGAACATTTAGGGTCTGATTCTCACAACATTTTGTATCTTAACTACAGTGACAAAACCAGGTAACACAACATGTTTCTGTTATACATTGTAGACCATGTTCGACTGTGAATGTAAATTCCACTTGTTTAAATAGGATGATGATGATGATGATGATTTAAGTTATGGTAGCTTATGCTTCTCAGTTACAGTTGATCGCTAGGCACTTAAATAAAGAGGTAGGCTGAATAAAAAATATTGCCAAATATGAAATTAAAAGGATTGTTGAGATTTTAAACGAGCCGAGGTGACACAGATCTATCAATATTATGGTGAGGTTTATTACTATCTAGGCGACCATTATACAAAATGTACAGTTTACAGTGATTAGGAAACAGTTTGAAGAAGTGTTGTTCATTCAGTTTGATGTTCTCGTGTCCTTTAGCTTTCCTGTGCTTAATTATTCATCAACCGTGTTACTATATTTAGCAAGCTGAGAAGTATAATGTTGTTGCAACTGAGCCGACTTCAGCTAACTGCTTATTTTGGCGTCTGTGTGAGACGCTTATTTTTATGCTACAGAGATGTTTCTTTTGTCAGCGGACTTCCGTTGACTCTGAATGAACAGATTGAAACCCCTCGGTATCAAAAGGTTTTACATGCAGATGCTTGCATGTTATATTTGGGCCCATGTGTATAAGAGCTGTAAGACATGTACTTTATTTCTAGCCAACCAGTTTAGCCTTGTTTATTTTGCTGGAGACTGATATCTTTGTATTTTCCCTTATGATCTGCCCGATTCACACGACTCACATGATGTGTGTCTATCAGCATTTCATTCCTTCCTTCATTCATTCATTAAATCCCTCTCATGTCGTCCTATGCTACCGCTGAGTCAGAACCCATTTCAGGCTCCAAATACTAGCACGTGTTGACTCATGTCCTTGCAAATTGTCTGTGACTAAGATCTACAAATATGGCATTTACAGTAGGCTGTGACTCCTCTTGGTATTCCTTGGTTATCTGACTCTTTATTGACGCTTGTAGGGCTGTATTGCCATACTTTGGTAGTCTGGTCCTTTTAAAGCCGCATTGTGTTTTAAACAACAGTCTCAACAAGACCATTAAAGTCTGTTTTCCCTGATGTATTAAATTTACTGTGAAAACTTCCCCGGACATACTTTGCTTTCTGTGTGAGGCCACAGTAGCTCTAGGAACTTGAACAAAGTCTTGTCTGCGGTAGCTTGTGGTTGTAAAAGGGAGAAGCAGAAATCATTATTCTCCTAACCCAGAGGTTAAGAGGCTCTTTATTCTGTGCCTGTATCATTATAATCTTTGTTCAGACAAGTGTGGCAGCCGTGGGTCATAGCGAGGTCTCTACACAGGAGCCGTTTCTGTGCAGGGAGTGGTGGTCATGGTTGAGGCAGCCTTCGTTTCGATGTACAATGAGCACAGGGAAGTACAGAGCATCCTGATAGGCTGGAGGGTTCTCCTCACTCGTCTGCTGGCCTGACAGACAGCGCGTGCTCTCTGTGGGGCAGGACTGCTCATTCAGGCTCCCGCTACTCCTCCACAGGCAGCTCCGCCTGGAGCCGTACAGGCGGCCGAGTGAGAAGCGGCTGGCACTGAAGGGGATGCGGGGGCTCCCTGTGTTGCAGATGCTGAGGGCGCTGCGAGAGAAGATGGAGGAGCTACTGATGGCACGGTGGCAGCGTTCACAGTTCTGCCTGTAGCTGCCGTAGCCTCCACATACAGAGTAGCTGTTACAGCTCCCTGAGAGCTGGGCCAGGTCCATGAGAACCGCCTCTGAGTAGCTAGGAACCAGCTGCTGGTTGGAGCGGATGTGCCACTCCAGCTCTGTGCTGTCGATTGTGTTGACCCTTGGGATGTGTCGGCAATACGGACGCTCCTCAGATGGCGTTGCTGGCACATAGTCGAAGCCAAACAGCTTCTCTACATGGTAGTGCACGCAAGCAGTGCGGTACTCTGTCAGCACTCGCAGAGGCCAGGAGAGGGTGAAAGCAGCTGCCACCCAAAAAGTGGAGTTAGTTGCGTACCAGGGAAGGTGATTAGGGTCAGAAAAGGCAATCATATACTCTTTAAAGTCTACATTCTTCAGATGCATTCCCTCACGGGCCTCCATGTAGTCATCCAGACCCTCGTTCTCCGTGAAGAACCTGGCCCGCTGGGTTAGATAGGAGTTCTCTGACTCCACACTCGCAAAGCTAAAGCACTTAGTGAACCTCAGCCTGGTGATGGGGAAGCCCTCCAGGCCCAGCAGGTGCTTTGAGATGTCCTTAACCCCACAGTTCCCGTAGTCAAACTCCGCCTCAGCGACATGGGTGTTGACTCGCTCATGGTATACCTGTGTAGTGGTGTATGCATCTCCGTTACGGTAGCGCGTCACCTGCCTTGTCCTCCTGACATAGTGATAGCTGATAGCCTTCCACCAGATGCAGGGCGTCGCCTGCTGCATACGCTGGATGCGCTCCGCCACGGTGTCCACGTCCACCTTGTACTGCAGCTCATTCCTGGTGTAGCAGTGCCAGCACTCCACCAGGTAGACAACGTAGAGCATGACCAGGAAAGCCAGAGGGATGTAGATGTAGCCGTTGGAGCAGGGGCTGTCATGGTACATCATGGATTTTCCCTTGTAAGCGCTGTCGAAGGAGAGGCGTGTGACCTTGGTCACCTGGCACCAGGCCATCACCCCGACGCAGCCATACATCAGCAGGGACAGCAGCAGGCATTTCCAATGGGTTTCCTGACACAAGGATTTAGTCAGGGACTGTTTCTGGGGCCGCTGCTGCAAGATGAGAAAACAACCATAGGTTACTAGAACAAGGATCCTGATGATTTCAATCCACATTTTGAACATAACACTGTAATTCAGTCAGTGAAGTTAAGTTTGACCTAAAAACCTGTTTTGTATAAAGTTAGAGTTAAAAAGCAGCAGCTCGCTCATATAAAATATTAAAGTAAATTTTCTGCTTTGTAAGTGCTTTTGCATAGTTTATGCATGAGCTGTGAGCCGATTGCTCAAGTCTTCGTCTCTGCTTGTTATGATCAAAAGATTCACCCACATTTGGAATCGAATTCAAGAATAATCTGATATGTGCAAAAGTCCAATGTTGAGCATATAGATTGTTGTCAGTAAACAGGCCTGTGAGCTTCTGTTTGACTGGTGTGTGTGGGTGTGCACATGGCAGTGCTATCTGTGTTTATATAAATATGATATCGGAGCATTAAAGAAATGAGTAAGAGTGTGGAAATAATCTGAGGGGTAGACCCAACGTTTAATGTCAAGCCAGCCAGAAAACAGCAGTTGTTTGACTCTGGCAGCAAAATGCTGGTGCCATGTTTTATCACCTCGGGCACAGCAAGCCCTACTGCCTGCAATCAGGAGCTAGTCACGCCTTTTGGGAACACTGCTACACAAACCTGGCACAGATTCAACCCCCCCCCCCCCCCCCCCCCGAGAGATGGATTATAACAAAATTCATTCAAAAAAATTTACATAATACATCACACTGAGCCAGAGGCTGCTGTGTGTAGCTGTGAAACACTTATGATTGCACTGTAGCTACATGGATTCAATAAAAAAAAACAAAGGTTATCTTCCTGTCTATCACACAGGACAGCCCATAGGTCAGCCCCTACATATGAGTGACCACAACAGTCACACGACCAGCATCACTGCATTGATGTATTGAACTCAACATGTCAGCTCTGTGGCTTTACTAGTGACAGACGAGCGTGAATAATAGATGTTCCTCCTCCATAATTATCCTCCACCACCTTAGTCACGTGGTCCTGCGAGTCCCTTACCAACCCAAGGCTACACCCCTCGGTGCGAAAGGGATTAACACCGAAATTCCCCGTTGAGATGAACCTGCTGCAGGAGGAGTATTTACTCGCTCGCATCCTGGGCACGCTTGACAACTATAATCAATACGACATGACATACTTTGTGGCTCGTGTTACATTTTACAGCCTCTGTTTAAGCAGCAGGAATAATGATGAGCGGTAGTGAAGCAGGAAATGTTCTGCACGGGAAACACTCAAATCAAAAACATGCCTTCATTTGTGTGCGTTATTGTTATTAAAAATGTGCATTTAAATGAAAGCAAATATAACCTTGAAGCAACAGAGGTGTGTAGCAGCTAATAATATCATTAATATTAGTTTATTGCAACATGTGACATTTCATTTGAAAAGGCAGCTCTTGTGATCATAACAGAGATATTCATTAGGCCTGTGCACAGCAGAAACGTGACTCATAACATGAACACTAGTGGTGTTGACACCTTTAACACATTAGACAAAGAAATTCCTCTGGCCTGTCTGGTTAGCAAGACGGACATCTTATTATGCATGATGGGGTTATAGATAGTGCTGCAGATCTGTCATTCAGGATTGCAGACAAATTAATCTTTGTGATGTCACTCGTTCACATTATTATGAGTTTACTCCATCACTACAACCACTTGCAGGAAAGGAGTGCAAACATGAACCCAAACATGAATATAGCAAAGCAGAAAATGTTTTTGCAACAATGTGATTTTATTAAATGTTCTTTCCTCCTCGATGTAAAATCTGCTTTCTGATATGGAGCAGTTCTGATTATACAAATATGGCATAAAAAGCCTCTGAAGTTCAGTCAGCTGCAGGCTGTAGTATTATTTTTGGTTGCAGTTGTGCTGTGTGCAGCCCTACGTCTCTGTCCTTTTGCTCTCAAATACAAAGTATTTGCATTAGGGCTTGAAAAAGGAACAATAATCAGATCATAAAACCTGCAACATATGAGCACTCCCAAGTGTAAATATTTCTGAACCCTGAAGAGTTTAGAAACGTCACAGTTTATGGGACCACTGTGGTGCCTTTAAGTAAGTGCCTCTCACACTCATGGACACTTTCTCTTGACATAATAAGAACAGCTAGGTTACATAAATACCCTCTTGTGTAACGGACATTGTAACTTGTCCAACATGTGTGCTCGTAGGGAAAGTCTGCACAGGGACAGGAGAGTAAAGACTAATGATTAATCAAGAGGATTACATTTGTTACTCTAGCTACTCTAGTGTCTGTTTTCATGGTTTCTCTCATGGTAACAGACCCACACAGATTCAGTACCTGTGAGGAGTTCAGCTGTGGGGAAACATCTGAACGCAACAGCCCATCCTCACACTCGCTGGTAGAAACAGTCATGTTGATAAAAGAGTGTTTCACTATCCTGACGACCTCCTTGGAGCTTTTCCAGGACCCACAGGAGGTCCCTGAACCCCATTTTGGAAACTACTTGTCTGGGGGGTAGGGGTGGGGGGGCAAACAACAGGACATCCATGCATGTGCACGCACAGGTTCACATGTCTGAGTATAAACTAGCTCCAGTTAAACCATACAGTGCAGAATGGGATTATATAGATTATTGGGAATCCCTGTTATCAATGATATAGCTACCTTACCTTAATTAGGGGCTGTATTTGTCCCACATGCATTGAGGTGAGAAAACTGGCCTGCACGCTGCACGCCGTGTTTCCTTACCTCCTCTCGGGGGCTGTCAGACTCCTCCTCGGGGACGGTGGTGGTGGTGGTGGTGCTGCTTTCACTGGCCGTTGCAGCCGATGCTGGGGACATGATGATGAAGACGGTGCATGGATCTCCTGTTGGGATGGGGGTGGGGGGCGGAGGGGGTTTCCAAATCACAATGAGGCACTAGCACCCCATTTGCGCATCAGCCAAAGGAAACCGGTTCACTCGGAGCCCACAAATGGAGACGCTCAAAAGACGCACGTACCATCCCAGCGTCTTCCAGGTGGGCAGACGTCGCTGGGTCTCGCCTACGGGAAGCCGCTCATTGTGCCTCGCAAGACCCGCAGAATGAGAATAGACTGAGGAGACTCCTCCCGAGATGCGATGCCTAGATGCTGATGATGAAGGCTGCTGCTGCAAGGGATGCAATGTTAGGAAATGGCAAAGTCGGGCAGACAGCTCCTCTCCCTGTAGGCAGTGCCCATGGCAGCGAGCGAAGCTGTGAAGCAGGACAAAGACAACAGGCAGCGGCACGTGTGAGCAGCCACCCCGACACAACAATGTAAATATCACTCACACACACGCACACACACACACACACATCCCAGTCCAAGTAAAACACAACAGCACACAGAGGCGGTGCTGCACACAGGAACCCACCCCCTGCATCCCATTAGCTGCATGACCTTGTCTCTATGCACCAAGAGATCATTATATTCTTAAAGAAGCTGTGAGAAAGTATTAGTATAATCAATAGTGGTGGTTAATGAAAACCGTTCAGGTAACCATCACCTTTGTTGACATTTTTTTAAATAGATACACACCATGAAGTGTCCTCAGTGAACTCACCACAGACACTAAACATGGAAAAACAATGTAACGCAGTAATGACTTTGTGGTTTTAATGGTGCTCATATTCTGGAGGAGACATTTATGAGGATGTAGTTTATGTATTATTTAGTATGACATTATGACAAAACATAAAAAACAACAACTAAGGGCCTATGGGATATTATATAAGTGGCTGATGAGATTAAGGTTGATGTTTTTCTTTCAGTAAGATATTTTATAGGCCACTTCAGGTTAGTGAGATCATAAACACACTTCTGTTTTGTTATGAACATATTTTTTATGCAATTATCATCTTACCCAACAGCAGAGTTAAGATATTTATAAGAAGTTTATAAATGCATTGACTTTGGCAGCAAACACCTACCTTAAAGGTAGAGTCTGTGGGATTGTCCTATAAAACAAATCATAGACTTATACAAAAGAAATCCTGCTTAATCATCATCTATGGGCCAATACTCGTGTGGTGGTGACTGTGTCTGCAGAGCCTTCACCCTGCCTGTATTTTGATGCTTTGGTGTAGTCAGGACACTTATGGGCAGGGAGTCGGAGGTGGGGGGGTGGAGGGGGGTGGGGGGGGCTGTGCCAGGAGAAATGGTGGATACACACCAGAAAGAAAAGGAAATGCAGTCCAAGCCCATACCTGGCCGTGCCAGGCAATGGGAGACTTGAAGATTACGCCACGACAAGTAGGAGGGCGCCCATGGTGAGCACACAAGCCTTGCGGGCCCAGGTGGCAGCTAGCACCTTTACCAGCTAGCCTCAAGGTGGTGGGCTCATGGGGAGAGCTTCACTGGTAAGTCTGTATCTGCCATTTCTCCTGGCTTGATAGCGTCCAGTTGCTATCTTGGTGGTAGTAGCACATATTCAAACGAGAACATTGAAGGCCGAAGTGGGGAAGGGTTCAGTACAGCAGTAGACCATGGGTCAGTCAGGGGGCGTGTGGAGTTGAGCCCAAGAGGCGGGGTCCAAATTGAGTGTTGTATTTACAAACTGCAACAAACAAACCTACAGACTCTACCTTTAAACTCTAAGTTCAACTTATCTGGGTCAAATTTTGCACATCATAGAAATACTTAACAAGACGAGACACATAATGAAACATTGCAAATTGGAAATCAATGAATCAGTCACACAAAGGATCTGACTTTCCGAGATAAAAGGCTGCAGGGAAGTGAAATATGATCCAATTTCTTGCTTATCTGCCTGATATGATCCTTATATGGCCAGAGGGACAAGTGGAAACAATTGGCACAGCTTTAAAGAGTTTGCTATGAAAAGGTCAAAGGTGATGTAGCCATAACATTTTATAAAATACTAGAAATAACACATGATAATAGGATTAAGGGTGTATAAAAGAATATTTTACATTCTTCCAATTCTTTCCTCTGTAAACAAACTCTGTTTAAACAAGGACCATTTACCGTACTGTTCTGGCTCACAGTCCTTTGTTTATCATAGCCCACAGTATGGACATTGGAACGGACTACTGGCACAAAATGGAATAAGTAAACATAACAGTAAAATGACATCAAAACAGATGGCAGCTCTTGGCAGCGGTGAGGGTCTCTGTCAGTCTGACAGTCACTATTGTTTGGCTGTATTTATGATGAATCTGGTTCTCTGAGCGCAGAGAGCGGTTGCTGTGTGAGTGAGCCCTCTAAAGGCTAAACCACAACAAGCATCCTCCAAAATAGAACAGGGAAATAAGAAGTGATAGCAGCTGGGTAACTCCTGAATTTCTGAGAGGTCAGCGTTAAAGTGCTTTATAAAGGCCTTGGTTGGAGACAGAAAATCCTAAACAACTATGGGTATTTTATCCCTTATCGACTGATATAAATAAAGTTATTGCTTCAAAATGTCAATGGAAAGACACTGGAGCTGCCACAACAGTATGTAAAACAACTACTGCGAAGTGCAGATTAAAATGGTGCACTCACTTACACGTGAGTGTAAGTGAGCTCACACTTCAGCACCAGTGATTATTCAGTGCCACAATCAAAATTTGATTAGTCAGATATGTGTGAATCAGGTTTTGTAGCTTCTCACACAAAAGCCAAAAATCCCATGAATAATTATTTGTCTGAGGTTCCTTCCTGCTCCCATGAGGAGACAGACTTCCTGTTGTGACTTTAGAAATAAAACTCATGTCTGTTGACTGCGTGTTAATGAGGAGTAAAGTGTAGCAAAAGGGACATTCAAGAGAGCTTTTGTGATATTTTGGTCAACAAAAGTTACAAAACAAGGGCTTGAACATGGCTGCCATGACACTTGACTTATTTGTTGAAAGTAAGGCCCAGTCCCATTTCTCCTCCCTTACTACTAGCACTTGGTTTCAAATCTCCAGAGGAAGACTCCTCTTGACGATGAAGTGAGAAGTATTAGAAGTAGACATCTTACCCTACAAAATGTGACGCCACTTTGGTCTCAACTTCTGCCTTGGTAAATCCCTGAATGCTAAAAATATGATTAAGACTATAGGTCGACCATGCATGGCTGCACAGAGACTCAGCACTTTACTTATGCAGCATGTGCATCAAAATGTCCTGATCTTTATAAAAAAAAAAAATATGATTCAATCATTCATGCATTCATTGATGTGAAAGAGTTGCACCTGACTTTCAGTGCACTTCTGCATATTAGCGCTCTACAAATCGTGTATTTTTTATACATTTGCTGAACAGTAGGCCTTGAGTTGATACATATTTATTGATGTTAGGATAATGTTGCATGGAAACGGACAGAGAGACTCGCCAAGACTATGAATAAAACTTTAACAAACGTTAATAAGGACGTGATGTTACACTGTTCAAGTAGTGCTCAGATTTTAGAAGCGCTGAGGTCTTGAGGTCTTGAGGTCTCAGGGGGATCATTTCAGGACGCTGTTCAGATCTAATGCTTTCATAAACCCTTGAACAACTGTCTATTACAGTAAAAAATGAAGTTCAGAAAAAAAGGAGAATTGCAAACCAGAAGACTGCAACGACAGTCACACCGAAACTGTAAGTTAAGCATATCTCTATTTCTTTTCATTTTATGTTGTCCACCTTTGATTGAGTATAATGAATATAATTCTGGTTTGCAGTTATTGTTCTTGTATAGTTTGTGATCCCAGTTTTGTTTGCATTTTCATTAACACATAAAATGAACAAGTTTCTTTGTATGTTTTATTGAGAATGCATAAAACTCTGCCTTGCTTCTTTTTTTAAAGCAGGAGGATACGCATTGGGCCGGTTATACACAACGATGCATGTTGGTGAGCAACACTAACTGTAAGTATTATGGCATGTCATTATGTCACAAAAAATGTTAGCCAACATAGCTTGTTAAAGCTAGCCTTTACTATGATCTTACAGTGTCACGTTTAAAAGAAACTTTCTTGGAAGAAGAAAGTGAAACTCAAGGTCGGTGACATAAAATATAACTAGTCCATTTACAAGAAAACTGAACTTGGTACTAGTACTATACCTGTATATATGGGGTAGAGCTTGTCAGTCTTGTATGTCAATGTAAAGTAAAGCCACCAAAGTTGTTGTAGGTCCTGCTCATTGATTCTCACTCTATCCAGAAATGAATGGAAGTCAATGACTCTCATAGATGTAATAGGTAAAACAGATTATAAGTTATTTTTAGAAACTGAGCTATGGCGCAAAAAAAATGGTATGGATAAGTTAGTATTAGTATTAGTATGTATCACTTTTATTTTGAAAATGCCACCACTTCCGCTTTTAACCAGTTGCCAACCTTCGTGCATGTGCGCGCGTTTATGTGTGTGTGTGTGTGTGTGTGTGTGTGTGTGTTCGTTCACGCGCACTGGGGATTCCCCCGCTTGACAAAAACAGCTTACCCTTTCAGATGTCAGCTCTTCCCCTTATTACCTTTCATTGCTCATATGCTCTCCGCCTGGAGCTCACGCTGTTACCGGATATTTAGACGACGAGCAGCCGTTACGACTCTTTTTTGGGGGGTGGGCTCGTTTTAAACCTACTTCGACGCGTTTGTGATGACCGTGCCATGTTTGAAACTTTTTAGTGTATAAAAGTTTTTTTTTTGTTTTGTTTTCTTTAATTGAAGCTGGAGGTCTGTTGAATGGTTCTGTATTATCGGTTAGTGGAATGAAACGCTCTCTGGTTTCACAAAGGAGCGGTGGTTTCCTCGGGTGTCAGCAGGCTGTCCGGTCACATCACCGAGCACCGAGCGGCGACAGCAACAACCGCGAGTAGCCTCTAAAAGTCCTCTGGGAAGGAGGGAGGGGGAAACCCAGCGAGGCCACCACCACCACCACCACCACCCGCACCACCAGCAGCAGCTCCAGCTCCATCTCCGGCTCCACCATGTCGTCGGACGACTGCAGCAAACCCGAGCTGCTGGACTTCGGCGCGGAGAACCGAACAGACTCCGGCATCGACTCGTACCGCTCCATACTGAAGTCGGAGGAGCACCCCCGGGATTCCGGCGCGGACCTCAGCGGGCCGAGGGAGAAGTTCTCCACCGGGGAGGAGCGCCTGGACTCAGCCTACGGCTCCTCGTCCATCACGGGGGAGAGTCTGACAGAGTCAGTGGAGAGCTGCACGCTTTCCAGCAACCAGGAGGAGCAAACAGACAACTCTGAACTCTCTGAACAGGAGGAGAACTTGCTCACCACTATTACTGAAGAGGGAGACACGTAGGTTTTTATTTACTGTCCTCATTTCTCATTAACAAACCATGTCTTTGCTGCACATTGGTGGATGCATTTACCCATTTCTCTTAAGAAAATAAGGTTAAATACAGTTTTCAACTTACCACGTGTTTTTTTTTTTTTTTTTTTTTTAATTAGCCCCGTAGAAATAATATTCAGCATGTCCACCCTCTTCTATATTAACTGCAGTCTGTCAGCACCCAGGTGGTGATGTTGAGTTTTACATCAGCAGCCCTGCTGGTTTGAGCTGCAACTAGTGATTAATCACTGTTAAATCTGATGATCCTTTCAATAGATGAAAAGTAAGAGTGAGGAAAAAATATCAGTCACAAGGTCTCAAAGTTCAAGGCCACATCATTAAATGTAAAAGTTTGGCCTGAAATCCAAAGATATTCAAAAAGCAGCGTTGTTTTATGTTTTGGAGGCTGGAACAGAGGGTGGCTCTCAGTGATGAGGGGATTATCGAATTATCAAGTCGTTCTGATTGATTATCTGTAGATAATCCTTTTTTTTTATATTCCACTGAGGATGATGAACTTAAAACCACTCACTGGTGGCAGATGGTATAGGTCACGCTGAATTAAAAGCGCTGATTTCCCCCCCCCCATGATTCTGGGTTTTGAAGGGGGATTTCATGACTGTGATACTGCAGCCTCCAATTTAATGAACTTTGGTCCGTGTCATGAATGTGGATGGACTCCTGTAAGGCGTCTCTCAGCCAGAAAAACAGAAGTGAAACAGATAGGCCTGGACTTCCCCATGCAGCACAGACAAAGCACATGCTATGAGGCGGCAGTGTGGCCTGCTGCTTTTTGATCCAAGAGACTTGTTGATCAGGATAGCATGGTATCTTTTTAGTGCAGGATCCCACAGTTCACACACTGCTGCCGCTGCTGCCTGTGCTATTTTTACATTTTTCAAACCAAAACCAGACATCTGAGTAAAACCTGGTTGGTTACCTGCCAGCAGGTTTTTTTCTTTTCTTCTCTTTTCGTCTCTTGTGCTTCTGTTCATTTCTCACTTTGAGTCAAGGAAACTGCACACAACCCAAACACCCCATCCTCCACACACAGCTCCATCAGCCCATGCAAAACTTCATCTGTGACCCACTCATCTCATCTATTGTTGCCATGTCATCAGTCTGTGGAGGCTTTTGTTAATGACTCCTGCTGTACACGAGTGAGTGGCTCATGCAGTCACCACCGTGCAGAAATGTTGTTGTGTCTCTGACCTCTTTTCGTTTCCGCTTGCTGATTTTTGGGGACACATGGTTTCATTCTCACGCCCTAACTATAGACACCTGAGAACACACCTGAAACACACCGCTCCGCTCTGCTTAGACTGAGAGAGAATCATGAGAAACATGACTTTTCCCCCATGGGATTTTTTTTTTAGCTCTTATTCATTCAAGCCTTACTCAAACCAGGAAGTCCCATTCACACTAACGTGTTTGTTCACTGTTTTGATTAAGTACTAACTGCAGATCCATTAGCCTGCAGACACTATAAATAGATTTGGCAGCTTATCATGATACTCTACTGTGGGATGCATTATCCAAGCAAATATTGGTATCATTTATTGATGGATTTTTTTCCACTTACAATAGATATGTTAGTGAGAGCTCTGTTTCTATTGGCTCTATTTAGAGCCATAATTTTACAATATAGTGAAAAAGGGCCAATACACTTTCCCAGAGCACATAATAACATATTCAGACTCTTTGTTGTTGTCTGAAAAACCACAGACATGCAGTTTATTGTGATTTTACAGAAAAAACAGCAAAATCTCATCGACTTGAACCGACTAATATTTCATGTTTTTGCCTGGAAAATCTCAAATAGTTCTGTTGCTTCATATTATGTTTTGTAATGCACTGCCCTGCTGCTGCTGCTGCTGCTGCTGCTGCTGCTGCTGCTGCTCTTATGACCAGTTCTCCATTTTATCTTTTTACAAAACACCATGCTATGCCAGACAAATGTTGCCCAACCGCCTACATAGAAAAAGTAATTTTGCTTATTTACTTGCACCAATTTGCAAGAAAATTATAGTCACCTTTATCTTGTTGCTAATGTTTGCAACACAGGAGGAATGAGTCATGTTGCAAGTTGTCTCATGCCAACCCTACCGGTACAAACTCCAGCAAAATATGAGCCATTTTGATTTGACAGTTTACTGTGCTGTTTATTGTAATGTCCATAGTGTTTGCACCTATATTTTTTTCTGGATGTGAAAATTTGCAAAGAGCATATCAGTAACATGAGATATATAGGTGTAATTGATGAACCAGTTAAAAAAGGACCAGTTATATGTCATATTGTAATATTGTAATATTCCTGTAGATCCTGATGGAAAATGACATAATGACAGTATTTAAACTTTTGAACCAAACCCAGCTTAACGTTGTCTCGCACAAATGACACTACCATGTACAGCAATTAACAGGAAATGTGAAACTGTCCTCGTTCAAAGCAGAAAGCTGAATGAAAGGTCTGCAGTGAAATTTAGTTTAAACTTTTGATCCCACATGTCTGTCTCTGTCAGACTGTGGTGCCAAACCTTTGGTGAAATGACATTTACTTGAAAGAAGATGAACATCACCTCTGATCTTTAAGAGATGACAGTAATGTGCATTTGACGTACTGTTTTTGTGTCGGTGTTTCATTCACAGCCGGACAATTCACACTCATAACTTTGAGTCTGCATTTTTTTTTAAAGCGCCCACTTTGATTTGAATCCTCCTGCAGTCTTTTACAGTAGAGACCCTCTCTGTGTCGTTCAGGGTTGGTCTAAATTAAGCACAAGTGCTCGGTTCCATTTCCTGCTTTTTAGCACACATTTGATTGCAACAACTTCCCACTCAGGTTTTGAGGTTAGTGTGTGTTTGTTTTGTTTCATCATTTGCTTTAAATGTTTTCACTAGAGTCTACAAAGATGTACCTACTGATTTGTGCTTCAACCCCAAAAGCTCTTAGTGCTATCGTTTTTTTTTTTTTTTTTTTTTAAAGAAAATCCACATTGATCAATATCCCAACCACTCAGTCTTGCCACCCACTGAGTGTTACATTTCAAAGCAGTCGCTAGAAATGAATACTAAGGAAAATTGTGCAACGTTTTCTGTCATGTTGAAATACATTTTTTTTCTCCACAGCTCAATTGTACAGGCTTTCTTTTAATCAATTGCTCAATGGAAGTAAAAGCATTTCTGCAACCATAATGATTTTTCTTATTTTCATTTTTGCTTTTTGCTTGTAGATTCCTGCACTTAGCAATCATCCATGAAGACGATGACATCACTCAGCACTTGATAGAGCTATTCCCCAAAGGAGTCCTGGACATCCAAAACAATTTATACCAGGTAAAAATTCTACGCAAACGTTTCCACTACACGAGGACGCTGCAGCTTCAACTGGAATTTTTCAATCCACAACGACTTCCTCATTATCAGTATCTTGATTGTGGAAACTGTGGCATTATTTATATCACTGTACTTCCAGAGAACGGTTGTTCCTCTTTATTTGCAGCCCGTCCTCTCTCTCTCTCTCTCTCTCTCTCTCTCTCTCTCTGTCTCTCTCTCTCTCTGTCTCTCTCTCTCTCTCTCAGGGACGTCACTGTGGGTGGTTCCAGTGTTAGCTCATAAGGGACTTAGAGTGGAAACTCCCCTCCTCTACCTCCTGTAGAAATAGAACCACAGGGAGCTGAGGAGTGTATCCTTGTGTGGATGTGGGTGGAGGAATTGTTCCAGTTATTCAAGATGTCAGACCAGAGTGCTGCTCGTGTAGAAAACCAAAGTGAAGTCAGAGCGAGCTGTCATACGTTGTCATACAGAAACATCTTGAAGTTGAGAGTCAGCACTTCACATGGTGACTCAGTTAGCCCTGCGCTCTTTCACAGTCCACTCTGGTTGCCTAATTTCCTCTCAGTAGTCATTCTAAGACCTCGTCTCTGGAGACATTGCCAAGAACAGTTCTTGTTTACCCCGTAAGGTTCAAAAAGAAACCTCAGACATTTGCAGACTGATTCAAAACAAGCACCCATTGATGATGCATCTTTGCACCCGTGTTTGCATCTTGCACCACAAGTGCAGTGCAACAATAAGATAAGTTTGTTACGGACTTTGTTAGGTGTATCTGACAGCTGAATGCAACAGGTACAGGCTTGTATATGTGGGAGTTGCTCTAAGATGTTCCGAGAAATACAGGAAGTAGCAGAGATGAAGGACAAAACATACCAATCAGTCTTTTCTGTTATTGTATCATCGTATATGTGCAAAAGGTCTTTAAGTTGTTTTTGGCTTGGGGTTGGGGTTAGTCTCTTCAGTCTACATGATAGAAATCAGAACAACAATCATCAAATCTCCATGTTTCCTGAATGATAAAATTGCAGATAAATAGTATTAAATATAACCCAAAACACACAGTTCTGTTTGCATGACACAATTTTCTTATTTCTGTGGTCCTCAGAGCCCTTTGCACCTGGCCACCTATCTGAACCTGACAAATGTGGTAAGGAGCCTGGTGGAGAAAGGGGCAAGCCTGGAGCTGCAGGACCAGGATGGGAACACAGCGCTGCACGTGGCCTGTCAGCACGGACAGACAGAGTGTGTCAAGGAGATGACCAAAGACATGTCCCAGAGCAAGCTGGAGCCAGTCCTCGAGACCCAGAACTGGAGAGGTGAGGAAACCTCTCTGCTGCAGGGCTCAGCCACAGCCAGCAACTTGTTGTTATGAAGTGTGAATATTTGTCAGAGTCCTGCTAACGCTGAACTTCCCAGATTATGCAAGTCAGATTTTTTTTACACTGTCCAAATATAACAAGTTCTTTTTATGCCAAGACTCATCTTTAATGTTGCACAAAGTGATCAGCTTGACATTGCTCAACCAATACAGCACTAAAGGAAAAGGAAAGGAAAAATTTATCTTGCTTCATTTTGGAAAAGAAGAAATAGAAGTAACCATGGCAACAGATATAGAAAAACATCCGTATGATTAACAGCGATGTAAAGAATTACTCCCCCGGCGTCAGTCTGTGATTTGAAAAAACATGACTTTTACAATGCATCTCTTATTCACGTCTGACCTGAAATGAACCCCATGTTTCAAACAGCATGTGTTACTTGCAGGTCTTACTTGTCTCCATTTGGCTGCTCTGAACAGACAACATCAGATCATGAAGCTCCTGATGAAAAAGGGAGCAAACCTGAATATCCAGGTTAGTCTGTCAACACCTCCTTATTTCACTGCATCATATGGATTATATTTTTAATAACAGGTGTAAAACAACCTTTTAAATAAGTTTCAATTTATCACAAGAGGGAAGCAGCATATCAGAGGAAAGTGTAGTGATTGTCTGCGTAGGGTTGCCCCTGCAGCGTACTTCGTTTCACCCAGTAATGTGTCCAGTATTTATAATCGCACTTATCCCTTACAGACTCTGTTTACTGCTCCTGCTCTGATGTTGTGTTCATGTCTAAAAATCTGCTGCACCTGTGCAACGCTGATAGTGATATAAGCTGAGCTCAGTGTGTCCTGCAGGATTCAGGGAGACATAATTAGATATGAGATATGATAACGCGGGACGGGCCAGACCCTCTTAACTTTCTATTGAAGGAAGGGAACATGGTCCCAAAACTAGCCCAGACATTCCTCTCAGTTTAACTCATCGGCCTCAAATACCACTCTGCCTGACATGCAGTGAATCGAATTGTTGTTATTATTTCCTTTATTTAGAATATTATTATTATTGTGAGGCTCTCTGCACATTTTCTTCAATGTTTGCAGAATGCTAAGTTGTAAAAGTATAGTGTGCAAGAAAAATATCAAATTATTAAAAAAATAAATCAACCTACATTATATTTTTGTCCCATTTCTGCAGCTCTGTCTTTATTTAGAGTCGTTCTCATTGTTTTTTTTTTCCATGTACAACCCTCTTAGGAAGGAACCAGCGGGAAAACAGCTCTTCACCTCGCTGTCGAGCTCCATGACATCACATCGGTGAGTCTGCTGATCAGCAGAGGGGCCAATGTGGATGCCGCCATGTTCAACGGCTGCACGCCCCTGCATCTCGCAGTGGGGAGGCAGGATGCCGACATCGCCAACCTCCTCTGCCAGTCTGGTGCCGACACAATGCTGCGGAACATGGAGGACGAGACGGCACTGGATCTGGCAGATGGCAATGATGATGTAAGTTACTGTTGTTTATATTAATATAAGTGAAGACTCAATAGTGTGTCACACAAATGAGGACAATGAGATATATATATATATATATATATATATATATATATATATATATGTTCTTCTGCAGTAAAAAATCACTACAGCAACAATTGTATATTAATCTGCATATAAAATTAATTCTCAACAAATTTAACATTTACATCTGTCTGTCTAAACTTTGCTAAAAAAAAAAAGTATGCTGTGTCTTAAAAAAAGAAAGAAAAAAGTGTATATTTGTAAGTAATTATAAAGATTTATGGATTCAGTTGAAAAATAATGGCTTGAGGTTGAGTGCCACAGAGTGTCATTTATTATGTGTTGCTTTTCCTTTCATTTTGCAAGGACAGCAATTGCCCATTAGAGAAGGCATTAATTAAAGTTTGACCTTTTGTTCCCCCTTTTGTTTCAGATTCTGGCTCTATTTCCTTTTGACGATATCCAGATCTCTGGGAGGTCTGTGGTCGGTGTGAAGTTCTGAGCTGAATCGTAGGCTGAACAAGGTTATTGAAATTGTCTGGAGCTTCACCGCGGCTGGAATTGATTTGAAATAGCTGTATTTGCGCTGAAGTTTTCATTGAATAGTGCCTGTATTTGTAGTGCACTCTGATTTGATCTATATTTATCTATTGTGTAGACAAATATGCGCACCATATAAATCCTACTTCCATCTGACAAAGAGTGATTCTGCTTAAAACTGAACACTGACGAGATAAATCACTGTCTCTGAGTCATAAGTTCACCTGTTTTGCTCCTTTTCATAAGCCTCTGGAGGGGTGTAAACACCTCGCTGTGAGCACCAAATGTTTTATCAGCATGTTCAGTGTCCATAAAGGAAAAAAATTCTACCTCTTCGTCAATATTAATCTAGTTTTACCAACTAGAGAAGGAACATGCAAATTGCTTTGTTTCAAAGTTTCTCAAACTTTATTAGGACTATGGGTATGATGTGTATGATGTGTTTCTGTGCTTTTAAAGGAGCCTTTTTCTGAGGAATACAGTCACAGGCAGGAAAATCGAAAAGCAAACGCTATCAGGAAGACACCTGCCGTCCAGAGAAGACTAACTAATTACACCCTTGCTTTTTCCTTAGAAAACTCTTAACCCAACCTTATAATCTGCAACAAAACACAAGAATGCAGCTTCATCTTTGATCTTTTAGGATCTTTTGTGAAACAGGTTTCTCTATTTATCTCATTGTAGCCCTCATCTGCAGAAATCTGGTCCTTGGTGTGTAATTACATTGCTTATCTAGTTAACATAAGCATTTCTTTTTTTTGTAATAAAATGCACAAAAAATACATAAAACTGTATATTGTGTATCTTTCCTGGTAAACAGGAGCCATTTACAGGAATCAGAGTTGTGTATGATATCTGAACACATCCAGACTGAAGATAACAACATAACTTGGTCTGCATCGACATTGTTACTGTGAATTGTGTGACTAGTGGCCAGAATCCAGAGCGAAATGCAAATGCTGATCAAAAAGTGAGCAAACCTCACAACAAAGCTCTCTCATGAAAACAGCCCACTTGTTTTCTTTGCTTCCTGTCAGCTGCTTTTTTTTTTTTTTTTTTTAAAAGATGTATCTTTTGTTTTTTTTGTTAGTGGCTTCCTCCTGATGGCCCAACTAATACAATGACTGCAGAGTGACTGGAAATTCCACTCAGCTCTATCTCTTTTGATAAACAAACCCCCACCCCACCCCACCTCACTTCTTGTTCATATAGGGATATCGGCCAGAATATTAGCTTCAGAAGAGCTTTTTCCTGGTCATGCAAATAGCAATGTAAGGGTGTGACAGTGTGGTGTTTGAATCACTGTGGTAGCAGCAAGTAAACAAAGACTCTGGTGGAACAGGGCTGTGAAACTATACCTACTTCCCCCCTGTGCCTCCGATCTGGGAAATCCTAATGCTATTTGTATTATAGTTACTATAGGTCAAGCTTGGGTTAGGTTTTTCCATAGGAATATAAGGAGTTAGATAAGCAAGTTTCAACCACCATTAAGGATGTGTGGCAATATGTTCTTCTCTGATTCCCGTTTTAATAACACAACACAATTAATACTGCCATTTAAGCCTTAATTTCTGTTCAGATGTATCTTTTTCATTGTTCCAAACTGAAAACCTTCAAACATCTAGTCAGTCTTTTGCTTTTACACCGAGGCCATGCAGAGTCCAGTGTTGCCGGTAGAACTGCTGGAAATTACATCATTTGTACAAGAATGTCAAAGTTTCCACTCTGACAGGGAAGTACCATGGAGGAATAGGGGCAGTAAAAGCGTGCCAACAAATAATGGCAAAAATAAATTAAAATGAAATTCATATAATATCATATACTGTAGGAAGTGCTGTGTTCATCCTATGAAATATATGGCTGTAATTTATGTAGGTGTATTTGTCACACATACATAAGAATGTTCGGTCAATAATTAACCCATTGTCTTTTATACAGTATAACAAAGACAAACCACAGACTATTAAGTTTAGCATTCATAGAGAACTTACACAGGGCATTTACTTAAATTAAAGTAGAAATGCTACAATAAAAAGAGTTAAATAAAATTCAGAGTACTAGTATTGTCAAAACAACTCATTATACAAAGTGGTGCATCAACATTTTTTTCATCAGTAAAATGCATTAGGTAGAAAATCTTCAGTTTATCATTTTAAAAACGTATAAGGACTAAAAAAAAAAGGTGGATTGTTCTGTAGTAAATGAAACAGCCCAAAATAGTTAAAAGACTGGATGGAGTGACCTTAATGCACCGTAATACTCAGAATAATCCAGTATTATAAACTGTTTTGTTTGTTTGTTGTTTGTTTAGTAGATTCTGCTGGTGATACTGTTTTGTCGCCAGGCTCAGCTGCTGCTGCTGCTGCTGCTGCTGCTTACTCCTCCCCGCCGACATGGGGCAGTGCCGTTGGCGGGGCGCTGTCTCTGGCATCCTCTGCTGTTGAGCAAAGAAGAGGGGCCTTTCCTGCTCAAGTGAACACATCGGAAGATAAGTTGAAGACACACCACAGCTAAATGTGGACAGTCCAAAAGAAGACCAGCTCCATTTTTTAAAACGTCGTTACCTGGCGGGTCCGCGCGGCTTCATGCTCTGTTACCGCGGAGTCGTCTGAATCTGTCGGCGTGTGCGCTGCGCCAGGTGTCGGGCCACAGAGTGTGGGAAAATGCTATCTTTGAGGTAACGATGGAGACAAGATTAGCTAACTCAACACGTATATCATGCTAATGATTAGTTTTAAGTGTGGACAGGCTCAGCTTGCCGTCGCCTGATATGATTGTTAGTGTGTTGTGAAGTCGGGTAATCGATAGTTACCGGTGCTCAAAGTGACAGTCGGTGTGTGTCAACAACAAGTCAACAACAACAACAACCTGCCGGCTAAAGTTAAAGACCTTGAAATGAAAAACGTCTTTTCTCAGCTTCAATTCTCTATCCCCGTGTACATTGTTAATCTTTCGATATAAATTAATGTATAAAATAAACAACCCCCGATTCATTTTCTTTTCCGCTATACTAATTTATGATGTTTGATGACTCACCCGTGTCAACTAATAACCCTACTATTGTACTGGGAAGATGTGATCATGTCATCAGTCAGTGGCATTACCGAGAACCGGTTCATGGCATCTGCTTACTACAGCGTCTGTGTTCAGATAATCCAGGACTGCCACAAGTGCTTTGGGGTGTTTCTTTTTTGCCAAAAATGGTGTCCCCTCCGTTCACAGTGATGATACCAGTCAATTTCACCATATTATTCAGATATTACATTTAATGGCACAAGCACAAGTATAAATGACAGTCTGATAATATTTGATAAGTTTCTTATAAAGATTGGTCCTCTAGTGTCACAGTCGTGTGTGATGAAGTACAATGAAATTCATGAGATCAAAAATGTTTCCTCATACTTTTGAAAGTATTTTGTGCCTGGGTTTTCCACATCCTTATAGGATATGATGAGTCACATTGTTTGGTTTTCCCTTTTACTGTCCCTCTGTGTTTACTGAGCATATATTAATTCATCCAGTTCATATTTACACTGTTTAATGAAAGACTGTTTTTTTAGTAAGAGAAAGCTGTTACTTCAGTGTCAGTTTGTATTATTTGCTATATATTCATTCAGGACACAAGCACTCATTCTGCCCTCAGGTAGACTTTGGCAGTGCTCTCTCTGTGTGCCTGTGGTGTGGCTGTCTGTGGGTTGGCTGCTGAACCAGTACAGTGCATTCCTTCATGTAATAAGCTGTCTGTTCAGAGCCCAGGTCTTGCTGCAGTGGGCTACTGGCTAGCCATGCTACAGCAGAGTCCCACACAAAGAGGCTCTGTGTGAGTCAGGCTCCCCCCTGGGAGGAGGCCCAGCTTCGCTCCGAATGGGATACACACTCAGTGCCACGATAGCAAGGGCCACACCTCTTTGACTTGAAGCTCCAGATTTGATCACAGGTGTGCTTGAGTTACTAGAGGTAAAGAAGTTTGGTGGGTTTGACTGAGAAATGTTTTCTAATTCCTCCATGATGAACAGGTTAGGCTAGTTTCACGTGATTCTGTGGGTGAAACATTTCAACACGAGCCAACATTTGTTGTGTATGTAGATTGGTTTGCTCATCATGGGTGGTTATACACAGTTTGTCAGGACAGTTGTGCAGTGTACTTAAAGGGAGTGACATAACCCCATTGACTTCATCAAGGTCATGTCAGCTACAGCTTGAAAACTTAGGGACTTTAACAAAAACCCTGCATTACAGACAGGGCAGGAAGGGTGTAGAGAGAGATGCTATTGTGTTGCATTAGGAGACATGTAACCTGTGAAGCTTGACTCCACCCTGGGACCAAACGTTTGGCTATTTTGGCCTCTACTGCTTGTATTTTTTTGGAGGCACCTAAAATTATAAATGAAATACTACATTATATAATTCATCTCACACCAACACCTGTGTTAAAGTGAGGTGCTAGATAACACATCATTTCTCTATTGAGTGATGGTTCCCAATTCACACAGGAAAGAAACAGCACCTGTAGCTATAAAAAACCTGTCAAGGTGCCTGACGTTAGTTTATAGTCTTAGAGTATTGTCACCCAGTTGATGTTTACCATCAGTCCCGTTCTGATAGTAAGGGAAAATGTGTCGTCTTTATTAACTACATATTACAGACATATCGGGGCTGCATGATCACGTGTTGAGCCACCCATTGTCTTGAGTAAACACACAAATGCCTCACTTGGTAAATATTGGTTTAGCATTTGGAATGACATTGTCTTTCTAATTGATCTTATTGCTTGACTCCTTTAGTGTTTGGTCCGCACTTGTGTCGCTTCTCCTCCCTTCCACTGTGGCTGCAGAAGAGGCATCGCTCCTGGAAGGATGGCACGATGTCTGGCTATTCCGCTTCCTCGTCAACATGCTGGGATACTCCACCATCATCATCCCTGGCTATCTCCTCATTAGCTACTTCAAGCGCACCAATTTCTTGGAAACAGGTTTGGGCTCATCAGGAGAAAAGAAAAAACTACATTCGTCGCCTGTCCTGCCTTGATATCATGTTCATTTCTTTTTATGTTTCCCTTCTTTTCAGGTAGTGGGATTTGTTTCCCTGTCATAAGAACCTGCGTTTTTGGCAATGAGGCCAAAACAGGTCTGCTGGATGATGTGCCAGCTGCACCCAGGAACGAGGGAGATTCAGGCTCGTCGGTCAGACAGGTCGTCAAGTTGATCTTTTGTACTGCTGGACTACAGGTGAGGATCCTCTAATCCATATAATACCAGTACCATTTTTTGTGATTGCATATCTGCAGTGAGGGCTGTTTTATGTTTGTTTAATTTATGTGTGATCATACACACAGCCTGATGTGTTCTCAGATCAGTGGCTATTTGAAACAATGCTTCATCGACGTGTGTTTAGGGGGAAAGTGCCAGTTAAGAGAATCACCCTCCTTGAAATTCTTTAGCAGATCGCTGCTGTCAAAGAATATATAGCATGAGCTGTGTCCCTGATAAGGTAAAATTTGTGTCCCTATTTTCAGGCGTCGTACCTGACATGGGGTGTCCTGCAGGAGAGGGTTATGACCCGTTCCTATGGAGCCACGACTCCAGAGGACGAAGGAGAGAGATTCAAGGACTCCCAGTTCCTGGTCTTCATGAACCGTATACTGGCTCTAACCGTGGGGGGGCTCTGGTGCTTCCTGTTTAAGCAACCTCGCCATGGAGCACCCATGTACAAGTACTCTTTTGCCTCGCTTTCCAACATCCTGAGCAGCTGGTGCCAATATGAGGCCCTGAAGTACATCAGCTTCCCCACTCAAGTCTTGGCCAAGGCCTCCAAAGTTATACCCGTCATGCTCATGGGCAAGATCGTCTCACATAAGAGCTACGAATATTGGGAGTACTTCACTGCCATGCTGATCTCATTGGGTGTCAGCATGTTCCTGCTGTCCAGCACGACCAGCAAGCATCCATCCACTGTCACCACCTTCAGTGGGATCATCATTCTTGTCGGGTACATCGTCTTCGACAGTTTCACCTCCAACTGGCAGGACAACCTGTTCAAGTATAAGATGTCATCAGTGCAGATGATGTTTGGAGTCAACCTGTTCTCCTGCCTCTTCACCATCGGCTCCCTGCTGGAGCAGGGCGCCTTCTTCGACTCGCTTGCCTTCATGACGCGTCACTCGGAGTTTGCCTTCCATGCTGTGTTGCTGTCCGTGTGCTCAGCGTGTGGCCAGCTTTTCATCTTCTACACCATCAGCCAGTTTGGTGCTGCTGTCTTCACCATCATTATGACCCTGAGACAGGCCATCGCCATCCTCCTTTCCTGCTTCCTCTACGGCCACGCTGTCTCCTTAGTGGGTGGCTTTGGTGTTGCCATAGTTTTCCTGGCACTTTTCCTACGGGTGTATGCACGCAGCCGCATGAAGTCAGGCCGACGGTCAGCGCAGCCAATTGCACAGAAGGTGTAGCACTCCAAAGTCACACCAGACTGGGAACTGGGACCACGTTTTCTGTGGTGTTTTTTGTCTATTTGTGTGTATCCATTAGGTCTGTTTTTTTTTTTTTTTTTACTGTTCTGTTCTTTCCCATTGGGTTTTATTTTTGTTAGCAATGGTACAGAAAGGGATTCTGCAGTTTTGACTCTTACACCAAGATGCCCCCAAGGGGTCCATGTGATTTGAGTGCCTGTAAGATTGTCTTATACACGAGTCCCAAACTACAAACTGCCTCTTCAGCTATTTCACAGTTTAACAGTAGAATAGTCTTTTTAAACTACAATATGTGGCTTGTGCAGCCAGTTGAAGGTTACTGTGATACTGGGGAAATGCTTGTTAGCTGTATGGTTAAGCATTAATTTTTACATGGATTTTATTGAATTTAATTTCACAAAGCCCTTTGCCGAACTTTATCCTACAAGAAAATGGTTACCTTTCATAAAGACAACACTTACTATCCATGATACAATAGCCAGACATTGATCTCACAGGCCTCCATGTTGGAGAGCAGGGGCCTTTGTGTCCTCCTGTTGGATTTTATCTTGTAAAGCTGTAAACATAGCCTGAACACATTGTGCATACATTTTTGGTTAAGTTATGGTATATTAACATAATCCAGAGGGTAGAACACAAATGAAGAGTGCACTACTCACGAATTGTGTAGTTCTGCCCCAACATCACTGAACCAGATGCTGCTGTTGGTACTTTTTTTGTTCTGCAATATTTTAAAGATAACTCTTTTGTTGTCTTCACAACACTGAAATTCTACTCAATGGTTTTAAAAAATTGGGCTAAAAAATCCTGTAAATATATCTTTAAATCATTGTTTATTTCCAACCAACGTGGCTCGTGTGTACTTTTGTAAAAGGACTGCTTCACGTGTTTCACCGTTTCATGTGAATGTCTGGAGGAATAACTGAATGGATGTGGATGATGTTGCTCATTGCCAACACAAGGATGTGAAGATAAAATGCATAAGAAAATGCATACAAGGGAAATGCAATGTTACTGGTACCTTGTTTTTATCATTCTATAATTTCCTCTGGTAACCGGATTATTAATAAAACATATTAAATTAACTTAATGATGTGAAGTGCAGAGGTTTTATTATACCTTCTTTTTTTCCCCACAGTTTTGCATATGAAGTACAGACGGAAGCCTTTCTAGGCCTTCAAGGACTAGTTACGTTTGTCGCAAGAGCAAATACTTGGAACAAGACCATGAATACGTTCGTAGGTTAGTACAACACTCATTTTCATCTGTACAATTAGTTCCGACCGAGTAATTTGATTGGAGGAGAGGCGTTCCATACAGAACTCCCCCCCGCAGACGGATTTGTAACTCCATGTATCACTCCGCCTTACAGGTGTTCTGTTGACCGTTAATTAGCTTAACGGTCGTCGTTTAGCTAACATCGTAACGTACCGAGAAAATTGATACATTTTTTTTAATAAATAACATTTGAACTAGATCATATGTGGTCACCAGAGGAGGATGACGGAAAGGAAAGAGGCTTGGAGGTACGTGAAGACAGACAAAGTAATAGCTAAACTAGTGATACTCAAATGCGGGATATATATTTGTGTTTGCGTAGCCAAATTAATGATGAAATTGACAAACAAATCATTATCTGTTTATTACCGTTAGCTAATATAGTGTGTATAGAGCGGTTGTATAAGAGCAATATCACATTAATGGTCGTGCTGTTGTTTTTGGTGCGAAGTCACACATCAGTGCTGTCAAACATCATCACCCTTAAGTGTGATACTGCTTAATAAGTGGGGACTATTTCAAACACTCCTCTTCTGTGTTGGTCTTGCAGGGGTGTTCTGTACAAGCTGGGATTGATTTCTGGCTTTCCGAGAGGACCAGTCCACTGCAATACGGTCTGATACTAAGAAGAGCGTGACTCAAGTTCACTGCACATCTGGGCTTGGTAATGTGATTTAAAAGATAGTAGCTTGTAGAAGTAGAATCACGATTAGTGGTGAATGGAGGGATTAAAGGGGCCTGTGAACAGAATAATCAGTTAAAAAGAGCTGGATATCATCTCCAAGTAAGTAGATAATGTGTCATGAAACAAGTGAGCATCACAAGATGACCTTTAGGCTTTGGGTGGATATATTCACTTAGGATATCTTCATCTAAACTTTTAGTTCAGACCACACATGTAATTTTCTGTCTGCCACCTCTCCATAATCCCTTTCACTCTGCAGTCATACTTTACGTTTCAAACATCTAAGCCACTGTTGGAGCACCGATTCATAAACCAGACCCCAATTATGATTCACTGAGCATCAAAATGAAGATTGGGTTTGACTGTAAGTGACATAAAACATTTACCCCGGTTCATCACTGTCACAGCTGCTCATTGGGGGAATTTCCCCGCACCTCTCATTTCACAACATCCTACTCCCCATCTGGTTTGGAACAGTGCGTCAGTATCTCCAATCTTTTCAAAATTGCAAATGCCAAACAAGAAAGGGAGGAGGATGTGCAGACCTCCACTTTCGGCCCCCAGTGGGACCAGTCACTTAAGGCTCTCGCTCTGACTGCAGGGATGACACAGACTGAGCGTTTTTGCCAGAACATTTATTAGCTAGCATGAATATTTGACTGTCTGAGCAATGCCCGGAATCACTCGGAAGCTTCCCGAAACTGTCTTTGACCTCCGTTGAGACCTCATCAAGTAGTTGAACTGGAGTTTGGCATTCTGGGAAATATGCTTGTTCACTTTGTTGGCAAGATATATGATAAATAATGAAATAAATATGAAGTAACCACAGACTAACTTAGCTTAGCACAAAGACGGAGAATGGGGTTCTCGCAATGAATAGTAAAAAAAAAAGGCTACCAGCACCTCTAATACTCACTAATAACAGCAGTTATAATTTGTTGCATCAAAATGAGTTTGCCATTTTACAGGAAGTTATGTGCCATACTATTATATTGTCTCGGCTGCGTGCAACCCAGTGACTTCCTGCCAAGAAATAATCCCCCTGTTAATACATTAATATGTCAGTCAACCTTATCTGAAAAACACCTGTCATACTGCAGTTCATAGTGGCTTACAGATGATTTATGAAAAAGTAAGAGGTGGCTTCATTTTGAGCATATAAACATCAAACTCTGCAACAAACCATGTAAGTGCATTTCCTAGAACATCAAAACTTTCTTTTAAAGGTGTTCCTTGGGATGTGAACAAGCAGCAGTGTGACCACAAGGCAGCCTCTCTAACCTTTAGTCCACCACCACGTAATCCTTTACGGCACATGTGGAACATAAACACAGTGAGGCATACAATGTGTGAATCTACTCACTTTCACCTCGTCACAAAGGTTATCGCTTTTGTGGGTTGCTGTATTTCATCCCTCAATATAGAGGTTAGTGTTTTGTCATGTGTAGGCACCTTTATCTGTAGGTCTTGCTTCCTTCCTATTCAGTGTGGGAGTTGATCCTGTTTCTGTCTCTAGTATTTACAAGGTGCTGTCAAATATGTATGTATGCTGTGTCAGGTCATGAGTTGTTTTTTGTTTCATGTTTTTTCTGGCATTTAGTATCGTAAATGTCATTGAAACTGAATTACACAATGATATGTTTTCACAGACCTGCAGGGTGGTTAGGTTGCATATATTGTAATTCCATTGCTACACCTTTTTATCTTGCGTTATCTACAGCTCATGTTATTCATTAATATGAAAACCACCGTTATCTGTTGGCATCTGTTACACTACAGTATGTGTTCACTTAAGTCTCCATAAAATATACAGAGACACATCAAGATAAATGTATGTCTGTGTCACATCTTTGCGACTGAACAAGAAGTCAATCAAAATAGGGCATGTAGTCTACTAGTCCAGAGATTTAATTTATAACAGTGGCAGCACACACACAAAAGTAAGAAGACATGACAGGCTGCAAAGGTCACATAACACTGTAACAACTGTGACACTGTTACATACAGCAACCCACTGTATAACCAAGAACCCCTCCTCAATAAATGCACTCATCATCTGTGGGTTGAAATCAAATTCACACAAAAGTCTCAAATGTTTCCACAGGAAGTCTGTTGTTAAAAGAAGGGCACATCAGATCACATGGGTCTTTGAACTCTGTGAGGGAAACCTGTGCTAACTTGCAGACTTCATGACGAAATTTCCACCTGCTGAACCAGACAGAGAGCTTACTATAGACACACATACTTTTTCTTTTTGGTATTTTCTTTTTGCCTCATTTTCTTTTCTTTTTATTACACCCCCCCTTCCTAATGAGATTCACCTTCTCTTTAATCTTTGACAGAACGCATCTCTCAACAAGAAAATCTTATTGCACAGTGAGTTACCCAATGAAAACAAAACAGTCTGATACACCCACATTAATTTGATTTGGTAGACATCAGCATCCTCGATAAAATTTAATGTCACTATCTAACCAAAACACCAAGGTTATCTGTCCGTACCTCTTAAAGGTACATCATCTTTGTTTAAGGTCAGTAGTTGTTTGCTGTTGAAAGTGACAGTATCTCAAATTAAAACAGTTACATTTAAAACCAGTTCTTAAAATGATTTTACTGGCTTTTGCACCAATTAAACTTACACTATGATGTACACTCTTTGAAAATTAATTCACAATGTAGTGATGCATATAGGTGCAGGGTACTTGGTGTCAGATTCTCCTCTGCAGTGAGTTTGTGGATAAAGCAAATGTAAGGTGGTCAGGTTCGGATGTCACAAAAAAAATGAAGTTCTCAGTGTCTCTGAATGACGCAGCGCAAGTTCCCCTACTATCACTTTGACTGATACAGGAGTGTGTGTGCAAGAGTGTGTTCAGGAGGGACAGACACCCACACATCACTGTTTTACTGATGAGAGCAGAAAGGCTGCCGCCGCCTCCTCAAACCTGTACAAAACACATGACTTCCAGGAAAACTACAGGCTTTATATTTCCCCCTAAAGTTCAGCTGCTGATGTCTCATGCTTTCAAGAAACTCGTGCATTCCTGCTTTTGATTGACAGGTTGGCAGCAAGGATTACTGTGTATTTGTTTCCTTTTCTAAATGTTCAGCTCTACTCTACATCTTCCCGGAAACATTAGCATTAGTTTTACTCTGTATGAAATTACTTATTGACACACTGACTTTTTTTATTACGCAGGTTTCCGCTTATGTGAACCACAATACCGTTTCATTTAAATACCTGGTCATTAATTCTAGAATCCAAACGATTGTTTACAGAGTTTCTTCGTACTGAAGTGGCTTCGGTTAAACTGCAATTTTTAAGAATGAAAAATAACTAAGGTTTAAGTTGAGAACTATGCAAAATGATTTGAGAAATCTTGTTAACCTGAGCACAGTTTTCAATACTATTGTCTACCATGTTGTGTACACTAGCATGTAAAAGTATAATTTACCATTTTGGTCACTTGTCAATGATAACACAAGACATGCTTGAAAACACACAACATTTTTCTAGCTTTTGGTAGATCCCTTCTAAGTACCTTACAGTCAATGCAGACTTGGATTTGTGTGACCCAAGTATGGATTAATATGTACACCCAAGATGACCTTGTCTAAAAAATGTGACTTTGACAGTCTAAAACCTGTTGTTAGATGTCTCCACCTTGTGGCCACTTAGGAACAACCATGGGTCTATAAGCCCATTTTTACCCAACATTTTTTCTCATTTGAGCATAGACATGCCAAATGTTAAGTCATAAAGCAGTTAAGACGTTTTTTTGACATCACAAAACCAGAGACAATTAAATTCAGGTATTACATCTTTAATTTTTTGCAAAACAAGACTTGGAATACAGACAAGCCTGGACTCAGGCAAAGGAATCATACAGTCCTCTCTCCATGCAGCGTGCTGTGTTGCACATGAGCAGAACCTCCCAAACCCTCCAGACCTGATAATGGAATGTACCATTCCCATGTTCACACATTTACCACTCCAACATTTAAAACTCAGTGCAACAGGGTACTTGTTAAAACAAATGTGCTGTCACCATTAACTTATTACAGCAAAAACCGAAACTGCTTTTCGTAAAAGGTCTTGCAGAGTAATGCTCTAGACACAAGAGCAACACTGGTCCACCACACAACATGAATGACTATTTGTTTTGCAGTTACTGCAGTTTTAAGGATGAACAATTGAAAAGTGAGGCTAAGTGTTAGAAATCAGGGGAATTGGTGGGTTGGTTTAATCAACTTCTTCCATGCGTGAAGCATCATCTTCGCCATCACCTTCTAGGGGAGGAATCTCATCTGGGACGGATGTAGAGGTGGCCTCCTCAATGGGAACATCGTCGTCATCGATACCTAGAGGTACAAAGATCATCATGTTAGAGATCAAAACAAGGTAAGTGTTAGAAGCACCACTTTAATCTTCACTGAGTGTGTCCTTACCCAAGCCAAGTTTGATCATTCTGTAGATGCGGTTGGAGTGGGTCTGTGGGTCGTCCAGAGAGAAGCCTGAGGACAGCAGGGCAGTTTCGAACAGCAGGATGACGAGGTCCTTCACAGCCTTGTCGTTCTTGTCAGCGTCGGCCTTCTGCCTGAGAGTCTCCACGATGGGGTGGTCAGGGTTGATCTCCAGGTGCTTCTTGGCCATCATGTAGCCCATGGTGGAGTTGTCCCTGAGTGCCTGGGCCTTCATGATCCTCTCCATGTTGGCCGTCCAGCCGTAAGTACTTGTCACAATGCAGCAGGGTGAAGACACCAGTCTGTTAGACACTGTCACCTAGATAGGACCAAATGGGGACATTAAGACTAAAAACAAAAACCCATGCATGGTGCCTGAACAACAGGCTAGACTACTTGCAACTCTAGACCAGAAATCAAGTTAATACATGCAGAACAGTCTTGTTAGAAATGACACACTAGCTTTTTCAAGGCAACCATTTGTTTACCAGTTCTATCTATTCAATATCTAGTCTACGCAGACCTGCATGTTAAGACATGAGAATAAAAAGCTAACTCAACTGGCTCAGTGTTGCTGATTGGAGAGATTCTAACTTAAAAGCAAACAAAAACCCAGTATTCAAACTGAAACGCAGGCATGTTAGACCAGTATTACACATCAGTTAGGTTTTCAGATGGTTCTGGACACTCGGCATTTCCACACATCACATGACACTAATAACTAGTCAAAAACATGTAGGATAAACTGCAAATCATCTGATGCTTGAAAACACAGTGAACCAGGTTGCATGAACTCACCACAGTACAAGTTGGGATGATTTAGAGAACCTGTTACCAGACAAAATACTGTCAACTATGGTTGTGAACTTTGAGGTCCTTAAATCCTACCATTTTTTTTGGGGGGGGGGTAGCTAAAATGGTTAATTTGGATCACTGACCTTCTCCACTTTCTTGTCAAGGATCTCCTTCATGAGCTTGCAGAGGCTCTCAAACTTGGCCTTGTCCTCCTCCATCTTTTTCTTCTCCTCCTCATCCTCTGGCAGCTCCAGGCCCTCTTTGGTGACAGAGACCAGGCTCTTGCCATCAAACTCCTTCAACTGCTGGACACAGTACTCGTCAATGGGCTCTGTCATGTACAGGACCTCAAAGCCACGCTTGCGGACACGCTCGACAAAGGCAGAGTTGGCCACCTGATCCTTGCTCTCACCTAGAGATGAAAAAAAAAATACAAATTGGTCAGTGCGTTTATAAAATTAATTTACTTGCATCTACTTACAAGTTTTGCAGAAAATGGAGATTGACTTACCAGTGATGTAGTAGATGGACTTCTGGTTTTCCTTCATGCGAGACAGGTACTCTGTGAGGGAAGTTGTTTCATCTCCAGACTGGGAGCTGTGGTAACGCAGCAGCTCAGACAGCTTCTTGCGGTTTTGGGAGTCCTCGTGGATACCCAACTACAGGGACACAATAATGAAAGTTGTTCAATACTGAAAACTAACTCAAATATCAGGGGCCTGTATCAAAACAAGGTTAACTGATCTCCCCAGCTCAACTCAAAAGCACTCTTAGCCTCATTGTTAAAGTCAGTTTCTGAACCTGGATGACACAGGTTGGGGTCAGTGTAGTCTAACAGTTAAATTAGCTTTATATATAAAAAAAAAAAAAAAAAAATCAAAAAAAAACAAAAAAACAACCTGTTCCATTTTATAATGTCAGCCATACTGTAGGACAAGTTTGTGACATCCAATACCATTCATCAGAGTCAGGTAATATTTTAGGATAACTGGATACACGTTTAGTTCCTAATTTAGCAGTACTAAACTACTAATCTACAAAACTAGGTGACTAGTCTACAGTACATAAGCCTTGTAACTTGTTGAGAAATTTGTGCACACTAGCAGATGCCTCATTGCATGCTATTTTATAGTGGATTGAGAATACAGAAAACTTGCAACAGCTATGACCTAAAGCAAAATGACTACACTACTTTTAAGGCTGGAACAACAGCACCCACAACAATGAAAATAAACCTTGTGAATCCATGGAGATGCCCTGATGACACATGGGATGCAATGCGGAGGAATTAACTTCATTAAAACCTTGAATTTTTTTTTTTTTTTTTTTACAAATCAAAAGAATCAAGCAGCACAGAAAGTTTCTTTTAGATACCTTGATGTTCTTGGAGAATGCTTCATAGAACTTCTTGTAGTTCTCCTTGTCCTCAGCCAGTTCAGCAAAGAGCTCCAGACACTTCTTGACGATGTTCTTGCGAATGACCTTGAGGATCTTGCTCTGCTGCAGCATTTCTCTGGAGATGTTGAGAGGCAGGTCCTCTGAATCCACCACACCACGGATAAAGTCTGGAATGGACAAATCATATTTTAGTTGACCATATGGCATTATGTTGAGGTCCTGCAGGTGCCCTGTAGATCGTCAGAGCTGAGAATATTTTGGGGGAAAGCAACTCACTCAGGTACTCAGGGATGAGTTCTTCACAGTTGTCCATGATAAAGACTCTCCTCACGTACAGCTTGATGTTGTTCTTCTTTTTCTTGTTCTCGAACAGGTCAAAAGGTGCACGACGGGGAATGAAGAGCAGGGCACGGAACTCAAGCTGACCCTCTACTGAGAAGTGCTGTGGGGAACAATTGATTTTACTTAGACATCATTTTAAACACTTTGCATGTAGAAGTGCATATACACGCAAAGTGCAAGCCTTTCTCCACTTACTTTGACAGCCAGATGGTCCTCCCAGTCGTTGGTCAGACTCTTGTAGAACTCGCCATACTCCTCATTTGTGATGTCATCAGGGTTTCTGGTCCAGATGGGCTTGGTCTTGTTCAGCTCCTCCTGATCAATGTACTTCTCCTTGATCTTCTTTTTCTTCTTCTTGTCCTTGTCTTTGGAGTCCTCCTCATCATCTGAGCCCACATCCTCAATCTTTGGCTTGTCCTCAGCATCCTCTTTCTCCTCCTTCTCAGCCTTTTCCTCCTCTGCCTCATCATCACTGATCTCCTTGTCACGCTCCTTCTCCACCTGCAAACCAAAATGACATGAGTTTAACTTCACTGACAGAGCAACACTAAAGGAAAGTGGAGTATCAAATGATGAAACTACTTACAAACAAGGTGATGGGGTAGCCGATGAACTGTGAGTGCTTCTTCACAATCTCCTTGATTCTCTTCTCCTCAATGTACTCTGTCTGGTCCTCCTTCAGGTACAGGATGATCTTTGTTCCACGGCCAATGGGCTCACCTGTTGACAGATTCGCCATTATCACATTTTGTAAGATGAAGCAATTACCCTCTGCTGTCTAAAAGCACCAAAGACTCTATTCTTAACCATTAATACATTTTTTGGTATATAAAACCCATTAGAAAGTGGTGAAAATCCAAGATAATCTCAAAATGTAGGGTGATGTCTGAAAAATGTCTTCCACAGTTTGAAACTTGGGTATTTTTATTTACCGTGATTCATTTTTTAGTATATGGATACTGAATATTTTGTGTTTTGTCTTTGAAAAGTTATGCAAGGACACGCACCATTGTCAACCTTGACAGTGAAAGAACCTCCAGCAGAGGACTCCCAGGCGTACTGCTCATCATCATTGTGTTTGGTGATGACAACCACCTTCTCAGCAACAAGGTAGGCAGAGTAGAAACCCACACCAAACTGACCAATCATGGAGATGTCAGCTCCAGCCTAAAGAGAACACAATTATTTGAAAATTAATATAACATTCAAATCAATACATTTGCCTGTACAATTATCAGAGTGTTTCACTATGTTACAATTAAACCTATGACAATGTATGGTAACATGGAAGCATTCTGTACTGCTGTAAACCATTTGTCTTTGTGTCCCATATGCTGCAGTGTAGATCATGTTTCGCTGTTACCTGCAGGGCCTCCATGAAGGCCTTGGTGCCAGACTTGGCGATGGTACCCAGATTGTTAATCAGGTCAGCCTTGGTCATGCCGATTCCAGTGTCAATGAGGGTCAGGGTGCGGTCATCTTTGTTGGGGATGATGTCAATTTTCAGATCCTTGCCACTGTCCAGCTTAGAGGGGTCAGTCAAGCTTTCATAGCGGATTTTGTCCAAAGCCTGTAAAAATGAAAGGCATCAAAACTCTATCTGGGATTTTCATAAGCATGTCCCACTGTTAATCCATTAACTTCAGTATGTTTTAGTGATTACAGAAGCAACTTTGAAATTATGATGGCAGAGGAGAAAGCAATGTTGAAACCATGTTCTTCAACACTTACATCAGAAGCATTGGAGATCAGCTCCCTGAGGAAGATCTCTTTGTTGGAATAGAAGGTGTTGATGATCAGGGACATCAGCTGAGCAATCTCTGCCTGGAAGGCAAAGGTCTCAGCCTCCTCTTCTTGGTGCATTTCTTCAGGCATCTGAACAAATCGAAATCAGGTCATGTTTTTATTAAGCTGCCTTGGGTTTTAAAAGGGTACAAATGTATACTGTCAGGGGGTACAAATGTATACTGTCAGGGGGTTATGGATTAAACCGACTCCACCGAGGGCTGCCACAGTAAGGTCATGTGGTAATGTCGAGTGTAGTCTTTCGGTTTCGTTGTTCATACATTGATCTGAGGCAGCCAACGAGCCGGTTTCATAAAACTGGATCGCAGCCATCGTGTTACTACAAATCGGCGGAAGTAGCAGTTAACCAACATGGCGTCGACCTACAGACAATGGACTCCGCAAACACGTGCTGAAGAACGGCCGGCGATTAAATAGCGACACCGCCGTGAAATGCCGCACTAAATATTCACTTCTGGGCAAATCGCTAATAACTTTATGATACGAGCCACAAGGCGACTACGACTTGGTCCAACTTGTCGTTGCCATACAGCGGCGTTGTTCCCTTTCGAAATAAAATGAAACCAGTCACTGCCCATTAGGATATTGTAGTACGAAAATAAAATAAATCAGAAGCCACACATAAATACATACACATGAACCAAACCAAACCGCTGTTTTCTGGTGAGTTACGTAACCGGTAACTGACCGTTACGGTTACCAACAACTGAAAAAAAAGCCAACCGTTACATTTGCAATACCGGACGAACACATTTTGAGGTAAAGGTGGCTTTCGGGAGGGTCGTGTTTTATGATCTCGCCTGATGGGATTAAGTGTGAATTTTCACGACTAGCTCCGTTAAATAAACCGAGTCAGCGTTGTCATCTCCACCACACCTGCCTTGGTGCAACCCAAGCCAGGCTTAGCAGTGCGGCACTGTACCGCATTTACACCGCTCAGCATCACAAATTATCCGCCGATATTGTACAATGTACTATATCACAATTTAACGATTACACTTTATAATGCAAAATGTATGCAGATAGATAAGTGAATGCTAACTGTAGCCCGCAATACAGTGATGATGCTAAGGTTATCGTGTGACTCATGCGCTTTCATGGATAACAGCCGTGGAACAGTTCAGAACCGGGTAGGTACAACTGCTACACATAAATTATATTGTCTTCTAAACGTAAGTAAAACCCTCACGTACATACCTTGTTTATTTTGTTGACTTTTCTTGAATATAATGCAACCAATGTGTTGTCCCTTCTGCTCTCTGACGCAGGGAAATGGAAAGGGACTTCCTTTTAATAGACCGGAATCTTTATACACATGCGTTTCGGTGTGCGGTTGTATCCATCCGCGGCGCACCATCTACCACTAAACATAGCCTATGGCTAAACGACAGTCACTGAAATTTGTTTTGTCGTGTGAAACAATGATATCTATAATAGGATGGGGTTGTTAACATGGATCTATAAATATATCGTGATTAAATATTTTTTATTTATGTAAGCAGGCTTATTCCGTGTGAGGGACATCAGTGCATTGCTGTTAGATATTGTTAAAGGTGCAAAGAGATGAAAAACTGCCACAGATAGACATAACCTGGGTTATGATTATCTTAAAATTACTACATAGTGGCCCAACAGTACCGGATACACTGTCTCTTGAGTCTGCTCCATTTAGAGCAAGTGTGTTTTTCATGTATGTGTCCAGGGACCGATTTTCTCCTGAGCCACCCAACTTGGTGGTAAAGATAACCTTGTATCTCTTAAAGACTGCAATATAAATAACCAAGCGTAGTAATAAAGTCAATTCCAGTGGCTAGAGCATCATTGCTGCCACCCTGTGGCTGTTTACGCCAGGGGGACAGTTTTACTCGGAGACCAGATTTTTGGTGATTGACTAGACGCAACACCTGCCGCCATGCACTGTTCAGGCAGACATATTGATATCGACCTAAGAGATCTGATGTGCATAATTTACTAGTACATCATTAGTTTAATGACAAGTGAGCAGAGGTCGGGGATCTTTTTAATCGGACGGAGGAATATATGAAAAACTGCAGGGTGTGCTTCGTTTCTTCTAGCACTTTCCATGAAAAAAACCCGCCTAAAGTGACGTCACGGACTTGTCAGATGCAGCCCTCGCGGCACAGCTGCTGTCAAGAGAAGAAAAACACCATGGTAACCAACTACAGAAACATTAAACGATAAATACAAGAATAACTGCAAAACAACGTAATGTGAATTGGTGGTGAGATTATTTCCTACATAAAAGTAAAAATGAAATCAAATACTTGAGGATTGTCGAGCAGGGAACATAAAACCTGTAAAATTTCCTTTTTAAATTTTAATGGTACACATGCCAAATAAATCCGTTATGTAGAGCTGAAATGATTGATTTTAATCAATCAGTGAATGGCCGGGAAATCTTTGATGCTTTGATAATCATTAGACATTGTAGACATTTTCAAATTTTCAAAACATTATCAATGGACTGTCCTTGACATAGTCAAGAGAATCACTAGTTTCTAGACATAAGAAGTCAGCTGATTGCTCAATATTAAGTGATGCATTACATCAATCATAAATTAATGAGCAGGTAATAGCTTCAGATGAGAATAGGATAGGATTTAGGATTGACATTTTTGAAGAATTATTTTACAAAAATTAAGTGGGGCATTATTATTATTATCGTTATTGTTGTTATTATTATGGGTAGTAGTATTAATAGTTGTTGTTGTTGTAGCAGCAGCATTGTACAGCCAAGCAGTAACAGTACGTGCCCTTCCACAATGTCCAGCTCCGTCCAGCGGCCACAGACCGACACACAAAACAAGCGCGCTGGTGATCTGGTACGTAAAGCGCTTGCGTCAATGTTTTTGAAGGCCCGTGACTAGCCAACGTGCTAATCCAACATTCGGAACGTTACAAAGGTTTTCAGGAATAATAACTCCCAAATAGCCGTTTTTATCTCTTTAAACGCCACCCGATTTAAGGTATGTATCTATGGACATATCCACGGACATCACATTGATTCCGAACTCATATTTCAGCCACTAAAGTGAGTTTTGCGTGTTAGGTAACACCAGGTCTAGCTAATGTTAGCTTAGCCGCTATAGGCTTTGCCGGGTACGGTAGCGTGCTTAGCGCTAGCTTTAGCTAACTGAGCTACTAGTTGTTATTAGTAACTTGATTTGAGTTATTTGGTTAAAACTCAGTGTATCGCGACGAGATTAAATAGTGTTAAATTAACAATGAGCCTTTATGGTGATAAGGTAGTAATCGTTACCCAACTGAACGTACAGCTGGATAGTATGAGGCTTAAATCGATGCCTGATGTGTAACGTCTGTCCGAACTAAGACCAGTGTTTTTTTCCGGGGTCCCTGTAAGCTAGCAGCTGCAGTGCTTGGAGGACTGAATCGAAGAATGAGATTTGTATATTGGATATTAACAGACCATTAATGGGTGCTGCTCTTCTTCAGGTCGGTGCGATTCACATCCAGAATGTCCTTCCCCCCTCATTTAAACCGACCGCTTTTGCCCCCTCCTGGGATTCCTCCTCAGTATGCTGGCTTCCCCTCAGGTAAGCACCTACCTGTTTCACAGTGTATATGTATGATATCTGGTCCACTTTATTTTCTTAAGTGATGATAATGTTGCTGCAAAACATACGCCACTGACAGGGGCATAATTTTTTGAAAGGCTGCATATTTGTAGTATCATATAAGTAAGAGTGAAATATCTCTGTTCTTTTAATTTTCCAGCATTGTCTCCAATTGATGGTCTCTCCTTTTGGTGATTGCAGGAACTCCAATGATACCAGTTCACATGGGCATCATGACCCCCACTCCCACAGTGATGGTGCCTTCTGTGCCAGTGGTCAGTAAACCTGCAGTTCCTAAGAAGGATGCTTCTGCCGTAAGAGTCAAAGACAACGATGAAAGCAGCGGCCCCACCACCACTGTCTTTGTGGGGAACATATCAGAAAAAGCTTCAGATATGCTGATCAGACAGCTGCTGGCGGTAAGGGACAGATGTGGATTTGCAAAAATTGTCCCACAGAATAGTGATGTTAACCAAGTAATTTTTCTCTGGTCATGTGGTTCTATTATAATATTTTAAGCATGCAAATGTCATTCTAAGTTTTAGATTGATGTGGTTATAGTATATATTTTAGCAGCAGCAGTAACCAGTAAAAGTAACATTTTTTTGCATACACAAATGCCCAACTTAGCTCGGTGCTATGGTATCTTTTTTTTTAAATTCATGTATGTTTGAACCGTCAACTGTTTTTCCCTTTGCCAATGTTGTAGAAATGTGGAATTGTCCTGAGCTGGAAGAGAGTCCAGGGAGCCTCTGGAAAGCTTCAAGGTAATACACACACAGCAGCATCTTTTGATAAGGAAGTATCTATACAATGCAATGCTAAGTTGGATTATTAGCTCTAAGTAGTCAAGACATTTACACTTTAAACCAATCAGTAATGACGGAATAAATCATTAATTAATCATTAATTGTTAATTATTAATTAGTCAATCAATTGTCCTATAGAACAATAGATGACTTTATTTAAACATCAACATGTATTCCTGTGTCTGTTGCAGCTTTTGGGTTTTGTGAGTACAAGGAGCCAGAGTCTACGTTACGAGCCCTGCGGCTGCTTCATGACCTGCAGATCGGAGACAAAAATCTCCTGGTGAAGGTGGATGCCAAGACAAAAGCTCAGCTAGATGAGTGGAAGGCAAAGAAGAAGACTGCAAACGGAGTATGAATCTGTTTTGTTTGTTTGTTTTTTAGAAATCCCTGGTATTGAGTGTAAACGCTATATCTGTATTAAGTGCCTCAGGAGAATGAGCAATTCAAGTAAACGTGTGTTTATCTACCACAGTGACTAAATTATTTAAATATTTTACTGGCAGAATACAAAGGGTGAAGATGGAGGAGACGAGGAGGAAGAGGTTCTAGATGAGGAGACCAAGAAGAAGGATCAGATAATTAAAGGTGCTATTGATGGGCTGATGAGGGAATACGCTGCCGAACTAAATGCACCATCACAGGATGAGGACTCTCAGCGACGAAAGAGAAAAAAGGAGAAAAAAGAAGAGGTATATAAACCTTTTATGAATTCTTTTCCGTCAGCCATTTCAGTTGATATTCGGTTGAAAGCGGGCGTTGTCATTTCAAGTTATTTTTCCTCCTTTTTCCCACAGGATGACATTAACACAATCGATATGGAGGAGGACAAGAGAGACCTGATTTCCAGAGAGATCAGTAAATTTCGTGACACTCACAAGGTAAAGTGGCTCCTTTGATATTTTAATTGACATTACAGGTTTTGGACAGCAGCTGCTCACATAGTTCACTCCTAGAGCTTGCAATATTTAATTGACACATTTACCAAGCTTTTCTTGATCTCAGTAACATGCATACTGCGCTACAAATTGGCAGTAGTTTAAAATTTACACCACCAAACACCTTAATTTGCCCCATATTATATGAAATGTTTCATGTTCAGTATTCAAATTACACAAGCAGGCAGACAGCTAGTGTTTTTGTCACCTTTCTCAGGCCTGATTTAACACCTGTGACCACCATAGTGAAACTATCTAGGTGTGACCATTATAGATCCATTCTTCATTCATCACACAAAAATGCATGGAGACGATGTAAAGTTACTTTAAAGCTAATCTATTCATTAAACCCCACCATTATGATAGTGATCATATGGTGACTAAAGCAAGATGAATCTCAGAGCTTTGGAAAAAGTTGCGAGGATAGGATGTAAGTATCAGCCTTCATTTACTTTATACATATACTGGGCGTCCCCCTCTTGAGGACTTGCATTGGAGCAACTGCACTGTGCTCTGGGTGTGTTGGCCTGGGTGTGAGGGCTTCACCATTTGACATGGCAAAGGCACTTTGCTACTTTATGGTCCTGAATTTATGACAGCATTGGCTGTTCCCCTAAAAGCTGGAAAGTCAGTGAACCTGTGCGAGTCCTCTGTAAATTATGGTCTGCATTAATGGTGTTCATGTTGAAGCACAAGGACTATTGTCAATAACCACTGCAGTGACTTTGGCTGTAGCCTTTATTATGCTAGTGTGGGGGGGCGCCCTGTCCACAGCAGCATGCTGAACTGAAGACTTACAAGGTACGTGCTCTCTGTATGTGCTGTGTGATCTTTCTCTTCCATCTCTTACTCTCCATCATTATCTGACACTGAGGCTTTTTTAGTCTTTTGAGTGAGATAGTTATCCACACATTCACACACAGATAAACAGGACAAAACTATATTCTCTAGTCAATGGATCATTCCGCCTGGAAAAAAGATGGATGTTGCAAAAATCAGGTCTCAGATTCAAGTTAGAATTTCAAAAACAGCAAAGAGACCATTGACAAAAACATATTTATATCAGTACAGTTTCATTTTCCAATTGTCATCCTTTGCTTTTCTAAGAATTGCTATGATAATAGCAATAAAAACATGACTCCAAACAATGAGTAAAATCTACACAAGTAAACTGTTATATTCGTATAGCAAAAGTATGTGAAGATCATTATTTGCTCACAGCAGAGCAGTGGGACATGTATATGTATAAGGAGCCCAGGCAAAAACTGTACAGAGGTAAGTAAAACAAACCAAAACAGACCAGAGTTTTACATCTGACAATAAATTAATGAACTCAACTAGAGTTGAGGCACATTAGTAATAAATGATAATGCCTGACATTAGATACGTACGTGTTAAAGTTACTGCTGACATCACCTATCCATCCATCTCTTGAGTTGCCTTACACTCGAGGTTTTTAGTCTTGTCTCTGTTTCTTGCTGCAGACCAGCCGACTTCCTGTGGCTTCAGATGACTGTTAAACTTCAGGGTACATTAAAGTTATATTAAACGGAGTTCATCCTGCCGTTGCACTTGCAATAGAACAGCGAGACATTGAACATGGCGTTGCTTTTCATTCTATTCAGGACTCATGTTCTGTACCAGACGCCATTTGTAACAATAAATGTTATTAAATGCACTCAAAGCCTTGTGTGTAATGCCCATAAAGGCAACATTGTGGTGTGTGTGTGTGTGTGTGTGTGTATGTGTGTGAGAGTCTGAGTAATGAGTCAAGAAGAGCTGCTGAAGACTTCTGCAGGGGTAAGACTGCTTCTACAATTTCATTTATCTATGCAGAAATGTAACTGATGTTCATGATGTTCTTTTTTTTAGCACTTGACTGAATGACATTGAAGTAAAGGCTATTGTTGTTGTTGATATTGATTATGATTATGATGATGCCTAAGCAAGACAGAATCCCATAACGTTTTTCCCTTGTATACCGTGTGACCTGCTTTCCTCCCAGGCCTAACTTAAAAGGCTTGTAGGGGCAGCGAAGGGCTGAGTCCATAGTTCAACACCTGTAAGTCACAAACACCTAGTTCAACAAAAGACTGACGCCTGTTTTCTGTTTTTGTTTTCCTTGTTCTGAGAGGAGGACTCTTAAGGAGAGAAAAAGCATTGTCTTTTGCAGCGCCTTTTTCTCATTATGAATGCCTCAAGCTGAACATGTTCCACAGATCTTTTTGACCCTTGAAGTGGTTTCCAGTTCCACCCTTGTTAATCTGTAGTTTCCAAAGCAAGTTTGAAGCAAAAAATCACTTCATTGTATTGCTTTAGATGAATGTCGAAGCTGTCTCTCAGCGAGGGAGAGCCTTTTGGACCATCCAGGTTTTCCCCAGTTTGAGTTTTAGGATTCCAGCTTCTCGTACAAGTCTTGCACTGATTAGCGACGGGCATGCTACCATATGAAATATCTTAGTCTATCCTCAAAGCCTGGAAACCACTTGATCTGTGCACAGTAGCAAATTAACTCACCGGACCCCATGTGGCATCGGGCTGAACCTGTCTGTGTTTTGCTCTGCAGAAACTGGAAGAGGAGAAGGACAAGAGGGAGAAGGAGCGGCTGGAGTTTGAACGGGAAAGGAGGGAGCGGGAAAAGGAGCGAGAGCGGGAACGAGAGCGGCGGGACCGCGAGAGGGAAAAGGAACGAGAGAGGGAGCGGGAGCGGGAACGAGAGCGAGAACGGGAGAGAGACAGAGACAAAGACCGGGACCGCAGGACCAGAGAACGAGAGCGAGACAGAGACTGGGAGAGGGACCGAAGCCGGGAACGAAGCACTGACCGCAGCCGATCCAGGTAGAGGAGGAAAACCTTTCATGTTAATGGTGTAGAGCTGTGTAAATGTTTACTTTGATGGATTATCTGTAAAAAGTGATGAGATGTTAAGACTCAGTAACAGCCAGCAAGTTTGCTTTACTTAGTATGTTGGGTCAAAGCTTTTCCCTGGTGATTAGAAGCCCTATATGCCCATATCAGTTGATCCGCTCAGTAAACTTCATCTCAGAGCCACGTGGGCCTGTACAGATCAGCATTTCCCTGAGGGCTCTGTTGGTTTTATTCTTTCTCTCAGAGACAGTTTTGTTTTACCCTTGTTTGTGCAGGGAGGTGAGTCGAGACCGAGAGAGAGAAAAGAAGCGAGACCAAGAGGATGAAGAGGAGGCATATGAACGCAGGAAGCTGGAGAGGAAACTCCGAGACAAAGAAGCAGCCTATCAGGAGGTAGGGGAAGGCAGGATGGTGAGACCACTGCATGACTGCACGGTCATAGGTTCAGTGTTTTCACAAAAAAAACGTGTCAGCGGTGGCTTCACAGGTCTTAGATCCTACATCTGAAGGGTAACAGTTATTGGGTCTAGATGTAAAAGGGGAAGCCACACACATTTCGGTCTTTTTTTCCCTAATCAGAGAAACTGTTTTAAAAAAAATCAACATCTTTTGTGTTGTTCTCTTTGCTTGATGCTTTTCAATATGCTGGTATTTGCTTGTGTCTTATCTGATACTGTATTTACTACAGCGTCTAAAAAACTGGGAGCTCAGGGAGAGGAAAAAGGCACGGGATTATGCCAAGGACACAGAGAGGGAAGATGAGCGTCGCCGAGAAATGGTGAGAGGACTCAGAGGTGTTCTGCTGAGCTTTGAACACTTGGTTTACACATTTTTTATGTATATATTTCCTAGTCTTACCTTTAACCCAGCAAAGTCAATAAATCTGTATTTAAACAATTTAATCTTACAGTTTAAATATGAAATTGATTGTTATTAAAAGGATATTTTTTATTGTTCTGAGACCTGTTGGAGAAAATAATATTTATGCAGTGTTACGTAAAGTAGATAAGAGTAAGACAAAGATATTTGAATATATTAATCCTGAGAAAGCTAAGCACAAGCCTGTGTGTCTTAAGGTGAAGGAGGGCAAAAGGCTAAAAGAGTTTCTTGAAGACTATGATGACGACAGAGATGACCCCAAGTACTACAGGTGAGCACCTAAAAAAAACATGTTGCTGTTCTGTCTTTACTGCAGAAATACATGCACTTGTGTGTCTGTAAAGAGGATGTACATCTGACATGCAGCATTTAAATAATGTGAAAAATTCAGCCATGTGATATTTTACATCATTTAATTAACTGATAGTGTCAGAAATGCTGTGAATTGTAGGCAAACACACACAGAGTGTATGTTCGTAAACATTTTAATTTTAATTTCACTGCTCTGTGTGGGAGATCTCAGCCATGTGGCACACAAACGTGTAAATACGTAGTACGACGCAGCAGCAGACGCTGTGTGACCCAGATCTGACTTTTCGTAGCAGATGCAATACTGCAGCTACAGCCATTGTTCTAAAGCCTGTTATTTCTGGTGTGACCCCTAGGGGCAGTGCACTGCAGAAGCGTCTCAGAGACCGGGAGAAGGAGATGGAGGCGGACGAGCGTGACAGGAAGAGAGAGAAGGAGGAGCTGGAGGAAATCAGACAGAGGCTGCTAGACGAGGGACATCCAGACCCAGACGCAGAGCTACGCAGGGTATGTTTGTCTGTAATAATAATAACAATAATGATGCGTGTGTATGCCTATCTGTCTGTGGTGAATGAGCATGCTGTGTGTTGCCTTTGTGAAGGTCACTTTATCATCTGAGTGTCTGCACCTCTGCACATCAGGGGTGCCCAGCTTTCATTGTCTACCGACCTTCTTTTCTGGAAAAAACAGCAGTTGGGTGTTTATTTTCTCCATATCTGTCCCTTATTGGTCCAGATGGAGGAGGAAGAGGAGGAGCGTCTCAGACAACCTCCCATCATCCAAGAGCCAGAGCCTGAGGAGGAACGGGAGCGTCACAGGGGTTCACGAGACCACCGGGACCGCCGAGGGGAACAGGACAGACCGGAGGCCCGCTCAAGGCCCGCCCACTCAGACGACGAAGTGGAGGAGGGCGAGGATGATGATTATGACAATGATGAAGATAACCCTGATGTAAAACCGTGCCTGAAGCCTACGATGCGGCCCATCACAGCAGCGCCCTCAGTGTCATCGGCCAGCGGCAACGTGTCCCCCAACACGCCTGGGGATGAGTCGCCCTGCGGCATCATCATCCCCCACGAGAACTCGCCGCCGGAGGCCCTGCCCCAGGAGGAGCACCGGCCAAAGATCGGCCTCAGCCTCAAGCTAGGTGGGTTTAAGTTCACAGAGAGGATGAAGAGTATTCATCAGCTGATAAACAGATATTTCTCTATTTTAGATCATAAATAAAATGTTTTGGGATTTCCAGCTGCTGGTCGACAAATGAGGCGATTGAAGGTGTTCAAAGTTCAACTATTCTCTGACATTATATGGACAAAATGAGTGAAAATAATAGTCAGTTTTAGGCCGACTTTTAGCACATTTCTGCAGAGTTAATTTTAGTTTGGTCTGGGTTGAAGAAAAAACCCATTATTCTACATTTTGTTAGAATATATAACAACCCTACAGTACAGTCGCTACGTATTTCTGCATGGACTGTTGCCCACATAGACCACGATGCACACACTGCTATCAGTGGGTTGTGATACATTCTCTTTAAATGAATTTTTGTCATTTTAACAACCACCCACCACACTGCACAGCCCTGCTCCCTCCACACACTCTGACTCGAGTGGAAAAAACTTACAAGGCTTCTTTGTTATCATTGCTCTCTGCACTTTCATGTATGGGGCACAAAGAGCCCTATTATTGGTGGTTATTGAAATAATAATAATGAGGGAAATTAAGGCATAGAGGAAGATATAGATAGGTTAGATGGAGGAGAATTAATGCAAATAAACTGAATTGTGACAAAAGCTGACTCCATCAGATACCAAAGATTTGAGTTGAAACTGTAATTAAAGGTGAATTATTAATTTAAGTACACACATAGCACCCTAACATAGATGTACCAACTGTAAATGAAACCTCTCCAGGTGCCACCGGCAGTCCCAGTCAACCCAACGCAGGCAAAAGGAAGAAGCTGCCTGTGGACAGCGTCTTCGACAAGTTTGATGACGAGGAGGCCGACGAGCAGCCCCGCAAGAGGAAACTGGTCCCGCTGGACTATGACGACGACAAGAGCCTCGGAGTAGATGGGGCCGGGCTCTCCAGCATAAAGGGAGCCAACGCCGAAGAGAAACGCAAACACATTAAGAGCCTGATCGAGAAGATTCCCACTGCGAAACCTGAGCTGTTCTCCTACCCACTGGACTGGTCCATGGTTGATTCGGTGAGGGGAAGTCCTGTCTCTCTTTAATCTCTGTCCAAGCACAGTTAACTAAAGAATATTATGGCTGAATATTGGACTTGAGGGGGAGTAAGAGATCAGCAGAGCAGCTTTTTGCTCTATGGTGGTTATTGATTGAAGAGACTGAAAAAAAAGATTTACTGGCGGCTCTCTTCTAGTATTTCCTTCATTTTTGTTGAACAGAGTTGAACAGTGGTAGCCATTCAGAAATGGCAGCAGATCTGATCCCCACTTACCAAACAACTTGTGCTTTTACCTCTTTCTGTAGACGTTAATGGAAAGACGAGTTCGACCCTGGATCAATAAAAAGATCATTGAGTACATCGGAGAGGAGGAGCCGACGCTAGTGGACTTTGTCTGCTCCAAGGTATTGATTGATTCTGTGATGCTGATACATCTGAGTTAATTCAGACCTCATGGAAAATGAAACGATGAAAATAAAATGTGTTTTTTTTTTATCTTGTTCTCAGGTGATGGCTCACAGTATGCCACAGAGTATCTTGGATGATGTTGCTATGGTGAGTAATCCCTCACATGCTTTTATTTCATGCTCATCTTGACTATTTAAAAAAACCTTTTGGCATCACTCAGTCATTTATGAGCAATGATGATGAGTTACTGAGTTAAATGTTTGTCTTTTTTTATCCGCTCCTGTTCAGGTTCTCGATGAAGAAGCTGAAGTTTTCATCGTGAAGATGTGGAGGTTACTCATCTATGAAACAGAGGCTAAGAAGATTGGACTGGTCAAATAAGCAAAACCACCACTGAATGAAGATCAACTATTTTTTTCCTCCCCTCCATACATCATGTATAATAGTGTAGTGCAAAATTTGTCACCCCAAACAAAGCAACTTGTTCATACCAGTACAGACTGTAACTGCAGATTCTTGCTCATTCACACATTTGCACACTTCAGGTCTTGTCTATTTTTGTCTCAGCATACTCAGGCTACCTTCACCTCCTCTCTCTGTTTGCAGGTGCTGACTGCATTGGTGTACTATGTGTAAATACAGTGTCTTGATTTGACTAAGATGAAATAATTGTGAGATTGAAGCTGCTGACGGCCACACAGGAACATTGACGTGTCGCCAGATAAGTGTCTCTTGGTCCTATACTTTTATTTGTATACATGCCAACTAGCATTTTATGGGAAGAGTCAGTCTGCAGGATGGTGACGAGCAGCCCGTTTAGTATTCAAGGTGTGCAGTTGAATGTGGGTTGTCGAGCAGACAGATATTGAGAGTATGCAAAACTACAACAAGGATGTGATTTCTCTTTTGTTTTACAGGATTATTTATTCAGGGTTTTGGATTCAACTCCAATTTATTTCTGTCTTTTTTTTCCCTTAACACATTCCTGATTAACGTGTTGGCATATTCTCATCCTACAAAACACCTACTTGTCATTTAAACTGCGTCAAATCGACAGGACCCACAGCATAACTTTGGTGGTGACATCACTGCAGCTGTAGAAGCACACACATACGTACATACATACATACATACACACATCGTGACCACTATAAAAAATGAGCTAAGAATGGGAAAAAACTGATTTGAAGTTGTGAGGATGCTCTCCATTTGTTTTTGTATTGGTGAACATTTGAATAAAATTGATTTTTATAACAGTTTGTTGACCTGTGATTGACTCTCTCACTCTCATTGTCCTCATTTGTTCCTTTTGCAAGTATTCTGTTGTTAAATTTGATTAAATCACAATTACAGAGTGACCAGAGTAGGGAAAAAAGAGAAAATTTATAACAGTTCTAAAAAAAGTTCTGGTCAAAACAGTGCAGCAACAAAATGATGAACATTAGGGCCAACAACGGAGACTTTTATCTCAGAAATTCTCAGTTTTTTTCCCAGAAATTCTGACTTTTTAGGTCAGAAATTTTGATTTTTTTTCCCAGAAATTCTTCGTTTTTTCTCAGAAATTCTGTCTTTTTTTCTCAGAAATTTTGACTTTTTTCTTGGAAATCCTGACTTTTTAGGTCAGAAATTTTAATTTTTTTTCTCAGAAATTTTGAATTTTTATCGCAGAAATTTTGACCTTTTTTCTCAGAAATTCTGAGGTTTTTTCTCAGAAATTGCGAGTTTTTTCTTGGAAATTCTGACTTTTCAGGTCAGAAATTTTGAATTTTTTTTCCTGAAATTATGACTTTTTATCTCAGAAATTTAGATTTTTTTTTCCCAGAAATTCTGTCTTTTTTTCTCAGAAATTTTGAACTTTTTTCTCTGAAATTCTGAATTTTTTTCCCAGAAATTCTGAGTTTTTTTCTCAGAAATTTTGACTTTTTTTCCTGAAATTCTTAGTTTTTTCTCAGAAATTTTGAACTTTTTTCTCTGAAATTCTGATTTTTTTCCCAGAAATTATGTGTTTTTGTCTCAGAAATTTAGAATTTTTTTTCTCAGAAATTCTGTCTTTTTTTCTCAGAAATTTTGTGTTTTTTTCTCAGAAATTTAGATTTTTTTTCCCAGAAATTCTGTGTTTTTTCCTCAGAAATTTTGAACTTTTTTCTCTGAAATTCTGAATTTTTTTCCCAGAAATTCTGAGTTTTTTTCTCAGAAATTTTGACTTTTTTTCCTGAAATTCTTAGTTTTTTCTTGGAAATTTTGACTTTTTTCCTCAGAAATTTTGAACTTTTTTCTCTGAAATTCTGAATTTTTTCCCAGAAATTATGTGTTTTTGTCTCAGAAATTTTGAACTTTTTTCTCAGAAATTTTGAATTTTTTTTCTCAGAAATTCTGTCCTTTTTTCTCAGAAATTTTGAATTTTTTACCCAGAAATTCTGTTTTTTTTTTTCCCCAGAAAGTCTGTGTTTAAATCTCAGAAATTTTGCCTATTTTTTCCTGAAATTCTTAGTTTTTTCTTGGTTGTTTTTGTTTTCCAGAAAAAAAGGCAGAACTTTTGAGAAAAAGTCACAATTTTGGAGAAAAAAAAGTCAATTTCTGAAAAAAAAAAACTAAGTACTTCTGAGAAAAAAACTTAGAATTTCTGAGAAAAAAACTAATAATGTTTTAAACAAAAAGGTCAGATTTTCTGAATAAAAAACCCTCAGAATTTGAAGAAAAGAAGTCAGAATTTTTGAGAAAAAGTCACAATTTTGGAGAAAAAAAGTCAATTTCTGAAAAAAAACCTCAGTACTACTGAGAAAAAACTTAGAATTTCTGAGAAAAAAACTAATAATTTTTTAAACAAAAAGGTCAGATTTTCTGAATAAAAAACCAATTTTGGAGAAAAAAATGTCAATTTCTGAAAAAAGTCAGAATTTCTGAGAAAAAATGTCAAAATTTTGGAGAAAAAAAAAGCCAGTTTCTGAAAAAAAACTCAGAACTTCTGAGAAAAAAACTCACAATTTTTGAGAGAAATAAATAAAAATTTCTGAGAAAAAATGTCAAAATTTCTGAAAAAAAACTCAAACTTTTTTACTCCGAAATTCTGACTATTTTTTCTCAGAGATTCTGGCTTTTTTTCTCCAACAACAGAGATTTTTGTTTGTTTGTTTGTTTGTTTTAAGATTTTGAGATAAAATTCAGAAATTCTGAGAAAAAAAATCAGAATTTTTGAGAAAAACTCACAATGTTTGAGAAAAAAAAGTCAGAATTTCTGGAAATAAAAGGTAGAATTTCGGAGGAAAAAAAACTCAATTTCTGAAAAAAAAAAACCTCAGAATTTCTGAGAAAAAATCTAAAACAACTGCAGCTAATAATGTAAAATTTTTTCCTCTGTGAAAAAACAGGCAGATGTAACACACATTTACTCAGTCCACTCACAACAAGCTGACAAAGACACATTGAGATCAAAACTTCCAGAGCTTTATTGATGCCATGTGAGCTGAACAAGAGCAGGTCTCGTCAGTAAAAACCTTCAAACTGGAAGAGAAACAGCACACAATCAAGTCACCTCTGACCGGTTGTAGAGACAAGACCATCATATGCGATGTTTCCCAATACATCAATCACATCCAGTGACCAGCCAGAGATGAAGCGCCATGGAAACTGAAGACACTGGGCTTATAAAGCAAGACGCAAGTGAAGGCCACTGCTTGTAAACAGCTTTTAGAGTTGTTATTTATTCAAATCGATGTTCTTAAAAATAGAAACTATATTGATGTGTAATCTGTAATTTAACTTTTCCTTGTGTCCACGTCTGGGTGGGACGACGGTGTTTTTGAGTGACCGTCCTCTGAGACAAATCCTGCTAATGAACAAACCTGAATGTTTGCCAATGAACTATTAACGCCGGTTAAAGTTTGCAATGTGAAAGTTAACATCTGTTGGACTGAGCGACTGTAGCCAGGTCTGTCCATATTATTTCTCCTCTGATGTTTTCCCCCCACCAGCCTCTCGTTCCCAGGACCCGCTCTAGTCCTCCGTCTTTGCTTCCATCTCCTCTGCGTCGTCATCTCCATCCACCTCCGCGTTCTCCCGCTCTAACCTCTCCAGCTGCCGGGCAAGCTCTGTCTCATCCGTGTCTGTCACCACCTTGGGCTGTAGGGGACAGTTTACAGTTAAGTCACTATGAGCAAAAATAATAATAAAATCTAGGAACATTTCTATTCGGGGTGAAACTTTCTGATTCCTTATAAAAAGAAAAAAGTATCGTTCCTGCTCTGTTTTGATGTCGAGAAAAGAATATGGACAAATGGACCAAACTGTTTCTAAACCCTGGATCTACCTCTATCTCTTAAATTGTACAATGTTATCGGTGTTATTGTACAATGTTGTAATTAATCAACAGATTTTAGGAGTAAGGCCAAAATTAAATAATTAGCAATTGACAACAAAAAAATGAAAAAGTTTGTTACACTTTAAGTCACACTTTCAACACAAGTTTATCTTCTTAACTTTTCCTAAAATACTCAAAAATGGGTTTTTTCCCCAAAAGCAACAGCATATTTGTCACCAATGAATTTAACATTAAAAAAAACTAAACTAAACAAAACAAAAACAGGGGATTCTACCTAGAGTTATGCTTTAGTTAAAAATCTATGTGTCAATAAAGTTTAAATATTCTTATGTAAAATAATGAGGTTGAACACTGAAACACTAAAAACTACAAATAAAGCAACAAATGCACACAATTCACAGTTTCAAGGCCGCACAAACACAAGTGTCTCACCTCCATCTGGATGTTAAAGACGCCTCTCTTCTCCTCGATCTTCTCCTTGATGGCGGCCATGGCCTGGTTGAGCACAGACAGACCCTCTGTGCGCTCCAGAGTGGTCGTTGTCATCACGTAGCGAGGGGGAGCGATCAGGTTGATCTGTCGAGGACAAGATCACATCAGTTTCATTTACACCACACTTCATGGCGGTGAGCCCAGCAGCTCATCCTCAAAAATCAAGACTACTACCTTGATAGGCATGGCCTCTGTGGAGCAGCCCAACCCAGCCCTCAGAGCTTCCTTCACTGCATCGATGCCCTCATACCCGTAGCACGCCACTTCAATGTCTGCAGGAAAAAAGGAAAACTGTTACCACACACTGTTTCACTGTTAAGAGCAAAACATAAACTAAAGCTGCTGCTGCATGGTTTTTACCTGCTCTGATTTTGACGGCCTGTGGAGTGAGTCGCCTGTTGATGTTGTCGATCAGCACGCTCCTCTCCTCCTCTGTTAAATCCAAACCATCCAGAATGGCCGGATCCCTGGAAGACATTTCACCGTTTGATTTCACCTTGTCATGTAAAATAAGAACTAATGAAACGTGGAGTAAGACAGTAAACTAACACTGAATCTCTCATACAAAAGCAGCGACTTACGATACAGCCTGTTTGAAGACATCATACGCTCCGTATCCTGGCCGCTTGTATTTCTCATCAAAGACCCAGGCTGTGCGCTGGTACAAGCTTTCTAGCTGCTCGTCCTTACTGTACTCCAGCACCTCTGCCACGTGTCGAAGGATACTGTACACCTGCAAACACACATCACCAGGAATCAGGGACATGCGAAAAGAAAGAAATACACATATTGTTTTTAAGAACTGACCCCCTTTACAATTTTCAAAACAAACTAAAATTCATCTCAACAGAAATCTGAGATTAAGGAAACATTAAGAGAGATTTCTGTCTGGCAAGAAAGAGGCAAACTGCCCAGCACAATTCAGAAAAAGTTTCGAACTGAATAACAACTTGACTCACAGTTTTAGATTTGGTGAACTTGTCTTCACACTTGATGGCCTCCTCTGGGGAAACTCTTCTTTTTGATAAATCGATGTAACCTGAAGACAAAGGAGGGGAACGATGCAGTGAGACTGTGACTGCCAATATGATTAACTGATCAAATAAAACAACAGGAAATCTATGTTCACTTAAAAAGTCAACTTATCACAATTTGCTGAATAAAACTTCACAGCTTGGTCTCCACTCTCCTGTCATTACAAGCAACTTTTATCTTATCTTCCCCTGAGTTAAGCAATTTAACGACATAAGTCTGTTTTCTGGAAATTTCTGATAAGCAGTCACCACGATTAACATTATATAACTATTAAAAACACAATCTGAATATCAATCGGTGCAGCCCCCTTGTTGACAACCAAGTTTACACAGTCACATCACACTACATTCATAGTAGTTCATGGTCATGAATTAACTTTTTCCACTAGCAGACAAATTAGTGAAGGTTTGGTTCCTTCAGGTCTGTTGGTCCATCTGTGCCTGAAGTTGAACTCACCTTTTTCTTTGTCTACTCGGATGACGACCACGCACTCATTGCGGCCTATGCGGATGAGCTTGTTGATGGAGCGGATACGTCGACGCGACAGCTCGCTCAGGAGGATCATGCCCTCGATGTTGTTGTACTCCAACAGGCTGACGTAGGCGCCCATCTCAGCGATGGACCTGACGTTCACCATCACAACATCCTCCACCTCTGGGAACCGGTGCTGGTAAAATCGACAGCTGAGCCCCGGCATCGCTGTGAGGATACAAACAACAAGACAGGAGTTAAAGAGTGAATAAAAGTGCGATCTGACCTTTGACCTGTAAAAACAGCAGCATGCAGGGTGTTGTCCTCTGTGGTTTTTGGAAGAAACTTTGTAGAGTTTGAGAAAATAAACCTGATGATGTAATCAAGATTATCTTGTATCTGGAGGTTGAAAGGTGTGTGAATTTACCAGGCAAGTGAAATTTGGGGGGAAGAAAAAAAAGAAAAGAAAACATGCTCCTCTACTGCATTATGGGAATTGTAGGAATCATCATTCATGGACTTGGTCTTTAACTAATAAGGAAAGTAAGGGTTTCTCAGCCTACATTTCTTCAGATGTCATTAGGATTTTAAAAATCTGACTCTAACAAGTCCAGTAACTAATAAAGGCTAATTAAAATGATAATATTGAGCAACAATCCTCATTTTCAAATCTTTGACAATCCACTTTCAGATTTATGTTAAAGCCAGAAGGGCATTACATTACTGAGGCGTTTTTATTTACACAAATACAGTGGATTAAACAGTAAGAAAAAAAAACATTAGCAGAAAGGTCCAGAAACACTTGAATGTGACACGTTTGTTCATTCATTATCAGGGCGGCGGTTTTTCAGAGTAAGAGGCCGAGTGACTGAGTTTAACCGTTACAATGTGAAAACAGAGAAGTAAAGTGGTAACGAGTGAACTAACAGCTTGGACACAGGCTGCTTTATTTCTCATTTAAAGCTGATGAATGGGATGATGCAATGCAGACAAACGAAAAGCCCATCACTGATAAAGTTATGAGTGAAAATCCGACACGAACAAAACGGAGAAAGAAAGGAGCCCTTTCAAAAATATAAACATAGCAACGAAACAGTGACTTTATCGGGCAACAAACGATTAAAAAGGTAGCGGATAAAACGGTTTCTTAATGGTGCTTTAGCTTCCCAGCTGGTTCACTGCTCACATGCGGCACATGCACCGCTGCCGTGGCTAACGGTTAGCTAGCCAGCTAGCACCCTCGTCTGCCCCCGACTCCCGGTTAAAAAGCCCCGTTTATCAACAACAACCCACCTGTGTCATATGGTTACAGAGCGATACGCTGGAATATCCTGTACTGGCGGTGTTTAAACGTCCGATTGTGTTTTCTTTCGGGTTTTTTTCAATGAAGAACTCGGGCCCGCTAGCTCACATTCATGGGTGTGCTAATTTTTCGACCCGGAAAAGATCGTCCGAGTTCGACGACACGCGCATGTGCAGAACGAGCTGGGCTTAGTCACATGACCAGAGGCCAGCTGATCATCACCGACAGAGAGTCGGACAAGATCACGACCGTCGGCTCCGTCTATGCGGCTAATCCTGCACGAAAAACAACTACTTTTACCACAGTACATGTTTAGACTAATACATTAGTACTTACACCAACGCCTCGGTGTTTATTTGAGGAAACAGAAGACGGAAATAATCGACCAAAAGAGGACAAGATGTCTGGAAAAGACCGGATCGACATATTCCCCTCCAGAATGTAAGCAGCTTGTTTCCGAGCTAGTTTGCTAACCTGCTGTAGCTAACACGGCGCTGTGTTGTTGATTTGTTGTTTTTCAGCCTCTCAGATCGATGATTTCTTGTTCACATCTGCATTTGTCTCACATGATTGTTAGTTTATTTGAGTGCACAAAAGAGGAAGAGTCCCTCTGTTGTCATGTGATTTCTCCACCATCATCCCAGTGTGAGCTGTCACCGAGAAACCTACTGACACCCAGACGCTGAAGGCTTTGACTTGAACGTTGTGTAACTTGAGTATCTACTGATCAGTGTCTGGATCTGGGTCTAATCAATCTCACATTGTGATTCGATCATGCCAGTGAGAGAGAGGGGGGCTACAAAGGCACCAGACTGAGGTTGCAAATATGAGTGAGCTGAGGACATTTGTCACGATAACTTTGAAACTGTGATTTCCAGTGCCTCAGTTTTCACTAACCTGAGTCAGTTCACACAAGTGATACGAGTAACATTGCAGTTAAAATACTGGAAAACTGGGAAAATACAAAATATATCAAACATTACCAACAGCAGGATAACTGTGTCTTGTATAGATTCATATAAAGCTGGATCAAATGAAGCTGTCTGATGTACATCTGCTGCAGGAGCCTTGGGCAACTGCCCAAACTGACTGTTTGGGAGTTGTGATTGGCAACAAAACTTAAGATGGCTGGAAAAACATTGTTGAAATGTGTGTTTCCTTTGATGTGGCAGGGCTCAGACCATCATGAAAGCTCGGCTGAAGGGGGCTCAGACCGGCCGAAACCTGCTCAAGAAGAAATCTGACGCTCTCTCTATGCGCTTCCGTCAGATCCTTCGTAAAATTATTGAGGTGATTTGAAAATAAATGCACACTGGCTTAGATATGTGCAACTTTAAATCCACCCTTCATGAAGGTTACAGTCCTCTGGGTTCCCTGACTCTTATCTCTGTTCCTTTAGACTAAGACTAAGATGGGGGAGGTGATGAGAGAAGCAGCCTTTTCTTTGGCTGAAGCCAAATTTGCTGCTGGAGACTTCAGGTGAGAGTCAAACTGAAGCTGAGGTGATGTGGTCTCATGTTTAGTTGTGGATGTGTCTGGGACTCACATTTGTAATTCTGTCCACAGCACAACTGTAATCCAGAACGTCAACAAAGCCCAAGTGAAGGTCCGAGCTAAGAAAGACAACGTGGCAGGTTAGCCCTAAAAAATAAATACAATAAAATCCTCATCTTCCTCTTTGTAATAACTCACTGCAGTGTGATGGGACCAGTTCTTATGTGTATTTCAAACATCTTCCAGGTGTCACCCTGCCCGTTTTTGAGCACTACCAAGAAGGCGGGGACAGTAAGTCGTGTCTTGAATTCAGAATCATGTTGAGATAAAAGCAGTTTTTGTGCCTGTAGAATAGCAGCAAGTTCTCACCCTCCTTGTGTCTGTCAGGCTACGAGCTGACTGGTCTGGCCAGAGGAGGAGAGCAGCTCTCCAGGTTGAAGAGGAACTATGCCAGAGCTGTGGAGCTGCTGGTGGAATTGGCCTCCTTACAGGTAGGGGGAGCTCTTCGAAATGGGTCACATCTCTTTTACTCTTCAAGTGTAAAGGGGTTAAACTAGATACATTTATTTAGGATCGAAGGCAAATATTTTCCTTTTAACTCCACTGTATCTATTTGACATCTATAATTACTTGTCTCACTTTTACATGCCACATTTTTAAAAGATAAGACTGTAGTGGAAATGAACAGAACATCTCTGTATGTTATATTTAGTAACTCTGACACATATTGTCCACTCTCTGTTTACAGACTTCCTTTGTAACTCTGGATGAAGCCATAAAAATTACCAACCGCCGTGTGAATGCTATCGAGCATGGTAACATACACATTCTTTATCAATTTGTTACCTTTTCTTCTTTCAAACATGTTGTTGTCACTTCAGTCATTTTCATCCAACTTTTCAGTGATCATCCCCAGGATCGACCGCACCCTCACCTACATCATCACAGAGCTGGACGAGAGAGAACGAGAGGAGTTCTACAGGTGAAAACACATTTTTACTGCTCAGATTTAAAATACAGTTTTCCCAATCAACAGTTGCTCTGATTTGGCATGAGATGAAGTGTCTTGTTTTTTTGGCACACCACTATCTCAGTTACAGCTGTCACATGGTTGATTATCGTCTTAAAGATTTTCACTGTTGTTGTTGTTGTTGTTGTTCCAACGCTCACATTTCCTCCTGATCCAGGCTGAAAAAGATCCAAGAGAAGAAGAAGCAGCTCCGGGAAAGGACAGACAAGGAGATTGCAGCCCGTCTGGCTAAGCTGGGTCCCATCGCAGAGCCGGCCAACATGCTGACAGAGGAGAACGACGAGGACCTGCTGTTTGAGTGAAGCTCTTCTCCAGGTTGACGGTCACCGACTTCACCCATCGTCCTATTTATTCTGTGCCTCTCTGGCCAAGTCAATGTCTCCTCATGCAAGTGATGAAAGTTGTTTTTTTGTGTACTACTTGTCGTTGATGATTTTATTCTAATTGTTTCAGTGCCGGACGGTGCTGTGTGTTTCCATGTGTGTTACCGTGCGGAACCCAAGTGTTGTGGCACTCTGCGGTTACACAAAAGGGAGTCGGTTAATGGTAATAAAATAAACTATATAATAACAATATAAGTGTGTTTACACATGGTTTACGAGTGACATTAAAGAAGCATTCCGTGCGACTGATCAACTTGTAGATACTTCAGTTTGCTCACAATATCCAGAGCCATTGCATGCTGTAAAGCTTTAAGGTGGTTGTAGATTTCAAAATGTGTGAGTGTGTGGAGTCTGTGTTGTGGAGGCCCCGTCCCCGCTGCTGACCTCGAATCACGGGGTTGTTTTTGTTGTCGCCTCATTTGATGAGGATGTTTACCACTGCACCAGAGCCCCTGATGTGATCCTGCTGTAAAAAAAAAATCTGGCCCAACAATTCATCCAAATAAAGATGTTCTGAATATTCAAACACTGCCTGGACTTCTTGTTAAGTTTACTTTAGGTGACGTAGCTCTGTGACGAATGGCGGACATTTTGCACCTGAACGCTACATGTACCGCAGTACACGGTTACATTCAGACTGAAAATCTTAATGCTCAATTCAGAGTTTTTGCTCAGATCCAATTTTTTGTTTGGCTCTGATCTGGGCAAGATTTGAGTGTTCACACTACTACTACTACTACTACTACTACAAAATGTGACCCCCCACCCCCCCAAAAAAATTTGATTTGGGCCACTTTTGTCTGTATTCTGAACATAGTCTTACTTTGGCGTGTGCAAAGCTTAAAATCAGAAAACATGATTAAATATATGAAATGAAACGTCCTCCGAGGTTGAGGTTAAATCAGCACATACAGTTTGTAATGTGTGTTCACATATGCATCTGATTTTATTAACACGTTAGAATTGTGCTTATAATTTAACAAGTACCCTGCAAAGAAGCAATACAGTATTTGTTGAAGTTACTGTTCATCTAGGTGATAAGATGTTTTTGTCCGTACAATACTGGTAAAAAAAAAAAAACAGCAGTACTTCTCTGATATACTGACAGTAAAGATTCAAAACCTCAGATTTAAGGTCTGTAATTGCAGGAGACATGAGACAACACAAACTAATACTGATACTGGTGTAGAGAACGCCACTCCAAACTGTGCAGGTTACAGCAGACTGTGTTTCTCTGTGGAAGACGTTCAGCACAAGAGCTTATTCTCTCCGTTTGGTACCGTAACAGATCGCGGCTCATTGCGCCATCAGGAAGCCGTTTAATAACTGTGACGTCCACACTCCTCCAGGTGAGCGCGCTTGATTTAGACGTCATGCACACAAAATGGAACAATAAAATATTTTGTCTAGAAAATATGTATTTACAATTATAAATAACTATAACAAATAAGATAGAAATATTTCTATTGGTTTGATAAATGATTTGCATGAAACTGAGATCAAGAAACAAAAAAACAGAAAAAAAGAAGAAGAATCACTCACAAAGACACACACATACACACACACACACACCAACAAAAAGAGTCCATCCCTGCAACATGTGGTAACAACCACCTCCTCTACAAACGAGGAGAATGTGCAAGTGAAAATCCAGCGACAAGTTACCAGTGTCTGTCCTTCGTTTAGGAGAAAAACAAAAAAAAAAAAAAAAAAAATCTCCAGGCTCATCTGTTGTGTTTACCTCTGTCTACCCTGAGACTCGTTGTGGTGGTGAGACCCTGTGTGACCCCTCTAGCACAGCCAGGAGGTGGGCACCCACTGTGGCTCAGTGTCCAGCTTGTCTATGAGTCTGCGCAGCTCGTGGAAAGCCTGGTCCGGATCCATGTTCACGATTGTTGCGTCAAAGTAGTGGCCGAAATTGTGCTCCATCTCACGGGCCTTCTCGATGACCTCCTTCAGCTCCTCTGGCTGTACACACACACACACAACAAGATCAGGCCAGTTTAAGACAGTGAGACAGTGTAGGACATGAATATTAAGTGTTTAAGGTAAATTAAGATTCGGCTGATACCAGTCAGAATTAAAAAGGCTCTAAATATAACCTCTTGCCTACACAAAGTTTTCTCTGTGATAAACTTTCATTTTGCTACAAGACGTTTGTTAAATAAATACTGTACCTCCATGCATCAGATTCAAACTGTGACACTTACAGCACTGCATTTAAGCTTTTTGAGAGTGAAAAATAATTTTGCACCACTGTGCAGAGGGTACCTTTGGCGTTTTCCCCTCTGCGGCCAGCAGGGTGCGTAGTCGTTCCTGAGAAGGAGGAGCGATGAAAATGACATAGGGCTTCAGGTTGGAGGACCTCAACACTCGCAGAGACTGACAGGAGGAAGAAAAGAGGGACAAATTTATGACATGAAATGAAAAACCAAACACTACTATGGCGTCTAATTACTGGCTATAAAAAGTTTTCTACGTCAGGAATGACTTTCTATCACCCAATAAATTATTGGAGATTTATGTTAAGGATATGAAACAACAGTTTTTAGACAATGGATGATCACAGAATAAATGACACTCGTAATTAAGTTTGACAATGTGGACAGTTGTCCCCACAGTAACAGGTCTCCTACCCTCGTGTGCAGGCAGAGCAAACAGATGCGTCCCGCATTAATGATGTGTCGGACTGAGTCGGTGCTGGTCCCATACAGGTTCTTCTCATATTCCCCCGACTCTATAAACTTCCCTGCAGCCAAGTCGGTTTCAAAGGAAGACCGACTCACAAAATGGTACTCGCACCCATTTCGTTCATGTATCCTTGGGCTTCTGGTTGTGTCTGTGTCGTGAAAAAGACAGGAAACGTTTTATTTTTGCATCAAAGGGCCACTTAAATAATTAAAATCATGTAGTGGGTCTTATGTCCTAGTTTTTTAATATGTTCCTAATTTTAATTTTGTGTAAACATCGACTATTTTGTGCAGTAAAAGTTGACAAACTAAACTAAATCACATAAAAAGGTGCTTGTGTATGTAACACAGCCCTCAGGCTGGTGGACTTACGCGGCACTGCAACAGCAAACCTATCCGGTTCGATGGAAAGAAGCCTCCGACGCAGCTCGTCGTGGCCGCTGTTTGTAGGGCCAATCAGAGCGATGGGCCGTTTACGGTTGGCCGGCTGGTGATAAAGGGACATCTCCTCATAGGTCAGGATGTCATCGTAGTCTGACAAGACAGGCAGGGAGGGGTTAACGAAACACGTCTAAACCGACCCTAACTCCTCTGTTTTGTCACTTCCTCTGACCTTTGACCTGCCGGTGGAGGTGGGCAGGAGGTGAGAGGATTTATATCAAGAAAACATCACACTACTGTCATGTTAATATTCGTGTTTGTGTGGATTTTCAGTTCATCCACAGTCTTTTCCAGCTAAATTCTGCTTTGTATTTATACCTACAAACACATGAAACACACAATCAGCCAGAGAGCAGTGTGTATCCGTGCATAAATGTGTTTCTGTGCATGAACTAATAACACCCTCCAAAACCATTTAGGCACCTGCTGGGCACCTGTTGGCGCCACCTCTGATCCCCTCTGTGAAGACACGGCTAATCTGACCTGTGACACGCCGAGTCTGGACAAGCTGCTGCGAGAACGACAGGACATGTCAACTCCAGCTAACGTGCCGGGTTAATACTGACAGTGTGTGGACACTTGGCAGCTGCCCAGTACGGAGGCGCTCTGTCACAGGAAGCAAATGAGGAGAGACAGGCGGGAGACAATCTCTGGGTTAAGTGTGTGGCCTCTCCGTGGAAATGTTAAAGAAGAGGCAGCACGCTCTTAAACTGGCAACACACTTCTCAATTTATTAAGTAGAAAAGATAGAAAAGAAGTCTTACCAGCGTTTTTGCTCAAGTTTGATGTGCTCTTCTTCCTCTGTTTCTTGTTCTTCTTTGCATACCAAAGCTTCCCTGACAATTACAATTGAAAAGAATTTAGCCGTCAGCGTGGATTTACATTGCAGACGTTACTTCTGTGAGTCACAGTGGATGCAAAATGTTTCAGTTTGCAAATCGTATCTGTTGTTTTTAACATTGCCCACTCACCTTGCTGCTCTCGACTCCTGTCTGTTATAGTTTTCTTCAAGGACTCTCTCTGTTGCTGGAAGCTTTTCCCTGCAAAAGGCAAACGGAAATAGGTCAGCGAACACAACACTGCAAATACAGACACACACACCCCAGTGTGTTTTCCATTACAAAAAAGCCCATATTTATTTAAAAATGTGTTTGAACATTTCGGTCTGTGTTCAACAAAATGTCTCACATGATAGCTGATGGATAACGCGCACCTCTGAACGCACCGGACCTCTGTACCAAATGCAAGCATTACAATTTTTTTCATCCTCTTCCTAGTCTTTCCATACGTGCAGGAGCAGGTAAAAACGACGCCCTGCTTTTCATTTCCACTGCTTAACCCAATTTTCCTGCAGCTACAACAGGCCTGGGGTCAAAGAGTAATCACAAATAATTCTTAGGTGTTTGTTTTAATCTGCTTGACGTGCCAGATGGGTGGTGTTTCCTGCCAGGATGGTTCACGTAGTGCCAGGTTAGTTATTAGTCACAGACAAGTTTCAGGCTCCTCTCTGTGACTGTGTTCTCACGTGCTACTACAGCTGGAATAAATGATCAATCAGACAATATATTATCAGAACTTGCATTAATTCATAGATGTGCTACAAACAACTACTGTTTACTGTGTGTGCTAATAGATTTCACTCACTTAATATTTTAGACCACGTTTATTTCTATTTGAATATAATACAGGTTTAAAAGAAGGGGATGCTTTATGTACACAAGACTGTTTAACATTATAATTTCAGATTTTTTTGGCAGTTCAGCTTCGGCTTCACTATGTCATCAGATGTTTATCCCCATGATTGAAAACCCCTGTTTGCATGCAACTCCTGTTGTGCTGCTCCATTTCTCCCATTAAGAGCCGAATACACTGCAGTGGTCAAGAAGATCTGTCAAGATGTGAAAAGCATGAATAAGAATGGTGCATGTTGTAATTTATATAACTATATGTATTATATTACATGTGGAGAGACCACATAATGTAGTTTAAATACAGTTTGAAGATTGTGTTGTGGTTACCTGCTTCGTATCTTATGTATGTGTCACTTGTATTCACGCATACACACATATACTTCCATACTTGTATATGATTCCTCCAGATTTTTTGCAGCGGCAGAACGCTATGTCCTTGGAGTTGCTATCTACCCTTATGAAGCACTACACTAAACATTGATATTCAGTCCCAGTCACATCCCTACCTGGAATGAGTCCAGCCAGGGGCTGGTTGTCCTCGTCTCCGTCCCTGTAGGCCTGCCACCAGTTGGGGTCGTCCTGGCTGATAACATGGAGGATGTCTCCCTTCTGGAAGGACAGGCCCAGCTCCCGACACGGCACGAAGGGGTCATCAGAGGGGTCGTAGTCAAAGTAAGCTCGTACGTGCATCTGAGGGCAGGGTTAACAATGTCAAGGTTGGTGTTACATGCATGCAGACAGGCGGTCTCACGCACGCACATCATTAGAGACTTACCACAGTCTGTCTGTGTGGGGCAGGTTTAATCTGAGAGCTCGGGATGAGGAGGAAGGTCAGAGTGCCATGCATTTGTTGCTGACGGAAGAGATGAGATACAATGAATTAAACATGACGGAGAATGCATTTCCATAAAAGAATATTTGTTACTGACTACATTTGCCGAGGGGCTCAAACTTTTAGCACTTTTTTATTGCTTTGCAGATTGATGCACTGCATGTTTTGATTCTGTATATTTCAAGACAGAGTATCTATTCAGAAAGAACTGGTCAGGTGTGTCTGAATTTAGCACAACAACAACAACAACAACAACAACAACAACAACAACAACAACAACAAAAGCAAAAACTTCAGGCACCTGATGAAATTTCTGAGGCTGAACATGTTTGTCAGGCTAATCATGCACTAATCTATAAGTGGATAAAGCAGGAGCACTGGAAGTTTCTGGCCACCAGTTGAAAAACACTTTTGTTGTCCTCACCAGTAAGTCGTGGACTTCATTGACGTGTTTCCCACGTATGGGAATCCCGTTGATTTCCAGGATCTCATCGCCCTCACTGAGGAGGCCGCTCCGCTCTGCTGCTCCGCCTTTCACCACACGACTCACCACCACACTGTCCATGTCGTTACGTACTGTTGCACCCTGATGGCCACACACACAGTTCACACTATGTGTAACTGTATTGTTTTGTTATTTGTTTTCTATCGCTGGACTTACACACAATACATAAAAGATTGCACAGTAACATAATAGTCATTGATGCTGAACACCCACACATATCTCTGTGTTTAATTTATCCTTATATTGTGTGATTGTACTGTAATTATATCCAAGTATCCCTGTCTCTCATGCTTTGCCCTCTGTAAAGCTGATGTACAGCATTCACAGCTCAGTTATAAAGAATAAACCAGATGAAATGGCTGAGAGACTGTGGGAAAGTGTAAAACAAACATATACAAACAGTGAGTTCAAGTGGCTTTAAAAGAGTAACGACGTGTCTCACCAGTGGGGTGTCACGGGCCTTCTCTAGCCGCACCAGTTTAACTGTCTCTCCATGGTACTGGGTCACACTTTCCTCAGCCATTTCCTGCCCCGCCACACTGTCATGGGCCTGCATCAGTGCCTGCCACATAAAACAAACACAGAGACACACACATAGAGACACAAACAGTACGCACATATAGACATCTTACAGACGCATGAAAGACGAAAAGAAACACAAGACAGAAATAATGGAGAGGGCAGCGTGAGGTAAAGGAACTGAACGGGGTGATGTCCTCTTTCAGAACTGGTGCTTGTCAGGGGAATAAAACCAGTTAACCATTAATCCAGCACAATTTGAGTTAAACTGTTCATAGTTTGTCCAGTGAAAGAGAAGCGATAACAAATAAGTTTCCAAAACCCCCTTTTTCCCTTGGACGTGCACCTGCTACCAGAGACCTATCTACCACCCGTCCTTTTTAACGAGAGCAGTCAGCAAAGCCACCTCTAAGCCAGAAATAATACAGAGATTGCTCCTTCACTTCATTTAATGTGACAAGTGCTGCGTACCCCACAATTAATAACCGTCCATCCAAATTAGTTTCTCTGTGCGGCAGCAGAGGGGACCTGAGAGACCGGAGGCCAGGCTAAGCTTTGGCGTGCACGCAATCCGTCTTAATCTCCCCGTGCATTTAGGAGTCAGGATCCAGCGCCATCAATCATCAAACACCTTTGGCTTCCCTGCTCATGAGGATAACGTGTCCCAGAAAATTGGCGAAAGGGGCGGACCGGAGGGGGCACCCGCTCCTCTCACACATTCACCTGTCTCCATTAGTTTTTGGAGTATGAGACTGTTTTATCCGTGCGCGCCACAGGCTGACTCATGTGATCCTCTGGCTCCCTGCAGAGAAACCAACATAATGTGTTCCACTTTGTGTGCCACAAGGCGGGCTCACATCACATCACGCCACCCCCCGCTGGCTACACGGCTCCGACTCAGTGGAGGGGTTAACAGGCCGGTTGGAGAGCTAGGTAGTTCACACGGTCACATGGGTCAAACATCAGACCCTCGGCGGTCCCTTGTCAGAACCCTCGACCGTAAAATCACAACAGAGTCATCCACCTGAGGTCTTTTCTCACCTTACTGCCTCGCTAATGGACGATGACAGTCTGATAATGTGTCTAAATTTTTTTTTACACAAGCCTTAACTGACAAATGCAGAGCATCAACACAGGAAGCCACTCCAGAGTTGATGCACCTTGAATATCTGTTTGATTCTTTACACGTTGCCATACAAAATGCAAATGTAAGGGGCTTCATTACATAATTCCTTGCACAGCTGTGGAAGTGGCCTCCCTGTGATGTCGGATCATTTCCGTGCAGTTAGAGCATGTGGTTCGCCTTAGAAAGAAAGAAGATCTTAATTGTCCAGCTCATGAGTTGTGCCAACAGCAGCCTTAGTAAGATCATTACTAAACAGGTTACTGCCACATTGAACCTGCTTAAACTGCAAACAAGGGCACGTCCCTCAAGTGAACAGAGATATAAGATGTGTCCATTTCCAGCAGGGCTGCCTTTACACCAGCCAGACAATACAGATTAGTAGTCTGGATAAAACCGCCTGCCAAATGACTTAATGTAAGTGTAGTTCCAAGACAGATATTTTACCTCTTGTGTGAATGATTCATTACAGAAATGTTAAATCCTCCCCATTCGCTGGAATAGGAAAAGGTCTCTACTAAAACCCTGATAAATTAGATACTGTTTGGATCACAGATAAACCATGTATATTTTATAATTTGTCGGGCATCATCATTCATCCACTGGAGGAGAAGGCACTTTGCCTCCCATCAGCATAAATCTTACTAATGCCATCATAAATATGGCCTTTATCAGTCTAAACTGCTGTACATCAGTGTGGAGGAATTATAAACTACACAGCTGCAGGCTGGGCTCAACGCAAACAAGTCAGGTCTCTTACTATTTCCGCTGCCTTTTTTAAAAAATGAATTCAAAGCAAATTGACGAGCACTCTGCTGCGAAGAACGTGCAAATCATGCTTTTTCATTACCAGGAGAGCTGACCCACATTACAACCTAATTTACATAATAACCTTTCTTGAGACCAACTCCATTAATCTTTGGAGCAAAAAAAATGACCTTGAACATTTTGACTTTTGCACACCCTAAAATAATAGCCAATAATAAAATTAATGTGTCATAAAGTAATTCATTTGTAAAACAAGCATCTCCGTTGCCCAGGTGTCCTTGAGCAAAACAATAAATTCCTGCAGTCTCAAGGGTAACCATGACTTGTTTCATGAAATGACTGACTTCTATATCTCTCATTCTTTCCTGATGTGGCGTACATTATACATGTAAATAAGATGGCAACGCAAACTGTCCTTCATTTGTCTTAGAGCTGGTGAGCACATAAGTCTTATAGTATGGACTGTTGGATAGACCTCTGCCCTCTGAGTGGAGGCTACAGGGGAAACAATTACCCCACAGGAGTGACTATTCCCTCATTTCAATTATGAGCATATTAACTTAATAAATGAGTGTGCTCTGCAGGATTGCTGAGCCTCACTGGTGTTAGATGATAATCACATTGTGAGTCAAAGGGAGATATGATGAGTCACAACCGGCGAGCTGATCTCTGACCTGTAGATGAGGATTTGTGAGCAGAGCCCTGAGCTCCAAGCCCTCCTTCTGATGGCTGGACTGGAGAATCTTCTGTACCTGTACGGAGACACACACACACACAGTCCTATGGTGAGGTGAACTGTAGGGGTTAGAAAGTCTCTAGTCTAATTTCTCTTAAAATGTAGAGACTTAGGATGATGTAATGTGCAGTAGGCTCTAATACCAATTCTGCAGCACTGACTGACTACATTTAATATCTCAAACCCAACACATCCTAAATATTCACGATGGGCTTTACATTACTTCATGATTGTGTGTATGTAGCCTAGACATTAAACCTACATGTAGTACATAAAAAAAAAAATCATGCTGTTTCATTACTCTGGTAATGAGCCAACTGCATCATGTCATTAAAAAGACAAAGGTATACGCAGACAAACATGTCTGTACGTGTGCACACAGTCAGCACACTCCAGACAGAGAAATGCTTCACAGTTACTCTGCTGTAAAGAAACATCTTTACAAGTGTTGACTGTTAAACAATAAAAACCCAAAAAACTAAAACAAAATTTACCATGTGATGCATTTTCATTGTGTGTTTATACACAACAACTTGTAATCAACCGGATTTAATAAGCACAAACTTGGAAAGCACTTGTCTGCACTACATCACAACACTACACTTCTCTTCCATGACTTCTCACACTTTCCACTCCTTTTGTATTCCAGTGTTTCTTTTCTCTTTTCTGTTGCATGTTTCCATTTTAGTCATTTGGTTCTGGTGTTGTCACTTGGTGGGAAATGCTGTTGTTTGTGGCTTGGATTGTTTGCTGAACAGTGACATTTGACATGATGGTGCTCTGTTGCTCTGTCTTCCTGCCTCTTCCTCTTTGTCTCCTGTTCAGAGCTTAGTTCATCCATTACACTAATCGAAGCTCTTGCTAACAAGGTGACGCACTTTCCCCCTCCCCCTGAGCACTGCAGCGCCTCAGCCCACTCTGCTGTAAGCCTCTGGAGTTTCTTTTTCTGGCCGACCAGATCCTTCCTGCGGTGAAGCAGCACCACTCAGCAAGCACCGAGGGCTGCTGGGAGATTAGTTCACCCACTGGCCAATCTGAGTGCCACACAGCACAGCCACTTAGTTTAGGCACACTGGCTCAAACTCTTACACGCTGTTAAGCACCTCGGGAGCCGGGTCCACACACTGATTTACTGTATGCAGGAAGACAACGTGTTGTGTGTGTGTGTGTGTGTGAGGCAAAATAGATCATCTCACTCGGTGCCCAAATGTTCAAACCATTGCTGTCAAGACTGGAATAACAATTGTGTAGCGGTGCTGCTTGGTGCCCTTTGAATGAACTCTGCACAGCTCATAGAAGCCTGTTTTGTCAAAACAAGGTTGACTCTTACACATCTAGCCATCAGCTGAAAATCACACTGCACCAGTCTGACTGCGCTGAAATGCCTGTATTACATTCTCTCATGTTGCACCTATCAAAAGTTGACACTAATCCTAATGAAGTGCCTATTGTGGGTGTAGCTTGTCAAAGATGTATGGAGCGTCTACCTAATTCACAGAAAACCATATCACAATTTATGTCTTTTGACGCAGACTGGGCTCCGTGTGACAGGCTGCGTTTGAGTTTCTCGGCTTGCAGAGGCTTGGCTCTGCAGGGATACAAGTCAATTACTGTCGCTTTGCTTCGGTAGAGACCGAGTGGCTGGTGTTTTGTCAACGAGGAAGTCAGGTGTGGCAGAATCCCCGCCTTCTCAATCCTGAATACCGAAATGGTTTCTTGAGCTCTGTCACTCTCTGCACTGAGGCTCAGGACACAGCAATGTCAACTTATTTAAAGAGGAAATAGCAGATGGTGGACAAGTGTATTTGTTGCATTTTATATATTTGCAGAGCAGTACAATACCAAACTTTATGTTTTTACATTTTGTCCCATTCCTTCCTCCTCTTTCCTTTCCTCCAGCTCACTCAATTTACATGCATGGGCTATATCCCACAAATCCCTCGTTTTTGTTTTCACTCACCTAGTTAACCACAGGACAATTTACATTTTATAATTATTCAGACTGGCATGGCTGTGTGTTGGGCAGCTTTGTTGAATTAATCATCGCCACCAGCAGAGATTTTTCATGCTTCATTGAGTTTGTTCAGTTACTTTAGTCATAGAGGTGCTTGTCTCTAAATATAAGCTTGACGGCGTCCAAACCACAAATTGGCGAGTACAATCGAAGTGCTTTTACGCATAAACTGCCACTGCTAGTCTCATGAGGGGCTGGGTAGGCTTTGTGGCCTGGGTAAAAATGTCTGAAATATTAAAGTGAGTTATTCATTATTCTCAGAAACAGTCAGCCTGTTCTCCTTGACTCAATTTCTCCTGGAGCTGTGGACACAGAAACCACTTGCATTTACAAAACTATAAGCCCCAGCAGTGTAAACAAGTTAACGAATACCAATGCAATAGCAGCAAAGTTACCACTGACCCCTATGTAAACTGTTATTACTTTTCCTCATCCATGCAGCAGCAAAGTCAAAGTGTTTCCACATAATTTTTGTTTTCACATCTATCAAGTTGCTTTAAAATACAACCAGTATGCGTACCTCCTGGCAGAGATCCTGTGCTTGTGCTGTGAGGGGAGAGTTTGGCCGCACTCTGCTCATCTGCTGGGAAACAGCACTGTAGATGGTGTAGGCATTCCTGAAGTCCTCCTTGGCCAGGAGCTGCATTATGAGCTCCACATCCTGCTGGCTCTGTGCATCGGTCAGGCAGTGCTGCAAACTCTTCAGAGCCTGCAGCAACTCCTCCAGCTCTGAGAGAGAGACACAGACAGTGAGGGGTGCATCGCATCTGAACGCACTGATGTTCAGCAGCCAAATCTTCGTCGTCGTATACTTGTATATCGAAGGCTTCCACCTGCACGTTCTACCTGCTTTAGTCCGATTAATCCCACACTGTCATCGAAGACTAATCTCATATAATACAAGTCCAAGGTCTGCAAATATAGTCTGCAGATTTTCATAAGGTACAAATTCTCTGTTGTTATCATTATAACCATTATCATTTCTCAACGAGTGTGATCCAAAAGTCTGAGACCACTTTTCCATTTACCTGAATGAGGACTGGATTTAGGCTCCTGAGTCACTCAGATTTTGCTCCACTGCTTTCAGATGATAATCCTGCTGCTAAGCCACAGGCCTCATGTAAATACTGTATATCTCTCTGCTAAACTGTCACAACTGAAGAAGATGAGAGGTGAAACGTCTACAACTAAGTCCAGTTGCCTTCAATTGAACTTTTTCCTGTGCTTAACATAGCTTCAGAAATATCTGTGTACACCTGCATGACAGTTCTCTGATTGTTGGATCATGAATACAATATTGATTTAACTTTACAGGAGTCATAAAGAAATATATGTATACCCTTTCTTTTGATAACACAGCTGAGTAAAGTCCAACCTGTGTTTTGACAAAGGCTCTTACAGGGAAAATGGCTGCTTGTGTTCACTCCACAACGATGGCAAATCATCTCAAGGCTCTCTGAAGGTTCAGGAGCGTCTCACACTGGTAATCAAGTCTGACTTTTTAACTTACTTGTGACAAGGCGACACCTTGTTTGTGGCTACAAACAACGTGTAAATTCAACTCATGGTGCCTGAAATCGTTTTTAAACTAAATTGTGTAGACAAAATCTTGTCTCTGATGCAAATAAACAAACCTACATTTTCATCCACAGTGGTCCATCTTAAGCAATGTGAATGCAACGTTAACATAGGAGATTTTTGTTTTGTCCCATCAATGGCCTCTGTGTTTCTCAGTCCAGACACTAATCCGTAAAAAATGCTAGACAACCCCAATAACACCTCACCCTCCTCCACTGTTGCCCTCCACTCTGCCCCCTCAGTAGTCTTTGCTTTAACTCCTTTTGTCCTCACCAAATTTTGTACAACCTTACAATTCCCCATTCTTCTCTGCTATCTGCATGTCTCCTCTCCTTTGTAACCTCCCTTCCTCTTTCCACCCTCTTTGACCTCGTAAAGACCTTCCATCCCCACCTCCACCCTTCCCTCCTCTCAACTCACCGGCAACAGCATCCTGGGAGCATGTGTCTTTCGTGGCCTTCTCCTTTCCCTCAAAGGTGGGATTGTCAATGCCCACCTTGGGGTTCTGTGACAGCTTCTTGAGCCTCAGTGAGGCGTTGGGGTCAATGTCGTGCTTCCCCCTGCTGTCTTCCTCTCTCCTCTTCCTCAGCTCCTCCTGGTAGTGCTGGATCCTCTCCATGTGGGCACTGCTGTGTGGAGATTTGACAAGGCTGCTTTCCTCCCCTGGACAGTCCACAGCCCTCTCCCTGTGGCTCTTGGCCTGACCAGAGGCTTCTTGCACATAACCGTTCATGTGGGACGTGATCATCCCTGCTGCAGCAGCGTACGGCTCAAACCACGGTGTTTACTGAGATCTGCTTGGGCGTTACGAGGCACTGGTGCTGAGACTGCTCAACTCAAGAGCCATAGCTCTCCAGCGTTGGATGTTGACCGTTATGTTCTTTCGGTGATCGGTCATCCTGAAATAAAACAGAGTTCAAACAACTTGTAAGTGTAAAGTTGAGTATTTAAAATAAGTGGTACAGTTCATTCTTTAAAGAGGACACTGCAAAGATTATTGAGTTGAGTTTCACTTTGTCGCATTCACAGCAGAATACAGACAGAAGTTAAAGGGTTTCGTTCTCAGATAAGATATACATCAGTTTGGCTGCTACTCTGACAGAGTGATTGATAGCTCAATAAATACTCAAGAGCCTCGCCTTGGTTGTCATCACAGTCACAGTCTGCGTTACTTCAGAGGCTGTGAATGATGAATTGTTGGTTGTTTTATTCTCTGAAATATGTGTTTTATTTGTTGTCATTTTTTCACATACATAAATTTGCACAAATCTTACAGCATCCATTTGGATAATGGATGGTAAAGTAGTTTACTGAATATTAACGAGAAAAATCATTTGTTTTGTTGATTTGTTTTGCACATTTTCCTTGAATTAACATTATATTGATTTGGACATATTTGCAATTAAATATTACAGCATGGATTAAAAATAATCAGCAAATTAATTTATGATGAAAGTGGCTCTGAGTTGCTGTCTAATGTATTAAAATTTAGGTAAAATGCAACTTCTTAAATTTGCCATCTTATTTGTTTCAGTTAAATAAATATGAAATAAAAAGAATAATTAGTTAAATTGTCAAGATCAGTGTTACCAACAAACTCATGTATCTTGGAAAATGTTGTTTCTGATGTTTCACTGAAATATATGTTAGTAATACAATTTGTAGATGGCTGCTGGTTGTTCGGGGGCCAACATTTGCTCCGACCTCCTCTCTCCTAACACACCACTAATCTAACTTCCAACGTGGAAAGCGCTCAAGCCTCAGTCACCTGAAATCCCTTCAGTTCAGCCTCATCCAGCCATTTGCTTGGGTACACCTGTGCCCAGCTGTCCCATCCTTATGAACAGCTTAATCAAAATATCCATCTGTAGCCTGCGTACACATGGCCAGATAAAGATAACACAAGCATGTGATACACGACACACCTACTACTACAACCCGCCCTGCCAGTGTTGTTATTGATGTGGATTATAATCTATTTTAAGGATGCTAGGATGCTACGTGTATTAATCTGGATTAGTTGATTGGTAGTATGACTTGGAGTTTGTTAGCTCAGCTCTCAGTAAGTGCTCTGAGACAAAGTGATTTTTGCAGGCCATCAAGGAGCATGTATACCTTGAAAGCAACAGGCATGTCTCCATATTTAACATAATGCCATTAGCTTCTGTTTAAATACGATGCAGGGGCTTAGGTTCCAGGAGATTTGTAAATACATCATGTCTTAAACACATTTCAGGCTTTCCACACCCTTGTCTGCACATTTCCTGGAGCTGCAATTATGTAAAAGATGATTATTTCCATGTTAGAAAAAGTCCACATAACTACCACTTACCTATTAAAGACACCCCTCCATATGAATAGAGAAAATCCCCCGGGTACCGTAATTATAAACACAGCTTTGTCACTGAAAGTCACCTGTGAAGCTCATGTCATACAGTCAATCATACACTTATGTCACCTACCACCATGGCGGCCCTCCCCCTCTTCTACCTACTTCCCACAGCTAATTACGTCTGGCAGGTCTATCCCCTCGGCTCTTGGTCCAAGCTCCCAAACCCCTCCCCTGCAGAAGCATTTAGCTCTGTTTAGAGCAGCGGTGTATGGCTGACAAACAGCAGAGACTGCCAGCGGGCCATCTGTTCCTGTGGGCTTAATTAAGCCTGGGATCTCATGCTCTACTCTGGCTCAGTGGCCACAACAGCACTCGCAGGGATGCTGGGAAGGGACAGAGGGACGTGGGTAGAGGAATGAGAATGACTGGAAGTGCACACACCCACTGAAACATAAACACACGAGTTAACGTGAAAAGTTTGGTTGCCAGTCGGCTATGTGGAACAACTTTGGGGACACTGCATTATGACAGACACATGTGATATCAAATTAGACAGTGACAATACTCATATCAGCAAGTCCACTTCCTGAACAAGGTGAGGTGGCAAAAGAAGGCCAAATATACAAAATACTAACAAAATTAAACATGTTTGTCATGAAATAATATAGAAACACTGGTTAAACTGTGTCTGTTTGGACCTGTATTACATTTTTGGCCAATGCATTACATCTTACTTCAACTTGTTGAAGATCAACCTTTGTGCTACTCATCCTCCCTTGATAAAAGGTTGAGTCAGACACTGGTTTAACAGAGGCGGTTTCAATATATTGAGTGTTGAAAACTACTCCATCACTGTTTTCGCTGGGAAAAGCGTTGAAAGATTTGTTGAAAAGCTCCAGTATAAGATTAGTGAGCCTTGAGCTCAGACTATATTATCATAGTTACACCAGTAGACATAAACATATTTGCTGAAGGCTACTCTGGGTGAATAACAGTTATTATAGTTGGCTGTGACATGGGCACTGCCTGTGCTGGCATACTTAATATAATCATACTAATATAGGGACAATTAAACCAATCTGTCTCAGATTTTCTGATATGCCTCAGAGTGGTAGCCATCTTTTCTTCGGGATAGTTTTCTCACATTAGTCTCCCATTACAAGTCAGCTGCAGCATCTAGATTAGTTGTGTTACTTGCCATGTCTGCCAGACTTTATTTGGCAAAGTCACTTAGCTAAATGATGGGTAAAATAAGGTTTGGTGGATTTTCTCTCCAGATCTCTGGCTATAATTAGCTCCATGCATACATCCAGAGGGAACAGAGGATATTCTTACTCATTAGTCATTTCATCTTGACTTGAGGTGACTACATTTACTTAAATCAGGCGTATTTCAATGTGAGTCACTGGAGGAACTACAGCAACTTTTTTTCGTTAATCTTGTGTAGATTAAGTCTTGTTTTGAGCAACTTTACAAAAGAGAAACGCTGTGACACATTAAAATACAACAGTCGACCTAATTATGTTACACACGTCCAGGAAAACACAGAAAACACGGGACAATAGCGAGGAGCCTAGCTTAGTAGCCTGGTACCGCTAACTGCGTAGCTTAACGGCTGCTGCTGCCCCACAACAACAGACTGCGTGTACTCACCACTTCAAAGATAGCGGACCTGAATGGGTTTGGGTAAAGTAGCTGTTATTCCCTTTATAATCCAAACGCCTTGAAAATGTGAGGTTTATTCACATACGGATGGCCGGGGGAGAAGCACAGGGTCTCTCTCGGTCGGTGTTCACGGGACCGCGCTCAGCCGCTGTAGTGAGTTTTGTCCAGGCAGAGTCGGGACACTTGTAGCCATTGCTGAGGAACTGCGCCTAGTGTTTTGAGTCGTCTCCCTGGCAACACTGCGACTCCACAGCACCCCCTCTCTGTTAGGCGCGGAACTACCACATCCTTCAAGTTGCTGTGAGTACATCAGAAATGTAAAGGGTGTACTCAGATCTTTTGCTTAAATTGAACGATAATATAATAAAAAACAGGTAAAACTGTATACCTAGTACAACACACATAATAACACATAACTTAAACCGTTTTGTTGTTTAAATTTTGTATCTTTAATCTGATTTTGCACTAAAAGTAAACTACAATAGCTGATGTATAGTTGTAAGTAGTAAGTTATTTTTTTAAATTAATTCATGTATATAATTATTCTGTGTGTGATGCTTGCCTCCAAGGTTTTGCAGCTTCACTCCAAAAGCTACAGGCACAGAGATAAAAAAAAACAAAAAAAAACAAAGGCAATTTTTGTTTTCTTCACAAATTGTCATCCACACACGTTTACAGTCAAAATCTCCAGTAAGACAATAGCTACACACTAGCTGCAGCATCTTCAAAGCAACAAAAATGAAACCTTTAAAGGTTTCCATCATTTTATATTTATCAATAATCTCTGATAATCTTACCATCTGGTTTTTATCCCAGTGGCCTTAACAGGTTAATGTGTCTGTAGGAAAATTATAAACTGACGGAGCAGCTCAAAAGATAAAACGCTTAGCAAAGCTCTTGTTACTCTGTCAGTGTATCTTTTAATAAATATACTTATTGCACTTGAGGGTATGAAAAATCTGCCGTTATTTTTCCACAGTCATCTTCACACTGATCCCCTTACATTCCACGCATTTTATACAAATTCACATAGCTGTATTTAACTAAGTTCTCGTCACAGCTCTATTAATCATCGCCAGCTAATGGGATCTACTGTCATTTCACCTTGCAGAGCAGAACAGAAACTGTCTAATCTCATACTGCCTCGGAAATATCTTTACCAAAGCCTGAAGCTGCCTTTTTCCTGCTGCATTTTCTATTAGGTTAATCCTTTCAGACACCTCTGTGCTTAACCTCTTTTCTTCATTAGGCTCTCTGCTGCCAGTTCCTGATTCTTAAATACTTACCCTCCTGGAAAGAGAGACAGTTAAACCCTCTTTTCTTTACAGTGATTCATTTCAATGCAGCTGTTTCCTCTTTGTACATGGAAGGAGCAGTGGTGCAGAAAGTACTCAGATACATTACCTAAAAGTACCAACACAGCAATGTAGAAATACTCAAATACAAGTCAAAAACCCTGCATTAAAACTCACTTTTACATAACTCATACTTTTACATAAAAGGACAAAAATATTCATCAGTCAAAATGCACTCACAATACAAGAAGAGCTTGTCCTGCAGAAAAACTGGCTTCTGTGACTGATAGAAAGTAAATCTGAGAGGTTATGAGGAGGTTAATGGGAAAGCAAAGAAGTTCTGCTTCACAAATTTGTATTTATTTTTGGTCTTTTTGCTATTCCTGACCTTTTCTTTTCATTGTAAAATAGCCTGGAAAAGTTAAATGAAACCGCTTGAGAAATTCAGATAGGGATGCCTCTTTGGTTAAACTGCAACTTAAGGTCTCTAAATAGAAACTGCTTTATGTGCAGGGTCACAAGCTGAAAAGATTAGAAAAAAAAACCAGTGGTTTAAAGAGGCTATTGGCAAGTTTTCTCTGCCCCCAGGTGTGGTTAACCTCCCCAGTAGGTTAGCAATGCTATGTTGTTAAGGTAGATTGCTACAGTGAGGTGCTATCAGAAATTGCCATGGCAGGCTAGCGGCTAGCAGCTAGCTAAACAGCATGCTAAATTAGGTAAAAGAAAAGACAAGAAAGGGAAAGAGTTAAAGTTGGTGTTGTCTCCACAGCTGGATGTACTGTAGCTTTCAGCGAATGAAAATTGATGCTGAGCTTTTGAACATTTCTTCTTAGTTAATGTTAGCTATGTGGCAAAAGCAAAACATACAAATAGCTTCTTTAAAAGTAAAGACTGTGGTGTAGGTTATGGTTAACTGGCACATATTAATAAAAGTCTAAAAAAAAAGTGGTAGTGAAATATGTCAGCAGAAGAAACTGTTTTTGTTAGTTACCGCCAATTTCTTTTTCTTTCTTTTTTTAAACTTTAACATAAACGCTGTTAAACCCATTCACGTTTGGGAACTGTATCCACTGAAGTGGTTTGGTCATGGACCTCGACAATGGTCGGTAAGGGAGGTATGATCGTTAATCATTCATTCATTATTGGTACAACTTCTCTAACCATTAGGCTACTGCACCTACCGAACTTTTAGTTGGCTACCAAAGAAGAAAATCACTGCTTTTTCTTTAGATATATTTTATTAAAAAAGGAAACCCAACAAGAACTTTTTTTTACATAATCATCAAGGATTTTTATTATCTTAGTCTCTTTCATCAGTTTCATATCATTACAGAAAATGTTATAGTACAGCGTTGTTCAATGTCTCCTCATTGCTTAATAATTTCCTTAGGAGTGCTGGTCACATATATCTGTACAATATGGTTCTTATTTTTTCTGTACATTTTTTGTGAAGTTGGTTAAAAAGGCTGTCAGCACTTAAAGAAGCTGTTTCTTTTCTTTCTTTTTTTTTTTCTTAAATAGTTGATCAAATAAAAGATTATTTTCCCCAGGTTCAGCTCGCCCCTGGGGGGGGTTTGGGGCAGAGTTTACACCCGGTCACCGTGAATATAAGGAAGCTTCAGGGTCTGGGCAGACTGGGGCGTGCCCCCCCCACCTCCCCCTCCAAACATCAACATTTCCCTGCCCAGGCATTTGGCACTGCGCACATAAACAAGACTCACAAGATAAACAACAAGCAAAGCTCTTTGTGAAGCCATTATGATGCATACTAATGAGAGAAAAACAGAAGTGTCACCTTGATGGGCGCTCAAAAGAGGAAGTGGCTTGATGTGCCTCCTCTTCCTCTTAGCTGAGCACCATGGGAAATCTGGAGTCTTCCTCAATGTTTTCTTCATTTTCAAAAAACAGATTATTTTTTTCCACTAAAGATGAGAAAATAATAATTTTCTTTTTTTGTCCTGGCAGGCACCTACAGCTGTCTATTAAAATGCTACTGCTATAGATAAGGTCTAGCATTGAACACACAAAGCAATTGCAATGAAAGGAACGAAGTTGCCTTAATATAATAATGATAATAAGAAGAATAATGATAATAATAATAAGAATAATCATAATAATATATTACAGAATAAATCTCTTTTTATAATTTGATTTTTTCATTAAAAGTTATATTTTCTTTGTTTGAAATACTATAATCTTTTTAAATTAATTTTTTCATATGTATCTAGGTTGTGATCAAGATGTTGACTATACCTCAACGTTATCCAAATCAATAAAAACTAGCTGTGCCGTTGCATATTACAGAATAGTCAATGATATGTGGACATGCACCGTGAACCACCCATTCCAACCCTCGCTATATGACGCCAACTCTCCGTCCCTCTGTGATGACATCATAGCCGGCCGATGACCATGACATCAACCACCTCGCCCTTGTGCAGCTCCACGTATTGCTCTGTTTTCGGAGGTAGCATGAGGAGCCCGTTAGCGCTGCGCATACTCATCAGCCTGCTGCTCACCTGGTTCCCTGCGGCACAGAGGACGGGAAGACGGAGGGGACAAAACACTTAAAATGAGAGCTCTGAACCATGACATGAGGGGGGAAGTGGTAATTTAAATTAAATTCTAATACGCTCCTCTGTTTTGCAGTTTTCCTCTTGATTGTCTATTCAATGTCAGTGATTACAGTTGAGATCGGGTGCTCACATACAATAACCCAAAGATGCCATCAACCTAATTCATCATTTCTACTTTCTGATGAAGACAATGTGAGGCTGCAGCTAGTTTGTGTATTTTAAACCGTTGTGTTCGGCTGATAAAAAGACTTTTGACATAGTTTTTCCTCTTTGCTCTGAAGAAGATTCTCTTTTCTGCTGATATAAGCTCCAGAAGATGAACCACCATGTCACCATACAAAAAGCAAATGTAAGATCTATCTATCTACATATGGCAAATGCGCTTCTCTCTGTAAAGGCCCAGTGCATTTGCACTCTCTATAGGTGTGAAAAACTGTATCTCCCAAAATGATCCCATCTAGCTAATTAGTTATTTTTTTTTCCATATAGTATTATTTGATGACTATGATTTCGGTACCTGTGCTCTGTGCCCACGGCAGAGGTTCCTGGTGATGCCATGTCAGAATGCAGCGGTGGTATTCTGGGCGAGGGTCCAATTTCACATCACAAGACAACTGAGGAAAAAAACATACGACATAAATTATAATGACATGTCAGCAAGTCACTTTATTGTCGTGGGCAGCCAAACCCCGGTTTCCTCGCACATGGTTGAAACTGTGTACGTGTGACCCTGGTGAAGAGTTTGATCTCTTGAGACTCTCTTTCTTGTTTCTTCCATGCATCTTCCAAGTAGCTGCAGTTATGCCATCATCAATCCCCACAAGGCTTTGGACTAAGTAACATTTTATGTTTGTTGTTTAGCATGTGTCCCCAAGAACTGATTTACTGCCAAACTTGGGGAAGTCCTTGATATCCAAGTTTCCTCAAGCGCATGAATGCAGCACAATAATTACAGCTAAGAAAAAAAAGTAAACAAAAAAAATTAAATACTCCTAATGGCAAAAATCCCAGATCTGGGCAATCACCAGAATATAATTACTGGGTTAAAGGCTAGCTGCCAACCCAAATTCTGCCAAATACTTTTGTACATTTTTACACTTTATATATTTGCTAATAGGCAAAAAGGCAAACAGAAAGCAGTGGAAAGCTCTTCCAACTTTGCTGGCAGACACGAAGGTTTTTTTTCCAGAATACTATTTGACCTGGGTCTGATGCCATCTGCTGAGGGAAATTATCTGGCTTCATCTGCACTTTAGAGCCATCACTTCCACCACTAAGTGGCAGTAATGTGTTCAAGTTGATTTCTAACTGCTTTATAACACCAAGTGATGTAGCATAGCACTCTGGATAGCACCCATGATGGCAGGGGACCAGACCTCTTACTTGATGATGCTACTTGGGGACACAGGCTATGTCTGCGCAGTGTGTGTGTGTGTGTGTGATATTATTATGATTTGTCTTGCTCAACAATTATGAATATTCATGATGGGGGAGCAGGCCTTCAGGTCAGTGTGGGCTGTGATTGCCTCCTCTGCCAAGTCAGAGCAAAACATGGTGGTCATAAATATGTATCAAGTGGATGATGAAAATGGTATAAAATCATAAGTTAAGATGCAATGGACTGCAATGTTCCAATCTGAAACTTTAGTACAAATATAATTGGAAGTATTCTGATGTTTTGTATTTGCTCTGTGCTGCAGTTTGTTGTATATACACTGAAATGTTCACTAGCAAGAAGAGAACAGATCTTTTTGTAAATGGAAGTTTGTCTTTGATCACAGCGACATCTACATCTCTGCATCTGACACAGTTAGAGGCTGAAACATATTTTTTATCCCATATACAACAGATCTTGTACCTGATCATTAAACAGGAAAAAAAAAAACTTTTTGTGACCACCAGTGCTTCAAAACGGCCTTGTATGTCTTGGCCAATGAGCCAGGATTCTGTCCTTGTTGCCTTGTACATCCTACCCTCGCTTTGATGATGGTGGGCCTAGGGTCCAAAATGCCCTGCATCTTCCTTAAGGCAGGGATGACAAAAAGATTACAGGTGACAACAGCGGACACGGGGTTTCCTAGGACAGACGGACAGACACAGAAAGGAGAGCGAGAAGAGAAAAATATATGAGTAACATCTCTTCAGAAGCAGCGGAGTGAATCACTCTTTCTCTCAACTTCACACACTACCTGGGAGGGCAAAGATTAGTTTGCGAGCACCGTCTATGTCCAAGGTCGCAAATGTTGTTGGGAGACTGAAAAAGCAAAACAAAACAACATATATCAGTTTAGACTTCAACCATCATTATAAATCTGTCTCACATTTTATATTTTGTAGTTTATGTGTAATTTGTCTGTTTTGTAGAGCATTGCTCTGATTGTTTTGTTGACGTTTACATTTGTCTGTAAAGTGCTTGATGAGTGAGAACAGTTGCCTCAGAATAAAGAAGGATAACAAAACAATTCTTACCCTGGTTTCATGAAAACACGACCAAAATGAATCTGAGCATGAAGATCGATATCCAGCACCTGCTTCAGGTAGTCCTGATGAAGAGGAAATAACAAAACCTGATGAAATGCTGACACAAAGGACTAACATATTCAACAACAGTTAACAAAGAGAAAAGAGTGGTAGTTATACAATTCACAAAATTTGACTTTGTGTTTTTTTCATTGTTCACTGTAAGGGCTGCTGTTCCACTCTCTGCCACACGGTGTCATTAAAACACAATAACATGACTGGATGTGTTCACTGTCTTCCGTCATATACCTTCTCTCCCATGGACACTCCTCCTGAGGTGATGATGACATCAGCACGGCTGATGCCTTCATTCAGAGCGTTGAGAAGGTCATCGGGGCTGTGGGGCGCAAGCAAACACACACACACATAAACAGATGTTTACCACCAAATCGCAGGGGATGAAATGATGGAAGGTCAAAGAAAATAGAGAGCTAGATTTGGATAGGAAGAAAAAATAGAGAGATGATGGACATGATATTGGAGGTGTGGAAATGTTTATAACTTTAATTAAAATTTGAGGTGAAGACGCACTTGTCTCCCACGATGCCCAGATTGATAGTGGGGTAGCCGTGCTCCTGGATAGTGGCCAGCAGGGTGGAGCGATTGCTGTCCCTGATCTTCCCAGGATGGAGGTCGTCCTCTGGGTTCAGCAGCTTCCAAGACACAAGTGGAGAAAATGAAACATTAGAAACTCCTACTATACTACTCAGTGGCCATTGATCCCTTTTTTTGTAAGTCAGTAAAAATCAGCTATGACTTAATAAACATTAGTCAGAAAATATTCTTAGCGTCTCTTCTGGTTATTGAATTATTGTTCAGCTGGGGGACGAGGGGCTAAGATGCTTGTTGGCAAAACCATCCTTAGTTTACTATCACATTATTACTGTATTTAGCCTGTTCTGTTCCTGGAACCAACGGATTCTGAAAAATAGGCCAATACAGCGATTGCCAAAGATGTTACTCAGTTTAAAAATATCATACAACACTTCTGACTGAGTGGAGTAAACACTGTCTGAAGTGTTGCATTGACATCACAGATTTGTTGATACTTGTGTTTTCACATTGTGATTAAATTATCAGTGTATTAATTGATTAGTGTCTTAAGAGAAAACTTGGTATTTGCTTTGTTGCTCTTTTAAACTGATATAAATAAAACTGAATGAATTTGGGTTTTGAACTGGTAGGGACGCGGGCTCCGGGCACTTGTCATTTTTCTCTTTTTTATTGTGTATTGAGTATTGCGTATTGATCAACAAATCATTCAACCACATAAAAAAAGCAGATTTATCAATAATGAAAATTCATTAGTTGCAGCTCTACTCTCAGACAAAACAATGAGACATGAGTAAATGCAGTATATGTGTAATGTGCTTTAGTTATGTTTTGGAATAATGGAAATCATCAAACTGTATAATATGTGCCCTCTGTTGTCATTCATGCATCCTCACCTTCTTACTATGAATCTGAACTCTCTCTCAGAGAATAAACTAAACTTGCACGTTTACAGTGGGTTTCTAGACAGATGTAATATGTGTATATGTACTACATGTACTACACTTTCAATTGTAAGCGTCAAGTTGGATATTTTATGTTCTTCTTTTATCTATACTGTATCATATCTGAGCTTTAGCCTCCATTTCATTAGACTTGCTTTAAGAAGGAGACACGTGGACAATCTTTCACCTCGTGGGTTTGGCCCGTGGCCACGGTTTTGGTGACTCATGGCTGATTTATACATACTTTAAATATATCTGCACAGTGCTGAGAACAAGGTGTTATGGGTATTTAGTGTCCGCTGACGATCTCCAGGAAAGTTACACACCCCATCAAATTTAAACTGTGTGTTAATTGCACAGAAAACGAACAAATGTAGATCACCTGCTTACAGACGAACACATGAAAGCACACATGAAACAGATGAGTGCACGCTCAGTTCAGAGTGTTGTGTCCACAGTCAAAGCAAACAGTGTTAATTGTGCATAAATATGAACGAGGTGCACCGTACTGTACCCTTTGCAGCTGAGGCTGAAACTCTGTGGCAAACGCTAAAAATAACATTGAACTGTATCTTTATTGAGGTGAGAGCATAAGGTGCATAAGGCAATTTTCATAACATAACTTAATGTTTTCTTCTTAAAGCTCACCTCATTTCCTGTGGACATGACGGCCACCACAGGGAATTTCTGGACCTCCACCTCTGTGACTCCGACAGTGGCCAGGAGGCCGATTTCAGATGGGCCCATGTGGGTGCCCTTTGCCAGCACGCACTCTCCACGCTTGATGTCATGACCGATAGGCCTTAGGAGACATGAGCACAGTGCAATTAAAAAACTGATCTGCAGTATTTGCGATTCTGATTTCATTTTTTTTCTTATTGTAACTAACAGAAAAAGACACTAACCTGATGTCCTGCCCTGGACGAGCCTGTACTAGGATTCGTACTTCCAGCTCCTCTGTGCCCTGGAAGACAGAGTAGCAGATCGTTTCCCATCAGACCCAAGTGACTGTGCTGGACCAAGATTGATTATGCATCCCATCCATCTCTGGGTTAAACTCACTCATTGTGAAATTTCAGCTGCTATGGCATCAGTATAGAGGCTACACCTCAGTGTGTGTGGAGGTAAACATGAGACAAACTTTTCTGATCTTACGTCTTCAGACTCTCGGAGGAGCTCGGTGTCTTCCACCTGGACTACAGCGTCGGCCCCGCAGGGGATAGGAGCCCCCGTCGTCACCCTCATCACCTGGCCAGGCATCACTGTGTGGGTGGGCTGTACGGGAACACAGAGCAGACAAAATGTATGACTGAAATTTAATGCAAATTTAGGATAAATCAAGACACACTGACAGCCCTGCAAAAGTTTGCCCAGGTGTCTGTTTTCAGCTTTGGTGCTTATGTGAAGTGAAAAATTAAACTGAGGACTAATGACAGCTTTGAACAAAACCAAATAAACTGTATGTAAAGAGTTAGGCCGGGACTGTATCGAGTGCATGTTTGTGCTGATTTTGTTCAAGACGCAATGCCAGGGCAGTCAATAAATCTCTGTAGCCCCTTCTTGTCTCAGTGGTCTAATCTGTTTTGGTGTTTGGCAGCACTTTGACTTTCTGGTCCTTCTTTGGGGTGAAGAGCTTTTCATCACCTTCTAAGGGAACACACTGGTGTGCAATTACAGCTGGTCAAGGCACGAGGTGAAGGACAAGAGTGAAGCACTTTATTTTCATAAACAGGTTGTGTGGGTGTTTTGCGTGAGAGTGACTGTTACTGTGTGTGTGAGGGTCTTTTTGTGAGTGAAAGAGAGCATGTGTGTCCAAGTGTTAACGTGGGCGCGCACCTGCTCTCCAGCTTGGGACTCTCCGATGATGAAGCGGTCGCCTGGGCCGTCAGCCGCTAAAATAAAAGAAAGATTTAATAACATTACACATGTGTGCGCTACTGCAAATGTGTGTGTGTGTGTGTGTGTAGGAGTGTGTCATTTAGTTGAGTCATTTCATTTCAGTGCGTCACAGAGTGAACAAACAGGAGGAGAGGGACATTTTTGACATCTTATGTGCTTTAAATCAAATGTCTTCAAAAATGGGCCCAGGACTAATCATCAATCATATAGTTAGACATTTCTCCTCTGTATGCATTTTATTAAAGCGCTCCATCCATAAAATGTACACAGACCATACATTTTGTATTTGGTAATCATAAGCAGCTTTGATCGTCCTGTCTGCATTCTTGTTAAGAGACCAGGAAATAATATAAATCTACTTTGACCCTGTAAAATGTCTCGTTTAGTGGAAACTTTAGTTAACACGTAATCTAAGCTCAAGGGTTAAATCCTCCCAGAATTGTTACTGAAAAAGAAATCTGACCACTGTTTTCCTGGTCAAACACTTAAAAACGACAAATATCTGCTCTGGAGTTACAAACTGTTTTTTTTTTCACTGATGAATGAAACACTGTCACTGTGGGAAACGTGATTTTCACCGTTTCAAACCGCCACTGTTTCCTTCAAAGCTCTGAGACTCGTACCTGTCCACACTGCACCACTTCATTCTCTCATCACAGAAACCTGTATTTTCCCCTCTACTGTTACACCTCTTTTTTTCTGGTGTTGCTCTCACTAGAGGGAGACGACACACTCTTTGGCAACACGAGGCCTCCGGCTAGAAACTCAAGGCTTCACTTAACCCATTTAACCAAAGTTAGTTCATTTAGTGAGTATGTGGTTTTTTTTTTTTCAAAATCCCAGAGACAGAGAAACATGGATGTAGCAGCTTGCTACAAGAGCAAAAGCAAACCTGCTCTATTTCTGTAGAAAGCAATAGGTTATTGGTTCCTTCCACACCCACAGGCGAGGCCCTAAAATCTCTAAAATCTGCACATGTCTGCCTCGACAGGCGCCAGGCCCTCAGGACAGATGTATAAAATCCAGGGAGACCTGTGGTGTTCTGCTCCTCCTTCTCCATCAGCAAGAGCCAACAGCAGATGTTATATGCAAGAGTTTTTGAACCGCCTGGAGCCAACAAGCTGCCACCCTGCTCTCCGGGGTACCAAGGCCCCTCACTGCTCTCCAGGACTCCCAGTCACCGAGAATGACTGACCAGAAGAGGACCCCCCCCCCCCGCCCCGGATCTCACCTAGAAAACTACTCTCAGGAGTTGAAACCCATTTCCCCGACCAAAGGTGAAACCTGAACAGTTTGATTTCTACCTTTTTGTCGTTCATTTCCACCTGGCGGCTATGGAGCTGAGCCCCCTCCCTCCTCCCCTGCAGATTCTATTTCCCATAATGCAGAGCTTCGGCCTTCCTCCAGTTCACCCAGGCAGAAGAAGCCCTTACATTGCTCCTGAGGCAATTCTCCACTGCCCCAGTGTCCTGTCCATGTCTAACTGGGACAGTCAGGTCATTTAAGTAAGAAGAAAGACACACTGGCCTCGTTAGTCCCTCAGCTTCATGTACCGTTCGCTCTGCAACTTCCTCACAAGGAATGACAGCAGTGACTCTGCAGTGACAGTGGCACACTGGACTGGGCTGCACCAATTAAAACCTAGCTTGTCCAGGTAGTAAAGACCAACAGGAAGTTTAGCGTTACAAGTTATACGGGGCTCTGATATTGCTAATAGCTTTAGGACACATAACAATATATTATCATAAGTGCAGGTATGAGCTCCTCTGTTGGGATTATTCATGTTGTAACAGTTTTTAAATATCATGGGTCACTGGATTTTACCATCTCTTTTGGTTTTGTTGTTTTGCTGTTGTTCTCTTTTTGACTTTACTTCATTTCATCTATGCAAGCATTTTGTAACTTTGCTAAGGAAGGTGTTATATAAACAAAGTTGATATTTTTTAAGGTTTCAACATCAACTCTTTTTGTCTTATCTAAATTTGTTTCAGCAAAATTGACCCTGGTGTCATAAAAACTTGAATTAATCCGATGTGAGACAATGAGACAGACACGAGACAGAGACGAGAGTTTGAGAAGAAGAAGAAGAAGAAGAAGAAGAGAGGAACATGTTTTACATCACCTGCCATAATCTGCTGCACTTACCTCTCACAGCATAACCATCCTTGACAGAAGCAGGGAAGGGTGGCAGGTTGTCTTTGGCATAAACGTCCTGAGCCAGGACTCGACCCATCCCATCTGTGGGAGGAAGAAGAAGAACATGGGTGTGAGGAGGAGGAGGAGGAGGAGGAGGAGGAGGAGGAGGAAAGGCTGCGTGAAAGAGCGACAGCTGGAGAAAGAGAGAGACAGTCAGAGAGAGAGAGTGGAGGGAGACAGTGGATCTGATTCGGATTAAAATCCAGAGAGACATGTGCGCCCGAGGTGTGTATATGTGTATGTGTTTTAAAGAGAGACAGAGTGTGACACCATGCATCAGGATCTCTCTGCATGACTCACCACCTGACCAGTACACATGAACACACACACACACAAGACACACACTTTCTCCTTTTCTATTTCAGCTTCACTGATTCACACACAGCAAGTGGAGGCTTGCAAGTGTCCTTATCCACATTTCTTCACCACTTAAACAACTTAAAAAACACTCATGGAGATTCTGCACAGGAACAATAGCTCAGAGAAAGTGAGGGAAGGAAAGAAAGACAGAAAAAGACATGGGCAGAGTGGGTGGAGGAGAAAAATCCTGGCACTAAAATACCTTAAGCTGCTGTGTGGCTATATATAGCATTTCTCTGAGCCTTTATGCCATGATTATGTGGGTGTTAATATGAAGATCTAAGCTTTGATATCAATGAGTTAAAGGCAAAAAGCAATGCATGTGCACACACAGACACCCACACACATCATCTTACTAGATGCCGGTCATGACAAGACGCTGTAAATAATGCATCTCAGTCGCAGAGGAAGGCACACGTGCTCACGTCCGATCCTTATATCTTTTCTTTTATTTTTTAAGTCAGCATCATTGCATCTGAGCTGTATTTTACTCCGTCCAAGCTGCTACTTTAACAGATTGTTAAACCATGTGCTGAGGCTGAGTCGTGCATATAAATAGAACAGAGGTGATGTCTTGTTGCAGAAAAGCAGAGTGTGTATTTGAACAGATGCATCTGCAGAGAATCACTTACAGTATGTCCAGGTTTTAAAAAGGTTACAAAAGGAATTGTTGACATTTTGGGAAACATGCTAATGTTTTTTCTTGCCTGTCTTTAAATGTTTTACCTTAAAAAAACTTGCTAATGTTCCATGACATGCAAAACATACAGCATCTGCACCCATTAACACACTATGATTTGATACACATTCACACAAACACACACACACACGTGCAGATCTGTCTTAATCCAGCAGGGGAGCTGCTCCGGCTCATGTCTGTCTAAATATTTCATCTCTTAAATCCCTTCTTCCTCTCCTCCCTATCTCTCCTTCCTCCTTCCAGCTGTGCTCCTGTGCATCCTCCCTTTTTCCCGCAAACATGAAACATCACTTTACTCTTGGGAAAAGAGAGAGTGCTCCATCCACCATCATTGATCTAGAAGCCGTGTGCGCTACAGGCCATTATAGCCCCCACCCCACCTCAGCCCTCAGCCCTCATCACCTCGTCTTCAGAGGTGAATTAAAGAGTGCGTGTTTTCCCCTCTGGCCTGAAGCCTGGCTGTGTGTCATCCTCCTCTGGTGCCCAAGCCACTCTACCAGAAGGATGACTAGACCCTCAGGTGCTGAACTAACCTCTGTGTGCATGTCGTTTCAGACGTACATGTACATACAGCAAGCCTGAATCTACTGAGATGCATTTAAGCACATTTAACTGAACAAAGAGGAACTGTTATTAAAAACAACCTGCAACTTAAACATGCAACTACAAAGACTAGAAATTAATGTGTATTACAGCTCCAGGCACCCACATTCAGTTGGATTCATGTTTGTGGCCACACAACAACAAAAACAACAACAACAACAAGCCCAACATTTATTCTTCTGTAGCTCATTTTTCTCTCCTCCAACATCCACCATTCCTGCACTATGTTCATTAGTTGTAGCTAACTTTGCTTTTCTGCAGTTTGTTTCTGGGAACATTTCTTCACATAGAACAACTCCTTGCAAACCAGAACAGAACAGCTGTCGGATGTAAAACCAAAACAATGAGCTTGAAGGTGCTGAAATGCCTCATGAAGCTGCAGTTGGGTCATTAACTCCACTGGTTTATCATTACGAACCCACATTACATGCACATCACTGATCCACGGTAAACATAGAAGCATTGATTATAGAAGCTTTAATGTAGCAAAGGCACATGGTAATTGCAAGTTTGCCTCTGAGCAACATGAGTTACCAACTTTGTGTTGACTCATGCTCCTTGTGTTCTTGCAGGTGAGTCACACCAGCCAGACACCCAGTTCATAAGACAGCAAAATCTTATCATTAAAATGAATGAATAGATCTTGGGCTTAGTCATGATTGTGGCACCTCATTCAGTAAGACATTGTGACTTAAAAACCGTTATTTAAATGCAAGCCTTTGAAATAGTCAATTTTATGGGAAAAAAGAAGAAAAATCCAAAATGCATCGACAATAAAGTCTTTTTTTCTGTTAGCTAAAGACTTTATAGACTTTATTTGTATCGCACAGGCAATCAAAGTGATTTACAGAAAAAAAGCAATAAAATACCAAATAAAACAACTCTACCTCATCCTCACAGTCACACACACTCACAACAATTGTGACCAATTAATAAAAAAAATAGACCTAAGACAATAATAAGAGGAACTGAGGAACTATAACTGAGGAATTATGAGCTACAGCATGTGTGACATTTGTTTGCAACAATGTAGAGATCCTCTGGAAATATAGTTAAGCTCAGCTGCGTTTGTACTCTCTAAGACTGTCTCAAGGATACAGAGCAGCGATCTTATAGATCTTATGGCCAGGGTGTGTAAAGCTGGATATGAATATAGGTTCAAGGCTGATGGAGAATCCAAAGATTTGCTCCCACTCTGCTCCATAAATGTTCCTCAACATAAAAAATGCAGTGAAGAAAATGAACAGACTCTACTGTTCATTTCCAAGGTGTCATTTAGGGTGAAGGTGAAACTAGACAGGAGCTTCAGAGCAACATAAAACTGTGTGACAGTTTAAAACATAAAGTGTTGTGTGCTGTGAAATAGACACATGCATGGGTGGTTCACACAGGGCATATGGATCTATATGGAAGGGCTGCTTCTTATGTAGGTGTGTGTGTGTGTGTGTGTGTGTGTGTGTGTGGCCTGCGGACAGAGCTGCTGATTCAGTAAGGTGTCCAGTCGTGGACAGAGAGCGCTTAACTGCTGTCATGTGAACTTAACGAGCGCATTTTGCAGCATCGATCTGAAAGGTGTGATACGTCAACATCCCAGCAGGCTCGGCCGCTGATGTCAGCAGATGTAATGGGAAGGTAAATTGGAGATGTCAAGGGACAAGATTAACAAATCTGGGGCATTTGTGTGACCATGAGGTGGATTTGTCTGCGGGGAAATCGTTCTTCGTGGGTTCTTTTGTTTGCTCGGCAGCATGATGGTTTGAAGGGGGGGGTCAAACATCTCCTGTCCTGCTCACCTCTGTAGTTGATGATCTCAGTGCCCAGGACAGCGGTCATCTCCAGCACAGTGATGAAGGCCTTGTCCATGGAGGTGAGGGGGAAGGGGGACATGCGGTGCCTCCGGGCCACCTTGGTGATGTCCACTGCACTGTGACCTGAGAAGACACGCAACGTTACATTCACTGTCATGACACTGTCATCACACAAATCAAACCATATCCTAAAATAGTGAAGGCACACATGCAGTGCTGTATCCAACTATATCACTCCATCTGTCAGTCAATCACTATTTCCTACAATAAACACTTAACAGAGCTCATGGACAATACTGATATTAATATATGAGAGTTCATTTCCTTTGTAAATGAATGAATGAAGATAAAATCATTTTTATATAGATTACACATTACTATTACAGGAATATTATTGGTGCGTCCAAAACAACAACAACAAAAAAATCATTTAAAAAGATATCTGGAATAAGTTAATATTGGGTCATATTTCAAAAAGTTTACTCCATCAAACAATAAATTAAAATGCACATTAATGAATCATCATCATTTTCTTGTTTAGCAGCTGTTAATGTGTTATTTCTATAATGGACGTCTATGGACAGATGTATTTTTCTTGCAAAAGAATTTCACGCAGATTTCGGACAATAAGATGAAATGGTGTAAACATAGTGCACTACGCTGAGCACAGAGAGTGACTTTTTTAATATATAGGCTTCAGCAGAATCAGAAAATCTTTGACTGAGATTGATAAACATACGCACTATATCTTGTAATTTGACATTTCTAAAGCTTTGCTTTTTTTAGCTCAAGAGTTTGAGCACAGGCCACTCACCCCCTTTTTTTCATCATTTCAATTCTTAATTTAGCTATATTTGAAATATGACGACAAAAGACATGAGAGAGAGATCTGCTGGGACTCAATCCCAGGACAGTGGAGATATAACATGTGGCTCCAAAAGGCAGTGAGCTAAACCACTCAACTATCTCTGGAGAACAAAACAGTATTACAAAAAAAATCAAAAAAACTTTTAGCCCAAAAGCCACCAGAAAAAAAAAAAAAAAAAAAAAAAGGCGTTGGAGCTGATCTGAGCACACTGGCTCTGCCACTGTAGCAGTAAAGGGCAAATTCCCAAACATAAGACATGATATGCACAAATAGGCACAATAAATAAACATATGTAATCTAATATGTTTCCACACTAATATCACCAAGACAACTGGATTAACATGATTTATATTTTTTTTTGGTGCATATGCGTATATATGTGCAATAACACAATTTAAACGCTATAAAGAGGGATTGGCAGGAAATAGCTGTGTTTGTTTGCAGGAGCTGAGGATCCCAGCTGGATGATAGAGGTGCTCGATAGCAGCCATGTTGGTCTAATAATACCTCTCTAATAATTCCAAAGGTAAAAGGAACAAAGCAAGGTGTAACTAATGTGTAATCTGCTCTCTCTCTCTCTCTCTCTCTCTCTCTCTCTCTCTTTATCTCCCTCTGCCTCGCTCTGCTGCTGCCTCTCTGCCTCACAGCGAAGAATGGGCGCTGTGCTTTGATTTCCCTTGACCCAATTTCTCTCCTTTAAACATACACTTACGCTTCAACAGCATATTCTGATGCTTAACATGGGGCTTAACAACCTCTGGCAAAACATCACACACACACACACACACACACACATACACACACACACACAGGCACGCACACAAACACACAGACATGCAAACACAACATAGCAACCACACACACACACACACAGACACAGACACACACATATATATATATATATATATATATATATACACAGCCGAACACACAAACCATGCTCGCATTGTCACATCACATGCTCATTTAAAATCTATTTCTGTGTGTTTGAGAGAGTACACTTGGTGACATACAGATATGACACAGAGGAGAGAGTGTGTTTGAATTGGGAGCTTAGTACTCACTTGATCTTAGGATATTTTCTTTGCTGCTGCATCGTGACTGCACCTAGAGATGGAGGGAGCGATTGGGCGCAAAAGACGAAGGGCAAAGACAAAGAGAAAGAGAGAGAGGGAGAGAGAGAGAGAGAGCAGAGGTGGTGGTAATTTGAGATAAACTGAGCAGCTCTTTTGACATGCTTGAGATGAGAAGCTGTTTATACAACAAGTCAGAAGCATTGGCAAGAGCCGTGTCACACTACACTGTGCACTTTGTCCTGCTGTTGGGAGATGGCTGCATCTCCTGCATTACCATTATCATCACTTAATGTACACTATACGTCATCGACATTATCACAGGTGATATTCACACTGATGAAATGCACTGACAGGGTCACGCTAACCGTTAAAAGATTAAGAGCACTTTAAATATTACGGACAAAGGCAACAACATACAGAGTGACAATATCGTATCACAAGGTCATAACAGATGTATTAACTGTGCTACAGTGTAACATCAAATGTAGTGGAAATGTAGTGTTGAGTTATAGATAGTGGCTGTTCAGATGTGGTGCAGAACGGTGAGGTTTCTGTGGAAAATCGCTGATGCTGCATAGCAGCTGCACTAGCGCTTAACTATGTATAATCTATGGCAAAGATGGGAGGAGAGCAGAGTGGGTTAAACAAAAACTGAGTGGGCTGAGTTTCCCAAAACCATCTTAAGACCACCGCTCCGTCACGTCCAGCAGTGCAAAAAGTGCTGTAGTTGAACTGCAACACCTCATTTTAGTTACAGAAACAAGTGAAAAACATAATAGAGTGATCTCACAATTTATGACCAAATTCCCTATATAAGCCTGCTTCTCTCTGGGCGGGATTGGTTTTAATCACAATCAAACATCTGCCATAACTGCTGTGTCCCTGTTCCAGATCATATACGGGCCATATACAGCATGAACTGTCATAACATGATGATTTTTGCAATTAGTGTACAGGGAAGGAGGGAATACAGGGTTTCTGCAGGCCAATCGAAAACTTCAGTATTTGGTCTGTTGTTCTCTTTTGTTTTCTGAGATTTTCCTGGAGCTATTTTCATTTTAATTTGTTTTTCCTTTGTGCAATGTGTACTGAGACAATACAGCATCCGTGGACGTTGTAACTTTATACTGCCACTGTGAGCACACTACATAACTCAGGACAAAACCTGTTCAAGCTTTGTATATGGTATGGAATTTGGACACAGCTGCCATGTCAAAGCTTCAGTGGAGAGAACAGCACCTGCCTCCAGTTTAAAAGCATCATATAAATTTCAGCAGAAACTGTTTCTGTTCAGTTTGCACATGGTTCAAAGAGTAACTTAACAGCCCTTCACCTTTGTGGTGGTTTCATTTGCTCACACCTCTGTCCACACCCAAAAAACACTCCTGGGTGTGTGGAACCAAAGTAAACAGTGAAACGCTGCTTTTCAACTGAGCGTTAAGTTACTCTTCAAGTGCAAAACGTTGGTGATGAATGAAAGCAAGAGGCTGTACAGTAGGCGACAACTGCCAAGAAGAAGTGGTGTACGGAGCAGCTGCCAACCTCCTGCTGAGCGTGATTTTAATTGAGGTAACAGGATACTGATGCACGTTGATGTTGAGATGCTTCAAGAGCAGGAGACGCTGTGTTAAGGGTATGAACATGCTTTTGGGAAGTTCAGCCTTCTGGGAGAGACTTGATGAGTAAAAGAGAATCACAGGCTGCAGTTTATCAGGCTGTAAGTTTGGCACAGAGTAGGAGTATCATTATCCTTTTTACACCTACACAAATATAGGACCAGTTAGATGAACTGGGTGCAGCGGAAGTACATAAATTCAGCCAAAATGAACTTCCATGCCAGAGTTTTACAGTCTGTGTAAGAATTGAGGGCAGTTACTTGAATTTAGTCTTTGAGCTTTAAAGTTGGCGTCGACTGGCCAAATGTCAACTGGGCATCAGTCTCACATTTTCGGAGGTGTGTTTTGCTCTCTGTTTGTCTTCTTGCCCACTCACTGGCCTGACTGTTGATCTACCTTTATATCTAAGTGTGTTGATTGACACAACTGCGACTGCTGCTGTCGTTATCTGTCTGCGACTAACACATCTTTCACTCAGTCCTCCCTTCCATTGCTGCAACTGCTGCGTCTCAGTGACCTCTGTGACCTGGAGGGTATCACATACAGTAAGTCGGGTGTGGGGCAGTGTGTGGTGTATGGAGAACCGAAACACCTATGGTGAAGGTGAAGGTCTCTCTACCCACCCACCCGCCCACCGACCCCTTTCTCTCTCCTCCCCTCCCTCACCGCCATTAGCTAGGGCTAATACTGCGACACCACTGGGCACCAAACAGCCAAGGTGAGAGGGTGGGAGATGGGAAGTGGGGTGTGCGGGCAGGGTGGGTGGGTGGGTGTGATTGTGGGAGAGAAGGGATGGAGAGACAGAGAGATAGAAAAAAGACAGGTAGTTAGACAGGTAGAGAGACAGGGAGGGGTGGAAGGATGAGGATCAGCATGATGTGGTCCCACAGCCCGGAAAGGAAATAAAGGAAAAGAAACGAAAACAGGAAGCACGGACTAGACAGACTTCACTAAAACTACAGAGCCGAGACATAGCAGAAAGGAGGGAAAACAGGAAGAAAAGAACAACAACAAAAAAAACAATAAAGACCACTAGAGCGGCCTGATGGCATCTACTTAACAGACATCCAGCACACCAGACATAGCTACTGAAAAGCAGAGCATGTTAACCGGAGAGACAGGGACAGAGAAAGACAGATGGAGGAAGAGAAAGAAGAGACGACAGACAGAGAGAGCGAACAACGAGAAGAGACAAGAGAAGTGTGCGTGGGAGACGGAGAGAGAGGAAGAATCCTAACAGACCGGACAGAGGGTGAACGACAGACAGTTGGAGAACCAGTGGCAACAGACAGCTAGAGAGACACACAGAAAAGAGAGTGAGCGACAGCTAGAGAGAGAAAGAGAAGCTGGGCAAGCGAGGAGGGAGAGAGGAAAGGGGAAAGAGAGGGGAAGTGGGGTGGGAAAGGGGGGGGGGGGGGGGGCACAGAGCGGGGCGTTTGTTTTGCGCGCTCCTCGGAGGAGGGTGAAAGAAGGGCAAAGAAGGGCGGGTTGAGAGAGGGGAGGGGAGGGGGGGGGGGCGGGATAGTTACTCGAGAGCTGAAGGTCCTCCTGCGATCATCTTTAAGCCCCTCCAACCTACACTGGAGCTAGTGGAGATAAAGCATCGAATCACAGGCATCAGTGCATCTGTCCCGGCAACCACAACACTACAGACAGACAGACAGACAGACAAGACGGACAAGACAGACAGACGGTAGGACAGACAGACAGACAGGACAGACAGACATCCACTGCAACAAGCAGCCCTAGCAGGAAGAGGAAGAGAAGCAGCGAGGAGAGAACTGAGATTGAAAGAGAGAGAAGGAAGGATGAAGAGGAAGAGTTGAGGGCTTTCAGGTGGCTTAATGCACTGTGTGGCAGCCATATTGGAGTTTTTGGGGAACGATGACGCACAGCTGATCACATTTTGACTGAGAGTTTTTTTTTTATAAGTTTTGCATAGTATGTTTCTAACTTTGCAAAGTTGTTGATCTCACTATTTTGTCTCCAGCTTCAAGGGCTCAATTGTTTACTGTATTTTTTTTTTTTTTTTTTTTACTTTGTGTGTTTATGTATGGCAGGTCGTCCTCTGTTGTATTTTTAATGGCTGCTGCAAGATCAGTTTCCCTTGCGGTAACAACAAAGTGAAGTTACAATATTACTCTAGGTTGAGTTAATGCTATAATGTTATCTAACTATTCAACCAGCTAATCATCACTGTACATGTGTTGCTCTTTTTCGTTCATTTAACTAAGCAAGGCTTGATTAATTACTAAAGACGCTCCACATCATGTCACTGCCATGGATGGATTTTAAAGTTCCCAATAAAAGCTGCTCATGTGATTTAGCATCTCTATCTCTGAACCTCATTCAAAAACATCACTTTTCCAGATGACATGATAATGAATCCCCAAGGTCTAAAGAGTTCAATGTTAAAAGATAAAATAAGAATACCCTATTAGATGTAATATAAAAACAATATTATCCTGTCATGTTGGCAAATGTGTCTTCTCTTGCCATACATTTTGGTCACAGGTGAATTTTTTGTTGCAGTACCACAAGTGACCACTGGGGTGTACGACTATATACCCATCTTTCCGTTGTGGGGCCACCTGGCAAATGTTTAGCTAGGCCTATTACTTTCAACATTCATGCTAATATTACAAATCTTTTATGTACTAGAGCAAACACAATGACAGCTTGAAAATGAGACTTGCCTCAGCTTATCAGAGCTGAGTAATTTTTACAGTGTCGTCTGTTTTTCTGGCTCAGCTGTTCTTTATACAACCTATTTTCCAGTGGACGTCCATGATGGCACCAGATGTGGTTGCTAGGAGATTTGTGCCACAACTGCAGAACTTTCATATATATATATATATATATATATATATATGTGTGTGTATATAGAAAGAGAGTGAGAGGTATGATTTAGAAAGAAAAACAAAGACAGAAAAAAAAGACAAAGATGGGGATTAAGGGAGCTAAATACAGCTACAGCAAGACACAGATCAAACTTGCAGACATTGAAAAGCACATATGAAAACTAATCGACAGCTAGGACATATTCGTACAAGGTGTACTTTGCTAAAAAAGAACTACAGACGACATCTAAAATTAAAAAACAAAAAAAAATGACACGCTTAACGCAGAACAATTACATCAGAATCTCACTACCTCGCTGGTCTCTTTAAACACACAGACAAACCACAAGACTCACGAGTTTTCTATTTCCTAATCCAGTTTCACATACTCTCTCTTTATAGTAATGTATCTTTGAGCTCTCCTGCAGCTAGGATTAATGCAGTAAATATACAGTCACCGTAAAACTGAGAGACACAGCTAAAAAAAAACCTTGATGCAGTGTGGAGTGATGACACTAAGACTGACACAGGTGGAAAACAAGACCTCAGTATGGCAAAAAATAGCTCAGTAGAAAAGATCGTACCATCAGAGAGCCATGGGGGGAGACAGTTTGCATATGGAGATGAACACGGTGGAAAAGCTACACGGGGGAGGTGTGGTGTGCTGTGGTGTGCTGTGGTGTGGTGTGGTGGTGGTGTGTGTTAGGAAGTGAGGAGAATATGTGGAGGGTGGTGGGTTCGGGAGCAGGATGGGGGGGGTTTAGTCGTAAAGAGGAAGGGTAGGGGAATGCAAAGAAGCAGACTCTCAAACACTCTCACACTCATTTCTAATCTACCCTCCGCTACTATCCCCCGTTACTGGTGAGAGACCAACAAAGTGAGAGAAGAGAATGGGCTCATATGAGGGATGCAGATGTTAACAAGCACACGTCATACACACAAAGACAAGGAGAGCAGTTGTAACAGTTTGGAAACTCCACCAGTAAGCGAAAAAATAAATCAAGTGATGAAAGGCACTCTTGACATATGTGCGTGTGTGAGTGTGTGTGTGCGTGTGTGTGTCTTGAGGATTTGGGCCTGACGACCATGCACTGGTCTTAATGGCACGTTGCATCATGTTGGGAATGCACACACACATACAAATCCAAAAAACACCAGCTTCCATGCCTGAAACACTAATCACTCTACACGCCAACCCCATTGTCGCAGCGGAAACAGCCTGACGACGGGTTGTCATGGAGATCTGCCAGGAAGATCAATGGGCTGGGGAGCAAGGAGGGGGCGTTCATGGCGGTGGTGGTGTGTACGGACACAGAATAGTGAGCGTGGCCAGGTCAGCGAGACACGTGGCCCAGGGGCTTTAGCGAGCCACCCTGAGGTGGGTGGGGTAGGGGGGAGGGATCGATGGGGCCAATAACCGTCCGGCTGAGGAGCCGCTCCAGGAAATGATGGGATGCAAAACCTCTGCAGTGCTGAGCTCAGCACAAAAACAAAGGAGCTGTCAGACAAATTATGCAAAAAGAGAGAAGATTTATCCGTCCGCTGTGAGGCTGAGAGGGGCTGTGACAGGGCAGGGAGGCTCGTTTCAACCGGCTTCGACCGCCTCACGCCGCGGGACGGAGCGGGGAAAGGGAGAGGGATGGCAGAGGACAAAAATGCTGGAGTGATAGCGACAGAGTGGTAGAGGGCAGGACAAAATGCTACTGTGGCAGTCCAGAGCCAAGTCCTCCTCCCTGGGGAGTGAAGGCCAGAGCCTGAGGAGGTGGGGGCAACAGTGGGAAAAGAGGATGAGTGACACACTGGTGAGGAAGCCTGTGTGTGTGTGTGTGTGTGTGTGTGTGTTGGCAAAGGCCTCGGCTCTCTCCACTGGTTGTGGTGCACTCGTAGCTTCCCAACTGCAGCCCAGTGTCTCATTTCTTAACCTAACACCACACACACACGCACAATTTACATACATACACACACACACATCCTCTGCAACACAACATCTCCAGCCACTGCTACACGAATCACATCAGATGACCTGGTGGGTGATGGATGAGAGAATGAGTGCTGGTGGGGTGGAGATCTCAAGGAGGGAGAGGCGATGGGGAGAAATGTTGCTGACCACTAAACATGGTGATACACAGGGCAACTTCTGAGGGGCAACAACATCCATATTCATCTGACCTGTGATTGCATGTCTCACTTTGTTTTTTTTTGTTTTGTTTCTCCCACTTTGTTGCCGTGAGTATCACCACACTGCTTCTAAACCTAAATCTGATTGGCTCACGCAACAATCTCCCCCTGTAGAAAACCACTGTATGGGAATGTGTGTTGTTGTTGTTGTTGTTGTTGTTGTTGTTGTTGTTGTTGTTGTTTATAGACCAGGACTAAGACCCCTTATTGACATGTGATCTGTATCTGGATATTATTATCAGATCAGGCCTTTGCATTTAGGCTGATATTAATAAACGTTCATGTTATCCCTATTTTAAGCATATTGTGATTAGATTACAATATGCAAATTAGTTAGGACGACTTAGTGATCTGCAACATGCCAAGCTTGCTTGATAATGAGAAAAACAGTTGTGTGACCTGTGATTCATTGCTAAGAATACAGTAAAAGTGGACAGGCTGCATCTACACCTATCTGGGGTCTCAACACAAGAGTTGAGTTAGACAACCTTCAAACGTGGTACCTTGGGTTTCCCTCTAATCCAGATAGGATATCCAGATACAGACTGCAGGCGTAAACCAGGTCTATGATCTTACAGTAATAACCTGCTTTGATTTATCGCACATCTTTTGATCTTTTTTCTCTCATATCTCTCACTGCTGTGTAGTAGCCACCATATTGTGTATATGGTATTTGTTGTTCTAGGCTAAAGTGAGCTAACCTGCTCCGCTCTAGTGCTACATGCTACAGCAGGGCGCTCCCCTCCTTCAGCTGCCTCTCTGCCTGCTGGTCATGTGTGTGTGTTGGTGTTTGTCACTGGTTTGTGTGAGGTGCTTTGTGGGATGCCAGTGGCCTGCATGCTAGTAGGTAAAGAGGTTGGTAGAAGGTTAGCAGGTTTACCTGGTCCAAGGTAGAGTACCTTGACTTGAGCGTGATGACCTCATCCAGGTGAGCCCTGAATTCTCTCCGTGAGGCCTGAGGGAAGCCACAGGATAGTCACTCGATCACCTTCATGCCACACACATACTCACACATGTGCAGGCAATAGAGCATGCACACGCACCCTGATCAACACAACATATCAGTTAGTGGCAAAACTCTCTTGCACACACAAATCTCCTTTATCATTTTGCATGTAAAAGCACCAAAAACACACCAAAGGCGCACACACACGCATATACAAGTACTCCAGACCCAAGTCAGTACCAACCTGACACACACTTTGCAATCGAACCAAAGGAAATTTAGAAATAAAAAGATGTGGCAAACTGGAAAACACTAACCACCACCAACAACAGAACAAAACCCAAGATGGATGAAGAACAGAACCAGTTTGTGGCTTTGACGACAGTTCCAGTAGAACAGTGTGGACGCATCTCTCAGTTAGTGTGTGTGTAAGTTAATCCAAGTGAGTGCTTGACCCCTGGACATACCCAAAGCCTCTCCCTGCCTACATGTGACGAGCTGGAGTGGGAGCAACAGATTACATGTAATGGCTCTGCAGTAATCCAGTTACAGTGACCTGTTTGGTATTGAACATGAAATCATACTGTGTGGAGCACAGTAACTGGATTACCATTGCTTTCAGGAAAGAAAAGTGATGCTCAGGGGTTTCTTTATCTTATTTTTGACATTTACATCAGAAATTTAATCTTATTGAATTTGTATTAGCACGTATTAGTGATTTTAGACTAGATACTGAAAACAAACTCATGACACATAAGTTGAGCTGCACATTTTGCATCTGAAAATGAAAATGCTCAGTGTTAATGAACTCTAAATATGTTAGAGTCGAGATGAAGAAAATAAGACAAAACACATAAATTAAACCTAAAGTTTGTAAAAGTACAAATGATGATTAAAATATGTGGAATAATAGATAAAACCAGATTATATACATAAATTTAATTTCAGTATTACCTCAGTATTTTCTTACTTACAGCTGTATATCTATGATATATTAACATTGGCTGTAAACGCTGACCCATCAGTGAGAGTATTTCAATTACAGTGATTTGTTTATGAGCTTGTTTTGAACTGTAACTCATATGGTTCTGAAAAAGGTAATTATATTACAATTACTTTAAGGAAATGATACGAGATTACATTATTTTCAAAATCTGCGTCCAAACTCGCTTCCACCTTACATTATTGTACAACTACAGGAAATTCATGGATTTCAATATCACCTCAGACAAGTGTCAGCACTATGTCATGCCCTGGCACTGAGGCCATGTCATTATCACTCACAGATTAGAGTCACTGGGCCATGACCAGAGTGACAAGCACAAGAGCTGCATCGCACATACACAGCACCTACTCTGTTCACAAGCTGTTGTATGTGTGTGTGCGTGTGTGCGTGTGTGTGTGTGTGTGAGAGAGAGGCCCCTTTAAAGGAACTGAGGTGTGTAAACAGAGGGAGAGAAACGCACTTTGTTTGTGCAAGCAATATCAGTTTCATTCAAATACATAATTCAAGCATCTTTCAACTTCAGCTTCTGAGGTTGAAATGCAAGTTGAGGAATATGCCAAGTGATGGAGGTGTGTTCACTGAAGAGGGTGTGTGAGTGTAGGAACAAGGCAAAGGGGGTTAGAGACAGAAGTTGTACCAGGATGAGGGCAACAGGACGTTTTAACTACAAGACAAAATCAGAGTAAAAACGTAACACGGACACATCCACACTAAAAAAAAAAAACAAAAACAGGAGGAACAGAAAGGATTGTAAAATTAATGAAATAATAAAATAATAATAATAAATAAAAAAACGCAGAGAGACAGCAGGTGTGTATCAGGCAGGACAGCACAGAAGAGAGAGAGAGGACAGGAGGTTTAGTGAGAAGAAGCAATCATGCCAGGCAGGAAGTCAGAGGTGCGTTTGGAGAAAGGAGGGAGTAGAAACCGATGCCATGATGACGGCCGTAACGATGCATTAGAACACATGCAGGAGTACCTCAGCAATGCTTAGGGTGGATGAACAGGAGGGGAGCCGCGCCTGGTGCCACGAGAGAGACAGAGAGAGAGAAAGACAGAGAGAGAGAGACAGAGAGAGAGAGGCAGAGAGAGAGAGAGGGAGAGAGAGAGAAAGAGAAAGAGAGAGAGAGAGAGGTGGGGAAAAGAGAAGAGGGTTAACAGAGCCAAAGCCGGGTTGAGCAGAGGGGAGGCAGGTGGGGCGGGGGTGGGGTGGGGCGAGGAGGTGGAGAGGTGGGGACCAGACAGAGGCACACAGAGACTGACGGTGTGGAGTAAGACAGCGCCCTCTGTCTGTCTTTCAGGATGGACATCAGGTCTCTGTGTGACTATCTCGGATGGGCCAAGGCAGCCAAGGGCATGACGGACAGGACAGGACAGGACAGGACAGGACAGGACAGGACAGGACAGGTCAGGACAGGACAGGACAGGACAGGACAGGTCAGGTCAGGTCAGGACAGCAGGTAGGAGTTGCATTGGGTTTCACTCCCCATCAGAACAATAGGAGAACAGGTTTCACAGGAAACACCACACTGTGTCAGTTTCATCAGCTCACTGTGAATTGAAGTGTGTTTGCAGAGTGTGAGTGTTTATGTTCAGCTGCAGAGAATCCACACGTCCTCTGCTGATACCTGCACATCTGCATTTTTATAACATCCTCCTGTTAACATCCTTTCACTTCGATCTGCCGCTCTACGATTCTAATTCCTGTGCGGACGCTCATCTTAACCCAGGATGCAAGCACAAATGTCTGAGTGTGCAAGACATACGGTGCAAAAAAAGAGAAGAACATCTATGCTTCGATTCCTGATTTGAGTTTTTTTCAGTGATTGATTTTTACTGATAAAATATGCAAACCACACCGGCCATACATCCATGGCTCTATAAGTGAGCCCTGCAATCAATGCAGATGCCAAATTGTTGATCCAAAATATCAACTTTACATCCCCTCTATACTATAATGTTGCACACAGAAGATGTCGAACACATTGCACTGTAAGAACCGACAACCCGCGGGAAATAAAATGATTCAGGAAAATATTTCTATCACCTGTTACTGCTCTACTGGGGTCAGCCATGATTGGACCGTGTTAATTCATGCTGTGGAAAGGCACTTTTAATAACAATGCCTCCACCAAAAGGCACATGAAGACGTTTATTAGCTTCTCTAATGAGGCTGGGAGGAGCTTACGTTCCAACCTCTAGATTTCCTGACATTTTGATGCAGATAGATCAAATTTGGGAGGTGATCTGGATTCAGGATTGCTCCTTTTCCATCTACAGCCATTATGCTTTTCATGTGCTGTGTCCGAGACAGCTGCCGTACAGCATTGCATTCATGTACCACACAAACACAGCCATCTGCACTGGCAAAGCTTTTTAGCTCCCAAAGCCATCCAACTCAAAAAAAAGACACATCACTAGGAAATCCATTAAGAAATATCACATTGATTCCCAACTAAATAAATCCTGGCATGAAAACCAAGCTCACTATGAATTACTACTGAAGTCATTAGGATGATTCCCGACTGTTCCCTGTGAAACAGTAACATTTTAGACGATATAATAAATTGACTTTTTAAAGGGGGGAGTGTCAGGGAGATGAGCATCCCATCCTCCCTAATTGAAATGCTGTAGATTCACAGTAGTCGCCCTCATCAAACTCACTGCTCAGATAATGGACACTGGCAGGAAACCACAGGCGGTCACAAATTGAAACTCAGGAGCAAACTCCACACCGTTCGGAAACACTCTGCTGAGGGGAAGCTCAGTTCAATAACACTGAATGTACCTTTTTGTCCTCTTCACTTCCGTCACTTAACTATTTGCCGCAGTGAGTTTTCTGATACAGCCAAAGGCGGGAACGATCATAAATATTGTACAATGGGCAGCAGCTTTCTGTCAAAACAGCGTGCAGGGCCTATACTGTTGTTTTATTATCTAACTCTTATGTGATGCATAAGACCAGGAGAGACAAAGGAATGTATTCTGGTAAGTCCACAAAATGTTGGTACCATGTTACATCTACATGGCCTTTCTCAGCCATATAATGCCTGATCATTGATATCAACACACTGAAAACCAAGCTAAACTGCGAGACAAGCATTTAAAATTTTTTGCTGCATATATCATTTTCCAACAGAGGCAATAAGAGCAAAGAAAGTGTGACATATAATTTACTATAATCCATAGCATCAATACCACAGTCTACTAACCACCAATCAGAGCACAAGTCCTGTATTCAGGATGTTACAACAACAAATCTGACCTCACGCATCAACAATGTTCATGCATCAGAACGACCCAGTGTGATGTTGTTATATGTTATAATATTGCATTATCATCACTGATGCACTGACTGTAATGTTGCCATAAGCAAAAGTGGAGGTGATTGAACACTTTAACATGCAGCTGAGGAAAAGAAACTCATTTCATTTGACTTATTAAATAGGTGGAGCAAAAGTAATGAGTTACTTTTCCCCATTGGGCTTCAATCCTTAAAATCAGAACAACAACTATGTGAAAAGTAGAAATGCCGCCTTCCCTTTGACTATTGACATATAAAACAACTGTGTAAGATGCTCATGCTGTGTTATTGGGTTACACTTCCCTTGTATCTAAACTGAATTACAGAGTCGGTTTGATCAATGTAAACATCTTCTGAATAATCTCAAAGACCTCGGCTGTGCAGGATTCTGATGAGTTGCCGTCTTCCCTTGTCAAATTAACTGTGAGCGCTGTCAGTGCTTTCCACTTATTTTAAGTTTTGTGCTTACGCTTGGAAAACAGAGGCTTATTGAAAACAAAAACTACCCCGCCCCCCCGCCCCCTGGAATAAATAAAGGTGAGGGAGAATCCACGGTGGAAGAAGCCAAACAGGCATAGCTGACCGGGAGCATGTGCTGTGTGCTCGGCCCGCCCGCCCGCCCCCTGGTCATCCATCACCCACCGTCCCATGGCCGTCTCCACACGTCTGCATGTATTAGAAATTAATGAACTATTGAGTGAGTTGCCAGCGTGGCGGACGGAGAGTGAGAGCTAACACAGCCGATTTGACAGGCCCGTGTTCGGCAGCTCAACCAGTCTCCCCTGCTTCTCATCACATGGTGACTGAGCACGCTCAGTGCAGCTGGTCAGACGGTCTCGTCCGTTCCTCTTACTGCCTTTCATTTCCTGTCTGTCCTCTCTCTCATCCCTCTCTCTCTCTGTCTGACCATGTGTGTCTCTCTCTCTCTCTCTCTCTTGCTGTCTCTCTGCTGTTCAAAGCTCTCTTGTACTCTTTCCATTCTCTCTCCATCGCCCTCCAGGCAAACTCTCAGAGTCAGTGGGCGTGAATAACTCAAGACAAATATAATATCACACAATGCACGCAAACTTCACACATACAGATGCATGTCTGAATGCATGTGTGGTGAGTTAAACACATATTTATACACCTTTTCTCACTGGTGCATTTAGACTTGTAGAAATCTTTAAGTATCCTTATAATGAAAAACAAAAAGACCATCCAGGGCACATGCTCTGTGCACACATGAACAAACACACTGGACTCAGCTGAAGTGATTTTGACTTAAAGCCTAAAGCAATTTGACCCAAATGGTCTCTGGTACTGTCAGCCAAATAAAAGAAGAGGGGGTGGGGTGGGGGGGTCTGTATGTGTACATTAATCAGAGACAAAAGAGCACTTTCCTTCTGGCCAGAGCTACTTTCATCTGGTCCCTGCAACAATATATCACACGTATAATAATACATCCTGTTTTCTATATGACTCACGTCTCTCTCCCCAGCCGTCCCCCTACACCTGACATTTAACAGGCTAGCATCATTCGTCACAGCTAAATTAATATCGCGCCGGCTCTTCCGTGCAGTTATTGAAAGCTGTTGTCTCTCTTGTTAACACAGAGGAGGGTAAAAACGCTCCAGCTTTGACATGCATGTTTCAATTTCCCCCTCAGGCCACATGAAGATAGGACTAAGCAGAATTTTTTAAAAATGAGAACGGAGAGCGAGCGGGTAGTGCCCTGCCAAAAAAGAAAAAGGAAGATGTTTCTGTGTTAAATATTTAAAGTCTAATTTTCTTAAAAGAAAAATCTGTCACTGCAATGAGAATATTTTAGTGACTCCAATGCCAGAAAACTTGTTTCATGAATCAGTTTCACGTTCCCCTCCATTCTGGAGCAGCAACCTGTGATGTTTTGTTTTGTGTCTTTATACTAGAGACTACAGGAAGGAACTGAACTGAGAAACTGTCCCATTTCGAGATGTAACAGGTTAATCAGTGAGAGTTAGAGGTGGGTTTGCCTTTGCGCAGGATTAGGCTACCTGTTTCCCTTAATTACCAGTCTTTGTGCTAAGCTCAATAGCAACTACTGAATGCATCTTTTCTCTCGTTTCATGTTTTGACTGGATTTTTCCAATGGCCTCTCTTGACATTAAGTATATCAATGGTTTACTGTCTCTGTAAAATGGCGGGAATTAACTACTCAGACATAAAAAGGCACAAAAAGGCATTAACCGGCCTGCACGGAGATCTATTCTCCTCACTCCGTGGGAACCTGTGTGGAACATAGCATCGATAAAGCTGCAGATCTATGGCCGCACCTGACATTTAGCTATCAGTGGAGTCATTCTCCACAGCTACATCAATACCCTGCTGCCGCTGTTCCTTGTCAGCTGTTTAAAAGCCGTCATGGATTTCGAAGGTGCTGCTTCCACACTTCTTCATCCATACTGCCCTATTTCCATTTACAGTAGCGCTCCAGCTCTAAGCTGCTGTGTTGGTGACTGGAGGGGAGCGCAGGATAACTCCAGGGACAGGGAAATAACAGCACAGGCACTGGGATCAAGGGGTTTCTTATTCTGCTCTTGCATACATTTTAAGGAGCTTCTGGATGAAAGCAGCAGCTAGATGAGAAAGGGGGGATGGAGTGGCTTCTGTTTCTGAGGAAGTGAAGGGCTGACTGCACGACTCAAACACTGAAGCAGCGTGAGGTCCTGTGAGATCGCCACAGTGTCTCACTGGCTCGCGCTCATCCTCCTTTTCCTTTGTCTTTTCATGTAACCACGTCCACCACTTCCTCACACCACAGCCACGATATCAAACACATAAAGTCCTTCATCATCATCCTCTTCCTCATCATGCAGACCCCCACCACCACCTGGTAGTTTAAGCTAGTCAGCAGTCCCATTGGTACATTACTCACCCCCCCCCCACCCCCCATCTAAACTCATCCATGGCCTGACAGCACACCTCCTTCAGGCATCATCAGCAACATCAGCAGCAGCATCACACACATGCAGAAATATCTAAGCAAGAGCACAAATTATGTTTATAAAACACACACCACACTCGCAACACATCCACCCTCATGCCCACTCAGCTAATGATACAAAATCTTTCACTTATTAAACAGGCACACAAATGACTTCTTCTCACACACACACACACACACACACACACACACACACACGACCCTCTACACTCAAAAACCTGTAAACATTCTCTCAGAAATGCAGGAGGAAAGACGTTACTTACCATCTTCTGCCTGGAGTCGGAACAGAATGAGCTCCCCGGCACATGCACACAAGAACCACACACACACACACACACACACGCACTCTTTTACACACTCACTAACTGGGAGAGGGCGAGTGAGAGAGTAAGAGAGAGGGAGAGAGCGAGAGAGAGAGAGAGAGAGAGAGAAGAAGGGAAGGCTGGAGTGAGAAGGACGCACAAGAGAGGGAAAGAGCAGCAAAGAGATGCAACAGTCAGAGACAATAAGGAGGAGGAGAGCAAAGAGGAGGAGGAGGAGGAGGAGGAGGGGGGGTATATAGCTGCACATACGGCGCTGTGCTAAATCATACACGCATGACTGAAGATCTGTGTGCGGCGTGCATGTCTGTGCAAGTGTGTGTCTGTGTGAGTGTGTGTCTGTGCAAGTGTGTGTCTGTGTGAGTGTGTGTCTGTGCAAGTGTCTGTCTGTGTGAGTGAGTGTGTGTGTGTGTGTGTGTGTGTGTGTGTGTGTGTGTGTGTCTGCATTTTCCCATGAGTGTTTTTGCTGAGGAAAGAGACGGATGTGACTCTTTCACCCTCGTTCATTCTCACCTCTTCCCTCCTCACTCTGTCTCTCTCTGTTAATTTAAAGATGATTGAATTGGGGAGGTGGGGGTGGGGGGTGGGTGGTGGGAGGTTGTGATGCCAGGTGAACTTTTCTGGACTTGCCCTCGAGGATGGAGGGATGAATACGGACAAAGAGACATGGGCTTAGCTCAGCCAAACTGTCCTCTGTTCCTTCTTTTCTACCTTTTACATTTATATCCATCTCCCCTTCCCCTACTCCCACTGCCTTGTCCCCTCTAACTCATCAGCTCTCTGTCCCTTTCTCTCTCTTTCACTCCCTCCCACTCTGTTCATTTTCTCCTATCTCTCTCTCTCTCCTCGCCTTTCTTTCTCACTCACTCCATCATAAATCCTCCACACCTCCAGCAGGCCTGGCGACGAGGAGTCACTTTTACGAGCTTTACTGCACTGGAGGAGGACAATAACACATATCTAGTGGTGCTCGCACACCACCAGACACACATACACACAAAAGCGGTCAATAGTGTCAGGTAAAAACCGAGCTTGAAAAATTTCCGTAGATCACAAAGGCATATAACAAGTCCTATCTGTCGTTTCCACAGGGGGATAAACCTTTAAGGAATGACGACACGAGCTGTAAAACAGAGCTGGAGCATCACACTATGCCAGGCCTCCTGGTCCTCAACTGAGCTGGCCCACAATCACATCCAGTCAGTCACACACTCACTCTGTCAGTGCAGCACTATCCACATAAACACAGGCAAATGTCATGGAAATACAGGAACAAGGAAAAACATTTTCTAGGATTTCACATCCAGAAATAACCATGTTTGGATTCACCTGTTTCACAGGTGAATCCAAACATGATACACATTTCCAAAAAGATACACACGGTGCTGGTCAACTGTGAGCCTTCACATTAGCTCCAGTGTTTCTGTATCCACTGACGGATAAAAACTGATGAATGAATCTAAAAGAGCCAAATCTCCTATAGTTTTTCAATTGGCAGGCCACCCATTCATTATCTGTGCTGGAACCAGTCCCAGCTGACATGAGGGAGGCGAGGGGGCGGGTCTATCACAGGGCCGACAAATAGAGACAAACAACCTCACATTCTCAACTTAGAGGTGATTCAGAGTCACCATCGACCTACAGTACGCAGGCACAGGGAGAACACGCAAACTCCACCCAAACCCAGCCTTGGGGATCAAACCTCTTACTGTGAACGCTGACCCGCTGTACCACCATGCCGTCCCCTGTGTTGCTACACCCCCTGATATATCTGAACGCTGCTTCTTGTATTAATCTAGCAAATTAACATGTAGCATTATTAAACTGGTTTGCAGGCTTTCCAAACTAATACATAACAATAATTAGAAATACTAATGCTAATTATGATATGCTTAATTGTGCTATTAATACACACAGATTTGGATTTGGTCAGTAGAGACTCACACTTCATTATCGTATCTTTACTGCAAAAATGCTTTAGCTCCTTTACCGTCTCATCTCTGAGCTCTTCACTTCTGTAAACTATGAAAAAAATATAAACTGAATGAAAAATCTGCAGAAGGGTTTGAAGATGTTTTTTTTTTTTTTTTTTCCTTGCCTTCAGGTTCAAACATCCACTTGTTGGAAGGCAGGGCGGTAGCCTGTGTGTAACCCCCCCCCCCAAGGTGAAATAAAGGGCAAAAGAAAATCTGCAAAGCACTCACTCCTGCTCATAAAGATTAGCTGCTGTGTAACTGAAAGCAAACCCGAGGAGCATATTTACATTTGTTGTCTGCTCCTGTCTGCTCTCATGTGACTTATGTGGCAGTGGAGGTTTTTCAAGGTCGCAGCACATGGAGCTACAGAAGACAAGAGGAATATCTCATGGAGCTGGATGGAGGAAGCTAAAAGATGTATTTGTGTGTCTAATATAACAACAGACGTTTTCCGCCTGTCATAATCTTTTTTTTTTCCTGATGTTATAATCACATCTATTCATCATAGGGACAGACAGAAGTTATAAATTACTGTTGGCATGTGTGATGAGTGAGCATGCTTTGTTTCAGGACTTTTATTCTGAAAATACAACAATAAAAACAATGATAAAAGCATTCAGTGACCCTGTATGGAAGCATGTGAATCCGTTAAGTTTTTCCATTTATTTATCAATGAGTTTTTTCTTCAACCTTTGACCTCACTCATACACACACACACACACACACAATTATTACTATTAGAAATATTCATAGCCTAACCTACTCATATTTGCAAAGTATTGACACAAAAATGTGCCAGACTGCCGAGTAGAGTAGTTATAGTGGTTCCACTATAAGATTTCCCCCCAAAATATAGACACACACTCTCTCTCTCTCTCTTTCTTACACACACACACACACACACACACACACGAATGCTCCCAATTCCCCAGCAGACGTCCGTGACAGAGCCATGCACCCAGCGGACATTAGCAGTGCCGCTCTTCTGCACTGCAGAATGCTGCCTGCTTCATCGTCACAGCTCAAAAACAGGGCCAAAGGAACAGAAGGTTACACACACACACACACACACGTTTGACTACACTTTGAAAGTTATGGACAGCGTGGAGTCATGTCTCCTGTACAGGCAGTGGATGATTGATCCATCACACCACAGCCGGCTGATCTGACATTGGAGCGCTGCTTACGCATACAAGCCGGGGCGCCTCATTCATCTCTCTCTGTCTGATCACTTCACTCTTGTCAATGATCCTCTGTCACAACTCATTTGGAAGTGATGAGTCTCTGAACGGTGTACAGATCAGATCAGGCCCAGGCCAAATGCCATTTCCTTTTTTTTTTCTTTTCTTGCTTGGTTCACAAACCACGAATGCCACATTTGTTTTGACTGCTGTCGACATCATGCAAGGGTCACACTGTTCAATAGCAGAGCTTGTTCCTGTCCAAAGCAAAAATGCACTCTGGTGTTCATGACTATAAATTAAATACCAAATCATCTGAGGAAATAATAGAGTGAAGACATTTTGTGCCACTTTAAGAATGAGTAATACATACAATGAAAAACTTAAATAAGGACACTCATGGTCAAAGCAGCTTATCGCACATTTCTGGTTGCACATGTGCACACATTTACATATGAGCCGGACTGTTTGCACATGTGTGCATATTAACACTGTTTTGTTTTGGCCTGTGGCAGCGACCACAGAGGAGACATGTCCATGGTGAAGGTCATGCACGTGGCGTGGGCTGAATGACGCTGTCGCGCTCTGACTCAGGAGGAAGGAGGAGGTGATTTCCATAAGCCTCAGCTGCACAGCCATACATCAAGCCATTAATAAAAAACAAAGCAACAACAACAAAAAGGCTGCTATAGGATCGGTGCAAAGTGAGGCAGTGTCCTGTAGGTGCACAGCCAGCACCTGGAGGAGTCGGAGCGAGGGCGCCATGAGGGAGAGCGAGACCGATGAATGCTTTAATCAAAATAAATGCCAATATCAGTCAAGCTGACAGGATGTTTGGAAGAGTATACAACACACAGAGCATAAATAATGTGAGCACTTGCAGAAGCATCAAGGTGAAAACTCACTGGCTTCAGGAACATCATCATTTCATAGATTGAACTCAACATTAAAAATGAGCCAAGACTTTATTTACAGTCTGATATTGACTGATTATTAACTGACTGAAGGAACAAACTCAGCAAGTCTCTTTGAATACTTTTTTATGTCTTAAAAAAACACTGATTATAATTATTTCTGTTGTTATTTCTTCCTCCTCAGAGCCTGTTTTCTTTGTTTCAAACCACTGTGTAATGGTCGTAACAACACTCGGCTCTTACATGTGATCCGTGGGCCACTTCTGAGCCTCTGAGCTCCCCAACCTAGATCAGTGAGAATCTGCACCATGAAATCATAATATCAAGTAGAATATTATATTAATAGGTATTAATACTGGATTTTGACACATGGTCCCTCCACAAGACAGAGCCTGAGGACCAAGTACAAATACAGGAAGTGCATTCAGGCCATTTTGTGCTAATCAGTTAATTATCCATCCATCGTCTATATCATTTATATAGGGTCAACGGGCTTGGAGCCAAGTCTAACCCCCGGACAGGCTGCCAGCTCGTCACACCATTGATGTGTGGAGACAAACTACCACTCACACTCACCCCCCCCCCAAAAAAAAACAAACAAACAATTTATCAGAAATATTTTAGATTGGAGTCCAACAGAAACTGCTGTAGTTGTAGTAAACTGCAGGACACTGCATCACTTACGCAAGTGTGACAGCAAAATAGATTTCAAGTCGACTGGTTTATTATGAGCAACAGTCAAAAGAGAAAAATATAAACAGGAACACCTGCACTGGGAAATAGATAAATGCCCTCTGACAGCAGCCATCCCCAAATTCTCAAACCACAGGATGTAAAGTCTAATCTTGAATTTGCCCTTTAACCTAAACTAATTCTATTTTGGACAGGAGCTCCAACCCTGAGGATAAAGCAAGCTCAGACTCATCTTCTCAAAATGAGGCTCATCATTCTCACTCTGGGCTATTCATTTAAAGTCTAGAACCAGAAGTGATGTTTTGCTTGTAAACTAATCCTACATCTCAAAGTATACACCACAACATGACACACACACACGCAGCCTGATTAAAACACATATATAAACAACAAAGTGCAGAAGCTACCTGGAAAACATGAAGTGGTTGTTTTTTATGTTTATGTCTCAGCAAATGAGCGTGCAAAAAAAAACCCTCACCAATGTTGCTCCAGTGAGGATAAGAGCAGCAAACACACACACAAACACACACACACACACTGTCAGCCATCCTCTGAGTCAAACCCCTTTCTCCCATATGCTTCATTAATCCAAACTCACCATTACATAACTGTACTAAATGCTCACAAGAGTGGAAGGGTACAGCTCCCCTCTCTGTATCTTGTGTGTGTGCGTGTGCGTATGCATGTGTGTGTATCTGTCTGTGTGTGCCTTCTTGCGCGTGCAAAAGTAAGAAACAGTGTGACAAGAGAAAGAAAATCTGGTTACATGAATGGTTGTAGAGTTGCTCAGTTTGTAATCCTTTTGTATCTGCCTGCATTTGTGGGCTGCTGTGCATGTGTGTGTGTGTGTGTGTGTTGGGGATGAGAGTGAAGCAGACAATTTCTCCCTTAAGGATGGTTTTGTGCATCTGATTTTACTGTATATACATGTGTGTGTTGTTGTGCTGCAGACAGACAGGTTTGGACATGAGATCTGAGGCCACACTCCTCAGACTTTATGCTTAATAGCAAAAACCTGTGAGCTGGTGAGCCACTCTGACAGGTACACACACAACATTTATGTAGCTTGCATGAGTGCAACCTACACACACATTGGATAGTAGTACTAACACTGACATTAATTCGTTCCTTCACTTCTGCTTAACACACATGCCATCCACCCTGAATACACACACACACACACGAACACACAATCCCAGAACTTGACAAATGCGACAGGCTGGAAATGCTGATACATGACCTGTGTGTATTTGTTCATGTTTCTATTTGGCAGAGTAGCGTTTCCTTGCTTTTGCGCTCTGCTCTGTGAGCCGTGGCATCAGTTCCTGCTTGTATGGCGGCAGTGACAGCAGCAGCATCATCATCATCATCATCATCATCATCATCATCATCAGCAGCAGCAGCAGCAGCAGTACCAGCAGCAGCTCTGGCGGTGACAAGATTAAGACCTACTTCCATACCTTCTCCTCTCAAAGCCACCACGCAGCGCTGCCAACAAGACCCAGCTAACAAACTAGACACAGCCCACAGTGGCACATGAAATGCATCAGTGAAGAGAGGGGTTCTGGCTCTGGCTCCGGGGACATTGTGTACATACTGTCGGCAGCCGCTTGCGACGTGGGAATTTCAAAGAACATATGGCAGCTTGTCGCTGGGAAACAGCCTGTGTCAGAATCTAAACAGGCTGAGAGCTATACCTAGAAAAGCCATTAGTGGTCTGTTATCTGCACATGTACAAAGACACACATGTCCAGACGAGCGTGTCACACACAAACGCTGACTAATGTGGTTGGCATGTGATCTTGACAGGCTCAAACTGGGTCACTGACAAAGGAAGAAAGACTTCAGGTGTTTATTTGTGTGTGTATTTGCATGTTAGGGCAACAGGAAAGGAAGAGGAGGGGAGGGCGAGGAGGGGGAGTGATGGGAGAGGTCTAACTCACTGCATCAGTGGACCCAGCAGCAGCAGCAGCAGCAGCAGCATTAAAGCTCCCCACTGTCCAATTATTTACAGCTACACACTCCGTAACTCAGATGAGGTCAACACAGTCTTAGATAAGTCTGAGGCTCTCCAAACACTATCAGTGGACTGAACTGCCATCACTGTGAGTCGGAGCAGCAGCACAGTGCAGAGACAAACAGTAGCAGAGGTTTGAGTCAATGACACGCAGGACGTGGCAGGAGACAAGACAGCTGCAACTTTTGACACCTATTCTGCCACCACAATCATGTGCAGACGACTTCAGTCTGAACTCCTGATTTACTGCTTTTGGGACAAATCATCATCATCAGTGTGTAGTTTGTGCAAACAGCGGCGACTAGACAAAATCACAGGAACCGCCAAACTGATGAGTCCAGGAAACAGGATTTGGCACCAAACTGGGGCCAATAAGACACAATAGTAATGTCTCAGAATGCCTCTGTGCACTGCACTCTATTGTATGGAAATTTTCTATGACACCTCTCCGTGGGTTCGAGCCCCACCGGCTCAGCTCTCCACATCCACAATGTTGTCACATCTGACTGAACTACTGTGTGTATCAAAACAGGATCCGAGTGACGAGTCGTCACTTTAAAAACACCCAAACATAGCTTTGCAGAAAGAGAAAGATGGGGGGAGGGGGGTGAGCTCTCCTCTGGCTGCTCCCACTGCTTCATGACCCACCCTCCCTCCTCCATCAACATCCCATCCTTCTGTTCCCATGGCAACCCCCCACCATCACCCCACCACCCCCACTCATATATTCCCATGGCACCTGCCTGCTGTCCAGGAGACACATGGAGACGTGACACTTACAGATGAGGTGAAAGAGCGAGGAAAGGGAGACGGAAAGAAAGAAAAAGAGAGAGAAGAGAGAGAGAGAGAAAGAAAGAGGGATAGTTGGCATTTTAAAAACCTGCAGAAGAGATCGGTTAAAACACAGAAGGATACTTGGACATTTCATTACAGTTTGTTTGTTGCATTTGGCATCAAGAGTTAAACAAGTTATCAGGCCCCCAAAGTGACCTGGGATTTCTCAACATGGGGATTTTTGGTCACAAAACTGAGCGTTAAGACAATTTTGTTGGGGAAAAAAAAGGAGGAACACAAGTGGACAAAATGTTTAAGTATCCCATTGAAGCGGGGACAGACAAAGCAGACTGAGGGGACATAGTTATAAACAATTACAATGTGTAAACCTTTGGGAATAAAACTATAAGCATACGCATCCAAGCAGAAGACCCACAACCTGCTGTCTTTGTAAACAGACACACACACACACACATATAAACCAACAAGGAGGGGTTTCAACACATTGAAACAAACACAAAAAATACAGCTCCGCCAAGTTAAGACACTGAGAGAAGAGGACGATGTGTGACGTGTGTGTGTGGGTGTGTGTGAGCATGTAGGGACACTATTAGACCATCTGAAGTCAAATTAAGACTATGAATAAACAGGAAACACAAATAAAAGTTACCTGGTAGAACACAACAGTTGATGAAACAAAAAAACACAATCGTAAACCAGTTTCAACCAAAAAAGAACTTGTACACAAAATACCAAACTGTACAGATACAAAAACCAGAGATGATACTTTCTTTTGAGCAGAAGGAAAACAGGCATGGGCAGGATTTGTGTGTGTGTGTCTGTACTGCATGAACTACTGCTTTGGTGAACAGCTAAGATGTTGTCTGGCTCATGTTACATTTTAGTTGATGTACAGATGAAAAAAGCTGAAAAAATACAACAAAACTAAATAAAAAAGAAGAAACAACAAAAGCAGAACGTGTAAATGATGTAACATGTAAATCTGTGTATGTATTGTACTTTAACTTATTGATAAGGTAAATAGCAAATGAGCAGTTTCAATGTTTAAAGAGTTAAAAAGTAAAAGTTAAAACATTCAGTGCAGCTGTTCAAAGTAGGTGCATAAGATGAAGCTGTGAAGGATTCAGGAAACAAATATTTTCAATTGTAAGTCCTGACATGAATATAAACACAACAATGATGAATCTGTGTTTTGCGTGTTGTGTTGTGTGTGTGTGTGTGTGTGTGTGCGTGGGGCAAGTGAACTCACTTTGGGCGTGGGACAAGAAGCCGTAGAGAGGCGGGAGGTGGCCTGTGCGCGGGGCGACTCCGAGGGCGTGGTGCTGAGAGAAGCCGTATCCCTGGGCAACACCTGCACACCCCGCGAGATAATGGAGTCTGGGATCTGAGATCATGCACACACACACAAACACACACATAGTAGACACAGACACACGTGCACATTAACACCACACACACACACAGTGATATTAAAGATCCAGAAAGGCACTAACACACGCAGTACAACATCCAGACAGCACAAACTTACATACAGTAGCCTATACTGTATAGTACAAACACACACATACACACACTCACAAACCTGCCCAAATATTTCTGCCTCTCTGGTATGTTGTTAAAGTTAAATGATCAGGATGCAGATGAAAGACAAGGTGTTGAGTCTTACCAACATCCATGTGTGACTGGACAATGAGGTGAGATGTTACCGTGACAACAGAGCCTTAAAGCAGTGCCGGGCTGCATACCGGGGCAGGATGGGGTGATGGGATGATGACACATGTGAGTGGACAGAGCAGACACACATACATGATGATGATATGTAAAGGGGGGTTGGTTAAACATGATGTCTGTAACTTTTTAACTAAACAACCTCATGTGTCTCAGATTTTTTTTTTTTTTAAAGCTAAGATACAAGAAATAAAGTTTTGAAGAAAATCCAATAAGAAAGTTTCGATCCTCTTTTAGCTGTGGGACTTATACTTTTAAAGTCCACATTTCTGTAATAAACATATCATTTAAAACAGGGCCAGTCTCACATCTACAGCTCCTCTACATACTGCTGGGAAACGCAGCCTTGTTTGTATTTAGATATCCACACTATTATACAGTTCATGTGTCCATGTGTGCAGCCCTTTGGTAACACCCATAATCCAACGTGCACCTGGCAGAATACCTAGAAGCATTCAGCCTCTGATAAACTTGCAAAAACACTGGTAAACACTGTAAATGTGACAGGTCTTCAAAGACACATTAAAGTCATTCAGATACATTTACCACTGACTGTGATGTTCAGATGTAGAGTATGTGTACTGGACACATACTCTACATCTGAACATCACAGTTTCCCATGCTTATTAAAGAGCAAACTGTGGCGAACACTTCTGCTCTCTCTCTGAGTGAGTGACAAGCCTCAGACACAGTAATACAAATGTTAGGGTGGAGAGGGTTGAAAAACAATAATTCGACATTTAAAGGTGCTACCTGTAGCATTTTTAAACATCACTATATCACTATCAAGGAAACTGTAAACCTTTGGTGTAATAAGAGCCTAATTCCAGTGTTATCAAAGAGTACATCCACCTACAGCACTTCATGGTTATGTGTATTGACAGCTACAGCAGCAACATCTAACACAGATTCACAAAGCAATGTAATCTTTTTATTTTCTTCCCTTTTTTCATACATCACGCCGACTCCTAATTCTCCTATTGAGAACGTCCCAAGACTAAATTAAGCTGATCTCACTGTTTGACCTGTCTTCCTATCTTTAAACTGCACACAGCTGAGAAAATACCAGACTGTCCTATTTTATATCAGTGGGACAAACTGTGTACATCCTAAAAATGGCACTTTAAGAACACATTTCCCATAAATGCCACTGTTGTATGTTAAACACACATGTTAATATTTCTTCATTGTCAGTAATGAAGAGATGAACTATTATTGGATGTTTTCACCATGACTCCCTGTCCTACTATAGAGTTAACAGATATCATATTCTTAATTATTTTAGATGTGACTCAGTGATGTTATATTATATCCTGCCTGCAGCACCTTTGTACTATTGTAGATGATATATGAAGATGACAGTTTGAAATGTATGAGGTCAGATCCATGAACTCTGCCCCTCTCCTCTCCTCCACCACCGTTACCTTGGCGGCGATGGATGCGGCGGTGATGTGGGAGGAGGAGCTGTCTTCGGTGGACGCCACGCCACTGTCCTTCTTCTCCTCGTCCTCCTCCTCGCACTGCACGCCCTTGTCCTCCGTCTGGCGGCGCGGCGAACTGTTGGGCGGCGGCGAGAGGGGCGGCGGTGGTGACGGCAAGTCCTCCAGCTCGTCTGCCGCCTCCTTTACCTTCACCACCGCGTCCCGCAGAAGGTCGATTGCGTGCGGCAACGCCGGCAGGATGAACTGGAAGCATTCCTGTGAGGGAAGATGGACAGCGAGGAGAGAGACACAGTAAACTGTAGGTGATTTCAGCCAAGAACACGAGTTATTATTTCCTTAAGCATCACTGTAACTTAATAATAGTAAATAATAAATAGAGAACATTTTCAAAATAAAACACTTGCAGCCGGAACAAAACAACATAGTAACAAGTTAACAACTTTTAATTTGCAGTTGCTAAGGTAATAAACAGTGTATCACAATATGTCAATGCACCATGTTTAAAACTGCAGTAACAGGGGCGTCAAAGCGTCAGAAAACTGAAATAGTATTGTGTAAGGACATACTGTGATAATATCGTATTGTGAGGTCAAATTACATCAGTCCAACAGAAATCTAGATATCATAGACAGCTCTCTGCCTTCTGAGTGTCTGTTTTGGTTTTCATCCACTAATCTCCTCTATTTTACTACTTTTTCCTCATTCAGGGTTAAACACTGCACCTGTAAATGTTTCACAATAAAAGTCTCACCAATCATCTTGAAGCACGGTGCACTAGAGAGGAGTTTTGTGTGTGTGTGAGTCCTTAAAGTTAAAGAGCATCATCACATTAAAAGCCTCAGAGGAAAATAGGGAGATTACGCCCTTTGAGCCACTGGAAGGCTTTTAATGTGAAAACATCGGTATAAAAAAAAAAAAGTAGGACTGAAGAACTGGAAATAATTAGTGAGCAAAAACATATTTTGCTGTGAGAGAAAAAGGAAGAGCAACAGATTGCTGAGTGTGACGTGGGTTTTGGCTGAAGTGGTTCGGCAGATCATCCTGAATTCATGGAGGCGACGACGAGTGAAGATGGAAGACGAGAAGAGGAGATTAATCTACATTAAAAAACATACAACAAAACAAAACAGACTTTATGATCCACTGAGCTGCAGTCTGCTCATGTCTGTGTGACTCGTACAGTGTGACCCTGGTTGAGACGTCACAGCAAAAAAAAACAACAACACAGATTTCGCTCTCCACCTCAGATCACAGTGCCTCCCTCTGGCCACATTTATATCAGCCTCTTCCTCCTCCCTCCATTTCTGTTTCCCCCTCTCCGGTGTCTCTGTGTGTCAGTGTGCCTGTGGGCTCCTCAGCTATGCTAAACGCTCCATTCTCCTCACTCCCAAGACAAGAGCTAATCTGTGAAATTATTTATCTTCCTGTGTATTTTAAGCATTGAGAAGATACATTATTAATAATCGCCCCCACGCTTTACAGTATCTATGCCGGCTGCACACTGGGCTCTCAGAGCAACCTCTCCACTCCACATCCCTCCTCTTTTTTCCTTATTTTATGTGTGCACACACCACAGGCTGGATTAAATATGACCGTGTTAACCTTAATTTGAGTGCATTTAAAGCCAATGCATCCACGCAACGTTGCATGACTGACACCACCAAGGACTCGTCAGACCGGCAGATGAAAGAGTTTGAAAGGGTTAATCTCAGTATTCGACCATGAGCCCCCCCAGCCCCGCTGTGTTAGCCGCAAGCTAACCTTTCCACCTCGTACTCCCTCATTCACACGCTCACACACACACACCAGCCCCAAAAGCCCTCAGCTCACAGTGGACTGTTTATGCCTCTTGCTCTCATGCGTTTGAAGCGCACATCTGAGTGTTTTTTTGAGAGACGTGGAAAGGAGGGCTGGGTGGGTCAGGCTGGAGTGGGGAGGGATTGGGCAAAAAGAAGGAGCGAGGATGGTGTCAAGGAGCCGGGAGACATTCCTCCTTTCCCATTTTTCTCCTTTCATTGCATGCCGGGGATTTTTTTTTTTTTTTTTTTAAGGTACGTCAGGAGTGTTTTTTTTCTGTTCTTATTCTCTGTTTTGTCCTGGAGGAGAGTAACTGTCAAGAACACTAAAGAGCAGAATCCCTGGATATACTGCCAGCGGATGCGAAACACAAGCAAGAGAGAGGGATGATGGAGGAAGAGGGGGAAGGCGCTGCTGTTCTGAAAGAACGGAGGGAGGGAGGGAGGGAGAAGGAGGAGGTTTGCAGGAGAGGACGACAGAGAAAGAGAAAGAAAGAAGGGATGGAGGGAGATTAAGAGAGAGGCAAAGTAGGAGAGAGACAGACTCAGTGAGAGTGAGACAGAGGAAGGAAGTGAAAAACAGAAAGAGAGACAGTAAACAATAACAAATGGGGAGATGGAAAAAGACAAAAAGAAACATTTACATTTCAAAAAAAAACTCTGAAATATCAAGTGTAAAACTCCATTATGGGAAGATGAGGACATTTTTATATTGAAAACATACTTGTGGACCAAATCATGAGTGTTAAAAAATATCATAACACATGATTTCACATTATATTCCCCATATTTTCCCACTGGGCCCTTGTGTGAAACGTCCCACTGGCACTGGTCTGAAGCTCAGTGACTGGAAACCACTAACTAACACCACCAACATTAATCCTGTGACAAAAGAAGTAATATTTTGAAAGTGAAGGATGAGCTGCGATGAAAGAGCATTTAGAGAAAGTAGATACGGAGCATGGAGGCCTGAGATATACTGAGCTGTGCATTTCCTTCTCTGTTCCCAAAGGGGAGATTTGTTCCCACAGTGTGTACATTGTTCATGCCACAGTAACACAGACATATCTGTACAGTACAGAAACATCCCTGTAGATTATACACACACACACACACACACACCACACAGCCACATAACTGCTCATACATTAACAGACAGAGGGGTTTAAGTCTTGAATGGATGAGTCTCAGCCACAGACAGATAACGTCCCAGACACTGAGACGAGCATATGATTACAATGCAAGTGTGTGCATGTGTAAATATAACGACTATAATCACTGTTTTGGTTTTGTTGCATGTACAGAAATGTCAGGGCAGCGTGCAGAAATGTCATCATAGGTGGATACAAACGTCCTCCCCACAGGTGAATATCAGCACTGCAGGTGGAGGCATCACCATCAAAAAAAAGCCACTGGACGTGGAGAAGCAGAAAACATCATCACCATCATCATCCTGCCATGTGCTAAAGAAGCTAACATGCTATTCTGGACCAAATTATTTAAAAACTATAAGCATTGTTGATATCATCATATCATATATTGTTGCTTCTGCCGTTGTGATAATTATTGTGAAAAGCCTGACAAGGAGCCCATCATCATCGTCGTTGTCACGCCCTGACATTACCCCTAGTGCCAACTCTAGTGTCAAAGCGTCTTTGTCCCCGTGGGAAGCTGTCTCTCCTGAGTCCTGACGCCTGATAAAAGCACAACGCTAAATCGCTGGAGAAAGCCTTTAAACATGTTTGTCACGTCAAAACAAACTCCAAACTTAAAGGAGCCGCCGCTGCCTCCTGACATAATGCCTGTAAAAAACATTTACATGCAGTGGTCGCCGAAGACTAAAACTTTTTTATTCAAAGTCAAAGTGTTCAGGCAGATCAGATGGGAAGGTTTCCTAGCTCGGAGGCTAAAATCACATCCTCACCTCACAGATGAGCATTAGATATTTAGTGAACACAACGGTGCGATTGAACTATCCAGAACAGTATGTAGTATGAAGACTGGGTCTGTAATTGATCCGCAGTGTAAATGAGGCCAAAGAGACAAAACAAGCTTAAAGATGCATCGGCGACGCTGACGTAAGAGGCTTCATCTGGGCTGGCTCAGCCCCGGACTTCCCTGTTATCTTTATGACAGGACATCATCGCAATAAAAGCCTGCAATGGGCTGCTTGTGCCGTTAACTTTAACTGGGGGTTGATGAGGGAGACACTAATATGGCAGCAGATGGGGGAGAGGTGGCGTAATTGATTAAAAGAAATACTAAAATCGATCAGGAGGAGCAGGGCGCGTAACGAGACAGAGACAGATGTGCAGGTCAGTGTGGCAGACAGGGAGACAGATGGGGGGGGGGGCAGTGGGTGGACACACACTCGCATCCGCATACAATGTAAACACCAACCCACGCTGCACTGTACATCTATACCTCTGTGGATATAGGAACGCATCAAAACACAGAAACCACAAACAAAAAACACACACAGATCTATATGCACATGCAACATTGATTAATCGTTTCAGTGAGCGCACACAGAGACACACTCCAAATCCATACTTACACACACAAACACACAGATAACGACACATTTACAGATCACAAACAAAGTGCAGGGTAAGACTCTAAAGTGAAGATGACCTTCATGGTTGTGTCATTAGTACGATGCTAAGCTAAAGCTGTACACACAAGCAGGTCATGGCTGCAGCATTCACACAGGACTCACTGTCCTGCGTGTGTCCATATTTTGTGTTTGTGTACATATGATGTTGTGCACACGGAGCCACAGTGCAGCCTCTTCCTGAACCATCAGGAGCTATCAAGGTTTAGCGTCTTGCTCAAGGACATGAACCATCCACCTCCCACCACACACACATACTCTCTCTCTCGCTCTCTCTCTCTTCTTCTTTTTTTTTTTTTTTACTAACAACGCTGAGCGTGAACATCCACAGGAGAAAGGTGTTGTTACAGCAGTTTGCAGTGTTTCCTACCTGGGAGCCTTTCTTGCTTCCTGGTAAGTTAATGATGAGTGTCTTCCCTCGGATACCACACACAGGTCTGCAACACACAAACACAGAGGAAGCTTTAAATGGATGCAGCCGAAAAAAAAAAGACTGCAACGAATACACTCAATTATGGTGATGTTGAAGCAACACATGCATCTCCCTTCATCTAAAAAGCCTTAGCTCATGCTGCACATGATAACATCATTGTATCTTATATGAAAACATGGGATTTCAGCAACAGATGGGCTGTAAATGAACATATATAGAAATGATATCATAATGACAAGTTGTACTGAGGTCTAGACATCTGTGTTTTAATAAATATCATTGAAGAGATAAATGAGATAAAATAAAATAAATATGTGTTCTGGTTGAGTTTAGTGTGCCCGACCTGGAAAGCATGCCCAGTGGTGTGACGTTGAGGGATCCCATCAGCATTGCCAGAGACATCCCTGGAGCCTCACGCTCTATCACTTCCTTAGTGGCCTGCAGAGAAGAGAGAGAAGCAGAGGAGTGTGATCAGAGGCTGAACTAAGCATGTGTCTCATGTTTGGACCAGTTTATTCAAACGCTGGAGAATTTTTACGCCCTCGGCTCGGTTTATTTGGGAAGGTGAGAGGCGTTGCCATCTGAGCTAAAAATGCTTGTGCCGTTCCTCCTCCAAGAAACGCAGGGTGGCGTTTCTTGGAGGTGACAGTAGAATAAAAGGAAAAGTACAAAAATAGTTTATATAAAGAGGTGGATGTTGACATCTGAGCACCTTTGACTGAATATTTGGTTCATTTGTAACGAGGTGGCCTCATCAATGAATGGTGGATTAAAAATGAACGTTCCCACCAGAGGACAGCCACTGAGGCCACTGCCAAACAACACACACCAGACTTCAGAGGAAAATAAAATCTATAGAAAATGAACCAGATCTGCCCCAAAATTTAATGGGTTCTTCCCTGGTCCATGAACCCTCTCTTCACCAAGTTCAGAGCAAATCGGCTCAGTGCTTTTTGTGTAATTCTGCTGACAAACAAGCACACAGCAGAAACCACAACGACCTTGTTGGAGGTAATGATGCGATATAATGTTGGTGAAAAAAAAGGCAGCAAATGATGAAAATCACGTGAGAAATTTTGAAGTTTGTACAACTTTTTTTTTTTTTTTTTTTTACTTCAGTGAAAACACAACCAGGGCTGCATGATATGCAAAACACATCATATAGCTATATTATATGTGCACATAGTGGATTTCAGTGTCAATGATCATTTTCACTAACTGTGCAAAGGAGGCAGAACGATGTACAGACACGTTTTACCTTTACCAAAATAAAACGCTGAGATATTGCACTTACTGGGCATATTGGGATTTCGATTACATTGTGATTAATGGTGCAGCCCCTGTGTTGACCTCACAGTGTCAAGTGTCTTGAGTTAATGTGTATTAGGATTTAGCACAATACAAATAAACTGAATTGAAAAAAATATATAGAATATAACTTAAAGGAACAATTTCATTCCGGTTCAGCATCATTTTATCAGGTCAACACAACAACAAATAGTAAAGTAACTTCCTTTAAATGCTACACCTCTGTTGTGAATAATGTAGGACAAGGTCTTTAACTGTACACTGATTGGATAACAGCACAAATAAACAATGCAAAGTCCTCAACCAACGACATTACAAGGAAAGACTAATTTAAAATAATAAAATATAACTTAATTAAACTGTAGACATGATGAGGATAATGGATTCGTAGATGTACAACAACCTCCTGAAGCCATGCCTCCACTCCAAACACCAGGACTGCCCTTCAAATATTGATTAACAATCCCTCCTGCACAATTCATGTCTCAACTGTCTGAAGGCTGAAAAATCCTTATCTGACCCGTCTCCTCCCCATTTACCCCCCCATCCCCACTCCCATTAGCAATCAGGATTGATTTAATCTTTGAAATCAATACAGGAATATGTCTTTTTCTTGATCGCTCTGTGCAATTAAACACTTTAATGATGAATGAGTTTGTCCTACAGCCTGGGCTTTTTCGGCGGGTGGGTTATTTATCATATTTTGTGCGGCGGCACACTGTATGTCCTTGCGTGATTTGGGCTCGGAAGTGGGAGTTCATTACACACAAAGCAGCGGGGTGCTAAGCAGAGAGGCTTCCAGAGATGGCGGTGTTGGCGGTTTTATGTGCAATGTGCTCTATGTGTTTGTTTATGTGCGGATGCATTTGTGGGACTGCGGTTGATGAGGCAGGTTCCTGGCAGGGAGATAGCGGAGAAGATAGCGCCTTCTCCTCCAGCTGTGTGTGTTGGGTGCCCTTGAGTTGAGTGACACTTCAAACGCACCATTAGCGAGGGAGAGGGGAGAGGAAAGACTTCAAAGGAGAGGAGCCACTGATGAGCATCGTGGGCTTGGGCTCAGGAGAGGAGAGGGAGAACAGGGAGGGAGGGAGGGAGAGATGAGGAGAAGTGAAAGACTGTGGGTGGGACCAAGGAGGGGTGAGGGAGAAGGAGAGAGAGAGAAGCAGGGAGGGGTGAGGCTTGACTTCCACCTCATCACTGACTTGGAGAAGAGGAAGATGAGTTTGTTCAGATGAAGTTCACGTCCAGATACACATGTATGATTTAGGAGACGTGTGTTTAGTGAAAAAAAAAAAAGTCTGATGGTTTAGTCTCAATTACATGAATGTGTTGAGACTAAGTGAGGGGGGCGTATCACAAGGGCAGGAGAGGCACTCACACACTGTGGTTATGTGATGAAATCTACCCAAATGAGATCATACAGAGGCCCTAAATGCAGCCTGAGATCATTGTACGGTGGCCTGGAGAGCTCAACCCACTGCACCTTAAGAAAACACACGCAAGTACACAAACATTCTGCAAATTCAGAGAAGATTTTCATCAATGTGACAAACAAATGTGCTGCAAATTTAGTCCTACAACACAGCAGAAGCTCAGGAGGTGTGCAGTGACCATAGTTCAAGTCCAACTTGTGGCCATTGGCGGCACATCCTCCTCCTCCTCCTCCTCCTCCTCTCACTCGGACTTAAGTATAAAGTATCTTAAAAAGAAATAAGTGTTGAACTTTTATGCTTCAAAGGTCACAGTTGGTCACTGGACAACAAGTCCAACACTGTTCAGTGTCACATGGAAACAGTTCTGCTCTGTTGTAGGATTGAATTTGTAGCGTGTTTGTGTGTTTGTGCGTGAAGCCACAGTGTGTTGAGTTGAGCTCTCCAGGCCTCTGTATTAAAAGGGCCTTGATTAAATGTCTTCATTGGGGAAAAAAAGGGTGAAATCCAGTCCCACATATGTTGCCTCCTGCATGAGGACAACAAATCAGTCTGCATCTGTCAGCTCGAGGCTTTTTTTGCTATACAAAATCACTGCAGAACAAAATTTCTATGAAAGACTTGAAAACATTGTGACCTGATAAAAAGATTTTTGAAATTAGCAAAACAATGCACCTGACCTTTCAATAACTGCAAAAGCACAGAAAAACCTATGACCAGTAAAACCATTGTGACCTGAGATATAAGGTAGCCTTCAGACAGTTGAGACGAGGTCGGTCCAGTTTGTTAATGGATGCCATGTAATATACAGCAACGTGCAGTAAAATTTAGATTTCCACATGGCAGAACGAATAAATAACAGAATAAATAATGAAACAAAATAAACATCTTCAATTAAGAGGAAAGAGGTCGCGTGTGATCCGTTGTCCTGCCTTCATCTCCAAACAATATAGTCATCTGTGTCCTGTACAGCCTTCAAACACACAGACAGACAGACAGACAGACAGAGAGATATGGCTGTCTCCAGCACACAGGCTTGGATCAGATAGCAGGTATTATCAGTGACTACAGTGTGTTCGTGTCTTCCCCCTTCCAGGAAGGTTGCTGCTGTCTACCATGATTGATGAGGACCAATGATACTGCTGAGAACCACAGCTCATCCCCTGCCAAACTGTGTGTGTGTGTGAGAGGGAGGGAGGGAGGCTGTTTGAGTGCATACAGCAGAGGTGGAGCAGTGCAAATCCAATAAAGCTTCTAATCTTTTAATATGTTCTATGGTTAACGTCAGTGTGTGATCAGACAGGTATCCACAGTATAGGTGTAGTGCAGTGCAGGAGATGTGTATACGTGTGTGTGTTTTTACTGTATATAAACTGGACAAAAAATCTTCACAAACTTGATTTATAGTGACACATGTATTATATCAGGGCTGTCGAGTGATTAAAATATCTTATCGCAATCAATCACACATTTATTTCTATGTATTTGTTCAAAATGTGCCTTAAAGGGATATTTTCTAAATGTTTAACAAGACAAATATTCTCGCTTTATGTGATCATACATTACATACAAAAACATTACATACAAAAGGCCTCAATGCATGTGGCACAAAAAAATATGCTAAAATAAAAAAGATAGCGGCTCATTCTGAGAGTTAACTGTGAGCAGAGACGACTCAGCTCACGACCGCATGAGTGCAAGGTGATTCCCGGAAACTGAAACTGAAACTACGGGTGGGGCCAAAGGACAAAATAACAGAATATACATTCATTTGCACTGATGTATTATTATTGCAAAATATTTGACAGCCTTAATGTATTGTAATGTACTTCCTCTATTACAGGAGCGCACACAACCCACACCTGAAACGTGGGATTGTGTTGCCATCCATTATCTCTGAATTGCTTGCAACACAATCCCACTTTTGTTTTTTCCAAGACAAAAACTGAGTTAATAAGGATCAAACTTCTGCCTCGTTATTTCCCATGTGACCATGATGGGGCTAATTACGGCGTGTGTTAATCAGAGCTGCAACACATGTGTGTGTGATGTCTGCGTGAAGCACAGAAGGGAGCAGAAGGAGTCGACCTCTTCTCTGTAGACGTCGCTGTGCTTCAGCTCTAGTGTTTTTAACTTCCCTCATGCGACAGTGTCCATATTTCAAACCCAAGTTGTCCTGTTTGTTCTTATGTAACCTGTTTCTGGCTATATTTAAATACAACTCTCAAAGTTCATTTTGCATCTTTTGAAGCAGTAAATCAGCAAACCATGAAAAAATGTGGCTTAGAAAGATTTTCATGAGCTGGTTTAAAACAAAAAGGAAAGATTCACTGAACATCAGCGAAAACACATCAGAGGAAAAAATCTGTAAGTTGGCTCGTTGTGGTGTTTGTGTTCATACTGTCTCACACTCACACTCACACACACACACACACACACTGTGCATTTGAAAAGACGACACATTTCAAAATGCACACAGTCACCACTGAGCTGGTGAAATTTCATGACAAACACGTGAACTCACCTCTGGTGTGACGTCTCTCGGGGCGAAGCCTGTGCCTCCGGTGGTCAGGATGAGATTAAGTTCCTTTTCATCGCACCAATCCACCAGAGTCTCCTGTTGGTTCACACACAAACACAAACACACACATTGATACCTGGTTAACCCTTATTCTAAAACACCTCATCACCACAGTTAAAAAGACAGAGAGACAAACAGAAAAACACACACAGATAAATACAGATAAATACACAGAGTGATCACATACCTTGATTTCATCTATCTCATCCGGCACTATCTTGTAGGCCGCGATCATTCCCCCCAACCTGAGGAAGGAGGGAAGTTATTAGATCACACATACAGCGTACATCCACGTCACATGCTCGATTCCAGACGACATAGACAATCCTCTCATGTCTTGAGCCATGAAACAGGGAGGCCGTGAATGTGATCAAAACAACTAAGGAGCTGTGAAGACAGCGTTTTCTTTTAACGACCCTTTAATAGAAGGAAAGAGGTTAAACACAGGCTGACCAGTTGAAGTCAACATGATATCTACACATGATGCCACAGGTGAATCAGCAGGGGAGGGTACAGACAGTCTCCTCCTTTCTCGTTTCTATAGAAAACACTGATCACAGACACACACCCAAAAATATCATACATCTCTTCATACAGCTCTTCCTCTGACTTTATCATCCCCTGCCTTCCTGTCTCTCCATTCTTGCAACTGAGGCGACTTTTAAAGCAACACAACACCATCATTACATATGTAGGAGAATGCAGGCCTGTGGAGACGGTGCTGGAGAGAACAGAAAACAGATGACAGAGACTCCTGACGATGTACTTGTATAAAGATTTGAAATGAAGATGGTTGGAAAAAAAAATGTGGCAGGCAGGAGTGAGAGATACAGAAACGCAACAGTGAGAGAGAGAGAGAGAGAGAGAGAGAGAGAGAGAGAGAGAGAGAGAGAGAGAGAGAGAGAGAGAATGCCCTTGAAACATCCCTTCCTGAAAGGATTTTCCACAGGATGGCCCACTGAAGAGGGAGCTCTGACAAGGACAGAGCTGCTGCTGCTGCCGCTGCTGCTGCTGATGTTGAACAGCGAGCCACGCTGACCTCCTGTGGCCAGTACGAGTATGACATCCCAAAAACAACAACCCCAGGCTCAAGGTGAAGGCTCTGCACAGACACCCCTTATGTAACCCTTCTCTCTCTCTCTCTCTCTCTCTCTCCCTTTCTCTCTCTCTCTTTTTTTTTGAGGAGTGCTATTTTTGGGAGACTACTGCATCATGTTCCCCCCTCCGCGTCAGCCACTTAAACACCCTCCCTCAGACAAATACCCATGAACTCCATGAACATTTAAAGCATCCTCTGATTCCCTCTTCCCTTTCGGATGCGTTCTTGTTTTTTTTTGGGGTTTTTTTTTCGGTTCCTACGTACGCACACGGAGACGAAAACTCTTCACGCTCTGAGTTGCAAAGAGTAAAATTCTGCACCCTGGAAATATCATTCATTAAAAAAGAAGAAGAAGAAGAAGAAGAAGAAGAAGAAGAAAAAAATGCACCGACTCCCTCGCTCAGCTTCTAAACGGAGCGAGGGAGCAGCAGAGAGACGCGCTAAGCAAGACAACACCAAAATACTGCAGCAAGCATGCACGGAGAGGAGCTGTCTGCTGCTGACAAAAGAGGCAGGGAAGTCAGAAAGAATCATTTAAGAAGTACTTCTGCATGAAACACTGCACATGCAGGGCGACTCGGAGCATCCACTAAGTTGTGCATCAACACACACACACACACACACACATAAACACACACACACACTCCTGATGACATCCCTGTGATGGCACGAGTGGTTTACTTCTCTTGATGTGCTTGGGAGGGTTGGGAGGGGAGGTTTTGGCATCTCTGTGTGTCTGCGTGTATGTGAGTGTGTGTGTTCATGCATGTGCATTCATCTGTTTATATGTGTATGCATGTGTGTGTGTGTCTGTGTTACACCTCGGGAGAGTAAAGGAGCTGTCAGGACAAATCACCTCTCTCCCTCTCCTGGGGTTTTTATGCCTCTCTGTTTCAGCCCAAATGAAAATATGCTCAACACAAATAACTAGGGTTCCTTCCCACCGTTTCCTAGGCAACCCCTCCTGTCTGAAGCCTCTAGTTGCTGTGTTGTTCATCGTGAAAGAGTGTGTGACAGTTTGTGTGTGCCAGCGAATGTTTGTGTTTCTGTTTTTCTTCTTCGTCTTCTTCTTTTTTTTCTTTTTTCGGGGGATGCCATTTCTGTGCGAAAGCAGCAATGTGCTGTTGACTGGACAGTTTTTGTCTGAGTGTGTGTAGGTAAGAGGAGTAGTATACACTGTATAGTACAGGTGTTTGTGTGCACACCACATAAGTACATACCTATCATGTACTGTCTGTGTTTATAACACAAACTACATGTGTCTACATGTATTTCTATATCTGTGCCTGTTTACGAATGAATACATCTTTATGGATATATGTGTGTGTATACACAGTAGGTATGATAGATATACTGTTGTGTGTGTTTTCGTACATGTGTAATGTGCATGTACAGAGGGAGTACAGAGGTGTGTTTCTATTGTGTGTCTGTTGTGTAGTCTCATCTAATTGATATCCATGAGGAGGATGACGCCATAGAAACACAACGCAGCACAACTCAACACAAACTGCAGATGACTGAAACAACACCTCTCATCAAACGTCCCAACAAAACCTGAGCACTGAAGGAGGAGTCACTGCAGGACTGACATGTACAGTGTGTGTGTGTATACATATATAGATGTTTGCATACTGTACATACACTATCTCTGAACAGAAAAATGGCTCCAAACATGGAAAACATGCACACCAGTTGTTGTGGCACATAAACAGAAATAAGTCATACTGTGCTACAGATCTCAACATTTCACTACAAGTCATCTAAGGAATGAAATAAATAATCCATCCATTCATGATCTACACTGCTTATCCACACAGGGTCGTTGGGGCCTGAGCCAATCCCAGCTGATACAGAGCAGGAAGCAACCTGGACAAGTCGCCAGTCTGTCACAGGTCAGACATCTATAGGGACAAACAGTGCTCACATTCACACCTGTCAACCCATGCAGACACAGGAAGAACATGCAACAGCTCTACACAGACATGCTGCCGACCTGAGGATCAACACTGACCACTGCATTACTGTGTTGCCCTGGGGTAAAATAATCAGGGTGCAGGATTGCGGGAAGTCCCATCCCAACAAACGCAAGGCGAAGGCGGGGGACACCCTGGATAGGTTGCCAGTCCATATCTTTGGATGTGGGAGGAAGCTGGAGAAGACCCACACAGGGCACAAGGAGAACATGCACCCAGAAAGAAGAAATCAAACCCAGAACCTTCAACGGTGCCAACCACTGCACCACCGTGTCGCCCCAGGATAAAATACTGAAAATACGACAGAGGATTGAAGAAAAAGCCAAAATAAAACGCTTTGACCTCCACGTTTCCTCTCTGCAGCACCTGCCGTTAAAAATCACGTCACTATTGGTTAGGACGAAACACAAAAACAAAACAAAATGACCCCGCTACTCAAACATGATGATCGACACGTCATCCTGACTGAATGACGTGAAACAAAAGAGCAGCTCACTTTGTGTATAAGCTCAGAGGATCTGCAGTATCTGTGTAAACATTTCTGCAGAATCTGTGCAAAGACATCTGAATGTACATGCAAATACAGTGTCTGTGTGTGTGTGTATGTGTATAGATGTGCATGTGTATATATAGATACTGTAAATAGGTATGTGCATAAATGTATGCTTCAGCATGACTGGCTTCTTTGCAGAGAGAGTGCTCGGCTGTATTTTGGGTGGGTGTGATCTGAATTGAGGGAAGCACATTAGAGGGGAAAGAGCCTGCAACATTTTAATCTCAAACACCCATCTATGTCTCTTTCCTCTGCAGGAGGGGTGGTGGTGGTGGTGGAGGAGGAGGAGGGGGTGGTGGTGGTTGTGACATATAAAGCTCTTCTTCAAACTGCAGGCCGAAGGTAGTCAGCCTGGAATAAAGGCTTTTTGCTCGAGGTGTGGACAAATCCTGATGCAGGCGGAGGAAGGAATGGAAGGGAAGAGTGGAACGGGGGGGGGAGTGTGTGTGTGCACACAGTGGTGATGGTGGTGGGGGGGTGACAGTAGTTTTGGCCTGAAAGCCTGGACGGCAGGGCCAAATCTTTCTATGAATAAAAGACGAGCACAGAGAAGAGGATAAAGAGAGAAAGACAGAATGAGAGAAGGGAGAGAGTGAAAAGAGCGAGGAAAAGGAGGGATAAACTGTCAGAGGCACACTTATCAAGAGAAGGGGGGGAAAGTGCGAGTGTGTTTATGTATGAGTGAGTGTGTGTTTGTGTGTGTGTGTGTGCATGTGAGCCAGCTGCAAATCTCAGTGGTTGTGGGACACTTCCAAGATGAGACCCATCTGCCAGGGTGATTTCATTAATAATACAAGCTCTTTGTACAGGGCACTCAATCTCACTCTCTCCCTCTTTCTCCTGCCGTCTTACACACACACACTCATACACACACGTTCACACACTCCATCCAGGAGGAGGCGAGAGCCTCGGCCATCCCCACACTCCCAGTAGTAGCGTGGAGTCGAGCCCATTACAGCTGAGTTGTTGGTTCGTCCATATGTGGGAAAGCTCTCAAGGGGTCACCTCTCAACATGTTAGCTGGTGGAAGGAAAGGAGGAGAGGAGGAAGAGAGGGAGGAGAGGGAGGAGGACTGGACTAGCCCAACTCTTCAAACCCCCACCGTGATGAGAGCTCTGAGTGCTCAGCGAGGGGTTTCACTCCCATGATTCCACTCACAGCCACTAAACAACACACACACACACACACACACACACACACAAACACACACACAATCAAATATTCTGCAGACCACTCCACCCCACAAGCGTTCTATTTATTTACAGAATAAATGTCATCCCTGGTTCAGATCTGCCACTGCCTCTCTCACTTCATTTTCTCAGCAGCCACCACAGCTTCACCACACACACACACGCACACACACCCACATACACATCCTGCAAACTTCATATATTTCAACAACACGTTTAACATCTGTGGCCAAAACAAGCGGCCAGCAGCTCATATCGTACGTGTGTCTCGTTTACTGCACCTCTGCTCAGGTAAAACCTCAGGATCGCTGCGACTCAACTGCCACACAGACGTGTATTTGTTTTTATTGCAGGGAGTGAGAAAGGCAGAGTAACAACACTCTTAACTTTGAATGACTTTATATCCAGGTTTTTGTATCTTTCTTTGACTGATTGTATACATATGTATAGTATAGGCGTGAATGGAGCTGGGTACTGCTACAGATTTCCTGAATCCATTCAATTATTATTGAAAACATTAATGTTTACATTATGAATGGACTCAAAGCTGTAACAGTAATGCGCTTCCTATTTAACATGACCAACAGTTTAGACATATGTTGATACTGATCACAGATGATGTGTTTGTATTTCAGCCAAAATAACCAATATTGCAGTTCAATAACCTCTTCCACAGCGACTATGGCTTTATTAAACGTTATTAAACCACCATGTTCAGGCTGCCACAGCACTGGGTTAAGGTTTGGAGAAGACTGTGGTTGAATTAAATAGAATAAATATTCAAAGACGCACAACATTTTTTTAAATTTCCATTTAACATTAACCTTGAACAAAGTGCTTCTGCTGTCTAAACCTACCTGTACACTGGTTTCCCTCTTTAAATGTAACTGTAAGGGACTTTGTTACACTGTTAAATCTTTATACAGCAGTATGACTAGTTGTAGTTAGGTCCTTTTTAGTCCAAAATTACGGACCTATACTGAATGACGCTCATCAACTTACCATAGAGCATTTTTAGCACTATACTATATATCTGCATTTGTGATGTGCCTTGTATATAATCACTTTTTAAGATCAGACGGCAGATTTGCAGTCTCATGAAGTTGTATTTGGATCCACCTGTTGAATCTGAGTGCATCGTTCACTCTCGTTTTAGCTCTGTATTTGGTCACCACCGGCTCCCGGCTCTTTAACACTTTGACACTGCACCATATCCACCTGCTGTAGTGTGAACTCTCCTCCTGCTGCAGTGGCAGACAGTAGCATCACACTGATGAGAGAGGTGAGAATGAACCAGAGCATTGAACCAAAACAATGTGCTGAAAAGTGCTAAACTGCTCTGTGGAGCCAAGGGGACTGCAGAGTCAGATAATGATTCTCCGTGGGATCTGCTACTTTCACTTTACACATAGTCATTTGATCCATTATTAATATACCAATATTGATCACAGCAGCTTTGAGGATGCAACAGTAAGCACTTACTGATTGCTTAACTTAGCATTAAACACTTGTATTCATGTTTTCAAGAGCTGATACGAGTCAGATTTATTGTTATGACAGTGCTTATCAGTCCAGTCTCTGACAGTACAGTGTGTGTGCGTGTGTGTGTCTTCGTCCCCTGACGTGTCTCCTCACTGTGAAATTGGGCCGACTGTCACCCATCTGATTGACTTCTAACTATTGTTAGCCATGACAATTTGTAAAATTGACAAAGGTTGTTGCAGCACAAGTAGCTGGAGGGCAGAGTCACAGAGATCGCTGCACAGCCCAGGAGAGAGGCTTTCAACCTTCAACACACACACACACACACACACACACACACAGGCATGCTATACACAAAAATATATGAATCTAAGCAAAGTACTCACTCACAATGGAAGGATGCAAACAAAAAGCAAATACACACAAACACACTCAACCAGGAACGCACACTTGTAAACACACACACTCTGCATCATCTGTGTGTCCTTGAGTCTGGGTATCATTTGTTTGACCCCCCTCTGTTACTCTATCTCTTTTGTTGCCACGTATCATTTTTCTCTCCACCTGACGCTCCTCTGGATGCTCCTGAATGCCAAACTGGGCAGGCTGATTGATTGCATGTGCCAATGTGTGTATATGTGTGTGTGTGCGTGCGTGCGCGTGCCTGGGAGATGCTATGATTATAGTTTATGTTACGTGTCCTGCTGTGGCCCCGTCGTCCCTCCCCCGCGCTCTCTGTCTGTGTGTCTCTGTCACAGCAGCAGTGGCACATTGAGGGCACAGCGTTCCAGCTGGTCAACCTGATGGAGCCGCTGACTCGTGGTGTGGCGTGGATTAACATGGCACGGAGGATCTCCGGGCCGGGGGGAGGTCAGCCAGAGCCCGTCTGCATCAGCTCCCATCACCGCGACACAGCAGAGCGCACGGGGACGCCAACGCTGACAGCCTGTCCTGGTGTCCAGTTTTAATGTTGTAACAGCACGGCGCTTAATCCGAGCTTAACCCTATCACTTCGCTGCAACACAGCACGTCCATCCAAAGTGCCTTTTTAGTGGAATGAGTGTAACTCTGCATTCACACTGGCAAACACTGGGAGTCCAACGAAGATAAAACCAAGCCAACAGAGCTCGACTTTCTGCCCACAGTAATGTCGTCGGCAACAACAATAAAATCACAATCACATCTCCATGTGATTCTACTCCATGAGCATTACATCTCAAATACAAAATAGATGCTCACTGGCTTCCAGCCATTGGAAACGTCAACAGTTCCCTATAACTTTTACAGAAGTTAAGTGACTCAGTGCCCTTTCTGTCATTGGAAAAAGTTAAATATTCCTTAAGAGGTTCAGCAGCCAATTTTTATAAAACATATGTAGAGACCCGTACCTCTCTGGAGCCCAAATGAATTGACTTGATGCAACCAATTTTTTATTGTATCTATCTATTTTTATCGTGAGCACAGTGGGTATCCTTGGAGATCTGTGGAGATCAGGATGTACCATGACAATTTATCGTCATACTTGAAAATGCAAGTCTCGGATTTCTACCCAATGAGCGACATGAAAATGTCCAATGTACCGTCACGTGTCTGCAGGTTTTTCACTTAACACTTTCTGCAAACTGTTCCTCCTATTAGCATATAAACAGGTTTGTAAGTGTCTGTAATTCACAAGCTTCGACAGTATCTTTCTGTTTGGTTCCAACATTTAATCAGCTACTGTGGGTTCATTCTTCAAGGCAACGTTCAAAGGGAATATACTGTAATACAGTAGTTGCAACTGGAAGAGTTTTCAGACCAACCCAGTGTTTTAAAACAAGTTGCTGACTGTGTCACAGGTCAATCTGAGTCATCGCAGTTCAAGAGAACTGATCAACCCTTTAATTTAAAGCGTAACGTACAGCGACAGATCCATCAGCTCAGCTGTTCAATTCCTCCAGCGCACTCCACTGTGCAAATAAACATGAGATGATCCCCGATCACGACCTAGCGTGACGCCTGTGTCATGGTAGTGAAACCCATGCATTACACATCAGTCTCCAAATAAACAAACCGTAAAGGACATGACAAGCGTGGATCAGTTCGACGTTCCTCACAGTGAGGAGGAGGAGGAGGGGTGAGGAGGGGTAGTGGCGGTGGTGATGGTGATGGTTGGGGAGCCTGGTGACACTTCAGTGATATTGACTGGCGACTGTGACTGTGGGGAGCAGGGGGAGCTCCAGCAAATCAATGTGCTGTATGGAGAGTGGCTCGGGTGCCCAGAGAAGCGTGTCTGAGGTTGCATGTCGGGGTCACGGTTTGCAGTGTTTGCAGTCACAGGCTGAGGCGGCGTTTGGAAAAGACAACCTGACAGGAGCGGCGATATAAGGGAGGGGCTGTAACTGATCAGCGCTAATGCCACATCGTCTCTAAATGCATCTTAGTGGCATTAGATTTGACATAAAACATAACCTCTCTCCCGCTATGGGGTGGTTAAACTATAATATATGTAGCATGGCCAAAAGTATGCGAACAAATGAACGTATAACCCCGTAAGTAGGGAAAATCTGCTCCAGCTTGAAATGATATTTTAGTGTCCAGTTTGGGGAACACCCTGTCCTGAGCATCCTGAGCAGATGCTTTTCTGTATTTGGTGTGGAATACCTCGCCTGGCCCTTGCACAACCAATGACCTTCACTTCACCGTGCAGCTCAGGGACGAAGGCTTTGAGGTTACATGAGCAAATCTTGGCTCCAGAAACCTTCCCAGAGAATTGGAGGCAGTCATACAAGCATTTTAATGACCATGGCTTTTTGGAATGGGATGTTAAACAGTCACACAAAGGCACATGCACTTTATTTTTAACCTGTGTTTTCTCTCTGTACACAGGGCCTTCTTCCATCATGAGTCAGAAGATTTCTAGTGAAAAGCTTCTTTGTTTCTACGACCTTCACAGACCTTGTGACATTTTGACTTTTTATGACTGAATCTAACAGAAAACATCCAGAAACTCGTTGTTTAAAGCTCCAGAAAAGGTACACAACCTGCCTGTTCTTAACATTCACTTGCAGATGCAGATTATTGTTTTCCTGTGCTTTTTGTCCTCCTGCCCTTTTGTCCCCGATCTCATCCCCGTTAATAAAAAACAACAGTTGATTTCACCTCCTTTAGCTTCTTTTGAGCAAATAATGACTTCTTGCGGCTACCAAGAGTCATCCTTAAACAGAAGAGCGCTGCAGCTCTTTTGTTGTTGCCATGCATGCTGGGAATTTCTCTCCATAGGGCGACACAGAGCCCCGACATGTTGTGTTGAAGAGATATTTTTAGTTTGTTAGTTACGCTCTGGCATGAAAAAAAAGAAGGCGATGGCTTCCACACAGAGACACACGCATGCAGAGAGCCTGTGCATCTTTCAGGTTGAAGGTAAGTCAAAGGATGCCGCTCTGGATTAAACACTTGTGAGTGTGAGGCTGTAAGTGATGCCAAATGGTTTCATGTCTGGAAAAAAAAAAAAAAAAAAAAGAGTTGATACTCACAGGGAGGGATCGTGTACAAGATCTTTGAGGTTGACGCCACTGCGGTCCTCTGCAAGGTTTCGAAAACAGCTGTCACTCACTGGATAGACAGAGACAGAAAGAGAGAGAGAGGCGACAGGAAAATTAAGTTAGTGCACAAATTCATCAGGTTATGAAGAGGTTTCAACACAAATTTCTATTGTTACATCACAGGTATTTTCCAAAAGGTAAATGATTCTTTCTCACAAATACAAGAGAAAAGAAAAGGCATCGTAGTATTGAAAAAAAAAAAAGTGTTTTAGCTTCCAAAAAATCGCCACATGATCTGATCTTCAAATGAGGAAGATGATGAAATGCACCAAAAATGATCCCTGTTTGAAGTGATGATGAAAACTGGAGGAGCCACATCACAGGAGGCTCCACTCTCAGACACATCTCTGAATGGAGCTGTGCCGCTTTGGGAACATTTTTCGGGAATTTGTTCTTATATTTTGGTTTCATATTTCACACCTGTGACTCGACAGAAAAACCCCCCCAAAACAATAGAAGTAGTATCTTTATATTCAGGGTTCATCCATTGTGTCTAAATTAAGCAGAAGAGAATACTTCATTTGCTACAGCTCCACTTGTCGGTTTGTGTTGTTATAAGGCAGGTGAGGCTGAATATAGAAGTGACGCCTGGTGGAACTACAGCATCACATAGCCGCCGCCACCATGTGAATAAACTGATATCCTCACTCTGCACACTTTCTGCCATCACACTGAGCTACATGTGAATCCACACCTTCATCATTTCCAACCTCTCCTTACAAAAAACAACAAAAAAAAAAAAGGCCGCCCCTCGACTGCAGAGCAGGTGCGAGCCACATGAGTCATCGTGTGGTGATCACAGACAGAGTGACGGATAGAGTGAGACAGGGAGGAAGTCGGAGAAGACATGGGGAGAGGAAAATGGGAAAAGGAAAAAAAAGTGAGAGGAGACAGGAAGAGACAGACGAGGAGGATGAAGAGAGGGACAAGGTGTTTTGTGATCTGACGGGGCCAAACGTGAATGGACACGCTCACGTCTTAAAATAGATTTGAAATGAAGCACCAGAGGAAGGGGGGTTGGGGGGGTGGTGATGGTGATGGTAGTGGAGGTGAGGTTGGTTGGGCTGATGGTGATGGTGGCTGTGGTGCAGTGGATTTAAAAAAAAAAAAAAAAAAAAACTTGATGCGCTAGTTGTGGACAAGACTGGAAATGTCATGATGAAGTGCCATGATCCATGAACGAGAGGGGTGGGGGCGGATGAGGGGGCGGAGGGATGGGGTGAGTAGATGGGTGAAGCAAGAATGGTGTAAAAAATGGAAGCAGGGTGGCAAAGGGTGGAGGGAAAGAGCAGGGAGGGTGGGGGGGTGGGGGGAGGCGGCAGCAGCAGCGATGGGGCAGCGCTGTGGAGACAGAGGTAAACAGAGGGTGCAGGAAGTTGCTCTGGGCTCTGGCAAATAAATGGGAGAGTGCTGACATTTGCACACCGAGCCAGCTCCGAAAGAGAGCGAGAAACAAGAGAGAGATAGAAAGACTGTGGGAGGGAGGGTGAGATACAGAGAGAGAGAGAGAGAGAGAGAGGGACAGAAAGAGAGAGAGAGAGAGAGAAACAAAGGCTGAGGGAGGAGAGGAAAAGGGGAGCAGGCACATGTACACACCACTGTGGCTTTAGAGGGGCACTGCTGCAAAAGTGCATGTGTGTGTTTGTGTGTGTGTGTGTCTGTGTGAAGAGGGAACTTCCTTCAAGACTGCAGTATTCCTTACTAACACACACACACACACACACACACACACACACACACACACAGAGCCCTCCTCAGTCTTTCTCTCCCAGCTACCCCTTGATCTAAAAATAGCCGTTCCACTCTCCTACAAGAGGCAGCAACCATTCTGAACCAATCAACACGCTCTGTCAAAGGCATCGGTACCCACCACCCCTCTATGTGAGTGTGTGCATGTGTGCAACGAGGGGAACTCCTGACTGAAGGTAAAAAAAAAAAAAAGCCCCTCCCTGCTGCACTGGTTTGGTAGAGATGGTCGGAAGAAGCGATCCCTTCTAGAAAACAATAGTTCGGAAGAGAAAGAGAAAGCAAGAGGGAGTAAAGAAAGAAGACAGGGTGGGAGTGGTGGAGACTGGGGAGGGGCAAAAAGAGGGAGGGAAAGAGTGAGAGTGGAAGAGAGAGGGAGAGGGAGATCTGGCTGCAGTTGAAACAGGCTTCAAAGGAATATTAATGTGATCCTGTGCAAGAGCTGAAGACAGGGGAGGAGAAGGGGGGGAAAGAGGGAGGGAGGGAGGAGGATGGAGGAGGGAGAGCGAGAGGCGAGGAGGAGGAGAAAAAGGTGCGCAAGAATTTGTGACGCCGCTCCCCTCCCACCTCCAAAGCTCCACCCATGCACCTTTCTCCAGGTAAATCAGCAGCTCAGCTTTCATCCTCCACCACCCACCTACCCAGGATGCCGCTGTGCACTGCACCACAGTGTCCCTAAAAGCCGCAACGTGGGAGCAACCTGGGAGCAACCTGGGATTTTGGTTTTTTTCAACCCCTTATCGAAGTGGAGATTGGGTTTTGCCTATGAACCCTTCAAGTGGATTAGAATCAAAGCAAAGCAGTAAAAAAAGACAAAACAAAACAACGACAACACCAAAAAGAAAAAAAGAAAAGAAACCCAAGTGCTGAGCGCCGCTCTCCCGGCTCACTGCGGGGGAGCGAAGACGCAATTGCAGTGACCCCTGTGCCACCCTGTAGGGCGCCATTCCCCGCTGTACACAGTGAGCTAAAGGTCAATGCTTCTACTTGACTGGACAATCACTGGGAGACAGACAGACAGACAGACAGACAGACAGACAGACAGACAGACAGGCTGTTGTCAGAGCTCAGACTGGTCCAGACTCTACACCACCAGTTTGTCATGCTGCTGCGCCGTGGTCAGAAATAACTTCACATTCTGTCGCTCACATCCTGTGAATGCAAATTTTTGGTTCAGACCAGTGAGTCTGATTTTCATATCTGAAAGTATAAAACATGCAGCCAAAGACTGCCCGTGTTGCTGCGCCGCGCTTCTTCACCGGGCCTGCTTTGTTTTTTGTCTTTCTCTCTGTTTCTGTCGATTTCTCCATGTCCGTCGGCTCCTGTTTGTCTGGGCTGATTAATAATCAGAAGAAGTGAGTAAAAGCTCTGCAAATAAGACAGTGAGTGAACCTTAACTCCAGTGTTGTTGCTTTTGTTATTCCTCTTTCTCCAAGGTCAAAAGTCTACTTCGACTCTATTGCTCTGACAGGCTAATCCTAGCTCCTTTTTGACTTACTGTTAATAAATACCTTACGTAAAATAATGTTAAATAACATTAAATAATCACAAAAACTGACTCAGCTCTTCCTGCCTGGAACGTATCTACTCCATACAGATACCTGCACCTCCGTAATTGTGATAATTTGTCAATTTAAAATCTATTTTCTGGAGCCTATGCCTGTATTGACTCCTGTCATCTTATATTTGCCTCCACCTATGTGTGTGTGTGTGTGTGTGTGTGTGTGTGTGCAGAGGCCTGGATGTCCCCGGGCTACAGCAGTGGGAGGAGAGGGGGAGGCCTGTGCTTTAGAAGCATTACGCAGGGCAACACCATTCACACATGGGATCTGGACGTGCACGCCCCTCGACTCAAGCACGTTGCTCGCACGCGCTCTTTAAGGGTTAATCGCTAAGCTGCAGCAGAGCAGGGAAGATCAGGACACAGGGGAAGACATCAGGAGACCAAAGGGAAGACAAGTGATCAGGGAGGAAGAAAATATCAATACGGAACAAAAATGAATAGAGAAAACTGCCGAGGGAAATATTGCCTAATGAGGAGGATGGAATGAGAGGTTTTCTCCATTTTGGCTCTACTGGAGGTTAATACAGTGAGAAAAACCAGCAGCTATGTCTGTCTTCTGTTTCACTGTCCACGTGTCCATCTACTGTCCTTTTCACAGAGACAAAAACGATCAGAAAAGGTGTTTGAGATTCTAGCAGGATCATTAAATATCAAATGAAAATGTGAAAACAATGTGACAGCGTTTGATTTCCTTCGGCTTTAAGGAGACGGAATGAGCCTCATGTCAACTTTATTGTTTTTTGTTTGTTTGTTCTCATTGTTGTTTTTGGTGACAACAGACATTCGTTGACAAACAACCTCCTGTTCAACATCATATAGTTATTGATTAGCTTGGTGGTGAGCACAGTTAGCACCTCAAGAGCTGAAAACAGAGCTAAAAAAAAAAAAAGACTCTCCACAGTGAAGATTATCTTTACTCTATCATTACAGGAAGTTTAATAAAGGATCTGTTATATTTATTATCTTATAACTTATTTCTACTGCAACATCACACGGCTCAATGAGACTAAAGTAGCTAGGCTAAAGGCTAGCTCTATCTGAGGTTCAGGTCACTTGGATTGGATCCTGTCAGAGCTCAAATGCTCCACTGTACCAGACTGACACCGTGTGTGTTTGTGTTGTTTATTTGTTGCAACTCTGTCATGTTTAAATCCCAGTAAACGTTCGGGGGTGGTAGGGCCTAAGGAAGGAGATGTGGTTAAACTAGCAAAAAAACAAAGCTGTTACTACAAATGTTCCTTGTTTACTTTGAGATACATTTTATGAAGAACAAGTTTGGTGCTAGCTTAAGATTTCTTCTCAGCTTTTCCAGTGATTAACATTATTACAATGTGTAAGAACAATAAACTGGATGACCAGGAGCAACAGGTGGTGTGAGCCAATTGCAGTTAACCAAGTTAGCTAGTCACCAGATAATCAGATCAGGCTGTATAGTGATAGTACACAGAATGTACTTGACACCGTGTGTGTGTAAATACAAGTGCTTTGCCTTTCAACTGAGACACTGAAGTGACCCTGCCAAGTAAACTTAACGCAGAAAACAAAATGTGTATCCTGCGGCAGTTTGACCACCATCCACAGTTTGTCCTTTTTACTCTGTGCATTGCATTGTGGGACATTTACAGCACACTGAAGGACAAACAAAGCGAATGAAATGTTGATTTATTTGACACAGGCCTCGTCACTTTCTAGTCTTAAAGACATTATGTACTTACAACCTACTGGAATCACTATGTGACATGGAACTGGGACACGGCTACAGTCCAGCTAACAAGTAGGACAGATGCTGTAGTGCAGGCAAAGTGCAGTGAAACACATACCCAAGGTCAGCAAGCGGACTAAATTTGGTCTGTGTATGTGATGAAGATGTAAAGTTAGCACAGATGCTAACCCTCTGTTTCTGATACAGGTGCTTTACGTTAGCCAGAAAGCCAGGGTTGCCCATCTATAACACTGTAGCCGAGCTAGCTAGCAAGTTATGTGCTGTCAGTCTGTCAGCCACGAGCAGAGGGGGGATTCATAAACTGCTACTATGTTCCACTCAATCATTTCCAGGACATAAAGCAGTCAGCACTCATTATCTCCCTGGGATCCCACGCTAATGGGGTTTTCCCTTATAGCAGGTCCTCACACACACTCTTTCTCTCATGCACCCCTGGCTCTGTATGCATTTAACACACACACACATATATAGAAAAGTGTCCTGCAACCAACATAAACAGTATAATACGCTCTCTCTCACCGAGTCAGTGAACACACCTATACACGCACACTTTGGCACAGATCAGCAATTTGACACAATTTGAACCGCAAATCACAGCGTGAGACGTAGCGCCTGGAGTTGCTTGTGCCAAAATCTGCTTCCAGTCCAATTATGACACTGCACATTTATCACCATGGCACCACACAACTGCTGAAAAATACAGAAATCTAGCCATCCTGAGTGTTTTGGGATGCCATGTGAAGTTATAGCCAAGAAATGAACATCCATTTCACTTCGCTTTGACTCGTCCTGAGTGAAAATGCTCAGTTCATTTTGTCCAAATATGCACAAGTAACATGCATGATGGGATGGAGAAATGTGCAAATCCAACCAGGAGGGATAGCAGAGCAGAGCATCGCCTTCTACTTCTTCCTCTTCTTCATCTGAGCAGCCCACTTGGCATCTTCCTGTTCTTTATCTGCTAACAGCAGTGCCAATGGCCCTCCAGCCCTGGAGAAGCTACTATGGAGGTCAAACACTGGATTGGGCTGACATCTGCTGGTGGGAGGGACAACACCTCTGCACACCAATAAGCCTCAACCAAAGTGATATCACTGCCTCCTGTCTCCCATTTCACTGGCTTGTTCTGTGTTAAATGGAAACACTGGGCCCAGGGCCTCGGATTAAATGGGCTTAATGATGAATAGAGGTATGGATCCGCCTCCAGATTGTAATGGGGTGGGGTAGACATCTGACTAGGGGGCTTTTGGTACTACAACCCCCTCCCAGCCAGAAAAGGAGAAGAGCAGTGGTGCACAAAATACCAGCATCTTCATTCCATGGCAGGGTGAATTTCCAAATTAATAAAGGCTTCACAGTGCTGGGTAAAATATAGTAACAGAAATAACAGCAGATAACCTAATCTAATATAAACCCACTGTATCTTAGCAACCTTGTCAATTCTGAGAGGAGCAGTGGGGTAAGCAGCAGAAGCACAGCATCCATCATCAAAGACACACCCAACAGCAACGCACATGCACGCACACCAGTTAGCCACAACCTCTCAAACCCACAACACCATGCACATGCACATGCTATCTTACCATTAGCCAGTATCTCAATCACACTGTGATGCAGATGAATGCATACACATGTGCAGAGCCACACGCTCAGACACACACAGATCCTCAGGCTTACTGTAAGCAGCCGGGAGAATGGAGGGGGTGTGGAGCGGAACAATGGGATCCTAATCGTCGGGCTGCATTTCAAAGCATCTCCCCTCTACAACACTTTTCTAGATAAGATTTGAAAATGCTATTTATATCCGCGGGGAAAGGAGCCAACCAGCAGCTTGATTTTCATTTATTTGAAGTCAGATCTAAATTGGGGTGAAGTTACATAATGCAGGGAGTGCGACACTCCACCTGCTACTGCCGAGCCAGCCATTGAAGAACGCTATGGAGGGAAACTGCCCAAAAAAAAAAAAAAAAAAAAGCACCGGGCCCACATACTGCAGCTAATAATTACTCCATCGGCTTAATAACCATCGCTTACTACACCAGAGGAGCCCAGCTCATCCGTGTGGGTACAGCAGTGGGCCGATCCGCATCTCAAATCCAAACCTACTCCAGCGTAGCCAGCCCCAAAATCCGGCAGCCATACTGAGCCAAGGACAAAACAACACAGCACAACATGGCCCAGTCCCTCCCTCCCCCCCTGCCTCCCTCCCCCATCACACCAGATGTGCAGAGAAAGAAAGACAGAGAGGGAGAGACAGCTCTGATCTTCACAGCTGTGTCCTGGGCAGGCAAGACAGGCAGGCAAGGCAGGGCCCAACCTCGGCCCTGGCTCCCCCAACTCTCCCTCCCTCCCTGGAGAGGAGAGGCAGCCCCATCCGTGGCTGAGGAGGAGGAGGAGATGGAGGTGGTGGTGGTAGGATGGACATGTGGTGCTGAGGGAGGGTGAGCTGGAGCCTAACCCTGACAGGATTAAGAGAGCAATTCACACTGGATGAGAGGAGGGGGAGCGGAGAGAAGAGGGGAGAGCGAGGCAGCGGTGGGAATACTCTGAAGGCAAAGAGGGAGGAGAGAGAGAGAGAGAGAGAAAGAGAGAGAGAGAGTAGTAAGGTAAAGTGGGGAAGTTACTGCAAGGAGAGATGCAGAGGAATAAATAATAACGAGGGGGGGGGCAGATGAGAGGAAAAGAGAGGAGGATAAAAGAGTTCAAACTGAGCACTGAGCCCCTCCCTTTTCATTTTGTCCATTTAGGTGCTTTGATAGAAGCAGATTCAGTCTCTCCAGCATCAGTGAGTGTGTTCACGTCGGCCATTTGGGCAAAAACTTGGAGGGAAATTTATCAGTGGAAGCAGAAAGGAGCAGGGGGTCAGGAACAGAGATATGCAAAGCGTAAGAAAGAATCATTGAGACGCCATTTACACCTGACATTAACGCGCGATCTTCATCTGGACACGTTCTCTGGATAATGACATCTGATCACGGGCCTCCGCATTAACACCTAATAAGTGTTCTCGCTTATCTCAGTTCTGTCCAGATTGTGATCGGGTCTCAATATGTAAAACAGGCAGGGTCAGTTAGCAGAGTATAGTCAAACAACACGGGGTGTTGCCAGCCAAGGAGAGAGGAGGAGGCTGCTGCAGCTGCTGCTGCTGGATGATGGGCTCTACTCTGCCTGTGCTGACCCAACGGCTCATCTGGAGCTGGGATAGAAGGTGGAGGTTAGGATGAGTCAGGTGACCTATGAACTGGTCGGTTGGATGTTATGTTTTTGTTAAACTGTACATATTATGGCTGTGTATGGAATCACTATTGATGGAAAGTGCGACGTGCAGATTTGCAGGAGCTTCCGAGCACGTGCTCTGAGCACAGTGGACACATACCCCTTTTCCACCGAGCTGGTTCCAGTGCTAGTTCAGAGCCAGTGCCTGACTTGGCACTGGTTCTTTTCTTTTCCATCACCTAAGCACCAGCTCCTGGCTCTCAAAACTTGTTCCAAGCAAGCACCAACTCCTTGTTGGTCTAGAGCTAAGAACCGCTTCCCCCATGGGCTGGGGGCAAGGTTACCTGTCGAACAGGACCAGATATACAGAGATGTTATCCATACTGTATTAAGTTGGTTTATCTGCTATGTAATCTTTGTAAATACAGAAGCGGGGTAGCCGAGCTACAGTGGCTACAGTTCATATCAAAACATATCAGTGTCAAAACGCAGTTGCTGGTCGCAGCGATTATGAAGAAGACGGCTTCTTTTTCTTTTTTTCAGCTGGGTCCAGGCTTCAACACCCGCGGGTCGGACCAGTTTTTAATTTTCAGGTCCGTTTATAACTGTGGTAGGCAGCAAAGACAGGAGCAGCTCCTGCATGGGAGGCGTAGCTCTGACTTAGCTCCTTACCAGTGGAAAAGTGCAAAACAAACTGGTTCTTTGGAGGCACAAGAGTTGAACCAGTTAAGCACTGGCACTAGCACCAGGTTCTTTTTGGTGGAAAAGGGGTAATACTGGGCTGCCCCCCCATGATGCACTGCAGCTCTTCTTCTGACCTCACTGCACAGCACACGGCCACCTGCTCTCCTGCTATGTAACACAGTCATATACTAGATCATACTATCACACCAGAGTTATAAACAGCCATAAACAGACAACAAAAAAATTCAGTCTACACAGTTAAATTCTTGCCTGAAAAAAAAAAAAAAGTTCAAAATTTTAAAGGTGACCTATAAACAGTGTTGTAGCTTTTCAGCCATCTTTGTAACCCCTGCCTGTCGTCATTGCCTGTTGCATTCTGGGATACCAGCTGGATACCTCAGCGAACACCAGCTTGGTAATAGGCAGTATGAAATATATATTTCCACATGGTCGGCCAGATGCAGATATTATTTTGCAGATCCGATGACACTTTAATTGCAACACGTGCAATGCTTTATATATGCATTCACTTTTTTTTTCTTATGCAAATACAGGCTGCATGTGAATACCAGATGTGCACAGACTTTAATAAGCCTTTGGATGCGTATACGGGAAATGCAGTTATGCTACAGTGTGTCTGAGTGTGTGAGAGAGAGTTATGCTAAAACAATTAGTCACTTAATCAATCAGTCAATCAACAGCTTATTGACAAACATTTTGACAAAGTCATTTAGCAAGCGCAGACGTCAAGAGCTCAGCAGTTCCAAGTGAGGGCTTCACCGCTCTCTATCAGGAACACCCAGCTCACACTCACACAATTACACACATTTGCACTTGGATGCTGCCCAGTATGATCACAATCTAGTTGTCTGGGGTAGTGAGCAGCTGCTGGAGCAGGATGAAGTTGCTCAAGGGCACCTCAGCAGTGGCGGTGAGAGAAGGGGGCTCCGTCACTTCCATTTCCCAGGTTCATATCATTAGAAGTGGTTTTTGAGTTTTGTTGCGCTCACCGCTCAAAACGAGATGTTTGAGGCATCACCTTGTGCTGCGGAAATGGGTTTAGACTTGAGTGGTTAAGTGAAAGTGGAGTTTATAAATGCATTAATGATGATGATGACGATGATGATGAGTTTTGCACTTGGTGTCGTGAGGAACAGGGGGAAAAAGATTGTGCTGATCCTGAGCGAGCTCCAGATCTCCTGCTCTTACTGTCACTTTCCACTGGGATAAATAAAAGATGAGCGGCTGAACTCCAATACCAGTGTACTTACAGTAGTCAGCACCCTGGCGCAGGATGAAACCAATGATACACACAAACACTGCTATCACCAAAAAAAGAAAAAAGGTCCATCTGCAATCAACATTGCAATCACTGACGGCAAATATTGTTTTCACTGCTCTAGATGTGACCTAAACTTCTCTTCCATAATGCAGCGCACGTCCAAAAAAAATAAAAAAAACCTCTGCCATCTGCTTTTAGTGATCTACCCCAGCCAGCCCACTCTCAGTCACTTCTCACACTCTGCATAACACTCACCTGAACCTCTCTTTATCATCCAGATATCAGTGGAAAAGCCTGAGACTGCAGCTCCCCGCAGCCTGCAGCTCTCCACAAAGGCCTCGCGTATTGATGTTTTATTAACACTGCCATAAATATTGAAAAGACACTTACTAATGAAGCCACGGAGAGAACTTCCAGAGACAATTTACGGCACAGGGGGAATACAGGGACCTTGAATGTGGCACCCTCCACCCATCTTTCTGCTTTACTTCTCCTTCATCTGCTTTCCCACGCCATGACCGGTATGCCCCTGCAGCTCCAACATCAACCCCCCACCCTCACCCCTCCACCCCCACCCACACACATTTTCCCCCTCTACAGCCTCCACTTCTTTCCCCCCTCCTTCACTGTTTTTCTTGTTCAATGTATTGGAGGGGCTTGACGATCCGCCACACCTCTTTGTGAATATTAATCATAAATCACAGGCTCTGAGTATAATGAGCCTTGTTTCTAATGACAACGGGCATGATGAATGTGTCTGTGGCTCGGCGCGGCATTATCATATAGCTATTCAGGAGTATGTGTGTGTGTGTGTGTGTGAGGTATATGTGGAGTTTGGTTGGGGCGGGTGGATGAGGTATCGTAGCTTTTCCCCCATGTAGCATGACATTTCGATGGCAGAGGGCCCACGGCAAAGCCAGCTCTCCGTGGCATTTCCGACAGCTGTTTACACACACACACACACACATACACACACATGTGCACACAAACTAAATGTGCACTGTGTGTTTTCTGAGCACATGAGTGCTTGTACTGTATATGTAATGCATGAGTGCAGTCATTCACCCAGTGCAGTTTACTATGAAAGCCATAGTGGATGCCATTTGAAGTATCTGTGCGTGCGAGATAGAGAACAGAGCAGTGGAGTAATAGCGCATAGTTAAACAGGCACCAGGTGGTGAAAGTGAGAAAAGCTTAGAGTTTAGAAGACGACGACGAAGATGAAGCATATATGTGATGATGCTATTAGTGATGGATTCAGGGTATAATTTAAGAAATGATTAAAGGATCACTTCATCACATAACAAAAACAGAATTTATTAAATTAATTATTAATTGAAATGTTATTAAAACTGTAACAGGAGCAAGTCCAATATTCAAAACACAGGAGCTGCAGATTTTTGATAGAAGTGTCACAACTTTAAATGAAGCTTTGTGGTGCAACGTAACAAAACCTGAAGTCCTATTTTCCAGATGTAAAGGTAGATGCTTTTTTTTCTTTCTTAGGCTGTGCATTTTTAGCCTCACAAAAAATCCATCATCATCATCATCATCATCATCATCATCATCATCGTCATCATCTTTTTCCAGTGAAATGTACAGTAAATACAAAAATGAAACACTCCCTCTGAGATTGTAACTCACACCTAATCTGCAATATCTGCAAAAATAATCCCAATAAATTTTTTGTCTATAAACTTCAGTATCAAGTCATGCAGGGATTATGTGTCTCCAAGTGTCCTGCCTTCACTCCAGGATGTTAAGGTGAATGAAATTTAGTTTGCCAAGTCTTCTAAATTATATTTAAATATTTATATCTGGCTGTTTCTAGAAAAAGAAGCCATGTTGGGGTTCAAAGGCATTTGATCAAATCCACATCTGTCCAGATTTCCTTTACTGAATTGAACAAGATGGAGCTTTCAACATCTACAAGTAACTAGGGTTTTGAAAAACTGAAAACATGAAGAAGCTCGTCTATCACCTTTAATCACATTTTGCTGGTTGAGAAGCTGAGACGACGACAGATTTTAGTCGCAGCCTTATTAACGTTCGCTGCCTGAAAATGAGATTAGCAGCAGAGGATATGAAACGCTGATTAAATGTATCTGACCCCGGTGTTATTACAGGTGTAGCCTTCGTGCTTTCATACTTCAGTTTTAGCCTAAATAATGAAGACACCATTGCGTAAGAAGCTTAAAACATTGATGTCACAGGACCGAAAATAAAGAAATAAAAATAAAATAAAGCTTCACTTTGAAATTCTCCTGCATCTGATGTGACAGAGAAGAGTCACCTTCCACATGGTCTTGCTGAACTGCAAACAACACTGGAGTGGTCACAGAGTGATGGTGCGCAGTGATACGTCTTCACGCTCACAAACAATCTTTGGCTGGACACAGACACAACAGGCAGAGAGTTGCATTTCAGCTGCTATACGCAATTAACGTTAATTAGTTACATGCAGTTTTATGTAGCACTGGTGACATCTGTCATTTAAAAACAAAAAAGATAAGGCTGCTACATCAATGCTTTCCACATGGCTCATTGTTGATTGTTAAGAGGGAGGAAAGATGAAAGGTTTGATGAGAGATGTGTCAGTGTTGTCACCAAATCTGAAAATAAAACCACTTATTAGAATCTGGCGCCAGGAAAACAGATGCTGTTTACAAACCCCTGAACGTGTCATCAATAATGTCTATAAGAGTCGATACTGCACCTGCTCCCACTCAGGAAAAGCTTCATGTTAAAGATGTTTAATGTCATTTATATGAACTAATCCTTTACGTTTGACTGACTTATAAAACTCTGCAGCGAAGGACAACAACAGACGAGGGGGTTGGTATCATTGCACACTGACAGTAACACAAGTAAATCAGTTCATTTACATCTAACGGGCAGATTCTTCTCCTTTTTTCCCCAACTTAGCTCAGTTTCTGTGTGTGTTATCTACGGCTGCTCCATTATGAGACAGGTCTTGTTAGAAGCCAAAATGAGCTTGAGAGCAGCTCTATTGATTTCAATAGAAATGTGCTTACACTGGCGTCAATATAGCTGCACATTTCTGATGCCTCCTGTTAGGAGCTTCCCTCCTCTCCTCCCTTTCTGCCTCCACATCCCTTCGTCTCTATTCCCCTCCTCCTCCTTCATCCTTCCAAGCTGCTGATGCAGGGAAACCCACTGCTGCACCAGTACAACCACAGCTTAGCTGCACATCCCAGTGTTTGCATCTTTGGGTGAGCTGTGTAGATCTGCATGGAAAAACACTCAGCTCGTTCAATTCAATTCACTCGATATGACTAAAGCTCTGAAATGGATAGCTATTGGCTAACATTGGCAAAGGGGTTCTTTATCTGTTGGCTTTTAAGGTTTGTAGTGTAACATATGTGCAGAGGCCTAATCAGATCAGCCATTGATTGGTCTTCATAGACGAGGCTTAATGTTCTCCCTGCTCCTCTGTGATCTAACTCTCAAGGGAAGGATGGGAGGGAGGATCAGAGGCACAGATGGACTGAGGTCAGGGTTTATGGCGTGATTGGAGCTGTGCTTCCGGGTCAAGGTAAAGGTGGCAGGTAGCCGTTCAGAATCAATGTCAGGTTTGTGATCAAAGCTAAGAGCCACATTCATGCTGACCAGAGGAATCGTTTGATGGGCAAGGCAAATGCACAACTACAACCCCAACCCTGACTGGGACAAATGCGTCTCAAGAGGTGCAGCTGTCAAGCCGATTTCTGGAGCCGGAGACACGACCATATTGCAAGTGACACATTGTTCACTAAGTGGAAAGTTAATCTAAACTGCATCTCCGCAGGGTCCCCCGTGTGGTGAAGATGGCAGCCCCTTCATCGTCTGGTCTACCGGGCTGACCTCCCCGTGACCAGCCCACGGCTCTCTGCCCACAAATCCCATTTCATGCCAGCCACGCTTTCTGAAAAGGCAAAACAAAAGCCCGATCAGCACGGCTGCGGCTTTAGCACATTGTGCCGACAATCATCGTGAAATCAGTGGAACAAAGCGAAGTGGAACTCCGCAGCACCCGAAACTCTGCAGCGGTGCACCAAGGCAGCGTTAAACTAAGGGTTTGGTCCGAGCACGGGGAACTTCCTGCTGATGCCACCTAGAGGTCAATAAAGACACTGAGATCGTTTTATCAAAAAATTAAAAGTCACATATGGTCAGAGACACTTTTAACAACTTCAAGGGAGCTCTCAGTGCAGTCTTAGTCAAAGTAACACCACAGGTTGGAGTGGTAGATGGAGCTGCGGCAGCAAACACCAACATGAGGATATCAGCAGAATAATGGTGAAGTGTCGGGTTACAGTAGCCACATAAATACAGCTGACTGCTGCTGGTCACCTGGAAGTCCAACAGCTGATGAATGAACCTGTGATTATAAAGCAGGAAAGAGCCCAGTGCAGCAACACTGAATTGGTGGTGGTTGATTCAAGGAAGGTTTGGGTTGAAGCCGCTAAGTTCATAACAAGCACATACACAATACAACAACATTTTTTACCTCACTTGCACCTTTGCTTCAGTCATGATCTCTGCAGCCATTAGAGGGCCGAAAGTGTTTTTGCTGCACTGGTTGAAACTACTGATTATATCACAGCCACCACAGAGACCCACTGGTCTGTTAAGTTGTGTGTGATGATGTTTTGTCATCAGCCAAGACATCCACCTATACAGACACGCATGTTAGGCTGCATAAACAAAGCTACAAGCCATATCTGTAGTATGTTTTGTGTGCAGCCTTGCTGATTGAAAATGTTTGGGTTGTGAGCTGTCGGTTGAACAAGATAGCAAAGAAATGTGAAAAAGTCACCTTTGGCTCTGGAGAAATATGATGGGCATCGTCACAGACAAAATTAATCAATCAGTCAATTAATTAATCAGTCAATTTTAGAAATAATCAACTGAATAATGAAGGTAACTGTTAGTTCCAGCCCCTTACGTCTTAACACACCCTGCATGACCCCAACAATGCAGGGTGGTGTAAAGGTAGACAAGGCCCGATGCAGGGAAATACAGCTACTGTATTTTACACCACAGAAATATTTTCTGAAGAGTGTCTTTGTAGAAGAAGACGAACCCCAAGTAGCAAAACACGCAGAGGAAATGAACTCCTATGGATTAAAGTTACAATCAACACGTTCCACACCCTGCCAGGCCTCGTTGATGTGTTTGTTAATGTGTGAGTGGGTGGGTGGGTGGTAATAACGTGTGTATGTGTATGTATGTGTGCGCGCGACCCATTCGACTCTCCTTATTTCCCAGGATGCTGAGTTTTGCATGCCCACACACACATATATACACACACACAGAGTGCCCCGGGCCTGGCTGTACTAATGAAGCAGCCTGTAAGCAGCTACCTTCATTACATTCAATCCTCTGGACAGTGTCAGCAATTACATTGCAGCTTCCCACTGTCAGAGCTCACACATGTACACACACACAGTCAGTTGGAAACTTCTCCCTCTTCTCAAGGCTAACGCTAGCTGAGGTTGATGCAAGGAGGAGTTCCTGCTTCTCTTCTTCTTCTTCTTCGATGGTGGGTGTTTGGCTCAGGCTCGGTTGTTTAAACCCAGCTAACTCAGTCCCAGTGCCACATCAGCGCAACCTCAGTGACGTCTCTCTATCCCGGCCACGCGAGGCAGAAGGGAAGCCTGGAGGCGAGGGGAGGGAGAGAGAGAGGGAGGGAGGGAGGGTGTGTTGCCTAATAGAGTGCTCCACTTGCCATATTTCACACATCTCATCACTTATCCCACTGAGACACACATACATGTACATGTCAGTACGGGTGCAACCAAGAGGGAAGCCCCTGGAGGAGCCGGAGCATACAGGGAGTTTTACTGGTTTATCTCTGATGTTGAGCTGGAATTAAAACCTATGACGTCTAATCACTAGGTAAATGTGTGTGGAAGTAAATAAGTCCCATTTTCCACTGACAACAATCTCCAAATGTATATGGTGTGTACATAAATTATGGTGATGATAAATGCATCTTCTTCTTTTTTTTGTTTTTACCTCTGGGCTGATTTTAATGATTATTTATTACTTAATCAGCTCATTATTTTCTTGGTTGTTATTGTTAAACATTTTGGGGCCAAAGCGGCAACATCCCCTGTTCTGTATCTGACGAGGGACCTTTCCCCGCCTCTCTGTTGTTGACTACGTGATAAAAGACCCTTAAAATTCCCTAATAATTATAAGAAATTGATAAATTTGTGAATATAAAACAGTGAATTATGATTTCCAAGAGACTTAGGTGTTGTTTTAAAATGGTTTATTTTGACTGACTCAGCTAGAACCAGCAGAAATGATCAATCGAATATTAAAGTAGTTACTAACGTTTGATAAGGGATTTGCGTGTTGCGTTTAGGTGCTGATAGGTAATTGCGACGTCAGGCTCTCAATGTGGAATTTCCAACTGGGTATTCATTAATATTGAGGCAAATTTCTCTCCATAAATCTGCAGCCAAAGAAATAAAAAAAAAAAACTAAACAGAGCAGGTGGTGCTCAAGAAGCAGAGTGAAGGGAAAGTGACTGAGAAATTCCCTGACTCACTCTTTCAAATGTAAACAGTCATGTGCTGAGATTGAAAAACCACCAGTCATGCCTGTTGTAAAACCATAAATGATGCAGAAGGGCAGCAAAGCTGTCGAGCCATACCAACTCATGTCAATCAAACTGGCTCTGGTGTGTATGTGTTGAGCATTTGGGGCTGTGATGTGTGAGTGTGTGGACGGGTGTCTATTAACATTTGATTCCCAGGTGCTATGATCTGAAAGGGTTCTGTGGTAGAAATGGGAAAGGCATGACGCTGAATAATGGAGGAGGAGAATGGGAGAACACGCTGACCACACACACGCACACATGCACACACACGGGGCCGAGGTCGGCCATCAAACACACCTCGTTAGGGAGAAGCTGGCCTCCTCCATTATTCACACGTACATGCTTCCCTCGTACTGCTCACTGCCTCACTTTGCCGGGGAGATGGAGTGAGTTGAGTGCAGACAGACAGCAGAGGTAAAAAAAAAAAAAAAAGAAAAAAAAAAGTGAGAAAGGTGGACCGAGAAAAAGAGGAAGAGAGGTGAGGAGACGGAGACAAAAATAGCGAGCGAGAAAAAGGGAGATGGCTCGAGATAAAATGTGATATATGAATGGAAAAGAAAGGATAAGGGAGTGTGTTATATTTATCCCTCGAGTCCTGGGTGTTGTAACGCTCGTCAAACTGGCTTCCAGTTCGCATTGGAATGGAATTGATTAGTGAAAGTGATGTAAATATGAATGTGTGAGTGAGCCAATGACTGATATAATTACTGTCAATTATGAATACAGTCGCTCCATAGCAACTGTAAACACTGCAGGGAAAAGCCTTTTTCATTGAGAGCCCTTAAAACTGCAACACTGACTTTGGCCACTTTTCTTTCGTTTTTTTTTCTTATCTATCTTCTTCTATCTTGCTGTCTCTCTCCCTCTCTCTCCAAAAATCCTCTTTCCTCACTGTGTCACCTTTTGCATCTGTTGGTTCAAAAATAGAAACATTTCCTCCCCAATTCAGACGCCGGTGGTTCCCAGAAGCGTTGTGTCACACATATCAATCAGCGCGTCGCACCTCGACATGGCTGGTCCCCGTGGCCTCGGGGGGGCGGGGAGGGATGGAGCGAGGGAGTAATGAATAGAGGGAGGGGGAATTTGAACAAGTGACAAGCCAATGGACGCCCTGGCAGCATGTCAAGAAGGAGCGAAAGGGTCGTTGCCAAGGGTGACAGCCAGAAGTCACACAAAGCTCCAGCGATTCTTTGCCACCTCCGCGGCAGAGACGCTCATCTTTGTTCTTATGAATGGTTGATCATATGAAGCGCAGCTTTGGGTGTCGTGTGCATGTGTGAATGAATATATAAGAGCCTGTATTTGGCAACGTGCACACACCTTATGGGAGAAACATGTTGCACTCACTGTGCAGTGTATTTACTTGTCATAACTTCACTTTGACTTGCACTGTTTCTTCTTCTGTCTCTTGTATTCCACCTCGACCCTCTTCAAACTACACCCCACTGTTGCTCTTGTTTGACAAACAACAACAAAATGTCGAAAATACTGAAAACCTGAGTGATGTTGACATAAATGAAGTTCCCTGTCTTCTTCTTGCGGGGAGGCAGATTTAATAGCTCCTGCACTACACAGAAGATCTGAGCGGCACTACTCCCTCAGTCCTCCCTCTCTTATCAGCCTCCGTCACTGATCATGGTCCAATGGGGGGGAGGTGTGGGGTGGGGTGGGGGACTATTGCTGCCACATGAGACTTCAATATCTTACTCATCCACATTTTTCAAATCATTAACTTACAGCGTCTGAAAACATGTTGCCAAACACATGCACAGCTTTGTAACAGTATACCATCACTCCCTATCAGATGCTGTGACTCACCATGCTAAATGAGTGAACTAAAAAACTCAATTAGAATTGTATTTGTGGTAAAAGATTAGCCCGGTGATGAGTATTGCCCTTCTGTCCATTTGATAAACTCACACTGTCTGGTCGGAGCCCACATCTTTTAAACTCCAGGACCCAAATTTGCAACAATGACTTTATGTTTCAAACGTATCGTGTCCCAGCAGCTCAAGACAAAATCTAGTCAAGCGACGTCATTTGGGGAATTTTCTCAGACTTGACCTTCAGAGCCAAAGATGACATTACACAACTGTTTTGTAGCCTATATAAAAACATGAATCCCCACATAAAACAAAAAACGCCACCACATCTGCCTTTATTATGTGTGTAACCTTGGTGACCAGAAAGACATCAAATCAAATTGCATCAAAGAGCTGAAAGTGAAAGTCAGGTAATTAATCTTAAAGGGGCCAATTTAAGTTAAAGCATAATGTGATTTGGTGGTGGTGACTGTCGTGTGATGAGAGCGTCAGCCATCATTACAGTCAGCCTACAGTCTGTATGTTTATGTGACGTTGTGTTACTCTGACAAAAACCGAGGTGAAAACATTAGTCCAACTGAAATTGTACCGAATGTTGAAATTCTTACAGTCAGACGAACACACCCAGATAATGAGGGTGGGAGTCGAATTACTCCTACATATTCACGTCATCAGACCCAAAATGGCGGTGGTGGCCCACATTTCCTGCCCTGGGCTCACAAGTCCAACACAATAAGTAACAGAAGAAGAAGAAGACGCCAACCCCTGCTCTACATGCTATAAGTTTGCTGCTAGTTAAGTTGTTTTTCGTTTGGTTTGTGATGTAATAGGTCAACCAGGAAAAACGTCCAATAATAAGTGGAGTCAGTCATACTTCTTCTCCCGTGCTTATATACGGGGTCAAAGACAGTGGTCAAATTAAATGAGCTAGTCGAGCTGTAACATGTGGCTCCACTTAACTGTGCTGGTAAATGTACCGAGTGAGTTGCCATTGGAAAGTGCTAAGGTGAACAGGGGCTAGCTGGTTAGCATGCTAACCTCAACAGAAGAAAAGACATAACTTTAATGCTGAGTGTCTAATCTGGTAAGTAAACTGCTGCAATGCTAACACTAGCTGTGCAGCAACAGCAAAGCCCACAGAGCGCTCCTTTAATGTTTGCATGGACTTTGATAGGATTCACAAAACTGTCCTGTCCTCACTCATTCACTACTGTACACCAGACAGACTGCAGTTTACAACTTTACTCATCATCCTGTGTCACCACCAACAGCTGCAGAGTCACACAAACCTGTAAAATACAAAACTTTTCAGTATGTAATTTAATGTAATGCCGTAAATCATAGTAAACAGGGAGTCATTTGAATGCAGCCTGAATGATTGTGTGTTGCTGGATCTCACCATGCTCATCAAACAGGTGGTTGGCATGCTCTGACAATAACAAACATGTGGACCGGCAATAAGCAAGATGTTATCTGTCAGGATGCACCTTGAATGATGCGTCCAGCAGGCTGCACAACAACCCGTCTCAAACAGGCTGAAGAATAACAAGAGGACGTTGATTTGCAATTTAGATATAATAATTAGAAAAAACTGATTCATGGTTCTGCTGAATTCGATTTATCTCATGACTCTTCCCTGATGATGATACTGTCGGTAAACTGAGGCCTTCATTTAGATTTTTTTGTCGATACGATTGAGATACATGGTGAGGTTCACTGTGACGCTCGGTCTGTTCACATTGTCGGTGTAGTCACTGCTCTCAATGAGAAGCTCCCCGTGACATCAGCGCCCAGTCAGCCAGTGATAGATGCCGGATCCTGGCGAGCTGACCTCCCTCCCCTGAGTGAAACATGAGCGAGGTGTACATTTCAGACACCTATTAGATGAGGGCTGATAAAGACGCGAGGCAGCACGGCAGCACACGAGGCCGCTGATGAATCAATGACCCCCCCGCCCCCCCGCCCCCGGTCTTTTTCCCCCTCTCCTGCATCCTTCGCTTACTCCGTCCCTCCAGCCCTAATTAACACCTCAAGCCAGGACACGGGATCCAGCGGCAGCAGACCAACAAGAGTGACTCATCAGTTAAAACCCACCGTTGTATCTTTTATCTCGATCTCTATCACCATCGCTCAGCAGCTTCTCTCTTTGCACAGGTTATCGCAATGGAGCGACCCAAGTGAGGGGGGGTGGGGGGGTGAGGGGGTGGGGCGGGCAATCGCTGTCTCTCCAGAGTAAAAACGAACCAGGAAATGTCTTTTGTCTTGGAAGTAAAAGGTTCTTTGAAATGTCTCAGTAGGTGCGACGTAATTAAGAGGCTGAGTTTCCCAATTAATGCACCGACTGTGGGACAAATGTGAAATCATTTTTTCAAAAAGTAGATGTTGTACAATAACAAGAACAGAAAGAAAGATGTTGACAATCACAAATCATCTCCCCAAACACTGCAGCAGAAAAGAATGTGAGTGTATATATCTCAATGTCCATTATTATTGTCACAGAACAGCCATGATGGGGAATTCCTTGGCAAGGAAGTAACAGAAAACTCCTGAGGTGTCCAAAACAGACCAATCATAATGTAGCATCCACATAGTGCCGCCAACATACAGCCGCTTCTGAGGAACTGCATTTAAAGCTGCTTTGTGTAAAATCTGAAACTTTCTAAGGTGAACTATGCAAGTTCGGCTGCTTTTCCGCCGTTTTGCTAACCCTCTTCTCAACTGGAGCTATGGATAACGTTATTTATCATATACGCCTTACGATGTGTATATTTGCGTAGTCTTATCTGTTGTAAACAAGAGATTACGGGTTAAGGGGCGTGTTTGTGTCGCGGTGCTGCCTGAGGAGAGCTGGGTCACTGGGTTGGAGGCTCTGATCTTGCAAGGTTGGTTTTCAGCCAGAAGACGCTACATGGAAAGGAGCCTCCATTCTCCCCATAACAAGTTACAAGTCATTTATCTAACCATCACAATTATTCTGAAGCTGTTTAATTAAGGTAAAAATCCTGCATAGGTCCTCTTCAACAGCCCAGAGTGGTAACTTCAAAAAACACAATCATTTTTACAGTTTGTGGAAATGAAAATTACAACAGAGACAAGGGATGATTCTCTCCCTCCACAAAGCTTAATAAGACTAATAACATATTTCCCTAAAGATAAAATCATTTCTTTTGACTTTACAAGATGCGTTCTTTCCAGCGAGACTTAATCAATACCTGCCAAAGCCCCACGAACGGGTGAAGACTTGTTTAGACAGGAGGCGTTTCGACGCTGTTTTTTTCTTGTGTGCGTCTGATGGAAGGGACGCATCTTTTGTTTTAATAATACAGTTGTCAGCATGGGCTGAACAGACTCACTCCGAAGAAACTAATGGAGGTGACTTTTATGAACAGCATAGGTGTTAAAAAATCAACAACTCCTGAACATAGTTGCCTAAACTAAACATTAGCATTATTTCCAATACAGGAATTCCTCACTTTGCAGCAGCTAAATCAATCCACACTCACATGTATTTGACTTCCTTCAAAAAGAAGTTGTGTGTGGATGTAACTACCTCTTCACCCGTTAACAGCTTGCTAGAAGGGGTTACAACTCATCTCAGAGCAGTCTTTCCTGTTTATCACCGATACAAAAATAGAAAACAATAGCTTGGAGCTCTGCATGTCCAATGCCTGTTTTTCTGTCAAAACAAGATAAGTGCTGACACTAAAAAGCAGCAGCATTTCTCTTGCTCTTTTGCCTACTCCCAAAAAATATTGAGCGCAATCTTCCTCTACTTCTGTTTTTTTTTTTCTCGTTGTCTTCTTTTTTTTGGCTATGGTAGCCTCCTGTGATTATCACCTCAAATGAATGACAGACTGTAACACAGCTTCAGGCCAGGAGGGAGTGGGAACCGACCAACTCTCCTACACCTACGCATCCAGTCTGGGAATAGCTTTCCAGGCAGCCCCAGTGGAGCTCTTCTCTGGAGAGTTGACAAGAGCGTACGAGAGCGGAGGAGACTCTGCTCCTTGTCCGCCAAATACCGTCTGCCTCTTGTTCTAACTCGCATCCCAATTAAAGACTATTTACAGTGAGGGAGGATTACTTCCATGGGCTATGAAAGCAGAGCGAGAGGGAGAGTGAAAGAGAGCGAGGGGTGTGTGCAAAGGGGGAGGAGAGTCACCCCCTCCCACTCCGACACACTCTCCACTCCCCACTACTCGATGCTGAAAATAATTCCTTTGCAGTGAAGACTTAATTCTCATTCCGCGTTCGTGTCCCTGATCCCATATTGTCTATTCTGGTCATATGGTCTGCCTGCCTTACTGCTGTCCACTGTGACAGCTGGGTCTGTGTGTGTGTGTGTGATGCAGAGAGAGAGACCGGGCGAGAGAGACGAGCCAGCCCGTGTGTTTTAACTGGTACAGTGTGAGCCAGCCCCACCCATACAAAAGATAAATCCTTGTCTGACCACATGCGAACAAAGAGCTCAGATATTTCGAGAGTCTAAACAACGACACAAACACAAACCGTCCAGGCTTTTTTTTTTCAGTGTTCTCTCAAAACGCCACCATTTTCACTTTTCGGCCTTCAGGATTTCAATATTATTAACACTCACAATTTTACAGCCTGTTAAAAGCCAACACTATCAATACTGAAGCAGGAAAAAAAACATACAAGTCTGCAAAGGTACAAAAATAATCTATTAGATTTGGCTGAGAGATGGTACAAGAATTGGAATTGGAAGAAGTACAGGAACAAGTGTGTACTGATTATTACTTTTTTTTTTTTTTTCTTATTTGGGACTTCTTTTCCAAACGTATCCCCCTCTCAAACAAGCATATTGTTGAACAGATGCCCACATATCATTGCAAGGGAACACCCCAGTAGCAGCTTAGAGATGATTCAACCATAGACAGACACAGAGAGTCGGGTCAAAGCAGGAAATAGGAGGAATAAAATCATGCTAGTGGGTAGACACACGCCTGGGGGCTCTCTGATTCCCATCCAAACCACGTATCTTTATATCACCAGTGAACCGAATGTTAACATCTATTTTGTGTTTTTTTTTGTTATCCAGTCATGATGTCAGCTGTGTCAGATATTACGTTTGGCTGTCTCGGTGTCAGCAGAGTGGAAAATGTGCAGGAATAATAGCGTTGTGATGCTAATGGGAACTCAGACAGACTGGTGGCCATCGGGGAGTTGGCTATGACTTCACAAATATGCAGGTGGGATTGGATCTTTGAGCGAGGAACTCCTGTCTGATCTCTCAATCTGTGTTGTTCCCAATCAGATAGCTCAGTGAAAACATCGTCAGAATAACATTCGTCTGATGTCCATATTGTGTCTGCTGTGGAGTTCCACCGTATGTCTGTCATCCCTATAGAAATCTAGCCAAAAGCAGACAATGTGATATTATAAACACTGCAACTCTGTTTGTGTGACGACAGTGTCTGTGGGATATTTTGTTTTTTCCCCTCATTTCAGCTGCATACTGAGATGTACACTCTCCTTGGCCAGTTTATTAGGAACACCTTGGTAATACCAGGTTGGACCTGAATCTCCTGATCCACCACATCTCAAAGGTCAAAGCTCTATTGGATTGAGATCTGGTGACCAAGCAGACCAGTTGAGTCCACTGAACTGATCATCATGCTCAAGAGGCCAGTTTGAGATGATTTGAAGTTTGACATAATATGTCATCCTGCTGGAAGTGGCCAGCAGAAGATCATACACTGTGTGTGTCATTTAGGGATGGATGTATGGGCAGCAACAATACACAGGTTGGCTGTGGCAGTTGGTACAAAGGGGCCCAAAGGGTGCCAAGAAAATACCATCACCACCAGTCTGAACCACTGATGGATCTAAGCTTTCATGTCGTCTGTGCCAAACCTTCTGACCTGACCATCTGAATGTTGCATCAGAAACTGAAACTCATCAGACCTCAATCCTCCTTAATTTCTCATGAGTTTAAAACACACAGTTCAATAACTGATTTTACTTTATTGTTTGTTTTGATTGACTGAATTTGGTTTAAGTTAAATCAAGTAAAGGTCAATATTCCTGTGATCCCTCACTGGCTTCCCTCCAGCAAAAAAAAAAAAAAAAAAAAAAAAAATAGTAGTGTTGCAATGCAGAGCCAAGCTGGAGGTAACAACACTGAGAAATGTTTCTGTCACATTGAAAATTAATCTTGGTGTCACTGGCAACAATAATACAAACAGAATACAATTTCTTGCTTCAGCAAAGGCCTAAATAGACCAGAATGCAATGCAGCCATCAGACACGTTGCACTTGCACTGCTGCAGCATGATATTTATTTCTTATTGAATGGAGCTCAACTTCGGCTGCCAGCAGCACTCCTAAAATGTAAAACCCCAAGCTAAAAACACATTCCATGAATACTAGCTGAGGAAAGGCATTCTGGGAAATGTAGTAGTAGTTCTTCACGAGGCAGACCAGGGGAAAATGGGGGGCACCAAACCAATACATGACACTACAATCACAAAATATCTTCTTCGACGTGAAATGGCATCATCAGTGATTCTATATATCCTTTAATTGTAAAACACTGGTCTTGCAGTGTTGACATAGACTGAGTCACTCAGATAGAGATGCTGACAGGACATTGCTCCATAACCTGGCAGCCACCCATGGCATTAGGACAGACAGATGACAGTGTCTCCTAGTTGCGGTGAAGGTGCTCTGGCACGCCACCGCACCTCTCGCTGACTTGACTCCTGTTTCTCTAGTGAGCCTCTTTAGCGCCTGAGCTGTTAAGGTGAGCTTGGGACCAACTCCAGAGATTAAATCATGTGGAAAAGCAGATTAAATAGTTATTATCCTATCTGCAGCCAGACCAGCGCAAACATGAGCAAGCACGCACACATGTCCGCAAACCCACGTGCACGCACACACATGCAGAAACACACACATGAACCACACGGGAGGATAAACCATTTTGAACACATCTCCAGTTTTGAGTCTTAAAACGACGCCGTTCTCCACCAAAAACCTTTCCTCCGACTGCTTTCTAGGACAAAGCTTCATGTTTTTAACCACACTGACAAACTGCAGACCACATATGACTGAGAAAATGGACCGCCACAATGCCAAAATAAAAGCTTCCACCCATTCTGTAGGGACTCACAGAATTAGTTCTACTTAACAGAGGGACTGAGAGACCGATCTAAATGCGGTTGTTTTGGGAAGCCTGTCTGCTGTCGATTCGTGTCTTTCTGATAGACATGTAAGTTTGGAGAGCCGCCCACACATCCCTGAGCCTCTCTCAGTTGTAACAACCACGGGAGATAGAAAAAGAGCTAAAAAAAAAAAAAAAAAAAAAGGGGGGGGGGGGGGTGCCGTCTGTCGCAGAGTGAAGCTTTCCTGCTCGAGCTCCTCATTGGAAGCACTGTGCTGAGTGTGTGTGTTGTCCACGTCTCTTTGAGGAAGGGCTGGAGTTAACCCACACACTCTCAGCAGCCAGCATCAATGGAGCTTTCTATGGGCTGTGAATCAGGCACACACATCCAAGAGCATCCGTGGCCCATGCATGGAGCGCTGCCGTGTAATAATACCGTATGGTCCCACACATACATGCTGGCTTTACACAGATTAAAAGCCACTGAATGCCTTTTGCAGGTCTCTCTCTCTCTCTCTCTCTCTCTCTCTCTCTCTCTCTCTCTCTCTCTCTCTCTCTCAGTGTATGATCATGGGAGGTATACATACAGTAGCTATATTTGGGGCTAGGGGGGGGATTTGCTAAGCTGTGGTTTCCAGCCAGAGCTCAGTATTTGTGCAAGACAAAGAGCAGAGCAGAGTCACATGCAGATGCACGTACTGCACATGCAATGTGCTAACACATTTCTCTCTCACACACACACACACACCAATGTGCATGTATTCATATGTGCACAAATACTTCCTGTGTGTGGTGTCGTCTGGCAGAGTCATCACACCGGCAGACACTATCCTCGAAAGATCCATGCTTTCCACTGAGAGTCTTTTCAGTCACACTTTAAAAGGCAACACAACTAATGTAAAGTCATATTATAAATCCAGCATCTCTATAACAAAGTCAATAAACATGAGTGAAAACTGCAGTTTACATTTGGTGATGACAAACCTGAGGCCACAATCCGCCATCACCTTAATCCACAACTCTATTCCTGCACACACACAAACACAGATGCAACCACAGACACACATCAAGCGAGGAAGGCACGCCATGTTTAGCTAAAATAAGTGAGTGTGTAGCCGAGTGCCCAGAGCCTGAGGCGGACCCGGGGAGAGAGACATGGGACAATTAAAACTCATGCTAAACAGGGAGAAGCAGTGACAGCTAGAAAACCGGGCACTGAGCACTCATGCATCAAAATACACACAAACACTCACACGTACGCGCACACACACAGGTAGCTGGGAACACACACAAACACAAACACACATCACAATAGGCTGAGCACAGCGTGAGAAGCTTTCATCCACTCCTAACAAAGCTCACATTTTCAGTGTGACATCCCTGACTAGTGACAGTATGTTCACCCCAATTATCCCATTTCAAGTCTCCTACCTCACTCTTTGTGCAAATAAACCCCGCCTCTTAATTCACACATCCCTCACATACATTATCTTACACACACACACACACACTGGGACACACCAACCTCACCTCCCTTGCACTGTGTGTGTCCAGGGTCTAAACAGAGCTGTCCCCTGGGCTCTGTCACCTGTCTAGAGGGATGTGGGGCTAAGTGATGGAGAGAGGGTGAGCCAAGGTCTCATCTGCTCCCTATTGACTGGATGCAGGGAGTGGACGGATGACCTTTGACCCTGGCAGGGGAGGGAGATTGAGCACTGCTTCAAACTCCATTAGCATTCTGCTCACACAGGCAACCCCTCCACCGCCACCCCCCCCATACCCCATACCACAGCAGACGAACGCCTCGAACACTGTGGATGGTACAAGACTGAGGTGCAGCGACAAGGTTCTGCATTGTAAGAAAGATCCAGTCAACCTGAATATTTGGGAGCTTCGCTTCCTCTTGGCGGCTCAGCAGGGGAGATTTTGCTGTCAAAATACATCATATCACGAACCCCCCCCCCCCACTGCACCGCAACTCTCCCCAATCCCCTTTCTCTAATGAGGGAATCACACAGCACATCTTCGTAGTCATGAGTAATCCCAGCCGTTATTAAATTCTTAAAAGGCTAAAGGTCATGTAAAACATGGCAACTTTAATGCCCCCCCCAACACTACTTCTGATGCTTTTGTTTCCGTGACACTGTGAGCCCTCCTATTCCATATACACACATAAATACATCAAAAAGACAAATAAGCCTGTCGCTTGTGTCTCTGCCGCGTCTCAACGTCGGCATATGTATGCGCGGATTGTCAACACTGCACAGCGAGATCAAACTGGCAATCTGTCACTTTGCTGGGGATACAGTTGGGGATTCAAGTGACTGATGATACATAGAGAAATTAACCCCCTCTGATAATGGCGTGGGCACTGACATGGTGTTAAAAAACTCGAAGGAAGTGTCTATTCTGACCTTCCCCTGCTCAGTATTAAACAAGCAATCGCCTACATAAACAAAAAACCACCAAATCCTCCCTCACACTCTGAGGACCCCCCCCCCCCCTCCAAAAAGAGAAACGGTCATGGAGATGGAAGGGAAAAGTGAGTGGAGAGGGGTTAATCCTCCCCTACATGCCTGGGTGTATCTATCTGATGCAGTATTTACCATGGTAGGGTCAGTACTGCACTGATTTGTGAGTGACGCTGGATTTCAGCACCACGGACAGCGCTCTGGAGGAGAGAGGAGACGAGGAGGGATGGGGAAGGAGACGACGGGTGGCTGTGGTGTTGGTGTTGGTGTTTGTAATTGGTGGTGGTGGTGGTGGTGGGGGTTTCCCTGGCAGATTTCAGGAGGGAAAGAGAGGGAGGGAGAGGGAGAGAGAGACAGAGAGAGGGTCTACACTGTCATTCCTCCACCGCTACACATTGCCTACCACCTCCTCCTCCTCCGTGCCGGATTTCCATACGGAGGAATACCGCATGTGTGTGTGTGTGTGTGTGTGTGTGTGTGTGTGCGTGTGTGTGTGTGTGTGTGAGATCACGGCTTTCATGAAATATTGATCGACCCAGCCTCACACAGGATGGACAGAGAGGGGAGAGAGAGAGAGAGGGAGGGAAGGAGCTGAGGAGGAGAGGGTGAGGAAAGGAAAGAATGAAGGGAGGGAGAGGAGTGAAGGGGGGTGTGTGGGGGGGTATTCCTCTGGACATGCATCCACCCCATCACCAACATCACACACACACACACACACACACACACACACACACACACACACACACACACACACATCACCACCCTGCTTCCAACATCCGCCAAAAAAAGCAGCCTGTTTCATTTACTTTCCGGTTCTAACAGCCACCGCTGGATTCGCCTCGCGTGATGGTTGACGATCAGAAACATGACAAAGCAATAGGCAACACACACACACACACACATATAAATATACAGCGAGAGAGAGACGCGGGGGGGGTGAAGGCCGGCGGCGACCAGATCTAACACCATCCGCCGCCTCATAGCCGCACATCGGATGCGAGCGCATCACGTTCCCCGGTACCGTGGCGGTGGCCTGAGTGAAGAGACGCGCCGTCATCGCGTTGCATTTAGAGGAATGTCAGGTAGGATTCACGCGAGCCCCGCCGAAGCAAGCCGGAGCTCGCGATCATGTGTCATGTTTTAAAATAAATAAATAAAAACTCCTCTGTCCGCACTGTCATTCACAAAATAAGACACATCCGATTCGTCTTACACGCATTTTCACTCATTTTCTCCCTCCACATAATCCAAGTGCTCTTAATAGGCCAAGGATGCGCTCATCATCATCATCACCACCACCACCACCATCATCATCATCATCACCACCACCATCACCACCATCACCATCCACATCCACCTTCAGCTGAAACTGTCGTGAGCAACACTTCAAAAAAAAAAAAAAAAAAAAAAAAATCGCTGTGGTCAGCTGGGTGTCAGTGATGAGATCTTTAAGCCTGGGCATGTTTAGCAGCGACACAACACACGATCAGCTGTAATTTTCAGCTCTGACACGCAGATCGGGACATGAATTATTCAATACACATAAACTGAGCTCTTCTTCTTCAGCAGCAGCAGCAGCAGCAGCGAGAGAGAGAGAGAGAGGGAGAGAGAGAGAGGAAAAAAACGGGCTCGGCAAGAAATAGAAATCTAGGCTACATGAGCGGACAAAAAATGCACCCAATGCAGAGCCCCGCACAGTTACCGCTTTGCACCGCATAAGCGCTGGATGTAATGGAAGCATGTACATGTATGCACAGCAGAAAGGGAGAGAGAGAGGAGGGTATGGGGATGAAAGGAAATGAAAGGAGAAGGAGTGATGGTTTCAAATCAAGAGGCTGCAAAAGAGACCGAGGATCATCCCCGCCGCTGCTGCCGCTGCCGCCGCCGCCGCCACCACGCAAAATCCAGCCGACATGTATGAAGACCCGGGCGGACAGCCGGCGGAAATGAATACATGGAAATGAGAGCGATAGGTGCGATAAAAGAAGGAGGCGGTGGAAGAATCGGTTGCGGCTTTTTTCTTTCTTTCTTTCTTTTTACCTGTCAGGACTCCGACCCGGATTTGGTGGTCGTGGTTCGTTAAAATCATCCCGTCTGACGCCATGTTCAGCAGCGCTGTCGCCCGCACCGAGAACTCACGGCAGGGCCCAGAGCCGATCGCATCGAACTTAGCGGGGAGAGGGAGGGGAGGAGGAGGAGGAGGAGGAGGACGAGGACGAGGAGGAGGAAGAGGAGGAAGAGATGGAGGAGGGCTGGGATACAGAGAGAGAGAGAGAGGGAGGGAGAGAGAGAGAGAGAGAGAGAGAGAGGAGAAAAAAATAAATAAAGAAATAAATAAAACAGCCAGACGAGACGAGTAGAGAGTCGAGCGATCATCGGGACACCTCCAGATAAGCGGGCAGGATGCGGGGGCCGTTTAAACCGCACACATCACTCAGCTGGCCGCCTGCCATGGTAGTAGTGTGGATCCCAGATTAATTCTTATGGAGACCACTATTGATTTCCTGTGAAGGCTTTTAGGGGAGACAGACTAGCAGTCCGCCTGCACATGCCACTCACTCACTCCTCACATGTCATTCATCTCATGCCATTTTCTTATGAAGCTGAATTTATATATTTATTTCATTTCGAAGATCTTCCTCTGTTGAGAGGCCTCAAAATTGACCAGTCTGAAAAGCAGCACCTTCGGGACCCCCACCTCCACCACCACCACCACCAATGACATGTCCCCTCCCCAAGCCCACTAACCCACCCACTGATTTCTCCTTGATGAGATGCACCCCATGCTTTCTGAGATTAAAGGGACCCCCTCTAAGAGCCGGCGACAGCACCCCAGAGATGTGTCGGCTGCGTCTCAATGCAGAGGCTTAAGAGAAGATCACAGTCTGACCTGTAAAAAAAAAAAAAAAAATGCAACTACATCCCCAGGCAAAAAAAAGGCACAGCAGCTATTTATAGACTGACTGCACACTTCCATGGTGTATAATTTCTCTTGTTTATTCTAATGGAAAAAAAAACACATGCCCATCCTCCAGCTTCTGTTGGGAATCTATCAATATGCATAATTCACTAACACACGTACATGAGTAAGCCAGTAACTGTGGCAAGAAATGGGGCAAACTCTTCCAGCTCGACTGGCTCGCTTCAAACAGCGTCGCCATGCCTGTGTCCAACGACCTAACCAAAAGAGCTGACACCGTTTCCACACTTTATATAGTAGCCAATTCCCTCTTCCTTTGTGTTACAATTAGCAACAAGAGGCAGGTGTGTGTGTGTGTGTGTGTGTGTGTGTGTCTGCCAAGGACATGAAATAGACCTTCAAGGCTCGTCTGATGTCTTTGACACACTGGGTCTTATTTTCCATCGACTGTCTGTCGTACTCCAACACGACGTGAACATGTGGCTGAAAATTTAGATGCTGGGAAATTTTGACCTTTTTCAAAACTGGAGGGTCATGTTTTTGTGTGACTGCAGTCAGCTACGTCCTATACTTTTATGTGCACATGCATCACAGCGTCTCCAAGCAGAGGTGATGCTAGACTTTCTTTAGCCAGAGCCACAGTAGCTGTTTTCCCCTTTTCACTCTTTATGTAAGCTTAGCCTAGCTTTATAATACTGCAGTTATGGGTGGCATAGATCTTTTTGTCTGCTCTCCACATCTGCAAGTACATGAGCATCAGTGTGTCACATGAGCTGGAAAACAAACATGGATGCTGATTTTGAAGTGGCCTCACTATTTTGATGCGATTCCTTGTGTGCATGCAGGGAATATGTATACAATGATCTCTGCACAGGTAGGAAAGACATCGTTCAAGTGGGGTATAAATAAAATCAAGTACATGACCTCGGTGTCCACAAGTGTCAGTGAACGCATCCACAAGTGAGAGCCATCTAACTGAGGCCAGAGTCGTGATACGAAAAGTGATTCAATGTATTTCTTGAAATGTGCCAGTGTTTAAAGTTCACCTCAGACGCTGGAGGTGATCGGCTGTGGTCAGACCTGTAACCACACCCCAGAAGTGATGTCATGAAGCATGAACAGATACGGCTCCAGGGTGAGGCCAGAGGTCAATGAAAATGAAACAGCCCGTTTCAAAAGGTCAAAAGTTCAACTAGATAATTAGTAGGAAACATGTAGACTGTTGCTATATGGTGACCCAGTCTGGTCTAGTCCACGGAGAGGAACTAATTTGCTGATCTACAACATGTTGGGGTGTGTGTGTGTGGGGGGGGTTGCTCCATGGCATCATGACAGCATTCACATCTGTCAGCCTGTCAATGATGGAGAGAGCCGAGTGTTAACAGGAGGTGTAAATGGCAAGAACCAGTATGCACAGAGGCGCTGTATGCCTCTTTATGGGGAGCACGCACACACACACACACACACAAACTCACTGTCCATGGTCCAGAGCTTTTCTGGACACCTGGAATTCCCTTGTTGGTGAAGAGAGTGAACTGAGGAGAAGATACAGGAGCAGTGACGTATGGAGGGAGGGAAGGAGGGAGGGAGCGATCAGGCTGAGGACTTCGCGGACCCCATCTGGTGTGTAGGGCACTGTGTTTATGTAGTGCGAAGAGTGTATACGCTTGTGCACAAGTGCGTATTATAATGACGGTGTAATTACCTCACCATCGCTCGAGCTGCTCGCTGCTCATGGGTAGGTGATAAGGAGGCCGGGGCCACCGCTCTCCCCTTTTTCCCTCACCATCCATCACAATAATAAGGGGAGCCCCAGCAGACGAAGGGAGCTGTAAACGTATGCTTCCTCATCTTTGTGGTGATCCCTGGGAAGCCCCTCGATTTTCCCCAAAGGCTCCAGCTGCTATGAGGGGGGAGGGAAGAGGAGGGGAGGGGCGTGGGGAAGCGACCAGAGGACGGCAGCTTGTTCCGGGTGTGAGCGTTACGCAACATTAGAGGTGCTTAAGCCCCCGTTTTCAAGCAGCTGGGGAACGTGTGGCAGAGGCTGGAGTCTCCCGCACCACTGTATACAGGAAGCAGCCCAGGCTACAGCCACACACACACACCGCAGAGAGGATAACTTATTCAACAGCAAAAGATTACAGGAGATATTTTTGGATGCTGTTTTATTACTTCTTGTCTCATGACTTCCCCCTGAAGTCTCTGGACTTGTGAAGAGGAATGAAAAAAAAAAGGTGCACATCCACATCCATTGTCATAAAGCATTCAAAGACATGGTCGCCAAAGAGCCATAAAGCTTTACTTCCACCCCAGCAAGCCTGAGCCGGCCCCAACCCCTAAAAAGAAAACACCAGGCTAAAGTTGTTAAACGCATGATAAAGCATGAGTTCCACTGAGTTAAACACCTCTTTATGGCTCCAACATTGTACCTCATCATTTTATATGGGTCAAATATTTAATTGAATATCAAACTGCACTTGATGTACATTTGATTAGCTAAAGACTATATTCGTTTTCTCACCTTTTTTTGTGTGGATTTTTTTTTTTACAATGTGATGACAATGATAAGAGGTGACAATTAGTCTTGTTAGTCCTTTAACCAATCATATGTCGTCTTGGAAAGGTGCCCCGCTCATGACGGCAGGCTGCTCTTCAATTAAAGTACGGGGAGGGAAAAAAAGACAGAGAGCCAAACAAGAAGAGGGAAACTCACCCTGAGGCTTATACGACATTATCCCATGATGCCTTTTTCCAGAATACCTGACTGAAACTGGCCTCAGCTAAAGAGAAGTCAGCAAGGAAGAGGGGCAAAAAAACACAATCATCCATCTGTGAGTGAGCAGCAGACACTTAATTCAGGACTGCTGGGGACAAAGTCCCTTGTTTAGAGACAGTAATTAGGCAACAACATGGCGAGGAGGTTGGGAAGAGTCGGAGGCATGGAGGGAGGAGTACACCTCTGGTCATCCAAGGAGAGAGAGAAATGGAGGGATGGAGATGAAGAGAGAGTAGACAAGAAGGGAAGAATGAGGGAGCAGACATGAGAAGGAAGCGTGTGTGTGTGTGTGTGTTAGGCGGCATTCTGATGAGTGCAGGATCTCTGCCGACTCCCACCACCATTACAGCAGCGCAGAACATCGCCCCAGGGCTTTGGAATCAAACCCATTACATCTGATACTGGATTTCTCTCCGCTCAGAATTAATGCAATGTGGACTCGCCTTCTCTAAAGCTGGCCAGTGTCGCATAGCATCGCTGCGCAAAGAGCTGCACCACCACAAGGAAGGAAAAAAAAAAAAAAAAAAAAGAGGACAGGGGAGGAGGAGAGTGAGGGCCTGAGAGTCTGAGAGGGATACTGGAAGAGGAGGGCTTGCTGCAGCTGGAGGGGTCATTTCATATTTCAATTTTTTTATATATATATATATATTATTGAAACAAGGGCTGGCTGTCTCTAATAACTCGCAGGATATATGGTACTGTGTACACATAAAGGGGCCTACGTATATGTTTATACAGGGGCCTTGTAGTCCATTTGCATAATTAACAGACTGGCATTTGAAAAGCAGAATGTCAGCACAAACAACCTTGGACACCAAACTACCCCGGGTCATTTTTTTCAGCCGTGTAATTGGCTCCTAATGCAGAGGAGTTAAACATAGAGATTTTCTGCCCTTAAAGCAAAAAAAAAAAAAAAAAAAAAAAAATCTTCTTGTTAATGGGCTCAGCACTCTCGGATTCCTGCCAGTGATTATCAGTCAGCTCGGACTTTTGTGAAGTTTAGGACGGGGGGGGCTACGGCTAAATTATGGATCTGAAAAAAAAAAAATCATCTATTTCCTCCTTTTACATCCATCAACCCTTTTCTTTCAATGTAGAGGTTTAACTGAGGTCTCTTATTGGTTTGAAATGAAAAAAGAAGTGTTCTCGTTTGGTCTCACAGTGGCTGGCCCTCGTTTGTGTCTGAGCTGCACTGTGGCACAGTGAAGGTAACACGTTCATCCATCTCTGCCTCTGTGCCCATTCAGTGTGACACGTCTGATGTAATGTTTGTGTAAGCGACCATACTCTCTGTGGCTACATGGCTGGCTCTGCAACATCGTGTGGCACGGTGCTATGTCCTCAACCACTACCCCCCCCCGACAGCGACATGCAATCTCAAGCAAATTGGCAGACAGGATGAGACTTGCACCTTTCAGTGAGTTTCTCCATCGTGCCATAGATGATTATAAATTCGAGCCTTCGGTGTTTTTCTCTGACCTTTCCTATAAAATCATTGATCTTTGATTCTTATTTAGGAATAGGAATTCTCCTGAATGACCTGATTTAGTTTTATATTCAAACTAAATGAGTCCAAACACACTTAAAACTTTATTCATGAACTTGCTGTGGGGTCCAAATAGCATATTGCTTTGCCAATTTATCAGATTTTTTAATATTATAAGCTGGAAAGCTTGCAGTTCTGTTGTTCAACTGCACCAAAACAACATAAAAACTGTATTTTACTTCCATGTACGTGTGCTCATATTTCATTTATATTACTATCCATCAGCTGCTGTGATAAATATTCATATAAGAGTTGCTGTTTTTAGTTTAGTCTACGGTGGCCCTGAGAGCTCAAACACACACTACGACTTGAGAAAACACGTGCAAATCCACAGAGGAGCTGCAAATTCAGCAAACATCTTCATCAACACATGTGTGTTTGTTTGTTCATTTGCATATGCTGTGATTTTTCTTTGCAGATGAAGATGTTTTCTGAATTTGCAGTGCATTGAGCCCTCAGGGCCACCGTAGTTTCCACCCTGAGAAGAAACACAGAACAAAATAGAGGATAGAGCTAATCTATTAAGTAAGCTAACCTATTAAATGAGGTTGTAACTTCTGCTGAGAAAGGTCTCTCATAAACAATATGACGCCAATGACAGGTGATATCAAATCACTTATTATACTGATCAAATCAATTTTCAATTTCAATTTAATGCTCAGGAAATGAAGAGGCATCTCTCCCAGCAGTGGAGGTGTGTATTGTTGATGCCTTTAGATGCACAGGGATTATCCCACACACACATATGGCTGTCTCTTATCATCAGATCTGAGATGCAGGTCAGGAGGGTGTAAAAAAAGAAAGGAGAAAGAAAGAAAGAAACATGGGCTCCCTGGCATCTGTCCTTCTGAGCTGTTCCCAGGAATGAATTGAATTTCGGGATTTTGCCGGACGCCACTTTGGGATGTAATCTCACATCCACACACCTATTAACCTCGACCAGCAGAGGAGTTGGAATGACTTTCAAGCTCCAGTGGATCCAGTGCAGGATAATGACTGTGGTGAGTTCAGGTAATGTGGTTAGCGCGCTGTTGGGGCCAAGCTGTCAGCTCCGTGGCAGAGTTAGAGGTGTGGGGTGGGGTGGGGTGGTAGTGCTACGAAATAAGTCGGAGAAAGAGGGAGAGAGTGAGATAAAGAAAGAGAAGGAGAGAGAGGGAGAGGAGCAGGACCTGACAAGGCCTGGGAGCAGAGTCAGCGGCCCAGGATCAGTGGCATTGCCTGACTAGACTGGACATCTTCCTGCACAGAGCTCTCTCCTGAAGCCCAAACATCACACACACACATTTACACAAACATGTGCAGAAACAATAGTATGCATGCACCCTGATCTCCAATAACTCTGATCTGATTTATTCTTTCATTCAACTGTGTTGCTGTTTCTGAAAATGCACCAAATACCTTTTTTTTATTTAAATCAAGTCTTCTCTCTTAATCCATCCTCTCCTGCCCTCTCCAGTTCTCTCCCTCCTCCTCTCTCCATCCCTTAAGTGAAGGTGCTGCAGGGAGCGGAGGATGTCCACAGCAGCAGCCAGTGCTACATGACTTATTACTCATCCAGGCCTTTGGTGGACCTCAGAGCCTCATTGATGCCTGCTGGCAGCAGCATGGAGCTGTGAACCCACACTCCCCTTGTTCTGCCAGCTAGCCTGTCAATCAGCCGACTGGCCTGTCAATCACTGGAGCGGCCATGCAGTTATAAACCTCTCTCCCCGGCTCAGGTAAGCCCCCCCCCCCCAGCCCCCCCCAGCCCCAACACCCACCAAAGCACACCTTTCATCCTCCGCTCCTATCACCACACCGCCAAAAACAGCCCCAGGCTCCGCTCCACAGCGAGCCGCTCTCTCGCTGTCCAGCTCATGTGTGCGGACCCTTGGCCCGTCACCCCTGGTACCCCTCACCCCACCACCACTACCACCACCACCACCACCACCACACCGCCCTCCTTGCACGGTCTCCCATTTCACCGCGGGAGCCCTGACTCACACAACCCGGGCCAGTTGGAAAAATGAGCCAGCCATGCAGAAGAGATAAGACACAGGGAGGGAATACAAGCAAACCAATAAAAACACATCCTTCAAAGTAAAAGGCGATAAAGAGGGAGAAGTGAAGTGGAGGAAAATGTAGAGGTTGAAGATGTATTGTGTTCATGGCTGGGCATGAAGACATTCAACATATACCTGAACCTATATTCAACTTTGTGTGGATAAATCAGCAAACATCACTGATTTAATGAAACTTTTTACAGCTGGGAAACTTAAATTTAACCTGCAATTAACTTGGTTATCATTGATAGAGTCTTCATTCATCCTCTGTGTCTTATTCCTGGGATTGATTGTCTCTTATGTACTTTGATATTTAAATGTTTGTTTTAATCTGGGTGAAAGTCTGAGCATCAAAGATTTGACATGGCAGCTGGACGACATCATCGTTTAAATATTTAATCCTGAAACGGGTCAGCTTTCACAAATAACATGCAAGTGTGAACGGTATCGAGAAAGTGAACAAACACACGAGATGGTGAATTCCACGTTTTACAAGACTATGAATCGAATCGGTTCAAGCTCATCATTTAAAAATGGAGCTTTTTCTTTCTGATTTGATGAAAGATAGAAGAGGGGAGAGTAATTAGCAGCCTCTCGCTCATGCTTTGCTTTCTAAACCCCTGAACCCTCTACTCTGTGTGGTCCATTTGCGTTTGGTGTGTCGTCACAGGGCCAGAGGATTTAAGCTAAGCCATATCAGCAGCTGAAAAGGACTCCTCTGAGAAAATACACTGGCCTGGATGTGGCAAATATATTGCTGTAATGCATTTGCAGGGGCCAGAGATCAACAATGGAGCCAGCTGAGGCAGAAGCGGAGAGCTTTGCCTCTGGTAGAGTGCTCCTCAAGGACCCAGGATGCACATGTTGTAGTTTAGCACAGACATGTTATATTCTCAACGAGCACATGCTCCATTCAACCTTGAGCTGCAGCGAAGAGCAAGAGCAATGTTGGTTACTAAGATCCAAAGTGTGTCTATTATAAGCAGCGTTTTTGAACCTGAATCTGCAAAGTGCAAGTCCACTCAGTCATGAAGAGAGACCCCAGGGACGGGTCACAGTGCCCCCCCCATCCCTCTGCCCTCCTGATCGGTCTCTGCTCTTGTCACGCAAAACACATCAAACGCTGAGACACACACACACACAGTCAAACAAATACACACACATTAACAATCAGGCATGAGTGCACATGTAGGGAGAGACATTTGGACAGAAATGAGTGATTTGGGGATGAAAATCGGCATTTTTGGTGCAACTGTTGAAGTCACAAAGAAGCTTTACACTTTACAGATCCCCTTTCCAACAGGTCGGTATTATCATTTCACATGTATGAGTGATTTGTACAGGTCTTCAGGACTAGGACTTTCGATATTACAGCAAATATTAACATAATATCATAAATATTTTCTGATTCTGCTGCATGGATTTTGGTGATGTTTTGTAAGACCCGACTGAAATGGGATTTCTGGGGCTGATAATAATATTAGCGAGTAAAAAAATTCAGATAACAGATTGATTGTCCTCTTGAATACATGAACACACATTTTTTGCAATGATCCCCCAAATATGGTTCAAACACTTGTGATGAATATATAGTGGAGGCCCAACCTTTTACTGCTTAACAGTACAAAACTTTTACCATTCAACATGGTCCGTCTGTAAACTCTTGGTAAATGTAGATAAAATAAATAGAAGCCTATGATCAATAATCACACACTTCCTTTTCACAAGCCCGTCTCAGTCCAAATCTATACAAATGAGGTAACAACAAACAGAATGAACATTTCACATAAGCATTATTTGTCTCCTGTAGATCAACCAGTACAGTGACATTCCCACGACTGGTCAAAGACATATGCAAAACGCAAATATGGAGAATTTATTGCAAGCACACTTCCACTGCCACCCTACCCTGTCTCTGTGCTGCACTCAAAAACACTTTGCTAAGGTCAAAACAGAAACAGACCTAATTAAACATTTAGTAGAAGCCACGCAATCTCCGCCATCACAATTACGTGATCCTCCTCTCGCACACACCCTGCAGTCTAAACTCTGACCTCGGCACGACACCGCATTATTGGATAATGACGACAGCGGCGCGTATGAAAATAGTGTCGCTGCTGTGCTGTGACAAATGGAGGGAGGATCGTGACAGAGATGTTAAGGAGAGAGGCTCATTAAGAGCCAGGCTGTATGTTGAAGACGTATAGGAGGGCCACAGTGTGCGAGGCAAGCCTTGAGCAGAGTCTGACCTCCCAAGGACGCACACAGGCCCCAAATCCTTAACTTAGCCTGCACCAGGCAGGCACACGGGCACACGGACAGCACATATTAAAGGGGAGGTGTATGTGGGAGTGAGGACTGACGGCAGCACAGGGAGTCACCCCCCTGGCTAGAACGCGTAACACCCTGCAGAGCAAGCTTTTATCTGGCGGACCTTAGTGGCCCACCTGAGAGCAGAGCCAGCTGGGGAGCAGAGTGTTGAGCTGTTGGCTGTCGCTGTGTCATGTCTGTGTGTTAACAGGAGGCCCAGGCTCGACTGCTGCTGCTGCTGCTGCTGCTGCTGCTGCTGCTGTATCTGAGGGCTTCTGCGAGATGCGTGTTGCAGTTTGATGAGTGTTTCTTGCTGCAGTGCGAGAAAGAAGGAGAGAGAGAGAGAGAGAGAGAGAGAGTGTGAGAGAGAGAGAGAGGCAGAAAATCCCACCCCATCACAGCTGTGTGATGGGGTCCCGCTGTTTGCCGGCACGCTCGCATGTACACATGTGCACGTATTAACATGCCAGCACACGCGCAGAGACGCACACGTGCGCTCTCAAATGCGGACACGCACGTGAGAGCGCAGTTGCACAGGAATACGCAAAACAGTGCACACACTCAGGCACGCACGCAGTGAGAGAGGAAGTGCTTCAGTGACCCAGCACGCCGAGATAAGGCTGCTCTGCAATTCAGAAATATGCAACCTGCATGTTAACAACCCCTGGAGCGCAGCCTCCCTGGGGCGCTCTGCCTCTCCTCTCCTCTCCTCTCCTGTTCTCTCCACCCATCCCTCCATCCCGGACCTCCACCTTGCCTCACCTCACTGCAAACACAGAGAGAAGACAGAAAAGGAGAGGAAAATGGAGGATGGATGTTTTCAGGGAGGGAGGGAGGGAGGGAGGAAAAAGGGGGGGGGGGGATGTGTGTGACTGCGGAGGGGAGCTGAGTGTGTTTCTGTTGTGTTTCTCTGTCGGGTCTGCAAGCATGTGCAGAGTCCCAGTGAGCCGCTTGGTGCAGAGCAGGGGCAAGAGGGCTCAGGGGGGCGAAGCACAACATATGGAGGACTAATGAGGTTCTATGTGGAGGGCTTCTCGGAGAAAGGTTAGACGAGGCCAAATATGAAGGGGGATGCAAGAGGGCGTAGTTAAGGGAGTGATCAAAGTGGCCAGAAAGGGAAGATGTTAGCCCGAGCATGAGTGCGGTTGAGTGAGAGAGGAGGAGAAGGAGGAGGAGGGAGGGGCGATGGGGGCGAAAACACAGAAGCATAAATAGAGAGAAAGGGGGGAAAACAGAGAAAGAAAGCCAAGATCCATCCTCAGTCCTTCGTGGAGGGAGATTGGCAGGTTTCAGCGCTGGAGATGCTATTGAGAGTGACACGTCCACACCACACAGCCGTAACACATTGGCTTTGATACTAATATCAGTCTTTTTAGTGGGAGGTTGATGAAATTTGCATTTAGATTGAAATGACTTGGGGAAGGCCGAGAGACCACAGAGGGCCGCAGAAAGGAAGAGAGAGGCAAGGAGGGGTGGGAGAGGGGGGTGGAGGGTGAGGAGGGGGGTGTGTGTGTCTTTGCTTTACCGACATCTATGGGATGCTCCAGCTTCGCCCGTCCTCCCCAAAACAAAACACACACACTTTCCTCGCACATGCTGACACACCCCTCACTGAATAACACACACCCAACGTGAACATGCCGTTCTGCTGGATCCCCGAGCTCCCACCTGATTGGGTCAAGGATGCACACAAGCACCCACGTCTCCCCCTTCCCTCCCTCCCTCTGTTCTCTGACTACACATGCCTGACATTTTCAGTGTCCAGATACACAGGAGTTATGAGGAGGAGTTGGGTAGCGCGCTCAATTTGTGTCTTAATCACATTAAAACGTCCCTGTGCAATTTTCTAAACGATTTAACGAGGGCTGTGCCGGCTGAGACGGATCACGCACTGTGTCCTAATATTGAGCTCTGCCCGCCTAATGGAAGAGAAAGCAAACGCTTTCCCTTTTCCCCCTCCCGTAACATTGGCACTGTACTGTTTAACTAACATTACCACAGCATTTTCTTCTTCTTGGGGCATTGAAAATATATCGTCGACCTGCCATAGTCATGGAGTTTATGCTCAGTTTTCAAAGATAAACTTTCTGCACAGGTGTGTGACTGTTTACTTCAGTTGCCATGGAGATGCCACTGTCTGTCAAAAGTGAACAAAAATCACAACCATGAAGTCTTGTTGAAGCACATGAAGTATCATTTATGTGGACCCCCCCCCCCCCCCCCCCCCCACTTGTGTAGTTTATTACACCTATTACACCATCAGTCTTTGTGAAGTTATTCTGTGACATTTTCACCATTTCTGATCATCGTGAAATAGAAGAAGCACATTGCAGCTTATGTTGTCATAGGTACTGTATGAAGGTTAGTTACTTATTTACTCTTAAAATTCCTTTTACATTATTATTCCCTGACCATTACCTGCTGCTTTTATCTGTCAAAGTCAAATGTTTTGACAAACAGCTTAAACCCAGTTGAGTGATACCTGACCTCAGGGACATAACATACAGTTTCTGTACATACAACAGCACCCGCATCAGGTTGACAGAGGCTTTTTTTTCCAGAGGACAAGAGCACCACCTTGTGTTATTATTTCATAAAGTCACCAGACTCTGCCTCCACTTGTATTCTGATCACACGCTGCCAGTTCACCCTGTACAGATGGCCGAGGACAACCGACTAGACAACTTCCTTACTCTCACAATTACGTGGAAATGAATTGTCTGTCAGAACCTCATGACTCTATAAGCCTCAAATTACAAAAGCCGCATCTGCACAAAAGCAGCAAAGATCTCCGGGGGGAAAAAAGAGAAGTCTTTCTTGGAAAGCCATTTAATCTGGTGTTGAATCTATTTAAATCTTCTTTACAGCAAATCTAAAAAAAATAATAAAAAAAAAACCTGCCCTTGGGGTTAGATCATTACTGCGGAGTGGTTTTTACCAAAATAGATGAAGATCTTTCTCCTTTTGAGAATCAATACCATATTAATCACTGGTTCAAATTAATATTCTGCAGTGAAATTGAGAAGGTCGGAGTGAGGACAAGAACAAAGTGACGACTCTGCAGTTCTATATATGCCAATAGGATGAAGTCAATCGAGCTGTAATAAGATGAACAGTTACTTTTAATAAGGACTACACCACACACTACATGTTTATGTGGGGCTGTCCATTAAAGCCTCATGTTACTGAAACCACAAGTGTGGCTCTCTATGGTTTGATGGAACAATCAATACAGCATGTCTATTAAGAGGTATACTACTGAAATTGTGGTGATGGAGGATTTGTTCAACCACAGGCCATCATAGTATGTTAATGTGTGCAGAGGAGGCAGTGATATGCATTAAGTAGGAGATGGAATTGCATGCTTTATGCAAGTGTTAATAGCAATTTACAATGCCATATCCCCTCCAAGGATTTATAATCTTCCGTGTAAAACAATTTAATCCTCTCTGTCAATATAATCCTGCTGATATTATTAAAAACACACCCGTGATGACATGTTGATATTACTATTTTGCCTCAGAGCCAATAACTTTAATTTACCTGGTGGGAGGGAGAGTGTGTATGCACGTGAGTGTGTGTGTGTATGTGTGCGTCTGTGTGTGTATACAGGAGAGAGAAAATTAGTGCATGGAGAGATGATGTGGGGAGAGCAAACGACATTGTGGTGATGAAGAGGCCTCAGGGGGGAAATAGCTCTGAACTACCTGGGTACTTACATTGCAAGTTGAGGAATGAAAAAGATATCACACACACCTGGATGCACACAAGATGTGCATTCACATCACAGCTTCCAGACTATCAGGTTTAATGCACCTACTGTACTACTGCTGGTGTCAGGGAGGGAAGGAGGGAGGAAGGGAGGAAGGGAGGAGCATGGAAAGTTAACTGAGAAAGCAACTCAGTTATAATACAGGTCTACATAATTAAACAGTGAGTGTCATGAGAGTGAACAAGACATATTATAACCAGAGTAGGACTCCACTCTGCAGGCTGCCCCAATCTTGTAATTCATTAAAGGCAACAATGTTTTTTTAAAAAAAAAAAAAAAAAAGAGGAAAAAAAAGGAGAGAAAGTAGGACATGAATTAATGTCTTAGGGGAGTTTTTAAGCCACTTTTAAAGGCTTAGCCCTCCCCCATCACACCTCAATAATGGGCTGCCATTTGTCCAGAGTCATAGGCTAATGGTCAAATCACCATATGAATGGAGCTGCTGTGGTGCGCGCCTTTAGCCGTATAACATTTTTATCATCGCTCCAGTATGAGGATCACTGCATGGGTTAATGGAGGCAAGAGGCTGTTTTCCTTCTGAGGATACCAAGGGTGACCAGCAGGTGTCAGTGTAGCCCTCAACCCCGGCCGCAGCCAGCTGGAATGGGGATTGAACCTGGAGTGGAGTACAGAGGGGAGCGGCCTGCAGTGGACTGGCCAGCCAGAGCCGCACTGCATCAAACACAAGGTGGGTAAATTGCTATTAATAAGCAAGAGCAGGCTCTGCTGGGCACTGTGACATGGCCTAGTCCAGGATTTATGTAGCCTCTGGCCCAGCAGGCATCTTGTAACTCATTGAGTATAACTCATTTTTAACCATCAGCAAGTGCCGGATACTCAGGACATAAATTTGTCCCACATGCTGTTACAAGTGAGTGAGGCTGGGTCTATGTGTGTGTGTGTGTGTGTGTGTGTGTGTGTGTCTGAGGGAGACAGAAAGTCCCATTTGGACTTTAAAGTCATAAAACACTTCCTCCGTCCCATCTCCAGATTCAGACAGTCAATGCAGATATACAGTGCACAGGGGGCCGAGCAGTAAGAGAGCTGTGGTGACACTGTGGGTTCATCCCTGCGATTTGAGTTTAATATTCTGTTGAGCTGCCGTCTCTTCTTGCGGGTTATACTGCACATGCAAATATTTAACTGCTGCTGTGAGGACTTTGTCCTTTGTTGCTCGTGGCCTCACGGAGAGAAGTTCCTTGTTAACCTGATTAGCTGAGTAATCTGGTTGATAATGAGGCGCAGTGCTCGTAAACTTAACATGCAGCCTGTGTAGGGACAAAAAGAAACTTTTAAGGATCACTGGCTTTCTCCACCACTGTTACAGTTCAGTACAGCTCTTATTTTATTCACTTTTTACCCCTATTTGCACAAACTAAAACACAGGGATTTAAGTACAAAGGCTGGAACTGTCAATTTCATTTAATTATTAATGAATTTCCCAATTATTTTCTCAAATATTTGATTAATTGTTCAAGAACAAGTTCCCAGAACCCAAGGTTACATTTTTTGATTGATTGTTTTTTTTCCCAGCCAACAATATTCAATTCACTCTCACTCTCCATGTTGGCAAAGAAAAGCAGAAAATTTGCAAATTTATCCCAACACTTTGACTTTTTTGGGGGGAAATGAGCTCATTCACTTTCATGATGATGAAAAAGTTTACTTCTGTATTTGTTGATTATGAGGCTACAGCCAGAAGTCAATTCACTTTACTTAGCATAAAGACCAGAGGCTAGTGGAAACCACTAGCTCTGTTTTAGTCGTATGCAAAAAGTTCACTGAACACCAGCTTTAAAGCTCACTAATGTCCTTGATTTATCATTCAGAAAAGACTGTTTTCAGTCTTTTCACATAGTTTACCCAAATTAAGATGAGTGAACCAAGCTGTGGCTGCAGCTTCATATTTAACAGACAGATATCAAAATGTTCTTATCGATGTTTTCAGTAACAAGAACATTTCCAAAACTGACAAAGTGTCTCAAAAAAGAAAAATTGACAACTTTATGGCATTTTTGCTTGAAAAAGCTGAATCAATCATCAAAGTTGTTGTAGGCCTACCTAGATCAATTTAGAATTTTGTAAATCACCTTTCACACATCTCTTCGAGCGAGGCTTGATAATGCACATCACAGCATAAACTTATATTCTAAATATTTAATCATTACAACAATGAACAATGAAGGATATTAAAGATTTGTGCTTGTTATACTTCACACTCATCCTTCTTCCTTCTGAGTTTATTAATTAGATTGTGTCAAGTGGACGCTAATACTAGCTGGTTTCTAACTTTGACATGAAGATATGGTTTACCTACGGTTAACTAATGTTATTGTTGGGCTGCATTTAAACTAACAAATGTTACAGTTTAGCTAGTTAGGCTTATTAATGCTAGTTTAGATACAGTTTAGCTAACCAATATTTGAGGTTAGCTATTCAGCAAAATGTTATGGTTAATCTAACTAATGTTACAGTGGCTGCAGTTTAGCTAATGTTAATGTTCAGCTACAGTTCAGTTGTCTAATGTTAGCTAGCTGACAGCACAGCCTTTTATTCCTCGTGGCAATATATCTTATTTTAGCACAGTGGTCAGTTTTTGTAGAGACATCTTTTATATCAGATGCCATCATTTCTTTTAAAGTCTGTTGTGTGACTTTGATGGTTTAGTTAAAGTCTCTTACCTTTTATATTTTATTAGCCTTTACAGTCTTTTCGTTATCACTGAGCAATATTAAAATCCACTGACAAAGTCACTGCATTGGCAGAGGTGGAAGGAAGTATATTTACTGTGGACTGTACTTGAGGACAGCTTTGAGATTCTTGTACTTCACATTAGTATTTTCATTTTATGCTAATACTTCCACTCCACCACATTTCAGAAAAATGCACTTTCTACTCCACTACTTTTATCTGACAGTTTCTGTTAAACAAGCAAGACACTGTAAGAACTGTAAGACTTCACTGAAGCATGCGCCTGCGCTGTACTTGCTTCCCTATCGCCCTGGAGAAAACGTTGACCCCCTCGCCTGTCATGTCATGTCATTGTATAATTCACACTGCTTACAAATACAGCACCAACCAGTCTATGGCCAACAGCTGGTTCTTTGTGCGTTCAACTGGTGAGAAAGAAAATGCCAACGTCTAACACTGATTCACACAGCCATGTGTTTGCCATGGCAACAAGTTTTCTTCCCATCCTGGAGAACCGACATGCAGCATTGTTTGGGTTCGTGCATGAGTCTGTCTGGCTTGCATGTACCAAACATTATGTGAGGTTGTGTCCTCTGTCCAGTTCTGCATGTCCAAATTTCATTGTGGACTATGTTAACACGTCTCTATGAAAGATTACTGTGCACAGAGCTGGAGCAGCAGAATGAGAGCAATGCTCTGCCCAGGAAGTGAGATAAGCACCTCTTTTGAATACCAGTGTGTGGAAAGCACAGTTTCCACCACAAAACCAGCAGTCATTCAGTAACAAACAATGGCTTTTGATGAAGTAAGAAAAAAAAAGAAAAGAAAGAAGATGACAAAGAGATCAGAGATTGTTTTGGTAAAAGGTTGACAGTGGGAGTGGAAGAAAGGGGAAGAGACACCAAGCACAAATATTGTCTGGAGTTGGAGAGACAGAGGGAGGCAGGGAAGGCAAGAGCAATTAGCGGGAGATAAAAAGCATGGCAGGGAGGGTAAGACAACCTCCTATTACTCCAATTAATCCAATTTGAAAAAAAAAAAAAAAAGGAACTTCGCTCACCAGAAAGGCAGATCCATTTCCCTGACAACAGCAAGTGTTTGAGGGTCATGAGTGGGCAGCCTGAGCCGGCCTCCTGCCAGGCTGAGCAGAAAACAGCACGCTGGCATTTCAGCCGGGCGGAGGGGAATGCACGGCCTGTCAGCGGGCACATTAACACTAATTCAACATGACTTGTTGATATATTTCCATGGTGGTAATGATGTTAATGGCAGTATTTTAATGCCCGTGTGCATGAAAATCAGAGGGAATATTAATGCCGTCAGCTACTGATCGTGCCAAGGGTGGCGCACATTAATATGGATCGAGTAGACCTGTGTGCACATGTGCACGGGTCTGTGTGTGAAATGACTAATATCATTCCAGTTCAATGTTTACTTGTCTGGCACCAAATTAAACAAACCTTTTCAATCACATAGTCATCACTTATCTTGTTGTTGATGTGTAGACTGAATGGTGTATGTCAGTGACCACTGATGACGTGTAGGTTACAACCTGTAGGTAACAGCCCTGTAGAGGTGACTGTGTGGCGCCAGTGGCGTGAGCAGCCTATTTTGAGAGAGTCGGATCTTTGATGGACATGAAAGCTTTTGCTGTGGCACCCTGCCACCACAAAGTCCTTTACTGACCCAATTAATGTGGTGCCTTGGCCACAAGTGGGTGGAGTAAATGTCCACTGTGGATGCAAGATCTGTGCCACTAATTAACTCTAAAGCTCTGGCATGTCTGTGATCTCACCTCATGGTCCTGGGTCTTTTCAGATTCAACCAAGACTCATGACTTATATTACCTGGTGCAAATTGTAATCGCTAGTGAACAGACGTGCTGGTGAAACATTTGACTCGTGTCTGGTGCTCATCTGCCTCAGGCACAAGCAGAAAAGCAATTTATTTCAGTTTTCAAGATGCAACTTCATTAGTCTTATCTGCAGCCATTGTTTCAAGATGTGTAAGATTGGGTTCCTGTCCAGACGCTCACAATCAAACTACAATTTTTCTTCCCCACTAAACATGCTCTGAGTAATCCCCACAAATAATCAGCTCCAGTTGTGATCAGATTACTCTAGTATTTCTTCCAGTGGCAGTAATGGATTGGACCTGCATGTGATAGCAAAGTGGGAGAGATTGCTGCCCTCCGAGTGATCCACCCGGGCTTCACCCAGCCCGTTTGACAGCTGTATTGTTTGAAAAATAGCAAGAAGAGAGGCTGCTGTAAAATCCCACCCTGTAGGGACTCTTTAAGCTGCTCACCGCCTTCACAGCTGCACCAGTCTCAGTGATGGGAGCGCGGCTCTCACTACTTTCTTCCATCGTCAGCACTGAGCTATTTAGTGTTGTTCACATTTGGGGCCATGTTGTTGTCTTCGCACCACATTATCAAGCCTTCCCCCTGCAGTAAGCAGACATCACTGCTGTCAGATATCATGCCGAGCACTGGATCTGCACACAGACTGTACCGCATATGACAAAATACAGTTATAGATTTTACTTGTTATGAATGTAGTGACAGTGTATTGACACTGATATACAAGTTATTTTAGCATGAAATGGTTCAGATCCAAATGGGTTAAGCTGTTCAGTATTTCATAGAAAAAAATGTGTGGAGAAAAAAAAAATCTGCAGCAAAAAATAGACATTTTCTGTTCTTCTTTGTAAACAGAGTCTTATGCGCACTTTGCTGGTCTTGACCCTCAGCTTGAGGGCCTCAGTCTTGAGGAAAAATTTCCAATTGATATGATGTAGTCCTGCATACCTTTATTACTGAGCTTCAGGGACAAACAACCTCCTTAAAAACAGGTCACACCAGGCAGATAACAAGCATTCAGACAATCATACAGAGGTGGAGAACCACGGAAAATTGATTTCAAGTAGAAGCATCAATGTTTTAAAGACATTTCACTCAGGTACAAGCAAAAATACTAAAATGCATTACTAAAATGATGATAATGTTAACGAATATCTTCAGGCAAAACAGAAAAGTGCATTAAAGTGTCGCTGTGTGTCATCTCTGCAGGTGGCACAGCTGATTATCAGTACCAGATATACCGCAATAATCTGCTGTAAAGTCGTACTAGAAATAACCAGAAAAAACAAACAAAACTCACACCATTAAACAAAGACACTTGACAATAAACAAAAACTAGTCAATATGGACAAAACAGCAGCTGTAACAAGCTACAACCTGTCACCTCTTAATAAATAAACCATGGAATAGGTATCATTCCTGCACACAACAACACAAGAGATATATAAACAATATAAACTCCACAGCAGCCTGAAACTCACAAACACAAATGATAAAAAAAGTGTCAGAGTGTCAGAAGAGTGTTTGGACACTGTGCAGAGTCACAGCCATTGACATTCTCTGGAAAGAGTTGCAACAGTCACTAAAGATATTGTTCTTGACTGTGTGAAGGTGCTTCTGGAAGATTTCCATAACATGAAGTCCCCCCACACTCTGCTCTAGGTTCTACTTCCCAGTGTAGAGTAGATCCAGTCCACTAAGGCTCTCTGACAGGGACTGTCATAAACAGCAGAAAGTGGCTCACACACCTCACTAAAAGATGGAAGTGTCATCAGTGGGGGCTCCACCATCCACAATCCACCACCTCTCTGTGTGTTCAGGTGTGTTTCGGTCACTTAACATTGCCAAACAAGTGGTACATTAAATTCGTCGTCCATTTAGGATAAATTTGTTTTTCTTAACTTATGCCAGGATACAAACAACCACCCATAATGACGCCATCCTCACTTTTACTGCATCTTTTTTTTTAAAAAAAAACCAAAAAAAAAAACCATTAGGTCTGGTTGACACTCAGCCAGCAAACCTACACATTTACAGAAAGTGTTAGAGAATATCAGCTCAGTCCAGCGTGTTACGTCGCTGCACCTGGGAGAAAAATATGTGGGTAAAAAGAGAAATGACTGATTTGAAAAAAAAAAAAAAATACTCAAAAAGCACAAGAACACTAAAATAAGCTGAGCTGTAATGTAATGCACTGCTTCTGCCTCTATTTACAAAATGATGTCTCTGGTAAAACATCTATTCCTGTCAAATGAAAGATTATTACCAGCGGAGGAAAGTGACACTGAACATTTAATAGGTAGTGTTAGTGTACTTCGGTAAAGTTTACCTGCACTTCTTATTCCACTCTATTCATTTGACAGGCATGAGTTACTTTGGTCCTGCACAGGCCAGCAAAACACCACCGATATATGCAACACAATGCATGCCCACACAAGTTTTCTTTTTTTTCAGTGATGTAGCTGATTTGACCTTTTCAGTTGAAGTTGTGCAAAGCTACGGTGGGCTGAACATGCACTAATAAGAACAAGTTGTAATTTGCCACACATGAAATAATAAGTAACAGGAAAGTCCCTGCTCTTCTAAAGAGTGTTTTTTAAAAGAACCTTGTTGCACAAGATAATTAATTCGTGTCTTTCGGGATCCTGGAGGCTCCACGAATTGTTAGTCTGAAAATGACCATTCTGCATAAAAAACAACTTCTACTTTTGATGCTGCAAGTGCATTTTGCTGGTAATACGTCTGTACTTTTAGTCAAGTAGATGTACATGTAGATGAACATGTGTCACTGCATCCAACATCGACGCCTTGTTTTTACCTCCAATTTACGTGTCCACATCATCGAGCTGTTTGTTCACTATGTTGGACATGTGGTCCTCACAGCAGCCAGTTACCCTGCACTCTCTGTCTATAACCAACAATAAAGGTCAAACTATGAAAAATAAAACTGAAGTTGTTCAAAAAAATAAAAGAAAAAAAAGAGAGACTTTTCCTTAGAAACTCTGATTATACTGTCATGAGAGATTTCAGTGCGTTGGTCCCCATCCAGTGGTACTTACTTATGTAACTCTATACACTCCTCCAACAGTAAAATACAATCATTTTAAGCACCTAATCAGAAATCATTGTGACAATCCAGTGTGTACAGCCAGAGGGAGATTACGGGACCTGGAATCTGGGCTCTGAAACAGCGCTGAGGACTCGGCAGAGAGCCAGAGCCTGTTAAGGTTTGCGCTTTAGCTGAGGAGGAAGAGGGGATCCTCAGGCCTTGAGAGGGCTTAGAGACAAGCGTATGGATGAAAGCCAGTGAAAAAAGAGACACTTGGGTGTGACATGTAAAGTAGGATGGACTCTACAACCAAGGGCGCAACCTAATAACATCAGAAGCATCTTTACCCAGAAGCCTGTTTTTATTCCAGGTGTGTGTCAGCCTCTCTGACAGAGCCACAGCTTGACGCAGACAATTGCTTTTTGCCAAGTGAAGCAGCAAAATCCCCAGGCCCTGCCGACATGTAATGACAAATGTGTGAACACTGGCTGGGAAACCGGCTGCGATTTCTAAAACATTGTCTGAAATAATGGTGGCAGAGGGAGGGGGGAACGCTGGAGAGTGCAAATTACAGCAAAGGCAATGGGCTGGAAAAAAGAACAGCCTTGTTGATGACAACACTGTGTGCTTTTCTGACAGAGGCCCTCACTTTAGTATCCATCTCTCAACTTATTCCATAAAACACATCGTCAGCTCTGAGGGGAAATGGGCCGCTGAATGGCAGCACACCATAACAATTCCTGACCGAGATCTAAGGAGATATCTCTTCTAAGTGTGTCTTGTAAATGTGTAAAAGTGTTGGGAATACTCCATTATTCACTCCAAACAATCTGATGTGGCACTGGCTTGGAATTGATGTAAATATTATCTCAAGGTTAACTGTGAACTGTTTGCTTTAAGTGTGCAGCGTAACTACCGTCAGTGAGAGCTGCTCTTGTGCCATATGCTTCTGCACTCAATAATGAATTCCTGACGAGTTTAACTTGCTCCCCGGCATTTCTCACAAAAACTAATGGGCCAAGAGTGAATTATTGATGAGTGTTGATCAAGGAGAGAGCAGAAAATAGGTTACCTATAAACTCACACTCAAACACAGTGACATGCCTGAATATTTCATCAAAAGGGGTAAATAGGCATGTGATATGATGATAATATTGCAATGCTTTCCTTCAAATTGCTAATTTGAGAAATAAAATGAACTCCAGCGTTGCTATTGACTTGTGTTTTCCTCAATTCACGAGACCTAATTTGGCTGCTAAGTGCTGCTCAGTAGCAGTGTTATCTCTCTTTCCTGTAACTCCCGCATCCCTTGCTCTCTCTTTCTCCCATGTTTGCTGTGGGCAGCGGTAGCACAAGAGTGATGTGAGTGACCTTGGCCTGGTTCTGTGGGCTCCAGAGGACAGCCGTGTCTCACAGCGATCCGTTCCTCCCCACCAATCCCGATTAGCAGGCGGGCAGCAGGCAACGGACGGGAACTAAGTGTCGCAGTGCAGAGACGGCTGTCGAGGAGCTGGAGCTCTGGATGTCTGGCCCAGACGAGGTGCGAGGAGGCGGAGGCAGAGGTGGAGGTGGAGAGGGAGTGGGACAGGAGAACAACAGCCTGTGGGGTGGAGTGTGTGCAGACGAGGGGAGGGGTTCTGTAGGATGGGGATAATGGCGGGACAGTTCAGCTGTAGGTCAAGGAGGACAAAGAGTCAGAAGTGATGTCAGCGGGGAAGGAGATGAGAAGGCATAAAGGCCTGGGAGGAGGTCACAATCTGGGCTGTGCTGCTGAATGTGTTACTGCTCTTCAGAGCCATCACTGCACACTGGAAGAACATACAAAAACAGACCCAGATGTGCACTCACACTGTTAGAAAGCACCACCTCTCCAACCACACATACTTTATATCACTTGAAAAACTAAAATAATGATCTGAAAGATTCTACAAAACTCCATAAAACTGATGGGAAGTCCCACCGAGGATGTGATTGTGTTTGATGAGTGGCAAAAAAAAAAAAAACATTTATTATGGCCACTTTAAGGCAAATTATGCAAAATGTGCTAGTAATTATTCTGCAGGTTTATGCTGAACAAGGGTGCCCTGGATGTGCAGTGGTTAGCACAGTCATCTGGGTTCAATTCCCAGGCTCAGGGTCTACCTGTAGGGAGTGTGCATGTTCCTGTCCCTGTGCCTGCATGTGAGGTGGGTGACCTTGGCGCATGGGGTTCATTGGCAACTCTAATTTTAATGTGAATGTGTATATGTTGTTTGTCTTTATGTCAGCCCTGTGATAGACCGGTGACCTGTTCAGGGTGGACCCCGCCCCCTAGGCCTGTGATGGCATTGGATGGATGGATGTTGAACAATCAACACAGCAGTTGTTATGAGCAGATTAATGGGACTGAGTTTTGCTATTGCTATGGGATTAACAACTGTTTACTAAACAGTGTAGAAGAAGTTTTGCACGTTCAGCATCAAACCTCACTGCTTTAATTCCCTAGAGTGGAAAGCAACCCTCTATGTTCCTCTCTGTTGTCCCCCGGGGCTGCCCTGAAGACACTCTTGTCTGATAAGTCAACAGTTTTAACTTACAGTTAGCTAGTGTTTATGCACATGTTTTGTGAACCAGCTCTGGTTTCTGGTTGACTGAGTTTTAAAAACGACACAAAAAGTTCGATTTAACCTCCAAGTTTTTCTTTGGAGACTAAGCAACTAATTGACTGCATGTTTTCCTCAAGCCTTAAGGCCAACATTATGTTTTGTCCTCCTCAACCTTACCCCTCACCCACATAGAGTGCATAGCTAAGTAATGTATACACACAGATACCCAGCAGATGGGCTCGTGCTATGACAGCCACCTTTCCAGTGTCCTTGGCTCCCTTCTCACTCCCCCGTCTCCTGTAGCTCTGCCCTCTGCTGTAACTTTATCCTCTTGATTCAAATCAATTTCAGGGCGCTGCACTTTGCAAGACATGTGACAAGGTTCACCATGCAGAAGCAGTGGAAGTTTTCTATCTCTCCCCCTGCCTTCCTGCAGCCCCGTCCATTTCGGTCTCACTCCTTCCGACTCTCCCTCCCATTATACGCTTCTCTAACATCAGGCCCGGGCAATCGACCTCAGTGATAATCCAGTCTTTCATATTGGCAGATTAATATTGACTCAGAGTCCTGGCGCTGATGCTCGCCCCATCCTCCCGGTGCTGGAGCATGCAGAATATAAGAGATGGAGCTTAATACACATTCTGCTAGTGCCTCTCACTCCAGAGGAGCTGCATGAGAAACACTGTTAAGAGCCAGAGAGTGATTGTGGTGTGGGCTTTTCAGCCACACTGTATGCATGCAGCCACATGTGCCTTAAAGTGAGACATACACTTTGTCATGCATGTGTGCTGCCCATGCATGTACACACAGCTGGACACATCTTCAGTATGTTTTTAAAGCCCTACACTGCATCGAGACCAGAAGAAAAACATCAATGTATGAACAACAGTGGAAACGCCACAATGTTTATTTAAATAGTCTTTACGCGTTTACTCTGTTGTCCATTTTTCAGTGGAGTAATCATCATGAACACACACTGAAACAGTCTGTTCACAGTGAATAATAAAGATTTGATGAGGACAAAATCGTTGAACAGAAATCAGTGACAGACACGGAATCGAACGCTCCCCAACATGGGATAAAAAATATATGAAACTGAATGAGGAATAGATGGACTGTAAGGCGGGGTGACATGTGAATACTCAGCCATAGATTTATCGACTAACTTGTCAATGTAACTGTGCTGATAAGTAAAAGAAACAAAAGCGTGTCTAGATTAGCTGCTGCTGAAGCTTCTGAATGGGTAAGCTCATGAAAAAGGCTTTTAATTCTCCAACATGACCCATAAGTCACAGTAATGACCTTCTTCTATCCTTTTATCCAACAGACTCTTCAGACAGTCAGCATGAGAAAATGATAGTCAGCTCAAGTGCTCAAATATGAAGTTGCAGACAGCGATGGTGGTGGATTTGTACTATCAAAAAGAAAAGGTTATTTCTGTAGCAGCTTCAATTAAAAGCAAAAGTACAAACAACAAGCCTTTCTGCTCCAGATATATCTAGTTCAACTAAACAAATAAAATGCCTCCATTTGGCCTTGGGGGTAATGTTTGGCTACTACTGAAGGTAGCCTCTTTCTTTCTACACTATTATTCAGTTTATTTTGAACAAAAGAAAATTTCAACATTTCAAGTATGATAATAATTTTATATAAATGAAGTCTATACAGATAGACAACGGCCTACATTCAAATAAAACAAGCTAGCTAGTTAAATATGCTAATGCTAATACCACACAAACACTCTGATAATCCAATTTTTTAAATCTGTCTCTATGGTGTACTTGGCTATAGTATGCTCTTTTTGGTTATAGACAATATTATTATATTCAATAACACAACAATGTAAAAAAAAAAAAGACCAGCTAAACCTAAGCTAGTCCTGAGGAAAACACTTTTTTTAAGCCACAACCGTTTCTGATGTCTCAGTTATTAATGTTTACAAGCTTCATAAGTTTTGGGGTAAGTAAGTATACATCCAATGCTGGTACCGACTGGAGTTTTAGGAGCAGCAGCTAGTTCTTCTTCTTGCATCACAAATGTCTTGTATTTTATGCTAACCAGAAAAAAAGAAGAGCTAAAATTCAAAATGTCACAGCAGCCATCTAATTAGTAAACATTGTGTAGCTCTTGCACCCCTTGCCCTCCACCTGAGCCTCCATCAACAGCCCGATAAGCAAACACATGCAGGCAAAAGCAACAATGTTGAGTGTTTTATAACCTGACAATCACATTTCCAACCCTTGTCCTTGGGATTTATCACATATAACTTAAAGTGCAGAACAATAAAAGTCTACGGCCACAAAACACAACCAGCGTTCGATGTTAACAACCTCCAGGTCATTACACCTCTGCCACTCAGAAATAATAACAACAATAGCAACATGACAAAGCAAAGGCGGAGGCTGTGGCAGTGATGTGTGACTAATGTTTACTCTGTTATTTTACCAGTGAACATGTTGTCAAAGTTCAAGTTTGAGCTGTTAGAAGTGGATCCAGTGTGTGGGCACTGCTTTGGGAATTTTACAGTGGATAATGCACCAGATGGGCACAGTCATGCTGACATTATGATTGTACGCGGCTGTCCAAGTCTTCAATTTGTTATTTGAAATTGTGACATGGATCTGTGGGGATGATAGCTTAAAGGGAAAAAATAGCTTTCTAACATTGACAGGAGTGATGCGATCAGGAAAGGGGGAGACAATGAAAACAAAATGTTTGGCTGTGTTTGAGAAATGGCTGACAACGGAGGAGCAGTCAAGTTGACAGCCAAACTGTTCTCATCCTCGCCGATGTTGTTGCCTCCACATTGATGCAAAGTTTGACTTGTAACACAAGTTTGAGTGCTGCGGCACATCATGAAATTATAAGCTTGGCTCTGTGTGGTTTCCATCTGTGTTTTGGAGCCGTTGTTTTTTTTTTTTTTTTTTGTTGTTGTTTTTTTTTTTAAGTATCACTCATTCTGGTTTACGCCATTTATCATTTTAACCGAGCAATGAGCCATGAGAGAGTCTGTTTTACTGCGGCTTAAGAACATCTGACGAAGAATCAGGCTTCACATAATGTGGAAAAAACCCCTTTGAGCAGAGACTAAATAACACACTTGCCGCAAAACATTTTTCATTCTTTGCGCTATTTGTCAATATAAACAGTTGTAGCTGTCAAATATGTACATTTATGAGCTATTTTACATCTTTGAATTGGACTCATTCAATAGAAACTCAGAACTTAAACTACCTGTTAAACAGAGACATTTTACAGAAACGACTTCTGCGAGCAAAACAAAACAAACCTCTGACAAATTATAAGCCCTGTTTTACCACATCCTATTAAACCCTAACTGTCTGATGCAACTTAACACTCTGTGCCACTACAACGATTACTTTTATTTCCCACCACAAAGCTAAACCCAGGGGCCATGTTTTTGGACCGAAGCATGAAAATCTGAACTTTGCATGGCGCTGCAGCACTCAGAGGATCGTTGTTGTTCAAGGTTCAGGCTTGTCAGGGAGCGTACTTAGCGTAATGATCCACTGGCTGTGTGTCTAATGAAGAAATAGATTGCATGTGAATGCCTTGCCCGCTTCGTTGGTTTGTTAATGAGCACATTTGTTTGCATGTATGTGGGAATCTGCATGGTGGCGTATGTGTGTGTATATATTCACAGCAGGGAGGGGGGGGCGGGGGGGTGCAGTATGGCCAGCCTGAAGTGGAGGGGCTGCAGTCCATTAGGGAAGCAATCAAGTACCTATATGAGTCTGTTGGTCATTGACTGGGTCTGGTTCCCCTTTTTTTTTTTTTTTTTTTTTTAACTCTTCCCTCATGGCCCCTTTTCACTCCTCAGCCATACCTCCCTTCTCATTCTCTCTCTCCTCGAGCAGCCTCCCTCCTTCACTCGCTGTCACACTCCCCACAGATTAGTGTTAACGAGGATATTAGCCATGGCAGTAAACACAGTCCCTTTCTCCCGTCCATTTGGCAGCGAGAAGGTGAAGGAAGGGAATGATGGGTGTCACTTTTTTTTTTTTTTGCTCTCATTTCCCAGGCTGAGGCCGAGCACGACTACAGAGAGAGGAGCTCAAAGTGTGTCTGGGTGTGTATGAAAGGGTGGCCAGCTGGAAAAGACAAAGGCAGAGGAGACAGTGCCACGGAGAAGAAGCTGATCACACTGGCACCGGTTCACATTAGAGGTCATGTAATTTCAGCCGTCTGACTGGAGCAAGGAAATCTTTTATCAAAGCAAGGATTCACTGGGCCAAAAGGCTCCAGTTTGCTCCCTGTCTATGTCTTTCAGCGCAACGCAACCACTGCTGCAATGGTTTTGTGCCCTGAAACGTGAACCTCATCCAAATTTTGTTTATTTATAAGGCTTGCTTCCTCCAGGGGGGGGAAGGAATCGACCATTCCCATCTGCAGAGAGCCATACGTTTCCCCTGTGAGCACTGGAGTGGTTTAACGAATACTTCAGGTTCACCTTTGTACTCTAACCCCCACCAAAAACAACAACAACAACAAAAACACACAAACACACACACACACAAGGATGGGATGCGGTACGTTAGTGCGGTGATGTGATGCCCCCACAGGGGTGCAAACCCTGTGGGGGCATCACTTTGATAGAGGGGTTTATGTCCCTCCCAATGGGCCTGAAGCAGCGCTCACAAAACAGCCACAAATCAATACCACACACATCTGTCAGAGTGTGATTAAAGCCCATCCCACTCTGAGGGCAGCACCAACCCCGAGCACACAAACATATATGATTGTAGGCATGTTGACACACAACAGCACTCACACACACACTCTTTGCACTTGGCAGGAGGGAGATGGGGTGGGGGTGGGGTGAGAAATGTGAGAGTGAGTTCAAGGCCTGAGAAAAAGGTTAGCATGAAGTGTTAAGTTTACCCCAAAGGTACAAAGTCTGGTTGTGTGACCTTAAAAGCACAACTTCAGGTCGAAACAGAAAACTTATGGGGCCATTTTGTTTCGGGCTTTGAGTGACATATTTGCCCTGGGGCATGTGCAATTTGACTACAATTTTAAGGCTACGGTGGCACAAAAGAGACAAAGACTGACCTAAATAGATGAATGTGAGTACTGCTCTTATTTGGACACAATGGGCTGCCGCAGCTCAGCTACCTAAGGACATGGAGGAAAGAAATTCATCAAAAAAGCAATCATCAGTGCTAGGTGGTGACTGATCTAGCGTGGCATCCATTCATTATGTAAATCTCGTAACCTAGCTTTCTTTATCATCAAAGACCCTTATTCTGAAAAATTAGCCACTCTTCATCTGTGGAAAAACAAAAGAACACTAAAACTGGACTGTTGCTATGGAAACTATGTGGGAGAAACCATTTTAGGGAGAGCAGGCGGCAGGGGTGTGTGTGTGTATGTGTGTGTGTGGGGGGGGGTGTGCGTCTGTGAGTGCGTGTCACCAAGCCGGTAAATGAGGAGAGCAGTGTTAGTAATCAACAGGTGTACTACTGGCAACAGCAAAATCTGGGGCCCAAATGGGGACGGTAAATTAGATTTAGGATGCCGTGACATCGGACAGTGGATTAGTCCAGCAATATGATGCCGTCTGTGTCAACCAAGATTGACTATCAAAGTGAAGGTGCTGGTACTTATTGTCACTGCCGCAGATGGGCCTCATTATTAGGAGATTAGTCCGTCGCTGCACAAAAAAAAAAAAAAAAAAATCATAATAATCCGATTCAATGATGTCTATCAACACTGCAGAGCTGGCGAGGGAGGCACCAGCTCCCACTGTCATTTAAAGCAAATGTGGAATTCCTACTGAGGTGGAAAAAAAAAGGCTAAAATAATGAATATTGCAGGAAATGGAGATCACCCACCAACCCCCCTCCACCCCAAAGCCTCAGCGTCATGCTTACTTTTAGGCAACTGCAGCTAATATGGACTCGATAAAAGATTCAAAGGATGGAGAGATAGAGATAGAGAGAGAGAGACTACCTTCAAGGGCACATCAAACCCCGAACGATCATTTACATTCATGAATCAATAATCCTTGTCGGATGAAAAGGGAAGATAAAGGGTTGTCTCATCTTTGGGGTCATTTCTGTGTTGAGGGACCTAATTTTCATTACTCTGGATGAAACACACCAAAGCGCAGGAAACCTCCATTCACCCAAGAGTCGGCCCCCACCCCACCCCATCCAACCCCCACCCTCCCCACCTGTCTTAGCCACAACTTAGCAAACAGCGCTCTTCTTCTGAGATGCCTGTGTTTGGAATATCAAATGCAACCCTTTGTGTTCATAATCTGATTGCGGAGCGTTCAACACATCAGCATCGTATCAAAGTCTGGCCGAGCGGTGTTGTCTCTGTCTGCGCCTTTGGTTAATGCAAGGCTGAGGGGTTAGAGGCAACTTTATCCGGGATTTGTTCTCAGGCCGTGGAGGATTATCAGCACAGAGAGTTCCTCTGAAGTGTCAACCTGCTTCTGTCGACCGATAAGATCACAACCACAAGCATGCACACAGCAAATACCATACCATACCATATATATATAGAATATTGGATTCTGCCTCATAGAATTACATCTTCAACAAATGAGCATGTTGACGAGAAATATATCTAAGAGGAACAAAGTTGTTTCCGTTTTTTCGGTGCATCCAAGGCTCCTGCGGTAAAAATCAAATTGTGTATCAGATGATGTAAAGTTTTGATTTTCACAGCTAAATCTTTAGTACAAAATGTACAAGTCTGTGTTTTCTACAAAATTATTTACAAGAAAAGTCTGACATTTTAGCAAATACAGCGGTAACACTTGATTATAACTACACACTATTAGGGATTTGTTAATAATGAATTCATCATTTATAGAACATTATTCTTACATTGATACTAATTATTGTGTAAACACAAACATAAACACAGTTATGAATAAGTAACTGTTGCTTAATAAGCTCATCTGTAATGTATTCAATCATTATATAAATGAATTGAGTATTAAATCAACTACAAACCAGTTGATTTAGACATGTGCTAAGGGTTAGCGATTTTATTAATACGTGTTTTATAAACAGTTAATACTGCAATTCATGATCAGTTCAAGTAGTTACTAGTTATAGTTAAACGCTTAATTAATAAAAATACATTATTGTTAAAAGACTGGTATCACTGTCGTGTCAAGCCAAATCCAGGCAGTGATTACATAACCTTGGTTACAGCCATGTTAGCTGCAACAGGGTAAAGAAATCCATCTACCAACACCAAAGATACTCTACTATGACAAGATGGCTATTACAAGCTGCGCCAATGATATGAAATGGTACACTCCCTGTCTCCTAAGTGGGCGTGGTCACTCATACCCCCACCTCGTGTTGTGAATGTGTGTGTGTGGATTTATAAAGTTGTTAAGGAGAGGAAAATGAGCTATTTATATCTTCTTATGATAACATTAAATATGTACACAGCTAACAGTCATCTTTAGCATTATGAAAATTAGTTAGCACGGGCGTTCGCAGATGTTTGTTGGCGTTACCTAGGAGATCTGTGCCAAAGAGACAGGTCTTGAACAAAGTGTCCATGAAAAATTAGTTCAATTTTCATGTCAAAATGTTCAGAAGATCTGTGGCTTGTGAAAAATGACTCCAACATTTGCTTCAGTGACTTTGGAGCAAAAGAAACAACCATAATCTGTGCTCACGCTCACGTCTCCCATTGGAATCAATAGACTCAAGACCTGCTGCTGCAAGTCTCCTAAAGAGGCGGGGTAGTGGCAAAACCCACGTGACACAGATACAGGAAACTGACTTGTGGGGCGTCTTTTTTTCTAACCGATTTTTTGCCAACACCGCTAAAGCTCACACATGATTTCCCAACAGGCTTTGCATCATGACTTCCTGGTTACTACATTAAGGCTTTAATTGTCATAATTTGGTGGACAAACATTTAAACTTCAAGCCAGACATTACTAGCCGTCCTAAGTCTTTATGCTAAAACCAAGCTAACCCTTAATCCAGCCACATACTAAATATCCATTGTGTTAAAAGAAATTGTGGCCCATTAGGAGCAATTTTGTGAGGAAACATCCGATTGCACTCACAACATGCGTGCACCACTAATGGCTGAAGCTCGAGACTGAACTTTGTAGAGACCTGAAAGCACATTAGCAGTTGCAATAAAAGTGCAATTTCGGATTGTGCATCACTGTTAGGGCCATTTAGTGACTACGATGCAGAGTGTTGTTGTTTCCTAATGCATCAATGCAGAGTTCTGACTTCAGTACACAGCATCATCCACTTAAGATGTTTGTATGCAAAGTATTTAGAGTCATTTGCCACGCTAAATGGACAATAGATGACTTCTCAGAAATGCAGCCGAAATACTCACAACTCGTGACTTTAACATAATCCTATGGTGTTGATGAACTACCCTGGAGACTCCCCATGGAGCCATGTTAGAAAACATAAAAATTTTTCTATTTAAAGAAATCTTTCAAATGCTAATTAACAGTTAGGCAACGCACTTCTGGGACAAGTGCTTCTTCCCATTTTGCTCCTCTATATTTATATGCTGTATATGCGCAGCACACCAGGACACTCTCTGCTGCAAACCTGCAGGTATCTGTCTCTATCCACTGCCGTGTTATAAATCACTCTGATGCGAAATTACTTACAAGAACCTACAGATTTCATTGTAATATTCTCCCTAATTTATGTGCCATAAAGCAACATCATGAGGCTCATCCAGCACACACCTTGGTTGTGACACGATAAGGAGGAGAGAGAGGAGGAGGAGGAAGAGGAAGCAGCTCCAAGATCAAATCTGAGAGCATGGTGCACTTCAGGTGACTGGGTAAAGAAACCAATGAAGGGGATACATGCGCATGTTTGTGTGTGTAAAGGCAGGGTACAGATGAGAGATAGATTGGCCGTCGTTCTCCATCACCTGGTCGGGTCCTACAATAGCGTCATCTAAGCCGGCGTCTGAGCACCTGTCACGCACCAAGTAGAAGCAGTCACATAGAAATACCTGTGCATGCACCTGAGGTGTGAGCATTGCAGTCTTTCAGCTCCTGACAAGTGTGGGAGTGGATAGTTCACTCCCACCTTTTGCTGTTGCTGCAGCTAGAGCCTGTTCCTCTCTCAGCCACCTCCACAGAGAGAGTCTGGCATGCAGTGAGTTTACCTCCATATGCTGACGAAGTATTCAAGTCCTTCACTCAAGCAAAACTGAACATACAAACAGAAGCAAAAGCCTCACTGACATCTGTTTATTTTCTTAAGTAAAAGTATTTGCAATAAAAGGTGTCGGGGTTTTGTCCTTACAGCACTCCTCATAAAGGAGAGCGGTACATAACTGATGCCTTAATGTGTAAACAGCGGTTTAACTTTGCAGCTGGTCCAGATGGAGCTGAGCTCAATGGCCGTAAAAACCAGTTTGCCCATCTTAATCCATGAGTCCTACTAGGAGAGATTTGTGTATTTGTTTTGATTTGTGCTTTTCCTGTGTTTAGTTTAGACACTGAGGTGAATACGTGAAAGAAGTACCGTGACATGCGGCTGCTTGTTTTGGATTTGGGGTGTTTTAAAGGGCAACTACGCATCCTGGTCGCTTCTCCACTGTTTTGCCAAACCTCCTCCTGGCCATGTGCATTTGTTTTTAACAAGGCCGACGAGTAGTCAATCTCCCTGTAACAAGTTACAAGTCATTTATTTAACCAATTATTCCGAAGCTGTTTAATTAGTAGTTATTAGTAATTAGTAGTTAAATAGTTCCACTTTAATCCACATTACATGTATAAACTCAGTTCGTGTTTTTATAAGGATCAACCGATGTGGGTTTTTCAATGGCTTTCCATGGCTGTTACATCCCCAGTATGTGTTTTGGTGTATTTCTCTCTCTCCCTCTCTCTGTCTCTCTCTCTCTCAAAAAAAAAAAAAAATCAGAAAATGCAAGAATTTAATGACAATAAAAATTTAGAGACAAAATTGCTGAATGTAAACAAACATTTGTTGAACACTTTGTCTGCGAAAAGAGCTGCACTCTGTCTGGAGGGTTTCTAAATTAAAAAATGTTGAGTTAAATGCCAACAGGTAAACACCTGAGAGAGACACTGATTGACTTACTAGGATGTAGTGCATAGATTGTTTTGTGAGCATTGTTGCAGGTAGAAAGGAGATGCCATTAATTGATGGATTAATTGATCTATAACTACTTCTTTAATGCAAGATCTTCACCTGTAATATAACAAACAACTAAAGCTGCATCAAAAGTAACATATAATTAAAAGAAGCAGTAGCTGAAATTTACCTCTAAACTGAAATGTTCCAGTAGATGAACTCAGTGGCTGTGTCCCAAATCACTCACTACTCACTATATAATGGACTATATAGTGACTACGCCATTTTGTAGTGGTGTCCGAATGTTTAGTGAGAATTGATATTCCCTAAATAGTGGACTCATTGTATCCCACAATTCACTGGGAAATGTAGTGGACAACCGATGGTCACTAACCAGGCAAAATATCCTGTAATGCATTGCGGATCGTTGTCGTGATCGGAGTCGGCATTGATCTGGAACGTTTGCGATGTAATAACGTAATTAACGGCTCGGCAGAGTAGTGTCCAAAAGTGTTTTTTCATTTTACCAGTGAGCTCTATATGGAATTCACTACATAGTGAGTAGGGAGTAGTGAATGAGTGAGTGATTTCAGACACAGCCAGTTACTTGAATTAGCTCCATGTTGTGCTTGCATCACATTCATCTGTCCCCCCGACTCTGGTTCTGGTCTAAGCTCTGACTGTGTCCCAGTCAGCATAGTGCTCAGTGATCGGTGTGATCTCACGGAGGATATTATTGCTTCGGGTCTGAGCGCAGAGCACCTGGTTGTACATCTTGCTGAGCTGAAAACACACAGCAAACATTTCTTGGGGATCTGTTGTGGAAAGACTCTAGATTTTTCATATCAGCTCTCACAACTCTCCCACTGTCAGAGCCGTGCTGGGAAAAAAAAAAAAAACAGATTTCACATGTCTGACTGTGGGACACAGCTTCAAAACACAACTGATGAATGTTAACACTTTAATACAACCATGGACCAAGAGCAAATCAGAGTCTGGGCTGTTGTTTTGATTTAATCTGTATACATTAGACTACACACTGCCTGTCAGTTTGCAAATGCATTACATTTCATGGCGTTTCTATTTTTTACAGACTTCACCCTGTCAGACATTTCTTGAGGTTAACAGATGTCTCAGCTACAAAGATGGCCTAAATATAAAAATATGGATGTGACAAGTTTTGTGAGGCAACATGTTTATGTGGGGGATTATTTCCTGGTGGAGGCTTCCATCTCTTCCTGTGAGTTTCAGGTGAGTGACAGTAGAAGGAGCATGAGATGATGTGTGTGCTGCCATAAACACACATCACACACACACGCAGCCACTTTGCATGGACGGAGAAAGCCAAACAAAGGCTTCCTGTTTAATTAGTCTGATCCCACTCCGTAAGTCTTGTTTATTCGGTGTATATGGAGGCATGTTCCTTCATCTGGAGCTGCAGCGCTGCAATCCTGTTGTGTTCGACTACACCCACTCTTCAGCCGACACCGGCGCAGATAACGTCAGTTAAGTTTATGTGTAAAGCTCTCCATCTCATAAACAGTGTCAAAGGCCTTCCAATGGGTGACATGTAGGGGAGGGGTGGGGGAATATATCCCTCAATAAATTAATGAAAAGCTATAAGCAGAGGACAGATGCAGACATATAAAAGCTTTATCTGATATGAAAGTGGAGAAGGATTGCTGAGGGTCTATCAACTTGAAGCAACACCTCTGTCAATTGTTTCTGTGATAACGCATATTTATTTTGCCAAGAGACTCTAACTCCTGTGATACTGCAAGTCCTCCGAGCTTACAAACCCCTCCGCCTCACCCCTCCCTTCATTAACATCCACGATAGTTCAGTGGATATATATATATATATATATATATATATATATATATATATATATATACACACACACACACACACACACACACACAGAGTCATACTGAATAGACAAACATGCTGAATTCACATAAATATAATCCTAACACAGGAAGAGGCTTACGGATGTAGAGGGACTTAAACTGCTGGAAAGCAGGCGGTGGCTGAAGCTGGGAAAATTATGGACTGGTATGTTCAGGAAAAAAAAGAAAAGATTCAAGTCTATTTTTATGGATCGCCTCGTTGTTTGACTTAGGTCATTAGTCATATGTGACCGGAAGGTGCATTGAGCCTCCCAGCCTGAATAACTACAGTGAAACACATGTCTGGTGCAGGCCAGGCCAGGAAGTGGCAGCTGAGAACCAATACGATTCTGCAGTTTACTGTAACTTGACTTCAACCTTTACATTAGTACTGTGTCTGTTCCCATGACATGGAGATATGTCAAAGCATGTTTACAGTCAAACATATTACTTTCATCATTTGCATGAATTTGATGGTTACACTTGACGGCTAGAGCTCCAGTTTCATAAAAACTGAAGCAAATATGAGAGAAAATGATCATTAATCATCTTGTGACTCCTAAGATTTATCTTCTGACATACTGGAGCAGTGGTCCATGGAGGAAGAGGAAATTGGTAAAATATCTAATCTATATTAAAGTATTTTGCTCTGAAAATTTCCCTGTTTTCTTGTTGTAATCTTGTGACCCTTTGGGGTGGATTCATCCCAAAGCTTTACATTAAAAATGGATATGTATAACTGAAATATAATAACCATCACACAAGCTCACACGTTCATTCCATCAGTTCCTGTCACATCTCTGTCCAGCCCTAGCAAAGTAACATCACATATATGTTTATAATGTCTCACCAACTTGTTCAATCTTTCTTCAAAGTATCTCCTTCACTGTGTTTTGCTGGTCTGGATTATTACTGCAGACTGTTGGCTGCACTCCATGACACTGCCCCCATGGGTTCTGGTGGTGGTCTCTGGTAGAAAATGAACTCAGAGTACGGACAGAGGGCTAGGACGTTCTGAACTCCAGGTTGGGAACCAAGGCCATCATGCTGTGTCCATATGTCCTTCTCTGCTTAGCACTTAAATGCTGTAAAAAGACAGAAGTCTCCCTCGTCCTCTTTGTTTCCTAGTGTTCAGGCTTTTTTGCAGCAAATCTTCATTTATCACCATCATTATAAACCTGAGGGACCTCTGCCTCCCATCTTCTCTGACCGCCCTCCACAGGTGGTTCTGCTCACCGTCCACGTCGTCTCTGCGGTCCTCGGTGACAGAGACTCTGCGACAGCCGACCAGCAGTCCATCTCTTACTTCATCTTTTGGGTGTGACACTGACTTCCCAAGAGCTTAATTGCTTTGAGAGAAGTTAACTTTTCATCAGGCTCCTGCACCATGTCTGACAGATCCCACTCATCAACTGTGGTCATCCATCATTAACACAGAGACAGAGGAGCCACCAGAGGCTCTCACTCCTCTGGTATCAGCCTGGACAATAACTTTGGCTTTTACCATTGTTCTGCCACCAACCAATACATAAAAGAGACTTGGTACATTGACTGATTAAACCACTGCTTAAATAAGAACAATAACTACTACTACTACTAGTTACCTCTACTACCACCACCACCACCACCAACAACAACAGCCCTCATCGTATATCACCTGGGATTGGCTGCAGCCACCTGCAACCCTACATGGATGAGCAGTGCATGCATGCATGCATGGATACTGAACATTCAAAAAAGCAGTCATCATTTTCCGACAGCGAGTCACTGTAGCACCAGAAAGCCCTGAAGATGGTAAGTAAACTGTTGTTCATCTGTCACTGTGGCTATAGATCAATAGCAGAACTTTCAATATGTTCATTTTTGTAAGTCTGGGTGGATAGATATAACTAGTACTACTGCTATCTACTATTTTAGCTCTGGGAAAAGCATTTTATAATTGTTGAGTATGAATCTATACATGTTCAGATGCCCAATTAGCAAACAGGGAACAAAAATAAGTGGTTTACTGGAAGGAAAGAAACGATGCAAACAACTAACAAACTAAATCACAGAGTAAATTACCAAAATAAAAAAGTGACAAAACATCCAGGTTTACACAAAATAACAACTAAACAAAGGTCAAAGCCTGAAACAACATCAACAACGAAATAGAAACCGTGGCACTCTTCTTCTACTGCAAGGAGCCAAACAGCTTCTAACAGCTGCCAAACACTGGCCCACTGGCTCCGATCAGGCTCCTCTCTCCACTCTTACACCTCCGGCTAATTGGTGAGTGGGCACAGCTGCATGCAGTTACCAGGGCGATACCTGGTGCACGAGAGAGAGAGAGAGAGAGAGGGAGGGAGAGAGAGAGAGAGAGAGAGAGAGAGAGAGAGAGAGAAATACACCAAAACACGTACTGGGGATGTAACAATAAACACATAAATCCCATGTTTTCAAGTGTGTTTTTAGATGTGATTGTGACAGAAAATTAAGCTATTTTCCCAGTTGTCACACTCAAGGCTCCAAGATCAAAGACCCTCTGAGTAACAATTTGAGAAAAAAAAGGAAAAAAGTAAACAAGATGGTGCAATAAACACTAATCAAATGCAATCAAACCAAACATGACCGAACCAGTGACTTAACTTTGCAAAAAATAAACAGGGGCAACCAACCAATATCTGATAAATCGTTAATTAGAGCTCAGCTTTCCTACAAATCTAATGAGTAACTACTGAGTTAAACTGGAAAGTCCTGATTTGTTACTTATTAAAAACCAGTAAAAGATAGATGTTGATGTTAAATGCGGCATACAGTAGCTCCGTGATGGGCTGACTCTGTCCATGGTGCTGCTGCCTTCAGAGTAATGATACACTCTCTTTTTCTCTGAGTTGAATCATTTCCTCTCTGTTTCTAACCACACTTATTTGGTGCTACGCCGCAATCCAATAGGTTTTCTGAAACCCAACTGGTGGAAGACGGAGTTAAATGCAGTGTGATATCTGGTGTTATAGTGTAACGAGACGGTGTAAACTGCGCTGCCCTGAGAGATGCAATAGAGCTAATAGAGTGTGTTGGAAATGTCAATCAACCACGGTGTTAAAAATGTCCCCACAGTCGACAGGAGAGGTCTAATCGGAAACATCAAGTGAAAATGCTTGTGTTTGTAGAGGCTGTGAAGGATGACACAACACTGCAGCAGCCTGACTCTCCTTGGAGTTTTAACAGCCCGAACGAAAGAGACTTAATCATCCTCAGTTTTCATGGACGTCAGAATTGCCACAAAAGTCCTGTTGGTGTCGATTGAAGGTTGCTCTCTGGCTTGAACTGGGCTTATCTTTCTATGAGATATGGTCAGACAAAGTTAAACACTTTCACTACACAGAAGAGAAATCAGGGAGGACGAGGAAAAAAAAGTTGAGCTGAGAAACGCTGACAATTCAGGTTGGGTAAGAAAACTGGGAGGACAGGTAGATTACAGGAGCCTTGACAATGTGGAGAGGATGTGTTTCATATCCGCATCTGCAGATCAGTATTAATAATACATATTCTGCAAAGTTACTTTTCATTAAATTTTTCATAACCACAGGCATTTTACCTCATCCTCAATGTAATACCCAGCCACTTATGTAGGAAGCTATTAACAGTCAGACAGCTGGTAATTCCATAACCTATACAGTAACCTTCAATATGATCTATGGTTCATACAGCACCAGCATGTGTTATCACACCTGGTCCACATGGTTCGTTTTCAGTTTGGTATTGACTTCTATAGGTATGCATTAGTGGTCATCCCTTAATGGATGCACATCTGTGGGAAAATGAAGTTTCAAAATAAAAAGGCCAGTAATAGCTGTGAAAATTTTCAAAATAAAACGTACACTCACATACTGATGTTGGCTTTTTCTGTGGGAAGCTTTTCACCTCCAGTCCAGCCTCAGTAACACTGTGACAGAGCTCCTCTAGATTTGGCACAAACATTAGTTAAGACTCAAGGATGAGGTATATTAGATCTGGGGAGGGTCAAAGGTCATAGGTGTCAATGTTGTGGTCATGAAAGTAAATTATTTAAGGTCAAATGTTTGTAAAGGAAACTGGAGTCGATGCTGAGTCAGGTACAGTATACTTGAAAAAACCCTACCTTGACCTCACTCACTCCTCTTTGCATCAGAGCAAGCAGTAACAACACCATGGCAACAGCTTTAGTCCTGACACAAGAGTTACGTCCCTATAACACAGCGGTGAAACACTTGTGGTCCCCACAATGCAATTAACACAAGAACACACATATACACACACACACCCCTCAGGGCCATACCCACTGTAGACGGACTCCCCTGTGTCCCCAAGCCTGAGGGGGGTGGGGGGGTCCAGCAGACAGCCAGCCTCTGTGTGACTCTGTGAAGTCAGCACTTGAGTATCAGATCAAATAATTGGAAATCCCACCTGTCAGCACAAACCACATGTAGCCCCACACTCAGCAGATCCCAGCAAGAGTGGGGAGGGGGTGAGGGGATGGAGGATGTTTAAAAAAAGTCCACATGAAGGACATTTCAGATTCTTTTTTTTCTTTTTCTTTTTTTTTACACCTATTGTGCGATTTTCTTTAAGCACCTCTCTCTTAAGTGGAGTTATTAAAATAATCCAGGAAAAACAGATTTATGTACTTTTAAGGAGGACTCACAGGGCCTCACCCACACACGCACGCACACACACACACACACACACACACACACACACACACACAGACACACACACACTGCTCTAGTTTCACTAAATGCCAGTAGAGGCAGCAGTTAAAACCCTCAGTGCAATAAATCATTATTTTCCTCTCTCCCTTAGGGCCAAAAATCCAATATTGAAAATCTGAAAATTTAAATGACTCAGTGACCCCTTAAGGCTAAAGGGGCGAATGCTGTCTAATGTGCTGTGAGAGCAGAGACAAACCCACAGCACCTGACGCGTGAGGGAAAACTGCACCTGATTACTGTGAATACCCACACTGAGGTAATAGCTCAATTAAAGCTTTCATATTGTTCACAGTAACTTGATATCCATAATTACCCGAGTTTACGTGATTTGTCTGATAATCAGGGTTGTCTTGCAGCCCCCGGGGATGGGGGGGGGCGTTGGTCGGTCTTCACACCTCCAACTGTGAGGGGGAGAACTGGCAGATCTTCTTAGATGGTGTTTATTGGTTTTCATGTTGTTGAATTCATCTTAATTTCCCACTGCCTCTCTGGTGAATGCGCCAAATCAAAATATCAAAACAAACATGATGTGCAGCTTGTAAATTCTACAGTAAATTGGGAGATGAATGAGTATTTAGAGGTGTTAATTGAGCTGCTTGTATGTTTGCCGCACATCTGACATTACTCCAAGGCATTTCCAAGCTAGTTCCGATATGTACAGATTAATTTGGAAGTGATCATTAGGAAGATTTCAAAAGGACGAGGACCTTGACACAAACCCCACCACTGGCAGTCTATTGCTCTCTGTTTCCTTTTAATCCCTCTGCTGACCTTCAGTGACTAAAAGGTATTTCTGCATCAGCTCAACTTGATCTCTGATCCAGTGTCTCAAAGTGTCACTAATCATTAGGTATTAAAAGTTAAGTGATTAGACACATCTTGCTAACACAGGATTGGGCCCCTTTGCCCTGAGAACTGTTTTTGCAATTCTTTGAGGCACTGATCCAAGAAAACACTGGAAACATGCCTCAGACGTTTTGGTCCAGTTGATGCAGATTTGTTGGTTGTACATCTATGATGAGACGCTCCCATTCCACCACATCCTACAGGTCAGACTGGTCTATTGGACTGAGACCTAGTGACTATGGAGACCATCTGAGTTCACTGAACACATCGTCACATTTAAGAAACCAGTTTAAGGTTTGAGCTTTGTGACATGTTATGTTATCCTGTTGGAAGTAGCCATCAGAAGATGGGGACACTGGTCATATGGGGATGGACATGATTGGCGACAATTCTCAGGTAGGTTTGGGCATTTAAATGATGCTCAACAATCCATGCCTTCATGTTGTTTAAATCATATTGTGACCCTACTGTCCAAATTTTCCTGCAAAAACAACCACACAAAACAAGACTCATCAGATCAGGCCACGTTTTTCCAGTTCTCTATGGTCCAGTTCTGGTGTCCATGCGAATTGTAGCCTCAGATGCCTGTTATTAGCTGACAGGAGTGGCACCTGGTGTGATTCAAGAGTCGCTGTGTTGTGGGTTCAGAGATTTTCCTCTGCAGACCTCGGTTGTAACAAGTAGATAATTTGAGTTACTGTTGCCTTTCTATACCTTTCTATCAAACCAGTCGGGTGGTTCTCCTCTGACACCTGGCATCACCAAGACATTTTCTCCCAGAGAAAATGGATCACACCAGGTATTTTCTCTTTTTCAGACCATTCTCTGTAAACCAGACAGATCATACTTTAGTAAATCCCAGTGGATCAGCACTTTCAGAAATACTCAGACCAGACCATCTGACACCAACATCCATAAGGTAACTAAAACCTTAACATCTCTCTGTTTGGTCTGAATTTCAGCCATTTAGTTGCTGCCATGTGATTGGTCTATTAGACATTTGTGTTAATGAGCAGATGAATGTGTACCTGATAAAGTGGCTGGTGACTGTTTATTAAGGCTAACATCTAAAATACATAAAAGAAAAAATTCCCTGTCTCCAGCAAATTGTAGCTGGATTTTGTAAAAACAGGAAGTGACTGTAATGATATCGCTTATGGGTTAGTCGGGCTTGTGATGTCAGCTGAAGCTAAATAATTGGAAAATGTTATCATCCTAATAACGAGGGAGACAATTTCCTCATATTTTACCATTTTGTCCTCTTACCAGTTATTGTAATTCTGTCTGGACTGGCACTCATCTAAATTGCAACCTACCTTCAGGCAGCAGAAACATGCAGTACAATATAATAAATCTGAAGACCACAGATACAGACATTACCTCTGCTCCATAAAAAACGCTTTATTAAATGTGTACCAAGTCGGTCACATGCGTGCGGCTCAATTTGTCCACGGCTCACGCAATAAAAAATCCTCCTCTCTTCACCCCAGATAATCTCAGTCATCCGATACGGTTTTCAACAACCACATTCAGGCCCCAGAGATAAAACCACTTTAACCACTTATTACATTTTTGTAAAAACCAGTTTCCAGTCAGTAAATCCAAAATTTTGTTCCAGAGTGAATGAACTATCTCAACTTCCACTGTATTGTATGAGCTGCCATAACATTTGGCACAGATAAGTTAATGCTCCCTCTGTGTATTCAACTGAGGCTGGGAGTGAGATGTCCTGGAACGATCAGGGGAGAGACCTTTTTAATTTAAGACACATCACATGGCCTCACTATAATCTTTTAGCACCCTCAGGCTAAAAATATGTTTCGTTTCCCCCTCCCCCCAAAAAATCTATTTAGATCAAGATCTAATTTCTGAGCCACCCAACAGTTTAGCCCTGTGGTGTATAATGAGCGCTGCGTCCTTATGGGACCACTAACAAGGCGAGAAGCTGTTGGTCCTGTTGTGTTTTCCTTATTTTATCCTCCTACTACATTTGTTTGATTGTTGCATTTTATGGTCTGCTTACTTTTGTTTACCTGCGTCTATGTGCATGTGCGTGTGTGGGTGATGGGTTACGTTTTGGAACAATTAAGGATTTGGTATTTAAATCCTTTGTTGACTTTTCTAATTGTTCCTCCTGCACAGTTTTAAGAGCATTTTCCTAGTCTGCTTTAGATATGTAAATGAACCAAACATGTTCTTTACACACTTGAATCCGAGCTGGCTTTGATTGTAGAGTTGCTAGTGTGGCTCAAACACTTGTATGATTCTCTTTGTGTTTAAATGACCATTTTTCTTACATGTACCGAAAAAAAAAAAAAAGATGGAGTATTTCATTTAGTGCTAAATTGTTGCAACACTGCATAAATATCAACTGTGGAGCCAAAATCTGCTTTACTAAAACATTGCTTTGCCTCATAAATATTGTCTTGATTTATTTCTGAGCAGAGTTTAAGACTTTATCACTGATGCTGCACCAGATCGAGAGTACCCAGTTAAGTCCTCATTTCCCTTGTGAAATAAATAACGCCATGAAAAGATGGAGCACAAATTACAGTGGCATTTATATTACGGTGAAAAATATAATATGTTTAGAAATGTATTTAAAATTACAAGCCATGAAGCTCTGAAAACAAGATCACAGATCATTACAGTGAATGAAGGCAGGAAATGTGTATCCGAACAAACCACAGACAGTGTTCCTAATGCTTACAGTTCATCTCTGATCAGTGTGTGTGATAGTAAATTATATGGGGAGAGGCTGATTCTAGCGACACAAGGAAAATGGGAAATAAAATACTAAATGTGAATGTGTGAGTCTTGCCAACTTGAATCTCATAAACCCCGGGAAAAAATATGGTTTTGCTGCAGACTACAGTTAGGAGATGCACAGAGACGAGGAAGCGGAGGGGAAGAGGAAGCCCATTCACTTTAGATTATGTGTAAGAAATGAGGAAGGACGCCACTGGATGCCCGGCTCTGCAGGTAAAAATTTTCAATAAAAAATAATCCATCAGATTGTCAGGGTGTTTCCAGTACACACGCATGAAAGCATTGTTATGAGAGATCGAAGGTGACTGATGTGCTGGCTGTGTCACTTCACAGTTGTTCGGCGCCGGCCCTTTGTGACCACAGAATTTGGACGGTGACTAAAGGGCGCAATGAGAAATCCTGAGGCTGGATGACAGGACATCCATGTTGCCAGGGGGACAATCCTTGGACTTGACGCTGCTCAGCTGATGCTCTTTGCAAGTGTGAAAAACAGACTAGCATTTTTTTTTTTTTTTCCAGCCTTGGCTTCCTCCTTTCTTACCATCTTTGCCCTTTTCACAGAGGTTTTAGTGCAACAGTGGCTGAATGCTGGTGGAGCCAAGAAAAAAAACAACAAAAAAAACACAACACCAACTGGAATTCCTTCTGTTTTTACAACCATTATCCCTCATAAATGACTGTTAGTCTGACACAATGGCATGTGCATGCTATTCTTTTCTCCACTGAGTAAATGGGAAATTGATGCAATAGCATTGCCTTTCTTACAGTCAGCTAATGATAAAACATTGTGAGGAATGTAAACACAACATTAGAAGCATAATGGTCCAGTTTGGGATGTCAGACTGGATTTACTGGATTTTTTTTTTTCTTTTTTATGTCTCCACAAGGTCAAACTAATATTATATTGCAGGACATGTGGGGACAATCATAACACTCTGATCTATTTTTTGTGGGCATGACCAGAAGGTCAGACCCTGTGGTTTGAAATTCATGAGACTATCAAGCTTGTTGTTGGTCAAGGAGACATCCCATTTACACCTAGCTGATATGTGGTGACTGACCTGCACTTGCCTAAGGGCCTTCTTATGCCTTGAGTGCACTGGGTATCTATATTACATGGAGTAAGGAAAAGAAAAAAAAGAAAAGATTGTAAATCTGTGGAGTGAAACAGACGTAAAATTTAATATAATGTCTAAAAAGATATATTACCCCACTTCACTAATCCATTTTTAATTCTGCCCAGTGCCACATATTGTTTCATTTGATTAAAATTTGTTTGGTTTATGCATCAGGTGCATAATTTATTTTTTTGCTCAGTACTTAAAAAAAAAATTCAATGAAAATTTGATAAGAGAACATACCCTCCCTTTGAATTAGCTGTTGGCCCTGTGCTGCATTCATCCTGAATATGTACTGAATTATGCAGATGTATATATGTAGACTGATATTGCTCAAAAACATAAATAAGGAGCTTTATGAAGCACTGTTTTTGTTGCCATAGATATTCTGAAGTAATAATCAACTTTATATACAAAGAGTGTGTTTGGCATTTAAAATAATTAGCAGTCTGGGCCTGTTTGTGCGCTGACAGATTAAAAACATACCTTGGTGTCATCCTGCAGGCTCTGCCTCAACAAAGCAATGCAAGGCCTTCCCAGGTTGTGTGTAATTTATGCTCGTGCATGATCGCCCCTGTGTTGTTTTATTATTAAACTCCAAATCCATACCCCTAAGACCAAATGAAGCCAAACAAATTCACTGATGAAATATGAATGTTCATTAACCAGTTATGAATCATATGGAGCTAATGGTGTCTTGATTTAAAAAAAAAAAAAGGTAAGACCTGCACACTGCCATGTCCCGGCTCAGTCTCCCACCCTCTCTACTTTGTCTGCAAGTCTCCAGGGATCCTCGGGAACTCATCTATCTGTAAGGAGCGAGAACAAGGTTTTTGATTTTATTTTTGGCGTGTATAAATTATTCAGAGTGCATCCCCCTACATTTATCTCCAATGGAGCCGGGCTGTTCAGTCGGTGTCGAACGCTCTCCATCTAACTCTTACTCCATCTGTCTTTCTCTTGCTTACTTGCTCTGTCTCTCTCTCACACACACACACACACACACACACACACACACACACACACACACACACACACACACACACCAGCCCTCCCAACAAACAAAAACACACACACACACACAGTAGATAAGATCTGTCTTTACCTCATCTCAGTGGGGCCTTGGCAGGCACTCTCAGGAATATTGATCATGACACCAATGTGTGACAGGGCCTTCTCTGCAGCCGCGGCACACAGCAGATAGAGCAGGCGCTCTGCAGGGACGGCTGGAGTGAGATTTTAGCACCATGTTAGGAGCACTATGCCAGATCGGTGAGCCCACAAGGCGCAGCAGGAAGAGCCTTTACATGGAGGTACCAACACACTGAGGGGCTCTCAGGGGCTTGGATTAGTCGTGGAGACTCTGAATAGTGTCACTGCATTATTAATCTAAAAGGAGGCTGAGGCTTACTCTCTGTCTTGTCCTATCCCACAGGCTAGACAAACCGTTCCCGGCTCCCTCAGACTTGCAGGGAGAAAACCTGTCAGTGGGTGGATACGGCTCTACCTCACTGCACTAACTGCTGCTGAGGTGCTTTTAAGCACCAAAATTGACAGCAGACTGCCCGAGTGAAGCTCTACGGCGTCGGACAGTGGAGCGCTGTGGTTTGCACTGGGCAACTCCCAGTGTGGGCATCTGGGACTGTGAAGTGGAGCTGAGCTAAAAAAAAAAAAAAAGAACAAGTATGCAAAAGAACATGCATGCTCAGCAAAAAAAGAAAAAAAAATCCTAGGGTGAATAAAACCTGAACTAAATTCATCCAGTGACAATCTGAAGACACAGTCCTGTACATTAATGCTTTGCATCTCGTTATTCAAGCCCAGCTGCCAGACACAGTATGTACCCACCGCCGCCGACAGTGGGGATACAGAATATTTATGTTGATCTGCAAAAGCCAAAGTGAGGCCATCCATCTATAGTGTCTTGTTTTTTGAAGAAGTGTGTAACTAGCAGAAAACTGCACAGACTCATGGGAATTTTAACTCATTAGACCTGCAGGTCAGTCAGTCCTTACGAACTCATGAAATATTTATTAGATCCATAAAAACAGTGAACACTCCAACGTTTCCCCATAACAAATGTAAATGATAAACAAAACGTCTAGGGTTTTTTTGTGCTGTTGGCTGTTTCACAGTACACCTCACACAGCTCGAGGCAAAAATATGGCAGGCAAAAAAACATGTGTTTTTCATTTCCATGCACATCTAAATTGGAGATAGATGTCCAAAAGTCCTGCACTTTGCCTTTTTGTGTCAATGGAGATTTCTCCAATATCACCAAAAGTTTACATTCAGATCAAACATGGTCATTTCCTTTGTACTGTAGCAGATATCCTGTCTCTCCAGCTTTCCAGTAAATATCTTTAAAGGCTGTTTTCTCAAAAATATATATATTTTTTCCCTCAAAGTAAGAAATATCCACTTCAAACTTTCCAGTTTGATTCCTGTCTATATTCTGAAGATTCTCACTCAGGGGTTTGATCATACATCATTCATAGTATGATTTATGCAAAATTTGAATCCTAAAAACATCTTCTGATGTCGTGGAGAGATAAAACTGATCCATCAAAAATCCTCTGACTGTTAAAAACTTTGACTGATATATCAACAAAATAAAAGATGATTTTGTGTATCAAATGTTCATGTATCTGTGTCAGACACGTCTGCAAATGAATGCACATTTATTCAATTATTAATTCAACTTATATAAGGATTACATTTGGAAAACCTTGGAAAACATACATACATACATACATATATATATACACATACACACACACACACACACACACACACACACACACACACATACATACATACATACATATATATGTATGTATGTATGTATGTATGTATGTGTGTATATATATATATATATATATATATATATATATATATATACACACACACACACACACACACACATACATACATGTGTATATGTATGTATGTGTATGTGTGTGTTCCATAGTATTATTGACATTCGGGCTCATAAAAGAAGACTTTTCTCTTCTTATCCGACACCTCTTTTGTTCTTTTCTTTTTCCTTAACAGCATCAACTTGATAAATGCCGCCTGCTCATGAGTAGATTCGCCCATTAACGTAATTGACATCCCCAAACTGCTACAACCACAACTCTGTGCTACATTCCTGGACAAGTTTCATTCATAAAAATGTCACCTCAGAGTGAAAAGACTGCTGAGTTTTCAAGTGTCGATGTCTGCAATCAGCAGATGGGCAGAATATAACAAATTTAGTGCTGTCATTGAGATTTTTTCTTTTTTTTTTGTCAAGACAAAATGTGACTGGAGCTGTCGAGGCTGTGTCAGTGAGGGGCTTGTACAGTGACAGAAATAAAGAGGGAATGGTCTGACATTAAGTAAAGGTGCCCACATCATCTCGCTAAAGCAAAGCGGTTAAACTTGGATAGAAGATGATCAAGGGGAGGAGGTGACGGTGACTTGTAGAACAACTCTGACTCAGCTACTGGAGTGTGAAACTGTTCCTACCTGCTACTGAATAGCATCGCTTGTCACTCCTAATGCAACCGACGAGCAAAAAAAAAAAACAACAACTCCCAAATGGTGGAGCCACCATGTACGTCACATAGTTTGCATATTGATTTAACTTTATTTTGGTAACATTAAATCGAAGTTTAATTTTCTACACGAAAAATTAGTGAATCCAACGAGTTCCCTTAAACGCAGCTTGCTCTCATGAGGGCTGTTGTTTCTAGAAAGACACATCAGTATTGGATTTCTCACAGTCAAAATTGCACTCATCTCCACTGGGTCAGGGTCGATGCTAAAATTGAAAAGACAGACAACTCAGAAAACCACAGATACCTACATGGCTTTATATCACCTGAAGTACGTCATACACTTTGTGCAGTTTCTCACACTCAACACTGAGCCTCCGCCGTGTGCCCCCCCCCCCCCTTTCCTTGGCTGGGTGACATTAGGATTATGTCATATTGCATGGGAGCTGACAGAAATCAGCGTCTCAGTGAGTAACCTGTGATTAACCGGGGCGCTTGTTTGCTTTGGGGTATTGCAGATGCGTTACGGATGTTAAGTAAATTGGTAAACATCTGGGACGATATGAATAACCTGAATTTTCCACTAAACTTGGGAAATGAAATAACCCCTGCTGTGCGGCTGATGAACAGTGTGCTCAGGCATCCTAATAAATACTTGCTCATAATTTCACCCTGCTCTCACGCTGGGAGAAGGGCGACACAGGGGCGGCTGGCGAGGTCTCACTGATTTGAACAGGGGGCACCGGAATAAAAACTCACCATGAACGCCACATGCGAGAGTTTGGGTTAATTTAGTGCCGGCGCTCTCGATTCAAAATGCTGAAACTGAAGCTGCAGTTAACAAAAAAGTGATATCCCTTGATGTTTAATTAATCGACTTGAACATTTTGGTTTTGAACGCTTTGAACTATGAGGAAACAAACAGGCTGAAAATGCGATTTGACCCCCGTCTGTAATGTGTGTCAAGAGTGAAATTACACCACCACAGTGAGAGTAAAAGCGAACAACGCCATGTCTCCTTTCGATATCATTCAAAAAACGGAGCCAAACAGCCATCGATCTTGAAAACAGTCACCAAGGCCACTGTGAAATATGAGCCAATGCACAATCTGCAGGGCGAGCGGCTGACAGCTGAGAGGGATCAGACGGGTGGGGATGAAAGACAGGAAGATGTATGAATATTAAAAAAAAAGGCAATGTGACATTATTTCGAGTCATCATAAGAAGAATATGACACACACACAAGAGCTGAACCATGTGTTAACATGTGCACCTGCATGCTTCTCTGCAGAGGAGTCCATCCTCTCACATGTACACACTAAAACACCGAGACTGCAGCCAGCAGCCTTCACTACAGCCGAGATGACAGTGGTCAGGATCACAGCGAAGCAGGTAAGAGTTGGGTCAAGGGCGAGGCCGTCATCACAGAGAAGCTGGAGCTGGAGGCAGTAATCTAACAGCATGTGTAATCCAAGCTTCAAACTCCGTGACTATTATTATTATTATTATTATTATAAAAACCTTCACCGGGGCCAAGCTTCAAAAGCCAGAACTACATGTTCGTGTCTCACAGGAGAGCGCTCTTCGCAAAACCGACTTAAAGGGCTGCAGAGGCTGGAGACTGAATATTCAGCTTTCAAGCATAAGCATAACAAGGAAAAAAAACCAGGCTCCTCAGGTATCAGCTCCTCAGTTATCTGCACGAATCAGAGTTACACTCTGTAAATAGCTAAAAGCACTCTCCTTTAATCCTGCCCAGAAAGAGTAACAAAACTAAGTGATGGAGAAAACATCCTCTGTAGAATTACTGTGATGACTAACATGGATGGGAACATTAGGGCTTATTCATAATAAGGCTTATAGGTAATACCTTTCATCCAAGGCTCCTTAAACACCTGCTTCCTCTAATATTAACTGGATAATTGTGGGGTGATGTCAGAGACATGTGCCTGAATTAACATATGATTAAACTACGCATAATCAAACTGACACTGAACCTTTTTTTCTTGGTATTCGGGCCAGTTAAGATTTTTTTGGAAGTCTATTTAAAAAACAAGAAGAAGAAGAAGAAGAAGAAGAAGAAGAAGAAGAAGAAGAAGAAGAAGGAGGAGGCCTGGCAGTGAATTTGTCATAGCAGGAGAAATGTATGAATAAGGCCTTTTGCTGGTTGGGTGCCATCTGGCAAAAGTGGCCACTTTTCCATTGAAATGCCACACACGCAGTCCATCATCTGGCCAGTGTTAATGGAAGACTTTCCTTTTTTCTTTTTTTTTCAGACCACTTCAGTCCTCACACTCCATGCTGCGCAATTACAATTTAGCTTTTCTGCATTTTTCATTTCAGACAGAGACAAATGAATGGCACATGAAGTGAGGCAGTAAGCACAGGCAGCTGTACCTGTGATCGGCCAATTGGCCGAACCAGGGGGCGTGGCTTCAGGGATGGCAGTGTCGGTTATCAGATCACTAAGATATTACATAGTGAAATATTTCAGCAGCTACTGGATGGATGGCAGTGATGCTACAGACATTTATGGATCCCAGAGGAGGAAACTTCGGTTCCCTCTGGTGCTGCTATGATGTTGACATTTTCCTTACAGTTCGTGAAATATCTCAAAAACCATTAGATGGTTTACTGTGACATTTAGCATAAAAACCCCACAGTGATTCCCACAGGATCACAGGTGTACAACACTCTGCCACTTCTTACTCCAAATGAGAGAAAAGATCATTTTTATTTGTCTTTTGCATGAACCCTGTTGAGATTCATCCATCCATCCATCTTCTGCTTTATCCGCTGTTGAGATTCATATACGTTTTATTTAAGTGCCTGAAGAGTCAATCATCTCTACAGGGTGCGGCATGGAAGAGAGAGACACAATGCAGATAATTCGGGTGGTCAAAGTCAGATTAATATTTAAGATGTGTTGGCACTAAAGAAATCATTCCACCTTAAAAGCTGCCTTTGAGCCAAGGCACCACAGCAGTCCTGCCAAGCGCTCAATGATTTCCTTTTAAACATCTGAAACAGAGTGATATCTAACTACATTCAATAGACCAGATTTTGAGCCCGATCCCTTAGAGCTTGAATTTCTAGTGAACGATTAATTCACCATATATTCATATTTTCATTTAATGAGAAACAGAAATTACTTTCAGATCAAAAACTGTGAAAAAGAAAAAAGCTGCCACAGGCCACACCCCGATCCCCAACGCTAGTCGTTTCAGTTTTGAGCTTTTCTTTGAGCTTATTAGCAAATGTTAGCATCCTAATTCATCAAGATGGTGAATTTGGTGAACATTAAATCTGCTTAACATCAGCATTTTAAGAAGTGTTAACAACTGAGCCATGTTGGCACCAGTCCAGCCTGATGGCCGATGGATTCAAGGGTCAGACCGACTTGAATGAGGCCTTTCAACTCCTGTGATTTACTCCTCACAGAGATGACAGCATCTTTGCTCTGCCAATGACGACATGCACTCAAAACCTGGGCCATGATAAAAGGAGGAAGATATTAACTTGTACAATATGCTTGAAAGCAGTAGATCCTTCTCACTGGTGCTTGGTCATCAGGTTTTGAGCAGTCAGAGGCTGAAGGTGTGAGGGGAGGTGGAGGACTGAGATGTAGAAGATACAGGAGCGGGGGATGGGGGATGGTCGGAGAGACCGAGCTCACTCTCAGTTTATGTGCAGACACACAGGAACTTTCAGTCCTCTCGGGCTTTTCTTCTGTCACACAATGACACCATAATTACAGAGCAGACACCAGAGGACGACAGCCACTGCCCACTTAGCCGCCACAGTGGGAAAATCAGCAAACACGGGGTCAATTATACTACTGCTGCTCCTCCACATCTGCATCTTTACATCCAGTCTCCTCCGAATCTTTAGTGTGTTTTCCTTAAGATAACAAGAATTTTTCTCTCGTGCCCTAAAGGATGGAGGATAGTTCCTCACATATGCACAACCAAGAGGGATGAAGTAATCCCCCTCTTCCTGCTGGAGGCTGCCCAATATGTTAAAGCATTAAGATTTAATCACCAGTCTATAGACATGCCAAAGCCTTCTGAGCAATCAGAGGGAATGATATCCCCGTCATTGTCGCTGCACTGCTCTGAGGTACAAAGCCCTGAATAACACATAATGCTTTTTTCTGTTGAGAAATGATAACATCTCCAGAGCTTTCACTGGTGCACCTGCTGTGATTAGTGTTTGGCACCGTGCATGAATGGTTGATGTAATGCAGCCGTAGGCGATTATTATCCCCACTACATTCATCTTACCCAGACCATTGAATTGCAATTAGTCCAGGGGTGATGTTACACACTCAGGTCTCTCTTTTACAACCAGGTACAGTATCTTTTTGTGTGCTGCGCTCAGCTATTGTTGTCGAGTCCCACTGTGTCGCCCCGGGCTCTAAGTCAGCGTGGATAAAGTATTCAGCCAGTGTGGGTGTTGTCGACTTCCACCATGATCCTCTGAATTGCTGTGTGTATAAGTATGCAGGGCGTAGTGGTGGAGCTGTGCGTCTCCTCAGTCTCCCCGCTCCTCCTGCTTCGTGAGGTACGCAGGCGGTTTTATCAAACTCTGACTGAGAAGACAGATGGCTTTGAATAGGGGAGCCTAATGTAAAAGTGTGTGGAGTATGGCGGAGGGGGAGATAAGAGGCAGCCGGCCATTTCTCTCTGGCTCTGTTGGGGTACAGGGCCTTAAATCACCCGTTATCTCCCGGAGCCTCAGCCAGACGCTAATGGTCATCACAGCGGGCTGCACCCCGCAGGCAGCAGCAGCAGCAGCAGCAGGAGGAGGGGGGGGGGGGGGGGGGGGGGGGACTCTCCTCTCCATCCCTGCTGCAGCACACTTCACATTGGGCACACAGAGGGATAGCAGACGTTTCAACAGGTACATTAGTCTTCGTGCCGTACAGTAGCACAACCGCCCTATCGACATACAGCCCATTAGGTCACTGTAAAAATGTGACATCACTATCCAGGCAGAATTACAGCATAAAAAACATTTCAAAAGAAATATATACTGGTTTCTCACACTCTGGATATTTCTGTTGGTCATTATGACAACACTGACTGCACTCCCAAAAACTAATTGCAAACACAGCAGCGAAGTGCAGTGGGGAGGGAGAGACATGGGAGACATTCAGACAAGTTGTGAACAAGCCAAGATTTCAACCAGATTATCCAAACCAGGCACAGCAGTCCTCAAGTGGTGGAAAGCATCTTCGCCTGTGTTTTTTTCTGTCCTTGCTCCTCTGATTGGTCAGTTGGAAGTGGTTATGTTGTGCATGTGGAGCAATCAGGTTTATGCAGGATCTGATGACAGCAGGTTGTTTGGTCACTGTCAATCAAATCTGATCTGAGCACACCCATGGAAGTCTTTAATTATTGAATTAATAATAATTAAGGGTGGTCCCGCTGCATAATGATGCTACAAAGAAAGAAAAAAAGCTAGCTGGTCTCTCTCTCATGTGTGTGTGTGTGTGTGTGTGTGAGAGACAGGTGATGTTTCATCACAGCACTAACTTTGACGGTGTCTCTGAATTTACTCGTAGATGAGACAGGTTCAAATAAAAGTCACACAACCGAGAGTGAGAGCTGCGGCTTTCAGATCGACGTGTTGCTGCCAGGCTTTATATGATTTATGCTCTTTTATCCGTATTTATACAGTCAGCCATCTTAACGTCATATAGAAATGTGTGCTTATGCAAACATGTACGGGGGGGAAGGAGGTTTTCAGATCAGCAGCAAACTGAAAACTACAGTGTAAAAGTACATGCCCCGTTTTCAAAAGGTACTATCAGCAAAAAGTGCTCACAGCAAGCTTGCTAATACTAATGGTGCTTTATTAGCACATATTCCATATTTGGATTATTTCATTGATGCATATGTGTGTAAACAACATTGTGATGTTGCAGATCCGCAGACAGCCAAACCTATAGCGATGAGAATAAGACCTTTGTTCAGTAATAAACCACAATTACTCTGTAAAAAGTTACCACGTGCTATCACAATACTACATTCAGTGCAATCATTACCATGTATTAGTGTGCCTTTATTATGACATCACAGTCACAGTGCTAATAACACACTCGGGCTTCATCTTGACGTTGCTACAAAGCGCTTTGTCTGGTTCACAACAAAGGGAGCTACAGAGAGTCGAGAGACTGCGGCTCCATTATCTGTGCGACATCACTGAGCTTTCAGGCCAGCTGTGTTCCTCATGAAACTGACAACAACTCCACCGCCGGTGCAGGCAACTCATGAAACTGTTGTCAGCACGTTCTGATGATTTTTCAGGCAAAAATCAGCCTCACCATGATATTTAATAAGGAACCTGAAGCCAGTTTTACATTTTAACAGTAGCATTTACTGCAACTTTTATACAAGTCAAATGTATCAGCAGTAATAATCTAGACACAATACAAGCTGGAGAACTTATAAAAAATTGCTGTCTTCCTTTAATATAATCAGTTTGGAAGTCCAGTAATGTGTAAAATTGATGAAAATATTATGTTCAAATTCATTGCAAAGGTCCACTGATCAAAAATAATCAGTTTGTTTTTGATCTGAGTGACTGCAGTGCTAAACTTGCTGCGTGAAGCAAATAGGAAAAATACACATCCCTTATTCCATTCATAAAGACAGATGATGTTGTAGCATAAAAAGAAAATGTTTTTGCAGAGCTACCTGTTTTTCAAACAACAATACACCGCTCCTCTGGTGTGTCAGCACTACATTTGAAACACTGATTTACTGCATTCACTGCAGAGATCATATTTAAGTACAGTACATGTGCCAAACAAAATGCCTTTGTTCCTCTGAGTGATGCTGTACTTCCTTTTCTGGCTTAAACTGACTCTGCTCTGTGCCAAGAATCAGGTTTATATACTCAGGTTTTAGTGAGTGGAGATAACAGGTGGGATTAAAAATACTGAGCTAATATAGGCCAGACTGCAACCGATTTCTGAGTTGATTTAAGGTGAAGAGGAGACAGACTGACACCCTACAATCTTCTTTGCCCTGTGAAAACCAGACAGCTCCTTGTTTGAGTTCCTCCCCTCAGCTTTGATGTGGGCCAGGTACCGTAGGGCAGGCTTCACTTGTTACCGCTGCACCAACAGAGCCACTGATTGGAGCCGGTCAGGACTACAATAATCATTTCCATTTCTTTTCCTTTTTTTTCATGAGTCAGTCAGAATTAATTCAGCTGCCCTTTACAAGATTAGGATTTCCACAAGGCAATGGCATACCCACTTATCTCTGCATAATGTGAATTCCATCAGAGCTACACCGCCACGTTGAAATGTTGATGTGTGTTCTCAGAGCATTACAGGATATGGTCACAGTTTTTCAAACCTGCCATAAAACAATACTCTCATGTGTGCACTGAGAACGTATATTGGCCTTTGTAAATGTCTACTCTCTGAAACAACCACTTCCAAAGACAATTCCACTGAAAGAGATAAAGAACAAAATCCAAAGAGCTAAATCCTTGCAAAAACACACACGTCAGATGAAATTATCACAGCCTATGGTCCTTCTAGCCACACTAGCATTGTCATTGGGCCCACCACTTCTATTCACACTGGAGTATTTCAATTCAGCTATTGCACAAATTCTCATGCATTTCTACACAGGCATTCACGACATGCAGAGGATGGATGCGATTAATTTGTATAATCCTCTGACATTTTCCATAATTTCACTTTGCACATCACCTTGGGCTGTAAACCAGGCCTGCAAATACCCTGGAAAATGCAGACTCATCATGTAACTGCTCAATGGTGAGTTGAGTCAGGCCCAGACATTCATGTTGTTTTCCACTACCCCATAAGTAACTGTGTGTCTGTCTCAGCCAGTATCCTTTTGTTTTACACATGGAGCTTAAACAGAAGGAGTGAAAGAAAAAAATACAACTGTAGGGGCTAAGCCTCTTTCAACCCACCTGTTTGCTGAGGACCAGTTCAAAGCTCTTGCAAAGCAGCCAAGCAACACTCTCATATAAAGACATTAATGTCAAAACTAACGCTAAAACTTCTGTCAGTACTGGCAGGCTACACCTTGTTAGCTCTGATAAATTCTCCACATTTCAGAATTTCAGCTCATTTCACAGCAATAATGTGTACAAAAAATAAAACGGATTCCAACAGCAAACACGCCAGAAAACAAAATGGCAGCATCATCCTACCTCATTCTAAACAGCTGTGACGTCCAACTGTCTGTCTCCTCCATTGTTATTCCCTTGCTTCATGGGTATTCCAAGTTAAGTCCATTGCAAGTTGGACAACTTCTTCATCTTCATAGTTTCACCATGTAAACATTTTTTTCTTTCCAGATTCCAGCTGGGGGTATGTTTGTTTTAATAGTTTAATACCTACACATTTGAGGAGTCCCAACAATGTTCTTGTTGAGCTTTCACGGTGGGAGGTTTGGGTGAGTACAACGAACGTCCATTCGAAAATTCTGACAGCAATTTCTGCCATAGCCTCGAGGCTTCTGAATGTTCCATGGAACGTCCTCGCGCAAAGATTTTTGGCCCCACCCACTATAAATCAAAACGTGATTGGTTAATTCCCCTAACAAGGTATGACCTCCTCAGCCAATTGGTGAGCACCATGTTTTCTCCGCCCAGAGACAACCAAAAAACGGTGGAGAAAAAAGTGGAAAAAATATCAGTTACCCTTCAATTTCTAATGAAATTAGAATATGAGACATCATTAAATCAAATAGATGAAATGTCATGTTTAAAATGGAGACATAATTGAGGCATGTCTGATGGTTAGCCATATTTTTCTAATTTCCATTGTAAACAGTAACTGATTAAAAAAAAAAAAAAAAAAATCTTAACATAACATGCTTTTGGGGGAATTTTGTAAATGTCACCTGCTAAATATCAGCATGTTTGCGGTGGCACTGTGTGAGCATGCTAATAAAACGTGCTCTATGGTGAACCTTGTAATTGTTATCTGTTAAATGTCAACATGTCAACACTGGAACTGTGTTAACACGCTGTTAGCATCAAACCTCCACTGTGCATCAGAAGAGCTGCTGCTGTGGCTGTATTTGTGTATGGTAAAGAGGAACCAGCAAGTAATAAATAACTAATGGCCATGTGAGTATTGTTTTAAGGTGTAAACCTGTCCTGTTAGACCAAAAGTCTGAGAGTATTTAACCTGTTGACATGTGCTCATATAAACGGGTGTTAACTTCCTCTATCAACGTACAACTTAACTGTGGGAGCCTTAATGTAGAGAAAGAAACCTGCCTACTAAAAGCCTAAATACTCTCGATCAGAAGCGGTGGCCAATTAACAGAATAATTAACTTAACTAACGTCTCTCTTAAATGACTGTTACAGGCCACTGTAACAGCAACGAGTGTATTTTAATTAAAGTGTCCTCCAGTTAGCGTGTGAGCTTATAAAACCCACCAGGGACTCTTTTCTCGGTGAAAAGAGATGTTCAATGAACTGCTGTACGCTGCATGTGCATTGTGAATGTGATGTCAATGTGGGCTAAATTGGTTGTGGATTGTTGTCAGGCAGGGGCGGGGGGGAGAAAAAGCAATAAAACTATTATTCTCCCTCACACAAGCCAAAAAGCTCATCTCTGCTACCACCGCTGCAGCTTTCCTTATGGGTGCCCAATGAAGCATGCAGATCAGCGTTGAAATTAAAGAGGGATCTGTAATGAAACTCCCCGAGCCCCCTGAGTAAGAAAGTAACAAGACAGCCCTTAAATAAGACACAGAGCCAGATCAGAAACAATTTAGACGTGCAGGAAGTAGGAAGTAGGACACTAGACAAGAACAGGAAGTCTACTGGTGCTTTAATGACGTACCTGTGATGTGGCTCCATGGGGAAAAATGTTTGGTATTTGGGGCAGAAATGTCATGTAGCTGTCATGAGGTATATTTAAATGAAGGATGGTGATATCTCAGTTGAAGGCACTGATCTCAGCTCTCAGTTTGAAATGTAAATCAAAGACAGATTTAACAGTTTTCTGCCCTGAAATGACTTCAAAATGGATTCACGCTCTTACTGAATCATTTATAAAACAAATACTGGTGCTTTTTGAAGGCTGAAGGTAGCTCTAATCACAGGATGCCAAAAATGATCAATTTTAGAGGCAGGGTCCTCCTTTTTATGGAGGTATCAAAAGATGAACTTGAGGTAATTACTTTTACTCTTCAAAAATAGATGGATACCCTTCAGGAAATGAACTCTTCAAATATATATATATATATATATATATATATATTAAAAAGAAAAACCCTTGATCCTCTGTTTGCCTTGTGTGTAAGTTATCTGAAGCGTTTTTGGCGGGATTGAAAGAGCAGGTGTCACCTGTTAAAGAGACGGAGGAGCAGATGGTGAACAGAATCAGACTGAGGAGGGGAAAAATGCCGTGTTTGTTTCTCAAGTTTATTCGATCTGTGGTTATCAAAGACAATGCCCGAGAACATAAGTTATGAAAAAAAGCCTTCATGATGGGGACTCTTGAGTTCGATATGACATAGCATTATCATTTCTAAACATAGGCATATTTTTCCTCATTTATTTTTAAAACAGCAATGTTAAAAAAAAATAAAATAAAAAAAATAAAATAAAATAAAACAAACAGATGGACAGAAGAGACAGCAGAGATGCCGAGAAGGACATTATCAGTGGAGTGCTTCTTTTGGTGAGCCTCGGGACGGCTCCTGTGTCTGCGTGTGTGCGTGCACCATGAGTTCACCGTTCAACTCCAAATAATCTTACCATTGTTCACTAGAGGTCACCAGCGCAGTGACTGGAGATCATCATTGTTCCAAGTGCTGGAGAAGGGGAGTGGGGGACGGGGGCGGTTGAGGACAGTTCCTCACTGTCTCCCGCCGGCCACACAAACACGAGTCAGTTGGGAGGAAAAGCCAGAAATTTAAAAAAAAAAAAAAAAAAAAAAAAAGCACACACACTGCTCACCAACAACCAGGCACCAGGTCATGACATGGCCCCTTTAGACTTAAAATAGCACACGCAGGCACGCTTGATCACACACACACATCCATCCTCACACCCACACACATACATACATACACACACTGTACAGTATACAATGCACAAGCCCCATACACACAAAATTAAGACTGTTTAAAAACACTTTGATAAAAGCACAGTATGGTATTATAAAATTAATTAATTGCACATGTAGAGACAAGATGGAGGAAGCACAGTGAGTGGAGAAGGGCAGGGGGAGAAGAAGGAGGGGCAGCGGTGAGCATGGCAAGAAGAGGATACAGTACATTCAGTAAACCAAAAAAAAAAGAGACAGGAGAAACAGAAAAAGGCAAGATTAGAATCAAAACCACTGAAAATAATTAAATAAAAATCAAAACACTTTTTTCCAGTTTGTCTTTTTTTTGTTTTTCTTTCTCAGTCATTGATTCGAAGCTCGCTCTGGGGTGTGCCAGTCTTACAGTAGTCCAAGTCTTGTCTCAGGAGAGTGAGCTTGATCAGTTATTTGTGTAGATTTTAATTGTTTTCTTGCGTTATTTAAAATCAATGTTCACGTCTACATCTCTACAGGCCCGACGTCAGCGCGTCAGGCGGGGGAGTAGTGGTAGGGTGCAGGTCCTCCATTGGCCTGACAAAATGCACGGGCATTTACACAAGTGCGCACACACACACACACACATGTTCGCACACACACACACACACACACACGTTCTCACGCAAAAACACACAGAGTGCATTCTTATTCCTATGACCCCTGGGTACAGGCTTTTTCTTTTCTTCTCAGCTTAGCGCACTAAGTATGTCTCTCTCTCTTCTGTACAAAAGCAGCCTCCTTCCCTGGAATCGGAGTCTGCGCATTTCTCCTCACTCCTCTTCCTTTATTTTTTATTTTTTTAAAATCACTTCTTCTTTTTACTTCTTTTGGGAGTTGAGCAGTTTGTCTGCCTCTGGGTACGTCGGGTACTTCACAGTCTCGATTTTCTCTTTGACCTTGTAGGAAGGGTAAAGGCCAGTGCGGCCCAGTTTGCGGTTAATGCCTTTGGAGTACCCGTCCCAGTGGTTGCCGGCCACGCCGATCACATCGCCGGGCTCCAAGGGGATGTCCTCGCTGTTGCGTGGCTGGTGGGGGTAGATGGCGATTTGGTTGTGGGCGTTTTGACCTCCAAAGTAGTAAATATCATCCAGGGAGTAAAAGAAGGAGGAGGCGTCTGGATGCAGCGTCTGCATAATCTCGTAGGCCACACGGCAGACCTGAGACAGAAACGGAAACAGGGATAATTTGCAGTCTTAGATCTATAAATGTGGAGGAATTTGTCTTGATGACAATGCTGCAGAGGTATGTGAACACTCTGATAGAGGGACAAAAGGACTTTGCACTGCCAGACATATACCTTTCATTTCAGTCCTGGTTAAAGAGGGATAAAATGTGCTAAGCGACTCATTCTAGTGAGATCCTTGAAGTGCACTAATAAGCCCCAAGTGTGAATAGGAATTATGTGGCTAACACATTATTTTTAGGGCTGGCAGGAAGCCCATCCACTCTCCGTTATAACTCGCTATAAAACGACACTTCAGAGGCCGCGATGATCAGAATAATGGGTGACAAATGCCATTGTATTGCTAAAGCGGGAATAAATGGGCTGATTGTTTTCTATGGTTTGGAACATGCGACAGAAAATCGGGACAATGCTGTTGTTGACAATCACATGATTGCAATTATCAGAGCAGTTCTGGTCTGTCTTGTGACAACTGGAAACATCAACTGATAATTGTCTCCGCTGCAACTTGAACAGCCCATTTGAACACAAAGGCTTTGACCTGATTTTGTTTTCTGTGCCCCCATTGAGAATTTGTTATCAAGTACTTTTGTTTTATCAATTTCTATTTGTAGCTCTTTGGCCGTTTTTAAAATTTAATTACTTTATATTGCTGGTACTTTGGTAGTCTTGTTCTTCACAGTTTTTCACTGCCTCCCAGGTGTTAGCCAGCGCTGTGACTCTTTATTAGCGTGTGAATTCTGTAGCTACAACCAACATGGGTCTATGTGGTGACACAGTGACCTTGACGTTTGACCGACAAATTTTAATCAGTTCATCTTTGAGTCCAAAACAACATTTATGCCTGGGGGTTGGGGGGTGCCTCAAGGTGTTACTGAGATGTTGCGTTCACAAACAACACGACAACATGATTCCGCCGCAGAGGCATAAAAAACATTTTTAATTTGAAGGTCAAGAAGATAAAGCTTGAAAACAAACTACAATTTAAGCCTCAAGTCCACTTCCTTTTAGTCACATCTGGTGGCCTTCAACTGTCATCACATAGGCTTTGAAGTTTGGTCATGTGACATCAGGTGGTGTCACTAAGGTCATGTGATAACAACAGAGCCATCTTTGTGACAACTGGTAAACACCATGAGATGTTCCAGAGGTGGGGCTTTTTGTCAGTGTAACAATTTAACTCTAATTGGATAAATTTGTATTCAGCAGCAATTATGAAAGTCATATGAGAGTCTTTATGTTCTAATGGAAATCTAGTTAATTAATTTAGGCCCCCAAACAAAAACCTGTTTTTTTGAGTTGTTTTTTAAACTACACGTTAAAGCGTATTAATTTCATTCCACTTACAGCTTTCTTGTCTCCGAGCAAGTGCATATCATAATTTCAGACAGCTCCTCTTATTATCTACGACAGCTTTTCATCCCAATGTCTCACAGCTCATGTAACAACACATCAAAACACCATTTTATGTTACTAAATCTATTCAACATGTGGACTGACCTGTGAGGAGAAGGTGCAGACCAGGAAGTCGGTCTGGGACAGGAAGTGGATGTCCAAGATGACTCCTCTCAGGGAGTTCTCGGTGTAGCGGTTGTGAAGGCCCGCGGACCATGAGATGGAGTTGTCGCTGATGAACTCGTAATCTGGATACCTGGAGGGGACGATGAAAGTCAGAGTCAGGTGAGGTCACAATAGATGAGATACCAACTCAGAACACACTCTCCAGGACACTGACTTGGTCTTAGCTTCCTGCAGCAGCGAGGGGTCATCAGTGGCCAGGTAAACTCGTTTCTTGTCGACATGGACGCGTCGGGCCAGATGTTGGAACTGCTCCTCCACATGCAGCATGTACTCCTCTATGGGGTGGAAGGCGGCTTCTGTCCCCACTTTATCTGTCCTCCTCACATGGACTCTGCAGACACACAAACAGGGACACAGGCAGGGTTACAGCCTGGTGTTGTATCTAACGACAGCTGTAAATGAAAAGCTTTTCGTTGGGTTTTCTGCTTCTTTTATTCACTGATGTTGTTTTTGTGCCTTTGCAGCCTGATTCTTGACAGAGCAAGAGCACGGTTCCTGTGGTGCAGCTCAGTTTAGTGTAACATTATGCATTTGTGCACTTGTGTGTTTGGATGGTTAAGGAACAACAGGTCTCAATTTCAAGATTTCAAGAAATAATCAGTCCATGAATCAAGGCAGAAAATGAACTGGCATCAGTTTTCATAATCAATTAATCATTTCAGCAATTTTAAGGAATAAAGAGGGAAATGGGAACATTATTTAATTTTCTTCCTTTCCTCTTCCTATGACAGTAAGTGGGATATTATTGTACTATTGGTTGGACACAAAAAGCCATTAGACAGCCATTTTTCATAATCTACTGACATTTTATAGACCAACCGAGTCATTGACTGAGAAAATCTGTCAATTCATCCATAATGAATATCAGTCGAGCCGAGGTGCTCAATTTTTAGAAACTTTATAACCATTAAGGCACGAACATTACACCTCGGTTAGACCACAAAGATCTAAATTATGAGACAATGTCCGTCCTGATGGAAAAAGAATTTATACACCAGCTGAGACAGACTCTTTAGAAAACATCGCCCCATGAAACAAAACTCCTGTATCCTCACGTAGAAGCTAAAGCTATATATTGTAGGATGTCTCGAGCATTAGGAAGTGGATAAAGCAAATAAAAATCTTATTTTACGAACCAAACATTGTTGGTTCAGTTTTGCTTCACGAAAAATGATAAAATCATTTCCTTTAACACTTGTCACCACCAGTAGTTTTTCCCTTTTCTTCTGTAGTACAATGTGTAAAAAAAAAAAAAAATAGATAAACAGCATTTGAACTTGTAGAGCAGGTTGTTCGAATCTTTCCATTTTCTGAACACACACACAAAAAAGAGAAAAATGTTGTGGGACAAAAGGCAAAGAGAAAATAACGGCAGCGGGAGTTTGACAAACGTCAAGCGTTACAGAGATGGACAGAGGGAGAAATAACCAGCACAACTATGTTTTTCTTCAGTGTCCTTGTCATCGCTTCCAGTAAGTAAGGACAAAGAGAGAGTGCTGTCACCGGCTGTACGTATAAGGAAAAAGAGCACAGCCTGAAAAAAAAAGCGAACAAAGGACGAGCCAGAACGGACATATTTCCGCTCCTGACACCGGCGCATCCCTCAAACTGATGGATGCTGAAACACTTATTTTATTCCACCCAGAACTATTCAATTACAAACTTACCAAAACCACATCTGCATTGTGACTTCTGGCCTCCAGGAGAAAATGAAATTTCAAAAAATCTAATGGTTTTTCCATGCTCATATACTTGCCCACCCACCCCCCTATTGCAACCAGCCATCTACTCCTGACCCAGGAGCAGCTCCACCAGGGTTGGGAGCTGTTTCAGAGGCACTAAGGAGGAGAGTATTGGGCTCTTACTCCCTGCATTTAGGATTTCCCTGTTGCCTCAGGGAAAGAAACAGCTTCTCTCACATCCATGCTGGCTCTAACAGAGGTAGAAGCAGAGAAAAGGGGGAGAGGAAGAGGGAGAAAACAAGTCACAGAATAAACAAGTTTTACCTAATTTCTCCCACTTGGCCAGAGATCAATCAATCAGTGACTATTGGAGAGGCTCGCTAAGAGAAATAGACCCTTTATTTAAGTGGGAAATAAAACCCAAAGAATGAAGCTGAGGGCAGGAGAGTGTGTGGTGGTGGTAGTGATGGTGGGGGTGTTGGAGTCTTTCATTCAGCCTGGGCTCTCTGATCGGACAGAGGTCTTGACTCCAGGCTTTTCTATCCTTTGTCAGAGTCCTCGTCTCCTGCTTCTCCGCTTCTTTCATGTCTTTTTTGTTCTCCACTTCCTGTGAACCCTCTTTGTCTTGTCCCTTTCTCTCCCCATCAGAGCAGCAGGCCACGGTGAGGCATTGCTCAGCTCTTAGTGAATCTCCTCCTCCTCCCCTCAGCCCCCACCCTACCCCTGCACTCTCCCACACTAGTGACACAATAATTCAATTCATTTCTCTCTGTTCATACAGCAACTGGCAAGGCAGGGCAATCCTCATGTTGGGCGTAAAAAAGCATACATTAAAGACATCAAACACATCCACACCGGACACAGCAAGTGCTGATTCTAGCAGATTGTGCCAATAGCATATAGGCTGAATAAATTATGTGCTCGATGGTGACCTCAGTGTTCTGGCTGCCTATCAGGTGCATATGCAGCAACTCCTCCAGCCCACGAGCACTCAAATCTTTAGCAAACAGCTCATTGCGTATTGCACCTATGCACCCTGTAGAATCACTGCATCCGTTTTCACGTCAAAACATGTCAGTGTTATTGTTCAGATTTCCTGATTTAAGGTTCGGATGTGTTCATGACTACAGATGGGCGACAAATGACGTCACTGCAAAGTGTCTTCATGTGTTGCACAACATCAGCGCTCTGAGCACAGACTGTACAGGTTGTGATGAGCTCCATCTTTCTAAAGGATATAACCTCGTTCAGTGTTCCCACTCTTTTCTCAAAATCATTTGCCAGGACATTTTCAGTGACGATCTAAATGTTGCTAGGTTACGCCAAGTCCTAATTAGCATATTCATGACATCATCGCAACATGCTTGCACTCTGTCCAAAGTAAGCCATTGTCAGCTCATCATATTCTCTCTCATATACAGCATTTTGCTCACATACAGCTGGATTCGTAACACAGCTGTTTACATTTACATATTTTTCTGTTTCTGTTGTCAGGCGACAGAAATAGCGAAACATGGCCCATAAAGACGACCTGTTAACCACAGTCACTTCCAAAGTTGTTTGCAAGCTGCTGCTCTGTTCTGCTGAAACACTTCTACAGGAAGTTGTTAGATTTGTTGCAAGGTGCTTTTTTGTAAAAAAAAAAACCCACAAAAGGGGGTCTGAAAAGTCATAACTCTAGCATACAAATCGCTAGATCCAAAGTTGGCAACCCTAGGTAGCAGCCAATCAAGCTAATTTGATTGGCTGAGTAGTGAAGCTGAAGGAGGAGATATTATTTTCCAGGACTTTACTTTTCATTTTCATTTTCCACATGTTTTGGTCCAAATATTTTCAGGTTTTCCAGGATGCGTGGGCACCCTGTCATTTAGTGTTTTAATAATGCAGATGGAGAACGCAGTCACATGACACAGTAAATGATCCACATCCCACTCAAACAGTGAACCCCCTCTGCCCTGTAGAGAAGCACCTGCATTTGCTACGTTCTCCACTCATATGTGATGTTCCTTTCATTTGTCACTTGTCTGCACAAACCATATCCTTTACTTTTAAAGCAATCAGATGACAAACTCAAACTTGTTCCCCTGTGGTTGTGATGCACTAATCAATACTTCATATTAACAAATGACAGTGTGTGTGTGTGTGTGTGAAAGGGGTCACTTATGGTGCTTAACAATCATCACATCTCACATTTATGTCACTGTTTTAAGTCCACAGTGGCCTCCACCAGTTTCCACCCCCTAAAAAGCTTTTAAATCCCACAGTAACAGAATATTGCACTTACGCTAATCAGGCGGCAAGACACACAACCCAGATGAATACTAATACTAACTCCTCATCTGCCTAATGTGTAAATAAGTAGGTTTTGTAGCACAGGGTTTTCCAACTTAAAAGGTTATAATCTGTGAATGTTTCCAGCTCACTTCTGCTACCCCCAAAAATCAGCTAATGTACGACTAACAACACAACTTCTAACACACACCATTCCCAAATAACCCTCATATTCACTGATTTCATGAAATAGTGTCTGGGTATTTTTTTTTTTTTTTTTTGATCCTTTTCTTGTGCACCCACGTTTTCACCAAAAGAACGTAGATATGAGTAAGTCTTAATAATGCCAATAGAAAGTGACACGAATTATGAGGAGGTGCTAATTAGCTCCTAATTATTAAGAAAGGTGAGAGAAAAAAATAGAGAAATTCCAATACAACTGAGTTTTTTTCTGCAAATTGACAGATTTTCAGAGATTTTTATTTTATTTATCCTTGAAAAAGTTTTTTTGTTGTTGCTGCGTTTCATCCTGAGAGATTCTGTGTTTTTCCAAAATTGCACGATAAAAACCCTGCTCAGTTCTTGGTAACTGCATCACCATGGCGATAGCGCTGCTGTATTGTATCAGCAGCAGACGAGGAAGAAGCGGCCCTACTTTCTTTTTGTCTCCGACTGTCTCTGTTACCATTAGGCAGCATTAACTAGTGGCAGGATGGAGTTGTGCTGATAGCTGCTTTTAGTCGGTGGCTTCCAGCCTTCCTGTTGTTCGGAGTCCTGAGGGAGCTGCAGCTAAAGAGCGGTGGGGGTCGGCTGGCGGTTGTCGGGTGCTCTGGGGACAAACCACCTCTCTGTCCCTTTTCGGTGCTCGCTCCATCAACCCTGCATCTCTCATCACTGCCTCCGCCCTCACCTCCTTTTTCTTGCACTGATGCTGTGGATCTCTTTCAATCTCATTTTTACCCCCCCCCCACACACACACACATACATGCCCCCTCCTCTCTTTCTCCTACATACACACACATACACTGCCTTCCCCCCACAGTGCTGATAGAAGCACACAGGCACTTTGTTAGAAAACATCAGTGCAGAGCAGAGTGGATGTATCAAGAGCTGAGGAAGGCAGAGAAAAAGAGGGGATAAAAACTTTGTTCTACCCAGCACTTCATTTCAATAACCGTTTCCCCAGTGATATGAAGGGAGAAAAGGGTTGGATACATATGTGTGTGCGTGTGTGTGGGAAACAGAGAGAATGGTGATAGAGACGTGTGGAAAAACTATGAGAGCGAGAGAATCGTGGGTACAGATTTGCGCCTGGGGAACACAAGGGAGAGGTGAGTGTGAAATATAGAAATGTGAAAAAAAATGAAGATAGAGGAACGATCACAAATGAGAGGATGTAAGAGGACTGGGGAGATTGAAAAAGTTGGGTTGAGTCACAAAAAAAGAGAGAGAATAAAAAGGGGGAGGAGAGTCAAAAAGGGCTTCAAGAAAGAGACGACAGCTTCTTGGGTGATGAAAAGGAAGAGAGGTAAAAAAAAAAAAAAAGAAAAAGAAAAACCAAAGGGGAAAGAGCATCTGAGAGAAGGGACGGACAGAAAGAGCGTAACAAGAGGGAGAAAGGAATGAGCAGAGAAGAGCAGGGCAAAGAAAGAGAAGAAGAAGAGTGGTGACGATGGCTCGCAGCTAAATGTAAAGAAGAAGGTGAGAAGACGCAGAGTGATGAAGGAAACTGGAGCACAGACGATGAACATCACAAACCACTGGAACATAACTCTCAGCACTTGTTTTAAACTACTTCCAGAAATGTTAAGACAATCTCAGCAAAGCTCCTGGAAGTCATTTGATACTCTCCCCACTATGAGTGTGTGCATCGTGTCCTAATGTGGTCCATTTCCTCCCAGTCTGCCAGACTGTAGCGGGTAAAACTACTGCAGAGCCTATTTGTCTATTTGAAGAAAGTCTTATTTGATCCAGGTTTGAACTGCTGCTGCTGGGTGGGGAGAGGGGGGGATTATTTATGAGTCAAGAGAGGCTGTCAGAAATTGGTTGATGAGAGGGACACAGAGAGGCAAACGGGTAAATAAACAGCTAAACATGTCCAACCTACTTCTTAGAAGCTATTATCAAAAGCGGTTTATGATATTGTCACTACATACGTTTCCATGTGAAGTGGCCCCTCGTGGGAACTCATGCGCCTCGCACTGATGAGCACTTTCCAATTATCCCGTGCTGGACGTATGAAGTCCCGTGTCAGTGTCAAACTGTGAGAACAGAATCTCTGGAGACGGGCGCAACACTGAGCAATCAGAATAAAGAGCTGCAGTGATATCAAAGACTGAAATAAGATCTAATAATGGCATATTTGGAGCGGGAGGTATCATCTCATCTGCGCCGTTTATGCCAAGTTTCATGAAAAGTAATATCAAGGAGGTGTTCTATTAGGACAGCGAGGTGTGTTGCACGTTGGAAAGTGGATTTTTAAAGAGGAACACTGGCATCGCTCTGTGTTCCTAGACACAGTAGCAGCGTAGCTCCAGGGGTGGAGATGTTTAGTCTCTGTGCTGAAACTCATGGTGCCCAGAGGATGAAACCGATTCAGCTTTTCATTAGGAGGTTGACATTTATATCTTTGAATAAACTGACAGACACACACGTCCTCAGCATGAATCACCAGAGCTTTGTCTTTTTCTTCTAGACAACATCCAGCCATCCATACAGGGAGACATGGGGTGCAATCCCAGCTGACATTAGGGCAACAAACAAGCAACAACAGGTCAGAGGAGCTACTAACTAACTAACTAACTAACTAACTGACTAACTCGACAGCTAATGATGACTCATTACATCTGCTTTTATGAATTAAATGACACGTGGGTGGAAAGACGAATGTTCACTCATTTGGAAGAGACTAACGGAGACAAATAGCGCTCACATGCTCATATTCACACCCATTAACCTTCGTGTGCACGTCTGTGGACTGTAGGAGGAACCTGGAGAGAACTGTGCCGGCACAGGCAGGACAAACAAAAACAAATCAGGGGAATCGAACCCAGAAACCTCTTGCTGTGATAACCACTGCACCACAATAACAAAACAGACAACGAATGGACCATAACCAACAACATGTTTGTCTGTCTCCATCTAAAGAACTCATCAACTTTCTCCCCTGTCTGCAGCAATCAGTGCCCAAAGCTGTTTGTCGAAAACTGAAGATAAGATAATAAATCGTAAATAAAACACATTCTCAAATAAATAGTTTCATTAAAAATAGGCTCAGCATTTAGTTAGCTCATAATGAAGGGAAAATATTTTCACCATTTCAAATGGCTAAAACCTTATTTCTTGCCAGAGCTGTGTGCAGCATGATGATTCACTCAACCCCTCCTTACCCCACTCTCTCTCTCTCTCTCCCTATTTCTCTCTCTCTAACACACTGACAACAGACCTGTCTGTCATAGTCGAACTGGCTTAAAACAACAACGCGCACGTGTTTATTTGCATATTGAGCGGGGGAGTGAGATCCAATCAGGAGTGATCACTCGAGACGCGTGTGGAGATGCATTCTAATGACAGGTGTGAACTGACGTGCTCAGAGCTGTCCACTTGTGACTGAATCACCAGAGGTGCATGTTAATGCCACGTCTGAACGGAGGCCTAGTTTTTATTTCTTTTTTTGATGTAGATTAATACTGCTGAGTATTTATGGCACCAGAACAGGGAATTCAAAATAAACTACAGTGCCCCTGTTTCCTGTAATGGAGGAATATGTCACCTGGTGCAACAGCATGGCTCACTGATGTTTTATTTAAGCGTTTCTGAACAACAACAACCGTGGTCCACGGCTCAGAGGATGGAGCTGTACGAGGCTCCGGCTACACACACAGTTATTGTTGGTCGGATAAATTCATTGTTGTTTTTGGTCTTTTCGTGGGATTTGTTGACAATAAGAAAAATGCTGAGTAAAGCCACCCTTATCCTATAATTGACAAAGACTATTGAAGATAAAAGAAAAGCTGCTAGGCCATTCATTTTTAATTCTGTCATAAATGTCTAGTAAGCTTGTCTTTCCCTGTGTGGTTTGGATTTACTGATTTTAAAAATCAGACACTGATGCCTTTAGTACGTCGTTATGTAACTGCTTTGTGAGAAAGACAAATATATCAGATCCCTTTTCAGTCTCTACAGATCCTGAGTATTAAAAGACTTGAAGCGAACAACTGGACAACAAACCCTCCAAAAAAAAGGGAACATTAATTCAAAAGAGAGAGGTACAATCAGCCGTGTCATACCAGTGCTATTAGAGAAGAGGCACGGCGATGGAGTTTCTTCAAACAAGTTGATTTGCATGAATATTAGCTGTAGGAGCATAAAGCATTTAAGTAATGAAAGGGCGGAACGGCTCCTAAGCATAAACAAAGGTAGAAAATTAACCAAACAAAATGCTGCCATCAAATTAAGTTACTTTTAATACTACTGTATTAACCTCGTATTAACCTCACCCAAAGCTGTGTTTGTATTCCTCCACAGTGCTCGAGGACATGTCTTTGTTTTCTTCTTCCTATGCCTTCTGTTTGCTTTGATTGTGAAGTGCTTTAATGTAGTGAATGCTATAGAAACGAGCCCATTATTACTGAAGTGTTTATAACCAAGGAGAAGGAGACAACTGAACCACACACATACATACACACACGCATATGCACACACTAAAATGTGATAACTGTGTGTTCTCACCCAATGATGGGATGTTTGAAGCCCAGCTTGGCGGTGGTTTGCTGGATCTCCTTCTCCAGCCAGGCCTGTGGGCGAACCAGGTACTTGACAAACTGGGACACCCACCAGACGGAGGGGTCACCGTGCAGACGGTGCAGGCGTGGGGCCAGGTCCTCGGGGATCGCCAGAGGCAGGTAGGGGGGCCGAGGGTGAAGACTGTCCACTATGGGCAGCTCCACCACTTGGACGTCCTTATCATGGGCCTCTCCTAGACGAGCCAGAGAAGAGCAGGCGCAGTATGAGACACAGAAGATTCAACACTTCAACAACATCGCTGACAAGATGTTTCAGGCTGGAACTTAGTGATTTTATGTTCATAGTCATCAATGGAGACATCATTTTGTCTCCTAATTAGTTGTTTAATCTATGAAACTGCTCATCACAGTCTCTCAGAGCCAAAAATTTGTGACTTCACATTATTGTTTTGTCCAAAAGCCAAAGATATTCCACCGTATTTACAATGATGCACAGCAGAGAAAAGCAGCAAATGTGGGTTTGTTGGGCAATTTCCCTTCATAAATGACCTACATGATCAATGGATTACATAAAATATTGCCATATTTTCTGTGCATCAACAAACCATTTCAGGAAAATTGGAGAGAAAAACATCAACAGAGTGACCAGGAGGTGGACGAAGTGTTTTCTTTTACTTTTTTGGCCATGGTTAAAAGAGACTTACTGTGGATTTAAGGATGAGTTGACTTGAACGGCCAAAGATCAAACCTTGTTTCAGTAAAAAAAAAAGGTGTTGGGCAATTTCAGCAAAGACAACCAGCGTCTTTTATTCTTTCTAGAGGCATCAACTAATTCTCAGCACAGCCCCCCCCCAGGTCTAAAAGGAGGTGCAATCAGTCAAATAACTCACACCTCCATTTCTTTCCTGAGCATATTAGAGGGTGATATGTCAGTATTCCTCCTCGGCTCTGTTATATTCATTGCTTATTCTAACCCCCCCCCCCCGGAGAGTCCAGCTTTTGTGATTGACAGCTGCTCTTTGCTTGTCCTTGCTTAAAGGCCAAGGTAAGCTCCTTTCAATCAAGGCCATGTAGGGCCAGGGGGTGAGGCAGGGACCTCGATTGGAGAAGGATGGGGTGGGGTGGGTGGTGGTCTGGCTTTGGCCCCTCCAGGCTCAGTCCTGTTTGGCAGAAGCCCTCGGCAAAGGGTTGAGCAGGGCTGAATAACGAAGGTCACCTCTCTGGGCAGCAAAAAGCCCCCATACACTGCCAGGCCTCCCCTCACATCAAGGCCAACCATCTGTACACACACACATGCACGATACACACCTGCATGTGTAAACAAAGGTGGAAAACATGCCCCCACCAAAGCGCATTCACAAAAATGCACACGGAAACACATTGACACTGTTGAGTGAGAACATGTACATGTATGGGTTCTTGTGAGCAGCGGGGGAAACAGAGTGGTCCAGTAGTGGGGATCCAAAATAACAAAACAATGAAAGGAAATGTGCATTTACACACGCAAATGCACACACATACACACAAAGAACCCCAGCTAATCTCATCTTACCAGAAGGGATATGCCTGGCAGACACAACCTTCACTCTCTTTTAGTCTTAAAACCCGGAGAGGTTTTTTTTTTTCTTCTTTTTTTTCTGGTCTGTGTGTTTGCATCTGTGTGCGTGTGTAAACCCCTGATTTACACACACACAAAATATAAGTTTAAGGTCCATGTTCCGTCAGCCTAAAGTGGCTTCTTTAAGCACCACAGACAGGCTCTAACACAGCTGCAACACCACCCCAGCCTCCACCACACACTTCCAAATAAATGGCATAATGAGTCATTAAAAATGGCCTTTCACAGAAAGGGTACACAAAAACACATGAAAAAAACAAACTGAACAGAGGCTTCAGTTTGTGTGTGTGTGTGCGCGCGCTGGAGCATGAACTGAATATAAATTGGAAGAAGCATTAAATATTGAACTGAAAAAATATTCCCAGGCTTGTCTTTGCTTATATAACAATATTGGCATGATTCACATAAGGGGGAATGGGCATATTCTGAGGCCTGCACTTCTTGGCACAAATGTACAGAAATGCAGTATGTCTTCCTCCCACAGCTACTTAATTAGATCACAAAGCTCTTCTAAATTTTATCTCGAGCCTCTGCATATATTTCCTGGATGCATCATGACTTAACGCATATGGCTGTGCACCGACGCTGACACTGACACAGAAAGCCTATACTGTTTTTAAACCCTTCAATGTGCACCGAGCCTAATAAATTTTTCACATTAGCAATGCTATGAAACCAGAGAAGCCAAAGAGTGACACCATCCAGATTAAAAAATAAAAAAATATGGAGCCTCCCCATTCATAATACATTTGAGACTGAGTTTATGAACTTAGAGAAATTCTGTTCCAGTCTTTAAATGGCTGAGAACATTATGTTTCTCTTGCTGCTCTCAGACTCAGTCATAAGGCAGTAATGTCTCTACAGAGAACCTCAAAGGAATACACTCTCTTTGGCAAATTAGCCCTTTGATCAATGAACCATTGTTCCACAAGAAGACTGGTCCCCCCCCCCTTAATGTGTGTGTTCAGAATTCAGTCTTTTACCAGGCCAGTGAGGTGGTGCCGAGAGCTCTCATGTCGTCCCCTGAACATAAAGGTTGTAGTAAAAGACCAGCACGCACCAGTTGGCTCTAAAGACAGTGAGGCTGAATATCAAAACTCACTCACTGTCTTTTTGGTGAGAATCAAAAACTGTCATGTGTGTAAAAAAAAGAAAAAAAAAAAGGCATTCGGCATCCGCTCAGATTTTATGTGTGTCTCCTAATTAAAATTAAAATGTTGCCAATTTTGAGTTAAGTGTTTGATTTTTCAGGCTTTTTTCAAGCTTCAGTTTTGGTGCAGCCACTTTTGCTTAGAGAACATTTTGCTTTTCCCATTTGAGAGATTTCTGGCCTTTGGATTTTGCAGGAAAAAAATATGTTTATGTTTCTCAAAGCAAAGCATCAAACAAAGTATTCTCCTGTTGCCTGGCTTATATAATATATGTCTATATATGGTACTGGCACTCGTATCAAAAGAGGAGAAACAACATTTACATTCTCAATACATAATCATCATCTGATAACACAGATTCAATACAGATTCAGATTTGTAATCATATCCTGATTGAAAGTGAAGTTTTAGAGCCATGTAAGGTTGACTTTGTAGAAAGTCAAGCATAATAAAATATATATTTTGGTGTCAGAACCAACACTTGCTTATTATTTCAGAACTAATATCCATCAGGTCGTTCCAGCAGGATAAGACAAGGTGAGTGAACGTCAGATAATCATAATGAAATAAAGATTTTTTGTTTTGATGTGACAATGTTTTTTGTACCGTATCAGCATAAGCATCAAAACAAATGAAACAATATCCAAACCTAAAAGAGGGACATGTCACAAGTGGGGATCCAGTTTTATTGGATTCTTCCATTTCTATACTCTGATAATTTCATGTTTTTCCCCTGGTAACATCCACACACAACTCTGTTCAGTCATGGTGTGAATCACATGAAGCCGCCTTGTGCCGTCATCTGGAATTTCCCACTTGCAGAAGGAAAATCAGCAGGTCTCCTAATGACTTCATCGCTATCTTTGATTTTCCACTAAAGCTATATGTTTCCCTGACAGAAATACCCTGTTGCTGATGCCTATACCATGCATCCTCTCCTCCCTGTCTATGAATGTCTCACATCCTGCAGGGAAAACACCTAATGCATGGTCGATTCCCCACATCAACACATATAGAGTCAGGAAGACCTGCTCAGTATAGACCATCCAAAGCACTATGTATATTCCTGTGTGAAGGTGAGCACAAAGGATTGGTGCCGTAACAGTGTCCTGAACAGGGAAAAGGTCACTGTGCAAAACCCTTCATCAATTGAAGTCATCAGCAGAAAAAAAACACATGCAAATCAGTATTCGAACTCTGTAATTCTCCCGGCATGGGCAAGCGTTCTACTTAATTAATGAGATATTCAATATATATCTATTTCTTAATCCAAGGCTGTAGCATCCCTTAGTGGTCCAGTGCATGGAGGAGTGCTCTAGCCTGCACTGTTAAGAAAACAGGCATGACCAAAGGCGTAGCCAAGCACCCAACAGGCTTACATTAGCTCTGCTTATCTAGTTAGCTGGTTTGGTCAACACAAAATAGTGCCTCTGTGATTTCCAGGACTTTATAAGAACAAGATTTGAGGGCATTAAGAGGCCTGAGGAAGGGAGTTGTGTTCTATAGTGAGGTGGCTGCTGGCTACAAGCAGCTAGATGACATATATGGATCTATAGGAGGCTGTTTGTAAGACACCAGAGGAAGACGTTAGATAGTGGAAAAGGACACATGAAAGGCAGGAGAATAAGGAAGGGAAGGCAGTGGGAGAACAGGAGATAAGAGGAGAGACCCCAGGAGAGCACAAGTCAAATGAAGCGATAGGAGAAAAATGAAGTGCTGAAAGGATGCGGCGATGAGAAAAAGAAAGCAACGAGAAAGAGGAGGGGAGAGAGAGGGGAGGGGGGCAGGGACAGAAATCACCACTGATTTCCACTGACTTTACAGATGCTATGGTTTTGTCAGATTAATGGAGGCATACTCACTTACACAATGGGACCATCCATTAATCATATTAAAATCACATTTTCAATTCATTGCTCTACGTAATCTCATTCATAAATGATGCTACTACCTTGCATTGGTAAGGAGATCCATTTCCTCCGAGCAAGCACATCGATCTTTGGTCTGAAGTGCTCTGGTGCCAGGTATACATAATATGAACCACCTCATGTTAGAACATGGTGTTCATTATGAACAGCCCATTAATGGTGCTGAATTCTAATACCACACATAAATACCAAGATGGAGAGTCTACAGTCACATTATTGACTCTTTGAGGTTGCATTAGGCACAGCTAACATGCTAACATGCTGGTAAAATGTTGACCACACACCCCACATAAAGAACAGCCATGTCATTACAGTTCAACCCGAGAGGAGCAGAAAGCTCTGGGAGCCTTTATATGCATGTGTGTGCTGATCCACCCAGGAGAAGCTGAGATGTTTCAGATGAGAGGTGAAAAGTCTGACCTGCTACTCAGCGGGAATCATCCTCCAGGGATCATGAATGTGTGTCCCTGGCAACCAGTTTCACAGTTGTTGAGAGATTTCAGTCAAAAGTGTTCAACCATCAGACTGAATGATTGACTGTAGACCCCCAATTTCCATCCCTAGAGCCGTGGCACTAGCTTGACAAAATATAAACACCATTCTAGTCCGGATCAGACTATTCCCTGCAACCATCGCCTCCAGCTTTTTCCATCATTACACCTTTAAGTATTGAAATCCCTGAGCAGAATAATGAAGTCTCCAGGCAAAAACCCTCTCCCGGAGGATACTCCAAGCCAGACTCTCCAATATGGCTCCGCTGGTCGGCCAATAGATGCAAGGCATCTCTCAGAGCCTTCCTTTCCTTTCCTCTCAGCTGCACTCTGCTAACCCTACTCTTCTCCTACAATGCTCGGTTCACAGATATTTCTAATAGCTACGTCTCCTCTCCCTCTGGAAAGGTGAAATTTCACATCCCATGAGCCTGTTTTCCCAGAGGTCCATGCACCCCAGCACATGACCTTGTCAGCAGTGGGCACGCTATACAGCAACCCCAAGTTCTTTTCAAGGTAAGAATGACCATGTCCCATGGGATTCAGGCTCAGCTCCCAGCAAACTGCTGCAAACTGCATTTCAAAGCCCGGCTCAGAGGGAGGATATTCCTTTGAGGCCAACACTGATATTTAAAACACTAAATTATATACTGATGTGGAAGTGGATTTTCAGAAGGCAGCTTTTAAAGACAAAATGTGAAATGCTTGAGTCTGAGTTGCCACATACTGGGCCTGAAACTGAAAAATATACAGCTCTGCTCAGTTTAGACATTTGCTTACTCAGGAAATGACCAGTCAAGATGATGATGCTCACAAAGTCTTCATCAAAAAACATATTTCCAACCATTTCTGTCTGCATCAGAGACTATGAGTAGGAGCTTACTGTATGTCAGGGGATCGTGTTGCTCAATGAAATCCAGTCACAGGCTTTCTTAGCCATTAAACCTTTGAGCACTAACCTGCTGCTGCTACATTTGCTGCCAGGGACTGAACAGTCCTGCTTAGCTAGAGAATTCACACTTTGTTTTTTGCTGGAGCAGCACAAAGGAGAAAGTCTGGCCGGCCCCTATTTTTCAGCTGGGGTAGACTGAGGATTATTTGATTATTAAGCAATCAATCACACAGCATTGAGCCTGCAAACTGTGAAGTGCTGGTTTGAGTGAGTGTGTGGACCTACCTGACCAGTGTCCAGTGGTGGCTCCAGAGCGGTCAGTGCAGGTGTTACTGACAGGCAGGAAGACGGTCTCCCACCCGCCGGGGGCGTAGCGCCAGTTGTGGGACTCCAGGATGAGCGTGCGCTGGGTGCCATAAGCGATCATGAAGCAGTATACGACATGGTGGAGCTGGCAGCCATATCCACAGCCCTTATTGATGTTACACACCAGTTTTCTTGCCTTACTGCAGTCTGGGGGGTTCTGTGAGGAGGAGAGGAAAAAAAAATTTTCAACATTTTTTTATTTTTTTTTATTGCTTGACCTTCGTCTTGTGTCTCTCAAAGCCCTGCTCTCTGACTTGTAATAACACATGGCTGATATTGTTTTCTTTGTTTCCTTTGCCTGTCTGTCTCATACTACACTCCACTCTAATTTTTTGTGACCTGCTCAATCTTGTTCCTCTGCTGCTCTTTTTACCAGCTAGTTCCTTTATATCGACTTCCACGACACCCTTACAAATTCCTCTTTACCATCTTTTAAAAGGATAAAACATATACATTCTGTGTATATACTGTACAGTATATATTATACACACAGCATTGTCTGTGTAATCACAACCCCATATAGCTCTATCTCGTTGCTGTGCAGACAGTATAAAAACACATGAATGAGCCACTGCGTGACTCGTTTCTTAAATGGGCGCTGTAGCTCCAGTAGAGTCCAACCCCCATACACCCATACACCAGTGTGGTGCTGTCCTCTCAACAAATACACAATTTTCTACTGTTTGAGTGTCATTTGATAAAAAATAGGAAATTATTTAGGCATTTAAAAAAAAAAAAAAATAGACTATAAATCTGTGACCATTTTTTTAAAGATTGAAGTCTTTAGTAGAACACAACGGTCTTTGGCATTTCCCTGGGATTTGTTGACAATAATATTGCCGGCCTTATCTTTTAATACCTCCTTCTTCTCCTTCTCCTCCTCCTCAACGTTTTTTGTTGCTCTTGCATTCTCTCATTCCTTTGCTCTTCCCTGCCCCCTTTTTTGCTTCCTGTCCATGCACTCATTCTCATTATTTTTTCTCTTCTCCCCTCATATGGTTTCCTCTTCTCATAAATTAGCTTCAATATCATACAAAGTCTGAGGGGATGAATACCAAATAGGAGACGCTGATGGAAGAAACACAGATTTCTCTTTTCTGTGTCAAAAAAAAGGAAAAAAAAAAACCAAAAAAAATAGTGGAAGCCAGCAGAGTGACACATGCTGTGTTGTCGATGAGTCGCCGGGCGGGTTGTGATTCGCTCGGCAGCCAGTCTGAGCGACTCCGCAATGCTCGTGCCAACCGGCTTCCTAAACAGCAATTACCGGCTGATGGGAGTGTTTTCCTCATTAGGCTGCTGCAGCTGTGGATGGTTCACAGTAATCAGGCCGCCCGGCACCCACCGGTGAACGCTGTCTATCGCACACTAGCAGGAGAGGAAGAGGAAGAGAGGGATAAGGATGGAAGTGAAGAGGGACAGAGATGAGAGGATCTAAAAAAAAACAGAGGAGAGGAAATGAAAAAGAGAACAGGAGGCTGTGATGATGGAGGAAATGAGAGGGAAAAAGGGAGAGAAGAGGAGAGGAGAGCAGAGGAGAGCAGAGGAGAGGAGGGGAGGGAGGGGTCCTTAAGGTGTTGAACCTGATTACAACCTCTGCTGTTCAATAACATGAAGAGAGCAGTGCAGAGCAGCCATGGAGCTGACAGAGGAAAACTCACAGGTATTTCCTTGGAGTTCCTGGCTGGCGGTTTGCTCCTTGCCCCACAGGTGGAGGCTAACTTACTGTACTAATAATGCACCGTGGCGCTCTGACAAGAAGGACCTGTGGAGGGCTTGTTTTCTGTCGACAGAGCTCAGCATCTGAGCTGCAACATTTCCATGAGATCGATGTGTGGCGTGAGCCGCCAGGCGATGGAAGCCACCGTTGGATCCCTCTAGCTGATAATGATGAAGCTGGAATGACTCCGAAGCGCTGGGAGACTTGGTTCAAGGATAATGATGGCAGATGCATGCACAGAGGCAGCCTCTGAGTACCGCTCTGTACTGTAGGTTAAGTGCCTGTTTCAATTGTGTGATTTTTTTTTTGGAGTGTGAAACACACAGGTAGTTGCAGAGTGATGAGCTTCTGTCGTGAGAGGGACCACAAGTGATATTGTTTATGTAGGGAATATAGCTAGAAACAACTGGAAATGAAAAACGGCACGTCAGGCTCAGGTAATTATCCGCTGCGTCGCCCGCGTTCAAAAATGCATGAGGATGATGAAAGGAAGCTGTGCACTCTTGATGATATTTTAAGTACAACTGCATTTTGTACTCTGTGTTGCAGCTTTACAGCATATCATTAAGCTCATTTAGTTTTGTTTTGTTTTTTCTTCCATTTTCCTCATGGACACATTTTGAGGTAAAAACAGCCATAACGCACCCACTGTGACACATTTTAAACTCTAACAATCAACAGTGTGTCATTTAGAGGAGCTCTGTAGTTAACCTGAGCGCTAACATCCACAGTGACTGAAAAGTCAAATGTCATCAGGAATTTCAAACAAGAACAGGGGGAGTCTTTTTTTTTTTTAATCATTTCAAGCCTCTTTTCTGTATCTATCAGCTGCAGGCGTTTTTTTCTCATCTTCTGCGTTCTGTCTCTATGTACAGTAGCTTTCATTGCTACTGACTGAGGCCCTTCCTGCCACAGGATTCAAACTGTGTGCCTATGCATGAGGGAGTCACAGGGAGGGATGTATGTATGCAATAGATGAGACGTGGAAGAAAAAAGCCTTTCATTTCTATGCCTTTGTCTGGGCTGTGAACAGATACAACAGTCATTCTCTTTCTGCAACTAAATATGTGTTTGCTGCTCCATGTGGTCAATACATGCACCAATTTCAAACGGATCAACTGGATTTTCAATGTCAGTAACCACAGGTGTTGCCAAATCTACCAGGACTGAATTATCAAAGCGCTCACATAGCACCTTTTGAAGCTGATACAGTAAACCACTTAGCAAAATGTTGCCTATTTACATATCAAACACAATGAAGCACCATTACTATTAATCCGGACTTACATTTCTGGCCACTCGATGAGTCTCTGGGCATTTGTTCTGGTCCGATTCAGTTGATGAGTTTGTAAATTTGGAGCATTTTCTCCTTCGTTCAGTTTCTTGTACCTTTTGAGAAAGGTCAAGTGAACCAAACCACATGAGAAGGTTCATTCTGCTTATTGATCAGATTGTCATGGAAACTGCCTAACCTCAAGTTCAGCTACTTGTGGGGTCAGATCAAGTTCACAACTCGCACCAGGGGTGGGACCGGACTGAGACCACATTTTCAAAATTGTTGTTTTGGTTCACACCTGCTCAAACAAATCGTATCCTTAGTCCAATAACCACACTCTGTATTGTTGTGCTGTATGTGTCTCTTTGGTCCAGTACAGGTTTCCAATCCTTTCCTAGCCAAGACCCCTGAACTGCATTAGCTTCTGGCCAGGGCCCCCTTCTGCAAAAATCCCTTCTTACTATATTTTCACTGATACAATTATAACTGCATTTATAATAACTGCATTTGCATTACATTTAGGTCTTGTCCTTGTCAAAACTTGTCCTTTTTTGTAGCACTAGAGAGCTTCATGCTAGCAGGCAAGCTATTTCAGAAGCTGAGCAGCTCAATGGCAACACTTACTTAAGGACATGATTAATTATGTTTTGCCAGCAGGAGATCAGCATGGCAAATATATTTAATATCATATTGACTCATAATAAACAATTGCAAATAAAATAGTAATGATTTGATCAACATGTTGAGGACCCTCTAATGTCCCCTGGCGCTCCGCCCCACTTTAAAAACCACTGCGTTCTAGCCAGCTGTGTTTGTCTTCAGTTTGAGTTTTTGTGTTCGTGCGTGTGTGTGTGTGTGTTTTAAGCTTTTAAAGCTTTTTCATTGAAACCAGCTGCCTGCTATGGCCACTAGCTACACTGGAGGGAGAAATGACAGTGAAACTGAACAGTAAAGTAGCAGCTGGGAAATCAAAACAGTGATCTGAAAGACACAAAAACAAAGCAGAAGCAGAGTTGATGATAATCCCCTATGGGATTACTACCAGGAGTAAAACAGTGATTACTGTGGATCTACCTGTTGAGTGACAAGTGATTTCTGGGAAATGCGGTGAAAAAACAAAACAAAACACAAAAAAGTTGAAAAATACTTGCTAATCAGTAAAACTTGCTTATTACTGATTAACCCCACTATAAAAAGGCTCATAGTGCAAAAATAGATGAAAGTCAACACAAATCCATCTGAAGGAGCAGATCTGTGCTCACAGTGTTGTGAGGGGACAGATGGAGCAGATGCAGAGATGGAGCTGGTTAAACCAGGAATGAAGGGAGAAGCTGGTACGGATGGCAGAGACAGCAGGACAGGAAGGAGGAGTCTGTGCGTACATACAGACTTGTGAGTGAGATAGTGACACCAAGGCACACTCTCTCTCTCACACACACACAGGGCATTTCTTTGTGTACAAGCATGTGCATCAATCTTGTGGCTTGTGGAGTTTGTTCTTGTGTGTGTGCGTGCGCCAAGTTCTTGTGTAGGTGCGGGCAAATCCATCTGCGCACGACTCTCTCTATGCGTGTGTGTGTGTGATGAATTAGTGATGGCAGCTGGTGGAGCGGTGTGATCCCTCAGCGGTGGTGACAGCAGCTGTTAGTGGTGCTGTCTCCGCCCAGCCAGACTGACTGGGTCCTCTTCATCAAACACACCGCCTCATTAATGCTGCAGGGCCCGGTGCTGCGCCGCACCGCCCCACCCGAGAGCCCCGCAGCACCAGAGCTGGAGAGGAGGAAGGGGGGCTGGGGGGTGTAGTGGGGCTGCTGGGGTTGAGTGGATGTGTCCTGGGTCTCAGATTGTGTACTGCTTGTGGTGCAGTGAGCATATGTGCATCTGTCTAAGCCTGAGTAGGTGTGTGTGTGTGTGTGTTTGTATCTTACTTTGTACTGCATTTCTGCATATGCGTGTGTCAATCTGTCATTTTGCAAGTCTGCATTTATGGATGTGTGTTTTGGGCGCATGTGTGTGTATGTGTCACTAAAGAGCTGACAAGCAACACGAATCCTGCTTGTCAGATGCAACTGCTGAAACAGTCTGCTATCACAGCCCTCACCTGCTCCTCAGGGGGAAACTGATGCGGACAGTTATGGATGGTGCAAATGAGACAAGCAAGTGTGAAACATGTCCTCAAAAAATGCATATGCGCATTTCTATGTGTGAGGAGAAACATTCACGTGGATGCCCACAATGAATCTGTGGTTATGTATATATACGTGTGTGTGAGGCAGAGAGAATACAAGGCCAGTTGGCGGAGCAGCAGGTGTGTCTGTAGCTACCTGTAGGTAGGTGATTCTGTTCTGGACCAGGTCTGACAGGTCTTTAGCCTCCTTCATTCTCCACTCGCCCACTCCATCCGCCTGGCTGAGGTAGTACAAGTCTGTCATGATGGACCTGCACACACACACACACACACACACACACAATTCTTGAATTATTAATGCTCACATATGTTCACATGCAAATAACCACCTGATCTTAGACACTGAATGATGCACTCTGTTGATCATATGTGTCTTGTCATGTTTATGCAAAAACAAAAAACAGAACAGCATCTTCTCCAGATGTGGTCATTAATAACCACAGACAACGAGCAGGAGCTCACCAGTACTTTTCCTTGTTGTGATGTGCAAAGCGTTGCCCACGCGGCCATTTATAAACACTAGGTTCTTATTCCAACAGCTGTAAAGTACAGTAATGCATGTACATTCTCAAAAATGATGAATAGCCTTGCCTTGTAAAGTAAAGCACTTTGTTCCCATAGTAGCCATTCAGATGGATGCAAGTTAATGATCATCATGCAAATAAAAGGGCAACTTAGTGGGAAGCCAAGGCCACAGAGACTACCTCGCCAATGCTTGTATTTACTGCATTGACCATGGTAGTTAAGAACTCTGTGTGTGTACTACATTAGGGCAAAAATACACAAAACTAGTCAAAAGTCCATTAGCCTGACATACAGTTTATACACACACACAATGACACTCAAGAAATGAACACAGACCGTTTCAAAATTCTGCATTTGGATTAAATGGAGTAAATTAAAATTCGCAGCAAAGAAGACAAAAATGTTTTCTTAAACATAAATATTTATACTGTGAGAGAAGAGAGATTTGTCAACCGTCTGAGATGTTTTCGTACTGTTTAAACAGGTCTCCATAGAGACACTTGGTCCCTGGGTAACTGAAACCCAACACAACTCTTTTATGACATTTATTGCCATGGGTCCCAGGTATTTGTGAGTGGACTTTGGACATGTGGTGCGGCATTAGAGGAAAATTAGGATGGAAAATGTGAACTGAAAGGGAAAAAAAATAAAAAGACAAACATGCATGGTGGTCCATCATTTTGCTGCAGGTCTCTTATTTTGAAAATGTGTGTATGCAAGTTAGGTTCGGGTGGGTTTTCCCAGGGGTCTTTCTCGGATGCGCTCCAAAATCACCATTTAGACCTTTAATCTGTGGTTGCACCAGAACATCAACAACTCAGAAAATCTGTCAATAATCCTGAATCTACAGGATTTTAGCATGAATGTGACAAAAGCTGTTCTTTTTAGTTATTGAACAAAATGGATTTTGCAAAAAAAAAAAAAAAAACAGCTATTTCTACTGTGACAGAAGGTTTTTACCAACATGGTCCACCCCTGCTCAAATATGCAGACGAACTATGTTGTGACATGATCTTGACTAAGTGGTCTTGCATATTTTATACATCTGGCATTACGGATCTGCAGCTCGTGTCTGTGACCCTATTTCTGTCCAGACACGAAGCCTCGTCTTCAAATGAAACACAGACTGAATGAACTTCAGCCTCTCTGACTTCTGTTCAGGGATGTTACTGTTACTGCTGCAGTAAACTTATAAAGTGTGATCTGTGTACTCCAGCAGGTAGAGTGTCTGCTAGGCCAACTCCAAAGCCTACAAAAGCTTTTGATAAGCAGCATATGCTAACAGTGCACTGGCGTGTTAAACATTACCAAGGCTCAACATGCTCACAGGATATTTATGGAAAAAGTGTCATTTCTGTCACGCTGACTGATGACAACAACGTCTTTCTGGTTGTTTATCCCTTTTTTTTGGATTAAGTCTGCCATCTGCAAGCCTGTGACAGCGAATCTGTGTACATGTCACACACTGCCAAATTTTGTGACCATTCCACTTACAAACATGCCCAAGAGCTCTGATATATGCAGTGAAGGGCAGATGCAAACACATCACACACTCACATACACACACACACTTATGCAAGCTTAATTTATTACTCACTTCTTTGACCCAAATCAGTCACATCCTGTGTGACTTGGAGTTCTTTTGCATATATTCAGTAGTGCGTGCAAAGATACGCACACGCGCACACACACACACACACACACACACGAAGCAGACAAATGCACCACGTCCCATTTCAACAGTGCAGCCTGGTGAATAGTGCCTTTCTCTACAACTAAGACAGTATCATTACTCATTGACCCATTTTGAAGCTGGAACCACAGTGTGTGATGGATGTCAAACTCTCATCCAGCGGGGCACAGGGGAGTCATCACCGACCGGCTGTAGGGAAGTAAAAGCAAACCTGGCCGGCCGCAAGACTTAACAAGAAGGGATCAACAGACAAGTGCTGAGGGATTTGGCAGCGAGACAGGGGAACACCACACGCCTGTGACGTCCTGCATATATATCTGGGGTGTGCTGTTATGTGTGTGCATAAAACATGTGTGGTCCTGTGGGCTTCCCCAGTGCTTCTCATTGTCTCAGGCTGCAGACGTCGAGGCTGCAGCCACTGGTCTTGGCAGCAGAGCACAAAGGAGGTTCAGGTCTACATTACAGCATGAATATCACCAGGCGGCAAGAGGAGAGATGAGACATTATTTGATTGGCTCAGAGCCCTGAAGTGAACTGTTCTATGACATAACATGAGCACTGTTTACCCAGTTTCCCTTGCACTAGTTATAACACAGCAGAGCCATCCATACTACCTCATACACTCTGTTGCCTGATCATGTTGATTGACAGTTATTAATTATCGGTATGGCTCCTCTTCTGAGCCCTTTTTTTTTTTATTTCTCTGTTAGGTTTATTATTCTACTTTTAGTTGTAGGTTGGCTTTTTATTTTCTCAAAGTCCAGACCACACACAGCACATGTCTGCAGTGCTGTGTAATACATCTTACAACACTCACAAAACAACACCCTTTGTCTCTATTTATTTTCTGTTCTTGTTTTTCAGATCAGTTGTTAGTTATGGTTATGCAGATGTCCAAATCTTTCTTTTTTTTTTAATAGTTAAAAGTTAACTTAACCATGTGTTTTGACATGGCAAGTGTAGTTTTTTGTATTTCATTACTGATACACGTGTTGTGATACAAAGGTGTGTAGGTGCCCGGTTGCTGATTTCCTACACACTTGAACTTTGAACTTTGTTTCTCGGCACATTCAGACTGGTCTGTTTCCCTGTCAATAAAACTTATCCGTGAAACTGTAAGCTCTTCATGATGCAGACGTGCTCCATTTATATTTTATTTGGGAGATTTTTGGAGACAAGGAACTCACCTTGCTCTTGAGCAGAATTTTAATGAGGGAGCTGTGCATTTACTGGAGTCAAACATTTCATTGCTCTTTCCACCTCTGCCCCTATCTGCTCTGGCTCTCCCAGCCTCTGCCTGCAGCACATACAAAAGAAATCTGTGGGACTCGGCATGAAAGTGAATGCATGTAGAAGTCGGAGACTCTGTGTGTGTGTGTGTGTGTGTGTCAGTGTGTATTCATGCATGTCTGTGAGCGCAGGGTGAGGAATCAGTCTTTGGAAAGCTGCTTAGGCAGCAACGACTAAGACAATGGGCCATGTAAGCCACTTCACCAGGATTACAAAACCCCACTTGGCTAAGTGACAACAGGACTTTCTTCATTCAGCCATGTGGAAACCTGGCACCATCCAGATGACACAGAGTGTGTGTCTATGACCTTTGCCCTCTGCTTCTCAGCAAACACTATAAGTGCTGCTTTCAAGTCCTCGACCCAGAAACTGTTTGAGTCCTTACGTTTGACATCAGCAGTGGGCATTGCCAGTAAACACCAGCCTGTGACTCCTGAATCAACACTGAATGCATTAACAGGAAGTAAATAATAAAAACAAAAGATTCAGTCCTCAACTAATGATTATGTTCAGTATCAATTAAGTTGTATTTAAAAATACATTTTTGAGAGTATGATTAGACTGATATAATCTGATTACAAATTAAGTTAATATATATGCATGGAATATCAGTAGTTAGCTTATCTTATCTTATCTTAGCATAAAGAAGGGAAACAACTGTTAAATAGCACAGTTACATACTATGAGTGTTAATTAGTTAGCAAACATTTCAGTTGTTTTGTGCACATTACTGTCACACTAACATCAAAATATTCCATTTATTATATTCTGGTAAATGATATTTTGCTGATGGGAACCTATCATCAGTAACTGACCTAGCTTTTCTGTGCACAAACATGACTTTAAGTGTAAGGAGGAAGACAAACACAGTGACAGACAGACACACTCATACTAACTTTCACACCTGAGGGGAAATTCAGTTACAAAATGACCTAATGTGCTCAACTGTGGGAGAAAAGCTTCACAGACAAGTAAGTAGGCAGCACCACACAGAAAAGGCCCCACAGGCCAGGGTCTCTTTTAACTTCCTGCTGTGAGATGACACTGGTTTTCCTACAAATACTTGTAGAGCTTAACAATGCAACTGTTTACTTTTTAAACATTTGCCCACCTCTCCTGGTGTCCCAGGTCCTGCAGGAGTGTGTCGGCGTACTTCTGCCTCTCGCTGGGCTCAACGTTGGCCAATTTCTTCACCTCGCTGCGAACAAAGTACCAGAACTCCTTAACGCCATTTTCCACCCTTCTCCGCAGCTCCTCCTGAGTGGGCCCGGGGCCTGCAGGCAACAAAATGTAATAAAATATATACAGATTGTTTGATATTTAACAAGTATGATCAATCACAACAGTGATGATGATGCTGTTTTAAATGACGTCACCTAAGAACCAGGCTGGAAAGGACACTAGGATTGTTTGAGGATTAGACTCTGTGAAACGAAGTAGGTTGATGGCACAATGCATGGTTTCAGTGTAGCCATAAAAATGAGCATTTCCATGCTCCATACTTTGTCCCTGGGTGTTGCTTTGACCTCATTAAGGAGCACTTGATCACTGTTTTTGTGTCTCATTGCTCTCTCATGTGTACTCTCACACACTCACTAACAACAGGAAGGAACTCTACACCCAACCTGCACCAAACAATATGGAGTAACCCACATGGATAGCACAGCTGCCTGCTCTGGTTTCTGTGGAAAGAAACAACAACACACACACACAAAAAATCAAGGGAAAGGAAGGACAGCCTGGAGCAGGAGGAGAAGGAGGTGGTGGTGAGGAGGGAAAATTGCCTTTTTTTTTTTTTTTTTTTTTTTTTTACTTTCCTATCTTGCACTCTCTTCTTTCCTCACTCCCTCCCTTGGTGTAAAAAAAAGCTGGAGGGTATTTTTAGCTTTTTCTTCCCCTGCGGCAAGATGGAAAGGCTGACCCTGTGCTGCCCTCCACGCTCACATGTCCTTTTTTATTTTCTCTCTGTCTGCCTCTTTTCTCTTCTCTCTCTTGCTCTCTCCTTCCTTCTCTGCCATTGGGGGCAGTCACTCTGCTTCCACTTCATTCACACGCCCCCCCTCTCACCCAACAGCTTCCCCTGCCCCTCTGACCACTGCTTAGAGTGGCAAACGCATACATGACCCTGCCCATCTGACGGAGCACCTCCGTCATCATTGCTGCTGAGCTGCAGCAGGTTTAATGTTGGGCTAGACTCAGTGCCTACTCCTTCCCCACAACCTTTTTTTTTTTTAAGGTGTCTCTGCCCTGCTTACCGTCCCCAGTGAGCTTTTGGAAGCTGTGGATCTTCTGTTTGGCTCTGGTTAGCTGGTCCTCCAGGGAGCGAAGCCTCCCTGCAGCCAGGGACCCTGCTTCTGCCTGACCCTCTGGTATCCTGAGGGAGAAAGAGACACAAGAAGAGGTTGTGATGGGTGAGCATGGGAGCGTGTCTACACTGATAGAAGCAAGAGAGCACAAAAATATTCCTTCTCTGCCGAAATTGTGAAACCCTGTGCCAGTAAAGAAATAATTTGGTGTGATGCCACAAGAAATAACTATGTTCATTATAAACAGTTATTCAATTAAGTAAAATTAACATCAAATGTTAAGTCCATTATAACTTTCCAAAACCCAAGTCGACATCTTTAAAATGATTATTTTACCTAAATAACAACAAAAACTTGTCATTTTTGTAAAGATGTGACCAGCTGTTTGCCCGTCTGACAGGCTAAACAACCTAAAGCTAGCAAACATTCATTAGAATCACTGTAACCAGCTGGTCGGGCACCAACTGGATCCCCTGTAAACAAAACTGTTTTTGCACACCATTTTTCCAGTCCAAACTAGACACAAGAACAAATCCCAAACTACAGCAACCTCACAACTCTGATTTTTTTTTCTTGTTGATATAGCAAAGCTATGGATGAACAAGCTTGAGAAAGACACCGTTCAAAACAGACTTTATAACACAGACTCCCAATACCTACCTGGATGCACATCGCTTGTTTGGCTGGAATGTAAAAGGAAAAAAAAACATCATGGTGGCTATTACTGTGCAAGTGCTGTGAAATTTCTCTTCCACCATCAACTGAAATCAGTCTGTGGAGAAACACTGTAGGCCCCAACTCTGCTTCACTGTACTTTAGCATCACCTTGTTTTAATAGCTGTTAACAAGGTGCAGGGGGTTGTTTATCGTCTAACATCCACTGACAAGTCCAGTATGTGTCTTAAGTCGTGTGATTCTCACTTGGATGTTTCTAGACTTAGAAGTTGCAGAGAAAGCAGAGCACGTTGAGACCTGGCATGTTTTAGTGCTCACCACTGAAAATTCTATTTCATTTGCTGAGACACCACAGTGCAGCCTCCCAGAGCCCTGTCCTGGTTTATTTATTTTGAGCTCCAGATCAAAATACTGCATCATTTTCCATGTCTCTTAAGTCCACCCTGTCCACTTGTGCACCACGCACCCTGAGCTCTGTATCCTTTTACAGAGACCACTGAACGTCACTGAGATGCGATTACTTTGTGACTTTGACTGAAAAAAGAAAATGAAAAAAAAAAAAATTGCACAAAAGCAGAGATTAAAAAAAAAAGAAGGCCAAGCACATTGCATTGAACTATTCAAGTGCGGCAAATAGCTTAATATAATTTGTCACTGTACTTTGACCATTTATCTGTTGCTACACTTGAAATCCCCTCTGATTAATACATAGAATGATCTCTGATGCTCTTGCTCTGTCTTAGAGGTGTGAAGAGGAAGTGATGAGACAAAACATATAGATCACAGACGGCTGATGAGCTTCTCGTCAATGAGCGGCACTACAAACTCATCTTCGGGGTTTCTGCAGCATTTTCTTGATTAAATGTGAACATGCGTGACAGATGTGTGCTCAGACGCATTGTACTCTCTTGGCTTTGTAAATTTACAGCTGAGAAGCTTAATTGTGCATTATAGCTGAAATGATGTTTCGGCTGCTTTTCAGTCCATTTAATCTGTTAATATAAAGTAATCTGTTAAAATTGAGTGTTTTATTTTTTGTCAATTATGGCTGAAAGACATAAATAAGCGTTTCCACACCCCTGTGTCGCACTATGGACTATGAATAACTACTGCATGAGTGTAATGAAGATACAAATGAGCAATCTGACATGACCGGAACACAGAGTTCAAACCAGCCAAGGAGAACAAAAAAAGAAAAAGAAGAAGAAGCAGCACTGCCACTGACATTAAACCATATCAGTTCCTCTACATAAAACTATTAAAAATTGAATATGTTTGAATGCACTGGGGCATTGGTGGAGTGCTGCAAAGGCCATGTTAATGAGTCATCAAGGCATGCAAACTCAATTTGCTCCCTGAGTGAGGAACATCAGTCGCTGGCAGGCATAAAGATGAGACTTTTAAAGTTGCAACAGCTCTTCTTGCTACACAGCTCCCACCACCACCACCACCACTACCCCCTCCCCCTCCCTCCCGTTTTCACTGTTCAAGCCCCGGCCCTTCACTTCAGTGAGCACTAACTGAGCATTGTGCTTCAAAGCTATGGAAATAAACTGAGGAAGAAAAAGGAGGATATTCTAACTGCTACATTATGTAACCGTGTGATGGACAAGGATCAACCTTTCCATATGGATGTTTATAAGTACGTCTTAAATTTGCACTTTTTTTCACTCTTCCCTTTGTGAAACGCAGTGTTCCCATTTCAGCTGCCTGACACAGATCTTTTGAAATGAGACCCAGGTGCATTTCCTTTCCTCGTATCAACGCGACTTTCTATTCTCACAGCCAAGTCTGCTCAAACAATATTCTACAAGCTCTCCCAGAAGCCACACCCTAACCTGCTTGTTACACCATTGTACAGGAAGTAGGACTATTTCCTCAGTGACATCATTTCCCAGGGGGCTTAAGTGATGCTAAAACTGTTTTATAAAGCGACACCATATCTCCTTGAACAAGGGAGAAGAAATAGGCCAGAGCTGCACAGGCTAATGAGAAGAGACGTGGTACAGAGGTTAGCTAACATGCTCCAAAGAGACATAAACTGCTGAGACACAGTGCTGGTGCAGGAAAAACATGAGCATCCCCGACCAAGATATGCAGATATAAAATAAATCCAAACACTCAGCGGTATCAAAACACACAGACACACACATACACACGGGGAAGCACAGGAAGGAGAAAAACACCATATACAAATACACAATTGATCCTTGACGGTATCTCTAGAGGACCTGAAGCGGAGACTAGACAAGGCAGCTGGATTCAACAGCGTCTTAATCAAACGATACAGGAGAGGTAACAGATGAGAGAAACTCCTGACTCCGGGGGAGGCGGGGCGGGTGAGGTATTGGGGGGAGAGATACTGCGGAGGGAAAGACAAGCTATGAAAAGCAAGAGGTGATGAGCCCCACTGGCGCCAAGCACTGAGCCGGAAAGCAGGTGAGGTTCAGCATGCAACCCAGTTTCCTCTGAAACGCTGCCCCAGCTGTCGCTTTGCTTGGCTCCTGCCCCTGCACCCGGTAACCATGGAGTTCATGGGGTGATCAGAGCCGGGCGGAGCAGATTGAACGGTGGGAGCCTAGGTGGCACCGCGGTGCATACATATTTCCATGGTAAGATTTAATATACTCCGGTCGACTTCAAAAGAAAACCTGCGCCGAGCTGGGGAAACCATACATATGGATGCAGATGTAAAGTGTTCTGTTCTGGGAGGTGTAGATGAAAGGAGACTACATTAACGCAATTTGCCTTTATATTGAGACCCAACTTTGATTTACTGTTCCCGTGCTATGCATGCATACGTACGTACGTGTGTATGTGTGTCTTTGTGTGGGGGGGTGCGTTTACAGTCTGTGATGCGTCAAAACAGTCGACTGGCATACTCCAGCTTTTCCTGGGAACCTACCGCGTGCTACACCAAACCACTTGACTCCAATAAGTCATGCTAATAAACCTACCACAGGAATGTGGCAGCGGGAAAATTCAAGCAAACAATATTAATAAGTAGAAAAATCCGGGATGACCATGAAAATCATTCACCACCGGTCAGAGCTGTGACCAAATTCCAAGTTTGAGGAAACATTCCCAGGAACAACATGGTGCCTGTATCTGTTGTGTTTGTGTAGATATCTCTGCATCAAATCAATTGATCTCGTCATCTCTGTCTCCTTCCTCTGCTGTTTCCGTCTTACATGTCTGACAGTGTAATTCCAAGTAAACTGATTGTGAATGCTGCATTCTTTGCATCGCGTGCTTCGACGTCTCGGCACAGCCCAGAGCCGGAGTCGGCTCCGCTCTGAGCCCTGCTTGACAGAGATGTCCTGAACACAAGACAGCTACCACAATGGGGCTCAGTGTGCGTGCAGCAGCAGAACCTTCCCTTCACTGAGGCCTGGGCGATGGCCAGGTCGATGGGAGTTCAGGTCTGGGAGCGGTGGCAGCATCTGTTTGGATGGTGGGGGTGGTGACGCGCCGGGCTTACAACATTACAGGATAAATGAGTCCTCTCACTGTTTTATCTTCTTTTCTACACCAGCAGACAGGACAGTGGCCTTGTTGTATCTACACTGCACACTGGCTTTAACATTTTGCATTCACATTTGAATGATGGGGACCCAAATGAGGAAGACATGCAAAAGAAGCATGTGTGGATGGGATTTTACAAGCAAACGTAGCTGGATACAAAGTGTAAAACACACACAGGCACAAAGGAGAGTAAGGGACAGTTGATGGGCTGCACCATTAAAAGACTATCACACTGGAACCGTCTTCTCTATCTGTCCTGTGATCTGGGTCACATGGTACTCCACATGCAAATACTCCTTTGCATCAGGTCAGTGTTGTCTTGCAGGGCAGCGCTGGGTCAGTTGAATCTGGTGATTTCACTATCTCACAGTTCGCTGCTCTGGCTTTTACCACCTAGGTTTTAATGGCACTGCACAAGGCCAAACATTCTCATCATGTTGAAAGTGAACTGGTGTGAAATAACATATAAAATAGATTAGTGCATTGACTCTTCCAGCCCTCCCTCCTCTCACTTTCCTTTTCCTCCTTGCTGCTCTTTACTTTCTGCAGTCCTCATGCCATCCATTACACTCCTCTCTTCTCTCCTTCCATCCCTCTGTTGGCATGGTTGGGGGGAGGGGGGCGGAGATCGATCAGGTCCTCATCGCTCAGCCCAGCTGTCACTCTCGCCCCTCGCTCCCTCCGATGTCACACCATCAGGTTGCCGCGTGTCATTGTCTCCGCGGCAGCCGTGGATCCGTGCCTGAGGTGACTGACAGCTGCAGAGAGGGGCGGAGCCAGAAAGACTGTGGGCAGCTCAACCCCGTGCTCACCTCTCATTAATGCTGCTGGCTGAATCGGTGGGTTGGCACGCCGCCTGTCACTCAAAACGCTCACGGATTGGCCTGGTCGACCGAACTGCTGGAGCGAATCTGTAGGCCAACCAGGTGATAACTAATTTGAGTCCAAGTCATTGATTGATGGGTGAATTAATTTCACATGACAATTCCTTCGGACGAATAGCGGCGAGTTCAGCAAAAACAGGCAAAACATGATCAGCAGTGTGTGAAGAATCTATTGAGCAGGTTGAATGACTAAATATCTTCATCTTCTCTTCGATGCTACAGAAATTTGCAATTTGTGATCAAGAAAATCAATATCCTTCACAAACGGCATCAGCATGACAATCACTGTCTGTTGTAAAGCGAACGAGACATTGTAAACAAGGTGTCTTCAGATATCTAATGAATGCAGAGTGATGCCGCACATATCCATCTTGTGCCGCTCCAGAGCGATGACACTAACCAAGTTAAATCCTACTTTGAATCATAAATCAGCGTTGATGCAGCGCGTTGCTACAGTGCAGAGCAACAAGTCCATACAGAAGTCTAATAGTGTCAGTTTTATGGGTTTAAATCTCTCTAAGTCCTCTCACAAAATATGAATGCACTAATGCGAAGGTTAGGTGCTTTAGATAAAACCATTATTATCTTATGTCAGTGGGGTGCTTGCAAAAAAAGTTGTTTCTGCTTGTTGTAAAACATTCAGAATCATGCTCTCAGCCCAAAATCTGCACAACTCGTACTCATACTCGAGCAAGTCGATCAGTGAGCTAGTGAGTTGTTACATAGTCAGTCAGTCTGTGACAACCTGCAGGCTGGAGCCTGGCCTGGCGCCATGCCTCTGTCAGCAGTTTGGTAGTGAAGCAGAGGAGGAGGAGGAAGCTGAGGAGGGAGTGAAATGAGGGACAGGAGAGGGAGGAGGTGATGGACAGAGGAGGGAGGGGCTGGGGGCAGGAATGATGGGCAGCTCACTAACAGCCTTTTTGCGTCTATTAGGGCTCCAGTGTGAGGATATGAGATGCTACAGGATGAAGCGGTGGTGGTGGTGGTTCTCTCCTGGGCCTGTATCTGACCAACACACACACACACATGCACAAAGGCAGAGGACTGAACAGAGGACAGGCCGACTCCTGTCTGCGTCGATAGCTCATAGAGCTTAACCCCGGCGAGCCAGTCGCCCGCCTTTGGCTCACTGTGCTGGATACTTAGCTGAAGCTTAGAGGGACTGGAGAAGACACAGTAGCGCTGCCCCAGTAAACAACTGTGGAGGCCTCGGTCCCAGATCAACAACCGAACTCAATAACAAGCAACAAGCGCGCTGTGTGTCGGGGACCCATCTGGACACTGGTCGACTGAAAGCCGTGCTTGTTTTTTTATGCCATGAATTCCACCTTTGTTTTTGAGCCAATTTTGAATAATTACAAACGCAAGGGGTTTAATCAGGGACCAGCTGTCTGAAGCAACGTGCGCGTGTGCATTTTTATGTTTGTGTGTGTGCCGACAAGGGCCCTGCATCAAAGTGAATCGGGATATCACAGGAGGAGCAGCAATGGCAACATCTGAAGCTCGAGTTCCCGGTTAATATGGCGCACACCAGGACACGCTGCCGCATTCCCTGCACACGCAACCGTGCACAGACCCAGCAGTTATGTGTAAAGAGAAACACGGTCAGCATGCGGAGATAAGAGCACGACCATCTGTCTCTCTGTTACACAGAGCTCGAACGTGTGAAAGATGCTGCGTGGTTAATGGGCTCATGCATTTGTGCTATTGTCTGCCAAAATAACACTAAAATGTGGTGAAGTACTCGACAGTCCATCCATCCATCTATCCGTCCGTCTCCAACACTACTGAGCTCAGCTTTTTTTTTAAAAAAATACCTCACACTGACCTAATCATGTGTTGATTATATTTTCTCAAATGCTAAAGAAACAGTTATCTGACTGCTGCATTTGGCCATTTTGTTCAAAGTTATTCTCTCTCTGGACTTTGCAGATACTTAAGGTAATGATGCGCTGCACAGCAGCACTTTAAGTTTTTCAAAAACAAAAATTATACTGACCAGGCAAGCGAAAGAGGTGAATTTACATTTGTTTGTTTTGTGCAGTAATGATGAAAAAAAAATTCAAATGCTAAGAGATGAACCTGTGTTTACAGATCCAAACTGAAAACAACATTCTTCTTTCCTTTATCTCTCCTCCGGATTTGGAAAAAATCTAAAATCTAAACACCAACTGTGTAAAAAGCTGAGCAACCCCAGTTTGCCCCCCAGTTTATCATATTCCTACTAAATAAATATAGTGAATTTATAGTTGGCTCCCAGTTGCCTCCCTGTCTACAAAGCCAGGTTATCCACACAGGGAAGATTTCTTATGTTTTCTTATTTCAATACTTTTGCAAGGAAAGAGGGAACATAAAAAATGTATCTACAGTACGGCCAGTGCTCTGGTGCCCCAGTGAAACAACCTATGATATCCCTGGACACTATGAGTGACAGGCAAACAGCCTATCATTTAACAGCTGTGTAGTCAGTTGCAGCACCATCGCCATGTGTGTTTATTGACCACAGAACAGTGTGTAGTGAGAACATGAGCGCTGAAGGAAATTATAAATAGAAAAGGACATGTGGTGTTAAAACTTGTGGGCTATGATAACCTCGGTAGATTTCTCAATGGACCACTCTGCTGCTTTGATTCTGACTTTCTCTTGATTTCTTCTTTCAGGGCCACACGAGATAGAAAAGAAAGATACAGTGTTCCTTTTAAAAGCTTTACCATACAGTGTTAGCAAAGCAACCTCCGCAACCTCCACAACCTGACCAACCTGACCAGACGTGCTGGTTCAGGCCAGGTTTGGGGCAAAAATATACATCTATGACTCAGGTCGGGTTCTGATTTTCAGGCCCGTTGATAACTCTAAACTTCAGACGTTGTTTATTGATAAACTGAGGGTCGACCAGTGGGTTGAGGAAGTTTCTTATTCAGGGTAATGGAACCAGAAGACTATTATTGTGCGTCTGTCCCGATTCTGAAACGGCAACAGTCTGCTGCTATGTAGTGGTACCTTTTTAGTACCAGTATACCTAACAAGCTTAGCATTTACACACACTTGTCAAGCAGTCGTCTGTGGACTATGACAAAATTTAGTTTTGTAACTAGCGATGGATGTTTTTTTTTGTTTTTTTTAATTCATAAAATGATTATTCATAAAAATGTGACTGTTGTGTTATTATTAGTCACAGTATGTATTGTCATGGGTCAAAGATAGCCTGAGTTCTTCATACAGGGTTAGGACAAACAGATATTCTTAGGCCCAATGTTGCAATATGACAACATCTCCCTAAAAAACTTACTAAAACTAATCAAAAACACTTTCATGTCTGAATCAAAGGCCTCCTACTGCAACATAGAGGGTTGAAAAAAAAGTTTTTTTTTCCATGTCTGAGGGGTTTACAGGGTTAAGAAGCTCAGTTGTTACCTGAGCGATTCAGCCATGCGCCGCAGGTCTTCATTCTGCTGCTTGAGCCGTTCTAGCTTGGCCAGGATCTTGGAGAGCTCCCGGCTGGACCGCTCCGGGTGCTCGCTGTCTCTCACCAAGTGGCCACCGATGTAGAAAAGGAGCGTGCCCCAGGCCAACAGCACCAGGGTAATCCAACGCCATGAACCCGCCCAGGGCCGCATGGTTCAACCACGCCCCCACCCGTAAATGCCTCTTGGTGTGCCTGTCCACCCACCGACCTGCCGGCCTGCCTGCCGGATGTGTGCGCACACTCTCTGTGCCTCGTCACCACAAGTGCCACAGTGCCAACCTTGGCATTGGCATCTTTGCAGGGATGGTGGTAGACGGTGAACGACAGATGGAGGGCGGCTTGTGTGTGTTTGTAGCTCAGGAGTGTTCAAAGAAAAGGCAGCGGGGGTTTCTCCAGAGATCAGCTAGCCTCTCCTGTGGGTGCTAAAGCATGGCTGGCATGCTAAAACATCTGCCGGAGTCCTGATCGGTGTCTTCTCCCCTCCACCCAGCTCCGTGTTGACCAGTCTGTCCCACACCGTCTCGCTGTTTCGTTCCAGTCCCACAGGATTCTTTTTTCTCACAGCTGCATCCTGTTGAAACAAAGAAACACACAGTGGTTAGTTTTACACTTGCAAATACTTCATGTGCTTACTGCTCAAACAGAAGCAAATTAAACCCATTCATGGGGCTGGGACGGCCAGACCACTTGACACATATTACAAAGTATGAGACATGGCTCATATAGCACCATACGGAGGCGGAGAGCACGGAGCAGACGGAGCAGTGCAGACGGACAGACAGATAGAGCTGAGATGCTGCTGACTGGTCCCGACATTACCCTGTCTCAGCAGCCTACAGGATTGATCAGCATGACACTGCAATTTGCATTTACATAGTGATGTGCAGTCCCTGAGCTATGCTGCATTGCTGTCGAGGCAGGACGGGGATGTTCCACTTTCTACGTCCTGCCTGCTTGCACATTACACACACACACACACGCTCATACTCTCTCTCTCACACACACACACACACTGTAGTCTCTCAGAAGCTCTTACGCTTAACAGAGGCCACCACTGAAACAAGCATATGAGCTTTCATTTCCTCAGCATCCCACACAGCATCCTTGACCACAGCCTACCATGACACACTCTCTCTCGCTCTCTCACTCTTAGTTAAAGCCCTGGCAGTCACTGGATTTGTTTGGAGACAACTAAATCCCACAAAGTTCTCACAGAGTGTTTCCCGCCTTGCCATCGCCACCATCACCACCATCGCCACCATTGCCACCATCCCCACCATCCCCACCAGCCCCTGAGACAGAGTGCAACATTGTCAAGGTGATACGGCGAGCACGACCGAGCAGGGGGAACAAAAAATCCCTGGATCATCATTTCCCTTCATCCCGAAGCAGCGGAGGAGACTGATGGACGCGTGCCGGGTTTATGAAGCAACCTTCCCTGTCACCCCCCGCAACAAAGCCCTGCCACGCAACTGAGACTAGTCGTGTGATGAGATGAAGACTGGCAGGTGTGTGTGTGTGTATACGTGTGCATGATCTCTGAGTGTGTACCCCAGTTCACTGGAATTATGCCAAGCATCTTAAGACTTTCTGTGTGAGTAGCGGTGGTGGGGCAGGATGGAGGGTTGGTGGGCAGGGGGCTGATTGACATGTTGTGGCGTCTCTGGTGTTTCTGCCTGTGAGCATTCAAGACAAGAGAAAAGTGTTCCTGCTGGGCTTCGCCTGGCAGCACAGAAGTAGGTTAACAGTAGCTCATCATGTTTACCGTGGCAGGATGGTTGATAAGTGGGACATAAAAGGTGCTGTGCTGTAAAAAACCACCGGAGACTGTTGGTGCTTCTCTGCTGCAGACTGGCCTTGAGCGCGGCGTCGGCGTCGGCTGAGATCACCGGATACAACAATGAGGCATAAACTTCTTCTCCCTCATTTCTTATTGAATGATGTGGGATTAGTGGAATCTGTGCAGACGTTCCTTCCCTGTCAGTGCTCCTGTTGTGACTAACCCAGGTTGACACACAGGTTGCTCCTCTTTATGCATGCAGCATGAAGGATGTGCTGAGCTGTGTTTTATTATGGAAAATAAGAGCTGCTGGAGGGTAGCACTCCACCAGCTAATGCACGACTGGGACTGTACTAAAAAGGCCGGCTGCAACAACTCTTGTCACTGTGTTTGAGGAGCCATAATGAGGTTTGTGTTCAGCAGACTAAAACTGATAAATACAAAATAGTTGGATAAGGCGAGGGACCGCCGCCAAATCGGATATGGGAGAAAATTCTAGAGATAGCACTTCTGGCTAGTTCTGCTTATACTTCAAAGTCAACCTGAGCTAAAATATTTTACCAGGAGGTTAATAGAGCATTGGGGAAATTAACATGGACAGCTTGAAGTTAATGGTCTACCCAGGACACTGCGATATCAGTCAAAGTAATAGAGATAAAAGCTAAATGTTGTTGTACACCTATATACAACGAGGACAATAAAAGCAAAGCGAAGGTCTGTTTATTTCTCAGGAACAGCACGTTAGCAGCGGCGTGGTGTCCCCTGTGGCTCTAAAGGGATTGGTACAAAGTCTGAGAAAATAACCCTTACCATATCGTCAGGTTTATCTCCAGTTAGGCAAATATTTGTCAGAAAACCTGGAATTCAAAAGGCAGAAATGGGCTAATAAAATATTCTGTTGAACAGCATTATGGGAATTTTTAGCATCCAGCTTGGCTCAGAGTCAGGATATCTCACACGCTGCTGTTTTGATTCTGACTTTCTCTTGATTTTTTTTTTTTTTCAGGGCCACACTAGGTAGAAAGATATAATGCTCCCTTTAATAGCTTTACAATAGAGCGTTAGCATAGCATCCTCCACAAGGTCAGAGGAAAAAAAGTTCAGCATAGTCAGATACAAGAGGCCGAGTACATTGTAAAAACACTTGTCATACTGAAGGTCAGAAATGTGGGCTCTGGTTGCTGGAGTCTGCACAGACCTGCACTATGTTGAGGGGCAACCAAATTGCCCCCCAGAGACAATAAAGAGTTCAATCAATCAATCAATCAATCTACAGCAAAAGCAAACTCACTGTAACATTTGAGTCTGGGTTGTAAAACAATGTGAGCTAATCTGGTCACATGACTGGGAGCACAGTGTGGGCAGAGGTCAGGTAACACAACCTGGGATCAACCACTTGCAACTGAACAATCATTATCAAAGAAACGTCCTCCACCCTCTGAGCACACGAGGATTATCGGTTAATTCTGTTTGACAATGAAAGTCATCTTCACCAACTGCACACAATGGCGATTATGAAATCCAGTCAATGGCTCCAGAAAATGAGTGAAGAAGGTTTTACTGTTCATTTTCTACATGCCTTTCAGCTCGGCCTTGGATGTGATGAAGTGGCAAAGAAGCGGAGAAACCCTCACGGTCGCTTCATTCAGCGGGTTTCAGACTGCTTGTGTTTCACAAAGTTAAAGAATGGAGATGCCCGTTTAGGCGCGTGTCAGTAGAAAGTGGTCTGATTAAAGAGAAAATGATATTCTACTATAATTTATTCCACTGATGAAGATCTGACAGTGTAATATTCCAGCAGAGATACGGCCCAGTGTGAGCCCAGCGCTCAGGATTTCTGCATTTCCTCCAACCCCACACATCTGCCCTCCAGTTGTCATGAATAGAGGGCTACATAAATAATGGAAATTATAATAATGTCAGTTAAATAAAAAAATAAAAAAGTTCCCCACTGTGGCACAATCCTTTCTTAGTTGGACTGTGTGACAGATATGCTGACAGTGGGGTTTTAGAGACGTTAGTCATATAGTGCCTCTTTTTCTTTTTTTTTTTTTTAATTCGGCTCTCTTCCACCAAGCCCCTCCTCCGTTATCCTGCAAGAATAGTGGGAATATGATTGCGAGGACAAAATTAAATATGTGCCTGCTAAGTTCTGAATGTGCAGCCCTCTTATTTTATCAGTGGACGGAACAAGTGGACCCGCTCTGCTCACGATAGAAGCACTTGTCTACACCACCTACACACTCCACTCCCCTAATCTTCCTCTCAACCTTGCGTTTCTAACACCATCATTCATCGTCAGTGCACTTCACCTTGCTGTCACGACAACCGAGCAGGCTCGGGCCGGTTGTATGTGAAAAAACCACGGGGGTGAACTGTCACCGCCGTCACAAAATGCCCCAGCGCTGCAGCAACGACTGAGGAGCCTGAGGGGTCAAGCAGAGATGACCTGTTTTCAGTGCTGCTGGTGAGCCTTCAACGTGACTCAGGCCGCAGCAGAGGTCATCTATCAGCGGGCTCCAGGTCTCCAGGCGGTGAGCGCTGCGATGAGGTCCACCACTGAATTATGCATGGAGCTTGGCTAAGGACGGCTCCTATTACACCTACACCACCACTTCTGCCCGAGGACAACCAGGAGGAGGACCCTGGGGGGGCACATGCAGCACAGTGTGGTACATGTTATGGCATGTAGCGTGGCAGCAGAGAGATGATGCATGTGTCTGGAAACCATGTAGGAGGAGATCGGGGCGCAAATGCACAGGAGTGTTGGAAAAATGCCGATGGGGAAAAAAAATACATCTCTATTTGTCTTGCAGAAACATCACTTTGACATATAAATGTGACCTACATCTGGACGACAGATGTGTTTGAATTTTCCACAGACCTGATTCTTGAAGGCTGGCTACACACAACAAAGACATGAGATTTCACAAAATCTCGTGTGATCAAACGTGACTTTGGAAGAAAAACAACATAAACATCGTAAAGGCTGGTCTTCTGCTTTGTTTTTATTTTTTAAGTTTTTTTTTTGCCTTTATTTGATAGTGCAGTATGAGAGAGACAGGAAATGGGGAGGCAGAGAGAGGGGGAATGACATGTGTAAAGGGCTGCCCGATGCAGGACTCAAACCAGGGCTGACTGCAGTGAGGACTGTGGCCTGTGCCACACGGCGCCCGGGCTGGTCTTCTTTTTGTATATTCCATTTGACTCAGTCTATTTGTGAGCTGTATAAATACACAACATCTGTTTGGTGACACTTCCCGCTCTGTTCACTCTCATTGGCTACTGTGGTTATTTCCGTCAGCACTGGCCTGATCGGAGGCAGAGCTCACGTTTCGAGACTGTGCAGGCTCCGACTGGACTGAGAGCGGTAAAATAATCGCACTGACACAAGGATTATTTGGACAAATAATCTTTTGTGACAAGCCTAAATCTGAGCTATGTCTATCCCCCGATCACTGGGGGGACAAATCAGGCCCAAAATCGGGCCTTAAAACCGTGTGGTGTGTTGCCAGCATAAATCAGCTTATGAGAACAATGCAGGAAGCAGCTTGCAGGTGTCTGAACCACAGAAAGGCAACAAGAGAAACATCAACTCCGACTCTGGCAGCAATTTTTAACCATTATTTATCTGAGGGATGTTTTTGCTGAGCGAGCTGTTTTTCCAGTAACAGCCTTCTTTCTTTGTAGCCATAAAGCTACACTAATGTCACCCTGATGCTTGCATAGTGCAGCCAGAGTTTCCTGTAAATGGTCACTGAGCTGCTCTGATGGTTATTTTCTCAGCTGGTCTGGAGGTTGCATCCAGCGACCTCTCAGCCCCTGGCCTGGTTCCCAGGAGAGACATCGCACCAGTGTCAGGGACACAGAGTTGATGCATTTCAAAAGTATCACAAACACAAACAAAGACACTGTGGTGCATCCAAGAAAAACAGTGACAGGGTGTGACACCTGTAATTGTACCTGTAGTATTTGACCTTTATTTATTCCAGAAAGCTGCAGTGACAATGACAGAAAACAACACAAATGCTGCAACCTGAAGTTTTGCCCACCCCCTGTTCCCAGCCATTTGCGATTAAATAAAAAAAATTACCATTACATTTTCAGCGTGACTCTGCGATTCTTTTTTTCTTCTTCTCATCAATATGAATATCAGCAAACATCTGACTCACTCAGCAGCAGAGTGCACCCACCACCAGTGCTCCCTTTTTGCTTCTCGGTTGGCTCAGAGCCGAGATGCAGAGACTCCCTCTGCTTTTTTTTTTGGTGATGGTGGTAGTTGGGGGGGGGGCACCCCCAGTGTTTTCTGTGCACATGTGTTCCCCTGAGTGGGTGTGTGAGGGTTGTACATGGACACAGACACACACACGGAGACAGACAGACAGACAGACAGACAGACAGACAGACAGAAACCTACACCCTGACACACATACAGGAGAGTGGTGAATATTTCATGAGCTGCTGTTTACTTCACAACAATTCTAAACTGAATGTGCAGGAATCCATTAACTTAGGCTAAATGGCAGAGAGAAAGCCTGGCGTGGGGACAAGCGTGGGGGAAAGAGAAGAAAACAGATGGCGAGCCGGGAGAGTAAAGGGCATGACGCACAAAGTTAACTGCGATGGGTTTTAATACGTACACTCAGAAAAGGCCCGTGGCTAACACCTAGTGCACCGAGGTCGTGTCGTCAGGATTGTTTATGGGAATTTGGGGCGTTTTACATCCTGAGGGAGAGTTTAGCTTTTACAATTAGAGAGAATTGCAACAGAGGAGCTTTTAAAAAACGATTCTGACATTGTTTTGTGTCTGTAAATGTGTCTGTTTTTGTGTAAAACAAATAAGCAGAACTGAAATGAAATAAAGAACTATTCATACAGCGAGGAATCCTTTAGAGCGGTGTTTAGTCCATTTTAAAAGCAGATAATAGAGCTGAGGTTAAATGGATAAATACTGTGAAATGTGGGAAAAAGGGAGAAGATTACTGGTTTCCTCTTATATCTAGTCTGATGTTTAATTAGAGTGGTGAGGGCTATACTGGGTGAATTGGGACTCGTGTCCTCTTTAAGGTCTGGCTGCAGTCCTGCACTGGGAGAAGTTCAGGGGAGTAAAAAAAAAACTAATTTATACTAAAACCATCAATTAGCATAATGAAAATCCAATAAGAGTATTTCAGTGGGTTTTCTGTTCTGTTGCATTAATAAATAATGCGAACAAACATTTTGTCATTAAGATATATTTGACTGGGAGATATTTTACAGCTGAGGATGAAGTAAACAGTAAGAGGGAATATAAATGTTAAATAACAAATTAAGTAATAGCACACATTGTATATTGAGAAAACAGTCAATCATACATAATAGAAATGGGTCAAATGGGCTGTTTACTGCTTTGCAATTTGTTGTGTCTGTAAAATCGCACCTTGAGCAGGAAACTACTCCCTGGCCACAGACCTGGGGGTGGGGGTGGGGTGGGGGTGGCGAGTTCTCAGATGTCATTGGATTTGTTAAAGTGATTAATTGCGGCAATTTCACACCACCAAAATACAATATCAACCAAGGCAGGTTTTGCCTTATTAGCTTATCTTGTTACCAAATCTCCAGAGAGGGGAGCTCATGTCAAAATGCCTCTTTGTTATCTCAGTTTACATGATCCATATTTTTCCCAAACGGTGTTTCATCTAATCACCACAACAAATACTAAGTTGGCAAACAACCTGGGAACTCTGTGGCCACGGGATACAAACGTACTGCACAAAAGGCAGTAGGCAGGGAGTCAATAGGGCACTGAGCAACTTTCTACCCAGGAGCCACTTAACATGTCGATTCAGCTGTGCAGATAAAGCAAATCAAAACAGCCGCTGTAACAATCAGACTCTAATGGAGTGTGATTTGGACACAGAGTGTAAGAATCAAATGTTTGTTAGCCGTTTTCAAAGGCGTGCTTGTATTTCATCAACCTTCTGTGCAGCCCCCCCCCCCACACACACACACACACTTTAGAGGTCCAACCTCATCGCAACTTTGGGATTAAGTCTCGCAGAAGTGGCTAAAGGTCTCAGAGAAGTTTGCAGCCGCGCAACCGCTGAGCCCGCTGTAGCTTGGCATTCAGTATCAGAGCTAAGCACACAGCCTCTCCTTCAAGGTTATCTCTGTGGAGAATTCGCTGACAGCAGGATACATGCGCAAGCGCATTTCACACGTGCACGCGCACTCACATGGTGACACAAAGATAGGTACCCATACCCACACCCCCACAAGCGTACACACAAACATAACAGCACACACCTCTCTGGCTCTGGGTGCAGCTTGTTTGTGCCGGTGGTTTATGCAAACAAGTTTTTAATTGGGATGGAGGGACATGTGATTAGCAGTAAAAAAAAAAAAAAAGGAACCAATCGTTCTTGTGCTTTATGACTTTTTATGTTCAAATAAAAAAACGCAGAGCTAGGCGGTGGCCCCCACCTGCCAACCCAATCTGTCTCCTGACGAGTGAAGGTGGATCTCAGTGCTCAGACACGGTCAAGGACAGGGATGTAAATTTACTGTGTCAGTGAGGGTGATGAACTGGTTTTGCATCAGTGTGTGTGTGTGTGTGTAAAAGAGCGAGTAAGGGAAAAGAGCAGTAGTCAATGCCACTCAAGCAGCAGCATGTATCATGCCTGGAGGAGAGGACATTAAGTGTCTGTGTGTGTGTGTGAGAGAGAGAGAGAGTTTGACTGAGGGTTTGTTTGGGGATGGGAGGGTTACAGGAACTAAGCATCATTACAAAGTAACTGATCATTTACTTTATGCACAACAGTGTGGAGCAACACAGTCCTCTGAGACAGGCCGACCGTAAGCTGCTGCGACGAGCCTTGACCGTCATTATTTGTGAGAAACAGAAAAGGGGAAGCTCAAGGTCTGTGTTATCCATCTACCTTCAGCTCTATTGCTGTTCACATCTGCACGCAGACAGACAGACACACACACACACACACATACACACTTCCTGTCTGCTCCGGTTTCGGTTCCTCATAATGAGTCCCAGTGACGGCTGACCTTTCACGGCCTGGGGTGCCAGGGACAAACAGGAGAGGTGGAGGTAGGGGCAGCGAAGCAGGAGAAAGGAAGGGGGGGGGACCCTGTCGTGACCCCATACAGAGGGTGCCAACCTCCATTCAGTCACTTTTAAAGAGGCCTAACGAGTGACTGAATATGTGGGAGAAAGGGAGGGGAACAACAGAAGAGAATCAGCAGCCAGGGAGGGAGGGAGAGGAGGAATAAAGAGGACAAGGAGAGGGAACAGCTACTGTTACACGCCGCTAAATTGTGTGATTTTTATCATCTGAATATGCGGTGACGCATAATGTGATACGCCTGGATCCACTGAATATGGATTTTGTTCAGATTACAATCAGACCTTTGAAACGAGACTTGGAAGTGGTCAGGCTCACATAGTGATTACAGTTCTATGTAATTTGGCTGCAGTCCACAATGAGCACTAGATGAGGCAGGGGAAAAAGGTGGCTGAAAGTGAAACACACACACACACGCATAAATATATATACACAGATAATGTTTTCAGGTATTTACAGGTTGAATGTGAATACACAGCTGTGTTCCACTTTGTGATCTGGTGTCAAAAATCACAACAAAATGGACTAACGTGGAACCGTTGTCCAAGTCTGGCAGGAAAGCAGGGGGGGGGGGGGGGGTCAGAAATGGCGGCATAGTGAGAGCAGACAGAGAGGGAATGTGTCTGAGGTTGAAGCCAGTGGTTAGGGGACACGAGCCACAGAGGAAGACAGCCAGAAAAATTGTGCCTGAGCTCCTATCGCAATCTCCCAATAAAAGCCGAGATTGACGAGAACAGGGGGCTCAGCGGTCTCTTGTGCAATAAGTCCACGTTTCCAACACAATAAGCCAGTGCACCCCCTTCCCCGGAAAGAAAAAAAAAACTCCCCCACCTCACTCATCTTCTGCGACAGAATTTACCGTCAGTGGTTAACTCCCATTATACTGTGGCTCAGGGCAAGAGTGGCCTCTCCCATGGCTGAGGCCTGAATGATAAAGTCATGTCTGTGGAGGGAGAGAAAAGATGGAGAGGAGAGATGACCCAAGCAGAGGAGGAGGAGGAGGAAGAAGAGGAGGAGGCGGTGGAGGTGGAGGAAGAGTGAGAACAAGGAAGAGGAAAAAGTAAACAGCACTAGAATGCCTGGACAGCAAAACACTGTGAGAAAAATAGTTATAGAAAACGACAAAGGGGGGGATAAAAAAAAAAAAGTAGTGCGCTAGGAAAAGTGGTAGCCAGAGCGGTGGTAATCGGAAGAAAGATGGCGGCTGTAGACAGAGAGACAGAGGGGGAGAATGAAGAGTGTTCCCTCAAGGGGCTCGAGTCCTGACTAATACAGAGAAGGAGTTCTATAAACAGCAGTAACACACAGCTCCCACCCATCCATCGCTCTTTGCTACATTAGCTCCCTCCTCTCGTCTGCAACCCCTGGCTCCTTTGCTCTGTGACCTTAAATCCCCCACACTGCGAAAAAAAGACGTCAGCAGTAACAAGTGACAAATTTATTTATCCTCTGTTTGGGCCTGATATTTCAGCTTTTTTTTTTTTTGTCCTGCGATGATGCAGAAGAAGCATCCAACGATGACGGAGGAGGGGCGGCTGCAGGAGGAGACTGTTTGCGAGGTAACTTCTTTGACATTTGAGCAGAATGCCTCCCCTCCTGACGTAAAGCAGCTTTCTATATATTTAGGAACGTCAGTCAGTCTGAAGAATATACTGCACACAAACGACTCCATCACTGTGTTGATGTGCTGTCAGACAAAACTTCAGATGACGTGGTGCTCCTCCCTGGATGGGATGTCACCCTCCAAGAGAGACCTCCCCATCCCTCAGCTGTGGTCTTTCCTTCCTCGTCCATGTTCAGGCTCTCCCCTTTGAACCTCCTCCAGGTGCTCCAGTCCCCCTCCCCCCGTCACCACCATCACCACCATCCCTCCTGAGACACACGTGAGACAAAATGAAACCTTGAAAATTGCCCCCACAGCTGAGTGCGTCGGTCCGTGTGGATTGGTCCTGTGATGGACTGGCAACTGGCATGAATAAATGTTCGAGCGGACTAGGAAATTAATAATTGACGAGTTGAGATGGGTGTTTTTTTGTGCCACACTCCCGCCTGGCTGCATCTGCGCCGCCTGTCCTCTTCTCAACTCTCCAACGTTCTGCTCCCCCCTTACACTACTGCTTTTATTCTGGCCGCTGACTTCCTTTTAACTCCATTTGCTCTTCCTCATCTTTGCAGATTTTTTGTTAGAGCTTGACATTGAAACCCAAAAACCCACCAGGGACCCCAGCTGAATCAGACCTGGGTAAGCACATGCTGAATTTCTCATTTAATTGCTTTGCTTTGGATCATTTTTGGATTGTTTGAAAATGTTAGAATACTCTTCCCCTCGCTTAAAATGATGAGGAATGACTTAGCGACAATGGGATTGGATTTGAGTGAGTTTTTCTGCAGATGTACGTACATGGAAACTGGGACGGCGGCTCGAGTCTTGTCCCTCCTCTGCAGCAGCCTGCACGCGTCACAACACAAGCCATATTGACAGAACTCCTCGTCCCCGTCAGGTTGTGTTTTCTGCTTGGGGTCCGCACTTGTTCGTTCGCCTGACTTCTCCTCCTCCGTCTCCTCCGTCTCCTGCTCTGCGTCTGGCACTGTGTGTGTGTATGTGTGTCTGCTCAGCCCATCAGCTTCCGCTCCAGTGCCCCTTCCACTTGATGTGACCTGTTTGTAAGTCTTTTATAGTTAACGTATAGATTGCGTAGCTGCTCCGTGTGCAGGCCTACACTGGCAGGAGATTTTTGTTTGTTTATTCTTTTGTTTTTTTTGGTGGGGGATGCAGCACCGCAGCGACGGTTGGCCTGGTTTTGTTTCAGCAGTTCAACAAGAGTTTATTCTGGTGTTGCAGGAAAACAATCCTGTCATCACAGTGAAGGCTTTCTGCCTTGCTGGAGAAACTAACTGCGCTACATTCACAACATGCAGCCTTGATCTGCCTGACTTGGATATACTGTCGGTTGTTAGTGTAATGAAACTGACAATTACAGGCTACAGTGCAAACATTCCCTCTGTGGCTTTTCATAACCAGAGGCTTTTTTTAAAGTATAGTCATTTGGGTTTGGCCCTAAGTGCCTCAACTGTGCCTTCCTCCAAAGAACAATAAAAGAGACACAACAATCAGTGTATTATAAAAAATAAAAAAAACACTACCTCTGCTCCAGGGGATGAACTTCCTTAAATGCTATTAAATAGAAATAGTGGTACTGTGTTTTCCCTGACCCCTATTAATGAAGGAAGAGGGGGAAGGAAAAAACCCTCTCCACACACAACCTGCCACTAAACAGTACCTGTTGCTCAAATCACATTAACTAAGGATGGGATGAAAAAAAAAAAAAAGCTCAATACACACTGTGCCAAGGTAGTGCTAACCGAGCTGATGCAATCACATGAGCAAACACATTCCCACCGCATTCCTCTCTCATGGAGGAAGGAAAAAAATTGGAGATGTGAATATCAGCAGTTACTGCAAACAGGTGCATCTTTTTTCTGCCTACACCTCCCTTCTATCCTGTGCACGGTGCAGGCACTGCCGAGGCCTTGTTAGCACCCGGTTAAAGCCAGAGCAGGATTTCTACACAACGTGACTTTTATAGAAGCTCAAAGTGAAGAGAGAGAGACTAAACACTTCAACTGCTGGCGGAACATTTCGATCTGACTGGGAGCAGCTGCATCCTTGTTGGAATAACACGCACAACAACACACTTCAGCTGCCGCCGCCCTCCTCTGTTCGTGTGGATCAGTGGAGAGACCACCTGTGGGGGACGGTGACCCCTACGAATCGGCCAGCCACAACAGCAGGGTTACATGTATGTAATCGTATGTACACGTGCATCTTAAACATCAGCACTGACACCGGTCTAGACAGCATCAATCTTCCTCCCCTCTTTTGTTTCCCCCTTCATTTGTTGCTTCTTCAGTTCCCTTGTGCAATGACTGGGCTTTCACCCCCCCACCCCCCACCCCTCGCTTGCTTGCAGCTCCTATTCTCAGAGTGTGTAACCAGCCAATGCGCACAGCTGTCATGTGTCTGATGAAAGCAGTGTGACTGACACTCATTGTTCAAGATTGAATATGCATTTCTCCCTCCAGGACTGACGCATGCCAAATGAAGGACATTCCCCTGATTGATGGCATCTATTTATAATAGAGCGCTCTCTCTCTCTCCCCTCACTCTCGTTATAGTCTCTCTTATTTCTCTCAGTCTGCCATGGTGACCTTTGACAGGCCCTGAACAAGAATCCACTTCTGGGTAAACAGAGGGAGTGGAGCTTGAATGCTGAATCCAGACTTATTGGAAATAGCCTATAAGTCTCCAAACTTTCTACTGGGGGAAGGGATCAGTCTTTTGTTGCTGAAATTATGCATGTGTACAGGGGCAGAGGGGAGGATGAGGAGGAGGAGGGGTGCCCCTGTGCACCAAGGTTAGATCACAAAAAGGATCAATAATGCACTGCCCATTGTGTTTCGGCACTGCAGTCAACTCAGCTCAGTTATATTCAAGTGAGCTCACGGCGTCGGGTCTGTGTCAACAGCCGGGATGAGAGATGGGTCTTCTTTAAAAAAAAAAGGCTGCGACCACAACAACAACAGAAACAGAAACAGCAAGCACGGGTGAAGATGGGATGATGGCCTGGGCAGATGAGAGAGAATGTGGGCGGACTTGGCAGAAGAACGAGGCACAGAGGGAGTGCCTGGTTGCCACTGCTGCAGATGTTGTTTGTGTCTTCACACAACGTTGCACTTCGCAATCCACCAAAAGGGACATGAGATTATGGCCCTGGGCTGAGGCACTAAATAGTAAAAATAATGACAAGGATGGAGCCAAAAAAGCACTTCCATCTTCTCCAGCACAAACTCGCACTGCGACAAATACTTCATTTCATACAGTGAATTTGACGTGAACTACTACATCTATCCTCGCCTGTGCCTGTATTTGCACTCCTTTTCCCTTCCTCTGGCTCTTGACGACTTCCCTGACGCAATACACTGATACTAGCCAGGCTGAGCGACAAAATGCTTCCTCAATGGCTAATCCAGGCCTCAGGCTGCTTCGATGCTATCATCACCAACTCTGCAAACCAAAACACTGGCATGTAAAAAAAAAAAAAAAAAAAAAAGACGTCAACAGCAAATGACTCCTCCAGATTCTGTCTCTCATTCTGAACATTGTTTATGGTCCCTCTGAGTGCATTAAAATGTATATTACTATCCATATTGGTACATTTATTACTACATGACACAGAGCTACAACTGTTGCCTTTTAGGGTGGTCATGCAATAAACATGGTAAACGGGCCGTTTGTGTTATTGCTGCTATATTGCCTTGTAATGCAGATGGCTCGTGTGTCTGCTTCTGAATTATTGATCTGCTCATGTGTAACGTAAACACAATCAACATGATAATACCTCTCCGTCACAGCAAACAGGATATGAGCGCCTGTATAGATCACTTATAACAGATAACCGCGGACCATCTGGAAACCGCTAAAAACATGAAAGTGGAGAAAACAACTCGACTGTGAAATGTATTTGCAAATGTCTTCTTTCATGTAACAAAAAAGAAAACAGCACGAGCTGGGATTGCTTTTATTTTATTTTGAAATAAAAGTAACTCCTGTTTGTGTTTTAAAATCCTCAGCTACCGTGTCGTCTGCTACAAAAGGTCTCAGATTCAAACGACTTCCATATTCTAATCGCATCCTTGCAAACACAAGATGCTGGAAGAGCCACACAAACCTGCGAGGCACATTTTGTACAAAGTGCACATTAATCTTAGCACTGCTCAACTAGCATTGATCTAATGCCAGCCCTGTGAGCAGCAAAGGTGCTCGCTGGAGCCCATGTGCTCCTGTGTACGTGTGTGTGTGTCGGTAATGGTCTGGTTTGGTCTCGGCCAGTCCGGAGGTACAAATCTCCACCATCCCTGCCTCTACAATCCCTTCTTGCCTCCTCAGTCTGTCGAATCTGATCCTCCCAGCGAGTCCTCTGTGGTGTCTACTTCTGTTCCCCTTCCTGTCGGTGAGCTGAGGGCCAGCAGAGGGGAACGGGCTGCCAGCGCCTTGGCCTGGTTGCCTGGCTCCCCACAGTCTAGTCATTACTGCTGGCTAACAAGCAGAGAGCGAGGGACGTCTGCGGCTGCTCTTCCCCTTAACTAACAAAGAGAAAGACCTCACGGGTAACTGTGGTAGCAGCAGCAGCAACGGCAGCAGCAGCACAGAGGCACAGGCTCCTGCTGGACCCATAATGGTGCTCTCTCATTATATGCAGTCTGCTGGGGGAGGGGGGGTTGTACCTGCTGGGCTACAGGTCCTTTCAACTAGGCAATGTAGGGCTACGGGGGTATAAGGGAGGGATCATTATATACACAACCTGTCACATGCCACTACTTTGAATTATCTGTATATAGAGATACATGCATATGTGTGTGTGAGTGTGTATGTGTGTGCACCCTTGCATGCATGTGTTCTATGTCATCCTCATGTGCGCTCAGCTGGATGTTTACACACTGCCTTAATGTCATCTTCCATTTTTGTCGTTGCCAGGGACATCAGAGGAATTCTTCAGAGGGGGGAGGAGGGTGGGGCATGAAATGAGTTTGATTTGATTTGATTTGATTTGATTTGATTCCAGTGGCTCCGTCAGAGCTGGGGGCGACAATGGAGTAAAGGGGTGGGGGGTGGGGGGGCATGCGTTTTCAAGCGTACAGGGCTCAAACCAATCTACAGGAACACATGCTCACAGAAATACATTTGTCATCCCAAACATACACACAAACGCACGGAGGCACAGTGTGTGTGTGTTTTCTTCAAGGCCCACAGACCTGCCGTATATGCAGCACTTCCCAACTGTTGGCAGTCAGTTTCAGTGACGGAGGAGGGGGAGGGGGTGGCGGTGGAGGCGTGGGATATGTTTATTAATGACTTGTAAAACACTTATTAAATCCTCGGCCCACAACTTGTTTGACAGTTGTTTTCATCATTTTTCAGTCGTGTGTCCATATTGAAGTGGGCTGTGTTTTGGCAGCATTTTCTGTTGACTTTTCCTTTAGTCAGCTCAATATCTCATCTTTGCTTAGGCCCAAAAGTCTCTCACTCTATTATAAGCTAATGAGACGAGCGTTACCTAACTTGCTCATGCAAATTTACTGGACTATTATAGTCCCAACTGCTCGCCCCGCCAGCTTTGTGAAACAAACACACCGTACAGTCAATTATCTCCCGTCGCAACTCGCACAGGCTACACGCCGCATGTTGTCACTGTGTTAAACGTATGGACCCCAGCGGCAGCTGTCTTCACACAGCAGGTATGGAGACAACACCACAGGATGTGTAAATTCTATTGCAACATGGTGCAACAGTGCTGCAATAGATGGTACATTTGTGAAGGTTATGATATATTTTTTGTTGACACTGTGTCAGAGAGGTGTTGACTCAACTCTATGGTAATTTCTAAGGCTGTAGTATGCGGGGGTGTAGTACTGGATCAAATTATATTGTCAGTTTTTTTGTTTGTTTGGTTTTTTTTTTTGCAGTATTACAGTTATCTTGGATTACTTTTCTCAACTGGTCAAAAATGACAACAGAGTTGACACAAATAATCAAACACCATGAGCTTCATAAAGGTACAGTGACATCTCCTGCAAGGCGATTGCATACAATTGCAATAGAGTTTACATGTGTTGATGTAACTGTGTCCACCCGCTGCATCTTGCATCATTAAGTGCAAGGTATTATGATCACTGTTAGTTCAATGTGTTGATTTCCATGTAAAAATACATGGGGGTGTCTAACCTGGTAGTGTGTGTACCACATAGGCTTAGACCTGACTGCAGTGGCTATCTGCTCCATGTCTCTCTCTCTCTCTCTCTCCGCAGGTTTTCTGTCCATCTCTGACTGTTTTATCAAATAAAGCACAGAAGCCTAAAAAATAGAAACTGCTTAAAAATCACATATAGTATTCAAAAGCCAGATCAAATTTCCATCCCATCAGTTGATTTTGCTACTTTAAAAAATGTTCAATGTTTTGGTGCTGAACAAGAAGTGATGATTGAAACCGTACAACCATTTACACAATCGCACAACAAGAGAGCGATTTACAACTGCTTTGAGAATAAAATACAACTCACAAAACAGCAGCAGAACCACTTAAACACTTCTATCGACTAACAACCAAAACAAAGGCACTTGGTTAGAAACATTTCACTTGCTTGCATTTGTTCTTTCCAAAGTACACAACATTAAGCATTTTCTCTGCCATCATAAATGCTAAATAGCTGCATTTATAAGAGCTTTCATTCATTATCATCTCATCCACACATTCACACACACACAAACCAGTGGCAGCAAGCTTCCATTGAGAGTAATTTAGAGGTTGGGTCTCATGCCCGAGGACACTTTGGCACATGGATGTGGAGTGATTAGTGGATGACCCGCGTGACCCCCTGAGCTGCATCTGCCCCCGTCAGTGAGCTAAGTTGCCAAATAAAGCTTCAAATCTTTGTTAGAAAAATACCAGGTGTAAACACCGGTTAGCAGTATCACAGCAGCCAAATTAAATATAAAACCAAAATTTACTTGAGGGGCCATTAATTTACCTGGACCAGCTGCCCGGAGCAAATCAATATGTGTAGAAATGCAGAATGTGCAAACAGCTGTTGTTACACTGCTCTTTCCTTCAGCAGTTCACACACACAGATGATACCACAGTAGACACCAGTTACCTCCACATAATCCTTCACCCCCCTCCCCCTTCTGGTTCCCCTTCCTCCCCCAATATGTACTCAGGTCACGTGGCTGATCTTTGACAGGTAGCACAGAGGCCTGCACAGTGCAGCTGCCCCAAGACCAGAGCTCTGACCCCTGGTAATGGGTCTCTGGAGGTGGGGGGGGGGGTGTGTGTGCAGGGGATGGGGTGGGGAGGGAGGGTGATGGTGGTAGTGCATCCAAGGCTATCCCGCTCGGTACAGTTGTAAACTGGCTGGCTCCTCCTCTGGGACTTGACTACCCCTTGCTGCAAACTCCCACAGCCCACCCCAACCCCTCCAGCCTCCACTGCAATGAAGCATAGTGACGCTGTTGCCAAGGTTACTTAGGTATGGAAGGGAATGGAGGTTAGATAGTACAGATGAGGTGGTTTGTTATCTGCATACGTGGCTGATGTGAGAGGAAATATGATTGTGTTGTGGCCGTATAGGTTGTGATCGGCAGATGGAGGTATAGGATTTTTACACTGGTGGAGGGAACAGTAAATGTATATGTTTCTGAGAAATTGCAAAAGCATAAGTGTGTGTGTGTGTGTGTGTGTGTGTGTGTGTGTGTGTGGGTTAGTCTGTGCATGTCTAAGCAGAGCAGAGGTTGGTGAAGCTTAGCCGACTCTGTGGAATGTAAACTAGCCACTGCAGCACTCAGTCAGACGCTGCTCCCACTGGGGATCCAGCATGTTGTTCAGTGGACCCCACCCCACTTCGCCACACATCTCCACGCACCCCCACCCCCACCCCCACCCCCACCCCCAGCCTCCATAAGGTCCAGCATCCAGCACAAAGCCACGCCGCCATCCCCTGTTAAACTGTCTGCCTAGCACCCACCTTGCGTTTTCCAGTTGCCACGGTGATTCGCTCGCCCCTCGTCTCTATTTTCGAGCCTGTGCAGATAAGTTGGATTTGAACAAAAGCGAGCAGTCACTTACCATGCATTATCATTTCACAGCTATTTGATACTTGTGCCTCACACATCCGCAGCTATCTCCCAAGATGATTGCCCAAGGGAAGGTTCAATGCTTTAATCTAATCTGATGACAAATGATTCGATTAGCTTGGCTACTGATTAACCTCTTCCTCTGTGTTTTGTGCACCTATAGCACAGCCAGTCTCGTTTCATCCTCGTAACCCCCCCTTCCCTCCCTCCTCCTCTACTCTCCACTCCACCACCACACTGGATGTGGCTTTACAAATGTCAGCGTTGGCTGCATGTGTCACCGACTTGATGCATCGTGTTGTGCTGCGCTGCGCTGCGCTACGTGTGTGTGTGTATGTAACGGTGGCTCCGCTGCACCCATGGCTCAACCAGCCATCTGCAGCCCACTGAGGGACACATGATGATGACGGCTGAGTCACCCATTAGCCCAAATTAGAGCCATCCTTCCACCATTCAAGACAATGCCTCCGGCAATGCCACGCAGTCAAAGCCATTACAGAAAACACGCGCTAAACTGATTTTGCTCTGCAAATACCATTAGCTGGTGCCCCGAGATTATAAATATCCAAACTCCCAATCTGACGAAGAAAATGGGCTTGGATGGGGGAACGTGTTAAGAAAATCCTGCATCAATGTCATGGACTTCTTCACTGCTTGCCAGAGGGCAGAGAGAGCTGGGTAATGGCTACGACAAGTCAAAGAAGATGAAAGAACAAACAAAAAAACAGCAAGCGGCTGGAGAGGGTGAACATGTGCAGCTGTGATTGCTGCTGGGGGAGTCTTGCAAGGAGGATGTGTTAAAGACAACCGGCGGCAAGATTAAAAAATGTACAGGTGCGTGTTCGGTCGAAACAAGCAAACATCACTTTAACAAACAATCACAGTTATCACTATTAGAAGTCTAAGAAGCAAAGAAGATTTGAAAGTTTGGAGCTCAGAATAAGTGCTCTCTAAAATGGCAGCAGTAATGGCGGGCCACGCTGTTCAAATGGCCCTGGTTTGGTAAACAACTGTCCTGCATGTGGGCCAATTTGTCAAAACAACATCGCCACTTCAGGCCTGAGGAAATTGCCATTTTGTCCATACAACACATTTCGATCCACTCATGTTTCCGTTTTGCCACCAACACACCCCAGCACACCCGCCTCTTTTCACCATCTCCTTTACTTGAGGGTTCCTGTCGAATGCCAACAACTGTTGCCTAGCAACTACATATTCACCCTGCAGAAATCCGCTAGATTATTATTTCTTTCCAAGTTTCACATTTCTGAGAAGGGGGGGGGGGGGGGGGGGGGGGGGGGGGTATCTTTGTGATTTCAAGTTTACAAATCCCAGTAGTGCACCAGCAGTGGTACGCTCTTCAAAAAGAAATGCACAACCCCCTGTCACATCTATAGGGGGAAACAGTACGAGCACAAACTACATTGGTATTTCAAGGCAGATATATAAATTAGCAGGGTAGTAATAGGGAGCAAAGCCAAACAAATGCACTGCCTGTAAACACCACATTACAGTTGAGCTGCTGCGCATGTGATTAAGTCAACATAACATAAATTAATAAGAGGTTTTGGCTTTGCAGGGCTCATTTTTATTTACTGTGCAATGCACCAGCCAGAAAGTATCCAGGTATATATCCCTCAACGTTTTTCTATCACTGTTTGGATTTCTGAACGTGTGAACTTCCAACCACAGTAAACTTAACTTTGTGCCGTCCCACAGGGGTCCTCGCTGAAATACAGAAACCCCTTCGTAAGGAAACTCTTCATTTCTGCTTTGTTTCACAATAACTTTTTTTTTTTTTTTTTTTTTTTTTACTCAAAGCCAAGACGTGTCTATCCCTCTCAGAGCCATCTGGATTTATTGAATGCTGAAACAAATGTTAAAGTCATATTTCAACTGACCCGTCCAACTGCTCAGGCAGAGGGATTCAAGAAAAACATCTTCTGACTCCTTTTTTCCAGGGAAGTTACAGAGAAGTAACACGTCCAGTTTTTTGCCTTTTTATGTAAAATATTGAAATTTTTTTTTTTTCTATTCAGGAAGCAGGCAAGAAAAAGGCGGACAGTGGTATTCATCATCAGCCCCTGACGCCTGCTATGAGTTAAATGATGAGATTTCAGCACCACCCCACACATGACCATCACTGCTGTTCTCTAATGCAGGTACTTTTATGCCATTACTGTCATACTGAGTTCTCTTTTGGCGTACCACAGAAACACCTGGCTGTTTGATTTTTCTGCACCATGAACTAAAAGGCCTGCCAAGCTCATCTCCATTTATTTTTGACAGTTTGATTAATCTCTGATACATTCGAGCTTTCCTTCAAAAAAAGGAAAAAAGGCGAGGCCGTGCCTGATATCCTGAATCACCTGGTGGTGTGATGACGTGAATGATAGGCAGATAGAGAGGTCCAGTGAAGAGACAGACAGGGCCAGTAAAATCATGATGGATCTTTTTTATTTTTTTGACCGATGGGACCGACTGGGATTAACCCCATGCTCGATGGCCATTCCAGCTGTGACTGATTTGCTCCTACAGTCTTACTCAGGATGGGGGGCCGATTGCTCTTTGTTGACCTGAGGTTTTTAACTGACGGAAGTTGCTGGTGAGCTTTCCAGGCACTTTATCAAAGTTTCCAACTGAGTTGCCCCAAATTCCACCATGCTTAGGCGCAGTGGGGGGGGGGTCAATTCAGGCCCAGTGGGCTGTCAGGCTTGGAATACACAGGAAGAAACCCTGCTATTCCCTCTTGTGGTGTTTAGTTTTTCTGTTTTCATGACCAGAAGGGTAGCTCCTCTTCCATCTCTCATCCAAGTTGTAAACATTGACACCTGCTTTGATATGAGGGGGAATCGGGGCTCTTACATAATTTGCAGACTCCTGCTCAACTTGCACAGTGAGCCTACAGGGCCACCAGATTCTGCGTAACACCCCCCACCCCTCCCCTTTGGATCCACAGTGATCTCATACACGGCCTCTCTGGAATCCGACTGGCAGTAATCCGTCACAGCAACTAAACTTCAGTCCCTGTAAGGAGTGAACTTATTTTTCCCTCCGACACTGGGCGTGTGCCTGTGGCTAGCCAGCAGTGTGGTCTGAACTCTGGACCCGCAGTAATATGTCTATTTATTCAAGACAACAAAGGCCCTCTGTGATAAATACCACTGGGTGGGGATTCACCGTGCACACAGTCAGCATTGTGGTAATGTACCATTTCCAGTCCATTTTGTATCTGATCAGTGCAGAATGTGTCTCATACCACAGACGGCAATATTACCAATTTATTTGTGGAGATGCATCATGATACTGATCGTCAGCTCAGGGCTCTTTGAAGAAAAGCGTGTTTTACTCCCCTGAACAGCATGTTGTCTTTGCCGCTACATTACGGGTCTGCGTGATAAACAGCTGCAGATGCATTATTTACTTAAATCATGGGCAGAACATTAATGTGGCTTCATACAAAGTGGAGACAAAACCCTTACACACGTAATGTACTGTTAAACATAATGAAGCGTAATCATAGTTCTCGTGCGCTTTTTTGGCTTCATACAGTCTGGAATGCATGTGTAATGAATGATTGTCTTCTAAGTAACACACATCTTTGAACACAGTGTAGGGAGGAAGAAAAAGAAACAACAAAGACAGGGGGTGTGTATCTACATCGGTGGGGGGAAGGGGTTGCATTTCCAAGTTCAAAACTCAGAATTTTCAAGTTTAAAGTCACAAATTTATGAGGAAATGTCAGAGTTTGATAACATCTTCCACTGCGGGCTAATGCAAAACAAGCAACATCGGTCCAACCTTGTAAAGTGTAACTGTGTAAAGTCTTTTGAGAAATATATTTTCTTGCAAATTTGCGACTTTAAACTTGAAAATTTCTTCTGGCTTATTTTTTGGCCCCAATATGCTGTCGTACAAATCCCACAGTCAGGGGAATTAATTACTAGGGGATACATGCAAATTATTAATTCCAGGTTTTGAATTGCAAATTTGGGATCTCAAATCTATAAATACTTTTTGCTAAATCTGCAGAGGCTGCAAAATCACGTTATTGAAATTTGCCAGAGTTGTTTTGAGAATCCTTTTCAAGCCGAGAAAGGCCAGGAGACGCCATTTTTAACTGTGAAGCTGCTTTCAGCGTTACTAACTCCACTGACATCAGAGAACCGAGTCTTGCCTTGCTACGCGCCGATAGGGATGTTCCTGAAAAATCTTCCTGGTAATATTGAACGCAGGACTTCTGCTCTGTCAATTGCCAGTGGATACATTTGCACGTTCACCATCATGGCTGCGCACTCAGGGAAGTCAGGGAGTGAGTGTATCAACACAGACACCTAGAGGGGCCTGCTGTTTTTTATAATTAATGATGTTCTTCAGAGACCTAAATGAGCCTGCTTATCTGATGTAGGCTCTATACATGGCTGCTTATTAGGATCATGCCATATTCAATCTCATGCAGGGATATGACAAGAAGAAAAAGGAACACAGACGAGCATGAATAAAAGGATGTCACAAGTTCACGTCAGGCCTCTCAGGGATGTTCTCCTCATCAGTTCCTGACCTGCACGCCGTCAGCCCATCATACACTTCCTTTCTGCTCCTCAGCTCCTGGGTGTATGTGGATATCAGCTAACCAACAACGCAGCTACGGATGTGAGGGGGGAAAAAAACAACCCAATATGTCCACGCCAATCTCAGACTCCATCCAATCTCACCTTGTGCCGTTCATGCTTATGCAAATATTTTTCTGAATTCACACTTGGCTTAATTTGACAAGAGCAACCCAGTCTTGAATGGCTTTAGATGCGAAATGGTAATTACTCCTAAACCAAGCTGGAATAATGAACTCGATAGCACGCTCAGCCTCCTGGAATTCATTACCCTGCTCGACACTGCACTCCTGATGGAGCAAGACCTGATCTGTTTTCATTCCCAACTGCTCCAAGGGACACACACACACCAAGTGGAGCTCTAAATCAAGTCGCACCGGTTGTGACATGTCCAGCGGCCCCTGAACTACTCATATGCATACAGTTGACACACATGTATGAGCTCATCTCATGGGGCTTGATTGGTCCCGTGCCTGCTTCCTACTGTCTCATGTGATCACACTCGAGGCTCGAGATCCGTGCAAATCAGAGAAAGGCAGTCGTCACTGCTACTTTCACTGAAGTCTTTTGTAACACTGTTGAGTGCATGACAGTTTCAAACCAGAAAACACGACCTGATGAAGGGCGCTGAAGGCACCTGAGAATTCTTTCTTTTTCATTAAAGAGAGGGAAGGCATCCACTTTTGAAACAGATAAGTGTTCCCTGGGGAATACTGCACTTTCCTAAAAAAAGGAGAATTCCAGCATGGCTTTAAAACCACGACTTAAGTCATCCTAAAATCTGCTTTTACGAATCTCTTCATCCCCATTTAATTCTAAATGTCAAATATAACAACACTAGAGACTCTGAATTTCTGTAATCCGTTTTGTAAAATTGCATCAAACTATAAACGCGTCCATTTTGAGAGCTCCTGCTTCTGTGTCATATTAATGTGCAAATTTGAGAACAATGCAACCGCTGAAATGAGCCAGGGGGAAGCATCTCTCTTCCTGTTTCTGTGTCTTCACTTTAAATAAAATGTCTTGTGGCTTTTCTGTCTCCCGCTCAAGCCAACCGACGGACAGCACACAGTTTAAACTTGGGTTTACGTGATTGTGACTCCAAAAAAAGAGACAGAATATGATGCCAGATGTCAGAAGTGAAGTTGCATAAATCATTAATAATGCATACGTGAAAGAAGACGACCTGTATGATTTGAAAAAACACCACAGGGATGCAGAGAATGAGCAGGAATTATTAACCTGGAACTGCCCTTAAAGAATAGCTCCTATTACCTGCACCCAGCTGACTGCTCACAGAGCACCTCGCACACTCTCCGCCTTACACACTCTCATTTTCTCCCTGTCTTCCCAACCAGCTGGGTCAAGGACAGATCAGGGGCGACATTCCTACAGTCAGCATTTGTCCTTTTTTTTATCTAAGGAAAATGCTTGCAGCCACTCCCGGCCTGTTTGTCCAGTGTTTGAGTCAATCAGACCACCAAACAGGCTTACAATCAATGCACACATTGCTGATTACATTTCAGATGGATATTTGGGGGGTAAACATTTGAATGACAGTACAAACAGGCACTGTACTGTGACAGACACTGCTCCGCTCGCTGCCAAGTCTGTCACACCGCGGCAACTGTAGATTCACGATCACATTCTGCCACAGACGGAGCCATGCCAGTTCCTTCTGGAGACTGATATTTATGCAATATTGGTTCCCTCTAATGTTGGCAATTTACGGCTATAAACTAATTCTATCATTGCCCTCCCCGTGACTCAGTCTGAATACAAGCATTGGCTAAACGCCTAATATCCGTAAAATGTAACACTGCTTTTTTACCAGTGTAAATCAGCACCTGGAAGTGAGGACGCTTTATTAGGGTTGTAGCGTGTCTGGTGACAGCAAAAGAGAGACTTTCAGGGTTGAAGCGTTTGATGGAAACAGCTGGGCAGCATGTGGGTTAATGTAATGGATTTGCATGTTGAGCAGAAAGAAGTGGCGCTAAGCTCGGGCTATCAGAGAGTCATCGACACAGCAGACCCGCCGCTGCATCTCTCACACTCAGCCTCGCCGGGCCCATATCTCCAGCTCTCCTTTTTCACTCCCCTCTAAGCACCCATCAATTGAAGCGGTGAAGCCATCACTACCCACGCTTAGCCCGCCTGTCTCATTGCTTGGATGGCCCTGTGTGTGTGTGAGAGAGAGCTTTAGCGTTTGAGGGGGCTTGTGTGTGGAGCCCCTTGACTGGACTCGGCAGGGGCTGGAGCATTAATGAACATTGCCTGTCACAGCCCCAGCCCTCTTTGCAGATCTCTGACCCGTCACTCTGGGCGATGGATTGGCGTGGCCTGATCTAAATGGGCTCTATTTCACTTTCCTCTGGCTCTGTTGGCGGGGGGGGGGGCATCTAATGGCCTACTCTGCCCACCTATCACAAGTGCTGAACTGAGTCTCACCTGTGGATCAGTCAGCAAAATATAAGGGGGGTGGGTGAGGGGTCTACACCTCAAAGTCTACCCTACAAGACAAGTGCAGGATTTTAACAGAACTGAGTTACATCAAAAAATTAATTGCAGCCTTGTGTATCTTAAGCTCTTTTCTCCAACGACCTCTAGTTTTTGAAATGTCAAATAAAATCCTTCACTGCAGCTTGTTTTTGTGTTGACAGCTATTTCTGTGTTACTGTGTAACTGGAAAGCAAGCGTTGTGGAGCTTCTGTAATAGTTGCCGTGCGTGCCCATTTTTAGTTGCAACCAAATGTTGTGTAACTGCACACACAAAAAAAAATCAACATCTTAGAGAAGGAAGGAGCTCTTGGCAACAAAGGGTTAAAAAGAGTAGTCTGCCTCTTCTGTTCTCAAATTAGAAATCTAAAAAACAGAAGTAACTCGTACGACACCCTGCACAGAGCCTGCAGGAACAACAGCGTGCACACTCACACACGCACAAATACCCATGGAGCACCCAGCCACATAATGTCACCCTGTGTAACATCCCCCCACTCCACATTAGGAAAGAGCGCTCATTATGAATATGCAAGGTTACAGTAGAAGCAGGCTTTTGTCCTTACTCCCATGTTTTATTTAATGAGCCTGGGGTTGGGTTGACTTGATTTGCATGTGCTTGTTACAGAACCACACAGTGCCACTGCTCATGCCCACACACTCAGTCCCCCAATATAGGGACATTTTGATTCCATTTTTCGCTTGGCTTGTCTGTCAGTTTACGAGAGCAGAAGGACCATGACTCAATTTTCCACCAAGGAGGATGCCGGGGCTTTCATTTGTGTGCACTTTTTTTTTGTTTTTTTTTGCAACAAGGATGGAGTTTCTGCTGTTCCCGATTGTACGTGCACATGTGAGCAATGTGCGCGCGTGTGATCCGAGGTGTGTGTCGTTTTGAAGTGGGGGAGTAACGCAGAAGGGGGGGGGGGGGTGGCTCCCCTGTGAAGGAAACGCTTCTGAAGAGAATAGTGCTGATGTGGTCCCTCTTTCCGACAACAACCGAAGAATGCCAAGTGAGGAGACGGCAGGATGCAAACTACATGAAAAAGCATGGAAATCTGCAGCAAGCTAGAATATGTCTTTGATAGCACAAAAAAAGGAAAGGAAAGAAAAAGACAAAGATATAAAACTCCCTTGTCTCCGTTTCCTCTTCTAATCTAGATATATCATAGATAAAAATGTGGCTCATATCATACTTGGCGATTAATAGCCCCCTGGGCGGAGATGTGTCCCGATTTGATGATGTCAGTGCTTTGAGGAGTGAGGGACAGGTCAGTGCCGGCGTCATGGACATCACAGGCCCTTAGCACTGCGGCGAGATGTCAGCCCGGCTAGCGCCATCGTCGTGTGATGAGGCCCGGACAGATGCACACAGGGGCCAAACGTGACAAGGCAAGCAGAAATGGGGGATGATTCAACCCTGCAGTAAGGATGGAGGCAGGCAGGGAGAGACACAAATGGCAAGGAGGAGGGGGGTGGGGGGTGGTGGGTGGGGTGTACAGAGAGCACATGGCATAGAGAAAGAAGCTTGAAAAGGAGGGGAACAGAAAGAAAGAGGAGGAGTGGGGCAGCAGGAGACATGATTGTGACAACAAATGGGGAGTTTATATATACAGTACAGAGGAATTCACCAGGGGTGGGAGGAGGGGGGGGGGGGTGAAGGAAGGAATGTATTAATAGAGAACAACACGGAGTGAATTGAGCACGTTAATGAAAAGAGGCGCCGTGGAGCACAGGGAGAGTGAACGGGAATACAGCTTCTGAATAGCTGGAAGCTCAAAGCAATAATGACTGAGAGGGTGTGATGACAGGAACAGAATCGAAAGATGAACGAGCGGCCTCGGCGACAGCTGAAACATGGGAACGGCAACAGGTCAAAAGGAGATGAAAGAAGTTGGCCCAGATGAGGATAAATACCCCTGGTACCTCTCCACCCCCACCCCTCGTCATTCCCTCTACACCCACGTGTGTCCAATGAGCAGAGCACACTCTTGTCTCCAATCTGCTCCGGTGTGCTGTAGCACTAAGAAGAAGAAGAAGAAGAAGAAGAAGAAGAAGAAGAAGAAGAAGAAGAGGAAAAACAAACGTGTGGTTCTCCTGCAGAGCTCCCAGAGCGAATCCGAGTTTGCCGTGTGAATGTGAAGCAGGGCGTTGCAGGAGAAGAACGTGCACCCCTCTGCAAACTTCCACTGAATAATTTAATGACCTGTGTTTTAAAAAATAAAAGTCTGGAGTTTTTTTTTTTCTTTTTGTATTTGCTTTCCCTCCAGATCCAAAGCAACAGCGATTCAATCTGTGGACTGTTTTTGTGAAAGCTTTTTCATTTGCTGTGTGGTACTGTTGGTCCTTCCCATGGCAAATCTTTTGATTTAAAAAATCAAACACATTTGGAGAATGGTAACACACTGAAACGACTGCTTGATTAATTGATTAGTCAATCAACAAGATAGTAATCACTGCCTCTTTTAATAACTGGGATAATATTCATTTAGCTCATTTTGAAATCATCAAATCCCTGGTTTCAGGTTTTCAATTGTGAGGATTTGCTGCTTTTTTTCAAATGTGATAATGAATGGTATATTTTTAGATTCTGGGGTGTTAGTCTGTGAAATGTTATGTCACCGCCGTAATCCTTAGTTGCAGTCCTAAACATCAGCACCAACCCCATGTTTCTTTCACACATTTCCTTTGACACAAAGCTTGTTGAAATAGAGGCACAACTCATAAAAGTGTGACTGAAAGAACAAGCACAAAAAGCTTGTGATTAAATTACAGCATCGTTGCCGTGTGTTTAATTTATTTGGTTGCCTCATTCAAACATAATAAAGCCATATGAGTGTTTTCCATTATACAGTTTGTTCTTTTCTGCTGGTAAAAAGTGGGATACACACACAGGAACGGCAAAACAGTGATAATGTTATATGATACACTGATCAGCCACAATAATAAAATCAGTTACCTGTTTTAATGTTGTGGCTGATACTATAATTAACAGCATGTAGGCTTGTAAAAAAAAAAAAAAAAGTCCATAAATACATTATATGTACACAGATCAGCTAATATTAACCTATCATGATGACAACATTAAAACGGGTAACTGGCTTTAATGACTGTTTAAAGTCTGTTGCGTCAGACTGTTTCCCTCCTCTGTGCACCTTGGGACGCACTGTAGGTGAAGTGGTGCCAGAAATGCCCTGAACTATAATCAATGCGAGGTTAATGCTAATTAAGAATTTTGTACAAGACGTTTTTTCATTTTCACTTTTTTTTTTTACCTGCGTATTTTGTAGTTGGAAGCAGGGGGTGTGGGCGAGGTGGGGTGGGGGTGTAGGGGGTGTCGTGTGGGCAAAAAGGTGTGGTGGCGACACCATGGCCATCTGGAACACTGGTGGGAGATGAGGAGCTAACAGAGAGAGCAGACTGTCATCTCATACACACACCTGATCTTTGTCTATCTATGTGTGTGTGTGCGCATGGAGACAGAAAGGGCTTGAGTACATTGAATATTCTGGTTATCAAGAGGAGGTGTTCATTTGGTCATTTGATACAGCTCTGTCGATCTGTCAGCCGCCTGTGTTCACAGCAGATCATATCATAGGGAAATGGGCTGAGACACACATAAATAAAGTGTGAGGGACAGTGACAGATGGAGAGAAAATAAGATATCATAAGTGCGTCAGACCATATTGACACGGTTGCCTCAAAACACAAATACTGCTCCTTTGATATGAATCACATGACCTGAGCCTTTTGTAAAACCTCCCGGGGATGAATGACAAGTGCTACAAGAGAGGGTGACAGACTGATGCAAAAAAAGAAGAGAGGAAATTACCCAACATTATTTCTTTACAGTCAACAGATGTGAAAGGAAATGGGATCGATGCGTCACCGTCGAAATGGACAGGAAGTACTACATGTAGAGAGAAAACTACCTCGACTCGTCCGCCACCTTTACTTTTGAGCGACTAACTAAAGCCAACAGTAAACTTAGTGAAAAATTAATTTGAGTGGTTTCAGGGGGACAGACGGAGGCATTTGTGTGAGGGGTTAGTGAAGGAAAACAAAGCCTTGAATTGGCTTCAGACTCCACAGCGCAGTCAAATCCTTTGCACACGTGCCACCACCCACCCTGCCCACCCCACTCCATCCCACCCCCAAGAGTGCAACTGGACTGAAAACATCACAGGTGCGCCGCCATTATCTCTGACATCAGCACTAATGGTGATAAGGTGCCTGCGTGCTCACACTCAGCATCCGAAAATTAATTTTTCTGTCTCACGTACTAGAACCAACACCCTTTATCAAACAGTGTGTCCTTTGATACGTCCTTCCTCCCCCTTCTGTTTTCACATTGTTTGGGGAAATGACTGGTGTGGAGACTCTTTGTAGTCTATGCAGAGAACAATAAAAGAGTGATTAAAAAAAAGAGGGAGAATGCATGAAACAAGGCTGAAACTATGAAGGTGTGCGTTACTGTTAGTGATTTAATTTATGGGATGCACACTTTCATAAGTTGATCAAGTGGCTGATCCGTTTAATTAAATACTCAGATTGTAAGATTTATATGTCCCGCTATTTAATATAAAATAAAGTCTCCTTGCTCTCCAGTTCCTTCTCCCAGGGTTTGCTGCTTTTTTTTTCATCTCTTTGCAAACATCCCCTAGTCAGCTTTTTCTATATTAATCATTTTGAGGCATTATTTGCTTAGCCTGTTAAAAGGATATCTCCACCTTTATGGTGAACCAGCTCCTCCCAGAGTGATTTATTCAGCTACTTGTGTTGCTGTTTTTGCTCACAGCTGCTGTTTTTTTTTTGTTTTTTTTTTCTGTTTTGTTTTTGTGGAACTGTGTTGGCTGTAACGGAGATGGACTCCAGCCGCTTCTTGTGGTGTTGCAACTAAAAACTGATCAATAATCAGTCCAGTTGGGTTGAAGAAACTGAAAATCAGCTGAAAATAACATCTCCAAACTGCTTTGGGTGACCAACATTCAAAAGCCACAGATATTAAATTCAGGGCTGCATCAAACACTTATTTTTCAATACTAATTTCTTATTCTTATAATCTTCATTAATCATTTGATGAATAAAATATCAGAAAGCTGTTTGCATATTTGAAAAGCTGCATAATACAAACTCTTTTTAAATACTACAAAGCTGCACTGCTCTCGAGGTTGAATTTTTCAGGCATCTCACAGCGCTGGCCACACCCACTCATTGATGACACACTAAGTACAAGCACATGCATGGCAATTAATCAGATAACAGTGAAATGTGGAAAGGAAAAGTAAGGAGGGAAAACAACATGCTGCAATAGACAGAAAGTACTAGAAGCAAGAAGGATAAGCTTTAAAACCTGCAGAGCAGAACCTGGTGTGCATCAGCTGTTTTACACATCTGTTATTAGAAGTTGGTAATCAGGTTGTGGTTATGTGGTCGTTGTAGGCCCCACAAAACTGCCAGTAACAACCACACTCCACCCACATACAAACTGAATGACTGACCACTGCCCTGTATCCCACTGCGTGAGTTTGAATGTGGGTACCTAAAATCTTTAAATTACACTGTAATAAGGGAGATCATTTGACCACTTCAATATGTATAACACCACCTACCAAAAAAGTAAGTACAATATCTTTTGCTGCAGTTGCTATGTTACCACACTGAAACGACCGTTATTGACAACTGGGGGAGCCTTACTTTGATCAAGTTTGAAAATACTTCTGATTGAGTGGGTGAGCTGCTGCTGCTGCTGCTGCTGCTGCTGCTGCTGCTGCTGCCGCCGCCGCCGCCACTGGCATGTGCACAGCTTCTACATCTGTGTTTGTACACTGCTTCATCAGGATCAGACACTAATCATGGTTAGCACTTTAGCAGTGCTTATATTGACTTGACTGTACAACAATGGATTGTTCTTTCCTTCCCCATGTTCCAGAAAACAACTCCTGTGAGTAATAATAATAATAACAACAACAATAATATATAATAAAAAATATTGATCAACAAAAAAAGAGCACATTCTATTCTATTTGATAGTGTCCATCAATGCGTCACATATCCGCCCATCCTGACAAAGCTCCAGCACAAAATCACTGTTTACTATGACTTTTCCATCGTGCTGGCTGGTAGGATTTATATCACTGTGGGGGTGAATAGTAATGCAAGTCGGTTGGACATTTCCAAAAAAAAAAAAAAGGAAGAAAGAAGCAGTTCTGCAATCTTATAGAATATTATCTGGTCAAGTCCATCTATGCAAATAGGACCAACATCCTCATTGTGTTTATTTTTCCCTTTTACAACACACTTCTTGGGGACATGTTCAAGAGATTTTGCATTTCACCCAAACCTGTTACATAAGTGTAGCTTCTTGGTCACAGTCATGAGCATCTATCACTATTAAGCATCAACTGCAGTAGTCCAAGGTAACCACAGAACAGACCTTTCTTAAAGACACATCATCACCCTCATGACATTTAAACATGTCATACTGATGAAGCTGTTTCACGCTGTGACCGTAAAGGGATCTACAGGGAGTCTGAAAGATTGAAGGACAGTGTATAAAATGAAATGGAGAAACACTACAACCACCTTAGCTCAACTATACACTCTGTCAATTTCTCCACTTGTGAAAGGTAAAATCATGACCTTACCATGACAGTAACCCTGAAAAAAAAAAAAAAGACAAGACCCCAGATAGAAAAGCTCCAATTGTGTTTTTTTCAGTTCCTCCAGAGCGTCTCTAAAGAACTGTTTATGAATAATTGGTTGACACTATAATTTACATCTGAATGTGCGAGTGTTTTAGAATCAGTAATGATGTGTACTTTATTTGCAATTAGGTTTCCAGCCCCACTTTAATTGAAATAGTGAAAACACTGTGGATGTGTCAGTTTATTTTGCATTTCTTCAGATGATAATGTTTCGCTGTAATCTCAAAGCTTATATTTTTTTTCCACTTTTGTTGGTTGGTTCGACTTTCATCTGCACGGTAGTTAAAATATTAAGTATTGTGTTTCATTTAAGATGTACTCAAAGACACAACTTGAGGCATTGTATAATGTATCTGTACTTCTATGAGGTTCTAACACCACTTTATACACATTTACATAAAAATACAAATACTACAGTTACAATTACGTACAATATTTACAGTATGTTAGAGAACTTTTATTTGTCTTCCAGTGGAAAAGTTGCAATTTTGAGCCTGTGTTAACATTATTGAGGAAATGACGGTAAATGGATTGTGTCTCTCTGCCAAATTCAGTTTGGCAGTTTGGATTTGGATATTTTACTGTAATCTTATGATTTCTGTTTGGCAGCAGTTCCCAGCAGGTCATTTGACCTTTTTCCCTTTTTTTCCTTCTCTTTGCAGTGATAACCACTCTTTTTTGCCTCCAATATAATACATGTTGTTTGTTTGCTGGATGTGTGCTAGCCAGCAGCATTACCCTGACGCAGCCAAGCATAACCTGCACTGGACACACACTCTGTCAACGGCAGTAAGCAAGCAAGCAGGTAGAGTGCTGCACTGCCAGAAATATGGAGCAACAAATCTATACCTCTCACACAATGTGAGGATGGTGAGTGGGCGCGGGGGGGCAGGGCGGTGTTTCTAGCTACAGTATATGATAGAAATTTGATAAACAGCAGGGGTCAGGTGGCAGGTCAGCACTCCATTAAATTATTCTGACAGTTTTGATCCATTGCATACAGTACTGGGTTGATGCACTGGGCATCACCTAAGAGGAGTAGAGAGGAAAAAATGTAAAGTAAAGGGGAAAAAACTGGCAGGAAGCATAAAACAAACAGAGACGATCTTTACTCCAGGAGATGAGAGGAGATAAGAGACATCAGAGAGAGAGTCTGCTTTATCAGAGTGCAATGAGAAAACAGGAGGAGAAATGCACTCCCTCCAGGGAGAGGGGAGGAGAAAGAATGGGCAATATGGAGGGGGGGACAGATGTAGAACGGTGTTAGACGGTATGTAAATCATGTAGCCCTGCATTAAAAGATAATTAAACAATAATACCTCTTGACTTAGTGTAAGATTTTCAATAATGTGACGTGTGGATTCTGTGGGATATGTGAAAATGGAGGCACAATGGATGGAGAGTTAATATTCTGCTCTTTAGAGTATATAATGGTCTTGAGCTCTGTGTGGGGAGTTGGGGATTCAATAGGGGGAACTAAAGCCTTTGTTTTAATTAACAGTTCAATTATCAGCCAGCTAATAGCTTGGTAAATATAATGGGTTAATAACTCACCAAGCAAGATCAATCATCTGATTGTCATTTTGTGAAGCTGGAGAAAAAGTTCCAGGAAGCACATGGGTGGGTGGGTGCGTGCGTGCGTGCGTGCGTGCGTGCGTGCGTGCGTGCGTGCGTGTGTGTGTGTGCATTTGTGTACAGTGTGCACTCCCTCTGATTGAGTATGTTCTAGTTTATCATGGATGAGAACAGGGAAACACCCATTCCTGAGGGTTAGGGTATTTAATCAAAGCTGTGGTGGTGAAGGGATTTTAGGTATGCGTGTTAAACTATATAAAAATCGTGGCAAGGATAAAGTGTCCAAGCGACGCTGAAGCCTGATACATGCTGTTCATCCTCTTTACAACTGTTTTCCTATAAATGCACTTGTTCTGCACCAGAGTTTGACAGAGAATCGTGAAGGCAGTGCAGGCACTTGCCACCCACCACCACGAATGCCTCTATATAACGCCATATTTCAATTTTGCAGTTACTGCGACAGCCATAATTTCCATTTGATTTTGGTGCGAAATAGACAAACCGACCTCATCGGAGCTCTTAGCTGCACATATTGGGAGGTCATTTTCTGTAAGCTGTTCATCCTGATGTTGATGATGTGGAAAAAACTGAAAATTATCCACAGTCACTGTAAGTTGTGAGGCAAAAAAATGATTTTTGTAGTCTTTATATCCTAGAGAGTTGCTGGCTGAAGGTTTTCATTTCAAGATAACCTTGTGTAGAGTGGACTCAATCAGATGAAGCATGTCAAACATGTGAGTTTGAGGGTGTGTGTGTGTGTGCATGTGTGTGTGTGTGCGCGTGTGTGGGGGCATGAGCCCAACGAGGCAGAAACAATGCCAGTAGCCTTTGAGGAGGGAGCATGTGTCCAGCATCCACCACTGTTGTGCTGGGTCACAGATGTCACCTGCTCCTGCACCTTGCCTCACACCGCTTGCCCTTCCTCCCCTACCCTGTACCCACTTGTAAACAGCTCACAAGTAGCCCACAGTGCCATTAGCTATTCAGTCTGAATCATCTTTGCTCGCAAAGCAGGATCCAAACATGGGTCAGCAAATGATCGTAGGAGTCCTCAAGAAACCTTGGTATTAAATAGGAGAAATGCTATCCAGAGCTACCGGCTATGTTGTGTTGCCGTGGCTTTGCCAAGTACTGACACTGCAAGTTGAGCTGAATTAAACACTGCTGGCTGGTGAGCTGGTTGCCTTAAACACAGTAAATTAGCCTGGAAAAAGCCTGGCAAAGGGAGAGATACCAAGATAATGTCAGCTGCAAGAAAAAAGTGTGAAACCACCATTCCACCAAACAAATCAGCTACGTGACAAAGACGTGTTTGTGTATGTGTGTGTGTGTGTGTGTGTGTGTGTGTGTGTGTGTGAAAAGTGTGTAGCCTCTGCTAATCTTTCAAAGGAACTCCGTTGGTGTGGTCATCTTTTTGAGAGGGCCTGAAATTCCTTTTGCACGCCTCAACCACTTGTTTGCTTGGGAAACTGAGAAATGCTTTACCACAGGAATCCTCCATGGAGATTGTTGATGTGTGCATCTTTCACTCTCGATCACACACACACACACACAGACGCACATTAAATTCGCCCACCCACGCATCACTGACATTTCTTTTCGGAGCATCTTTAAATTACCACGCATATTAGTGAAGCACTGCCAAGACCCCTTTTTATTATTCCTCTTAATCTCGTGTGCTTACAGGGTCAGTGGCTGCCCCCCCCCCCCCCCCCCCCCCCCTACCCTGCCTCTCCTCTCCCCTTCATTCCTCCGTCTCTGTGCTCTTGAGCTCCCCTCTGCCAGCAGAAACAAGACAAGTGGCTACACCCAGTCTCCCATGGGAGCTCTTAGTGCGCTGCGCCAACAGATCAGGATAGGACAGGATGGCACGCTCCTGCTGCACGCCTGCCTTCTCTCCCTGCACTTGCCGCCAACCAAACCCCCTTGCTACCAACTGTGACTCACTTCTCATAAAAACCAGCCAGGCACGCCACTTCACTCCTGTTAAAAAAGCAACATGTTCGTGATTTTAATTAAAAATCTGGAGTATTTCTTTAGTGTTTTTTTTTGGGGGGGGGGGGTGTATAATAGTTTGTGATTTCCAATAAGGATTAAGACATCAGTGCGCTTCAAACAAATTGCTTGTCGGATCATCAGACAAGGCCTGAAATCCGCTCCCCCACACCTTTATTAAGTCAGAGCTGGCGGGACGGCATCCAGCAAATTCGGTAACCTTCTGAAAAAAGGCTGAAAATGGAAAATCTGAATAGCACACCCACTTCCTGCGAGAATTGGCCAGGTGTGCGTAGGTGAGGAAGTGTACACGATCTGAACTTTTCTCTCAAGCTCTCTTTCTTCTTTTTGCTTCCCACAAGTACTCCTTTCCTTTCACTTCAACATCATGAATGCCCTTAAGGAGAGGCTGTCTGAGAGTGTGCTCTATACCACCTTGTCACATCCCTCTCTATGACAACAAGCTTTCCTCTCCATAGTTGGCAGTGGCCATTTGGAACCGGTATAAATACTTTCCATCTTAGACATGTTAAGACGACGCTTTAGCCCAGTGACTCCTGAACTGAAACACATAATTTACTTCATGAAAGGTTCATGTGCACCTTCAAGGACAGAGTAGCTTACTAATAAAGGAAATTTAAACAACTCGGTGCAGAGCAAGCTGCTTGGAGAACGTTGACAGATGTTTCCACCTTTCTTTAGCCACACAAAGATAGCCTTGTTAATGTCAGTCCTTTGAGAAGGCCAGGATGAAACCTGGGGGTAATTCTAATATGTGTTGGCTTTCAGCGGACATGAGTAGTTCAAGCCGAACTTCTATTTTCAAGTTAAGTTTGGGAAAAGAGTGCTAAAGTTTAACACTCAGACATGGTTCAAAACACAATGGTGAGGTAGAAATCGTGATTTTCTGGTTTTTGCCGTTGAGAGAGAGATCCAAGGGCACTAAGAGGTTTCACTGGAGAACAAAGGCAGGGGCATGAGCGCAATGTGGGGGCCTGGTGGGCGCTAGCAGGCCATGCTTCTAATCCCAGTTAAGACAAGCCCGGCAGGCGAGCCGACACAAAGGAGCTTGGTCCAGTGTTAGTGGAATTAAAGCAAAGCCTCTCCTCTGTTGTTATGCTAATCCACAAGACAATGATTATCTGCAGGGCAACGTTGCCACGGTGCTAAACATGGCTCAAGAGTGCCTCAATTAGGGCGCCAATTGCCAGAGGAGAGCAAAGACCGAGTGAGGCGGATGATGCCGCTACGAACGGAAAATGAGACCCAGTGCAGAAGGCGTTTTGTTATTTCAGCCGAGTGGATGGGTCAGCTTTCAAATAGAGGGGTAAGCATACAGATGAAGCTTGACCCTCACAGCTTGACCTCAGCCACCCTGGCCCTCTCCATGCTGTAAAAGACTTCCCCACTCACTGCGACAAGTAGTTTGATGGCAAACATGTAATTAACTCTCAAATTCAGCCAGGGCAGGTTATCCTGCAATGACTACAGGGTACCATTATGACTCTCAATAATACGTTCTCAATGGTACGCATGAGGACTAATGATGAATAAGTATGCCATGCATGTTTGCAGCGCGCCTCATTTATCTTCTGACGTGACGAACGACGGCGGTGCAGCAGCTCAGGTGGCTGCACCGTCTTCGTTTTTTGTTAAAATATCAAGGGTTTGAGGACAAGCATAACACTGGATTCATTTTTAATAATCCCTAATTTACTCCACAAATCAAAGTGAGGTGGCAAAGCCCTTGCTGGGTGTTAAAAGCTCTTCATCGAGTTGATGTGCCAACTTCAATTCTTTGCTGTTGTCACAAGATCAAAGAAAAGTAAGAAAAAAAAGAAGAAAAAAAAAGGCGAGACTGTTTTCTGATTCTGGAGCGGCTTGTCACACAGCTATTTTATAGATGCTTTTTTCTGAAAACATGGTAGTGTGGCTGGCATCACACGAGTGTCTCCACGCTACTCGTCAAAACTAGCTCTGGGCCACCGACACAGACAGACAGAATGCATCCCTGGTTCAGGCTACCTTCATCCTGTCTATCCAGCCCTCTGTCGCACTATCCTGCTGTTCCCACAAGGCACGCTTCATCGGTTCCTTTTGGTAGGTGGTCAGTCACTCGCTCTTGCCCTCTCCCTCCTCCTCCTCTCTCCCCGTCTGTCCCACAGCTCAAGCAGCATAATAGGCCTCAGACTGCTGTGTCATCTCATTGAGTCCTATTAGGGGCTCTTATATCTCACTGGCATGTTGTTACTGCTCTCCCAGACCACGGCTAAAAAACTGAGCGATGGGTCTGCCAGACGGCACCTTTAAAGTCCTCTCCGCAGTTATGGCACTGGCAGTGAGGAGCGGTGGGGTTACGGTGGAGGATGTGTTACTACGACAACATGAGAAGACAAGAAGAAGAGGAGGAAATGACACTGTGAGCTCCACAGCCTTGGGGCTACATGACAAGCATGTCAGACGCAAATGGTCTCATGCTGATTTGCCAAAGGCTTTGCCATAGGTGAATGCCACTGCTGCCAGTCTTGCAAACACATACAGAGGACTGAGGGGGGCATCTACAAGCTTGCAGAGGCAGTTGGAGGTGTAGTGGAGATGTGTTGACATTGTAAAGCAAAGGTGGTCAGTGAGTCTGACTGGGAGGTTAGGGCAGGTGTCAGGTTTGTATAAGAGGTCCTGCTGGGCTCAGAGTTTACAGTGTTTAAACTACGGATGGGCATTCGATTACCTTATGAACAAGTACTTAATTATTCAAACATTATATGTATATGTGCGTATATCATATGCAAATTATATATATATATATATATTTACTGTACAGGCACTTCAATTACACTGCTGGACTTCTGTATTACGCTGTTTATCAACATCCTAACTCATAAATTCAAAGTTAAAATTAATAGGCTTTATTAAAAATAACTGGCTGCCATGGTGCATGTAACGCCGATTAAGTTCAACTACTGTAGCCAAAAACACCACGGGTGAGTGGTGAAACGCTACTCAAATAATGAGGTCAACAATGAGTATTCGAGTTCTTGTACCCATCCCTAGTTTAAACAAGTGACCTCTACAGCTCTACGGCAGCTGTAGAGAAAAGCACAGATAAAGAAACTGTGAGGTGGAGCAAGAAGAGAGACAAAAGGAATAAGGGAGAAAAAAAGAAACCAGCTGAACTCTGTGTTGCAGATGCTTCAGAGACACCAGATGAACACTTAACCCTCCACTGTGTCAGTCACCAGCTCTGTGCTAAGAGAAACCACATGTGCCTCATGTAGATGGGATGGATAAGGCTCCACCACTGGGAGACCACAGGTTTTGCATTGCAGGGCTCCACACTGCTCTCAGCGGAGGATATAACACAGGCAGAACTCTGTTTCTGAACACCATTAGAAAAGCAAAACATTTAGCATTACATGGCATTACAGGAAAGATGGCAGAGGCCACAGGATGACATGTGATAATGATAATGAGACACACTGAGATGTAGGGTTCTTGAAAATGCACAGCTCAATTACCCTCAACGTAATGGTTTGTGTGCACATGGGAATGCACGCCTTTTTTCACTTCCACAATTATTTATTTCAGAAGCGATCTGAAAGTGAAAAATCAATGGGCAAAGGAAAACTCCCGGCAACCAGTGAGTCAATCTGTGTGGCTGTCATAGTAACACATGTTACTTTTCACTTCACATACATATTACATACAGAAACTGCCCTTGCAGCCTCCAACAAACAACCTCCCTTCTCCACTGTTCAATGGATGAGAATTTCATATTGATGTTGCAGAGTCAAAGAATGCAATATCCATAATGCAAAGCCTGCAACTTAAGGATTATAAATTCATTTTATAACTCAATCAATAACTGAAACGCTGGGAATGAGACTTTTCTGGCACACTGAACTTCTTAATGCCCAGAAATACCATTAAGTAACAAGAGACTGGACATCACTGGAAGGCCCGAAGGGCGAAGCTGCTGGAAATGTTTCAAGTCACATTTATTGAGTTAATATAACCTTAAATCCATTCTTCAAATGCACTGCAACAGCAATATATGTCAAAAATGATGCTGATGTATGTTTTATCGCCATTTTGCGACAGATCTAGCTCTTTGGCATTTCCTCTGTGAAAAGATAAGAAGTAGGGCACTCCTCAACACCTCAGTATGTACGGTAAACACACTGATATCACTGCATCTTGTGGGCGGGTCTACTCCATGAGCAAAATTAGAAAAGTCTACCAAAGTACTGCTGTGTACAATTAATGACCAGATGTATCCAACTCAACGCGCCTCAGTTATCTGGAGATAATTCCAGCCCTTCTTTGTAAAATACCGCCTTGATCCTTCACTGATATCCTCGATTAAATCCATCTCAGCACTAGAGGAGAGCTATGAGAGAAGAACTACAGAGAACAATCCACCCTCAGATACTCTTACACTGTTGAAAATCATCAATATGTGATGAACAATGCACTCCAGGAATTATTCTACAATTGTTATAATTACTATTTTGTTGTGCCCACTTTCCTTCAGCCTTCCTTGTCTAATTTGACTTCAGTTACTGATTCCCTATATTTCCCAGAGTGCTTTTCAACAGCCTCAAGAGAAAAGGGCCTGACAAGCTCAATGGAACAAGCTGTTTATTTAGTGGTGTGTTATAGACCTATATGTAGTGGAGGAGAGAAAATAAGAATCATATCAGTTTTTTTTTCCAGTTGCGCATTTAAGTCAGAACACAAAATGCCTTGTAGCTGCAAAGCATTCTGGCCTTTTGAGGATGTTTACTGGAGAAATGACCATGTCTGCCTGGTTGACAATGCACTTCCACCAGCGTAGGAGCTGATTCTGAGCAGTGGACGTGAAAGAGTCAGGATTATCAAAGAATATGACATTACGCACCCTGCATTTGGTCATTTTGATAGACGGCAGGAAAAACACCATCAAGCAATTCTGTGGTTACAGACACTATCCACCATCATGTATTACTAACTGTCTGATATGGGTTATTTTCTGAAAAGCGAGGAACATTTTCCAACAGATCTAAAAAGATGTGAATCAAGGAGTTGGCAGGCATTTGGAACTCGCTATCAGGACGTCTATCCTTCCTATATCCATGCAGCGGATATTTGTATTTGTGGCGTCTGGATGCAGATTTTGCTGGATGTTCATCGTGTCACTGCTGTCTGATTGCTACCCTGCCGTCTTCCAGAGCACCATGCTGGGCCAGGTGACAGGACTCCTGCAACGGAAATCCAATCAGGCCAATCCTCTACGATCCCTTGCAATCCTCTCAGCCGCCGCCCTACACCGCCAGCCCTGAGTAACACACACTGCACATGCCACACACACTTACAATGAACTCTTTGATAGATATGGAGATGGACACACGCACATTAACCACCTCACCTCGCGTGAACTTGGCACATACGTTGGGGGTGTGAGTGCTAAGTGAAACACTGAATCCCTTCCAGCTAAGAGGACTAGAGGACAGTGAAGCTGACCCTCCACTCTGACTTCTCAATGGAGGTCACAGAGATGAATTTACCCCTTAGGGGATCAATAGTGGAACAGCAAAAAAAAAAAAAAAAAAAAACACAAACACACCCCCCTGCCATGACAAACAAACCCTCCAGAACACAGGAAAGGCAACAATGACATAAATAGCCCCCCTGCCTGTGAGAAAGATAATGCAGGCCTTTCATCATGGTCCAGGTCCCACTTTCCAGGAGCCTGGGGTGGAACTCTCTCAGGACCTGTGGGGGAGGTCACATGCAGGCCACCCAGTATTGGTCAGTACTGGATCAGATACCACTGGCTAAATGGAGGCCATTCAATAATCCTCATGAGTGTGGGTAGAGGTGGAGTGGCTGCTGGGAATTTGGGCTTCCTGTTGAAAACAGAATAATATCCACAAACCCCTGCGCAGAGGCAGGGCTGTCAAACAACCTTTCTACCCATGAGTGGGAAATGCACCCATTCTGTCAGATGGACTCATGGTCTTATTCTTTTCTGTCCCTATGTGTGCGTCTTTCTGGGATGGTGCGTTCTGTGCTCTGGCCACATAATGAAGTTGGACTATTGTCACTGTGTTCCTAATGGTCAGCATCTGGCTCTCTGGCTCTGTTTTATTTTTTGGGGTGGGGTTTGAAAGAGGTTGGGGATCTGACTGCTTTATGCCTCAAGCTGCGCAGCTGTCCCAATTACTACCTCTGTCTTCTCTCCTAATTTCCCCTCCATTCCCATCTGCCTCTCCCTCACACCAAATTTCTGTCCCATCCATCCGTGCATGCCACTGGTGTGGGTTTGTGCTGTCAGGATGCTCCTGTGCTAGAAAAAGCCCTTTAGACACTGAAGAAGGATCCTGTTTTAAGTTAGAAGCTGTGGGGTACATAAGATCCAATGAGTGTATCTTGTCAGGCGGCTGAGCATTTTTAGCAACATCCCTGAATCCCACCAGCCCTCCATGCCTGCTCTGATCCTGGCCTGAGCTGTGGACTCAGAGGGGCAGACATGGCCGTTTGATGGGCCATGAGCACTGAACATCAGGGGATTTTGTCGGAAGGTGGGTAGGTGGGTGGGTGGTTGGTCGGTTGGTTGGCAGGGGGGGGGGGTTGGGTGGCTGATTGTGTCCCACAGTGAGTCGCTCAGCAACTTCAGATGAGCTAAAAATTCTCCCTGTGTGTCATACCCATGTGAATTCAGTTCCTTGTGGAGAGGAGGCGCCACAAACTTCACTGCATTCTTCTTGCCTTCATGCCAAAAATTCAGAGACACAGTGAAAAAACTAGAATAAATACACAGACAGGTTGAGATATGAATATATATTAGTATATTGAAAGCAGTAGTGGTACAAATTAATGCAAAGGCACACCGGAGACGTTGCAACAAGGGGCAGTTAAGTGCTTCCCACTGAAAAGGGGGAAAACGCGAAGGAGAGAATTTAAGTGCAGCATGTGGATGGGAACATGCCTATTTCTGGATGGCTCCAATGAGCCGAGAAGAAATGTCGTAAGACCCACTTCCCAGCTCAGGCTGCTGCAGCAATAACTCCCCAAGATACAGCAAAAGCAAGCACACATAAGTGAGTGTGCACACACGCATGCAAACACACACATCCTCTCTGATGAGAGTGCACCGCAGGCCGGGCAGCCTCCCTGCAGGGCCAAATAGAACCAGGGTAACATACTCTTTGAGGGGATGTCCAGGTCAGGATCTCTGACTAGTCACAACAACAGTAAGAGGGACAGGGTGCACTCAGAGCTATCCCTCAACACAAACCCAGGCCAGTACACACTCAAACATCCTCCAAACCCACTCTAGACAGCTGTGGCTGAGGCATTGTGTGATCTAGATCCAGTCGCTACACAAATCCAATCTGATGCCACATGGCTACGGGGCCAAGCTCCTATTGTGCCTGTCTGACTGAATTCCCTTTCAGATCTCCCCTCCTTCCATCCTGTCTTCAGACATTCAGCTGAGTAAGACAGGTAGACAGGCAGTGAGGCATTTAGACAGGCAGAGAGCAGGGCAGGCCTGCTGGGGCCTTTTCATTTTACGGAGAATGCTATCAGCCTGGATCAGGCTAGCCTGCTCAAGCTGATCTCCAGCAGCCTCATGGCCCAGCCCGCTTTTCTCCATGGAAACCTGCCCCACACTCGCCCTGTGATTGGCTCGTACGATCACTAGACAGACACTCTGTCTTACAATTCAGATAATAATGGCCCTCCGGCAGGATGAGAGCAGGATGAGAGTGATGGCACAAAGGCCTTTTTCCTACAGATTTTGCCCTTTAGAAAGGCTGCATTCTGCAAGCTCACAAGAACCTAAGAGACTGCAGGTACGCTGCTGCACATGGCCCGCAGTCGGTTAGCTCTAGTCTTTACCCTAATGCACAAGACATCATTAACATTCTCCACAAAGTCATTAACATCTTAAGAGGTTAATGAATATTTTCATATCTCTATGTTGGTGTCTTAAAAAGCCTACAGGGGAGAGGAGAGAGAAAACAGACACCAAACTCTACTCTCACATGATAAATGCCAACCAAATGTCAGCACTGGACATACAGTGATTGTTCACTGAGCCATGTGCATGAACCAGCTATTTGTTATCTTCCTTGTCTTGACAGACAAAGTCTTTCGTAATAAGACTCAGAAACTGTTGGGTGTCCATGTTTCCCTATATGATAATTACAATATGTCCCTTCCTCAAAGCAGGAACAAAAGAGGCAGAGGCTCCCTTTCAATGACTTCTGCTCTATTTACAGTACATTATCTGGTTTTGGGGAGCTGAAATACACTGCACAGAGATTAACAATACCAACAAACAATGCAGCAGAATGAGGCTTGCTCTTTTGGTTGCATTGTTTTTTGCAGCTTGCTACAAGCGTTGCCGTGTCTTGCATAGCCTCTTCACTTCAAAATGTGTTGTTTGTTTCCTGCGTAGCTCTATTCAGCCTTCTCTTCTCATCCATCTGACGTTCTCAGAAAAAAAAAAAAAACAGCTATATCTGGGACAACAGGGTGCAAAAAGGGGATGTATACACAGCACACTGAAGCCAATATCAAGCATTATACACACACTGTACACTGAGCCAAAACACTGTGATGCTTGAAATTAGAATGGCTTTTCATGCAAACAGAGGCACTTGCTGTGCAGGTGACAGGCTGTTATTGCAGACAGAACTGAAATGAAAAACAAATCCAAATGCTATTTTAAATAAAACTCCACTTGGCGGTGGATTGCTGCACTAAACCACACAGAGAAATGGTGCTCGCCATGTGACAAATGTGCATAGTGTTAAACACAGATAAAACTATAAAATAAAGTCACCGCCCATTTCTGCTCGCCGCACTGCATCTAACCTCTTTGGCAGAGCAACACTAATATGTTTAATGAACTCATTAGTCAAGAATGAAGACAGACAGTGGCATGATGCATGGAAAGTGGAAGCACAAAGGACAGAGAGAGAGAGAGAGAGAGAGTAGGGAAGGAAACGAAGGAAGGAGAAAGAGAGAAAATAGATCAGTTGAAGTGGGGGGGGGGGGGGTGCTACTTCTCTAGAAAGCACAGCCTCCTGTATTATGGATGCGATATTGTGTGTCACAGTAGGTGCATGGTAGCAAATGCAACATTTGTCCAATGCAATGAGTTCAACAACGCGGAAACGACACAATCTGGGCGGCATCCTGCAAAAACCTTCAAACCTGCCAAGTAAATTTCTAGGGTTAGTTGGAGTGTTATCACTACTATTTGATTTAAAAACCAAAAAAACTTCTTTTTTTTTTATATCAAAAAAAATTACGCAGCCTAAAATCAACTGCTCTGATGTTATTATTTGCACTGGGCTGATATAAATGGGTCCACCCATGGCTATGCCTATTCATTCCAAAAATGGCAAAGCCCAGATCAAAGCAAATTGTTGCCAAAGCATGAGTCAGTTTTCTTTATGTAAAATAATTGGCCCCTGACAGTTTTTAAGCAGTTCAAATTCAAACAGGCGTCTATCTGTAGCAGCACAGTTCCTGGCACTGGAATCCAAGACAACAGCTCGCCTGCTGTGGCACAGACATAGGCTGCTGTCACCGCAGTATATATATACACGCCTGTTTACTTATTCATGAATGGATTAGGGCTACTAACTCAATCAATCTGGTTCCAGTTACCAAGGCTGACTTCATTAGATAACATTAATGATGCATTAGTTGTCCATAGGTGTTGAGTTTCCCCCCTGTCAGCAGCTACAATTCAAATGAGGACACAATGGACATTGGCTGCAGAGCGATCGAAACTTGGGGATAATCGTGTCACTTCACAAAATAATTTATCGTCAAACCATTTTCTCTCAAAGAAAGAAAAATCACTTGTGCACAGAAGAAATGCACCTTGCAGCCACAAAGTATTGCGCTAATTTTCCATTCAAACTGTCATATTAAAACTGTACTCTTGCACTGTACTCTTCCTTGACATGCTTTGATTCTGGCCTTTGCTCTGTAATCATGACAATGTTACACCCACCTACATTTTTGTCATGCCAACTGGTGGCATGTTGAAGGCGTGCATCCTCTAATGGGTGCCCCTGCTGGAGAAGTGAATCTCAACTATTCCCAGCACTGGCACCACCAGTCAGCTGAACTCCACTGAAACACTGAAACACAGAAACACAAACACAACTGTCTGTGTAATGTGGGTGCTGCCATCCACATTATCATCACATCACCATGATCAGGGCTCTGTGGAGTGGCTCTGTATGAGGAGAGTTATGGTGAGGCAGACTCCTCTATGGACTATCTGAGCCATTTCATTTCATAATTACCTATCAGAGGGACTTTATTACACAGTCAACAACACCACCAGATACGGCAAACAAACGCACACCTGGATGGGGTGATTATTACAAAGCAATCCTGATAGTAGCCAACAGCACTAAGGCTGACACACAGGCAGCTTTGTCTATTCGCCACACATAAAACACAATGAAGGAAAAGACACTAAATGACAGAAAGAGAGAGAGAGAGAGAGAGAGAGAGAGAGAGAGAGAGAGAAAGAGAAAGAGATAGACAGCGAGAGACGCACGCGCGCGCACACACACACGTGTCAAACACCTCCTGTGTCATGCGTCTTCATTTTCACGTTGTGTACACAAAGGTGGAGGTCAAACGTCATTTGTCTCTCATCGAAGATGCCGACGACACAACAGAAATCAGATGCAGCTAGCTTAGAGGCTACACGCTCCCAGCACTGTTGATGCCTTTAGCCGTTAATAAGGCTGCCAACTGAAACCCGCTTGATTTCCCGTTCATTCACACTGCCCAAGTCCAGGTAACAGTAAAGCCCTCTGGTCTAAAACCAGGTTTCAGGGCCAACTGCTCCCGGACGTTAAGCGGATATCCCTGTAAACCAAATTGTTTTGAACATGCCCACTTGCCGTCTCTCAACAACGCAGCAAAGGAGGACGCGGGTTAGTTAGTGGGGATGTAACGTACGTTGAGTATCAGCTCCGACGTCCGTCTGAAAGCAAAACGGAATGAATAAATAAATAAATAAATAAATAAATAAATAGCCGCGTGTAGGAATAACGAGTCCGAGATATCCCTGCCTACCGTGACCGTTATGTGGTCACCGTGATCTCAGCAGCAGCAGCAGCGACGCAGCAGCAGTCAACAGGCCGGGGGATGTAGCGGGGGAATCTATGGGCTGAGCTCTGCCTCCGTCGCTGCTCCATTCTCAACGTTTCCGCCATGCACTAGCGTTATTATCATCTTACCTTGTCATGATACGCCGGCTTCCAGCGGCATCCGACTGGACGGCAACGGGTCTGACGCAGGGGTAGTCGAGATTTGTTGCTCCACAAAACGGAGAGAGAACGGCTGCGGCGGAAACAGGAACTGGCGGAGCTGGGATCTCCGAATACGGCAGTCTAGGGTGCTCTGTGGGGATCTGCTGGATGGCCAGTGTCAACCAAACTAGAGAGCGAAGGAACTCAACATCCTGTCTGGACTTTTCAAAATAAGAGCCTCAATAGGTAGGGTAGGTAAGGAAATAAAAGCATAATTAAATAAATCAATAAAAACATAAACTAATAAGTAAATACATACAAGTGCATAGTTACAGTTACATAGAGTATGAAGAAGAAGGAAATAATTGTTTAAACACGTAAATAAATCAGTCAATAAATGCTGTTCTTTAACTGCTCATGGAGCTTCATCAAGGTATTGTGGGGTATACTTAAGTCTAATGGAAACAAATTATTTTCTTTATTCGTATTTGGTGACATAGTTACTTTATCAGAATTTATGCAATTGTTATGCACATGAGTCAAATCTATCTATCTATCTATCTATCTATCTATCTATCTGTCTATCTATCTATCTATCTATCTATCTAATATAATATTGTTCTTTGCATCAAACATCATGAACTGCCTCTGTTGTTGTTGTTTTTACTCCGCTTACTGTGTTTAACTCAAACATACTTTCTTCCATAACACTGTGATGAGAATTTTAAAATAAAGTGACTGTATGGTACCTGAGTTGGTACCTAAGTTTGTTGTTTAGTGTCTTTTATCTTGGAGGCGCAGCGCTGTGACTTCCGGCTCTAGCTGTCTGTCTTGACTCCGGCTGATGCAGACCGTGCTGGGGTAGTCAGATGGTGGAAGTGGAAGCTGCAGTGCGCGAACCAGTGTCGGGTTGTTGTACTGCAGGCGGGCTCCTATGGTGGCATGCACCGATGCCACCGAGGTCACAACGCCCCCCCCCCCCAGAAGTATGACACGCCATTCGACCTTCACACTGGCACAGCAGCATCAGTGCAGGGCAGGGCCTCTCCAAGACATACCAGAAAGCCTGATGTCATATTTCAGACCTCACGCATATCGGAACTGACCGTGACATCCACTGATACCATTACTCATCTCCAACCACCTTAAAGATTAATGGTCTCATATTCCCCTTTCCCAATGCAATCAGCACAAACTACTTACCATTAAGATAAGAAAAACCAAATAGCATTGATTTTCGATGTTTTATCTATATCTAAATGAACTCAGAGCAGGGAGGGGTGGGGGGCGTTGTCTGACAGATGAAGCAAACTATCCTGCTTAACTACTTTTGGGTTGATTGCAATAACAACTCTAAGTAAAACAATGGAAGATGTGAAATAAAATAAGAAAATCAAAAGTGAAAGGGTTGCCATAGTGACTGTGGTTAGTTGAAATGAAAGTCTCTGGGTGCTGAGGTGAGCCAAGGATTTGATTTCTCGAAAGCTTACCTTGTCAAAGAAATCAATAGTCTCTGTAAGGTTAGATACCTGCCATAAGAACAGTGTGAGAAATTGTGTAATTGTGTGTGTTTGTGTGCAAAGTTGTAGAACCAGTGCTTCCACTGACGGCCTGCGGGGTTAAATTAAAAAGTAATCGAGAACAGCAAACAGCAGTTTCCAGCATAAGTAAACGATATCTTTAAGTCCTGTTGACTTTATTGCATTTTACAGCTCTACACTATATCTTATTTAGAGGTTATATATGGATTTGCTGTAAACAAAAAATAGCATAATTCCTGTGCAAAACTCAGATTTAGCCTGTTTGTATAAGCAGCTAAGTGGACAGGGCTTTAGGCCTACTCATCAGTCACCCAGCTCCAAACCACTGTACACTTAGGCTGCATATAATCGCACTCAGCAGTCTCCCTGTGAAGACCTGCTTATTCAGTAATTCACCGTCATGGTTCAGTCTACATGACATTCATTTTAATTTGAGCCGGTCAACTGTACGTACGCAGCAGAAGTTCATCAGCTTCAAACTGACTCAACAAAGCTTCCTTTTAAAAGAAGCCATATGAAGTCATGTGAGGCATATGAGTGCAGCCGCTGTGATTTAATGTATATAAACACCCATTCTGATCGTATAAGTTGTTGGGGTCAAGAATATCTCAGTAAAGAGTAAAGAGAGGCCAACGGCTGCCTGTGTGGATGGCTGCTGTGTAACAGTAAACAAGCTTTCAGGTGGCAATTTGTTGCCCTTGAACATGTAATTTACTGTGCAACTCTCTGTGAACTACTGTATATGAATGTTTTTACCCTCCCCCCCTCCTTTTTTTTAGACTCACTTGAGAATTAAACTACTAAATCAAATTCATAATACCCAAAGGCTTTTCATTTGTTGCCGCTTCAAAATCCATCTTTGAAAAATATCCTGCTTGCCTCAGAGAAGTCTCACTCTCGTGGAGGGGAGCTGATTCACAATAACAACCCCCACCTGCTTTTAGCACACAAATATTTTCCATCTTACTTAGTGGTTCTGAACCCGTAAAAGCTGATGCAGTAGCGCCATCATGTGGTGCAAAGGACACAGTGTGCTGTCTCTATAAGGATTGGGAAAAGATGAGTCAGTCTGAGGTGGTGTCTCGGGAAGGCCATATGAGTCAGGAGACATTTCAACCATGTGTCATCCGCCAGGAAATAAACACATCTCCGTGGTTAAACAGCTAAACCACCCACCTTCACCTCCATCACCACATACACAGGAGAACTTTGTCTGTCCACTGTGATAACATCATCCCTGGTGGTGTTCTCAGTGGGGTGAAGCTCAGCTCTATCACTCCTGACCTTTCTGTCTGTGTTGACCTTTTCAGATTGAGATACTGGAGTAGAGATTCTAAAGGGAGAACATGGGAACTCTCCTCGACTTAGGGATGCAGAACCAGCATGGGTTACTGTGAGCCAGATGCTGCACTTTGTATGAAAATACTGGACTGCTGTTTCATTCTCAGAGGAAAAAAAAAAAAAAATTCAAGATGTCAGCAGGCTTTTAGAGGCGTGAACAAATGCACATTGGGCCGAGTGTCACTTTCCATGCCACAAAATGCGTCTCATACTATGAAACTAACAAAATGGAACAGAATAATTAAAATATGATTAGAGCATCATTAGAATACCATTACCAACATTAATTTGTAACACTTGGGAAGGAATGCATCATCGTGGCACTAATAAAGCCTTTCCAAAATATATTTCTCTCTGCTGCTAAACATTTTATGAAATGTTTGACACCGAGAACATTTTAATTATGAAATACATTTCATGGGCATTCTGCTCCAGAGCTGTCCAAGATCTTATTATTCACAACATGTAATTGCAACATCCCTACTTCATTTCTGGCTGGGGAGCTTTGTGGGTGAAGAGCATTTCGGGGATGGTAACATCCTGTGCATTCAAAAGACGTGGTTAGGAAAGCAAGATCTTCTGCACCGCAGCCCTCTATTGAGGAGCAATAGACTGGAATCTTAAGTATGATTCATCTGTTCATATTCAGCAACATAATCATAATCAACACTGATTGTTGTGGGGCACTGAACTCCGATCTAAATGGCATTTGTAGCTAACTGGACCCAACCTGTGTTTATATCAATGGGGACAATTTGTCATGTATTCAGTGAAGTATTCCCACCTGTACACTGTTTTACATATGATAGCAACAAGAGCCGCATCATAGATTTCTTTGCTGTATACTCTGAGATTCAACCTGCATTATTAAATGAACAGCGGCAACAGTGAACAGGAGCCTGTGGTGGCCTAAATATGCACGGTCAAACTGAGCTACTCAAGAATCGCATGCTGATAAATTGAGGTCTTTTTATGAAAGTAGAAATAAAGCAGTGGAATAAAACCTTCAGGTGTTTGAAGCCTTTTTAAAAACAGTATTGTACTGTTTTTGCAGAAATTTAACTTGTGAGAAATGACAAGACTAGGAGGGCTGATTTTTGCTTGCACGGAAATTGCAAATTAAAAGTTATAATGAATTTTGAAATGAGGTCAGAACCAATAAAGCCCCTTTTGACCCCCAACGCTGATGGTGTAAGTGGCACAGATGGAGTCGTCCTTTTGTGGCAGGAGCGTTATTATGACTTGTTTAAGCATGGCTTGTGCTGACATCTTAACCACCACCTGGCTAACTAAAAAAAAAAAGGTGTATGAATAGTAAAAACTGCTGTTAATGATGATGGCTTGACTCAGGGTATGATAGTGAAGCCTGATGAGATATGTATAAAGTGTTCTGATGAAGTGTCTTCATGGAGACTATCCATCATATGGAAGCTGGTTTTCAGTAGAGCGTGAAGTCTTCTTGGTTTTGACAATTCATGAATATAGTAGTAGTGGTAGGTTATTTTGAATACATAACAAATTGCACACATATATACATATATACATAATGACATAAGAACTAAGAGTTAGTACAGTGGGTGGCACTGATGCACATGCAGAGTTTGTTCCATCTATAAAGCAAAGCGCATGGGTTAACCAAGCTGTGGTGGTATAATACAGACCAAGCCAAACATTGTTAAAAACTGAACTACCAACACACAGGAACTCTGAGGAAGATGGTGATGGAGTGAAAATTTTTGTCAAAGGTCAGAGGGGGTGAACACACAAAGGCTTATAAGGGAAGGAAGCCCCAGTTTGGCTGTCTTAGACACAGAGGTGCCTATGGAAGGTGAAGCTTTGTTGTTTTCCAGGTTCTGATATCTGGAGCAAACTTATCCACAAGACAAATCTGCTCAGTCAAACTGGAATTAGATGTTTAATTCTGAACAGAGGAAAGCAAAGAACAGACACCTGCTTCAAAGTAAGACAGCTTGCTCAGTTATGGGCTCTTTAATGTTTATTACTGCTTTTAATGAGCAGTGCACCAATTTGTTACACTATCTCATCAATGCTTAGCTAACCAGTTAGCAAGCAGAGGCCTCCATTTTATGTATGCGTCAATTAAAGGTATATCTGTATAATTGAGGATTTACATTGGTGTCCAAATAATGGGTAGAGTCATTTCTGTTTATTATTCAGCACAAAAATAACACACACTTGATTCACTGTGTGTACATGGTGTGAAGCTCTGTCTACTTTGAAGTTACCCTGCAGCTCATTAAATCTTGCAGTTTGCCTGTAACACTACACAATTATAACATACTGTAACGTGGAGCTGCACAATAATTCAATGTGGCTAGAATTCTATCATGACATTATGTTACATTATATTAAGTGTCATTTGAAACTGGTAAAACTAGTGATTAGAGTTTTGTCTGATTGTCGCCAGAGCACAGCTCATCACTGCAACACATGTAAATTTGCATACATTTGCTTTATTGTGTATGCAGCTGATCAGCTGTGGTGGAGATATAATAGGAGACATATGCAGGAACACTCAGCGATGGCATGAGGAGCTTCCTTTGTGTTTGTAGATTTCATAGTGGTCAACAAGAATGCACCCACCCCCTGTGGGAGAGGTAGGAAAAGATGACTGTGTTGTGGCTCTATTTGATGTGTTTTGTATGTACAATGCACTGAAACTGCAATTTAAGGATTTTACAATATGAGAGACACCATATGTTTTCACCAAACCTGTATTTTAGTGATATAAACCGATGAGTACGACTGCTACTATGGTTTCATTTTACCAATAACACTGCGTTATTTAATTACATTCTGTTTATCTGTATTTTCCATGACAGCTCGGATGCTGAGTTTTGTCTTAATCAGGAATTTCATGCCACATTTCATGCCACATATGAATGCAAATTGAGCATGTGATCTCAAAGGAGGGTTCTCCAGTTTTTTAAGACAACTTGTTTCCTAAAGTGAAAATTTCCTATAAAGCACAGATTTCAATTAAAATTACCTCATAAATTCCAAATCTGATTAAATACAATGCAGCAAATTGTTGTTCATTTTACAATTAGCCAACACTTTAATTTAGTTTGATTGAAGTGAATTTCTGCCAACTGTTCAAATGAATCTCATTGGGGACACACATAGTCTTGTTTTCAGTGTTGCTGCAGCAACTCATAACCCATCTTTCAATATTTAATTAGAAAGAAATGGCCATCTGTGGATAACCTTATCTTATATAGTTACTTTTTACAAAGATGATGTTTAAAACTTGGATCCATCTGTTCAAAATAAATGAAATGGAAGAGTATAGTCAAGTAGAAAATGGATGAATAGAGGAGTAAAGGTTAAATGAGGTTAAATGAAGATAGATAATAAGTATTCAATATATAGTACAAAGGTTGTTTTTAAAGACAAGTTCTTTACTGTATATGGACACTCCTGGCAATTTTATCTTCTCAGTCACATGAATAAAGTTGTGAAGGTCTTTACTGTGAAGGTCTTTCAAGGCTGTCACAGTAAGGAGCTAAATATTGGTGTCACCATTTGTCCTTGTGTTCATCGACGGTTGTTCTAGATTGACACAGATAGCCTCTGTCTCATTCCCTTTGCAAACTGCTCGTCTTCTCTCTCTGAAATAAAACACTGCTGCCTGAATGTGAACCAGAGGAGGGAGCCATTAGCAGGTTGCGAGCGTATTCAGCAGAAACTGAATAACACCGTTTGTCTACTTGATGTATGGGTCTGGGCACTGCCTGTTCATTCAGTGAATATCAAATAAATGGTTTGACTTTGGAAAAAGGGTTTTTAAGCTGTAAGAACACGGATCATGTTACTGTGCTGATGCAACACATGAAGGCGCGTCCTGAATCTTTAACAGCACTGTCTACCTCCTCAAACTTGATGAAAATAAATCTCTTCATACTGGTGCATACTGTGCAATAAAACAAACGTGAACATGAACTCCTGCTGTAATAAATATCTATGATCTGTGTCATGTTGCAGGGCTCCTGTTCAGCCTTGTGCACCCCTCAGGTTTTCACTACGGTGCACATACAGCCTCTTCACACACCCCTGCAGATTTTATGAGATCATAGCCTGCATTTATTATAATTACAGCTGTAAAACAGCTGCCACATAAAATAGTTTATGTACAACAAGCTGCTTTTGGATGTAGAAGCAACCTTTAGGAAAATAAATAATCACTGACATTTACTCTGAGCTCATTTATTCCCTTTGAAACACTAGATGGCGGTGTTACATCATGTCTGCACAGTGTCAGTGTGCAAAACCCTGCACAGCGCTGTAAATCCAGCAGGCCACAGCAGCACCCGCACATGTTTGTCATATTTAAATTGCATGTTGTGCTGGACTACACCCTGTGAAACCCTTTTTTTTTTTTTTTTTTTTTAAATGTGTGTGTACTTTGTAATCCCTGTGTACTTTGCCTATTTCGTGTCATGTTCAGCATCTCTCCGGGGGAGGCCTCTGGGGATATGTAAATGTAGCCGGTGTTTAAACTGGTTGAGTAAAGAAAGTGACGCCTCACTGTTGGTGGAATTTAGATCAACACTGTGATTACAGGAGGTGTGGTAATGCTTGTCATCCTGCCAGCAGGTGTCACTGAGGTTTCCTCACAGTGGAGGAAGCTGAGCCACTCACTGCGGTTTCCACCTAACCTGTATCACCATGCCTTCATTTTTGCCCACCCTCTGTGCTCACCATCACCACTATCATCATCATCATCATCATCATCATCATCATGGTCATCATCATCTTCATCGTCATAATCATCATCATCCAAATCTATATGGGTTAGGCTGTCATATTTGCAGCATGTATATATGGTATATATAGATGGCAGGATGTTGAGGCGCAAATTCATGGTGGCAATGGTAGTGAGCAGAGAAAGTCACTGTGCTCAACATTTATATTGTCACACAATAGTAAATCTAATGTGATGGTAGAGTTACAGCCCTCTTCTCATATCTGCTGAGGCAAGTGAGTATTTACACAATCAAATAATCTGTTGATTGTATTCTTCATCAATTAATTTGTTATTTTGTTTGTTTAAAAAAAACTAAAAACTTTTCCCTAAGATCCAAATTCACATTCAAAAGATATTTGGTTTCCTCTCATTAGAAAAAAAAATCAAAGCAGAAAATCCTCAGAATTGATTCATGAATGATCAAACAGGTACCAATCAAAAAAAAAAAATCCTAATTGATTAATCATTAGTTTCAAAGCCCTGTTTGCTACTGATGTGAGACTGATAAACCTGCCTGAAAACATGAAACTGTTCCAGTCGTAGTGTCAAAACAAGTCCATCAACTGATGAGTCAACACACAAAAATTAATCAGCAACAGTTTTGAAAACTGATTTAACTTTATGTTCAACAAAAACACCAAACATTTGTTGGTTGCTATTTGAGGGTTTGCTGCTTGTCTCTGTTGTTTATCATGTTATCACTGGATTTTGTTGGTTTAAGGAGATTAAACCCTGAACATTTTTCAGGATTTCCTGACAATTTGCTGACTAAACACTCAAGATTAATCAATAGAATATATCGATTGATAATCTTGGCTTCAGCCTTGTCTGGAAACATTCAAAATTCTCTCGCCACTCTGTTAAAAGCTTGTATACACTTGTTTGGCTGTCTGGCCTATCAGACATCCTACTGACTGTGAGTTCGCAGCATTTGTTCATTTTCAGTGCACACCCCTCAGCCTCTCCAATCTCCCCTCTCTTGTGTGATTCACACCTTTATTTCTCATAAAAGCTGCTGAGTCACATGGCAGCCATTGCACTGCACAGTGAATGTGGTGAATGACTGTGTTGCACGCTGCACTACTTTTACCTTGAGGTCAACAGCTTTTAGTATTTTGAACCAAGCTGGGAGATTTCAAGGTTTATGATATGTGATTTTAAGAGCTGTTTATTTGCTGCTGACACCTGCTCCCAAATTGTTGTGCCTGTAGCTCTTCATGCTTGATGGCGGTACCTGTGTTTACTGTCATGAGCTATGTTAAATGACTCCAGCTCTTCCATCTGTGGCGGTGCCTGACATTTAGGCTTGATGAGGAGGTAAAGCCGTGCAACTATGAAAGTCATCAGTAGCTGCATTCGCTTTGAAAATGGCACTCATTTGACAGCACTGTAAAAGCGAGCGTGCAAGGTCAAGCTCTGTACATAAGGGCATTTCCAAATCAGGTACTGCACTCAGCAAATACACTTGGTGGAAAATCCTTGTCACCCCAGCAAAAAAAAAAAAGATTGTTCTGAAGGACCACCTCATACCCAGCATGTCAAGTGGAGATTTAAATTGAATCCTGGCGGCTGAGACTGTCACAAATCTGCAGCCGTTATAAAGAATGTGCTGAAGAGGAGCAGCCTGAGTGACTATTCTAATTTTTCAGATAGTGGGTTATCTAAAAGATCTCTTGCTGTAAATGGGGAGGTGTAGCGACAGTGAATGGTTCGAGAGATATCGTTTATGTTGTGCGAACAGCGTGTGTGGCAGGTTTCAGCACCGCAGACTGTGCAGCACCCAGAGAGCAGTGAGGGTGAGTTTATTTTGGAGAACTTCAAAATGCTCTGTATTTGGTAACGAGGATGTGGAGGATTTAAGGAAAGAGTGGTACAGCGACTTTTTACTCAATCCCTCTTTATTCAAAAGACTCCGCAACAACATAAAAAGAAGCGAACGCCCAAAATAAATTGACGGCTCAACATGATACAGTGTAAGAAAACAGAAGCAAAGAGACAGAGGAAAAACCTCTTCACCACTCTGACAACACAAACACTAAAAATTTGAAAAAATAATCTACAAATAAAACACAATAGCTCATTTTGGAAATATGGTGCTGCAGGAACTCAGCTCTTAAGCTAAAGGTTCTCGTTCATGCTTGCCTGTAAAGATCGTTAACCAAACCCACCCTGATAGTGCTGGAAAATAATACAGAAGAGAGACTGTTTTTTGGCAGCAAAATTTTTGGCTGAGAAACAAAATTTAGATCCTAGCTCAAAACACAGGTAAGGCTCGTTCCTGAAACTTCCTGTGGTGAAAAAGGCCGGTTATCCAAGCAGCAACCTCTGATTTGGAAATAGCATAATCAATCCACATAATCTCCTATGGTAAAATGCCCAACCTAAAAGCAGAAACAAAAATGTTTACAGCCTGGAACAGACATGGTTTTGGTCTCTATGTAACTTGTTCAGTTAGATTTTCTTAAGACTTCAAGTTTTGCATAATTGAACTAATGCCTCCCACAAACCAGCATGCACCAGAAGTCTCACATCCTCCCCTTTGCTCAGTTTGGATTAGCCAGGAGTTTGGCTGAGTCAGGCGCTGCCAAGGTGCAGCACCAGTGCACCCTGAGCTTCACAGCTGCTCTGTAGTTAATGTCATGGAAACGACATCCATCAGTGAGGTTCAAGTTTCAGTTATTGTAATTCTTAAACATGCTTTCACATGAAGAGAATGACATTTGCGCTCAGGTCACTGCAATGCAATAAAGTCTATTATCAGAGTCTATGCCACTATAACCAACTTCACAATGGCGCCATCTATTGGCAGCAGCGTCTAAAGAAATTTAGCGATGCACCATGAACATGAAGAATCGAGGAGCTCTAGCTCAATGTTAAAGAGTATATCTATAATACAGGTTTCACAACAAATGTGTTACAATGAAAAGAAACATTCACCTTGATCCTCGTTAGGCCACAAGGATCCACACATCACGTTTTTGATGAAAAACACCGACACTCCACAGGCTGCATGCAAAGGTACCATCTGCTCTCACAGTATGAAAACATTATAAACCCCTGTGCTTCAACCCAAGTAACATCATTCTTAAATACAGCTACAAACAAACAGCTACCATGCATTTAAATCTGGCTGCAGCATTCATTGTAGCAACCCCCCCTGACCCAGCCAAATGGCCAGCTGAGCCTGAACAAACAAGAAAATTAACTAAAACTGCAAATGGTTTCCTTCTCGCTGAGAAGGCAGAGCCAAGGATAAACCTGCTCACAAAGAAATCCTGCCCCCAGCTTATCACACAGACCACTCTGCCACCTTAAAAAACAAACAACAAGAAAAAACACCTCCATATAAACACACTGAACTCTGATGAAAACCACAGACGTGGAGAGTGAGAGAGAGAGAGGAGGAGAGGCAGTTGCCAAATTGACGGCCGAGTGGCCACGTGTTTCGTCTCTCCCTGCTATCTGCCTTCCGTTAATGATAACCCACCTAGAGTGACAAGCATGGATGCAACAGTGGCCATGCTGGCTTCAGTCTGCTAACCAGCGGGATTGGAGACGGGGCTCCTCTCCCACTGATAGCTATGTTAAATAGGACGCAAAGCAGATTAATGATAAAACACCCACAGAAAAGCGCAGACACATAGAGAGAAAGAGGTGTTGTGTGTTTTTTTTATGTTTGCACTTTGATTTCTGTGCATTTGCAGAAAAAGTCAACAAGAGGATGATATTAAAATGATCACAGTAACTTGACTGACTGGTCTTTCATTGTGATTTTGGTGCCAAACAAAACAAAACAAAGGGGTACAAAGCATAATTTTGCAAAGATAAATGGACGTATTGAGCGGACAAGCACATTTACACAAGCACACACAGACACACTCTCTCTCTCACATCTATTCCCGTCCATAACAAAACAAATTCCTGGTCCCAAATCACTGTGACTCAGCACAATGTGAGAGTATGTGGCGTAAGCATATGCAAAGTCAGTGGAGGATGAAGCCGTAAAGATGTCGATGGCGGCCGTCACCAAGCTAGCCTCGTTTGGCAAGGGCATCTCCTCCCTCTGTCTGAGGGGAGGGAGACCACTCGATAAAGCTGGACGGCAATCTGGAGCCTCAATTGAGCCATGTCCTGGCCCCTGACAAGATGAATTCACTTAATAATGAGAGCATTTGGGATTTATGGGTAGCAGCGAGGTGAGCCCCATCTCTCAATTCGGCACAGGCTCTTAATTCAGGCCAAATCCCCTGACTCACGCCCTCGCCGTGGTTGTTCGCAGTCAAACATACAGCACCTTTTCACTCTCGTCTGCAATGCTCAGCACCAGCAATGGCACTTCCTCCACTGGAGCCTGTCCTGCTCCAGACTTGCAGATCACAGCGAGAAGGCCCCGTTGGCAAGAAGACAAGACGGCAGAAGAAATATTTAGAGCGCTCTGGCAGAGAAATAACTCTGCTCTGTTTTCACTTGATAACTTTTCCACACTTCGTGTTATCTGGAAATTGAGATAGATTCACATTTATTATTATTATTTTTTTCCCCTAAATAGATTCAAACATTGATTATACCCTTAGGAGATGCTTTTGGCCTGGATAATGTTGCTCATGCTCCAAAAATAAACAGCTTTTTCTCCCAAAGGAGTGGGTTTCTCATTCCACAGCAATTTAAGAGCAGATACCTGAAGCGCTTGTGGCGTAAAGTGGTGGTTCCTAACCAGGTGGTCCAGACCCCCCTAAGGAATCGCAAGATAAATCTGAGAGGAAGCAAGATGATTAATAGGATTTGAAAGCAGAAAAAAACACATTCATGGTAAACAGAATTAGATCTATTTTCCAGCTTTTGTGTTTTCCTTATCTGGCACTAGAAACAGCTCATAACCCACATCCACTTACTTATGGCTTTTGTGTCAAGGGTTTAGAGTTTGTCAGCTGAAGCTACATTATACCTTACTGTTGTGCACTGCTTTTCATACACTACCACAAAGATTAGCCACACAGTGTTATGCCAGCGTGGGCTGCTTATGCTGCTTATCTCCTGTAAGTTTCTAATGCTGTTTACAGTGAACACAACACAAAGGAAGTTGAGGAATCTCAGCTTCACACTCATACTGATTCATGTTACAACAGTAGCACAATGTTAACACATTTCCTTAAGAGAATATAATCAAAATACAATGTTATTACCTCATCACATCATCCATCGATCAACAGGTGGAATACAAGTGGCAGATTTTGCCTCGGGTCATTTTTCTGATGAGTTTGACCTGAGCAGCATCTCTGACTATGTTATGAGTTACCACATATGGGTCGTTAGAGCAGGGTTTGCTGTCTGTCTCTATATAGAGACGCATTGGTACCAAAACTGGTAATGTTGCTATGGTGACACATTACTTCGGGATGCTACGAACACCCAGTGCAGCTGGATGTTTTGTTCTTTTCTCCTTTATATTCGAAAAAATACCTCCAATATGTGACTTCACTGAAACACAGATGATCATTTTTATATTTCTGTCTGTGCACAGGTTAAACAAACATGTTAATTATTCTGCCTCACAGGTGTTTGCAGGTGCATTTTCTTCCACTTCAGAGAGGTTATCTCTCAGAAAAGAAGCAAATAAGCACATTCCTCAAAGCTGCCTTATTTCCTCAAGGAGTCACATACCCAAAAAAGGATAGGAACGGCTGGCTTAGAGGGTACAGCTCCATCTTTGAGGTTGACAGTGGAGGCACACAAGGTACTTTTTCTGTCTTTGCCTGACTTTGAGAAAAGATGTTAATGCCAAAGGTTCACAGGAAGAGATGGTGAGGCCACAGCAGGATTCTTCATTCATTACTGCAGCCCAGGCCAGGCAGGATTGGTATATCATTGCCCAGCACACTCATTTCCTTTGCAACTTCACCTCATGCTGTTTTTAAGGCTGTGTATGCTGTACATAAGTCACGCATCTAGGTAGTGAAAGAGAAATGCACATCTGAAAGCATGCCTATATTCATGTTGTAGGAAAATGATGAATAATTCCGTGTGAATACCTAAACCTAGTGTTTCATTACAAACACATGATGGATTGGAGTCATGTTGAAGACTGCACAATGAAAGCTGCAGTTCTTTCTTGGCCCGGCTAAGTGCAGCTCACCCCCGCCTTAACTATTGTAAATGACTTCTCGTTCACAGTAGACGGCTGCCCCAACGCTCGGCCTCACCGGGCCCCGCCTCGCTCCACTGGCCCCCTGGACTCGCTCGCCACTCAAAGCCTCCTTTTTTCCATTTTCCAATGCAGCCAGGAGCCAGCTGGCTTTATTGGAGTTTTTAAAGGCTATAGCCTCAAACATTCATCCTCCGTCTCAACACGTTCTAGACAGTTTCCCTTTTTCTCTCTGCCTCACTTCATCTTCATTCCCTTGCCCTCTCTCTCTCTTTTTGAAACTTCTTTTCCCACTCCCCACCATCCTCCCTTTTTCCCTTAATCCTTCAACTTATCCCCAGAGCTCACTCCAGTGGTTCAGTTTGGCCCTGCTTCTTCTAAACCCCTCTCATACAGACAATCAACACTGCCAACACAAACGCTAGTTTCAGCCATATTAAATTTCTCCTCCTTCCTCCTTCTGCACTGAAACAAAGTCCTCTGAGTAATGGGGGCCCACTCTCATCTACTTAGATTTCATTTCAGTTTCACAAAATGATACAAACACATTCTGCTATCTGACTCATGTTGAATAAAAGACCTGAGACTGTGGAGACTAGCCTCAATTTTCTTCCCGTACTTTATTATCATTCTGCTGGCAGCATGTCCCAGGGCAAGGTTGTGGTCAACGACTCTCTGCAGTGCTCCAACAAAATAATTACAATGGACAATTGAAGGAACCACAATCAATGGCAGATGAGGTGCATTAGACACAGTTATTCTTTCAATTGGCTTCAGTTCTGTGTCCTCAGCATGTGTACTCACATTCTGCACATTCATTAACACTTTATCTTATAGATCAAACAACGCAGGGTGTTTTTTTCCTTTGATTTCAACATAATTACCGCTGAAAATCGAAAGCAACAAAAGGCCACTGTTTGAGTCATAGAGCCGCGCACATATAAACAAAAATCTTGCCAAATGAGACAGGATCTGTCCCCAGCAGAATTGCTTAGTTGTGTATTTCTATATCATTAGTGGGGGGTGTCCAAGTTCTGCACGGAGGCATGTCATTTCCACCCCTTGCCTGGGGAATTGAGCGCATCTGTGGGGGGTTCGAGGCTCTTGACGAGGCAAACAACACAGCATCTGTGTTCTTGGAGTTGCATATCCGCACCGAATAGGGCCTGCTTCAAAACCCCAGTGAATCCCCTAAAAAGAGAGACAAATTGAGAAGCCATTTGTGAGATAAATTGGGATGATAATTCAGTGGGAAATTAGCTAAATGCAAGTATGAATCGAAGCTTTGTAACTAATTTGGACCCTTATGCTATCGCTGATTTCGCAATGAGAAAAATGCTTGCTATAGTTGCTTTTTTTAACTTTCCACATTATGCATTTCATCATAAGGGAAGAGTCTTTTAGTGCTGTTGTGCTGACAGTGAGATGAGCTACTGCTTACAGAGATTATTTAGTCCCAGAATGGCCTCTGTTAGATTTAGACTGCCACTAGTTTCCACTCCCTCTGATTCAGACTTGATTAATGTTGGCATCTTTACTCTTTAGTATTTCTTTCAAGTCATTTCCATCATTAGCAATAATCATCATCATATTCCTCATTACAGCTTTTCACATCCATTCACAAGCATCATCGTCTTCATTAAAAACAACCAATTTCTTATTATTATCAAACAGCAAAAGTATGGATTGGTAATGATGACAGAATCAAGTGTCACAATGTTTTGGACCAAATGCCCCAGTTAATTATGTAATGTTGTTCTGGGCTTTGGGAAGACATTTACACAAGAAAATACTGAGAGAAGTCAGGCATAGTTTTATAGACTAATCCGGGTTAATGGCCGAGGAAAACAAGCCACTGTTACTGCAGAGAAATGTCGCTAGTAAACCTGCACAGTGACTCTACTGCATGTACGTGCTCAACAGGACATCCATTAAAAACCCAGTAGGGGCTGAAATGCAGCTGCTGAAATGTTAAAACAAAGTATTGGCTGTAATGTAATTCCTTACTTTCAAATGAAGTATTTGGTCACATTAAATCGATGTCAAAAATTATTCTTAATCAACACCGGTTTACAGGTCTGTGCTTTTATCCACTGCTCAAAAGTTCAAAAATGCAAAATTCATAAACTCTACTGAGTCATTTTCATTTTAAATGATCTTAATGAAACTCTTGTGCAGTAGCTTAAATTATTTATTTTCACATTTTTTCTAATTATATGGCAAGAGGTCAGTTGCAATTTTAATTTCGAACTATTAGCTGGCAAATGTTGAAGAGTAATACCAACTAAGTCCTGTCAGGCAAAAGTGACACATTAGTGATATTTCTTTTTTCCTGATAAGCAGGTTTCTGTTCAGATGCTATGCAAATTATGTGAATGAGATTATTTCAATGATTATTTTGAGAAAATCTGCAAAAGACAATGCAAATTAGTGAGTTGGTTTTGCCAAGATGAACAGCTGATGGTGCTAATTCTTCACTCAACATACAATGTGGATAAAACAGGTGGATTGAAACCAAACTGACATAATTGTGTTTTTATGACTGAGCGACATCTATATTAAACATGGATTACTTTACCGGTGGCGACTGTCAACCGTGATCAATGCAAACATCAGCGAAATGATGTTGAGCTTGACGCTTCCATGGCTGTAATTCTGGTGTCGTCTGAGAGCTCATTGCATAAATCAGCCAGGACATTACTCTGCAGCAAAACAGGCAGAGGCATTAACTATTTATTCAACTCAGACACAAGAGCCTATTAAGGTTAAAAAATACTGTGCTATGTGTCATGAGGCCAGAAAAACACCAACATTTAAGCTATTTCAGGATATGAATATCTTCTCAGACATTATCTCGTCTCATATGACAATCCAATATTATAGCTCTGACTAAAAGCCTTAAAAATAGCACAGAAGGAAACACACCTCCTCTTCTCACTTCGCTGCAGTCATGCTCATGTCAAATCCCCAAAATACCATGCGGGTGACATGTGAGGAAGAAACCTGTGTGAGCAAGACAAACATCACACTTCTCAAAATAACTCTTATCTGGTCCAGATATTATTAAAAACCTTATTACCACTGGCAACCTCATCACCTTTCTCATCTATGGCGCATTTGTCATGATTATTACAGACAGCATATCATCATCTTCATCAGCCTCATATTGGCAATCACACTGTCGTTGTCATCATCATTATAAATGTCGTTACTCTTGCTATAACATCAGTGTTATTACCATTTATAGCAGCCGATTATCATTTGGATTTGAAAAGGTTCAAATGCATACAACCTGTGATCCACTGGTTTACCATTATTATTATCATTGGCTGCAGAAACTTACTTTACTTTGATTTACTGTTAGCTACTGTAGCTTACGCCACAGTTAGCTACCAAAGTTAGCTACTGTGGCATTAATGCCCCAGTTTGATACAGTAGCTTTAGCCCCATCTGTAGCTTATGTCACAGTTTTCTACCCTAGGCTATAGTTAGCCATATAGCTTACATCACAATTAGCAACAAAGTACGGTAGTTTATGCCACAGTTAGCCAGCTAAAGTTAGCTACTGTCATTTATGTCACAGTTAGCTACCATAGCTTACAGTTCGCTATGATAGCTTGAAGTTAGCTACTGTATTTTATACCATAGTTAGCTAATGTAGCTCATAGTTAGCTACTGTAGCCACCATAGCTAATACACCGTGGACCATAGCTTTAAGTTAGCTACTGTAGTTCATTACTATAGTTCCTGTAGTTTATGCCACACCTGATCTAGAGCTGCATTGATCAGTAAGTTAGTCAACTGAAAGAAATCCACAACTCTTTTGATAATCAGTCAAATAACTAATCCAAACAGTTCCATGCAAAATGCAAAATATCTAACATTTGTAAATGTGACAGTGTGATACTGTCTAAAGTCATTTGGGTTTTTGGTCTGTTTTTACATTAGAAAAGAATAAAATGAAAGTAATCTGTAGCTGCAGGCTTTATTTGACAGTTTTATTGTAATCAAAAACTCCAGCGTCATAAAGCCATTAAATTAACCATTACAAGTTTAGTTCATCCAAAAAACAACAACCAAAAGTCATTTTATGTTGTCTGTGTAGTCAGGTAAGTAGTTTTGGTAGGTTTTTGTCACAACTTGCTGATATGAGCACAGCCAAGAAGGACCCAAACACAGACTCAAAGGCTGGGACATGCAGTAAATCTTTAATAATAGAAATAACACTTACAAGCAGAACAGGAGACCTCAGGCCGACGGCCTGCGGGCAGGACGGAGGCCTGGACAGGAAACCTCAGGCAGATGACTTTTAGGCAGGCCAGATGGAAGCAGCCACTCTGGAGGACGGCCCAGGGGCTGCAGAACCAAAGACCAGGGCACCACAGGTGGACCAGAGGCTAAACAGACAACTGCAGCCATTCAACTAAGAGGCAGAACAGACTGACAAAACTGGTTAGGAACTGTCAGAGGGCAAAGGTGAGATCTGGAGGTCATCTCTGGCCATTTAAAGGCTGAACAGGAGGCTGACCTCTAGATAGCCAGAGACAGAGGCCGAGGGGAAATGGGGAGCAGGTTGTGACAGTTTTACAGTCTGCCTCTAAGGTTTCTGTTGAGTGACACAGTGACACTGTTTCTTGGCTGCTGAATATTTGAAATGTGATTTCTCAAGGCTCTGAGCACCGCAAACACGTTCACCTCCAGTGTTCTGAGTTGGGTGCAGAATTCTCAGGGAAGAATGTGTCAAACTCTTGACACATAAAACCAAAAGTGTTCTGCACAGTTACCACAGGGGATATAAGTGAGAAGAGAAAATATCCATATTTTGTAATTGGGGTAACTGACCCTTCATCATTTCAATGGACAATGTTTTCCTACATTAACACTGCCAGCATCAGTGTTTGTGCTCCTATACACCATTAATTTTATTATGATCATCATTATGTGCTCATCAAAAGTTTTTCATTCTCTGTGCTTTCCTTCCCGACTCTTCATCCTCGTCTTCATCACCATCAAAGGTATCGCCTGTGGTAGTCTGCAGAGGTGCGGCAAAAATGAAATGATTTTGCTGCACCATGTAACAAGGATAGTGGTGGAAATGTCAGAGTAAATAGCCCGCAGGAGAAAGAAACAAAACAAACAGGGGCGATAGCGAGTTTGATCTGCTATTTATGAGAAAGCGGAAAAACAAAGCAGGACTATGAAATCGATAGCTTCCTAAACCACCTAAGAGAGGGTTAGCAGAAGCTCCTGAGCAGCCCTCCAGCTCAGGGATCGGCGTTTTATGGATCCTTCGTCACATGCACGCACGCACAAATACACACACATACTGTCTCTCTCTCTCTCACACACACACACACACACACATCAAACCCAAGACACATATCTTCATGTATCTCTCAAGTAAACACACACCCACATGAAACACAAGAATGCATACCTTTCTTTCTCTCTCTCTCGGGCAGAAAAACTTACACCCACACACACATGCAGTAATCCCCCCTTACACATACACACCCACACTGAGTGACAATCTGGGAAACACATCTCTTACACACACACACGCACTGACACACAAACACATGCAGGCACACCATTTTCACACAGAAAATCCTAAATAAACAACCTTTCTCTTTCTATCATTTTCTCTGTCACAAACACCCACACACACACGCAATCGCACGCATGGCACACGTTTTTACTCGCCCACACACAATCATGAACGCACACCTTTTCTTTCTGTCTCTCTCACACACACACACACACACACTTACCTATATATAAACACCACCCCAACACACTCGCAGACACAACACCCTGCTGAGATTGACTCAATGCAGTAAAAAAACAAAAATATATAAAAAAATCTAGTTTCACCTGGGAACTATATTACACTCATATTTTTAGGTAAAAGCTGTGTTGAAAGATGACATGTGGGAGGGGTTGTAAATACACATAGTAAACTGCAGCATGGAGATATACCGAGCAAATAAAAATGATGTATTTGAGTTTTGATTGTAACTTGCGCCGTTGTGTACTGTTTACTCACATCTCAGTTATAAATAGCTTAGCTGTAATTTTTGTCTCCTAAATTACCTTTACTGCCATATTCGACACTGTTTTAGTGTTTGAGGAAGTGAGTTTCTGGGTAGAAGGAGCACAAAGCTGATGAGTTACTTTCTTCCCTTTTTTTTATTAGGGAGATACACACTAATCATGTCGACCTGTTCCTTTGTTGTCTGTGTTTGAAGTCTCTGCTTTTTCATGTTTGTATGTGTTAATAAAGCTACTACTGAGGGTTGCCTTTTTGTTTGTTTGCTAATGTCACTGGGTTCACCAACTTTGCACGCTCAGCATTTCGCAACCGGTGTCACCGAGTGGTTAAGGTGAACGCCTGGTCAGCTAAGTTTAGGCGTCTTCACCAAGTGGGGAAACATTTGATTTATATTTGCAGGCTCATCTGCATACATTAACATGATCAGGGATGACAACGCAACTGGAGCATGCTTCGCTGCTCCCTCAGTGGGTGGTAATTACAGACAGAGCGCTTGTTACGTCCCAGAGAGACCGGACAAGAGTGACAGGTCAGAGGAGGAGAGAGGGATAAGATGAGGCAGAGTGGCACAGAGAAAATGAAGGATGAGAGGAAGTGGAGGAGACGCAGTGTCAGAGGGAGGAGAGAAAGAACAGAGGAGAGTCATACTGCTGGATAAACAAAGGCGGAGGCATGATATTTATTTAGCTGAGGAGAAACTGAGGAAAGAAAGCAAGAAGCTGCGTCCGTGGTACCCTGCATAATACACCGTGCGCTGTCATACCCGTGTGAAGGCCCGCTGGTAAAAGTGTAGCAGTGAATAGGGATAGAGCGATGATGAGAAACAGAGAAAGGGAAGAGTAGAGGCCAGAGCTGATTTCTACTGAGCAGAAGGCAGGATGTGAATACCTAATCAATAGCCATCAGGACACAGGAGGATTTACTGTCTTGTGCTGCAGGACCCAGACACCCCAAGGCAAGTCGAGCGCTCAGGCCAGAGCAATGGCGCATGAACACACTGGCACAGAGAGCCGCTGTGATACAAACAGGGAGGAGGGTCCACAGAGGACGGAAAAGGACAATCGACCACCACCTTTTTTTCCCTTCTTTCTTTCAATATCTGTCCTAAAAACAGGATAAATTGATCTATGTCATATACGCACTGTGCATTTCTGTACTGCACACTGTTGATTTCTTGAATGCAAACCCTAATAAATACCAAGCCATCTCCATCTTCAGTGGCTGTCTTTCACCACTAGCTGTGCTAATGAGCAATGTTTTTATGAGTGGATCCCTTTTTCGTTACAGCTAACATGGCTTCTTACCTTGTGCGTATTGTGGTGTTTGTTGCTCAACTAGAGCCTCAGCTATTGTTGCACTGACAAAAATAAGAGGTTGTGTTACACTACACTCCCTCTTAGAGGCGCTACCAGAAGCTACAATGAGTCGCTATTAGAAGATGGCGGCTGCTGGTTAGCATGCTAACTTCAGTAGAAGAAAATCTGTGATGAAACAAGAGTTAAGATTAATGCTTAACTCACAATGTTTCTACTATGTAGCTTGCTACTGTATATAGCAACAGCAACACTTACAAATAGCTAAAAAAAAAAAAAAAAAACTTTGTTAGCTTATTTTCACTAAAAAATAGAGGGTTAAAACATGCTTGATGTGATTTAATTTGTTATTTAATCTTTAATGTTGATTAACTTTTAAATATTGATGTCAAGAGTCGAGCATCAGCGTTTGAATCATGTTATAAAACCGGGCTGACATCTTCTTCTAGTAACTTATTCAAACCTGTGAGATTTGTAGGGAGTAGCTGAACCAGCCTGAGTTAATGGCAGTTTAAATATGTACCACTTGGTGCTGTGGGGCTATGGATTAGGTGTGATCGGTAATCAGATGGCAGCATTAATCAGTTGGTGGGCAGCTTGTCAGACAGTGTGGTACCTTTTGCCTGAGGGCACAGACCTGAGTTTAAGCAGAAGTACTCAATGAAAAGTTGATCACATTTTAAATCCCCAACAGAAATGTCTCATCCCATCGAGTGGAGGGAGTAGAAGAAGCAAAGCGTGCGTGAATACATTTAAAACAGCAAGCGTTTAAGCTTACATGCTTTGCTCAGTGCTTAGTTGGAAGCGGCACACAAACACTCACATTTTAATGTTCTCTAATTAGCAGATCACAAAGAGCTGAGCTGAGCTGGTTCATGGAAAAGTCCCCACAGATGATACAACAGAACAGACACAAGTCAGACACAGGTGTAAACAATAATAATCAGGGTCTAAGCATGCTGACTTACCACTTCATCAGAGCACCATCATTACTGTTATTAGCTCTGCTATTGCCAGTCAAATTATCTGTTATGAGAAAGGTCGATAGAATAACTTCATCCCAGTCAATCCTCACTACACTTGGAAATATAGAGATTTCAATAGGCTACATTTCACCTCAGAGACTTAAACCTGATTAAGCTTATCTCTATTTTAAATGCAAAAACCAATGTAACTGTGATAATTAATGCAGAGCAGCACAGGTGGCTCAAGCTGCATTCATGTGTAATTACCAGTTGCAAATGTAAATACAGTCCACATCAAAGAAACACGTTGTAATGACAATGGAGAGGCTCTGATTAATATACCTGACAATACAGAAGTGACTGGAAACAAAGCAAAAGAAAATCGTCAGTCATTCCAATCTTTAAAAATAAGTAAACAGCCGCTAATGCTCTGTAGTAGCAGCAAAACTTATAAACACCGCAGCTGAACATGACTTCTTGCCAAGAGTGAGTGGTGGTGATTGCTGCTTGACAAGAGGTTATAATACACCTCCTGCTATGTGTTCAGGGCAGATTGGAGACAGCAGGGAGTCACTATCAGAAAGTGACGAGATAGGCTTGCATGCTAATAGTGGGAGAAGAAAATGTGAGATAGAAACAAGTTGTGTTGTTTTCCACCTCTGGAGAAAGCTGTTGATGAGTAAAGGAATGACGCTTAATGTTGGATACATGTTTCTCCTGGTAGATAAACAGCTGTTGCTAAGGCTAGCAATGGAACAGTAGTAAAACTCTCAGTGGCTCCTTTACTAAATTATGTGGTATGGACTCTCCGTCATCATGCAACCACTCTGGGGTGTCTACTAGTGACCTGAACATTCAGGAGTCATGCACACAGGAATCTTTTCCATCAGTAGCATCCATAACATATTTCACATTTTCCACATTTCTTTCCTGTACATGCAGCGCAGTCCCAAGTAGTGATCCAATTAGCCAAAGTAAGAGAACCCGCTTCATATCACAGATGCCATGCAAGGTCTTTAAAAGGTAAAAGATTCCCCATTACCACCATTAGAAAGCAGGGATTTGAACCAGTGTGAAGGAATGTATCATTAAGCAGGAGACACAGGTCTGTCTGCAGGAGAGTGTGTGTCAGATTCGTGATGTTTTAGAACAAAGAGATTTTCATCATGTCTCCGGATTTCATCATCGTGCATGAAAGACACTTTTTTCCCCCCGTGTCTTCATGTCAGTGTTTTATGTGTCATAACAGAAGCAGCTGTTCGTTACAAAGATCTAGTGAGACGTGATCAGTCAGCTGCTGCATGCATGCATTTGTTTTTAACAGAAGACGTTGCCATGACAAACTGGTGCAGATCCTGCAGTAAGTGTCCATCATGGTTATGTAATGACATATTGGCAAGAAAAGAAATAAATGGTTCTGCTTTGAAAGTTAAGAAAGATGTGACAACGCTTGAATTACAAACTCTCAGCTAGAGTCTGACGTTAAAGGTTTTGTCTTTAAAAGTCTAAATTGAAATCCACTCACCGCTGAGCTGTGTTGACAAGTCCAGCTCAAGGGATAAAACTGGAATACACATCTTGGTGAAGGATATTACCTGGCACCAGCACTTGGGTGAATTCCATTAAGAAGCTGCAGACAAAGTTTAAATAAGAAAAAGTGTTATCATTATGGGTGGCTCAGCATGGCCACCACATGGGTGATAATTATGAATCATTACAGACAATACTGTTTTGTTTTTTTTTTCTTGGTTGTTTGGCATTATTTTGAGAACAAAGAGTGGCTGTTAATTACTTGCAGCAGCGTCACTATCCTGGATTTTCCGTGAATTAACCTCACCTGCTCATGTAGGGGTGTGTGTGTGTATCTATATATATATACATACACTGTATTCATGTACCATATATGCACTTCGAGAACAACTCAAACATAGGTAAATGGATTAAGTTAATTAAGATTTCAAGGTTGATTTATGTTAACAATTTACACCTACAACCACACACTGACAATTATGCATCACACTGCGAACATACACACATAGAAGGCCACCTACGGGTGCACACACATGCACACACACTGAGCTCTCCCCAGAAGACCCCTCAGGCCATGCCAGAGTGGCCTTGACGTTTATGCTGATCTAGCATGGCAACAGCAGATATTGCTCTACACTCCCTCTTCATATTGTCTGTGCTCGGCCCGGCACGGTTCACTTACTCACCGCTCCACAGCCTGGCGGCAAATAGACTGTGAACATCCAGACTGTCCATCATGGAGGGGAGTTTGACAGTCCACTGACAGGCACGCTGAATTGATTCTTCAGGCCTGCTGTTTATTTTCGCCTGCCTTGCCAGGCCGTTGCTCGGCTGGGTCCGGTCTCTTGCTCGCTTGGATTCAAGGTCCAACCACCCACCCACCCGTCTGCCCGCCCCCTTCTTCTTCACCCACTTCCCCCCCTGTCACTGCACCAAACAACTGACACTGACAAAATAACAGGGGTGCGTGTTTCCCTCCTCTATTTTCAATGCCGTGCAACATGACAATGAGTTATGACTGGAAGACTGGGGTCCCTTGTTCAAACATACACATATTATGCAATTTACACACTGCAGCCCAACACACACACATACATACACATACACACGCAAGAATGCTGCTCCAGGACAAGCTTTTTACCCCCTAATCAATACACACACACACACACATACCAACTGTCTCCTGCGAATTACATTTAAGTACAACTTACCTGCAGCAGCAAATATGTATATATATATGTGAGGCATTTTTAGTAAATGCATCCGCAAACTGCACATGTGCCCATTTATTCTGCTTACTCTAACACTTGTGCTGCTGCTCAGTGCTCCTACAGTGCCCGCTGCTTACAATTAAACTCTCCCCACCTCCCCAGCCACCCTCTGCATTTTAATAAGTGTACTTTCTTGAGATTTTGTCTCTGTGTGCTCAGACTGCAACTTCAGCTCACTTGGATTTGTTCTGGAGTGTCAACAGAAGCAGAGCGACACCAGTTAATTCAAATACACACTGTATTGAAAGAAATAGTTAACGACAAAGTCTTCCACTTAGTGCTGGAACTAATGATTACTTTCATCCTCAGTTAATCTGCGGTACTTTTTTTTTCCTTTTTTGATTAATTGATTTGTTGTTTGCCAATCAAATGCTTCCAGAGACCAAGATAAAGTCTTCAGTGTTTGTTTAGTCTGCTCAGTACATATCCATATATAATCAGTTTACACAGGTAAAAAACATAGGAAAGCAACTCCTTGTTGGGTTACTGACATTTTTATAGTCCATATAAAATAGTGTGCAATATGTCCTTAGTAATTTAGTAATTTAATAATCTGCAGTATATCTAGATAATCCTGTGGCCCTTGCTTGTTATTGTTGGTAATCATCACTATTACAATCTTTTGTTAAATAATTTTTTGCAGCATTTTAGGCCTTTATTTGAAAAGGACAGTTAAGACAGAGAGAGAGCAGGGAGAGAAACTGAGGGATTGACATGCAGTAAGGATCGTCGTGGTCGGGAGTCAAACCAGCAATCACCGCTTCAGGCAATGCCAACATGGGATGTGCTCTAGCCACTCGACCAATGAGCACCCTTTACTTTTTAATCTTCCTGTAAAGCACATTTGTATATTGATTTCGCAGTGCTTGAAAAGTGCCATTCAAACAGTGTTTATCCTGCGTGGTCATGATCGCTTACTTGAATATTTAACAAAATGAAGCAGAATAGTGTTCTGTTGACTGACAACTCAATTATTGGTTTCATGACAAGTCCACTGCAGTCTGTGCTGCTGCAAACAAAATAATGGCTTTATGGTTATGTTAAGAAACTCAGCCCTGAAGCACATTGTGTAATGTGGGATGTGAGCCTGAGCTTCTGGTGTCAAAACCTTGTGCATTGTAAACATAACACCAGTGAACTCAGACAGTAATTACACTGCCTCCAAAACTTTTATTTTGCAGCACACATACACACATGCACAACATATTTTGTTGGAGATAGAGTTCCCTAAACCAGCACATTCACACAAACCAACTGTGCATAACCTGTGACCTTTCCCTCATTCATGCAGAAATCCACCTTTACACACAGAGAATATATTCACACACAGTCAAGACAATTTGCCGAACAATCTGTCTCTGGCCTTTTCCCCACAGCATCAGGAATGCATGAGTGAGGTGTGGCTATAAATTTCTTAGATTGCCCATTCACATTCTCAGTCAATATGCTCTCTGTTCAGTCGTGCCAGTGGAAATCAAACCATGAAGTCAGTGCTATGACAATATCGCCCTGACCTCAGACCCATCTCGACACCGCCGCAGGCATGAGAGCCTACCTGTTCGTATGCTGCACCACCACGTGAGCACTTGACATCTCGGCTGTCTCTCCGTGAAAATTAGAACGTGTATGTACAAGACAGGCTGTTTTATGTTTTACATTACCAACACTGAGTTATACAAGAACAAGAGGAATTTCCAGTGGGAGGATTTAATCTTGTTAGTGTCTATTCTACCAACGTAACCTTTATTTCTTCAGGTGGACCCTCAGGGGGTCAGGTATTTCTATTCTAAGTAAGATCTGGCAGGAGGCTTTGATGCATGTTTAATGGGAAACAGAGAATTTTGTTTGAAAAGCATTTCCTCATGCAATGTTAGAGGCATATTCCTCATCAAACATGTACAGACGAAGCTCAAGTTTTCTCATGGCAAATTCATTATATTTAACATATGAAAAGAGCATGTCATATCATGTGCTTGCACCATTCAAACTATTACATGTGGCATGATGTGATGTGATATATGGATGCTGATTGTTTCCTGTCTGACTCCAACAGGTGTGGCCCATCTACAGCATTAATCCTGTTTATAATTGCATCTATGACCCTGAAAGTTGTCTAATCTTAGGGATCTACGTATTTTAGCCTGCTCTAACCCGAAGCTACAATGTTTTTCCTAAATCGAGCAGTTTCCTGTCTAAAACTAACAAGATTGTGTCTGTTCCATGAGATTTACTGCATGTGTAAGATAGATAGATGAACGAACGAACTGTGGCACATCTCTGAAAGAGTATTGTACACTTAATTAAAACGCTGGCTAAAACAAATTGAAAAACCTGTCCAAGCTGATTGCGGAGGGTAAGATGCTGTAGACTCACAGGACACGAGACAGTGTTGGCAGCAGTGCCAGTTCAGTTTTCGTGTTCCCTCCACAGGACTGTGAGCTGATATTGGCAGCACGGATCAGGCTCTGTTTCAGTGCCATTACTACCCCCTGCCCCCCAATCCGTTAAAACTCTCACTCTCTCTCCAGTGGTTCCTGTGGATAAGGGCGTCTATCCCTAAGTTACTGCTGGTCGCATCTGCAATCTGTCGTCTGCATGTAGAGCCCACCTGTGTCTCTGCCAAAACCCAAACACACTTTTACTATTAGCAGTAAAGTGCAAACTGCCATGATTTAAATGAATGTTCCTCTGAATAAATCTTTGAGACTTGTTTCCATTGTGTTGAGATTGTGGAGGTCTTTCTCTGTCTCTGTGTGATGCTTTGTGTTGCCCAGAACAATATTGTTTGATGATCCACCGTAATCCGAACTGTCTTTTGCTGCTCAAACTCCCCCTTTACACTTTTTGCATTTCCCACCCACCTTCCTCCCTTCCTTTCTTTCTTTCCTTCCTTCCAGCTGCCTCCATTCATCCTCTTCCTCTATCTTCTAGAAGAAAAAAAAAGTTAACACGGAAATAAACTTGGTGAGCATCGTATGGAGGCGCCCACAAAAACCACACTCATACGGTAGGTAATGTACTGTGTCATAAATTTTTCAAATGGCACATCTCAATCCCAGCACTTCAGCTTTTACAGCACAGCTCGACAACTGGAAACCATACATTTCTTAAATCTCTTCCTTCACTGCCTGGTTCAGGTGGCAATGTAGCCCTCCCTTCCCACAGACACCGTAAATGTTGTCATCCAGAAAAGTGCCCAGAATTTATTTTGGGCCGATAATGATGGTGGATTTCTCAAGACAATTTGATGCCCTGAGTCCTCCAGGCTCACCCCAGCATGCAGCGAGGCGTCAGCATCACGGAAAGGCTTTTATAGACTGTGACTTGCTTTTTTGTCACCACGTTTGGTGAATAGCCTGCAGCCTAGCCTGTTTACAACATCCGGTCTCCATAATGCATGCTAAAGAAGGACGATTCTCACACATCATGGCGGCTGAAAACCACTAATGTTGACACTGATGCGCTGTAAAAACACGTCATAGCGGCGTGTAAACTTAGCTTTGTTAAAATGATCTCACACTTGTATAATGTTATGTTGTTATGTTAACAGGAAAGATTTTAAATTACATCTCACAAAATAAAACCTCCATGCATCAGGTATACCACTTTCCCATTCAGGATGGGGGGGGGTTCTACTGGTGGAGTCTAAGGTGGTTCTAAGGTGGAGAACCAGAAGAGAACCCACACAGGCAAAGGGAACAAACAAAGAAACAAAGACCCAAGGCCCTGGGATCAAACCCACAATTTTCTTGTGGCATGAGGCAACACAGCTAACCTCTGTACCATCGTGGCACCAGAATAATACAAGATCCCTCAAATTACTAGTTGATATACATGTACATATGTACAGCACATAACCTAATAATTTAGGCTCGCTCACTGTGATTGGGTTGAATGCAGTCCTTAGCACAACAAAGTTTGGTAAATTACTAAATTGAATCTACTAAGTAGCCACTAAGACTTTTCTCACGAACTTATTAATGGATTTTAAGAAAAGCTGCTGCAACCAAATCCTGGTGATTAGGTCTGAATCCAGATGCTTTAGGTATCTTTGGATGTAGGGTGTGTGATTGTCTCTGTCACTCTTTGAGTGTTCTGCTGTGTGTAGTTTAAAAGGGCACTCTTCATGTTGAGTCATTTGATGGATTTGCTATCGAGACAGAGGAAGTAGGCAAGGTCGCCCAGGCCATATCCACAGAGAGGATGTAATAAAGTGTAATAAAGTGTCTCCTGATGCAGTGTCTTGACACTGCTGCTGTGTGACCTCACGTAATAAACAGTAGGCGCGGTTTCTGTGACACTTGCCTTACCACAGTTGATGTGTGTTGCCTTTAAGATTAAAGCCATTTAACTTGCAAAATGCCCTGTTCAAGTCCACAGAGAATGTTATTGTCCTCTTGCTACATTTCCAAGTCCTCACTTCTGCTAAATGTCAAACAAAATGCCATAAAAACAATCCCATCTTGTTCAGCTTTGAAGACATGCTGCTTAGAAAATACGCCACCTTCATATTACACGTCTCTCCTCACCTTCTTTTTTTTCTCTCTTGGACAGGGATCAGCGTAAGCCGAGGCTAAATTACAAGCTGGCGCATCCACCACAGTCCAATTCACAGGAGCACAAACACAGTAGCACTCACTCACATGCTTACAGCTTCTATCTGTGACCTCTGACCCCTGTGTTCTGACTCTCTGGCTGATCCATATGTCACCTGTCCCCACAGCAACAGCTTCTTCATCTGTCTTTGGTCTCTGCTGTCAGAATCCCCAGAGGGAGAAATACAAACACAAAAACAAACACACACACACACACTCCCTCAACCCTCTATGCAACCACCTCCACAATCCAGCTGTTGTCTGATACAGTAGCACCCTCCCTCCAACTCCTCGCCAGAGTACCCCCACCCCCCCCACCACATACACACACATCCTCATACCAGCCTTGCCCTCATGAATATTAATCAAAGCTGAAGCGAGCGCCCAGAGGGGAGACTCATTTTGTGGACTGCAGGGATCGGTCACTTTATCCTCAGGAACAACACTTGGTTTATTGTCTGCCTCAGCTCGACTCTGCTGATGAACTTGCATTATAAAAAAGGATCGGTGCAATGTACTTTGTGTGTGGATGTGCATGTTTTCTGTCAATAAGGATGCTATTTGCTTTAATGTCTCTAATGTGTGCATATGGACCAAATTGCACATGCATGTCCTACATCCAGGTCTGTCATCGTGTTTGTGCCTGCAGGTTGACTGTGGCTACTTATGTGTGTTTACTGAGTTGGGGATAAAAGCCTGTGTTTGCAGGAATGGCTGAGGAAAAACACTGAAGGGAGTGAAATCAGCTTCACTACAGCAGCTTGCAGCACTAATTTTCATCAGTGAAACAGAGTCATCCTATGCGGCAGAGCATGAGTGTAAACATATGTTTGCGAAGAGACAAGCACAGACAGCACAGTCTGTGTATTACAAACATGAGGTTCATTAGTACGTTTTGCTCCACTGACCAATCTCTTCAACGTATTTGTTCATCAGCACTGGCCTCCATGTTAAATGCCAGTCTTCTATTTGTGTGTTTCTCTTTCTGACAGAAAAACTATTTTGTTTTTTTTTTAAGATGACAAGTGAACACTCAGAAAATGTTGAGCTTGCACTAACAACAACAGCAACAAAGGCAGTTTAAAATGGGAGTGAATCAATAAACAAGGATACTTTTTACTCAATATTAACAAAAATATTATATATTATATAATACTATAGTACAAAATGCAGGCAAGTGTAGTTATTATAAAGTGTTGTCCTTGTCTGTAATAACAGTACGTTTTCAACTAAGTTCTGGTTCATGTTCTTTTCTTCAGATTCTCTGAATGGAAAATATTCAACTTTTGAACTTGCGCATGATACACCATGCACAGCATTGCATGTACAATATGTGTGTCTGAAGGATTAACACAGAATGATAATCCCACAAAATGGCTGTTGCTTGCAGTCTGTCTTTTGGGCTGTTAGCACCGCAAAGTTATCACTCCTCAAAACTGACATCAGAGGAAGGCAAAGTCTGTATAAGTCAACTTGGCTTTTGACAAGCACAAAAAAGAGACAAAAACAAAAACAGGACCAAACAGCAAAAGATGAATTCTGATGTGTTTTTCCAGTTTTCTGGCAATAACAGTGGCATAGTAGCAGCCTACAGTGAAATGCTCGGTCAGAGCAGCCATTTCATGCCTCCACCCACGTCAGTGACAGCCGTGGGGGGAGGCAGGATGTTTTCCAGGTTGTCCATCCATCCATCCATCCATCCATCCATCCATCCATCCATCCATCCATCCATCCATCCAAATTCTCATGAGCATGACATCTCAAAAATACCCTGAGAGGAATTCTTTAAACTTGACACAACAACAACAACTCAAAGAAAAACTGACAAGAATTTGTGTCCAGAGGTCAAAGGTCAAGGTCACTGTCTCCACACAGTCCACGTGGACTCAGGGATGACTAAATTCAAATTTGTTGGTCAAAGGTCAAAGGTTAAATGTCTCAAAAGCAGTGTTTGGCTGAAACTCATAAATTCAAAGCATGAATGTGAACAGAAACTGAACCCTGGCTCTGCTTCTGGATCTCTGTGGCTACGTCCTCTGAGTGGATCAGTCTATCACTATATTTGTTTATTAATCATTCCTGACAGAGCTGACACACACATGCAGCACCAGTGCAAAGGCCTTAATCTCTCTCTCTCTCTCAATGCTTCTCTCCCCAGTCCATGGTACTTTAAGCCTTGCTGCACGAATTACCTGCAGATGTGATACCAGAGCCGACAGTGAAAAGCCATGCGAACTACAGCTGTACTCTCATCTAATTCTTCTACATAGCTTTATCTGTAGGTGTTGCCGCAGTGAAAAAAAAAGAACCTATATAAAGACATTATACAGCTCAATGGAGCGGTTATGACAGCGCTTATACCAATTACAGTGTAGCAGAATGACTGTGGGAACAATGGCAGCTTCTGAGCAATCCTCCCACCTAGAACCATTACCTCAGCACCCTCACTCCATGCAGGTCACTAATATTAATGAACGCTGCACTAATTGCAGGTCCGTCCTGAGCTTCTTTTCTCTGAGTGTGTGGGGAAATAACTCCAGGTCCACACAACATCACACAAATCCTCACTTTTCATAAAACATAATTCACTCTCTGTGTTCATCTGCACTTGGACACACAATGGACTAACAGCTCTTCTTTTCAGTGCTTAGCAACCACATCTTTTTGGGCTCCACCTCCCCTGCCCTTTCTTACTCCTTTTGTCATCTCACTCTGCTTTTTCTTTTTTTTTTCTCAAACCTCCCCAATCTCACCATAAATTGGATGGCAGGCAATTAAGTGAGTTGTCGGAGGGCTCGCTGACAGCAATTACAAGGTGTGTAGGAATTCATGTGGAGACGCAACACCCTGCACTTTTGATTTTCAGACGGATGTGTCTCTCTCTATCTCTCTCCTCCTCATCCACCACAGAGGATAAGTTCAGAGAAAGGGGAGGAGGGAAAGAAAAGTGAGGAAGCAAAAAGGTTCAGGAGGGGCTGATCGAGATAAAGCATGGGAGGGGAAAACATAGAGAGAGAGAAATGAGAGAGAGACAATAGAAATGTGGGATGGAAGAGTGCAGGCTGAGGAGAGAGCACAGGCAGGGAAGTGATCAAAGCTCAGTCAGGGTTTTGTCAAAGACTGTAGGGCAAACTCAAAGGAGGCTGGAGATAACCTCCACGCGCTCACACAGAGCAAACACTTGTGTAAAAACACAAACAAAGGCTCTTATAGAAATTGTGGGCAAACACATTTTTGTTTTTTTTCCTATTTTCCCTGTTTTAACTCTCTCTCTTAAAGCAGCTCCATCTGTTTGGGAATATTTAAACAAACTCTAAAAACCACTCACACACCCCCTCACACTGCACAGACATTTTCAAGGCTAATTTTCCATTTAATTCACAGCTATTTAAGAGTCTCTGATTCACTCAGCAGACCACCTCATTTCACTATGATGATCTGATTCTGATTCAGCTGCTACTTTGTTAAAGAAACACACACACACACACACACACACACACACACAACACAAACACACATATATACACACACTCAAGTCTCTCAGTTGAGTGTGTTTACATGCACTTAAGTAGCCAGGTCAGCCTTCTTCTCCTGTTAGCTGGTTTCTTAACCATCATGTCAGAATGAGCGCTGGTTAGTTTAATTGGGGTTGGCAATTTGAGAAACCTGATTTCCCTCAGCTAGATCTTCTCGTGGAGATCATCGATTTCTGGGAAATGTGTGTGGGTTTCTAATCTGGTTTGCCGCACATACACCTGTGCATGACAAACAACACAGGGAGAGGTCGAGAGAGAGAGCAGCATCGCCGCATTTACAACAAGGTAGTCGAAATGCATTTGATGGAGCCAGTGTAGAGGCTGAGGCTGTCAACATGGAGCACAAAAAACATAATGTTGGGTGAGTACATAGCATTGTATGGTATTGACTTGTATGTATAACCTGCTCCCACCTGCTGCTGCGGCTGTGGCTCCCTGTCTGTTGTTGTATGTTTTAAAGTTTATATTGTTTAACTGTAACATAGTTGTTTTAATGTATTGGAGAAGCTAAAGACACATTTCCACTGAAGTGGACACTAAAGTCAATTTTTGATTGATTTGATTGATTTATTCTAATCGAATCAAATCAAATCAAATCAAATCGAATTGAATCAAATCTATGTTTCCATACCACAGCGACCCAGGCTCAAATCCAGCCTGGTCCTTTGCTGCATGTCATCCCAGCTCTCTCACACATACTGACTGTGTCCCTCAAAAAAAAGGCAACACAACCACACACACACACACACAAAAAGATTTGCGGGGATGTTTGGCAGAAACGTTGAACCTGGCTCATCTTCTCTGCCACTGTGTGACATCATCTGAAGAGACACTGCTCTGGCCAATCACGTTAATGCGAGCCAACATCCCTTTGTAACATGGTCGTCATATTTCCAACACGATAACCTTCAAGAGTTGTAGAATCCTGTCTGTGAGTATTACAAACTTCTCACTGGGACAACACACACACACACAACAAGATAAATAAATAAACCAATAACAAGTCAGTTAAAATGAATAAGAAAGGTCAGTAATCAGATTTCTTCCCAACCCCCAGCCTTATATTAGACAGGGGGTTTAGAGAGAAACCAGATTACTGACCTGCTGCATTTATATCAATTTACGCTAACCAGATAATACACTGCGTGTCAAGTCATCATGCAATTACCCGTCTAACCTGGTTTCTCCCAGCAAGTGCATGTAACACAAAATCATTATCATTAAAAAAAAAACAAAAAAACAAAAACATTATCCCCCAAACAGTGAAAAAAATAAAAATTAAATCCCTCATCTGTCCATTAGTGCTTCATTATCATTGCTATTATCCTCTAAACAAAAGGTTTGTTAGGCCAAAGTGGACAACCCCCCCTCCCCACCACCACCACCCTCCTCCCATCCCACCACCATGGCAGCTTCTGAATACAAAACACATCAAAGGATTAAAGGAGCTAATTGATATTTGTTTTCTGTCCATTTGGAGCCGTGTCAAAGATCAGCTAACACTTTCATTACCATGTAGATCACGCTGCGTTTTTAATTTCAGTAATAGCGGCAAAAGTTTCCGGTTCATTAGCGGTGCCCTTGTAGCCACAGGGCCACAACTGATGAACTCAAGGCTGAATCTTTGTGCGGTGTATCATAACCCATTGCAACACATGCACAACAAGGATGCACGTGCATGATACTGATACGCACTCTTCACACACCCACACAGATATGACATACTTAAACACACTGCTGAATAATACGTCAAAAATCACAGTTTAAAGACATAAAGAAGCAGAAAGCAGTGTCACAGCCTCAATGCCTTGTTACCTTTTACTGCACTTTAAAACACACACGCACACATAAATTTGCTTATTTATCTAGCGCCACAGCCCCTTAAACAAAAGCACAGCCTAAAAAGTATGAATATGCATGTATAGCACAGAGTATAATGTAAGTAAACACTGGCAGAGGTAAGCTTTCAATCACATTCCCACACAGCCTGCTAAACCATCACAATTATCCCACTTAAAGTCACCAACTGGCTGATGCAGGGTTGAATTAATTCGACAGATTTTATGTGAGCGTGTGTCCTGCATGCACGAGAGTGTTTGTTTTCATATGCTCCGGCGTCAGGGTCAATAAAATCTGAATTTAAAATGCATTCTGCACAATGACAGGGCCTCCACTGTAATTTGTTGGCCGAGCTCACGCCACTGAAGGTGGCAGCCTGTTAATGTTAATGCACACGTTTGCTAAATGAACTAAGGAATAAAACAGTTTTTCAGGAGCTTAATGAGTGTATTTCAGGGAGCCGTGCAGTGGTATTTGTGGATTTGGTAGAGGGTTTTAACAACAAAAACAGATGAACTCTTGTGTTTCCAGTGTGGAGCATCTGCTCGCAGCAACAGCAGTGTCAATAAGTGATGAACAGCCTTGAAAACCAAGAACTCTTATTTTACTCTCCTACCTTGAGGGTATCTATGATTGCACTGCTAACAGCGCAATGCAACACCAATACAACTTTATTATTGTTGGATCTTGGTGTAATCATGTGTGGTAGCCTGCTGTGCGGCGAGCTCAGAGAAAATGTCAGGATTTAACTGTCGTTTCCCGGAGCAATGTCTCTCTGTCGGTCAATCCACTGCTTTGGTTCACACTGAAATAAGTCAGCGACCACCTGATGGATTGATACAAAGATTTGTGCAGACGTCCTAGTAAATGTGGTGATCCCTGACTTTTCATCTAGCCCCACTGGCAGGTCAAGATCTTACTCTGTCGAATACTGTGATTTAGCTTATTAAACACTTAAAAAACTAATAACATTCCCATCAGCCCCTGCTGTAGTTTGTTAAATGAAGCTAGTCAGAAAACATTAAGATGCTTATGTAAAGCTGGTTACTATTAGCACTAATAGACTTGGTACCTACTGAATTATTGTAATTTTGGGGTCGTGGATAGAGCAACAACAAGAACAACAACAACACGGTGACAGCTTTTTTCGACAGGTCGACAGCCTTTGGGGAACTTTCAGGGGTCTTTTTTGGGATTTTTTTTTTTGGAAAACCTGTGTGTTATTAAAATGACTTTAGTCTGTCTGTTGTCTCCTCTCCTGGCTGCTCTGTATGTGACATATTAATGTAGTCAGTATTTTGTATAATATATTTATATATGAACTTATTAACAGGACAGAACTGGACACAAGTCATTCTTTGGGGCTGAGACAGGACAGGATTAGTTTTATTTTTTATTTTGGGATTATAGCTCTGAATCAAGGACCAGAATATATAACATATGTGCTGTTTCTGTGCCGCACTTACAGTAACTTAAATAATTAGTAGTTAGTGATATACCTGAGAATATAAGATAATGAAGCTTCACAATAATAATCATCATCTAATCTTATCTCACATCAACTGCTGCTAATGTTTCTTTTTTTTTGACAAAAGACCACATCCACAGTCACACTCCACAGCTCTCTGACACTTTTATGCTGCTAGAAAAAGAAAAGAAAAGAAAAAAAAAGGTCCATATCAAAACACATGAGCACAAACCTGAAAAGCTGCCATGTTGGACAGAGGCTGTTGCACGACTCACCTGATGGGAGCATTGTGTGCTGGAACACATGGGCACAGCGCGGGTGATGGATTTACTGAGCCACAGTAAATATAAGCTGACAGTGACCTTAACCAGGAAGCAAAGCTCTGGGCTATGAGCCGAAACAGAGAGAGAGAGGGAGAGAGAGACAGTAAGTGATAATGGTACGGGGGGGGGGATAGGAGGAAGAAAGGAAGGGCAATAATAGGAGGCAGAGGGAGGAGAGGAAAGACAATAGACAGATGAGGGTAATGGTAATGGACAACATACTTTTGGGGTCAAGGGTCACACACAGGGGTTTTTGTGGTTTTGGCTCAGCCCCATTGTTTTAATTAACAGGGATGGCAATTTAAAAAAAAATCCAAATTCTCACCATTTATTCCTGAGTTAATTATTCAGTCGTCTCGCTGTAGAATTCATGTAAAAATGTGGATGAATGTTGCTCATTAAGTTCATACTTTTACATCAAAATCTCTCTTTTTTTCTCCCAGTGCATTCACATCTTTCACCCTCGGCCTCCGGAGGCGACAGCGCACAGGTGAGGGAGGGAGAGAGAGTGTGTGTGTATTTGTGTGGACACCAACAGTCCTCTACAGCTCCAAAACTTACTCCAGCTTTAGATTGCTCCATAATTTTCCAAGTGATCCAATCCAATTTTATTGATTTCAATCTCTCTTTCAAACTCATTTTTATTATCCCCTCCCCATATACTCGGCTCCACTCAGGCATTAGTCTTGTTGCCGAAGCTGAAGATGCTCTCACTTACATTTCAAAGTGACTTTAATACTCCCATACCCTCCATGCGATGACACTTTAGCAACTTTGAGGACAGCTTGGGGAAAGCCCATTTTTGTTTGGGCCGTGTCAGCGTCCACTGGGGTGTAAGGACTTTTTTTTTTTCTACATATAGTGCATTTACTCTGAAACAATTTGTAGTTCACTGACCTGCTCAAGGACACACCTGCAGCCAGGGATTAAACCACACAACCTGCTCTACTGGCTCATCCGCAGCCACCCTTTCACTGGTTTGTGCGTAGCCCTGACCTCAACCCCATTTGACACTTTTGGAGTAATCCAGGCCTTATCAGTCAGCATCAGTAGTTCAGCCTCTGTAATGCTCCTGTGGCTGAGCGGGAGCAAATCTTTACAGCCAGGCACCAAATGTATTGTGGAAAACAGCCACAGATTGTTGTTACAGCTGCAGGAGGCTGCCCATGTCTTTGATATGAGACGTTCATACATGTACCGTCCACATGTGTTTGTATAGGCAGTGTGTTTGGGGAGAGGTGGTGAGGTGGAAGACGTGAGGAAGTAGTTAAAGATAGATATGGATGAATAAGGAGAGGAGATATATCATAGAGGGAGGACAAGAGGAAGACTAAGAAGCATGCGGGATGATTTGTACGGAGGGAAGAAAGAGTAGCCGCAGGAGAAGAAAGACAGAGGCAGAGATGGATGAATGGGAGCAGGATGGAGCTCTACCACAGGATGGGTGAGGTGGATGGATACATGAGAGGGTGGGGGAAGGAGGGAGGTAAGTAGAAGGGACTGAAGGCAGTGTGTGCCCCTGGCTGTGACACTACAGGGTGTAGTGCTGGGCAGGCGGCCAGCCCTGAGAGGAGGAGGAGGAGGGGGGCGTGTGGGGGCAGGGGCGGGGGGGACCAATCCAATCAGCTGTAATGGAGTCAAAGGTCACTGTTCACTCCTGCAAAATTGCTATGGCCAACTGCCTGAGCAAGAGACATCAAGTGAAACAGCGTACGCACACACACACACACACACACACAAACAACACAGATCACTAACTCTGCCAGCCACTGTAGTGTAGCCTGATAACAAGAAGGGTACATCTGTGTGTGTGTGTGTGTGTGTGTACGCTTTTGTCCTTGTGTGTCCTCATGAAATATAAAGAGGGAGCAGGAAGAAAGATATATGTCTTATGTCTTTGGTCTTGTGTGTGTCCAACTATGTTAAACCTACAATCAGAAATCACTGATGATACTGGTGGTCAAGAGTAGGAGCCATTGAACTTTCAGCTGCTGTGATGAGTCACGTACAGTAAAAACATATCAATCTTGTTATCTATGTCTTTTAGTCAAAGGAAGATCTAAGGGAACAAACATTATGAAAGGACCAGAACCAAAGAATTAAGACAACGAATCGATTAGTTTTGTGCATATAGTGTAACATCATAGTGTGACTATAGCATATTTGCAATACACTACCAGTGTGAAAAAACAACTGATAGATTGGTTTGGTTTGAATCATGTGTAAGCCCGAGCTTGACAAAATGCCACAGAGCTCAATTTTCTGTCCGAACAATATTAAAACAAACATAAATGAACCCCACTGTTCTGGGATTTGTAGTTATTAACGAAAACTCTGCAACATCAATTCATTGCTCTTTAGAGTTATGAAATTAAAAGGTACCCTGTGGAGTTTTTCTCTTGCCTTTTTCCATTAATAGAGCTATGCTGCAATGTTTTAGTGAGTGCCTGCCTGTTTTGTCTTTGCTATGATGCCAACGAGGACTCACACGGGTGTCAAATGCACTTTACTACTGATGGTTTGAAGAACTGTTGCAGGAACACGCCAAAAAAAGGCGACAAAGCACCAGCAGCAAAAGGTGGGAAGACAGATACATGATGTAAGAAAAACTGATTTTTTTTTTTAAATAGCTAAAAAAAACAAAAAACAGATTCACTAATGTAGGCTGCATGTTTTAAAAGTGCGATCTGTCTGATTTGTCAGCCTTCAATGATACACACCAGACGTTTTTGTGAGAAACGCTGAATGCAACAGGAAAAGTCCTCTGGGCAGCTTTAACTTTTCTTCAAGCTTGGATGGTTTTCTCAGTTCAAAATGGCACTAATTTGTCAATTTGAAAAATTCAGAGTTGTTCCTTCTTCTAATCTGAATAATAAAACCAAAGATTTATTTCAAATTCACCACCTGGGTTCACGAACATGTTAATTCTCCTCACTGGCTTGTAACCTCGTAGCCATTTCCCCCCCCCCGACGAGTATTATCTGTGAATAAATCTGAGACACGGCGCTGCTCCTCGTAATCGTTAGATAAGGGCAAATAACAACCCTGGCTTTTTCATTATGGTTACATCACCTCAGATTTGTAGGTGAGGTTCACTGTAAAATCCTAAGGCTCCCATTTTGTGCAGCCTTTGATTGCAGTTAATAGTGGGATACATGCCTTGCTGGAATCTCCTGCTGAGGGAGAATATTACTGCCCTTGCTTCATCTAAGCTGAAATTGAATTTCACTTTCATCAAAGCATGAGGATTCCTTCCACGTTTCCAGAAGACTCCACGAGCAAAAGCAAACAAACCTTGGTACATAAATATAAGTCATTTACTGTAATTGTCAAAGGTATTTAAAGGGGAACTATATGTAAGACTGGTCACTTTTTCGTTGTAAAAACTCACTGCTAACCCCCCCTGACCACAGCTGGCACTCTACCGAGGTGGGTAACGTTAACAACAGATTACGGATTACCGGGTGTGTTTGTGTCGTGGTGATGTAAATCACAATTACTTTGAAGCTGTTTAATTAACGTGTAAATCTTGTGTAATTCCTCTTTACGGTAATTTTATTAAACTTAAAGAACATTTATGGGCATAAAGATGCACTCACTGGGCTCTTTGCTCACTCTCTTCTTTCTTTTTTCCCAGGGATAACTGTTAAGTGAAAAAAGATTGTATTTGATAAAGTTTTGCAGTTTCAATCTTCCAAATTCATTAAAACGCAGTATTCCAGCTGCTGTTGGGTCTGCAGTCGGACTCATTGGCCACTGTAATGCAAATGTGTTTTTGAATCACTGTGGGATATTGGACAAGCCTGCAACCATCTCTGCGATGCGCTGTATATGCAGGGCAGAGGGCAACAAGAAAAACCTTTTAGAATAATACATGTGTTATAATCATTATCTCTTCCCTAAAGCCAAACCACAGAGTAAAAATAACCCTTGTCAATAGTCCCTGGCCGGGCCACAGTATCTGTTCTCATTCTGAGTAATGATCACTGAGTTGCAGCTCACCACCACCCAAAAAAAAAAAACTCATACTGCTCAAACACAGAGCCCAGAGGCGCTGGGCAGCAGGGCAGCTGCGCTCGTGCCGCTCACATCCACTTTGCCTCTCGGGGTCCAAGAGTCAGAGATTGTCGAGTAATTAGATACTACACACTGGCATGATGTGCACCGTCTCTGATTATTATCTGGACACCCCTTGACAGCCTGATTAATGTTTGGGCCACACCGCTCCCTTTTGTTTCATGCTTTATCTATGACTTTGTTGACTGTCAATTGCATCTTGGGTTAATCTCACAGTGAATTTCACGCATGAAATATGGCCGCCTTATTGTTTTTTAATTAAAAACACATTTTGCTCAATTTCCTCTCATTACCTCATGTGGCGAGGAAAGGAGGGGAGACATCATTTTCCGAAGAGCAGCTAGGACCTTTTTGCTCAAGGGTGTCAATTTGTGGTGATTTAAAACTGCTTTTGGATTAATGGGGAGAAAACAACATTAGAGGCTTTTTATGAGGTGCTTAAGGGACAAATGCTCTGTTTTTTTCCAGACTGTCCTATCATTTAGTAAGAAGCTAGTCCTTGAAGTATCACAGCAGGGGTGCTTATACAAGACCTAACTACAAAACCTTGAAAAATCCTTCCAGTGAGTGTAAAAGGAAGAGCTTAAATGTCAGACGCCCCTCCTGAATTTAATTTTTTTTAAATTAAGATCCAATACGCAGTGTAATTGAGCCTCCTTCATTGACCTGAAAAAACCTCAACGCTGCTCACGGCATAAGCGAAAGAGACAGGCAGAGCGCAGTGAGAAGTAGCTGGGATAAAAATCAATAGGTCTCAGCATCTATTACCAGAAAAGGAGATGGAGTGAGGCGAGAGAGAAAGAGAAGGAGAGAGACGGGGGAAAGAGAGGGACACAGACAGCTCAACAAGGGAAACAGCAGCCCTGGGCAATGAGGCCGACACGAATGCAGCGAGGAAGCAAGGAGGCGGGGTGCGTAATGAACACATGTACTGTGATGTGCTGGGATGAAGTGAGGCCTCCCTCGCAGATCTGAGGTACAGTTTTGGTGGTGAAAACCCTGAGCACGCAGAGGAGGGAGAAGGTCATCAGGGCTTATTATTGATTTTACAAATTCCCCGACATCTTTTGACAAAGCAACAGGTTCTCCAGGCTGAACGGTCGTGTAGATTGGAGGGGTGGGGTGGAGTGGGGGTATTCAATTAAAATTCTAAGAAGTACAGTCAGACCAAATTTCCTCAAGCAAAGGCCTGGAACATCGGTGCAGAACTGGAACTGGAGGGATTATAAATAATAAGTACTCTAATAATAATTAAATGTTCTTTTCTCATTTCAAGGGAAATAAGGGCTGTAATAAGTACATAACAGAGCGTTTGAAAAATGTGTATCTTAAAATAAAGTGCTTCATCTTAGAAATATGAAAGAAAGTGTGGCTTGAGTTTCCCATTTACTTCTTTTTTTAACTTCATTTCACATCTTAACAGTCTCAAGCATTTATATAATGAACAATCTTAACAACTGAATGGCTTCGACACCTCCTCTTCTCCTTCCTTTCCCTCCAAAATCCCACTTTCCTCATTCGTTTCTCCGACTATCGCCTCTCTCTCCCCCTCTATGAGTATATCTCACTCACTGACTCGAGTCGCAACGACTGGCTGAGTAGCGTCACATAAAGATGATTTACGACGCATGCAATTGCTCCGAGTTTCCTGGGCCACTAAACCAGTGCTGTGAGGGCGAGACTGGCTGCACTGGTATAAACACAAACCCTCCGTCAAAGTTTAATCATTCTCACTAACTGAGAACTGATCGCTTGTCGACCAGACGCCGTCCCATCTGGACCTGGACCCTCGTTGACCTTGGATACAGGTCATGTGTAACTTACTCCTTATGTGACCAGTGGTGGTGCTGTACCATCAATTTCATGGTCAATACTAAGAGACTAACGTTACTAAAGGAATAAATAAAGTCTATCCATCTGTCAATCGATCAGTCTATCCACAAATTTATCAGTGTGTATGCTTGTGTATCTATCTTTACATCCATATATCCATCCATCAATCAATCAGCATACCTATCCATCCATCCAGCCACCCATACCGACCTACCTACCTACCTACCTACCCACCCACCCATTTGTCTGTCTGTCTGTCTAAAACCTGCAGTAAAGTCTATGTAACAGCCACAGTGTGGTTACTTTTAGATACAAAACTACTTGGTTTGGTTTGGGACACATTGTAGCTCTGTAAAGATTGTGATTAGGGGTTGAGCTTTTAGTTAAAATAAGTATCTCCCTCAGGTTAGATGACTTTCAGTATCACGGTTGCAGTAGTAGATAAACACATATACAACCACCACTGTTGGTTCCAAACAGGAAAAAACCGACCGTTTCAATGAGGACTTTATCACTCTCTTTATAACCACCTCACCTAATGCCCCTGTATTACTTATTCTTCATACACTGAGACCTTTTCTTTGGAAACTTTGCCGAATTTTAAGAAAAAGTTTAAAGTTTGAACAATGCTTGCCCCCACGCATGATTTTATAATGACTGACCCACCAGCACATCAGCTTTAAAAATACTGAGTGTGAATATTCTGAAGCATTTACCCTGTCTGAGGTATCCCCTGAAGGTGGAATCAAATCTGAGATGGTGCTGGTAGTTCTTGTATCCTGGAGCTGTCTTATTTGATTTATCTATACTTCATAAGCCATAAAGTCTATCTACTGCATCAGCAATACAGTGTGTTCTTTGAGCGGGCTAACAAGGGATTTGCGAGCGGTTTGAGTGTGTATACGCTCCCCTGAGATGTAGCTGAGCCGAGCAGGTGATCCACAAAAAGGTTAGAGGAGCATCCAGAAGGTCAACTCCCTCAGAAAGCTTTGTCTGCTCCTGCTGCTCTCCACAACAGCTCAGTGACAGGCGGCTCTCAGTGAGCTGAGCCTCAGATGTCACACTGAGGCCATTGTATGCATTTCATCATGGACATATGTGTGTGTGTGTGAGCGTGCTTCGTCTCCTTTGAACCTGTGTGAAGTGCGACTACACATGACCGTGCATGTGTGTGTGCGCGCTCAGCTGTATGAGTCTGTTTACACAGTCTCAGCAACGATCCACTCTTTCCAGCTTCCTCAGCATCATCAGCATTCTGGCCTCCTCCCTCCTGCCACCTCTGCCGGTGACCACCGGTGTGTGATGCTGACATTTCTGGCAGCCTGAGGACAAAACTCACACATCTCACTGCTCTGTCACCCTCACCGGTAGGAGGAAGGTGAGTTGCTCTTGTTATTCTTATTTGTCCCTTTTTCAGTCTTGAACAAACACAATGGCCATTTATTAGACAAAACACCCTGCTGAGCTACATGCAAATATATGTACATATAATGAGCATCTATATCTGATGTATGCAGATGTAAAGTCAAACAGCAATCCACAGTAATGTGGCTTCCGTGGCTTATTTAGGTCTGAAACAATCAACAAGCCATGGTGCAAACCAGGACTGACAGATGTGTTGCCACAGCAACAATAAACACTGCATAATGCCATTTAAATCAAGGCCAGTCTGTATTAGCTCACCTTATGTTCTCGTTCCAGGACACAAAAGAGATACTGCAAAGGAGCCCACAGGCCTCAAGTCTCCACAAGGTTCCTGTGAAGCTCCCAATCCATCAGCGCTCGATTTTATCAAGTCGACCAGTAATTTGTCAGCAACATAAAAGCTCATCAGAAAAGCAGGATCCACGCGCTGTTTTCCTCTCGACTATTTCATTTCCGATTTGAACCTCATTTGTCTCTCAAATCCCGCATGCTCCTCTTGGGATTTGTCTTTTAAAACATGGAAACAGCCTGATTGCTTTTTAAACAAGATGATATACAGGGAGAAGAGTATTTAAGCAGTCCATTTGTCATGATGCAACACTCTGCTCACCTCGCCGCAAACATCGAAGGGGCCGCTTCCTTGTATTTCTAACTGGCTAGGCAGCAACGCCAATAAGACTCAGTTCTAATAATTCCAACCCAGAGAAGTTAATACGCCACAAAGCCAAACACGGGAGCTATTTTTCTCCCTGCTCGTCCTCAGATATCCTTTCTTCTCATCACAACTTGCTCCCTTCTGTTTATTCCCCTCTCCCTCCTTTTTTCTCCCCTCTCCTTCTCTCAAGTTGTTTTCCACTAAATCTGTGATTCCACCACTGAAATCATCTCCTTTCATTTCTATTTCTGGGAGCTTCCCTCTTTTCATTGAAGGTGTACACGGGGAGCGATGAATGGGGGAGGTTATCGGGTGCGAGCCGAGATGGAACCGTCTCTTCAGATTAAGATGCATGCTACTGCAGAACGTGCAGCGAATGACAAAATATGCTGAGGCTTGAGTTGGTTTTAGGAGGTGGGTGAGGAGTGTGTGTGTGTGTGTGGAGGGGTGTAGGGTACGTGAGGTGCTGAGGCTTGCCAGATTGAGGGCATCACTGTGAAACATCAACACCGATTCAGCTGCAATTTGTGCTACTTTATCCATTTGAGCCTCAAACCCCTTTGTTTACTCCGACTCTCAGAGCAGCGCTGAGTCAACCATTTAATGTCAAGAAGTAGAATTGAAAAGCAACGTTTCGCACTCACTCAAAACACATCAAGGTGGGCCATTTTGGCGGCGAACGTAACATAATCAAGATCGGATCGCGGGGTGGGATTTCAGAAAATGGAAAAGCAAACAAGCAAACATAACACTTGTAAGATTAAGCGCCAAGGTCAAACACAGGTGAGCGAGATAAGGAAGTTTTCCTCTCAAACAGAAATTTATCTGATCAGTCACAGCTTGGATGCGACTTTGGGAATTACTCCTCTTATACCTGTGCCGACTTTGTTCTTAATGATGCCAGATGAATTTCAAGAATCTTGGGACGAGTGCAGCTGCTCTGACTCCTGCTTCCTGGACTTAATCGCAGCTTTTGACCAGTGATGTTGCCCTTCTCATTACAAGTAGCTCCTTACCAATCACAGCCTTTCCTCCTGGGCACACAAGTTAACACACTCCACCACCTGTGACGTTTGAGTTGACTCTGCTGTGACTGCTCTTAGCGCATATGCTCTGGTTGCTTCCCCCGCTGCCTCCTGAGGGAAAACCCACACTGGTCCTATGAAAATCCTTCTATTCCCCGTTTAATGAGTGAACACTAGAGTGATGATTCATGGCAGCTGAATACTGGATATCACTCTTTGACTTTCTGTGGCACTCCAGGGCTCAGGGGGAGGCTGACTGATGGATCCGAAGGAACCGCATAAGAAAATAACAACAAAATTCACACTCACGTCTGCAATAAATTGTTTGCTAATGGATATGGACAACGTGCCACTGGAATTTATGACATTTGGGCCCTCATTTGTTGGAGCGGGGTGATATTGCAGATGACATTAAATGCGTCCGGCTGCAGCTGCAGCTCACATTAATCATACTCTCAGAGTCAGGACCTGTCAGACCAGATTAGGGGAGGGAGCAGCACAAGCTTCATTACGCCTCTCCCTTACTCCTGGGTCAAGCAAGATCACGTAAAGTTAAGCGTGGGAGTGTGGCGTTTTTTGTGTTTTGGCGCAGACTACATGATGTGCTAGGATCCTACAAGGCTTCAGCTGAGTGACTTTGCACATCCATAAGCTCGTTTCGTTTCTCTTTGGTAATAAACCGTGATGGGTGTTGGGGTTGTTGTGACACGAGAGGCCGGGTGGGTTCAGGCTTTGATTGGTCTCGCCCTGTCGAGACACGGAGGGAGAGGCGATCAACTCCTACAGCAGTTAGCCACAGTCCGTCAGCAGGGAGACCTTACTGTGGCTCGGTGAATTTCACAGCTGTTTTTCGGCTATCATAAAGATTATATTTAAACACCAGATAACAGCTGATAAACACTGATGTCTCATAAACTTCTGAGCATCTGATAATCCCCTTGCTGCAGGCAGGATATATTGGATACAAAAAAAAAAGAGGAAAAACTTATCCCTATAATAGAGTTGAACTTCAGTGTGATTGACTGCTGGGGAAATAGAGTGTCGGAGCTTCCGGCAACATTTTACTCTGATACTAGGAATACGACTCCAGCTACAAAACGTAGCCTCAGATGCTAAGAAAAGCCAGCGCTGAGGTAGGATGGGGACGAGGCACGAGGATGGAAGTGATGATAGGAAGTGGTAAAAAAAGAAAAAAAAGACAAAAGGATGAGACACAAGAAAAATTCAAATCATGGGTAGACGATCCTTGCAAGGCACAGAGCTTCATTCTGTCTCACTTCATGTCTTTTCTCATGCATATCAATGTGTGTTGTTCAAATACCCTCTTAAAATCAATGAGCCATTCATGTCGTCAAACATCAAAAATTACTGTAAAGGGCTTGTTTGCCCTCCTCCCGAGCCACCACGATGATTCAGCAGTGGGAGCTGACAGATTGGTGGAATAATGAACAGCGGCATGCTGGGTGACTGCGGATGTAAGCACATGCCTTCTTTTTGCTCTTCAAACTTTCTGTATGGCAGCTTCGGCAGCGGCAGTCCATCTCCTCCACCCTCCCCCACCCTCCCCCTCCCCCTCCTCCCCCTGCTCCTGCTGTTTGGGAGGATGGCGAAGGGGCTCATGCATAGGAACCCTTTGAGCGAGCGACGACAAAAACAAACAGGTTTGAAAACTTCTTCTCCTTCCCAGGCCCCAGGTGACTTTACTGGCTTTTGTGTGATCTGGGTGCCTTTCTTGTTCTGTCATGCTTTTCTTTACTTATTAATCCATCTCCGTCTCGCTGTGGCTTTGATGCTGCTGACGGTGGAGCTGTCCTGATTCTGTCACCAAAGAGGCTCTTAAGGTGGGGTACAGTCATTGTGATGGGGACTACAAGGGCTTTGGAGGAACCCCCAGTGGTGAGATGAGAGGGTGTAACACAGCAAGAAAGTCCGCACAGATGATTTCCACAGCTGCACGGGATCTCTGAAAGCATCACTGCAGCAACCACGAGGTACATTACCTGACACTTTTGTCAGTTAATGTACAGTAGGGCTCTGCTGGGCTATTTGGAGCAACGAGGATATTTCTGAGATGTCATGCCAAGACACACAGACAGACACACACAAAGGCTTCAGTCAGAATGCCAAAGTGAGGTACATGAGTGCATTAGACATTTCTCCTCTGCATGAAACTCTCTGTAATCCCTCCCTCGCCACCACCACCACACTCCACCCCCTGTGGATAGAGCAGGCTTCACATTTGTGATTCCTCTGTAAGAAAGCAAGATTGAAGGCTGGCATGATGGAGAATATGTAAGAAATGGTTCAGCAGAATTGTAGCCAGCAGAAATATGTTTCAGAAAGACACATAAATACCCCCTCTGGGTGGATTAGCTAACACTGATACCCACAGCTAAGGGGGTGGGGTGGGGGGTGGCCTGTCAAAGCTCCCAGGAATACGCGACTGTGCTGAGTCCATTGTTGATACAGCACCTTCATGTCTGTGCATGTTCTTTGATAGACGGTGGAAATAATTGATGAGAATAAGTTGTAAATGATTAATCGAGATTATTTGCTTTTGTTTTGCTCGCTGTTGACAGACAAGTCGCCTCTGGCTGCAGCTACTGTATGTGCGCCGTTTCTCTTCCAAACAAACCAAGAGGCTATTTCAGAGATGGCAGCCATCCCAGTTGTAAATTACTTTGGAGTGGAGTCAAGGGTGAATGTGTGTTTGTGTGTGTTAGTGTGGGTACATGTAGAGCGGGTGACGGTCTCTATCCGTCACTGGAGCTATCACGCAAATTTAATTATTTAAAAAATGTCAAAACTACAAATGATGACATCGGGAGAAACGGCTTCAGACAGAGAGGGCGAATTGATGTGCTCAGCCGATGAACAGCTGTTTGTCTCTATTTACCCAAGTTTTACGAAGGAATACAAACAAGTCATTTGATATGATACGTGGAGGCTTCTGCTTTTGATTTGGCTTCCTCTGTTCTGAACTGACATCACACACACCTCTCATCCTCACGTAGATGTTGAGTTATGCGGTTTATGTGGTTCCCGTGGGACCATGTGCAGATTTCACTGTCAAATACCTTAAACACAGGCTGTTGAAGCCTGTGACTTGATGAGGCTCCTCTGCACTTTCAAAGCAGGAAATCACCTTTGATTAATAGGTTTAAGGATATGCCGAGCGATGAGGGACTAGATGGATTGTCAAGTCATTTAATATTGATGCAGGGATGTTAATGTTATCCAGACAAGGAAATTGCCTCAACTAATTTGAGATCACACATATACCAAGGGGACAGCATGTGCAAAGTGGCGGTAATTCAGATCAATGGACGGAGCACCTTTGAGGACGTCTGATGTCAAAGTGGCGGATGTAATTGTCTTGTACCGTCACGACAGTGTACATTAACAAGAGTTTAATCGCTGAACTGGCCTTTGTGTGCCAGCGTTATGTACCCAGTCCATCACATGTGCAGGCAAGCAGGAACGAACATAATATTCTGACAGAAGCCAGGAGAAGTTTGTCATCCATGAATTTATGTTATTTTTACGCTGAGCTGCATCAGTAATTTAGACAGTTTTTTTTTTTCTTTTTTTTTGTGTCTTGTTGGTCTTTTACAGTAATGCTTTAAATTATGCAATTGAGAAGCCAAAAACTGTGCCCTCTGTATTTTGGCGACAGCAGCACACTGGCAGTGACATCAGAATGTGACCGGGAAAAGGGCTTTGGCTTAAAGAAACTTGTGCTGGCAAAATCTGCACTGATTAAAATGAGGAAATACGACATCACACATCACACATCGCACTTATGATCCATCCACTGGGAGCAAAAGGACTTTAACATGCTGCACCATCAGAAGTCAGTGTTTCACCATCAAATCCACATGCTCACTTATGAATGCATTCGCTGCACAGCTCATCTGCACAGGGCCATGAGGGGGCTGCAGCCAATCCCCGCTGAGACAAAAAGTGAGGATGAGGTACACCCTGGACAGGTTGCCAGTCTATCATAGGGCGGAAACTATGTCCACACAGCTGGACAAAATGTCCAAATTAGATTTTTTTTTTCCACCCCAGATGTGACCCAGATGTAGCAACAACTGCTCCACAAAACCCCATAATGACACTATACAGTAGCTGTGCCCCAGTTCAATGGCTGTATCCTTCAGAAGACCAACAAATCCGGGTCTTCCTTTTCCTGTTCCAGAAGAATGTACCGCACCTATCCTTCACAGCCTCCTGTATCCCAAGATTCTTTGCACATCATTATTATTAGCCACCTAACATGCTAGCTATCAGAATGGTGAGGCAGCTCCGAGCTGTAGCCATGGTAGCCCAGCTCTGTGGCCGGCTTTGAGCCATGGTCGCCCACTGAGCAGGGCTCTGCTGGCTGCATAGCCCCAGCTGAGTAGCTGTTGGAAGTGTAAAAAAGCCACCACTTTGAAATGTTAAAGGTTAGGATGTTGATTGTGTTTGGATGCAATTAGGAAAGGTTCCAAAGGCTAGACCATCCCAATTACCAAAAGTTGACGCGGCTGTTGGAGGTGCTTCCAAAACCTCTGTATGCTGGGTCCTCCAAAGGATGCAAGCCCCTGACCTGGGTTCTCCTTCTCTTAATTCTTCTCTTTCTCATCATTTACTTCCATACTTGCCGCCTTCCACTGCACAATAACTTACCCGTAATCACTCCCACATCTTGATGTTTTCACATCATGACGAGTTCACACTGGAGTCTAATACAAATTGTGCACCAAGACTTGAAGTGCCAATGTACTCTTAGAGACAAACAAGTGTACCACCATGCCACCCTGAATGCACAACAACTACAGCAAAACTGTAAGACTAAAAAAAAGGATGAAGAAAATGCCAACTCTTACAATTGCACTTTGAGACTTTCTGATCTGCACACATCCTCACTCACTGCAGAGAACATCTCATAAGATATAAAGGGGCTCACTCGCATGCTAAAACTGGCATTTGCTGCAGCACACTTGGTAAGAATGATTAATTCATAAGAAATATTACAAAAGGCAAGGTGGCGTTTGACCGGAGTTGTCGGGCCACTGGCGCGTACGCTGCTGCTCATCTGTATTCTTCAACTTAACACCTCGGCGCATTCAAAAGCTCCTCGAGAGCTTAGTCAGGCAGTCCAAGTGTGATCAAGGACACGGTGTCACAGATGTGAAGCACCATGCAGATGATAATCCTTCCTCATGAGTTACAAATACAGGGGGTGGGGGAAGTTACACTGGGTGCTCAAGGGCTGGTATTAAAAAGGACAGAGAAGAAGAAGAAGACGACTTCTTTTCAGGCGATCGTGGCGGCTGCAACATGACAGAACTGAGATTCTTGCTCATTCTCTACTTTTTATTTTTTGAAGAGACACTAGCTGTAATTTACCTTCAGCCGCTGAGACCTCCCTACCTGCCAACACCATCACCACCCTGTCTCCTGCTGCCACCATCAATGAGTTCATGCCTGCGGTGAACATTTTTAGCTCCATACCTTTTCTTACAGATCTAGCGCTTCACAAGTTTCACCCTGACTTTTGCCTGCCTGCACTGCCTTCGGTGCAATAACTATTTTTAGCATTACTGCCTATTGCAGCCCTTATCCTGCTCTCCATCATTACAGCCCCAGAGCCCCCCACCCTCTCTCTCTCTCTCTCTCTGCCATTGTAACCTCTGTGACACCATTCATACCTCTCACTCATGCACCGACTCACCTCTCTGTGGCTTCTCTTTCTGTTGCCAGTGCCCCAGCTCACCCTGCAGCATCAGGTTCAGTTGCAGCTGAATGTTGCTGGAGGCAGGTGAATCCAGGTATCAGGTGTTGTGGATCCAGCCAGCCTGTCCCTCTTAATTCCTTTGGAGAGAGATGCAAAAAAGAAAACGGCCCAAGATGAGGCAAATTAAGGAGACGAAATGTCTGCCAGAAACCGTGTGCCAATTCTCAAACAGCTCCCACTACAAAAGAAGCAGACTGTGAAGCTGAAGCTTTACCAGCTTCTATGACACAGACAGGTGGGGAGAAAATAGTTTTAACTTGGGTGTTCAGCTAAAACTGAAAAATGTGATTATTTTTCTTATCTTGACATTAATGCAAATGGGAAACCTGGATGATTTTTGCTTTAATAAAAGCTTTAAAAAAATGACATATCTAATGCACATAAATGTTCTTTTTTTTTGTTTTGTTTTGTTTTGCCTCAGCTGAAGTTTCTTGCTGTCACTCACATCACAAAATGGCACAGAAAAAAGTGCATCTTAGCCTGACAGATAAGATTAGATTAGATTCAACTTTATTGTCATTGTGCAGAGTAAAAGCACAAAGCCAGTGAAATGTAGTTAACATTTAACCCAAAGAAGACAGCAGAGGTGATACTGTTTATGCTACAGTATGTACCGTAGCCTACATCGTATGAGTGTCCACATGTAATCAGGGTCCATTACATTTTTAGTTTGTACTTTGGATATTTTTGTCACTGCATTGGGTATAAATAAAATATGATCCAATTATGACATGATGGTGCCATCTGAGTGGTAACTGTTAGCAGAGATGCTTACAGCTTGTGAGTGCAGCTGATTCATTTATTGACTCAGCCCTGGTGGACAGTGACACAAGTGCTTCACACAAGTCCACAATTCCATATAGCAGAAAGACTGAACGTCTACAATCCACTAACGTTAACACAACTTTATAGGCTGTTGCTTTGTACCATTTTTAGCTTGTCCTCCAGACAGCTGACTTCATCCATCAGAGCTGAATTAGCAAGCAGGGTGAAGACAGTTCAAACAGAGCTCAGTTTTCATGATCCACCAACCTGTCGACCTGACTTAGGAGTTTAGGTGTTTATGAACACACTCATTCTCTGGCTCTGTGTCAATGAATCAAATGCTAAAGGTGTGCAACAGCGCCTGACATGCTCATGGCATTTAAAGGAACATGCAGAAACATGTTATTTTCACGTTAACTTTGACAGTCCTAATTTAAAAGACATAAAATATATAGCAAATATAGCAAAAACACAGACTTCGGCCACATGCTTGTTTTCTCTTGGCCCAGTATCCGGCCAGTTCCACGGCCTCAGCTTGGCCGATATCTGACCTGTAGATCTGGGCTTACTCTGCCTCAAACACCCAAAACCTCAGAGGATATCCTCAAAGGATAACAGCTGGACTATGCCCAGATGTGATGAAGTATATGGGCTGAGGACTCGGCATATGTTGGGCCAGAAGTTTCAATTAGATTATTTGCTAGTGAAGTATTTGGTTGAAGAAACTTGGTTGTATTTATTCCAGTGCACAGTGGAAATGTGGCTTGTTTATGTGCTGGTGTCGTCAGTCATTGGGTTGTTCACACCAAGGAGCAGCGTCTGGAGGTTTCATTGGACTGCTCCTTTATGGCTCATTTGCAATAAAATATTGCGATTGAGAATAAATAAGCTCTGTATTTATATTTCACTTGTGTTAGAGAAGAGGTTGTGAACAAGCCCTGAGCAGTCGGCTCTCTGCAAATCTAGTTTTGTGTCTCTGTGATTTACATAAGAGAATTGTTTTTCTTTTCTTTATTTTATTCAAGCTACTCTTGACAAAACTCTCCTGGAAAGACATGAATTGCCATTTCAGTCACTGTATTAGTGTACTGAGAAATACTAAACCCAGTTGTATGAGTGAATAGCAGCCTGAAGTCTGTTCGGCTTCGTATTGCAAAGAAATTTTGTCCGGGAGTTCTCGTCAAAGAAACTTTAACAAGAAATGAATTATAAATTTTTATAAAGACATTTCATACTACTGAAACTATATCCATTCATTATCTATTACACCATCACCACGGGGAATAAGAGAGATATGACAGTTAACAGGGAAATGTAAATCAGAGGATTATGAATGAAACGCATCATCTCTGGTTCTGCTTTACCTCCTGTTTTCTCTCTTGTTGCAGTATTCATCTGTCAGCCAGCCTGCCAGTCTAAACTCAATGATTTGGATGAATGTTTCACACCCTTTCCGTTCCATTTCAGCTCTGAAAAGAGACTGAGTTAATGACACCCATTAGTTTCTGTTGTCTGCTTTTTTATTTATAACTGAAATACACTTTTCTTTTCTTTTTTTTTAATTTAGTTCCTTAAGTTCCAGTCTCCTCTTTCAGGGAGATTCACATATCCTGACAGCATGCATATGTATGTAACTTAATTGTGCATGAAACTAGCAACACCACAGAGACTCCCACCTCTCATATATTATATTCCCTATATTTACAATACAGTAAGTATTCACTGACAGCAAGGCTCGTTAATGTGTTGGATGTTACTGAGCCCAATGAAAAGAGTAGAAAAGTCTTTTTGAAGACTCTTAGATCTGTGATCTATTGACAGAGTGCTAGGTTCAGTTCAGGACGGCCTCTATGTGCTGGGTTTTGATAAGACACGCACATTGTAGACGTATGATGGATGATGATAGGTGGGAATGAGAGTTACCTTTGAGATATGGCAGATAAAAACAGTTATGGCCCTTTCTCTAATCAAATCTCCATCAGCTGTCAGCTTTGTGAAGACTCACAAATGGGTTCACGATGGGTTCATGTGTGAACAAAACAAAAGGGCAAAATATGACATTGCATTATGTCACTTGGAAATCAGAGGAGGTGTCGCTGCTGCGTTGTGATGACAAGGGATCAAATGTGGTCAGAGTCTCTGCTGCCCTGGACAACAATGAACAGGTTACCACTTGTCATGGCCGACTCGTCCTTGGTGGCTTCGGGGCAGTCCTCCAAGTTTTTTTGGCTCCAGGTGTTTGATAAGCCAAAAAATCAAATAGAGCACTTGAGCATCAGTTTTGTTTTGTGAAGTTGATTCAACAAGTTCATCAACCTAAACAACCCTGACCCCCGAGCCTACCAACAACCATATGGGTTACCTACAGCACCACATTTCATGGGCTTCAGTTGTCATGGTTACTACTACACCTGCACAATATCAGCAAAATGTCCACAGACATTAAATAAGCAGATATTCAGCTTATTTAAGCAGATATTCAGTAACCTTGCAGTTACTGTGTCTTTCTGAAAATAATTCAATATGCTGTAGTACATATGCCAGTCCTGTAGTGGCTCTGTATCACTGCCACACAAATACACCAAAAACAGAGAAAAAGAGTGGAAAGTTGTGCGCTGTAAACAAACTTGTCAGCACAGAGGTCGTGCCAATACAAATATGCCGATCAATGCCACGTGGATGCATTTCAGGTGCAGTATCCGAGGGACTGACGGAAGTCCGCCATTGTCCGCGGCGTAACTCGGGTTATACAGGTATGAGGTGTATGAGTGTGAAGTGAGTGTGAAGGCATGGCGCCTGTAAAACTTACTCATGGCATTTCAGGCAACCTTTGCAATGTGTTTATCGTACATGTTGACATTGTGATGATGATGAAAATAAGATGAATTGGTCAGCGCTAGTTACTACACTAAACACAGCAACTGTAGCTCTGGGCTTACCAATCGCTCTACAATAACGGTTGTGGTTTCAATTAAGTTTTTACACTAATAGGTCTTCATTAGGTTAAAGCACTCAAAGTAGACTTGGTTAGGTTTTGAAAAAAGAAGAAAAGAAACAAGATCATTGTTCCAGTGAAAGTTCTTGCGTAAACATGTTTAACGTGAAAATTGACCCTTCCTGTCTTACATGAAAGTCCTGGGTCAGATTGACCAAACCACCTCCTGACACAGACTTGCACACTCTTTGTACTACTTCACCGCACTTCTCCGTCTGTTTCCGACATCATCAGTACGGCCACTAAAAACAAATTGCCCATGGGCTTCTTTTTTTGTTTTTGTTTTTTTTACTGGAGGACAGTCTAAGTTTGTGATAAAAATATGAGGGAGTCTTTTAAGCTGGCATCCGCAGTGTGAACTCATCAGGTCGCTCTCACAGGGGAAAGGCTGCAGCTACAGTAGGTGGTAGATTTACCAGAGAGCTGTCTTAGTCTCCGTCTGAAGGCTGATTCACTGTGTCCCAGCATTACTCTCCCTGAGCAGTGCCAGGAGCAAAAGCAACGACACCACTGACTTGGAAGCAGCAGTTTTGCAAATACAACAGCCAAGAGCGCGGTGCAGTTGTACAGTGCTGCGAGTGAGCAGCGAGTACGACAGAGCCTGAATGACAATGTGTTTGCCGTCTGGAGCCGAGACAAGCGGTAAAATTTCATCTCTCCAAGAACTCCACTTTATAACAGATGGTCCACATGGTCAGGAGGGGAAGATTTCTGGTCCGAGCGTGGCTGTGGCTCAGCAGGTCCATTAATCTGTTGGCAGGTTCGATCGCTGGCTGTTGTCCACATGTCCTTGAGCAAGACATTTTAGTAAGACACAGAACCCCGATTAGCCCCTGATGGTTACACTGGGCCCTCGCAATGGCTGCAAGTAGCCAGCCACATTTGTGAGAGTGTGTGTGTGACCAAACCTTAGACCACAGAGGTAAACAGATTTATTTTTCAACATTACCTCCACAATGACTTGTTTTGGAAGGCACAGAGATGTGATTGATTTTTCGAGACTGTCCCCCAGAAACAAACAAAAAAAACAGCCCGTAGGTCATTTGTTCAACAAATTATTATGACCCATAGTTAAATTTTTTCAAGCGACACCTGGTGGCTGCAATAATTATGACATGAGTAGAGAGAGGAGTGCAGAAGGAGGCGCAGTGATGTGGTATAAAGAGTGTGAAAGTCTTCATCTTTCATGCAGCAGAACTCTAACCCAGTACTCTTAGTCCCTAAACCTAATGAAGCCACAACTGTTACTGTAGTAACCATGACAGCCGAGGTCTGTTATGTGTGCTGCTGTAGGTGTGGAGTTTCAGGAAACAGTGAAAAAACAAACTAGGTGCTTGTACAAAAAGGGAGAACTATGCAAGTGTGGTCGCCTTTTCACAGTTTTGGTCACTTATTTCTCTACAGCTCCCCCTACAGTTTTTCACTGTAGTAAAAACTCACTAACTCGCTGACCCTTCTCCCTCCCCCTTGACCATGTGCATTTGTTTTCAATGAAGAGAAGGAAATCTATGGAGCAATGTCTACCAAGGTGGGTAACATGAGCAAGACATTACAGATTACTGGGCGTGTTTTTGTCGTAGTGCCGTAAAGCCATCCATGTTTCTTGCAAAACAAGATCTAGGCCCTGATCTTGCAAGGTTGGTTTCTCAGCCAAGAGACGCTAGGTGGAAGGCAGAGAGCCTCCATTCTCCCCGTAAGTGATTTAACCATAACAATTAATCCACTGCTGTTTAATTAAGGTAAAAATCTTACATAGCTCCTCTTTAATGGAAGATTTAATTTTCTAGATACTAAAGTCATTGTGAGGCGTTAAAGGGTTTTGTTTTTCCAAAGCTTATGAGATGGTCTAAGAGATGGAGTCGGTAAAGTGGTTCAGGTCTTTAACAAGGAGAGGCCAGCCCTGGGCTATGTTGTATTATAGCCACAATTAACTGTGTTAATATGTACTGGATCCTCCTGCTTCCGGCTTCCTGACAGCCAGGCGTGGCTGTGACCCTCATTAACCCAGCCACTCTACCTGCTCTTCAGCTCATATCAATGCCCAGCTGGCCCTCACACTGCACAGTAATAAATGTCGGGACAAAGTCATATCTGCAGAAACTATTTTATTCATGAGCGGAGAGGGTGGCGGTGGGGGTGGGGTGGGTTGTGTGTTTCTGTGTGTGTGTGTGTGTGTGTGGAGAGGGGTTAATTCCTCATCTATAACCAAATATTTTTCCAAATCAGAAAATGCTCCCAAATGCTACAGGCAAGGACACAGCAATGTCTTCATAAACTTTTAATTTTATTTCAAAAGAAGAAGGAAAAAAAAAAGGAGCATTTTAAAAGATGAAAATGTTCAGTGTTTTACCCACTGGCAGGGGCAGATGGAAAGCAGGGAGAAAGGTCTATGGATTTATTCAAGTGAAGAACAATAGTGGGTAAATGTTTGACACCAGTTTGTCATGTACCATCAGTGTCACGAGAATTGACACAGGCATCTATTTTTCTCCTAGTCTAAAAAGTTGGTGCTGCAGCTGCATTGGTTAATATACAATCTTTTTATTTTAACTGGCCTTGGATTCTTGTGTGAAGTCTAAGGTCAAACAGCCCTGGTACTTAATAATAATTAATACAGTGAGTAGTTGAGATGCACTGCAGAGGGGTCATGGACTACATGTAACTAAACTACATTTAGCAGAGGACTTCTGGAAGTTTAGCTACATCTACATGTGCATTGTGATTCAAGTAGTTTTGTTTAGTGAACTGGCAAAACTACAAATGAATTTTGAAATGTTAATTTTACCATTGCATCTCTACTGTGATCACATCCCCACCCACTTCATCTTTCTTGCAAAGTAAAGTCCTGTCAATGCATTCATCTGTCACCACTACAAACTTGACCTTTGTGTAGTGCATGTGCAAAAAAAAGCCGATGGCAGACATGGCTCAGTGGTCACACAGCGGCAGCATCATCATGGATAAACCTTGCGAGTGTCAGCCCGAGGAGGAATCACCGTGGTCATACTTAAGCAGCTACTGTATACAAAACTGGAGCTGACAGTCCTGAACTTCCCAATGAACAGTGAGCAAGTTCATGGTACAACCTGTGAACTCTTTATGCAGTAATCTGGCACGTGACTTAAGAAACTTTGGGAGATGAAAATAGATCTCTCCCTGGGGCGATGATGTCATTTATGGCCAAAACAAAAAGGAAAAAAAAAATCATCTATCAGAATAAGCTGTGGAAATTCATGTTTACCTGTCCTCACGCTGACCTGTGAATACACACGGCTACTTTTAAAGCTGAATTATATTCATCACCCGAAAATGAAAAAAGCCTTAAAAAAGCACAGAGCCAACTCTTGTACAGAGTAAATCCATTAGCTGCAGGCATGACTGAGTGTGAAAGGGGCAGATGCAGAACAAAAAGCAGGTTGGCGGGCTGGACTCACATTCTGGGGACGGATGCCCAGAACATGAGCCAGTGGACGGGAGATCAGAGGAAGAGAGCTGCCAGTGATGTGGGCAGTCGCTCTCTTTTTAAGCCCCCCAACTCCATTTTCCCTCCTTGCCGTGATCTCTCCTCTTTTTTTTTCTTTTTCCTGCTCTTCTACTTTCTCTTTGGGGATTAAATGCATCTGCCTGTGTGTGTCTCCTGTTTGTATCCATCTGTACCTTCACACACTGTCTCTTTTCACCCACACATACTCTCTCTGTCTCTTCCTCCTCTGCACACACACTTTCCTCTGACCACAGCTTACAAAATCAACATCTGGCTTTTTAAAAGGAGCCACTTACACACCTAAAAGCCCCACAGAGTCATCCTGAATAATGACTAAGGCATTTCCCCTCAATCTGTGTAAAGATGGCTGCCACATCATTTGTTTCATCACTCGCTGTTGCCGGCTGGCCGCACAAAAAAAAAAATGTCTAAAAACATTAAGAAAAAAAATGGAAAAGAGGTTTTTCTGCTCCTTCTCCGAACCAGGTGACTGTGATCAGACAACACAGAGGAGCAGGGAGCAGAACTGATTGTTGTTTATGCATAACAGGCTCTTTCAGTGTGGTACAATAGCGTGGAGATGAGGTCCTTGACCCACTTAATTAAAATACTGGTGGAGATGTAACACAATAATGTCTTTGATGTTAAACACAACGGTCCTATTCATTTTCCCAGATTAGCATTCCCTTCCTACTACTTTCATTTAGTTTACCAAGGACTATGGAATAACACTGCATCTGGAGCACGCTGACACTCCACCACACTGATACCAATAAGTGATCAGAAGAGCTGTAATTACACTTTAACTGAGATTAAATGTACTTTTGGTTTTTGCTCATGAAACGAATGATGTCTTGATTCTGGCCCTGGTTCTGTGCAGACTGGTTCACTGTCATGAACTGTCATGGCTTCATTAAACAGGGCAGTGTGTGTTTTGTTGTGTTGCTATACACAGTAAGAGGGACCAAAAATCACTGATGTATAGTCTCTATCTATCTATCTATCTATCTATCTATCTATCTATCTATCTATCTATCTATCTATCTATCTATCTATCTATCCATCTATCTATCCATCCATCCATCCATCCATCCATCCATCCATCCATCCATGGTTTTTCCCTATGATGAAACATCAGTTTTCAGCCATGATGAAGAGCTTTCCACATGATTATCTGCCTCTGAACTTCCCGTAACTGTTGATGCCCGACTAGTAATAAAACATCTATCAACTGGAGTCTCTCTGTGTCCTCTCTGTGAAAATCACTGGGTGTGGCGAAGCTTCCTGCATCCACGGAAAGCCAAAGTATCCCCCGCATGAAGAAATGAGAGAGGGAGGTGAAGTTTCAGCCAGGTGACAGGACTGGGACTCGGTGCAGATAGATTGTTTTGTGACAGACAAGCGGCCGGCCCTCCACCTCTCTCTTCACAGATAAATAATAGGAGGGAGCGACGAGCAACGACAGCCAGGAGGGATTGAGTCTCTGAGAGCCGCTAGTCAAAGTGCAACGCCATTCATCAGTGCCACAGCAGACAATTCGTGATAGCAGAACACACTGCAAAAACATATACTGAGACGACACATGCACACAATGACCACAGGCAACAGGACATACAGAATATGCGAGAGATGCTGAGATGTCTGGCTTTAAGCTATTTTGTCCAAGAACCTGATAGGTTTGAAATTATTCACCCAGAACTTAATTATAAAAAAGTTCTATTAAAAGAAAACTACTTTTTAACCAACTTCTGAATCACTGATCACACACATTCACACACAGCACTCACTTATTATTCACTTATATTTCTTTGGATATTCATGGTCATGGGTTTCAATAACCATATTTACCCTTTGTGGTTATTGAACACATGAAAGCAAACAAGATAAAGAGTCCCACAACCATGCATGCGGTCTTTTCACAGAGCCACATATTAAGCAAAGAGAAACAATTCTAATATCACACAACATTAAACAAAACACATGTGGCAGTGCTGGCCTTGCAGCCTCTCACACATACATGTGATTTCCACCATATAATCACTAATGCATGAAATGGAAACACTTAGCAGTCAGATCTCAATGTAAATCTGGGTCCTGCTGCGTGTGACCTCCCGTATATGAACCTGATGACGGAAGTCTTGCCTCAATATGTGTGACAGTTCAATCCTGTGTGACACACTCCTGTCTAGTTGTCTTTATATGTCTACCTCCCTAGGCGACTGGTTGACAGCTTCACAGCAGCTACAAAAGAGCACAGCAAACCCACTCTGTCACGCCACTACAGCAGCCACTCCTTCCTCTTTGCCTGACACCCAAAGCTGAGAGAGACGAAGATGGAGAGACAGAGAGCGGAGGAATATATAGACTTATTGTGCAGGGAGTGGGAAAAATATATATAGGAGAACTGCAACCGGGGTCAGCCATTTTTCTTCTGAAGAGCGTCGTTGGATTTTTGTCACATGGTTCTTTAACTGTGTGTTGTGTGTGTGTGTGTGTGTGTACTTGACATTTCTCAGATTCTGCAGCTCTTATGAAGGAAGTGAAATGTAACTTCTGATCAATAGTTCAGTGATTAATCATATATAATCATGTGGGAGTATGGGTGTAAGAAGATATCGCTACACTAAAATGTCATAATATTGTCTGATGTGATGCTGCTTTGGTTGATCAAAGCGCTGTATTCATATTTTATCAGGAGTTTCCATGGTGACAGTGGTTTTGTGACCATGGTTTAGTGTTGTATTTGAGGCAATACCTTTGTTCAAGTTGCACAGAAAGTAGCACTATGATGTAAAACGTTATAAGAACTGTGAAATACAAACACAGGTGCAACTGTTCTGAGTCTGAATGCATGAAAATAAACTGTATTTGTTTGTGCCTTCTCTATATTGTGGCGTTTCACAATATATCGCAATGCATACATTATTATAATATATTGCACAGTATCATACTGTCAGCCCCCCTTTAAGATATGTATCACCACATGTATATGTATCACCAATTACTGCCAACAAACTTCCTTACATGGGAGGGTGTTCATTTTATCCTTGGAATAATACATCATGAGGAAATAGCTTGCACCTTTCTTGGCCACAAACATCAGACCTGGGGCCTGTAGATTAGCAGGTTGGATGGCCAACTTCACACTCAACTCTAACCTGAGGTCTGAGTCCCATAAGTGATTCCCAAGCACTGCCACATCCCATTTTTACAAGTGGTTGTCATTCTCGCAACGTACGGGAAAATGCTTGAGTGTTGCAGAGTTCTTGAAAGCTCCTGCAGCAGCGTCACAAGGACGGTTCTTGTTGTGATTACTGAATCGTGTCGCAATGAGGAAGAGGAACTGATCTCAAGTGGCAAATCACACCTCGCATTTTGTAAATTTGGAGAAAATAGTCCCCTGCTATAGAGAATCAGACCTTATGAACAACCTGACTGACGTATCATTAATCATATGAATCTATCCTTCTGACACTGTATGTATGATATACAAGAGATATGTAATAAAGGCCCCAGTGCAACATGTTCTTCCAGCTTTAAAAACACTCTGCTTCTATGATAATTATAGATTATTAGTCTATAGCTGCATATTAAACAGCAGGATCCCCAATCTTTCCATTTCTTTTTAGGCGCAGTAAGTGCAGATGAAAGAAGCATTCCCACTGTAGGTGGTGGAGAGAGACACTCAATCACTCAAATCAAAACACTTTTTAGTTGCACCCATTTTATCCTTTTTTAAAAGTGGAAAATTGCCACACAACAGCTTTTCTTTTCTTACACAAAAAATGCAGAGAAGTCATTATTTCAGTTTGACTTGAATGGGTACATGCTGATTCCCTATTGCAGAATTTGCAGAGCAGGTCAGTCAGAGCCACATTTTGTCTGAGTCATATCTTTCAAATGAGAGAGATACGGGACATAACAAATATGAAGAGGGAAAAAAGCCAGCTGCGCAATTATAAATTTAACAAATGCTTTTCAGATGCTGTTTATAAAATTAACCTTTACAGGAACTTACAAGCGGGGACGTGCTTTACAACACTGTCATTTCCCCAACACTCTTGGATGGAAAAGCAGCCTCTGTGACTCAGGAGTGAAGTAGCCACTGCCAGCAGTTACAGCTCGAAGAGCCTTTGATTGACCAACAAGGGAGAACAGAGGTCCACTGACAGCTCTGTGAGATACTAATAGGGACCTGGGGTCCTAGCAGGCATCGTGGAGAACGTCCTCTCTTCAAACACTAAATGGGTTTATTGGCAGGTTGCTGTCATTCAGCGGGGGGGGGGGGGGGTTACACACACAGCTGGAGGGACACTGCAGTGTCACAGTCACTCTCAATCTGATTTCTGGGTCCCGGTTCAGGAAAGCATCCAATTGGGAATCACTTATGAAGTGTCTGGTGATAACAAGTGAGGCTGAGGCTTCTATCAGGAGCAGACAGATCCAGGCTTGAAGCCGAAGTCTAAATGCAAACCTTTTCTACTTAGAGGGAGCACTGAATCCAAGCCCCTGGCAATACAGATCGCTGGCTTCAGGGGATTTTATACACTTGTTTACAGCATGAAAACAATCAAGACAGAGGAGAGAATGCAAATAATTATAAGAATAAAAAGAGACCTGACAAGAGGAAAGTCTGCACAGACCCACAGCACTTCCTGCTACATATAAAGGGAAATTAGGCTATTTTTAATTCTTCACTGCAATCACATATACACCAGCGCTTGATGTACTTTGATCTACATGAAAGTGCAGCTGCAAATAAGAAGTTGTTTGATTCGAGCACTAAGTACTGTAAGTTTTGGGAAAGTATTTCCAAGGGGCAAACTTTTTCAAGAGGATATCTTTAATGCAGAACCACAAAAGTAGCATGCAACATTTTTTTTTCTTTTTGTGTAACCGAAGCAACAGCAGGTTGTCTCCAGTCTGTTTATCTTCATGGAGAAATTCCCTGTAAATATCAACACATAATGTTCATTGATTATGACACTGACTTACACTTACACCATGTTTTGTTTTGTTTTTTTCCCGGGGAGTTATAGACAGGCTGCATTAAACAGCTTTTCTGTGTTTAATTTTGAAGGGGAAGGAGGATTGCTCCCATAATGACATTCTCATAAACATGCACAACAAGTGAATATGAATCAATGCGAGCAAACTGCTCAATTTAAGCCAAGAAAGAAGTTTTGTCGATATTACAAAACAAACAAGGGAAAAACCAATTGCATTCAACAAAACATTGTATTGTATAATATATCCAGGGAAAGAGTAGATAAGTTTTGCACTTGAATGGGCAGCCTTCAAAGAAACTCATTCAACCTGCAACAGGGAGGAAAAGGTGGCAGAAGGCAGCCAGGGAAGTGCTGGAAATAGCCATTGCATTCTTTGACCAAATGCTTATCTATACAATGCTAGCACAAACATTCAGACTCTGCAGCATAAGCTGCAGGTATTTAAATATTTGTAGTGAAGTTTAATACCAGCCAAGAAAAGTCCTGCATTCAGAAAAGGTTACTTTAAGTGACAAAAGTAAATGTCATTGGGCGGTAAAATGGTCCCTGACAGTGTTTTCTTGGTTCTGTACTCCAGTATATTGAATCTGAAATTGAATAATGACTTTAGACCTCAAGTGCAAACTTTCAGCTTAAATTTGTTTCAAATGTATCAAGTGAACCGTGTAGTAATTATAGCTGCAAAAATGTGGACTTACAGTCAAGTTTTTTTTTTTTTTTTTTTTTTTTGCATGAGGATATACAGAGAAAAAAAAACTCACCCTAGATTTAATGCAGTTGTACTCCTACAATGTAAGGCTGACATCAAGAGACTGCAGTGCCCGGATCCAAAATTACATGAAAGTGTGTTGCATCAACCAAAGCGAAAACACAGCGTTCACGGGACCCTAGTGTTTGAATTGGATATAGGAAGAGACTAGGAAGAGGTGGAAAGCAGGATATTCGTCTGGAAATTGAATATGGCTGCAATAATCCATCCAAGAAAAGGATCTGGATGTACAGCGTCCCGGAGGATACCGATGGTTGGCTCAAGACGGGGGAAGCAGCCTGACCACGGCGAGAGACTCTAATTATATAACAGAAAACTGTGCTGTAATTTACATCTACACTGCGCATTTGGACATTTCATTTATGCATAATGGTTCATCATATTTTACTGGTATATGTATATGACTGCAATGAAGTTGTGATTGACAGTTATGGGGTGATCTCATAAGCCACAGGCACCTTTTGAAGGAGAGTAATTCACAAGAACAAAACAAGGCCACATAAAATTGAGGGCTGCTGCTGTTCTAATCATATTTGTACATCATTTTGAGCCTTAGAGGACGAAAGGTACCACAGGACCTCAAGTGCCTGCTGATTAAGTGGCCAGTGACCACACAAGCTGTCCTAAAATGAACTTGGGTATGAAAAATGTGAAGTCATGATTTATTTAATATTTCTAATTTCAGTCTTCATGCAACATCAACAACGCCACGTCATCGTCTCAAGGATAGAGGGAGGAAGTGAGAAAAGTTAGAGAAAGTAAAGTGGGAGAAGAAAGTGAAAACTGTAAAGTCAGTTAAAGGGGCTTGGGGGGGGGGGGGGGGGGGGGGGGGGGAGAGCTGGTTAGAAATATAAATAGAGGAGACAAGAGGGGAAGAGGGAGCCCCAAAAAGACAGAAAAAAATGAATACTGTCTCACAGAGAGGATTTTGGTGATGGAAAAGAAATTTCCGGCAATTGTTTTCAATAAAAGAGATGGGTATGAAGAGTAAAAGGGGCATAAGACGGGAAACAACACAGTTTAAAGAGGCCATAAAATTGTTTGGCCGCAGCTGCTCTGGGACGCAGCGATTCCTCTTCCTGCAACTGCAAAAGAAACTGCAGCGTATAAAGATGGAAGCTGGAGGATTATGGGAGGTGTTTGACATGCTGAGGCTGAAGGTGGATGGCCCGACAGCGATGGAGAGAGAGTGTGTACCGACTCGGGATGAGATCGCACTCAGTGTGGAGCTACACCTGGGAAAAGAAGAGGAGCTTTACTTTACGGGGGAGGGGGCAGCCACACAGGAGCAGCAACGCATGCATCCATTCAAAGACCACACACTAGTCCACTGAGCAATCTGATGGATTTTCAAGAGGGGATGATGTTGAAAATTGCTCAGAATGTACGATGAATGTCTTCAGCAAAGCAACTAGCGCAGGTCTGAAATACATGGTGGAGATGGAGCCAGACAATAGCCTGACAATTGTCTCTGGAGCAGGTTTGCCATCGTGTCCTCCTGACACCCAGTTACAGCGCTAAGCAGGCGCAAGATGGAGGAGAACCAAATGGCCATCAAGTTCCTCCAGGAGCTGATCCAACTCATCTGTGGGCTGAAGATTGGACAAAGCAGTCGGCTTGAAGCCTGTGCAAATGGGGAATGTGATGTGAATTGTATTCAGATGCCCTGTGTGGGTACGGTCATGGAGCGTTATGATAATCAGATTGAATTAATACTGTCAGAATCATTCATATTCATTTATAGATCACTTCAGGCTGATTTATCACTGTTCCTACTTGAACCACCTCGGACATGAATTTCTGGTGCTGATTTAAATTCATCCAGTGGTAGAGAAGAGCTTTATTGAATTAGTTTATTTATACTTCAAATAATTATGCTACTGCTGTGTATTTCCTCCCATGTATTTAATTTGCTGCTGTTGATGAACTCATCAGATTTTTAGCTGGCTGACTTTACCCCAGAAACAGACGTGATTCTGAGACATGTCAGTGCAAACTCCGAGAGCCAAACTCCACCAAAATACTAACAACTCTCTTAGCGCTGCCTCATTTGAATGAACCTCCCATCTGTGCACCGTGCACTCTGTACTGGGCATCAAAATACTGAATACACACACACACAGAGGCAATTTCAGAGCCAGGAAAATACTGAAGTGTTAGAGCGCTGAATTGGTGTTGGAGATCTTCATTTACCCAGAATACACATCAGATAAATCCTAAAGTGCGGTTGTACATCACATCATGGGGCGCTGGGAATTAAGAGCTTTGCTGACCAAAGACAGTCTGTATCAAGAAAAGGGCCGTGTCAGAAACTTAGGACCAAAATCCTCACGCTGTGACTGCTGCTATGATCCTCATCTAAACTTGACCAGACTGCGGCATGAAATGATGCAGAAAAGACAAGCTGACTCAACACAAGTACCATCAGCGAATAAATTAATAAAGAGACAAACACTGTCAGCACTTTACAGTCATGTATGTAGCTTGTTTGCTTTTTCTAAACAACAATTTACATGAGAGAGATGCACATGCAAATTATAGAGTCCTATGGAGTATTTCTTTCAATTCACCAGCTGTCTCAAACAGCGTGGCATGTACATGCAGTGAACTTGCAAATTGCAGGAACTTTAGCTTTACTTGAAGTGTATTTGTGAGCTGCAAGTGCTTTATTTATTCTAAACAGTAATCTCATGGAGAACAATGGGTGGTGTTATAGGCTATGAAAAAAAGAGCCTGTCCATCTGTTTTCCTTGGCTTTTTTCTTTTGCATTTTGTGACCTCATAATGTCATGTCACCACATTGCCATGTGTGCCATGTGTATTGTTTGCCTATAATAAATAAAAATATGAAAAATCACTGAATAAATAAATCAAATGCCATCTGTTCAACAGCTGGAACTTGAGACTTACTGCACCAGTGACTGTAGGGAGATCCCTTGCTTTAGACTTCTCTATCTCTGAAAAGGGGGGTGGGGGTTATCTTGAGATATTATGAAATTAAATGTCATCTACTCAAGTGGTGTTGGTCTGACAAGAGCCTGACCATGTTCTCTTTAGCCTGCAATCAATAAAATCTTCATGTACACATAAATGTTTGAACTCCACATGGCTCACTAGCTCATCCAAGTCACAGTTTCACATGTTGGCTCTTCAACAGGCAAATATGTAGAGTAATAACCTTTGTGCATTTATACTTTCATTTTACTATCCTCATTCAAATTTATGCAGCTGATGTTATCACCCATCACTGATGCACTGTCAACCAAATGATGTGTGTAGTGGCTAAATGAACCAAGAAATAAACTGGCGAGAGACAACTCAGCCATGTTAGCCAGTTGAGCTAGCAGCTATTGATTAAAATCAGGCCTAATATTGGTTCAGCTATATGTTGCTACCTTAAACAACAAATATATTAACTGGACATACACTTGATATACCAATGAACAACAATTACTCTAATTAATTTAAGTTAATGTAGTAAATGAAGCCCAAGTGACATTAGCTAGCATTGCTAATGTTAGCTAAGTGCAAACTGGCTATAATGAATATGAACTAAAGATAGCTACACAAAATTTAATTGTTGACAACACTCATGAGGCCAGTTAAAATGTCATAAACATGTTTATTTCATCAACTTAACAGCGCTTTGTGTCTAAGCTCTTTATAAGCACTAGGCTAACATTATCTGCTACACAATAAGTGCTTCAAGATCGTTCAGTTTCAGCCTTAGTTGGTCAGTTTTAAATGTCACAGCCAGGACAGCAAGTGACAGGTACATTAGACACTAGGAAAACGACAAAACATAAAAAGTCTGTAGCTTCTCAGCCAGACACAGCACACCATTACTGACTTGAGACCTCCTGCTTTCCTTTAATTAATCAGTCTTACATTTGAAGAAGTATTTTAGAGGCTTATTTGGGGAGCAGGTGTGAGACTTAAATTTCATGCTGTGTGCTCGTTTCTCTTTGATAAAATGGTAGATCTTTGCTGATGTGTGGACATGAAAAGTAGTCTTTGGTTGGAAAAGGCTGTTAGGCAATAATCTACAGTACTTTGTGAACAAAGAAACTCTTATTTTATAATTTTATTCAAGGATTTTATGTGGAAAAAAAAAATCTGCTACTTCCTGATCTGAATACTAAAAACACTGCGCCTCTGTAAAAATGTATTATTCTATACATGTATCATCCTTTGTGCTTTGTGGAAATAATATGAGCTATCACTAGATGTATTGCATGAATATAACTGTCTTGGTATTGAGGAGGTATGCATGTCACAACTCCTGAAAATGTCAAATAACCATCATAGACATGCCATTTCACATACATATTCCTTTCATTCAAAGTTGATGGTCGCCTGCCTGCCTGACCTGAATTTGCCATTTTGGTGCCCCGACCGAGCCATGGGGAGACAGAAGACAAAGAATTGTGAATAAACTGATGGATGGGAGACAGAGAGCAGGGGATAGATGTGACTGAATTGTTGATTCAAGCACTTCACAAGAAGGAGTTTGGATGGATGGAGAGACATAACGAAGGGAAAGAGAGAGAGAGAGAGAGAGAGAGAGAGCGATTCAAGGAGGCATATGAGTCTTGGAAACTCTTGCATCACAGCTGGAAGTCCATCAGAGCAAAAGAGATGAGGCATTTTTTGAAACGAACCCAAGGGAGACAGACAGGGAGATGGAGTCAGAGGAGCAAGATGAGTTGTAAGATGAGGCGAGGTTAAGGGGATGAGCTCGACTGGAATGCATAAGTAAGAAAAGTTGTGTTTGGCATGTTCAGGAGTTGTTAAGTTAGCTCTTACTATGATGTTTATATGGAAACTGTCATTCAAAAGCAAAAGTAAACTTAGAGAAAACTCTCCAAAGGCCAGAAACACTCGTCTCTGAAGTAGAATAAAGTGTGAAAACTTCAGAGTTCAGAGTTCCAGCCCTCCTTCACCTCTCAGCATGAGGAGGACCTTATTCTCAACGTGAATTCAGGATGTATGGGGGTAAAAAAACCTGACCATTTTCTGCCCCCCCCCAAAAAAAAAAAAAAAAAAATCCAAGCACCACCACATTCTTGTCAGCACTGAACACCACTTAGTCTGACATAACGCAATGTTGAGCCTTGTCAAGCACCTCTAGTGCTCGTCTGAGTGTCTCTGGGGCTGTGATTGGAGTGTGAGGCCACTTACACTGCACAGCACAGTCTAAGTGGCTATCTGCTGCTCCATTTGGGAACACTTAAGACTCTCCCTCCGCTAATTACGTAGCTCTAATTAGCTTGCGGGTAGAATTCAGTAAATGCCTAATTGTCTATTGACATTATGCAATGAGCTGCAACAAAACCCTCTATCTCAGTTACCGTATCGCCTCAACAGCAAAAAATATGGACTGCTGAAATTGTAAGTCTGTGTGGTTTTGAAGTGTTTTTGCAAACATGAGCACACAATGAAGAGAGAATACGAATATTCATATTCAGTATTCCAATCATGACTTTTCAAAGTAGGCAGAGATGTGAAAGTCTCAAGTCTGTCGGAGTTCGGCGGGAATATTCTTTCTTCTGGCTCGCGCCATCTCTGTCTCTGTTTCTTTCTTTGTTCCTTTATCGCATCCAAATTAAATGAGCTTTACTGGGCTAACATACTCATGTCTGAGCAATACAAATAACAATATGCAGTTAACGAACAATAATGAATTACCACAAGATAAGGGTGAAAATGATTAACAATAACGAACACTCATTCAGTGTTTCTGTGGCAAAGGCCCGACAGATCCCACAGGCATTTCCAGGATTCCTCAAAAATTCACATTTTCTATATAGACGTAAATATTGGCAGATTCTGCTTTTCAAGCTTTGGGACTAAGCGCATATTGAGTCCCTCTGTGTATGCATACATTCAGTCAAAAGGCTTTGGATATAATAAGAATTAGCACACCGACAGCAGTAACTGATGCATGTTATTTTCTGCTTTTAATCCAGTCCCTCTGCTTTTCAGGTGGAACATTTGAAGCATCAGCACCAGCAGGGTGAGCGGTTTGCTTTTCCAGGTAGAATTCACCAAAAAAATAATAATTTAGGGTCCTCTTTCGATGGTGCAAACAAAGTGAGGACAAAGCAAATGCTGTCAAATTAGATTGATGTCGCAATTCAAATGTATTTATGTCTTAGTTTGGTACTAAAGGGCGGAAAATTGCAGTTAAATCAAAGTTGATTTAGACTCATTAAGGGGATACATCCTGTTTAGACACACTCCCTCAAGGTTGTATTCATTTATCAGAACAATAAACTAAGACTGTCAAGTATCGTACATTATCTATTAAAATTCTAGTCTGAAATCAAGGCATTTGTTTCTGTTAAACTAATCTTATACACTGCCTGTAGACATGTGAGTATATTACGCATGTTTATTTCTGGCTTGTGTGTCACTGGGAGTAAAAAGGAAAACAGAAGCATGTTCTGTAAAAAGAAAACTTAACACTTCCTGCAGGCTAAAAGCCTCCGATGATGATGAAACACTGCTGAAATACTTAAGCCCATCAGCAGCTGACATGCTAACTAGCCGGTGATTAGCACAGATACAGGTCACAGTGGAAATGTGTGGTTGTTGTCGAAGTAGTTGTTGTATGTCTCTTAAAATACTTCCTATTCTTGAGTTGTTCTGTTTTCTTTTCTTTTTTTTCTTTATCAAAATAACAGAAAGAAGGCTCTGAATCAAACTCAGTCAGAGCCACAGAGCAGCAGATGCAGGTGCTGAGTCGACTGTTAGCTGACAGAAGCTAACATTAGCTCATAAACCACCATTTTTCACACAGTTGCTTCTGTCAGACAAGCAGTGCTTTAGTACCAGCACTCATTCCCTCTGTCCGCTGGGACTAAGCTTGGTGGACTTCGAGTGAAACAGACCTGAAAAACATATACTCCTGGACACCCCTGAATTAGCTACATAGCCTACTGCTATTTAAAGTTGTTTTGCTGTTTATTTTTGTTTTCAAGCTAATTAAAGATTTCCTTTAGGCGACCAGCTGGAAATTTGCCTTCAGACCTTCCTACATTTTCACAGAAGCCTCTGTTGTGTATTGCCAAAGTCAATAGATGCTGAAAATGAAATGATTGTACAGAGATTACATGTGCAGTGGCTGGCGACATAGATCACTTTGGCTCTGTGGGAAGGTCAAAATTATACATTTGGGTTTGTTTTAATTATTGATCATACATCGTACCAAGGGCTGAATTATCGGACAAATACGATAATTACCGTACAGTGGCAACCCCTTGTGTTGCACTTTACGCCTATTAGCTAATGTTAGCATGCTAACAAACAGCAGCTAACAATGGCAAACCCTGATGAAAAAAAACCTATACTGACATAAATACATATTGGCATTTACGGCTTATATAAGTTATGTATACAATGTAGTATGTGTTTTCTATGACATATATTCCCCATGGTTTAATTCTTTTTATTTAATTGCACTCTCATTTCTCAGCGCCAATTTATTCCTTACTCTTTTTTCTTATCTTGTCAAGATGTTATTTAACAATGGCAATGTGACAACATGAAATGTATTGCTTGTAGGAAGCCTATAGATTACAATGGAGTTGTGCAGCTCTGCTCTACTCAGCTTTATAGCGAGTTTAAAGTCATTGTTAAGCTTTGGTTCGCTCTGACTGCTCTCACTGTATCGTTTTTGTTTGCAGCAGGCAGCTGTTTTCAGGGATAAAGTTAGTTAGCAATTAGCTGGTGAACACAGTGTAGCACTTAGCAGCTTAACAGCCAGATAATGGAGGCCACATGTACCCTATTCTATGGTCATAATACAAACTCTGTGTAAGCTATAATTATATTATGTCAATAACTGAACAGGTGAAGTGCAGTATTTTTCTGTGCATGTTGGTGTGTGTGTGTGTGTTTCATGAAGACTATCTGGTAAATAACCTGACAATTTGAACTTTGTGTTCACACGATCCTTATACATGCAAGCTAGATACAAAACTGCCACAGATATCTCTTAACACTTACTGTCACAGCATGTGAAACCCTTTGTTATGGGTTTCTAAAGAAATATTCTGAGAACATCCTCCAGCCAGTTTCAACGTGCACTTCACCTTGATTGAAAACCAAATGTTAGTCTTCTTATTGTATCAGTCTCTTTACATTTGTTTATAATGAGCAATACAGCCTTGCAGTGCCACTAAAGCATCTGTAGACTCTCTCTTTCTCATTAGCATGTAAAAGCTGGTTATGTGCGATAAGGGCAGTTGTCTGTGGCACATTCAGTTTTCACTTGTAAAATCACTGATGTTCAGAATAATTTCTTTGAGATCACAAAAATGACTTTTACTATCCACTCTACCATCTGCCTTCCACACTTGCATACTCCATCAAAGATTATTTAAATGAGAAGATGTCAATCTGCAAGAAAGCCTTATACAGAAACTCTAATTAGCTTCTATACACACACGTATATAAATCAATATGACAGGATCATATCATAGCAAACATATAGCCACTCTGCAGTGCTGCTTTACATTTCATTCTTGTTTTCTTCTTAGTTTCCTTGCTGGCTAACCTCTAAGGAGAATAAGGTCCTTTCATGCTCACTCATAGCAAGTATGAGAATTTGTTTTTCATTTCACCTCAAACCTGATTCTAATTTAAGCTGTCAGCGGCTTCCTGTGACTCAGATTATTCACTGCAGCAACTAACTTAAGTGCGACTATTGTGTGAGAATGACATTGAAAGGACATATTGACATTTAAATTGAAGCTGCCTGGTTTGCCTAAGGGCATCGAGATATAAAAGAAAGTGCAGCCTCACTTGTTGCTTGCTGTATGACTATCTCTGGCCCAATCCCTCGGTGAAATGAGTGAGTGACAAGAAGGTGTCATGTGAGGAGAGGTTTGCCCAGATACAGCTGCAGTGGAGTGGAGAGCCACTTTTGACAGCAACATTATTAATTCATTGCTGTGTTTATGAAACTTGCAGGTTTTCTTTTTTTTCTTTCCAAATCTCAAAAGCGTCCTTCTTGGTGAGTACGTGCAGGAGCAGACACACCAATGTTGTCGTGTTTGAGTGTATTTATGAACGTCCATGTGTTTGTAGTTGGTTGCTGGTATCTCTTGGGGCCAAACACTGCAGCTCTGCAGAACCCGGAGGAAAATTACATCGCCGCAGGTGTTTTTCAAGGTGTTGAGGGCCCAGTGAGAGCACCTCTGTGTGTCAATATGCACCTATATATGTGTGTGTGTGTATCATATCACGGTAAAGTTAGCAAGGGCCGGCTTTTTGCATGCAGTGTGGTGTTTGTGTTGAGGCTGGGGAGCCGCAGGTGTTTTGTCAGAGTTTGTGAGTCTGTGCAGATGTCACCTGCCCTCCGGCGGTGCCCACTGGTCACTCTGTACAACTTAGACCTGACAGATCTTTGATAGCAAGTACAAAATCTTCAACATAGAGCACCACCACATGGGGAGAACAAGTGGTGGTGGTGGGGGGGGGGTGCTTTTGTTAAGATGAGTCGTGTATTAAGTTCAGAAATCTGCCCTGAAGCCTTTATCCTTTCATTTGAGAACACACACCTCCAAAACACTCCCATTAACACACATATGCACACACCGGGGCACCTCCGTTTAAACTACGGCAATAATTCAAAGTAATTACCATTGAGAGGTGTCTGAAAACTCCCTTTAAAGCTGCTTTTTCCGCCAAACACCGGCTCTCAGACATAATTACTGCAAGCACTCAAGGTACATTAATACTGACAGACTGAAAAGATTGCTCATGCTGTGTATATGCATTCAACAACTACAATATTCTCTATTTATATGTAATGGTCTGTGTATCTTTCATACAAAGACACAAAGTAAATGGTTGAGTAAAGCTCTGATATTGGCAGCAGGTATGGCAGCTGCATGTCAAAGAGGTTGTCATGGTGACTGGGCACAGTCAGCTCAGCCATCCCCTCCCTCCCTCCCTTTCTGTGTGTGTGTGTCTCTCTCTCACTTTATCTCTTTCACTCACTTTCTCTTTTTTTTCCCCCTCCGCTCCTAGTTATTTCGTCTCATACCAGTGAATAGCTTTATATCACTGTGGTGGCCTTGTGGAAATAGCCAAAAAAATAAAAAAAAAAAAACATTGCAGCAGTACATTTTTAGACCTCTGCAGCGCATCATGACGCTCATCATTAATGTGCAACATCAGAAGAGGAGCTCTGTCCCGTTCCCAATGAGAGGGACATGTCTGCAGGAAAGCGACACTGGCATCCTGCCTTCATGTCCTGATGGCTTTTTCCCCCAGAGCACCATAATTGGGGGGGAAAAAAGACCGAGCGAGCCCGGAGCAGATAATCACATCCTGACAAGAGAAATTATCATGTTCAGTAGCAGAGCAGGGCAGTTGCGTGTCTAAGACACAAATGTCACACTGCTTTCTGCTCCCCTGCCTTACATGCTGAGGTCATCAAGGGCTTCTGTGTTAATTGCTTTGCCATGGACTCTCAGAGGGTGCAGTGCCCCTTTCAAAACCCCTGAGATCGTGACCAGTACAGCTCTGTATATCCTCATAGACTTTAAGAAGCCCCTGGTTTCCTGACTGAATTCATTCTCTCACTCTGAACCGGCCTTAACCCGCTCTATTTAATGCAAAAGGCTTCCTCCTCCTCACATGTCTGCCTTTAATGCCGTTTACCATGGTGTTTAACCCACTCGTTAACACAAGTCGATTAGTGCAAGAAGAGCCAGGACAGGATAGGATGGTGACAGAGCATAATGGCTAAATGTCAGCCATATTCTGTCTGCAGTGTGAGCCCATAATGAGAGCGAGGCAGCTCTGAAAATAGGCGCTATTGCTTGTAATGGGAGTCTCACGCAATGACTCAATGGGTTCTTTGTCTTGCTGAGCTCCCATACAGGAGCACGGTGACACACATGCACACACATTCAGGCTGGTAAACCAACGTTTAGACACACACTCGCTTACATGCAAAGCTTTCATTCCCACTCCTGCATCAAATGCCAGGAAGCACACACTGTAAAGTCACACACACAAAAAGAGAAATGACACACGCATCCACACACAAATGCATGACACAATACACACACACTCACACACACGTGTTAAAGGAAATATGACCCGTATTATTCACTGCTTCCTCACAACTTAAAATTAACCCAGCACACATAATCTCCAGTTTCTTTCCTTTCATCAAAAGAAGAGCGCACCGTTCTAAGAGAGGTCTTTCTTCTTTTACCAATGAGTGTGCGGAGCACAGAGGCCGGTGGGGAAGAACAGAAAGGTACAGAGAACTGCCACAGAGAGTCTTTGGGAACAGAGTTTCTTTTTTTTTTTTGTACAGCCAGCTAACGTTTACTGTCACTCCCATGTCGCCAGTGTTTACAGACAGCACAGTGTGTGCCGAAACAGTCATCTGAGCCTCAGAGATGTAATTCGCGCCTTGAGGATCGACAACAAAAAATGTTTGGAAATGTGATATGATGTTTCGAAGCTCTAACAAAAAAAAAAAAACATTCTGTGCTCTGAAGAGCTGCCCAGAGGATTAACGTCAGATTGTGGCCTCATGGCGGGTAACTTCATCAACCTTAAAATATTTTTAGCATTGGTGGGCCCATTAAAGAGCCAGACACCCCCACCCCCCACCTGCACCCCTCCCTTCTCTCTCCTATTCAATCCAAACTACATTAGTGATATGTAATACTTGGCACAGGTTTTTTCCACATCATTGCCTTTAAATGTTTTCATTTTCCAGGACTGGAAACACTTTTCTCACCTTCACACTGATTGGCAGGCTTGCTGATATATTTGGGGGGGGGGGCAAAAACAACCCAGTGCTGCATATTATTATGAGTATTTACTTTCTTTGGTTTTCTGCAGATTCAAAAACAGGGCCAGTGTCTTCAGTCCATATCTGTGAAAAGATGCTTTTCCATCAGGAGGTTAGTGTATACACCTATGACTGATGTCAGGGATGATTTCTTTATTCTGTTAGACAGCTCCAGTAGAGATCAACAGCAATAACATCAATGCTTCAGTGACAGAGCTGGGGAAAAAAAAAAAAATTATATATATGTATGGCTATATATATATAGCTTCAATTGCTTGATGTTTTCTTCTATATTCAGTTATCATTCACACTACAGGTCATTTTTCAATCATTCAGACAGTTTCACCAAGCTGCTGGAAGGCTAAATTAGCCACTAGCTTGTTTTTCCTGGTATTTTCTGTGGAAAGAACAAAAGCCACAGTCGCTTTAACAATGCCATTTTGCAGTTGTTGATCTCTTCTTGTGCTTTATGTATCCCGTTTTAAGTATTGCCCTATTCTTGATAACTAGCCACATATACAGTACAGTACTCCAACAAAGTTGTCAGGCTTCTGTGGTTTTTGGTCCCACAGCACTTGCAAACTAGAAGTCTACCCTTCTTTGGCTGAGCTGAGAGCATTCCCACACACAAATGGCACAAAAATCAATATTCTGACAAGGCTTGCTGTTTTTTTGTTTTGTTTTGTTCTTAATGACTTAAAGTTTGATACAACAACACTAACAGCTGAGCATGTGTGCATGATGCTCATTAAATTTTCAGCATTGTTTTGCAGCTGTTAAAGCCATTATGCAACTTGGACCTAGTAAAGCAACCCCTTGAGTCAGCATTTTGTTGTGTATGCGCTGTATATATATAGTCAGCTTTCATGTATCATATTCCCAGTTGGGTCAAACATAGCACACTGTAAAAGATCAAGTCGTTGTACTCACAGCAGTATTTGAATAAGTCCAAACACAAGCATGTTGATACAGTTAATAAAACTTACTATTACTATTAACTATGTCCGTCAGTGTTGCACCTGAGGTCTTGGCTGAAACTCAGAGCCTGTAGACAGAGCACAACTCTCCATCTTCCCTCCACTGTCTGAAACATCTCCAGCCCAGCATGCTTGTCCAGGGAAAAGCATCCACACAACAGAGGCAACTTGCCAAAAATTTCCTGCCCAGCCATGGGCAGCCTTGACAGGTAAGGACAACAATGGGGCAGACAAAAGAAAAAAAATAAAACAAAAATAAAGAAGAAGAGAGAAGAAAATGCAGCAAGCCCAGAATCAAAGGACTAATTTTATGGAGACTTTACAAAGGTCTTTTCCAGACAGATGACCAGCTTTCTTGGCCGCAGACACCTTTATCCACAGTGGGACAGTGGGTTCATCCAGCCCTCCTGCTTGGAAAGATGCCATGCAGGGAGAGCATGAGGCGGGAAGTTTGTCTCTCTTGAGGCATCCACACAGTCAAGATAGCAAACTGAATCCACCTTAGTTTCCATCTCGCAGCCATTTCTCCATGAATCACCCCACACTAGGTCTGTCAAGTTCCTCAGAGTTTGCAGGCAGGAAAAGTGCATTATTTGTCAACCTTCACGACTGAACACTGGGTTAAAAAAAAAAAAAAAAAAAAAAAAACCTTAAACTTCACTTTCTCTTTCCTCGCCAATTTCTGGTGTCTATTCCCTGCACGAGGCTGGGTGCTGCTACTTTAAGCAGGCTTTGATTGTCAGATGGGCTGATAACCCTTCTGCCTCCTTTCCCAGCATCTGTCAATCACCAAGGAGCCTGTGAGCCGCCACGAGGAGTATGAGACGCTACTCAGCCAGAAGGGGAAGAGAGTGACACACACAGACAAAGAATAAGAGGCAGTGAAACACACACGCAGACACACACAGACACACACATGCAGAGAGTGAGACACAAGTAGACACCTATTCTGGACCCATTAGAGATCTAGTAGGCAGTGCATTGGCTTAACTCAACTCGAGCCTGTTTCAGCATTTCTGATCATTAAACTAATGCCTAGAATTAGGGATGGAGCTCTGCCCCCCTTGTTGTCTCCATTAATTTATTAGTGTTTATTGACTGGTCTGCTTTATTGCTTAGAGATAATCATGTTTCCCCAACGTTGCCCTATTTACTCTTCCCTCCCTTTGCTGATTTGACAGAGCTGGGAGTTGCTGAGAAAGGCTAACATCCCCAAACTGTCACACGCTCGCTGTGTGCTCAGAGTCTGCTGGGGCTTCGTCTACACATTTCATTTTACATACTCTTTACATACTCTTGATGCAAATGTATACTGAGCCCTGTCTGAGCTGCTTAGCAAAAGTAATGTAACCAGGATAATGGTTTATAATGGAGACTGATCGATCAATTAATCAAGATTTAAATCAACCTATTCGCACACACAACCACACATCATGCCCATACATTGATGGAACAATCGTCATGGGCATTTTAGACTTCACCAAGGACTCTCCATCAGCACACGTATTGGAGGAGCCAGGGATCGAACCGGCGACCTTCAGATTAGTGGACGGCCTGCTCTACCTCCCACCTCATCCGGCTGCTTCATCACTGATTTACTTTCCTGTCAAATGCTTAATCTTTAATTTATATGATACCGTATTTATGTACTCTAAATGGTGGACCTAACCAACGGGTTTCGTCAATGTCATGAGCAATTACATAAATAAATGATACAGGTTTGCCATGAAGTGTAAGGTAATTTATTTATTCATAGTGTTTGAACAAGACTTTTAGAGGTGAGGAGTGATGATGAAAAGGGAAAGATGTACACGTGTAATGTGAAGGACGTTGCTCACAATGACGAACTCACAACTCTGCACTTTCCCTAAGGAAACTATTATTTCCTTTTAAATTCAACTTCGGTGAAGTTTGATAAAAATCTGAGCCACTGATCAACCATTTACATATTCTGTGCTAACAGAGGGAGCTGGAAAGTCTAAAATGAACTAAGTTATGACATTAACTGTGTAGCACCATTCTATTTCATAAAAGCCCTCAATGTGGAAGAATGTCAATGCCAGCAAAGCTTTGTTCTCTGTAGCCGGTTTGCCACACACACAGAACTATAGGATTAGCCGCAACTGCAAGCGTGTGATCAGGCACTACTAGGACTACACATAATACATATTATTTGCATCTATTTACAACCATTGTTTACATTTGCATTTGAAATTCAACAACGAGGAGCAGGATTTTTGTTCCTGTTCTACTCATTCTTCAAAGTGACTGAATTTGTATTATTAATATCATATGTGGTTGTTAACTGAGTGCTATAATATGTTTTTACAGCACCTGTAATGGATGGCAGTTACCAACTTTCTCATGAACAGATTAATAAAAACATTTTATATCCAACCTCACCTGTCAGCACCCCCCCCCCCCCCGTCACAGGAGCAGAGGGTGATTTTTTGCAAATCAATGGTTCCATGCCGCCTTCATGATGCCTGCCCCCCTTCATCAAACTCTAGTGAGAGGATTGTGAAAAATTCAGGAAGGATTATACAAACAAAGAGTGGAGGTGTGATGAGGTGTCAGAGCAAAAAGAAATAATTGTCAACATGTGTCGCCCATTAGTAATTATGCAACACTACGTCTGTGTGTGTGAATACAAATTCATGCAAATGAACTCCATGCATATGTCTACTTATGCATGCAATTGTGTATTATTCATGTGTATGTCTGTTTTTCAGAGCATTTGAGGGAATCCGTGTGTGTGTGTGTGTGGGAATGTGTGTATCCGTGTCAGCCTCCTGTGTGTGTATGACAGTAATAAATGTGGTGAGAGGGAGGTGGCAGCGGAGAGTGATGGATCGTTTGTGTGCTGCAGGCTGAGTCTCCAGGGAGGGACACTGCTACATCCTACCAGGGAGGGACAACTTAGAGTAATTGGGTCACTGGTACTGGGAGGAGAGTTTCTACCGAGCCATGCTTTTAAGTGAGAGAGTGGCACCGAAGGTAAGGAGAGAGGAGAAGAGAGTGAGGATAAGCAACGAGGTTTGAAGAGTGATAAATAATGAGAATGGGGTCTGTGTGTGTGTGTGAGAGAGAGAGAGGCAGGCAGAGGTAGAGGAGAGCAGGAAAATAGGAGGTGAAAAAATGGGGGCAATAAAAACCAGGGAGCAGAAGCACAGTTGGTGAGAAATAAGCTGCTATTTTGTTTTTTTTTTTTTGATGCATCCTCGAAAAGCTGCAGCGATTACACGAAGCCATGTATTCAAGGCTTTTCAGCCTTTACAGCACAGACTGGAGTGTGGGAAGTTTTCAGCCTCTGCCTCCGATGAGTAACTACACAATATGTAAAAAAGGAAAGAAAAGTAAAGAAAAACAGATTTGCTGAGCTAACTATTAAGCGCATCCTCCACTTCTGTGCCTCTCCTAGTGAAGCTCAGCAGTTAGATCAGATCAAACTTTCCTTTAATGAACACAAAGAGGTGCCAAGGAACGGTCTGGAGAGTCTTCAGGCTGCTTCTGGTTTCTGAGAGGGAGACTCAAGAGAGTGGAGATGAAGCGAGTGAAGGAGACGGAGACAGAGAGAAATGTGGGCGTCCCACGCTGCTTTGGCAAGACTGAAAGGTCAGAGATTGAGTATAGTGTAGATCCATCACTACAACGCTGGGAGGCTAACACGCCAGAGCTGTGCTGCCACCCTGCTGTTCCTAGGCTCGTCTCCGACACTCTGGCCTGACTGGGTCAACTGTCTCTTCTTAAGTTATTCAGATGAAGCAAATGTGTAAATCTTCCACTTTGTTGGATTTGCATAGGTTTTATGTTTTATATACAGATGCTCCAGCCTCCTCCAACATGCAGGTCAAGTGAATCTGTGACTTGAATTGAAGCTGAATTTGAAAAAGCCTAAAGGTGTGAAGGTTGAACATGAAGCGAAGGCGATCTGGGAGAGGTTCTTCCCCATGAATCATTCAATGCAATGATTGATGTGTGGTGGAATATATGCTATGAAGAATGCTAAGAAATATAGTTTAACCAACACAGGATTTCTGGGGTACTTCTACTTTTAGAGATCTTTAAAATCCACCTAGGATACACTGGGTCATTTCACCATGTACACCCACACTCATGTACCTGCAGCAAGAACAATCGTGCCTCAGATCCGTCTACACACTGAACATCAGTCAGTTATACACAGATACATCCATATATTATTTATAGATGGCAAACATTTGCTATTTTATTCAAAATTCAAGTTGAAGGAAAAAAAAATTACATGCATCAGTGACTTCAGAGATTATCATCTATGTAGGGCATCTTGGCTAAATCCTTGTTTGATAAACACTCAAAAAACATTTAGTTTAATATCTCATGAAAGGAAGAAAAATTACAATTTTTCTTTCAGCTGAGAAGGCGAGATAACTGTCTGGGATGTTTTGTTTTAACAATGAAATGGTCGGTAATTCCAAAAGCTGATTAGTATAACAGAAGTGGTGTTGTTAAAAAAAACCACACACACAGTGTCTGGTAGGTTCTTGTCTGCCACACAGAGAGAGATGCATTTTATGTTTCCAGCAGACACAGCACGGAGCAGTAATAATCACCCTGGATAAACAGACAAACACAACAAAGCCGCCTACAGGAACTCAATCTTCGTCAAAAGATAAGGAAAACAAAAGACATCAAAACAGTGGACGGGTGACAAGTCAATTCTGAGAAGAGGAGAGGAATAATCATCATTTTCTGCACACAAGTCACAAATGGTGCATGCATAATTCCTACTGAACGCAAAACTTCAGTGCTAGTCCTGTAATACATGATTGACTGACTGAGTGATCATAGTTGATATTAATCATGATTATCAATAAGTTTTCCATCGGTCATTGCTCTTTATAGATCTACTGACAAATATGCCAAGTTGGCAAGTATAAAGAAATCTTTTTTAGATTAGATTAGAACAAGACTCGTGGACCATGTGTAGGTGTCAAACAGGACCTTAGGGCTACACCTCTTACCCTGGTTTTCTTGGCTGTTTGGGAAAATGACTATCACTTCCAATACACTGAGCCTCACCTCTATTACTCCAATAAAATACTGCCACTATATCTATCATCATTGCCTAAAGAAGGTAGAGATATGACTTGACCCTGAAACATAAAAGGGCTTTGGAGATGTTGAGTTTGTATTAGCACCTAATGCAGTAGATTAAACACAGCAAACAGGAGCGATTTAAGAAAGGCTTCTGTAATTATATACATCAGACTGAAGAAATCATCACTCAAGGCCCTCCTCAAATAAAGACCTGCTGCTTTCTGCTGCTGAAGTATACAAATGTAAATACAGTAGCTGTGAACTTGTGAGAGATGATACTTTTGCTTGTAACTTTGTCTTAATATAGATCAAATATAGCCAAAACCACAGTACAGTCTTTATCATTAGATTTTACATTTGATGATTCTGTCATGTGGGTTGCTTTCCATCCCCTTAATCATTTCAAACTTGCTCCAGAAACAGAAGTGGAAACACGTGTCAATGAGAAAAGCTGAAACTGTACTAAAACAGTGTATATGTGAGCACAGAGGAGGAGAGAAGTAAACTCATGAAAGCAGCTGGAAATACACTGGATGCAAAGAAGATTTACAGTTTCACAACCGTTTTCAACCATCAATCCTTAATTTATCACTTCTGCACACTGACCACACATGGTCTGGACATGTGCTGCGTCTTGACCTTGTCTTTGTTGTCATGCATCACAGCGTCATTGCCTCGAGTGACTCAGACCAGACGACACCTGAGCTAATTTCAAACAATGACACAAAGGTCAAAATGATTCACACCACTGAACAAACATGACACAAGAAACTCATCAGTCTTCTTTTTTTTTTTTGTCAATACCAAAGCTCTGCGTCTCCCATTGGCTCAGTTTTGTATCTTATCTTGTTCTTCTGTCCTTTTTTATCTGTCCCTCACATCTCGGCTCCCATTCTCACCGTCTTCTAATTATCTCACCTGCATGTCTCCCTCTCTTGCACCACCATCTATCATCGATTCAAGCTGCCAACCTGCATCCCTTCACACTTTTACCTGTATCACTGCAAATCAATGCGAATTAGTTCATTGAAAACCACAGTATATCCTGCTGAGTAGTTAGTTACTCATTATTAATTTGTCTGTGCTCCTGTGTCTCCCTGTCTGATCCAGTAATTGAAATTGCATAACGAGTAAAAATGGTGAGAGGCAAAACATATTGCTCTGATTAGTGGTTGTAGTAGTTCACACATGCAACTGAATTCATTTTTAACCACAAATTAGTCCGAGCACAACAATTCATGAAGTATGCAAGTTTCATGCTTTATTACTGAGAAGTTGTGAAGACTCGACCCGACTGCAAGAACTAGCTCACTGAAACTAGGTGTTTACTTTAGTTCAAGTTTTGGACATTTAGGTTCTTTTCCTGCAATCAAACTCTACGATCTATGATCAGCACAGTGACTGTGAGGGGAATCTTCAATAATAAGTCAATAACTCATGACTTGTGGACATGAATTGACTTTGTGTCTGATCTGAAACCTGCCTGTCAAACTGGAGCGGCTCTGAGTTTTAAACATTTATAAATGGAAGAGGGAGATCCAATGAAATATACATCCTGTAGGTTGTTGTTTTTCTAGTATAGGTAATTAGTCTCTGTCGATTCGCCCTGTTAATTCCTGACGACGTAAGATTGTAGAATTAACTTTTAATATTACAGAAGCATCTTAACTGGTTGCAATTTTAAATTCAGAGATTATTTATTATTGAAGAGGACTATATACTGTAATGCTTGTCTTGTTAATGTATTTATATGCTTCTGACAAGAATAATAAATAATAAATTCCCACTTCTTATTACTCCAGAGGAGCTCCACTAAGCAACACAGTGACACAAATGGGTCCTGACCCAAAACCTGAAAATCAATAGTTTTAAAAGTAATACTTCATCCCAACATAGTGTTTTGTTGTCGTCTGCTCACCTCCACTCTCAGATTCGATCCCCTGGGGAATAATTTGAGTGCTTTGTACCAAGAGGTCCACTGTTCACCTCACTCTCTCCTCGTCAGTGGGTCTCTGCTGCAGCAGCAGCGCTTTCCCTCAAAGTGCTCATCTCATGCTGTGCTGGTAAATCCAAAGCCTCTTTTTATGTTATTTTGAAAATGATATTCGCATTCACAGTAACTTCCAAAGGGAGATGAAACTAAGATGCCGGTGTGTTTGCTTTTTGCCTGGTCCGGTGCAGGCGGCCAGTTCATCCGAACCACTTATGTTCAGACTGATGTGACTCTACTGCTGATGATGAATGAACTGCGAGGGTACTGATGCTCTGACTTTTCCTGCAGCAGCACCAGGAGGTTAACTTTAACCTTTTTTTTTTCTTTTTAATAAAAAAGAAAAAAATAAAATCGTTAAATAAATAACTTAATTGTTACAGGGAGAATGGAGGCCCTCTGCCTCCCACCTACAGCAGCGTCTCAACCTTTCAAGATCAGAACCTCTGCCCCGGTGTCCCAGATCTCGTTGTGGTGGCACCACAACACAAACACACCCCATGACCTGTAATCTCTTGTTTATGACAGATAAGACAACACAAATACACGTCATAACGTATATGATAAATAGTTATCCACTGCTCCATGGATTGCTCTGCTGGGTTTGTTGAAAACAAATGCACATGGCAGGGAGGATGGTCAGCAAAACAGTGGAAAAGCAACCAGACTTGCACTTGGTTTCGAGTGGCCAGTCTCGTGGTCGAGTCTCCAAAGGGAGATACGCCTTCACGATTAAGTGAGAAGTGGTCGAAGTGGAGATCTACAAAATGAGACACCACTTATCGTAGCTGACATGTTCACCTACAGTACGTCACACAAAGTGACGACATATGAGCCACAGCCTGTAGTAGGTTCTCATTCAGGTTTGAAAATTGCGGTTCCAGTAGTTGTGTTACCTGTTGTGTGGGCTTTGATGATCTTTCTTTGTTTGATGAACCAACAAAGTAGAACTGCAGAAAACAGAAGACGCCACTTTTCATCTTGCACTATGTTCAAAGTTAGCACCTGGCCTCCCACTGGTTTAAGAGGTGGTTTTAAGGGCTGAAAAACATTTCCCCTTGATCTTAAAAGAACTGGGACATCCTATCCTTACACGAGAGCGTACAAAACCGAGTGCTTGGGCCAAAATTGTGTGGAAGTGGTTAAAGTGGGATAGGGCCTTAGTTTTGTTAGAAACATCACTGGGATCTCACTGGGATGAGATAATGACTGATTTTATCTAAAAATATCCACTCAAGCAGTTTTTTTTTCTTCACACATATCACACTTCAATACACATTGAAGCCAGCTAAGCAGAAATTTCTCCAGACTGGAGAACACCTGTTGTGCACCTGTAACAACATGGGGGTTCAGCTCTGCGCTCAGGAGCCCCCTCAGCAGTCATAAAGGAGATCACATTAATTACATCCATATCCAAGTTATTAGTCAGCCTTCCTACCTCAAGGCAAAACCGCAATTTCAAAGTGTCAATCTACAGAAACAGCATCAATCCAAGAGAGATGGTGTTGCTAATTAGTATTAGTAATGGAGAGGGAGCTGCCTGTTTGAGTCCTGTGTTGCACAAAATCTCACAACTCGCACAGATATTATGGTCTGTTCAGAGAGCGATCTTCATGCCACTGGAGGCTGATTGTGCACATTTTCTGGGGCTGAGCGTGATGCTCCAGAGAATATAAAGTAAAAGATTCTCATTCACGAGAATCCTCCAGACAACAGCCTTTAGTGTGTGGCGTGCATTAATGCGTTGTCTCTGCTGCAGTGTCGTTCTCTTTCCAACCCAAGAAAACATTAAAGCACACTGACTTTTACTGACATGAATAATGTACAATGTTTGTCTTTAAGATGTTCTCATCAGACATCCTCATCTGTATTCAAAGTCACATGAAGAGCCAAGGCCAAGTGGTACGAGTGTGTAGCGAAGAGCCTGAAAACATACAGTACTGCAGTGTAAGTTAATGTAGGTTTCACACCCCTAACTAACAGGTTGTCCGTTTGTTTCGCCTTGAATATACATTAAAACATTACATTAAAAAAATCTTACTTGCTAAAAGGTCTCTCATTACAGTTAGTTGCAGCTTTTAGCTGTGAAAAAAAGACACAGGAAACATCAATTTTTGCTAATAGAAAGTTGATGGCTTCTCAAAGCAACACAAAGAGACGGCAAACAAAATGATCCGTGTCTTAATTGCAGGTGCATTTGTTCAAAAATAAAATTGATTGGTTAATCATTCAAAGAAAAAAAAAAGTCTCAGCTACCATGGCAACAAACGCCAAAGATAGACAAACTGTGAGTGGTAACAGGTTCAAGAAAACCCATGGGAGAAGATCGAAATGAATACAACATCGGGTTGACAGCGTTGATTTAGCGTGCAGCATGACATCACTAACTTCTTTTGCAGTGTTTCTGATTCTGTTTTTATTTCTACTTTAAAGCTAAAGACAACCCTGGCGCTATCTTGCTGTTGCACTGCGTGACATGTTTCTACATTCCCACATACACTGTGTTGCTGTTATAAATACTTAAACATATAATCAAACAGCTGATAACAGTCCCCAAATGTATCATTTACAAATGCTGTAAATCATTTAGTAGATATTTTCATCTTTTATTGTAAATCTGTATATTTTATGACAGTTTATATTTTATTGCTCTGTGAAGCAGTAAATGAGCTGTACAAATAAAGCTGCTTTGTCTTAACATGTGAGCACAAAGCATTATATTTTACCCTTTCTCTGTAAAGTGAAGCTATATAGGCACATTAATCAGTTCATTCTTTTATTAGACATACCACTTTTAGTGTGTTAGGGCCCTGAAGTCAGACGAGCTACACAGTTACACTACACAGGCACAACCCTCTTTTTTCTTGTGTAATTTCCCTCCACTCCAGCGTGTGTTTTGCCTATCGTTACTTGACTTGGATGTTCACTTGGCTTTGCTTCACTGTGCAGAATGATGTATGCTCAGGGCCTGATGCGAACAGAAGGAGGCTGCTTTCATATTTATGTGGTATAGGAGCAGACCCCCCTCCCACCTCCACCAGCACCTCCACCAACACCACCACCACCTTCTCCATCCCCCTCCTGTCTGCACTCACCTTAAATCTGAGTTTAAGACACGTACACATGAGCATGATGGGAACCAGTCCGGCGGCGACTCATGCTTCAGTTTGCAGCTTATACAAGCGTGAGAAGGGAACTTTTAAACCCCCAGTGCATATAGTGGAGAGTATGCTACACAGACTTCAGTGGAGGAGGAGACATCTTACATCCAGGAGTTTAAACTTTTTGAAATGAACAAAATGTTCCAACAAATTAATTTAACTGACTCTCAGACTCTGTGTCAGAAACACTAATCCCCTTAGGGATCTATACGTATGCGAAAAATAAATGAAAATCGATTATTATTAATAATGATAATAATAATAATTATTATTATTATAACAATAATATAAACCCATGACGAGGTTAAACATACAATATACTTTGCAAATGTTCCAGACTCCCTATACTTCCTGCAGTAATCACAGAGGGTGCATCCCTCAGTTAGTGTCGTCGGACTGTTTCTCATTAAAAGAATGAGGCGTTCAATGACAGTATTTCTCCAGCAGGTTTTTATGTTTTGTGCAGTATGTACAATATCATGCCTAGTTTCAGTCTTTATGGGTTTGTTAGGGCGGGTTCACTAAAACATTATTGTTACTTACTTCAAATGTTTGTTTGGACATGTAAATATTTAGGATTAGAGTTTAATGTGAATTAGTGATTTCAGTCCAGTGAGGGCGGGGCCAGGTGGTGTACTGGTTATAAAGACACTTAAATACAGACTGAGACTTGTTGTCATCATTTTGCTGTGAGACTGTTTCAATTCATTTCTGTGTTTATTTTTGTTTCTTTGTTAATTTTCCAGGACTTTGGCTTTTTTCATCCATTTCATTGTTTTTTTTTGTTTGTTTTTTCTTTGGTTGATAAAACCACTGCCTTTTTTTTTTGTAAAGACTCCAGAGCCATTTTTCAATTCCACTCAAGCCTCAAGTGCCAGAAAGCTACACTAAAATCCCTCTTCTATGTAGCTTCGATATTCAAAATATAAAAATATACCCCATGCTCAAAGTTAATAAAGCTAAATAAATGGTCTTTGCTAACCTTTATGTCCCCTTCTGATGGAGGGTTTGTGTTTCTGATCACCTCCTTTACAGTTATTTCTACCAATACAATACAATAGCTTGAATTTTCTTGATTAGATCTCACAAAGGTCGAGACAAAGCAGCACAATTTACCCAGAAAGCTCATCAGAGCTCCTTTCATCTTGAGGAGGTCTCCTAACCTCACACTGTCTAACAAAAAGTTCTCCAGGCTTAAATCTTTCTTTGCTGGTATATGGTTAGAAGAGATTAGACCGAGTTCAGCCCCTCTCTTTTCATCCACCATCCTCTCAACCACCCCTCAACCCTGTTTCTCACCCTTCCATCAACATCTATCAACATCCTTTCAATCAGCCGCTGCCCTCTCTCTCTCCTCAGTGCAGTTGTTCCAGAACATGCTGATCCAAAGACGGGAAACAAGGCGCAAGAAGCTGATGACGGAGGGGGGGAGGGGGCCACCACTGAGACTGAGCCACGGTGGTGGTGGTGGTGGTGGGGGGGGGGGTTCTAACAACATGTCCCTCTGATTGACCTGTGACCAGTCTGTTATAATCTCTGAAAGCTTTGGCTCACCTCACGGCTCACCTGGCAGAGCAATACTCTTTCTCTTTTTACTCCCTCCTCTACTAATCCCTCTCTCCCTTTCCCCCCCTACATTCACTTGCTCTAATCTCACCCCTCCCCACCACCCCTCTTCTTCACTCTCATCCTACATGTCCATTCAATTCCTCCATGCAATTCAATTTCATTTTCTATATTAGCAGCACAGTAGGGTAAAAAAAAAAAGCTTATCGTGCCAAAAAAAAAATGTAAGAAACAAATAGAAAACATAAAACAACAGGCCATAAATATGAATAAGGATTAAAGTTGGTAAGCTGTCAAATTTACTCACAGCCAAACTAAGTTTTGCAACAAAGAATTCATATTCATGAAGCCATATGTACCACAAGAGCTGGAGTCCCTTGACTGTGATAAACAATGTTAGTTTTTTACCTTCAGCTTCATCAGATACACAATCAATATGCAAATGATTTTTTTTAGGAAGCTAATTCTGCCAAAACCTCAACATGCTGATCTAAGTCTGGTTTTATCTTGGAGCAGCCCCCTCCCCACCCTTCCTATCTCTACACAGAGAGTGCCAGACAGGCTTTTAATGCACTTCACCTCCTCCACTCACGTATCAGTACACACACACACACACAAACACACAAACAGACGGCAGCATGCACACAATATGCTTCAAAGCCCCCTCACTGGCTTCCAAATGCCAAACGCCTGCCTAATAAATACAAACACAAATGCATTAACAGACACATAATGACATGCAGCCACTTATTCAGGTGTTCCACTGAAATCCTCCCACATTTACACATTCATTGACTATAAACAAGTCAAAGATACATGTGTCAGGCTGCAACCGCTCAAATCCAGCTCATTGTTGGAGAATCATCTTTCATACTCCATTTATACTTCTCTTTCATCCTGACTGTGCCTGTGTGGCTTTTTTTTATCATCTGTCATACAGTTTTTAACCCCTGGCCATACCCCCCCACTCCTCTGTCACCACCACCTGTGTACTCATGTCCGGTGCCTCTGTATATATGTAGCAGTGTGTTTGACGCCCTCCTCCCTCCCAGCGCCGCCTGGCCTAATGCCTACTGCAGATGGGAGGCAGGAGAGAGGATACTTTTACAGGTATGAGCTTTGAAATGGTAAGAAGCTCTGTTTATAGTGCGGTGCAGATGAAAGTGAGCCGGGAGGAGATGCACAAGGCCGAGGGGGGTGGGGGGTGGCAGGTAGAAGGAGGTGGTGTATATGTGGGTTGTTTTGGCCGACCTACAGCTCAGTACCTCACCTACAGGGCTGTCACTGTTACCTGGAAGGATTTATCTCTCCTCTCTCTCTCCTCTCTCAGTCGGCCTCCTTCTTATCTCCCTTCCTCTCTCTTCCCTTTGATTACGCATAAAAAAAAAAAAAAAAAAAAAAAAAAAAACATGAAACAGGTTCATGAAGAGGTGAAAATGAGGAATACAAAATGCATGGGCAGCCAAATAAGACTCTGCAAATGGCTATGTTCAGCAAAAATCTATACACCTATATCATTATGCATGAGCATGTGTACTTATGTGCATTATGTATCTCTGAGAAGACAAAAAAAAAAAAAATGGAGCGCTGTTGCCTCCTACTCTTTTCTTACACTGCATTGCTACAGTACATTTTGTTACACTGCACTGCCCAATCTCCCCATGGGGATCATTAAAGTTTCATCATACTGTACCTTATTAGGTACCTTCAGTCACAGTCTCTGTGGGAAAATCAGTCTATGGTGATGTATGATGCACATATTGATTTTAATGAGCTAAAAGGTAAAGTGTCAGCACGCTTCAAAAACATTTACAGGCAGATTTACAGGTTGCTTTTGGGCTTTTTATTTTTATTAAATATTTTATTAGATGCTTAAAATGTTCCATCGCTCAACAGAGAATTGTGTATGTATTTAGTGTATTTCACACGCAACAACAACAAAAAAAAGAAGTTCAAATGAATTTAAAGTACTTTAAACTGTTAGGGAACTCAAAATAAATCCCAACTCACCTGGTCCAGACAGCTGGGTTGGGCCGGCACCACAACATCAAAGCACAGCTCAAAGCAAACACAGAAGGGAAACTGTGGGGAAAATAAAAACTTAACATGAGAAAAAAAGAGAAAAAAAGCCCAGAAGCGAGAAAAAAAGTGACTTGTGTGTGGGGATAACATGAATAATGGATAGCAAGTAGGAACAATGCAGATGAGAACAAATAGCAGATTCCCAATAAGAGCATGTATTAAAAACAGACAATATGGCATACAATGCTAAAGGAGGTTTTTGTGGATGCGGTGGCACGGAGGCGGGCACGCGCTTTAATGTGCATCAGACAGAGGAACCATCTCCTGATGTGTTTGACAGTAATGAGGCAGAGGCAGAGTGCTGGATTTGAGAAGCAGAGCCTGCAAGCAACAGACAGGCAAGCAGAGCATATCAAATCACCCCTATGTGGGACAAAATCATTATGTCACCGCAGACTAATCTAGCAGCCACAAACCGCAATTGGTCTTTTGGCAAAACTAGGGTCAGTGGCAGATGGGTAGAGGCTGGAGCTGTGGAACTGGAACTGGAGCTGCTGGCCACACAAACACACAGTAACTGAAATGCTAACCTCATTTATACCAGTTTCTCTTTGGCGCCCAAGAGCCGGGGGGAGGGGGTGCAAAGTTCTGAAACCCAAGTTAAATTCAGGCCAGGCCAAGGAAGGCCGTGGCTTTCAACGCCTGGGGTCATAGGAGGTTTCCTGGCAGCTGTCACAGTGTGCACATGAAGCGTTCAAAATGCACATTTGCTGCAGAACTCAAGAAAATCAAAAGAAAACGCAAGCGCGGAAAAAGCAGGGCCTACAGCTTGTGTACAGTTTTCTGGTGCAGAGACAGAAATGAAGGCGAAGAAAACAACCTGGAGGTAAAAGTCTGTGAAAGAAGGAGACTCTCATTTTGTCCTTCTACTCAAACTGGCATAATCTCCACTGCATTTTGCCAGTAAACTTAACAATTCTTCAAGCATTCAAACACTTTCTGAACAAGTGACGATTACTGTGGCAGGAAAAAAAAAACCTCAAACATTTGCAGTCAAGCTGTGAAGAGTCTCGATGAAAGTTAAATTGTCCACAACAAAACAAGTAAACACAGACATTAAGGAGAGAAACTTCTCAAGTTCTGTAAACTGTGATGAAGTTTGACTGAAATGACTTCGGCTCGATGAAAACTGCCAAATAACTCCAGAGCACTGTAGTGATTAGCTGAAAGAAGCCGACGGTAAACGCACCAATTTATTTCAGTTCTGTTTCATTAGGTCGCCACTAAATACCTTTGTTTTCTCGTTAGAATTAATAAAGGAGGAGTTTAGCAGTGAAGTAAATAGATATCTGATATCAATGCGTGTTAAAATGTTGGTCTGCATGACTGCGCTCAATTATCAGTCAAAGAAAGACAGAAAGAAACTTATTCCAGCAGGTCGACCAGTCACATCTATAAAGAATCAAACAACGCTGTGCTGCTTCATATATTATGCTTTATAATGTTATAAATGACAAGGACACTCAGCTGGTGACACTTTTACTTTGAGACACAGTTCATGTTGTTTTGTGTTGTTTGGCAGAAGAAACAGAACCGACCAATATACTCAACAGAGTGGATGGGGCCGACGCCAAAGTCCCACAATGATATAGACATTTAACAATTACATTTACCTTCAAACAACATGCAGATTTCTCCACAAAACTGCTGCTGTACTTCAGTAAAATAATTATACTTGATTAAAATGAGCTACTTAGAGTAAGTTACTAGTTGTTTTGTAGTTTAAAGCAACACTATGTAGCTTCTGAACACGGACAGTCTAAATATCGGAGCCGTGTTTTAGTCAGAGTGGCAGGGGGAATTGGATATTGTTCAACATCAAGCTCAAGCCCAGTCTCCCTGCTCCTCTTACCCTGTGCTGGGACACACGGCCAGCCAGCCCCCCCCCTCCAGAGCTCCCGCAAAACGCAAAACTTTGTCGAGGCTCGTGTTTGATCACTTTTCTCGCCTTTTTCTTCACCTCCTCCGACAAAACCCTCTTTGCTTTCCTTCGGCACCGGCTCTGTCATTGCACGCTTCACCTTCACAGCAGATGGGGAGGGGGGGCTGTGTTCCTACCTGCACAGGAAAGTTACATACTGCAGTTGCAGCTGGTGTGACCCCGCTCACCCTGCAGCGGCGGCACAATACTTTTTTTCTACCACTTGAATGAGATTAGAAACATTATTCTAAGGTTGAGAAATGACTTAGTGTTGCTTTAAGATTTAACATAAAACTGATGAACCCCTAAAACTATTATTATTTATTATATTTGCAACAACTTGGCCACCTACAACAGAGAAATGCTACATACATTTGATATTTAATGATGCAGCTTAAACTTTTAATATATGTTTTGATATAAGTGTACTTTTCTACACATACATCCTATTTGGTCACTTGGGAGAAGCAAAAAGAAGCTGTGAACACATAATTTACATATCACCACATGCCATAAAGTTGATATGAACTTGTAATCAAAGGGCTGCTTATTTACACATCCTGCAGTTACAAGCATTACAACATTAAACATTAACGTGCTATCCCGTGAGTGTCCTCAGTCCTTTTAGCTCCGTTTTTGGTCTCGACCGTCTCCCGAGGGAAATATCTGGGCTCTTTAGCAGCTAAATGCTCAGCAGCTAGTCACTAACTGAGCCTGTCTACTGTTTGATGCTGAGGAGGCAGAGCGCAGCAGCTTTTTAGAGGTTTTTCTTGCTGAAAGAAGCTGCCTGCTGTGGCAGAAAATGACACTATAGGAGTAGTGAGTGAAACACAACAGTGGAGCTGCAGGTTGCACAGCTAAACAATGACATGAGACTACAGATCATCACCATTATTATCATCTATGTTATTACGTAGGTTCATCAATATGACCAACCTCTTCATTACAATAAATTGCAATAAAAAGATCTATTATGGCTGATAAAAGAAATTTAAATAAAGTTAAATAAAGTGATCTATGTTTTTAATATCCACTTCCACCACTGCTTAGTTTAAAGCCCATCTGTTGTCTGATCACTGGTCAACAAACCTAAGATTTATATTGTCTGAACAAGAGAGACATTGCTTCGTTAACAGAGCTGTCAAATTAACTGATTTAATGCTATTAGTATAAAATAATATGGTCTTTAATTACCTACAACTTGGGGCTTCACCTTCATGCCTCCTGGACGGACCACTTGTATATCTGTTACACAGAGTCTGGCTTTATGATTAGGCAACAACAGATGTGAAACTAATGTGTTACCAAGCTTATAGCTGTTGTCGCTGTGGTTTTCTAATCATAAAATGTATGTGAATGCGCTCTATATGGTCATAATAGCACTGTATCAGTCCACGTTGACTAACTGAGCCTTATGAGGGATCAAGAGACAATGTTTCCTAATAGGATCTTCCATGAATGTATCTGCATACAAGAAGGACTGTGAATCTAAAAGATGTAAAGTAAGATTTGTACTGAGATAAAAACCAATTTGTTTTATTGAAACGCTCAGAAAAGACAAGGTATCGTTTGTACTAAAAGCTTTTTCTTAGGTAGTTAAAATTCTGCTGGAGTCACACAGGTAGCTACAGTAGAAATGTAATACCTCACCCCCAGTTTGATGAAAGGCTGCGCTACACAGTCAACTTCCCCTCCTTGGCAGCCAGAGGACAATCTGCCCCACACCCAAAAAACAAGAGAAAAATCATTACATAACGCTGAAGTTGGAGATAGAGATCTAGAGGAGAGTGGAGGGGTTTGGGTGTGGGGTGGGCTGGGGTTGGGGGGAATCCTCAATATTTAACACCTCTCATCCTACATTCACTTTGACTCGAGGAATAACCTTCATCTCATCTCCCCCATCAAAGCTCACTCAGACAGTCACCTCACATCTAACTCTAACCCCGAGTCTAATCGGCACTGATTGCCTTATGAAAACCCTAATCATTGAAAATTACTTTTAATGTGACGCTGTTATGTGTGGATTCTGAATAACTTAAAAAAAAAAAAAAAAAAATGACGAGTAAGCGCAGGAGGGTTTTTCTGTGCCTACTTGATTTGGAGTAGCTGTGCACAGTCACTCTATATGGATGTGGTTTTGAAAGCTAATGAGACACAGCACACTCCTCTCCTCTACGGAGAAGGGAGCAGCCAAATCCCCGACCAAAAAAAAAAAACACAACAGTATTCCAGTTACAACCCTACAGGGACATACTATAACTACCCTACAGACTGTGCATGGTACTTCATCTGTGACTCCACAGTCTGCTTGGATATATTTTTCATCCACTCCAACATCATGCAATATGAAATACCCCTATACTGACTAACACCATGTCTGTGGTATTGATATGGAGTCAGTGACCCTATACTTTCTCAGTTTCAACTCCTATTGCAAAAAGATAGCCACTTATAATGCAACAGACACTCAACTGTGAACTCAAGACCTCGATTTACATAATGGCATTTTAATGCATTAGGGTATCATGTATTATAGATAATATTGTTTCTGGTGTTCAATACTGGGTATGGTGGAAATACAGCTAAATATTAAAGATACCCTGAGGAGTTTGCTTTTGGTTATAAAAGTGTCTCATATTAATGTGGATGAATCTACATCACCCACACTTGTTTATGTGTCCAATTTAGATAAATATATTGTTTTATCTTTGTAGTTATTTTGATATTATTATTTAGTGGTCGACTCGCAGCATTTCCGCCGGAAGACAGAGCGATTTACGGCAACCGACTACGCGCATTATAGATTGTCAAAACATTACTAGTAGTAAAACCTGTCTGTGTAATCACCTCGTCGGTGGTCATCGTTCGGTCAAAGCTCTTTAGTTCGGTATTCAAAACTCCCACAGCTCACTCTGGCTAGCTACCAGTTTGTGACCGTGCGCATGGAGGCTCATGGGAAATGCAACTCCTCGTAGTACCTTTAATACAATATACCAGCGGCATGGCTCTAGTGTGCACACATCTGTAGTCCCTAGAGGATGAATCTCAATAACTTTGGTGATTTCCTCACATTTTTATGTTGCATCAATATTGATATGAGGTGTTGAGTGAAATTTCTCCACAATGTTTGAAAGTATGCCCCCCTTTGGATTTTATTCAAAAGGATGCTCCATGGTGAATTTTAATCTATTCAGCACTTTGGTGGGATATTGCAAAAAAAGTGATGCCATTCCTATCATTCCCATCAGTTTTTGACCATTAGCTTTTAGATGAAGCCTCAGAGTGGCCGTAGTAGACTTTAGGGCTTGTGAACAGTTTCACTATTGCTATAGGATAACCCCTACCACGGTGCTCATTTGTGTTCTAATGGCCTGATGTTGCATGATGGCATTTTAATATTATCACATCATGTATTATAGGTAGTTTCCTCCGCCTTATGCTCGGACCGATGTTATATATTGACCGCATGATCCATTTTAACCTCCAGTGGGTGCAAATATAGACTGTGTGAGTTTAAACCGACCTGACCCTACATTATGGTATTTTTGAGCCCCAGTGACATCTCTAATTCTTCTTCTATTGCTATTCACATACTGCAGTGACACTTCAATCGCACCCTTCCAAAACATTAATTATCACATTAGGTCTTTTATTTAGAGACTAATCCTTCTACCAGTGACATTTTTTTTTTAAACAATGAATGCTCTGTGGAAAACTGTTGCTGTGTTAAAAACAAAAAGACAAACTCGAGCTAAATGAAGGGGCAGGAGGTGCATGAAACAGATGGCTGTTCCCTCCACATAAGTAAATTGACCATAAATTCAATTCAGTTCCCTCCAGTGTGTGTGTGTGTGTGAGAGAGAGAGAGAGAGAAAGAGAGAGAGAAAGACAGAGAGAGACAGAGACAGAAAATGTGTCTCTGTCTGTGTTCATCTTACAGCTTATATGCAGCTGGGATGTAATGTTTTGGCACAGTCTGAATTAATTCCAGTTGAATGTTTCTTTATCACATCAGTGCCAATAAAGCTAATGCCAAATGATTTCTGTTGTTTAACTACTGGCAGTCATTTGCCAGTGTCTAGTGTAGCCTATAGGACACTGGAGGCGACTGGTTTCCCTGTTGTCACTCCAACATATTTGAATTGAATAGTGATTGATAGAGCGAGGAGAATCGGGAGAGAGAGAGACACAGAGAGAGAGAGAGAGAGAGAGAGAGAGAGAGAGAGAGACAGAGGGGTGGGGGGTGGGGGGGGTGGTTAAGCCTATCCAGAGCAAGAAGCAACTATAGCGGAGAAGCCTCAGCAGTTAGACTTGCCAAAGCTGCTCCGTTTAGCCAGCAGGCTACACTACTACTTGTAACATCCACCGTTCATATTTAAATTCACATTTTCGGAGACACAATCACTCGGTCCATCTCTCCAGGAGACCCGCAGCCGCTTTATGTCTACTGGATGGGAATGGTATTTTCTTTAATGTAACTTAACGGCGGCGGCGGCGGCAGCAGCAGTTGTTGTTGGACCGGCGTTTTTCTTTTTTCTTTTTTTTTTTTTTCTTCTTCTTTTTTCCCCGGCGCCACCTCGCAGCGGATTTACAAAGCCTCCCCAGAGAACTGCAATAATATTCAGCACAGCACCCAGGACAGAGGCTGAGGTAGTTCAGCACCCTGGACAGCGGCGGCTGAGGGGGTTTCAGCACCCTGGACAGCGACTGACCGACCAGTGGAGGTAAGGGCGGCGAGTTGAACAGCGGCCCCTCGTCTCATCACTTCATGTTAGCGATAAGACGGCAGGCTACGGGGGGGCGGTGGGGGAGTGAGAAAAATCACTCTTACACCATATGTTGAGTGAGAGCTGCTGCTTCGGAGAGACACGAGCCAGACACTACCAATGGGTTCAGTCTGGGATGCAGTGAATTCTTAGTGAGCTCAGTTGCCCGGTCAGTAAGTTCAAATGTTAGGCTGCTCGGCGGTGGATTTTGACCACTTGTGCCACTTTCTATGCGGGTCTAGTTTGAGGCTCTTCCCGCCGCTTTTCTCGGTGTTGGACGTGTATATTTAGGCGCTAACTGCCCACAAAAGGAGAATTTATGTCGTAAAGCAGGTTGAAGAAATTACTATTATCGTTAATATCATTGCTAAACGAGCTTCCGGTCGCTCTCAGTTTTATCAAAGGCAGCTGTTTATTTTGAAGAGTCAGCGCGTGCCAAGGCGGCAGCAGCGGCAGCAACAGCAGCAGCGGCTCGTGCCTCCGGTCTGCGCAGAAAATCAGCCCAGCCGTGTTCTCACTGAGCTCCCCCACCACCACCCAACACACACACACACACACACGCACGCAAGCACGCACGCACACCACCCCCACGGCACACAGCCAGCAGCTAGGAGTCACTAAGAAAATATATAACCCTCACGACCTCCCTCGTGCTTTCTCACTCCACCGATATTTCAGGCTGACTATCAGATAATGGGCACGAGACAGGCGCTCGTTCCTTTTACACAATACATTTACATTGTTGAATATTTTTTTTGAGTGATTTACTGACTGGATGGGACGAGGGTTCAGTTATTTGCTCAGTGGTACTTCAGAAAACATGGCCGCTGCATGGCAACCTTCCTCATTGGTTTGTGTGTATATGTGTATATGTGTGTGTGTGTGTGTGTGTGTGTGTGTGTGTGTGTGTGTGTGCGTTGGGAAATCGAAAGTTGATCTTGTGGTTTTTAGCAGTTAGATCAGTTATAATACCCTAAAACCCTATGCTCAGGATGCCTTGAATAGCTTTTTGCTAGAGAATATTTACACATCAGTACCTGACATGTTTGGTTGACCAAATGATCATATTTCTTCCATGATCAGCACTGGAACCCCTGAGTTGATTAATCGATTAGTCGACTGATGATTTGATTTTCAAGCAAAAATGCAAAAGTTCTGCCTCTTCAACTAAATATTAGCTGCAAGTTTTCGTTTCGTGGGAAAGTCTTATTGGGCTCTCAGAACATTTCCCATAATGCTTTATGGACCAAACCAAACTAATCACCATTTGATGATTTAACTAATTGGTTGGGTGCAGAGGTTTCTTTATTTGATTGACTGATTGAATGATTGTATTCACTTGTAATCCCAGCTGCTGCTGCTGCTGGTGGGATTAAACATGTGACCTTTAGGGTATACTGGGGGGGGGGGGGGGCGTGAGCCCTGTTTTCCCGCCTGCTTGAACTGTCTGCTGCAGCTCTTTTTTCACGTTAGAAATTAATTCTCAGAATGTAAAAAGAAGAAAAATGCCCATGTCAGGCCTGCTTTGAATAAGAGGTGACCCCACATGCATTTTTTTTTTTTTTTTGCCTGCGGCACTCTAAGAGGCTCTGATAGCCCTTAACACACCCTCACACACGCCTGCACACACAGCCACATAGCCTACACCCTGACTGGGTAAAAGCCACTGTGATGTAAGCCTCACTTAAAAAAAAAAAAAGCCTTGATTTTAATGATGTTCATTAGGATTTTGATTATACTGAATGTGTGATAACTCTCAGCTCGGCGTTAAGCGTGTCTGATACGTCGGCTCAGGCTGTGAGTGACAAGAATTTAGTGGGAGGAAGTGAGAAGTGTGAATCAGAGCAGAGATGTTGCCATAGGGCCCCTCTCCAGTGTCCTTGAAAGAAAGAAAGCACATATTGATATGCCAGTTTTGCCTCTGGGTTATTAAGCTCTGGGCACTACTGTATAGAAATTGCTGCTCTATATCATGGGGATGATGAACCGAATGCAAATTAATCTTTCATGCTCAATTTATTATCCAATAAACAGACCATGAATTTGAATTTGAATAGTGGTCCTACAGAGAGAAGGCCACACAATGTCTGTAACCTCTCTAAAATGGCTTTGTCTGGTTAGAAATTAAACTCCCAGGGTTGTAGGGCAAACAAGACAGAATTGAAGGTATTTATCTCAAAGCATTTGTTGCACCATAAACCTCAGGCCAGTTTACTCACCCAGAGGTTTACCCCTTTAAGTGGCTCAAAAACGGTGCCTCATTGAGAAACACTGCACAGCACGGCAACCTTTGGGCAGCAGTTACGAGCCCTCATTGGCATCCAAGACACAGCAGGTTGATGGGCTTTTGGCGTAGGTTTTTTTTGCATTTTGCATTTTGCAGATTGCAAAATGAGTGTGCACTTCACATGCTCATTGCACAGTGGATCATGTTCTCGCATGCCTGGGATTCCATTTATGGGTCTCTTAAAATTCAGGCCACTGCTAGAAATGCAATTAAATTCAATATTGCTATAAATACATGACGGGCCAGTCTGAAAGCCAGAGAGCAGGCTGAGGCAGTGAACGCCCACTCACCCCCCCCGCCCCCACCCTCCATCCCTCTCTCCTCACTCCACAACCCCCTTCCCAATCATCCCAGGCCTCCGAAACCCCTCCCCCTCGCCCTCGCCCCACTGCATAGTGAATTGTGGTCAATTTGAATGATCAACTGAAGACAATCTGTGAGGCAATGGCTGTCACAAAGAATATTAGACCACAATGAGCCGCACCAATAAAAAATCTGTGCATCCAGAATAGTCAATGTGATTATTCACCCTCCTGTGTTTCTACAGCTCCCCTTTGGCACAGATAGAAACTAGGGAAATGAGAGTGCTCTGTCTGCTGTGCTAGGCTCTACTCTGGGCAAGGTTGTGCCATTGCAAACTGAGCTGTGTTGTGCTGTGCTGTGCTGTGCTTCTTTGTCATTAGCTGAAACACAGCTGCTGTTGCATCTGATGCAGTAAGCACTCAGCTCATCTCATCAGTTCTCAGCCACTGGTTTTCCACTTCAGAGTCACTGTGCTTCGGAGGGCTATAATCTCACTGACATAATGGCGTCCACTCCAATCAATAGCCAAATGGCATGGTGAATCAATAGCTACCATACTGTACAATAACGTGGCCTGGGAGTGGCAGAGGGGTGAAAGCTGCCTGCAGCCATCACATGTTTAACCCTGGGAACTCTTTGAAAATATACTCCTTAATTATGGATCAAAAATACCAACCTTGTTAACGAGCCATGTATTATGGATTGCTGCATGATCTATGCTAATGTAAGCACAGCAGTGGGGGGAAAAAAAAGAAGCTGGCACCACTTTGCTTGCTTGCCTCTCCCTCTAATCACCACACATGCAAATGCACACACACACACACACATACACACACAGAGTATATGCTCTAGTAGCACAAAATAAAGCCGAAATGACTCTTTCAGGGTGACAACTGCATTATACAGTGTGGATTTTAAAAAAAACTGTTCAAGATTTGTGTTAAAATAACCCCCACTGACTTTTCCTTAACTTCTCCTTCTCCCTTCTCCCTCTGCACACACCAGAGGTTTTAAAAACCAGGCAGGATCCTGGCATTCACGCATTTAGCTCATTCAATTAACGTTTTGTTGGTTTCCCCCCGAGGAGCCAGAAAATTCATTGGGCTTTTTTTTTTTTTCTTTTTTCCAAAGTCTTAATCAAGCTTTTATCCAGGCCTGGCCTAAGAAGTTAAGATAAAATGGTCATTGTATATGGAGCATTTATTCTCAGAGAAAACAACCAGAGTGTTTCAGATTCCTGAATAAAGGCCTTTAAATTATCCAGCAGTGTGAAATGTTTTGTTTGCAGCATTCTCTGAGATAATATTATGCACAGCAAAAAGCCATAATGGTTTTGGCAAGAACACAAATTGGAAAGGTAACTAGGTAAGGGTCACAGTCAGATCTCAGTAGCTGCTGTTATTCCAGCGGAGAAGCAAACTGTAAGAGAGAGAACGATAAGAAGTTTATCTTTATGTCGGTGCCACACTTTAACGCAGTGAGAGCCACTTTATGATTAGATCCAAATTAAAAAGAAAAATAAAATCATGGCCCACCCTGAGTGGCATTTCCCCTGTTGGTGGGTAATTTGCCAATCTGCTCAGTCACTTTTAAAACAGTTGCAGTAGCTACACTCGACATTCATAAATCAAAGCCTTCAAATCTGGGATTGTTGCTAGAGGAGAAAAGAAAAATGCGCCCATGTGGATTTTGACCAATCACTGCCAGGTTGTTTTCAGGACGACAGGTTGGTGTTACAGTGTCATAAAATTCTGCACCATCTGCACAATGGTTAGAGGTTTTTTACTTTTGTGTGTGTGTGTTTTCCCTTTTTATCTCTGTTTTGACTGGGTATTTTCTTGCCACTAGCTCAGCTAATTTGCTCCAGTGGAGGATTGTTGACAAGGAAAAAAAAAGAAACGAGGAGAGCTGAATGTAGACTATACATGCAGTAATGTTTCACATAAGCTTATGCAGTCACAGCAGCCCCTTATATACACCCACCCCCACACACACAAACACGTACATGTACACAAATGTCAACACATTTAAAACCATGCTTTAAAAGCGAGCATGGCTGTGCGGGTATAGAGCAGTGAAATATTGGAGCCATTGCAGCCCTCCAGGCATGCAGTTATCAGGGATACAGAACTGATGGGAAATCAATCAGCTCAAGTGGAGTGGCCTGGCCCATGGTGAGGAGAGAGGAGTCTTGTCTTTACCAGATGCACGCCCTGGACATCTACAGCTCACTGTCCTAATCACTGAACCAAAGACATACATGCATTTACTGTACGCATGCATGCATGCATGTAGGTAGACATGTCCATCCCTCCAGCTTGAGAGAAACACTGATATTAGACCATTGTGCAAGATGTTTGTGCAACAAATACTTACTCTCCCTGCACATGGCAGCTACAGAACAGTTCAGCTTAGGGCACCACTGTGGCTCTGGTTCCTTTTAAGAGGCAAAGGTGAAAGCATAGTGCTGTTTACTGACAAAATATATCTACAAGTGGAGAAGTCAGAGCCAGTGTCTTGAATTTGAGAGCAGAAAGTGATGCTTGCATCCCAGTTAGCGCCGGTTGATTTTACCCATGACCACAACCTTTCTCTGTGCCTTAAAGTACTTTTCTAAACTTCAGCTACAGGACTACAGGCTGGATCTCTTACAAGAAAGTTGACATAATTGTACCAAGTTCCTGTGAGTAAATAAATGAAGTCTGTAAAATATGTTAATCATTTGAGTTTATTTATATTTCATTGACTCTGTAAATTGTTCAGTTTGAGAGTCTGTAAAATGTGATTTTGGCAACATTAAGATTAAAGCCTTCACACTGCCGGGGGGGGGGGGGGGGGGGGGGGGGCAAGATGCGTAAATGCTGAATCTCTGTGGTTAAGTTTATAAAATATCCAGAGGGTGTTACTTTTTCCATGAACCTGATGAAGCATTGAGTTAAAACTTGTTGCCTTTGCACTTAATTAAAGATCTTTGATATTATATTTTTACAGGTTGTGTGCACAGTTTCTACTCACAGCTGCGGATATTCCACCAAGGTTGCTAAAAAAAAAAAAAAAATTCTCATGTTTCTAGAAAAGACTTGATGAAGATTATGTTTATCATGATCTTTGTTGTGGTTTACTAACCAAGCTTGACCCATGGAGGTCACAGATTAGAAACAACAAACAACATTTTGAGTTATACTGCTGAAGGCACTGACAAATCAGCTTTTCATGTTACATCTTTGAAAAGTTATTGATCCATCTTCCAGCCCATCTACCCTCATGTTTTCTCAGTTGTGTGAGGTGGGCAATGCAGGGTGCAGGCACCAACACCATACACATCTGTAACATCACTATATCAACCTCATATCTAATTCATGCACTTTATTGTTGCACTGCAGCTGCATAGGTGCACAGGCAGCAGCTTTGGCCAAAACCAAATCAGACACAAAACTGAACAGAGCGAGGTAATGTACTGTAGCTGGAGGCTCCAGAGGATTTGAGTATCCATAAACATTAATATGCCACATTATCCCACTGAGACCGTTCCCTTTATAATGATTTTAAGTAGCAATGTAAAGCCATTTTCATGCGGAGTTCTCAATGGGCTCATCTTGGCGGGAGGCACGGACAGGAAGTGTGTGTCTGTATGTAGGCTCCATTTACATTTTCTCATTTTGTCAAAGCTCTGCAAAGGGCTTACAACAAGTGTAACCTTGCAGGCTTAAACGCCCGGTGTGTCAGTGTAACAAGCCTTCACATTAATCTATCAGCACATGTGTTTGGCTGCAAACGTGTGTGCACATACACACTGCCATGCATAACAAGGGAGGCGTCACAGCAGGGGGCTCCTGTTTGTGGTATCTAATGCTATTTGACAGGAAATAAACCATATCCAATGTTTCGCTCTGATTTACATGTGTTTGGTTTCCTCGTCTCCATCCTCCTTGTATCATAAGTGCCAGTGTGTGCACCTGTTCAGATTAAGCATGCGAGTTGTGTACATGTGAGTGCCTTCCTCCACTCTCCTGTTTGCATGTGCACGCATGCGAGTAGAAATCTGTGAAAGCTTGTGTTGGCGTGCGCTTGAGCTGTGTGTGTGTGTGTGTGACAGTAGCTGTTTGCACCTAGCTGTCACTGGTAGCGTTGCTTCCTACCCACTCCTAAATGCACAAACTAGGCATTTAACAGTTTCCAGTTGTGAAACCCATGAATCACTTTGTGCGGTAAATAGCTTTTAATTTAACAGCACTGAAGGCGAGGAGGGAGAAAAGCAACTGAGCATTTCAGACTGAAATGTTTAATGATACTTTCCACATCTGTGGCTCTGGACTTCTGCTAGTCTGCTGGTGAAAGCTACTGATGTGTTAGAGAGGAGGAAACCATCACAAACTGAACGGCTTGAGGATGAAAATGATGTAATATTACATATCCAAAATCATCACCTGTCCATTAGCTAAGCAGCTTTGTTTGAGGTTTTGTGACTATAAATCCAAATGGTTTATTCAGCTTAAAGAGAGGGAGAATGGTCTCAACCCACAAGAGGAACACATAATCCTTAACTCTATCTGAAATATTCAAAATCACCTCAATTAGAAGAAGTGCATGAAGCCAAACCTGCAACCAATTTGAGTCTGCCACTACACTCACATGGCATCCTCAGCATATACGCAGTGCAATCCTTTCAGTCGTGGCGACGCGCTTAAACCGTCAGCGCTCCGCTGCCACACCAATCACCTGGATGCTGAGTGCTGTGCTGTCACTTGCTGCTGCCACCGTGTCTGTTCATGTCGCATTTCAAAAGCCCCTTCATCACTGAAGCATCCACCTGTGAGGTCTGAAGTCTGGCATCCCAGTATGGGTGAAGTTAGTATTAGTTTCTCCGCTTGCTTCCTGTTGCGGCACAACAGGGGAAAGAACCGAGGTGGCAAAAACAGTATCGCTGTACATGTTTTACATTTATAGATCATAAATGGAAACAACTTCTACAGTACAGTATGCTGTGGTAGTTTCAGCTCAGTCAGTTCAACATATACAATGATGTTAGTGCAACAGATCTCTGCTGTCATTAAAAACACCTAATGTAGGAATACTAAGATCACAATGGAAACTCCATTAAAGATGGAGACTAATAGACCAAAACCTTAAAGAACCTTCTCTGGCTCTTAACTTTGATTCGTCACAGGTGCAGATTAAAAGGTTTCAAATTCTGAGCAATCACAGGAGTTTATTGATATTTCCTTCATGTCTCCTGCTCTTGTGGCCCTGTTAGCCGACCAGTGGCAGCTCCATTCAGATTCAGGGTCCCAAGGGTTTGGCCTTCTGTTGACCTCATCTGTCGGCTGCTGGTTAAGAAGCAAGACGAATGGAGATTGTGTGGAACGACAAGCAAGCTGATCTGAAAATCAGCCAGACGCAGCTCATCGCCATATGTACAAACCCCTGGATGTGTCTCTGTTATTGCGTGTATGTGCAATTGTGCGCTGCAATATGTCAGTCTGTACAGCTGTATGCTGCTCAGATTGTGATTATGGGGTGGTTGGAAAAAGTCAAACACATGAGTATGAATGTGACAAATCTCACCCAGCTGGAGGACATCAAATTATCACCACAATGGCCACAACATATTCTGCTGACGGGGTCCTGCTCCACTGTTTATCTGTTTGCTTATATACAAAAACAGCCAGTGTGAAGGTTAAAACAGCTAAAGCACTGTCCGAGTTGAATGCATACAGTAGATAATAAGGGAGCGTCATTGGGCCGTCCTCTAAGCATGCCTATTAGAGCAAGTCGCAACTGTTTCACTAGAAAACACTTTTGTAGTGTTTGGACTCCCTGCTGCCGGTGCTGTGCAGTGCAGGTGTGACTGTGTGTAATTACAGTGTGTGTGTGTGTGTATGCTTGTAATTTCAGTCAAGCCCACGGAGTCAGCTCCTGAGCTCGTCCACAGTCCATGTGCAGTGCTCCAAAACAGAGGCTCTCATGATTTAATTACCGTGCAACCATACACATACACACAACCACACACACACACAGGGAGCACTGAGGCAACAGACCACGGCTCATGCGCTCTTGTACAGCCCTCTGTATTCCCCTCTCGTTTGTCACTTGCTGGCCTTTGGTGGCACCTCCACAAATTCACTGGGTCTTGTGAGGTACAGGGGGGTTGGCCACCATGGCAGGGAATTAACCCTGCTGTATGGGGCCATCTGACCCATCTGTAGGACATTATTGCCTGTGTGTTGTGCGTTTCAGCCCAGCGAGCGCAGTAACTATTGTGTATCAGCATCGATACAGATCAAGCCTGATGAGAGGAGAAGGCAGACTCCCTCTCTGCCGGGCTGTGAAGCCAGGACTGGTGGACTGATTAGTCCACAGCGGCTGCTGGTAGTTGTTGCTGGGGGGGGGGTAAATGTTGCTTCGTATGACTGTGTCTCTGCCTCTGAGAGGCAGAAGCAGCAGCTGCTGTGTCACTGCCCCTGGGCTGTGGAGAGGGGCGGGGGGGGGGGGACTCTGGAGATACCGGCCTCGGCTCCCCTCCTTCTCCCACTGCCCCCTTTTCTCCCGCCTCTGCCATTACTCCATCCCTCTATCTCTCCTCACCTTGCCTTCACCTCCATCTCTCCCTTCTTTCTTCCTTTCTTTCTCAGTAACACTTAAACACCAGCACCAACAGGCAGCAGATAATGCAAGGACACACACACACACACACACACCCAGCAGCCAGCAGTGATGTACTCTCACGTGTACTGCTTCATTTTCTGTGTGTGGGCTCGAATACAAAAGGCTAGTCCTTCTTATCTTTGCCTGCCGTCTTCATGAGTGTGTGTGTGTGTGTGTGTGTGCACATGCAAGCATCTATATGTGTGCGTACTCTTAGAAAGAAAGCAGAAGAGAATTTGTCTTCGTGCGTGAATGCTTGTGGGTTTTTCTTGTTTTCAGTGGTGAGCAGTTTCTCTTTCCACGGGCCTGTCTCTCAACTCAGCACGCCACTAATAGGCATTCTGCAAGCCACTCCGCTCTGCAATTAGCCAAAAACCATGGGAAAAACATTGATAAACAAAGATAAAACAATTCACGCCTTGCCCATCGCAAAGCCCTCAATCGAAGTCAAATGCTATTATCATCCCGGGGAATGCATTTCGGCAGGTGGAGGCCCGCGCTGCCAAACAGACACTACTATGCCCTTGAAATACATAAAAAAAGCAGATGCAAGTGCCTGTTTGTTCAAACACTTATTAAAAGCCCATATAGGCCATTTATGTGGGTGTTGTTACTGGAACCGGCGCTAAAGCGGTGGAGGGGTGCTTCATCCTTGTCCACACTGAGCTCTGGCAGAGCGGGCCCCGGGCTGCTGCCCACAGTTTCATGTCAGAGCCAGAGACAGGAGCTGCAGCCACCACCGGGGCTGAAAAGCTCCATCATCCAGAAAACACACTCATCTGTCCTGAATTGGCTGCAGAGTGAAAGAGATGGCTCGAGGAATTAGTAAGAAATAAGAAAAAAAAAGCAGTCCATGAATTGTTTTCTCGCTGTCTTGTCTTGTCTTCCTTCATCTCCCCTTCGCTAGATTTCTCTCATTTCAGGCCGTTTCTTTCTTGAAAATGTTTACACTGAATGAAACCCGACCAGCCTTCTCCCAGAAGCCTGATGCCTTTGAACAGTATTCTTAGCCTCAGCAGATCAATATCAACTACGTTCCCTGTCCGTCTGTTTGCAATCACTATTACTTTGTAGTAATGACTTTTTTTTTTTTAACCTCAAAAAAAAATCTCTGGAGTTATCTGATGAAACCAGCAGCATCTGGGTTTTTCCAGTGAGCTTTTCTTCTGAATGCTGTCAGGCCAAATAATATCTCTTGTATCTGTCGCCAGTAATTGAAGCGTGCTGGTGAAACACACACATTCCCAATCATAGCAGTCACTCATAGTGATGCAAGTTGATGGAAATCCAAAGCACTGGGGGGCTGGATATTGGACGAGGAGGGGCCAAGTTGCATCATGGCAGCATGACAGGCGGCGTATTGTACTGGTCAAACAAGAACTCCACCGGTGTCCCTGTTTACATCAGAGCCAGTCGACCGACGGGAGTCGAGGAGGTGAATCGGAGGTTGACTGGTGCCGTGCTTCACTGGACTCACTGAGTTTTACAAGGTCCCTGTCAATAGCCGTGACAAGCTACAAGCGACATTTCTGCCGTCCTGACTGCACTGGGAGAACCTGAAGACCTGTGCTCTGACGCCCAATGGCTGGAGTATAACACTAACAATTCCCACTGGGCCCACACACGCATTTACAGTATGTATTTACACAGTGATAAATAACACGGGGGGGGGGGGGTAAAGTGGAGGTGGAGTAAATGCACCATGACAGACATGAGTAAAATAAAAGGAAGAAGAAAATTAAAAAATCAAGGATCTTGTTGAACATTAAAATAAACCAACCCAAGGGCAACATAGAAATGATAACATGCACAAAATTGCATTTTACTCACATGAACCGAAGCCAACAGTGTTTTGGTTTTTCTAATTTCAATATCAATATTTAGAGAGTAAAATAAAATCAACATACGTACTGAAGCCAACAACATTTGCTCGTCGACAGTTTGTTTAATCACTTCAGTCAAAAGCCAATCGAGCTTCTCAGATGTGACCATCCTTTTTATTTTCAGTTCTGGATTGTTAGTCGGACAAAACAAGTGAATCTGAAGAGGTTTTAAAAGATGCAACAGGCATTTTTCACAGCTTCCCTTCAATAAACGAGGAGAATAATCACCACATTAGTTGCAGCCTTTAATGCATCAAGTGTTTTAAAGCAGATTTGTCTCTGACAGTGTTGTATTGTTAGATTGTGAAATTCCACAAGGAGCAATTTGAATTTTTATTATGAACCAATTAAATACACTGAACTTAATAAGTGATATTTGAAGAGAGGGAAATCTGTTCTGCTGAGGGTGAGTTTCTGTCTTCCTGTAGCCTTGGATTTCTCCGTGTCTGTATTAAAAACTAATTTGCACAGATAGTTTCTCTGTTCCTCATTCGAGAGCAGACCTGCATGATTCACGAGCATTGTCTGACAACTGCTCTGTATAATGTTCCCCTCCCGTCATCCAGCCACAGCTGTGGTTTTGTGCCCGATCAATGTGTGTTCTTAGCCAGTCCATCTCTTTCTAATTAAGATATTTCACTGTGTTCACCTCGAGGATTTCGCACAAAGGTCAAGCTGACTATTCTCCCGTTTAGGCCTCAGAAGCGTTCACAAAGGTCTTGTTTGTCATTGCGACATGGATGCCGGGCCTGGTTTTTTATTGTTTTTTTTTTCAAACCCATGTGACGGAAATGTCAACGACTGATGACATTAGGGCTTTTGGGAAGTGCGCGACGTTGGTTCCGTCCTCGCTCGGCCCGCTCCAACTCAGTCAGACTGGTGTAATCACCTCATGTTTCATCAGAGCTTTCCGATGGGACAAATGATTGCTATAAAACACAAGGAAACAAATTAACCGCCGGTGTCAAGATTTTAATGGTTCCAATTAGTCAACACTTTGGGGAATGCACATTATGAAGAACGATCGTGTGCTGCCGATCTGTAAATTTCACCTAGTTTGCAACAGTCAGAACTAATGTGTCCGACTTGTCCTACAGGGCTGGCGTTACTGTAAATAGTGTTGATTAAGTACAATGCACATGATAGGAAAGCTGGGTATTTAGTCAGAGTGGCATCTACACCACACACACTCACACACCTCCATATGCCAACAACATCACCGAGGCTGATCACGTCTGCATGCTGAAATAGATGGCAGCTTAAATATCCAGACAAATATATATTTTAGGCAACACATATTTTCTCTGCTCTGTCTGCGACTCCCTTCTTTCCTTTTAACTGATGCCCGTTACAAAGCCAGGCGAAAGAAGCTGAGCCAACTGGATAGCAAACAATTCCACACTAACTTTTTGTGTTACTTCTGGTTTCTTCTAACTTGCCATCAGAACTGGGGAGTTTTTTTTTTTTTTTTATTGTTGTTTTTTATAAATCGTAAACACATCTGCCAGCAGCTCCCGACTGATTTGTTCCAAGATTACGTCCTTTTGGAACGTTTTTCTTTTGGCACCGTCTCCCTCCTATGCAATGGTCTGTTTCCAGACAGATACAGTAACCAATCAGTTACCCATAGTAGGCTTTCCAGAGGTTGTGGAGCCAGCCAGAGCAGCTTCTGTTTTTCCTATCACTGTACAGATTAGAGACCATTTCTTGCGCCCTTAAAGACACTGAATACTTTTCAATTCGAATGTAACAACACTTCATAAGGCTCCAGAGCCATGCCAGCAGCTCCGTGAGCCTGTTGAACAATGAGCTGCTGGTGGTAGAAGATGATAAGTCACCGGGATCAAATATAGCACCAAGTTGTAACCGAGTTCAAGATATTTATTTAAGCAATTACACTTTTAGCACAATGTCACTCTTCAGCACTGCTCTCCATATATTTTTACATATTTTTATTCTTTTATTGTTGGTGTGAATGTTTGTCTATGAATGTCTGCCCCAAACTAATTGCTTTGGGGATTAATAAAGTTGCATTGTATTGTATTGTAAATGTCAACCTGCTGGTGACACTACAGGAAATGTAAAAGGGGGGGTTGCCAAAGTGCTATCAATTATTTCAATATTAACGAGGGACATCAATCAGGAATCAGTGAGGAATATCCACCGGGACTGGCTCCAGCACCCTGTGCAACCCTGCATGGATGGATGGATGGATGGATGGACGCACAAGGACATCAATTACCCTGTCAATTTTTGTGGCAGTTAATCTTGTAATTGTAGATACTTCACTGGCTTAGCAGAAAACCTCCTGCCCATCCATCTGAGATATTTTCATAAGATTCACAACTGTCTCTCAGAGCTAGATGGGGAGATCACCCTGAAGTCAACACCCTTCACCCTCTGGGGAGCATGAATACTAGTACAAAATTTATGACACTCCCCTCATAACACACATCTAATAACTGTGAAGGGGATGTTTCAGTCTGGGCCACAGTGGCGCAGTGACCCGACAGCCAGCGCTGGCATCTGTAGAGCCCTCTGGCTGCTAGCATGGCTAAGAATATTTAAGTCGTACGCCGCAAAAATAAAAAGGCACAAATTAGTCGAAAATAAACAGCAAGGACGAGTTCAACACATAAATATCATTCCCTTACAAGAACCAATTATAAAACAAGACAGACGACAGACAGAAACAAATTAAAATGATAAACAAAATGAGCTGCCCCAGTGAAATAACAACAAGCCTGAAACCAGGAGAAAAAACAATAATATGCATACAGTAAATAGGAAAAAGACAACTAGGATACAGTTATTCAGTTACAACTTAAATCTATCAGTCCCTGGCTGCACAAGTCTGAACATACTGTATCCTTTGGCAATACATAAACACACATTCCTGAGACACACCTGGCCTGTGTTAGCAAGATTTAAAGAATAATAGTTTCATTTTTGCTGCAGATGTCACACACACACACACACACACACACACACACACACACACAGCAGGCCCATTAGCCAAATGGCAATAAATGCCCTTGCTGCACAAAGAGGCTGCCGGCCTTGGAGGTCTGGAAATGGCTGAACTGCAGAGGATCCGACTGAGCCTGCTTATTGATCGTCAAGCAATATGTTCGCCCACATCTGGTCTTAAGGCAAAGCCCCGGCTAAAAGCCACGCCTTGTGCACATCTAACCGGAGCCCACCTTTAACAGCCCCCCCCCCCCAACCCCCTCTGTCTCTCTCTCTCTCACACCACCCAGGGCTTATGGAGACGTGCCACGACAGAGGGCAGATGAGGGCTCGGCTGGCCCCCTCTGTCTACCTGTATTGATGAATGGACCAGTGTCACTTAGGGATCATAGTGAGGGCAAGGTGCCCGCTCTTACCCACTCACCCTGCCCAAACGTCCCAAGCCTCTGCTGCCCCACTTCTACTTCCACCTCTGCTTCCACAGCTAAAAAAAATGCCTTTAGGGAATAGAGGACGGGCAGAGGAGACAGACAGTAAGCATGTGTGGGTGCAGATGATAAGGCGGATGTGTGTGTGTGAGTGCGTGTGTGTGTGTGTGAGAACTTGTGTTTGTGTCTCAGAGCGGTGACGCATCAGTGTACGAGCGACAGACATTCTATGTCAGATTTAAGTAAAAAGAAAAAAACGTGGAGAGATAGATGCAGGGGAGGAAGAAGAGACTTAGAAGCGGCGTGCAGCCGGCGGTGAAGGTGTGCGGCTGTGTGTGAATGATAGAACGCGTGTGCCGCTCATCGTCTTTCTGCTCACGGTGGTGGTTAATTATTCACTGGGGTTGTGCTGCAGAGATGAACTGAGGGGCTCTGGGATAAAGGCACTGGAGGAGGAAGATGAAATTATAAAATCCTAATGACGGAACTCCGGCTGAATGGTAATTTCTTAAATTGATTTTGAAGAGGTGCCCAGACAGAACCGGTATGGATAGACACTGAGATGGAGGTGGGAGAGGGTAGCTCCTTCGCTCGCTCCCTCCCTCCCTCCCCCTCTCTCTGGGCATGTTCCAGCCCTCTTCACCTCTGCCCTAATCTTCCTTCTTATCCCACACTTAAGCTTCATCGCCACACGTCTGTCCTTTTGTCTCGATCTCTCCTACTTAACCTCAACTTCTCACCGCCGCTCCTCCACACGTTTTCTCCTCAGCAATCTCTACAATGTGATTATCTCATTAACTGTCATCTTATTAACTTCTCTCCTCAATCGTCTGCGCACAGGACCTAAACTTCAACGTCTGAACCTCTTTGTGGTGAATCTGCCCTGAGAATGTAACTGAACCCGCTGAAGAAAAAGAGCACAAAGTCATTTAAGTTATAAGGAAACTAAAGTTGACACGTGACGGCCAAAAGGATTAAATCCAAGGGCGACTAGAAACAATTGATTATCATGTTGCATTAAACATGTTTTGGTTCTAAATTTTAATGAGTCGGCGCTCGAGTCTTCTGGTCATTTCCCTCAAGCTGGACACCATAACAAGGTTAAATGACGTCACGGGCAATAGAGTAGACGATCCATCACGGTCCCAGGGACAACATGTGGAAATGTATGTATAATGAAACGGACCCTTTGCATTTTAAACGCTGTGAAGTTGCACGTGTGCTCCTGAGACCTGACCGGCCTCACATGGCGTCCACATTTCTCCAACGTTAAGCAGCTTTCCTCTTCATATCCACGCAGCCCAAGTCAGAATCTAGCAGCCATTAATTTCATTTGGATTCACTTCTGAATGGGTTTCAACGCTTATCTGTGAGATGACTGAGATGCGATAGTCACGTCATTAGCATGATAGATGTGCTCCTCAACTGTCTTTTGTTTTGTTTTTTCTGTGTTTACAACAATACACTTCATATGTGACAGTTCTATCTTTTTGTTTTTGAGCATGGCAGCAGCCTCAAGAGAGATAAATGGTGTTATGAATGAAATCCATCCATAGAAGCAAATAGAAAAACTCACTAGCTTCTGTAGGGTCACCCATTGCAACAAGTACTTAACCTCGAGCTGCTCCATTGGAGTAGTTGACTGGATCTGCATGGACGGATGAGTGAAGGCTGAGTTTACTTGAATTAAAAAGAGATATTTTCACACCTTTCACTTCTCTTTTACACCACCTGTAAAAGAGAAGTGTTTTCACATAAGCAGAGGCACAGACACACACAACTCTTTGATCCTCCCTTTCCAAAATATCCCTCTCTGACTGTCTGCTCCCTTTAGCATCTCTTCCTCTCCTCCTCTGTCTATCATCTCTCTCACTCTCTCTTTCTGTGACCATCATGCCACCCTAACCAGGCCCGTTACCCTGTTATTCGGGCAGCGGGGGCCGCAGAGGAGAGCAAAACGGCACAGTGATTGACAGAGATAAGGCCTCTAATTAGAAGCAGTGATTGGGGGCTCTGGAGGGGGCTTAGCTTCCTGGCAGGCAGAGACAGAGGAGACAGAGACGTATTCAGGACGCCCAACCCCTCCGCAATTAGACACACATCTGCTATCAGCGATCAGCTTGGTGTCCCTCGAATGTGAAGACGCTTTGCGGCACGTTGCCTGTCAATGTCATTCATTGTCCCTTTTCCTCTCCCTTGTTCAACCCGCCGCCACCCGAGCCGATGGGCTGGGGAGATACTCGTGGTGCCGGCGCGCAGACACAACGATGAATATTCATACACAGTTTTGTGCAGGCATGCAGGCGGACAGCGGGGAGGCAAACAGAGACACAAATAAACATTCATGCATATAGTCTTTATGGTGCACAGACACTGCATCCGCTCATGCAGAGAGTTAAGATGCCCTGATGCACCTTGGGCTGCAAATGGTGCATGCAATTCATACATATGTGCACACGTCACAAGAGGATGCGTTCAAGTACATGGCGCAAATGCACATCCAAACGGCAATAGACACACCTAACCGCTACTGTATTTTCACACATTTAACACACCATTAGCATACACACGCCTGACTCAGTGCTCTCACTCCAAGCTTTTGAAATTACTGCGTGAAAGTACGACCAGCCTGCAGAGATTTTTTACAGCCCGGGCGAAATGTCACATCATCACAGAGCCAAGTTTTATGGCTCTAATCTGGGCGGGTGACACAGACGCAGCACCCACTAGCATGTTCAAAATGGAATAATAGTACATTATGACACACAAGAGCATACATCACAGGAGTTCTTTGCAGCTGGAGTGTGTTGTCGGATCGGGCAAATTTATGAGCCGATATGTCTACAGCCTAATTCCAAATATGAGGGAGCCGTCATTTGAATAATCTACACCGAGGGAGCAGAAGGCTAAGGGATATTTAACATGATGAATAAGCCCGAGCCGTACAACTTGTGCTATCTGCTAAAGTCTTAAATCTAGAGTCCCAGCCACGAGGAGAGGGGCGAGACTGTCGATGGAGAAAGTCTGTGTCAGTCTGAGGCTTTTAGAAAGAGAGAGGAGAGAAAAGGCCAGACAGCTGAATTGAAAAAACTTCAGGACTGAGACACAGGGGGCCAGTTACACACAGTCTCCAAGTGAAAGAGATTTCTCAACAGAGACGTCTGCTGAAAAGGCAAATTAGTCTAGGACCAGGCCTAATCCATGTCTGTGAAACCGGCCACGAGTGTTTTCTCCCTGGGGAGCTTGGTCTTCATTACAGCCCTGCTCTTCGATATCATACCTCTGTCTCTGTCAGGAGAGTGGTTGCCTCAGCAACAAATACATTTGGCTTTAACATGCGCTGTTGAACATGCCATGGTAGTTGGCTCCTCTGTGCATTAAGTCATTATATATATATATATAGAAAGAGAGATTAAAAAAAAGTATTACATGTTGTGTGGGTTCAATTATGATTCCAAGCTCTTGTTCATCTTCCTCTCTCACTGTGTAAACATGAACAGCGTAAGCTCAAGTGACCTTGAGCGAGGTGTGCGCTGCGAATGCTCAGCATAATGGGCAGAGGGAGAAGATTGTTAGCTCTGTGTGGTGAGGAGGGCAGAGTCGTATCCCCTTAGCGCAGGTCAAACAGCCTGTGTGAAATAAGGGAAGAAGGGAAGAAAGGAAATCAGGACAGCAAAGACGTAGAGACAGAGAGAGAGAGAGAGAGAGAGAGATGGGCAGAGGGGGAAAGAGGCTAGAAATCTGTGAGCTCGCTCAAGGAGAGAAATGGGAGAATTGGAGCATTTCCCCTTGTGGATACTCAACATTTATGACCAGATTGAGGGAGTGAAAAGAACGAGGAAAACAAAGACTTAGAGTATTTGTATTCTTTATCCCTGTGTTTGAGTTTGTCACTCACATCGATTCCTCTAACCCGCCACAGCTTTAGAGTTATGCTCGCTCTTTAGCATGTTAGAGCGAAAATCCCTCCCTGCACCACTAGCTCTCCAACTCTGTCGTGACACACGAGTCGTCTCAGTCCAGGGCAGACCCGAGCTACAGTAAATAACAGTATCACCAACGTGGATCCTACATCGACCATCTGGGAGCCGGCTGCAATTAATGCCTGCTTGAATTATCATACAGAGTCAAAATTACAAGGAGAAACATCTTGCTGGGTTTTTTTGTCCATGAGGTGAAAGAGTTTCTCAACCTGCTGCCAGAAAACAACATCAGTACTGAATTATTCTGCAACAAACCTGGATTATGTTCAATGACAATATTCTGCCTTCGCATACGAAGCCAACATTTTCAAAACAGTCACTCTGCGGCATCGGTGCATGCATGGTAACTTCAGGATGTTAATTATGCAGCAAAAACACTTGGCTAAAGTCAGGAGGGAAACTCTGCACCACCCTGAACTTAACTTTCCTGCTTGCCATTTGCCTGTAAGATCTGAGCAGCTTATCTTTTGTTTTTGCTTCAAGTTTTTCCATCTCCATTCTAAATGATGTGCACAGGATGTTGCAGAAAATTTAATTTTCAGAGCCGAGATAAATCACGCCACAAATCCGTCAAGTGCACCCATGGTTGGGTGGCTGTTTTAATCATTTCATAAATAATAACCTAAATTAGCGAGAAAACATATGTGGTGGATACGGATGTACTCATTATTTTTGTTTGCATCTTTTTCTTATTCATTTAGCCTCTCTCCATCTGTGATGACCCAATTAACTCCACGACATAGTGACACACATACGTGTCCACGGCACAGCGAAAAGCCACTTTAATAAGGCTTCAGCACTTGCGGTATTGTAATCTGAAAATACCTTGCTCCTGACTGAATATAACATCACTGTGAATGTCTCATTATTCTAAGTGGGGAGCTCCAGGTTGTTCTGCTGTTAGCGTCTACTTTTGTGCTACCTTTTTCTGGCTCCCGCTCTTCTTCTCTTGTCAAGACACATTTTATGTTTCCATCTTTTGGTGTTGTGATAATTTAAAACATCGCCTGCAATTCGCAGAGGCACTGGAGTCTCGTAGAATCTGTGACTGCAATGGTGTAGTGAAGGCTGGAGTATTTATGAATGGCCTTTAACAGCAGGGGAGAGATGAACTGCTGGATTTTCTCTGCTCTTGTTTCCGTCGCCTGCTTCTCTCCCCTTTTTTCCTCTGCCTCTAAGCCCCCACCCCGAGTCAGTGTGCAGCATCCCATTGTACGTGACATTCAGCCTCAGTGTGAAAATCAGCAGATGGGTAATTTTGTTTGTATGGCTGCTGTGGATGTGTGTGTGTGTGTATGAGGAAAGAGAGAGGGGTGAGGCAGAGCTAAGGAGCAAGGAATAATTTATGACCGCTGTACCCTATAATTAGCAAAAACTAAATTGTGTGTCAATGTAGGAGGCAGTTAAATCGGGCTCTGCCTCTGTCAGAGGACAGCACAAGTCTCAAAGAGAACTACAGTAGCAGGCAACAGTGCATTTCCACTGAGTCCCTCTCTGAGCTGAAAAATAGGATTGCTAAAATAAAAGCCCATGGCCTGAATGATTTTAGACCCAGTTTGGCGAGACCAAAGCGCCAATAACTTTTTGATGAATTGCTAATTCTCAATTACTTTTTGGCTTTTAATCTGTTAATAAAGGCGACAGCACAGCCCACAGGCAGAATCACATTTGGAAACACAGAAGAAAAGACAGCCGATTGGTGTTTTTCTTTTTTTTGTATTCATCCTCTATACACTCTGTTGCATATGAAGGTGCAAGGCTAGCCTGAGGTCTTTGTGTGTTTGTGTGTGGTATACACATCAGTGTGACGCTTCCAGAGATGGGGGTTGTTCTCATTTGGAAAGCCTGACAGCAGCTGAGTGATTGATCTGATTGACTTTTTCTCGCACAACAACTTCCCCCCTCGAGCTTCATCTGAGACCTTGACAAAGAGATGGGACCATATTTTGTTCTCACTGCTCGCGATCAATTGTCACAGTGCAGCACAACTCCAGCCGCATTAGAGAGATTAAAAAAGATAAATAAAACTCTGATAATACAAAAAGATTGACTGAGCGACAGGATGTCAGCTGAATTGCAGCTTTACAGTAGTTTAGAAAGGCCAGGCTTCACTAATGAGCGGCAATCTGATGATGCTGTTTATACTGAAACAAACACATGTCAACATGAAATATAAGATTTTATAGGATAACAGAAGACTCATTTTCCTGAAATGTGGTGACAGATCACTCGCCTTCTATTTCAGTTATCATGACTACTTCCTCAACATTTGACATCTTTGTTGTCATGGTTATTATAATAACGTGGTTTACGTTGTTTAAAAAAAAGCCACTTGACTGCTAGTTTCACTCAGCTCTCCTGTGTTTGGTTGACACCTCCTCCCTTTGTTCCTGCCATACTGACTACAGCCACTAGATGTCACCTAATGACAAAACTTAACCATGAGTCATGAAAACCAGCAACACGTACAAACCTACTGTATAGGCTTTAGTTTTTTTAAACAGACTCTAAATTCACTTTAATATTAACCGAACCTCAGATATATCAAGTTATTCTTTTAACTCCAGTTGGAAATTTAAAATGGCCAAGGTAAAACTTTACCAGACCTTCATTCCCTTCATCTCAGGAACTTGGTTTTGGCATTTCAAAATAAGACTCTGACCTTGTAACGATCTAGTATGAATACCAGCTCTGGGTGCTGGAGTTCCCAGCGTGATATTTAATTTTAAAGACATAAGAATTTTTTACATTTTTGATACATAATTAAATTGCCCACTTTTGCACATGGTAGAATTTTAGCATTTTTGGTAACTTAAGTCACGAGCAATGTGTTTAATAAGCAAGGCAGTCGGACGCACTGACCTCCAGAATGACTAGCCCATGTCAGCTTTGATCTCTGCACCTGCATGACTTCCTGGCTAAGTATCTTATACTAGGCTGCCAGTTTGGGGTATTAAAAAGAACTGCACACACATTGTGCATACCAAATAGGGCGAGGTAAGACGTGCATACCTTACCATCAACTCAGCTGCATATCAATAGTCAGTTTTTGATCTTGGCTCAGCAGAGAAGATCCGTCTGGCAGACAAGTAGAAGGCTGACAGTCTGGGTGGTTGTAGCATCTTTGAAACTAGAGCTCGGAGCTTAAACGGTTTGACAGTAACATTAACGGAGAGAGGTGGGGGGGGGGGGGGGGGGGGGGAGGGGGGGGGGGGGGTGTTCATGATGGTGATTGCTCCATATGCTGCAGAAACGGCAGAGATAGAGACAATCCACAGGTTGCTTATGATTATTACACCGAACACTTTAAAGTGCAACGAGCTACACATCAGGCACAGAGGTGTGTTTGATGCACACTATCACGTTCTCAAATCCCAATATACGGTGGCATATCGGCTGATCGATAGTGTGGATCCAGAGAACAGACGCAGATCAATTGGCACTTGTTGCCATCCTCAAATCTCAAGAAGAAAAAGACAAACATGACTGAGCCTTTACCTTTGTTGATGCCGATGAATTAAATCAGACATTCCCCATAAAGTGACATGTAACATTTCACAGAGGCTTCAGTGGGAACAGTTTTTCATTCATTTTTCTCAGCATCTCTGCAGTTTAATCATCCACAGCCACATAATTAATAACTGCTTTTAATGGCTCCTCTGCATTGTTGATTGGTCATAAATTACAGCGTAGCATTGTTTGAATGGTGTGACATAACAGAAGTTTATTAGTGTGGCCCATCTGCTTGAGGGCTGTTTACATCAGACAACCTGATGTTCATGTCAGTCTTTGATTCAAGGCTTCAGAGCGTCCTAATTGATCAAAGGACGCCTGCACTGAGGACAACACAATGAGCCATTATCTTTAAATGGATGTCAGTGGTCCTTCAATGTACTTGACAAAGCTCATTGTATGAAGAAGTCTGAGTGGTGTGTTGGTTCTTACACACAATAAAATGTGACAGAATTATTGTCTTTTAAATACACTTGATAAGATATCTGAAGATTGCTACTGAATTTCCACTGTGGCTCTAAAGCTACGTATCACAGATCATCTTTGAATGCCAACTCCTCAGCCATTATCGTGGACCACTAGCTTGCAGCGATTGAGCCGTTAAGCCTGATATTGCAGATTACAAGTTTGCCAAGAATCTGGAGTCACCTTATTGCGTTTTGGCTTCTGAATCAGTTTGTTGTGTCAGTTTCTTCTCTGTGGGTTCAGTTACCACAGAGTGGGAAGCAGCTACAGCGCCCCAGTCACCAAACCAGGTGGAATATGTCTTCCAGTGACTATGTGGTTGTATTATTTATGTTGTGGCTTCAGGAGACACCTGGGGTTTTGTTTAGAGTGTGTGTGTGTGTGTGTCTTCAGTGGGAAGACTGCACCTGAGGAAAGCAGCTCACAGTCACAGCCATCAACCCGACTGTTGATGCTGGGTAAATGCCCTCCAACTGCAGACTTGCTGCTGCTCGTTAACCACAATGTATTTCTCTCTGTCTCCACACATGTTGAGGAAGATGCAACTTGCGGGTCTTTTCAAGGCCCAACGACAAAAAGAGTTACCAATAACTTCCTAAAGTGAGCTGAAAAATGTATTTTCCCCTCTTTAATCATGAATCTGTGATGTTCATTTAACTCTTGGTATTTGCCAAGTTCATGTCAAAACATGAAATCAAAATCAATGTCTTTTCTCTTTCTGTAAAATGATGTCACACATTTGATGACTCATCCTGCGCTCAGGGTCATTACTTGCATGCAATTGAATTAGTGTCTTTTTTTTCTTACATCTGTCCCCCAAACTATAAATCCTGCCAGTCACCGTCACAACCCCCACATGCTGGTTTGTGAGTCTGGGCCAACACTGTGCCTGCATCTCTCCTGCTGCTACTATAAGTACAGCCTTTCTGCTCTAGGCTCAAACATACATGGTCTCACTCTGTAAACACTTTCATCATCTCCCCCTGTTTCATCCCCACACAACTCATCACTGAGGTTGATGTGGTAGATGAAGGCCATGGACAGAAATCCCACGGGTGGTGCTTGATGTACATTCAACACTATTGGCTACTGTTGATAGCAATCAATATCTGTGACTCTGAAGTCTTTCTCTAGCTTCATGTTCTTACAGGAATTTCATAATCATGCAGGGCTGAATAGCACTCAGACATCTGTTTCAGGACGCCTTTGAAGTAGTAGAGAGACAGGACGTGCACTAATCTTATTAAACGGGGGGAGACGCTATTTAACATAGTTTCAATACAAAGCTGAAACTGGTGTGTTGCTCTTGTCCCCAAATGTACAGTGTAATTAAAATAATCAGACTCGGTTAACTCTAAAAGTTGTCTTATTTAAATCTCAGCCGCACTGAGCTGACATTGAGGAATGAAGGGAGTGTGACTTTCAGACTTCTCTGTGCACCGCTAGGGAGTAATACAGTAAATAATCAGCATTTGATAACATTTCCCAAGTAAGTCGGTGTTGCCATAATTGCATATGTGTGAGAGCTGAACAGCTCCTGCCTTACAATAACAACACACAGCCAAATTATCCCATCGACATCTATTAACCATGCGCCGCACGCCGCTGAGCAGATCCACAACAACATGCCAAAAGCTACAACAGTCTGTTCGCCATGACACAGCCAATAATTGCTTGTAAAATCTTAGTAGTCTAACACTCATAATAAGGCCTGAAGGAAACACTACAGTGATACAACAACAGCGCGAGCCAACTGCAGCTGACAATAACAACCAGTAAGTATGATTATCACAGTGGTTCCAGTGAGCGAACTACAAGTTGCGCAAATCCTTTCGTTTGGAAACGCAACTTTTAGACCCAACCACACCTCGGCGGAGGCGTTTGCCAAGAAAAATTTGACACTGCTCCGCACCAGCAAACACCCATCTAATCCTGAGTGAAATATTGTTTCTCCATTTCATTATCATACAAAGCAAGTGTCGCGTTCAGCAAACACCCTGCCCATGAGACAGGTTCAAAGTTTTGCAATGTTTTGTCAAATAGCAGGTCTCACAGATGTAATAGAAAAGCACATGAACACAATCTGACAAAGACTCGTGTTCGCTGGCAAAAAACCCCACTTAAGGTAAATGATGTTGTATTTGGGTTTAAAGAGCTATCATCCTGAAAATAGGGAATATTTCTCACTCCATCAATAGATTTTCTTCTCTTGGCTTCATGGAAAATAAGTTTTTAAGTCTGAATATAAGATGAAATGACTTGATGAAAAAAGACATTTTTTTTTTTTGCCTGTTTTTCACACTCTCATCATAAATCCCTTGCTCGTAATATTTAATCTGTTTCCTCTGCAAAGCTATCCATTTTAACTCCCAGCTCATTAGCAGCACTTCAAATCCTCCCTGTATTGCATCTCTTTTGCCTTTTATTCAATCACGTGGAACAGAAACCCTTGCTCTTTGGCATCAATCCCCCTCTCCTTCTCCCTCATCTCCATCTCATTTCTCCTCTCTTTTTTTTTTTGTCCTCTGAGGCCGCTTGTATGAAGGTGACTGGTCTTCTTGCCCTTTTACCTGTCAGTGCACATCTGCTTTATGCCAAGTGTTAACAGCAGGGTGAGTTGGTGCTTTAATTGAGATAGGGGAAACAAAGTTGAGGTTCGGTGATTAAGCAATGCCTTGCAGAGCTCGGGTGGATCTTTTACCTTGTTACGTTTTTCAACCACTATTTGCTGCATTAACACAACACAGAAATGATAGATACTGACTGGGACCTGTGAGGTTTTGATGTCTTTGGGAAGTCATTTTACCCTCAAGTGGGATGGAAAGCAAACAGAAAAGCAGCGTGACTGGAATGAGGTACGGATGCCAGTTCCCTTAGGGTGGCCAGATTAGAAATGGCGACAGTGAACACAGGAGGAAGAATTGCAAAGCGTGGCAAAAGAGCAAGCTTAAAAGGGAGGGAGAGGGGTTGAGGGAGGGAGGGGTGGGGTGAGGAGAGGGGGGGTTATTGACACAGAGATTAAATGGATCTCCCTGTAAAACCGCTGGATAAAAATCACTTCTGTCACTGGGTGATCACACACCCAAATTACCATTAGAGGATGAATATGAGCGCTGGTATCACATGGGCGAATCAATATGCTTGTTAAACTCTTGCATCGTTGCATGGGAGAATTAAAAGCTAGAGGAGTGTGTAATAGCGTGTTACTGTGGTACAGCGTCGATGCCATGCCAGAGATGTTTATCTGAGTGTTTGTGTATGTGTGTGTGTGTGTGAGTGTGTGTGTAAAGATGAGTGGTAACGGTAATCACTGCAGCACTTTAGGCTCTTTTGTGGCCTTCAATTTAAAACATTAAAGGAGCGTCCGTCAATGACTTGAAGGGACAATCCAATTATCAGAGTGAGTTACAATATGTGCTTGAAGGTGAGTTTTCTCAACATAAGAGATTAAAAGGAAGCAAAAGCTTAATTATTCAGGAATTCCTCGTTGTTATTACTCGGTTGAGACTGAAAGCCAGCAATGAAGCAGCTGGGATTTACATGTGGTCCTGCTTCACTGACTGCAACCTGCGAATTTTGGTAAAGCTGAGGGGAAAATGAGGGGTTATTTCCTGGGGATGAGGGTATGTTTCCCTGATAAAAGCTGACAGCATAAGTGGAGATTAAAGCACATTTGGGTATTAAAGTGTATTTTGTAGGTCATCGGGAAGGTCTGAAGTCACAGGTGTAACCCGCAATAATTCTTAAATTGAGTGGTGATTTCTTTTATGGGATCCAGGTTGCACTGATGTTACAGTTTGCCCATTTCTCACTGGATTTATTCCATTTTGTTCTCTGAAAGCCAAAAGGGAGGGCTTCACTGCCAGCGTGAAAACCAAAGTCAGCTCAAAGATGTCAGCAGATGCTGGCAGAACATCATGTTTTTTTACCTTTAAGGCTGCACAAATCAATACTGTTTGTGAATAAAGGATCAAATGTCTACTTGTAATGTGAAAAGAGTCGATCTTATGAATGCACAGAGCACAATGAGTAACTCTGCAGTTCCCCTCGCCTCGAGTGTTTTAGCATCTTCTAACTCATTGTGGTTTCACAGCCTGCAACTTTACAGTTTTTATTTACTCTCATCACTCACTTTGACACTGTTTCTATGCAACTGTGTGGAGCAAAAAATCTCTGACAGGCCCACTGCATACTACTAATACTATTCCTACACAGTTAACACAAACAGCACACAGACAGATATGGCGACTGCAGCTGATGAATATTGTGGAAGATTTATCAAATATTTCTCTTCAGAGTCGGTGGCAACCAAAACAGAGCTAAAAAAAAAAAAAAAAAAAAAAAAAGAGAGTGAGTATTGAACCTACATTCACCTGGTGCCTGGAAACACAACTGAAGAAATGCAGATGCTTTTGTTCTGTGTCCATGTGACATATGAAACACAACTGTTAACGTGTTCGTCATTCTTTTAAACTTGTTCTACCACTCATTTTTAGTAATGCCTTTCAATGGTTCTTCATTTACAGACATTCAACAGGTCAGTGTCACATCAGCTACAAAGAAAAAGCCTAAACTGAAACCATAACTTTCAGATTTTGTTTCAGTGTGGAAGCTTTGTTCAATATCAAGTCCAGCCACCCATGAACTGTGCAGCCTGCCATGCAGTTCACTGCACTTGGACTAGACAGAGGAAGATCTTATAGAAACTATGCAACCATGATGGCTTTCAGGGGAATGGCAGAGAAGGATGCCAGAGCTGAACACCACTGTGGGGTAAATGTCAGCAGTTACACAGGCTGAGGGCAGCTGGGATGCAGGTTATAAGGGAGATGATGGAGACAAATTGGGTAACAAACAGACAGGGATCAACTGTTTTATAAGCAGAGGAGGCTCTAGTTAAAAAGTTGGACAGGAAAGAGAGGAGAAGTGTGGGTGAACCTCACCCAAAGACTGAGGAGTACGCAGCCAATGGGACCAGATCTATCGCGCTGTCACTCTCGTTAAACTAGCAATACCGCGCTTTTCTTTCAACCCGTGTGAGTCGCTGATTTTGACTCATACATTGCCATTAAACGTCACGTAGTCTTACCTGTTGTCTGGAACTTTGCTGTCTTCTCTCCGCGTCCACGTTTGTAGCGTGTGACGTCAAAACTTACGTCCCTCAATTCCACATTCTAAATGGCACCGGTGGACGCTGTCACAGCCAATCAGATGATCTGATAGAAAGAGGACAGGAAATGTATTTTCAGATAAAAACTGGAAATGGAAATGTTCACTTTTTAATAAGGAAAAAAAAAAAAAGTTCCAGTTGCAAGTTTATTTATTTCCTCTCTTTGTTTTATGGGCTATTGACTCCTATTATATCGTGCAGAAGTATTTACTGAATGACATATATAATTAGCTGAGATTGTGCTGATTCTGAATATTTGTAGTACTTGTTAAAAGTTTTCAAAATGACAACTTTATTTCTTAGGGAATACAATGAAGGGAAAAAAATAGTCTGGAGGGTTAATGATGCACAGATTAATCATTGTTCAAGTTTATGAAAATATCAAAAAGTTCAAGATCTAATAGCAAGTGCTACAGCAGATACTCTGATGATAAAATATGGATGTTAAATCCCCAGGATTCACGTTCTGAGAGAAGCAGATGAAAGAAACTCTCAGTAAGAGATAATAGAGGAGTAGCAGGAGCCTCTCAGGACAGGGCCGTCTGTACAGTACGGCAACAAAATGTATAGACTGGATAATTTTGATATCAGCTATGTTATGTGGACAGAGAAATTACAAGGCACTTATACAAAAGGTTAGAGTTCTCACAGTGTTTTCCACTTGAGTGTAAGTGACCAACAGCGTCTTTTCTGGACAGCAGTTCAAGAACCGTCTCATCTCATGTGTATACGTTGAGCAACTCCTCATCTACGCCCCCCCTGAGTCAGTGACTAACTGCCGGGTGGGATGTCAGAGGGCTGCTCCTCACTTTGATGATGACTCACTGTGGCGTGGCGCCTTTGATCCTTTCCCCAGCTTTGTGAATAAAGAATACACTTTGATTGACGCTGCGCACATTATGGCCGTTTGAGAGTTGGCAGGGAGAAAAAGACACGTCTGTCATATTGAAAAGCCCCTCTCCTCCCCTCCCCTCCCCTCCTCACTCTCTATCTCTCACTCTAACTCTGCTGCTGAGGGCCAAGTTGGAGGAAAGCACTTTTGAGCTGCTTTCAACATCTAACCCCCTATACAATGGTTATTATGGGAGCCAACCCTGCACAGCAGCTATCCATCCTTTGTCATTTGCAGCATGTTTGATTTCAGTCGCGTTTGATCAACACCCACGGCTATTTAAAAGCACAGACAGCCCGAACACAAACTGGGTTAGTTACAGTTATGTGCTGAAATGAACCTCCAGTGCTTATCACATACACAATGTGACATAGCAAAGTAGAGTGAGGATCAGCCTTAATCAACCAAAATGGGTGATAAAATGAGCTTAGCCACTCTTACAAAAAACGACCCCTTTCTCGGTTTCCGATCCTCGTCTGTATTCTAACCTAGTCCAACCTCACAAGCAATTACAGGTATATGATAAAAGGATCTAAAGAAAACAAGAGGATGGGAAATTAAGAGCAGCAAGCATGCAATCATACAAACCCTATGTATCGTGTTTTGACTAATTGTGCTGGGTGATTTTGAATGTAACAATATGGGTGGAAAGGGCTAAACCAAAACATAAAAGAGACATGTTTTGAATTTCAATGCGCCACCACACTGATCCATTAGCTACAGTTGATATACACTGCGAATAATGGATCACAGACAAAGCTAAGCCCCATGAGGGCAGCTGAGTCTGGTGGTTTTAGTACGGTAAAGAAATGCACCGAGCGCTTAAGAAATGTCACACACATCCATCAGTGCAACCGTGGGAATCAAGCAGACATCTTCGATTGGAGCCAGGTTGGTTATTGGTCCCAGCAGGGATCATGAGACACATCTTAACATGCATCCAGGGATTTAGGGGATCTAATACCTTGCTTTGTTATAGTCTGCACAAGGCTGTGTGTGGTTACAGAATGATATCAGGCTATAAAAGATGGGATAAAGACATTGGCCTGCAGACTGCAATCCTGTCAGCAACCTTTCAGGCGAGGAAACTGTGAGAACATGCACGTATGCGTGTATGTGTGCATTACAAATGTGTGCAATAAGTTTGTGTGTGTGTGTGCAAGCCTTTGTTCAGCTGAGCTGTGCTGAGCTGCACTCTGTGTATTGGGCAAATTCAAAGCAATCTGCCACCTCTCCCAAAACTAGCCAAGCGCTGACTGTAACACAAAGGACGGCACAGAACACCTGCTGAGATGATGGAGATGGCTGGCAGCCAAGACGACATATGGGTCTCATTCTGGCCCTAATGAAGACAACCTGACATAAATATTGGACAAAACGGACCACTCTGGAGACCTGCGGCGTCCCACTGCAGCGCTCCTGACATTGACGTAAACATTTGATCATCCTTGGAGTGATGAAGCAGGAGAGAGGAGAGTAGATGCGTGGAGAGAAAGCAGAGTTGTGTGTGCGCGTGTGTGTGTGCATGTGCGTGTCTGCAATGAGATACATTTAATGCATAATAATTCAACTTCCCCAAAAGCATAAACATCTCCGTCTTCTTTGAAGGCGACAGGTAACAGAAGTGTGCACACCATCCCACGGTTGGCGGGATGAAAATGATTTCTGCTGCTGTAAACAGCCCTCGCGGAGTGTATGGAGTGTCAGAACAGCTCATCGTTGAGAGAGAAAAACTTCGTGGAACTTCATTATCCTTAAGCTCTGAGACAAATACCGATTAAAGAAGAACACAGGTGATTAAGTTAAAGCAGGGAACTGTTTTTGTGCACGTTCAAAAGCAGCACCTGGAAGTAGCTATTCTGCTTTTGATTTGATTATTCCTCCACAGAGCAGATTATTGGAAGGATCTTGTGCCAAACTTCTTCTCTAGTAGTACTGACTGTTTTGTTCTGTGGTCTAAACAGACTTTCTCTTTTTTTTCCCCTCTTTTTTTGAAAGTATTGGCAAAGCAAACAAAAAAACAGCACTGATGCCACTTTTCTTTGTCCTTGTTGTGATCCATGTGGAGGCCTGCAGCCAGTCAGGGAGGCTAACTGTTAATATAACTGCCTGACAAGGAAGCTCTGGCTGTTTAGAGAGATAATGGCCCAGACCACAGACACCATAATAGCCTCCCTCTGTGAAGAAATGTTGCACTGCCAGTTCACATCCCTCCATGTTGCCTATTTATAGCGTGCCATAATTAATACGCTGTAATTGAAGCATATAAGCAGAAAGCTGAAACGTACAGGCTCCAGTGCGAGAGCCCAAGAGCTCTCACGGGGGAAATGGTTAAGAAAAGATACGAGATGATACTCGTCACAGCTGTCGAATCACATATCAGCGGACATTTCTTCCCGCCTTTTCTCTCCAATTCTGCGGCGACACCGTGTGCTAATCTCCAGCCTCGAGTGATACATTATAAATGCTGAACAGAATATGCAAAAGAGAGCGGCGCATTTCTGTCATCGTTTCACCCAGACAAAGGCACTTTTCTACAGAATGTGACAGAAAAGATTAATAATCATCTATTACTGTCAAATTTCATCAGCTGGCTGTTTGGTAAAGGCATCGGATCGGGGCCGATGACATCTCGGGGTCCATGATTCTTTGCAGAAGTCATAATTCCTGGGAGGTTCAAACCATCCAATTTAGCGCTCTTATGTAATCACCCCGGCTGTAATCCCATCATTAGGGAAACAATCTCAGAGTCTTTTTTTGATAATTAACGGCATTTAAATGATGATGTGATGTACTGTATATGTGGGGGGAACTCTTCCCTATAGCATGTTAATGATCCGCAGCATTCTGCTAATCAGTCAATTAATCACCATCTTATGAATTTAATCTCTTACTTAGGCCCTGTTCTACATAATGGGCTTCCAACATTGGAATCCATGCTCGGATTACAAATGAGACTCCTTGTGGTGTCATGCTCCTCTTAAACTGGGCCTCCACTGACAACCTGAGATGTTATTAGAGATGCAACATCTCATTTAGCTGCTTTGTGAAAACCCAAAGACAAAGACAATGCACAGTGCATCCAGAGACATGTCTTGCAAAGAGCCTTTACGCTGCTTTGTCTCTGTGTTCATTCAATTCAGTATCAAATTCATATACTTTATTGGCTGGAGTTTCAGATGCATAATCTGGCCAGTGATGAGGACAATGATGATAATGACATGAGAAACAAAGTTAAATAGACAGATAGAAAAAAATAATGAAAGAGAAAATTTCAAAAAGAAAACTGTGGATTTGCCTGCATTTGTTCTAAGGGTGTGTGGGTGCTCCATATGAACCACAGACGATGTCAAGATGGTCATCGGTCACATTCAGTGATGCTGAGTCTCACAGTTAATGTCATGCAGTCTCTAAGCACACTGCTGATAAAAACCTGTCGCCATTCACTGTTGTCTGCTGCTGTGAGATTCGTCTTTAAACAAATCAGACTTCTTAAAATATTCCACTCTGATAATATGATTTGTCATATTCCAAAGTGAAAGTGTGTCTCTGTCTGACGGCCTCCTCCCTTGTCTCTGCCTTGTGTCTCCGACAGTGGAGGCAAACTCTGCCAATTTATATCCAAGGTTTCAAAGCCAGATACCAATTATGAGTTTTTGTTTGAGTCTTCCATTGTTCCAGATAATACACTGTTTGTTGAAGTCATTTGGTTTGCTCTGGTTAGCTTTTGCACTGAGGTTGAGGTGTATTTGTTTTTTGTTTTTTTTGATCAGATGGTCTCAAGACTAGTTGGCACAGGGGGTTCAGCCCCTAGGTTTGCAGTTTCTGAAATCTCAGTGCGTCTTGGGGGGGGGGGCAGTTATGATTTATACAAAGACAAGTGTTGTTTAAATATTAATTATCAAGTGTAGCGGCCTAAATCTGTTGTATATGCACTGGTTATTGTTTTTCTCCTCATGTGTACAGTTCCACAGGAGGTACTTTATGATGAAAAACAACCTCTCCATCATCTTTGGATCTCATTCAAAAAGCTCAAAAGCCTATTTTGCAGTGGCGACTTCACACAGTGCAGCTGAAAAAAAACCCCTCATGTTTATTTATCACATCCTTAAATTTGTCATATCAAGACCTCACTTAGGAGCAAGATAGAGGTGTTTGACTTTGAGAAGTGAGCACTGGTGGTGGAACCATTCCTTTTGTGTGTGTGTGTGGTTTGGCCTGAAATGAAACAAATCAATATCACTAAAAGGTTTGCAATTGTTTAGCTAAAAAGTTCAGAAAATGGCAGGAGCAGGCGTTTAAACTTTAGCCTTCAGTTGTTGTTAAAAGCGTCGTTGATGACTGTGACATTCCCCCGGTTTGCTAATGTTGGTTCCAACTGCGGTTACCAATTTTAAATGAGGCACCCGTTTTTAAAATGAGGTGATGGCTCTATCAGTGGCTGGTGTTTGTTTGCTTGCGCTTTATGGATCAGTTAAAGCCATTAATAAAAACAACTTTTATCAGACTGTAAGAGCTCTTTCTCTCCAACAGTGTCCACAGACAGAGAGGCGGCTGCAAACCGTCTGAACAATGATCCATTTATTAACAACATATAGCTGCAGAGTCATTAGACAGAAAGCCATGAGACAACATCAACACCATTTTATAATCATTAATGGATCATTATAAAAGGAGGCATATTATGCATATTTTACAGCTTCTTCATTGTGTCAGTTTTGAACACCTACAGAGTAGTTCTCGTGATTTTCAGCTCCAAAAATTCCTTAGTTGTCTCCTACAACCGCTGTGCAGCCACCTCCTGAAACGCTTCATTTTGGCTGCTAGAACTCTTTTCATTAGGTCAATACTTAAATTCGTCCAGTAGAGGCATGATTTACTAATGTTACAAAAAGGTTCACCATTTTGTGAGGTTTATATCGACACATTAGTGTTACCCACACAGCTGTAGTCATTCGAGCGCTTCAGCGCTTATGATTCAGTCATATCTGGACTTGAAAACGTACTTTAGTTGACAGAAAAAACTAATGTGATTTATTTGTGTTCTGCCTGAAGGATCCAGTGACAGAAGGAGCCGACAGAAACGAACAGAGCGACAGATAAATTCCAGTTTCAGCTCCAAACTTAAACTGACGGTGGCATTTCTGCTCAATTAACACATTTCGTTTCTTTTCCCCTTTCCTTTTGTTATGTTTTCTATCCATAAAAATATTTAGCTCTATATTTAGTTACTCATGGGTTGAGGCCTTGCAGGACACAAGGTGGGTTCCTGCTGGAGAGTTAACCACTCAACATCTGTACAGGTTTGTTTTTCTCCTTTTAAGAAAACGATGTAAACGTCCAGCTGGACTGTTGATGAGAAGCTGTCGCCAACCTGACACGTCACACGCCTCAGCATGAAATACTAAAGAGATCAAAACTGGGAGTTCATTCAGAGAAAATGACAGTAATTGCAGACTGTAGCTGGCAGCAAATGAAACATGGACAAGCTGGTCATTATCGATGTGGAAAACTGAGACACTGAGCATGCGAGGAGACACGCTGTTTTCTGTGCTGCAGATGCACCACAGGAAAACTTTCACAGTCCCTTCTAATCCCTCAGTTAGGAAAAAAAAAAAAAAAACATGCACCAGTGCGTTCTGCAATCATGATTTCCTTGTTTCAGCTCAGAAACTACACCGACCCGATTCAAAATATCTGCAGGAAATGAACCCATTGCCATCGCTTTTCCCCATTTATGCTGGCTTAAGAAGAAAATGTAGAGCCATGTAATGCAGGGGGAAAAAAAGAGAGAGAACGAGGTGTCGAGGCCTTCGCTGCTGCTATATGAGACTTTGAAATTGGTTTCTGCATTTTTTTGTAATAAATCCTCTATTAATTTGAACTCCCAAAATGAGACTCACTAAATGAGACCTGGTTATAATAGCCACAAATATGTCGAATACAATAACATTATCATCTGATCATATTAAGCCATGCATCCAGATGTCTGGAGGCAGTTCACGTGCAATGAGGAGGTAATGACATCCTGGAGCAGCCTTGTTGTACCATGTGCAATACGTTCTCTCCTATCCTCAGTGAAATGGGTGATGTTTGAGACAAGCTGACACATTACTTGGCTCCTCATATGTGGACGACCGTTGGCAATGAAAACTGTGTTATATGGCCCAGTAGTGCTGACAGGTTTCTTTCTCCTCTCTCCTCTGCCCCCCCCCCCCCCCCCCCTCCCCCCCCCCCTCCTCTTCTCTTTATTTCTCCTTCCTCCAGGCTGTGGAGAGGCCAGCACGTGGCAAGAGGAGGGAGAAAGGATGGATCTTCAGACCTGTGTAAGAGCCTCCCCCCGGGGGAGCCGTCGTTGGACGCAAGGCCTCATGGGCCGTTGACCTGCTGTCTATGTGATTTATGGCGACTGAAGGCCCCTGGCCACTGCAGACTCCTCTCCCCACTCTCTCCTTCGTTTCTCTCCACACACACTGCAGGATCACACGGAGCCACACGCACTGCACCACCATCTCCAGGAGTATCCAAAGAGGAATTCCTGGCACATGCTGGGCAGCGGCACAGGCGCACGCACGGACACATCCGCAGGCCACGTTGTTGCTTCCCACACTGTCTCACGCAGAGCTAAACACCTCCATAAACATTTCCACACTGCAGCACCGTGTCCTGCAATCCCATCACATGTCCATTAGACCGAGCCCACTCTGAGAGTATTCTCAATTTGACTGTGTGTGGATTACTATCAGTCATGGTGTGTCAGCTGTAGAGCCCTCAGTGTAGCTGCTGCTCAGGGGCAGAGCTGGATCAATGGAAGTGCGCTGAGTAACGAGGTGATGTTCCTGTTTTCACATGGTCTGAGAGTAATCAGCAGCCAGCATCTCTCCGCTGACTCTACACACTGCTTTGCTTCCACACTGCAATAACGGCCCCCCTCCCCCCTCCGTGGACTATTAGTGCAGTGACTTATAGTATCATTTTATAATAAAACACACTGTTGCTGGACTTTTGCTCCTCTGCTGTCAGATCACCTTAAATACCCCTTTTTTTCCATCTAAACATAAAGACTTGGAGCGGACACAGCGCCGTGTTTACCTTCTCGACTATTTCATTTTTAAAATCGAAAGCTGTGGACAGAGAGTGAGAGCCAGCAGGTGCCCTCGCCATGGTGTTGCCGCCCCCAGACAAACGCCATGTGTGCCTGACCACCATTGTCATTATGACCAGCATGGCCTTTATGGACGCCTACCTGGTGGAGCAGAACCAGGGTCCCAGAAAGATCGGTGTGTGTATCATAGTGCTGGTGGGGGACGTGTGCTTCCTCATAGTGCTGCGGTATGTAGCGGTGTGGGTCGGTGCCGAGGTGCGCACCGCCCGCAGAGGATATGCCATGATCCTGTGGTTTCTGTACATCTTTGTCCTGGAGATCAAACTCTATTTTGTCTTCCAGAATTGCAAAGCTGACAGGAAGAGTCTGGAGACAGTGGCACGAAAAGCGTTGACGTTGTTGTTATCTGTGTGTGTGCCAGGTTTGTACTTGGTTCTAGTGGCTCTGGATAGTATGGAATATGTAAGAACTTTCCGGAAGAAGGAGGACATGAGGAGCCGTCTGTTCTGGGTGGCTCTGGACCTGCTGGACCTGCTAGATATCCAAGCTAACCTGTGGGAGCCCCAGCGGACAGGCCTGCCCATCTGGGCCGAGGGCCTGATGTTCTTCTACTGCTACATCCTGCTGCTCATCCTGCCCTGCGTGTCGCTCAGTGAGATCAGCATGCAGGGGGAGCACATGTCACCCCAGAAGATGATGCTGTACCCGGTCCTGAGCCTGGTCACCATAAACGTGGTCACCATTCTCATTCGCGGTGTCAACATGGTTCTGTTCCAGGACAGCCGCGTGTCCACCATCTTTGTTGGCAAGAACGTGGTGGCCATCGCCACCAAGGCGTCCACCTTCCTGGAGTACCGCAGACAGGTGAAGGAGTTCCCCCACCCACAGAACGCCATGGCACTAGAGCTGCAGCAGAACTCTGTCAGCCACACGCAGCCGCTGCCCAATGCCACCAGTTTGCCACATGAACCTTCGCCAGCGCAGGACGTCATTGACACATGACCGCCAGTGCTAGACTCGGCGCCCGTCAGAGGGACGGACTGCTTTTTATGAAATCCGAAGGTAGATAGAGAAATCAGCTGCATGACAGGATGATACTCTGCTCTTGTCAAGCCCACATGAACAACTGTGAAACCATAAAAGAGATTTTCAGCATCACCTGCCTGTCAGAACATACTGTAAACCTACACTTGACTGAGTGCAGCGAGCAGACTTTGAAACCAAGTTGAGCGTTTTTATCGTGCTGTTGTGTTTTTAATTGTTTCAAATGTTTTAAAAGTTCAGACTTTATTAAGAGACAATCTCCACAGTGTTGCAGCCCGGTGACATTATGTTCTATAAAATGGACAGTTGCCCCCCCACCCCCCCTCCCTACTCCCTGCCCCCTTGGTGAGTATCTTGTAATTTCTTTTTTTTTTAAGGTCACTTTTTCAACAGTGCATCTGTGGCATTTCCTTTGAATTCCAGCACCAAAGGACATACCACTCAATGTGAGGCACTGATGGAGAGGAGGAGCCCAGAGTGGCAAGGGTCAGTCAAACAGGGGGCTATCCGTACTGTGCAAGAAGAACAAGGCTGTGTGGCAGGCGAATGCTTTTTACCCCCCTGTGCGTTTTGTCTCTGCTGAGAGAGAGAGAGAGAGAGAGAGAGAGAGAGGCTTGGTGGAAGCTGCTGTTGCCTCGGCCGTGTGATGCTTTAAAACCAAAAGGTCTGATTAAAGCGCCGGAGCTCAGCATTATACAGCATCCACTGCAGGCATTCAAGCGTGTGTTTTAACCGTAAGTGTGTACATGCACACCAATCATTAGAGTACATGCCTGAAAGCGCGCGCGAGTGCGTGTGTTCGCCACAGGAGGTTTAGGTTATTTCAGGTGAGATGTTGAGGTGTCCGTGTGTGTGATGACTTGCAAATGAGACAAAACATGTAGTGATGTCAGATGAAAAAAAAAAAAAAAAAAGATTATGATGGGGGGGGGGGTACTTTTTGTTTCCTGTACTGTACATTCCTCTAAAACTAGCTCAAGCCTTGAAGTCAAAGAATGCAGAGATCCAGCGAACGCCTCACTGAAGATTTGACAAGAGAAAAAAAGATAACTACAATACTATACAAACAGAAGAAACTTTTTTCTGATGTTATTCAGTTAATTATTATTATTACTATTATTATCATCATTATTATTATGATTATGTACATTCTTTACTTGTTGGAGGCCAATGATGTTTTAATAAAAGTATAAATAAAAGAATTATGACAACAGCATGGTCTCATCTTTCCATATTGTTGGTCATGATTGATGAAAATGTTATTTTTCAGCTGAGTTCAGAAGTATTTACTGCTCGTGTTGTGCTTGACAGCAGCAGCTAAATGACAGCAGCACGGCAGCAGAGTCATTTTCTGTTCTGTTTTGCATGGAAGAATCCACACCGTGCTCAAGGCTGAGCCGCCTCCTGGACTCCAGCATTAATTTTCTCCCCCTCGGGCTACCACATTTGGGGAAAGCAAGCAATAGATTTATCTTTAAAATGCGATAAAAATGTATGAACCTTCTCTCAAATTGTGTCTCTCTCTTCCTCCCAGATCTCATTATCACCTCTCCACTTGCTTGGTTTTTCTTTTTTGTTCTGTTAACACAAATCTTCTCTGCACCAGCCTGGTATCAGTTATTAAATACAGCCTTTACAGCTGATGGATCACCTTCATGTTTCTACAGAGAAAAATTATTAAGTGTTGTGGTGGGAGGTGGACAGGTCAGTCGCACGAGGACATACACTTCACTGTGGTGAGGTTAACTCAGGTTAACTGCTGATCTCAGCTCACAAAGACACACTCTCAGACACCCGAATGCCACCCGCCCCATTAACAATAGCTGAGTGACAAAGAGACTGGATGACGATCCAAAGTGGTCACATATACCTGACATGAGAATATTATAAGGATCAAACTGTCTTCTTCATTCATGGTTCCCGGCACAGTAATACTGCAGAGCCGTACTATTATTTGAGCCACTAGAGCTAAATCAGACTGACCCGGCGGCAAAGACCAGAACAAACATTCACTCATCACTAGGATTAAAGCTATTATTAATTAAAGCTGTCACCAGTTGCAGGGGTAAAATTACACTGAGGGGAGAGATGTAAGTCGGTTTGTCTAGTGCACTGCCAGCCGTCCTCTGCAAAGCAAAGATGGCCACTGCAACAGCTTAATCATATTCTATATTTTCTGAGACATATTTTATAGTCAGATTAAGTTGTGTTTCTTTGCTTGTGAGATGTTTTAGACCTCAAAAGACACACATATACACACACAAACACACACACACACACACACACACACCAAAGTGCTAATTGCCTATTTCCTTCACCCTACCCATTACTTTGTTGTTTCAAGCTCATCAAACTGAGTGAGCTGGAATCAGGTTGGGGCTCACGGTATCTCTACAAACTGCCAGACTCTTCTCTTGGAATCTCTTCTGTGGAAACATATCGATCGTTCATGCGGGTGAAGTATTAAATATTTCTGAGACTTAGCTCTCTGGGCAAAATCCAGTTCATTCTGGGTAGTCTGTTTTCAGCTGAGCTTCTGTCTTACAAGTAACACTCCACTGTGAGGCCCTAATAATAACAACTGGCATATGAAAAATATAAATGAATAAACTACTGAGACTGTGACCCAGAGTCAAGTTTTCCTAATTTTCTTTTTTTCCTGATTTCCTACTGTGCAATTCTCCACACTGCGCATAATTGTAAACAGATGCATGACTAAGGCTTCCTGCAGCTGTTTATGTGGTGTGTTGTTACATATTTCATTTTACTGTGTTTATTTATTTAAGCATTGTCATTACTGGGTGCTCAACAGCTGAGACAGAGAGAGATTTACCCCAGATAATTCCCAGATTCAAGTCATTCATAAATCTATTTCATGGCAGTGCTGTGAGCCGAACACAAAGTATCAGCACACTATAGGCTATACTGCACATTTACTGCACTGTTTTTGCAGTGGTACTATCAGCTATCATGAGCCACATAACAGCAAACCATAAACATATAGGCTATACATTAGATGATTATGATTTATAAGTGACAGCCGCTGGTCTGGTTCCCATCAGGGTTGCAAACTTTGTGCAGTTGTGTGATTCTAACTGTCCACTGTAGTAAACATCCATCAGAGTTGACGGACTTTTCTGGTTCAACTTTGACCAGCAATCACTTTAGTGCAGTCGAACAGTTTTCCTGTACAGTGAGGGATTAGGCTATTACTAGAGTTGTGGTTTTCACTCGCTTTTGGCTTTACCTCCAGATGCTTTAGATCATTAGGTTTGACTGCTGCCTTGTTACAATGAGCATTCAACCACTGGTGTTTTCTGCCCTGTCAGAACAGAAGCAATGTTGCCTCCGGGTATCAGCAGTTTACCTTCAGCTAAAGGTAAAAAAAACAAACTGCAACAAATCTGAATGACAAATGACAAATAGTCATGGTCAGACTCAAACCCAGGATGTCACTGATGCATCATTATATAACATACTGTGGGCCGCCAAAAAGCAATCAGTTTCTGTTAATCAGTTTTTTCCACTGTGCCCAAATTGCATTACACTATTTACTGTCACCATGCATCCACCCATCCATCCACAAGAAAACATAACTCTACCTCAGTAAATAATCCCTCAAAATCTTGTCACTGCACATATTTTATTGTCACATGCAGGTCTCTATATTTAGAGCAACCTTGTTAGCGAGGACAGCAGTTAATCTAGGTTTGACTCCATGCAACATAAACAAGTAGATTAAAAAATATATCTAATTACACACTCTGTGCACTGCAAAATGATTTGTTGAATATAAATAGGCAATAACTCTAAATGTTAAAATGACACCGGTTTTCATCTGTTTAATACTAAACAGGCCCAGAGACATAGAAATGGGAGGCGACAAACTGCCTGAGAATCTGGTTCCTATAGCAAATGAAGCCACTGGTTCTGGCTCTGTGCTGCAACTCATATTATATTAAATCTCTTATGCCGTCTAAACTAGACTCTAGACTCAGCAAAATGTGTTTTCCAAATGAAAGAAAATTGAGGACCAGGTCCAGCATTTAATTGAAAATATCCTCATGTATAAGTCATTGGTGCTACTGAGAAACTTTATTTTTATGTCGGGGACTGACCAAATCTTTGCTGCTGTGTGTCTGGATCACAGCTCATTGTTAGGCTTACGGCAGCATAATGTCACTATTGTTTGAATAAATCTTGTCAGCGCAAGTGGTTGAAGGGGGAAAAGTAAATGGCAAACTTGGGAATAGAATAAATTACCTGTGGCTGTCTCTGAACCAGATCACCTTTTCGAGACCCACCGAGCGAGGGATTCATCCATAAATCACTAGGCGTGCGCATCAGGAATGTAATTGTGCTCTCTCCATTTATAATAAGTCAGTAAAAGCACCTTTTTTCTCTCTCTACCAGTGATTTGCTGTGTATCCATGACTTCCTGAAGCACTTAGTCTCAGCAGAATTGAATCAGAACCAGCTGGATGAGTATTGTGTTTTTCACCATTACTGACTGTATCTTGACCACCTTCGCATTTGCTGACTTGTAGGAGTTTGTCCTCTTGGTTTGCTTCAGTAGTTGCTTCCCCACTTGTTAATAAATGTCTTCGTTCTCACACTGTAATCACTTTGCTGACTATGTAACCCTTCAACTATGCCACACACTGCACACAGTAATCTAAATGGAAATCGCTTCTCTGGCTGTGCTTCTATCATAAAACTGCAATATTTATTGTCCACTGGATATGGAGGGGGGGGCTTGGTTAATCGCCCAATGATGCTAAAAGTTAGTGAGACAATTAGTGGAGGTTTACTGCGGACAAAAAAAACCAAGATTCTCCCCATCAAACAGGAGGTAGGCTGCACTGCATAATGTTTCATGGAGCCAGTGTGTTTCCTAGCTCCACAATGAGATGTGGTCAGGCTGGCTTGTTATTGACATTGACATGAAAACTAAGCCAAATTAACTAATAGAAGTTCCTGTTTATAATGTTCCCATGGATGTGCAGACAAGTGTGACTAGTTAGTGCTATGGGGCTGATGCTCTGAGGTACTGACCTAAGAAGCCGAGGCAAAGCAGCTGCAGACAGCGGCGACCACTGAACTCTGTGCTCGGTCCTTAAAGAAGTCTGCAGGGCCCTGCAGGGGCGGTGGATGAGGCATGAAGCATTTTATATGTATTCTCCGCTACGTCCACTAGTAGGCAGAGCCAGAGACCCTGTGAGAAGTCGACGTGAGAAGGAAAATGTCATTGAAATGAAATAATTGTCAACAAAGAGTTACTTCCTGTTTTCATTATGTGGCGCTGTGAGGCGAGCTTGTGTAGGTATGCAGACATGAAAAAGGCCCGAGGCCACGCGGAGACGGGGGCCAAGCACGGGTGCAATAAATAATGTCTTCTTCTTGCTGACGAAGGTTAGGGTTAACACTCACAACACACTGGTGACATCAGACAGACTAACCTACACTTCAACCATGTGTGCTGATTGATTGACTCGATGATGTCGCTCACGCACCTTGGTAATAAAAGCCTTCTGTTTTCCTTCACAGCCATTAGAGTGAGATTTTATATTAAAAACGTTAGTCTTCAGTGGTGTCTTTTGAAAACTAGCTGATAAAAAAAAAAAAAAGCAAACAACCTCAAGCTGATGAAAATGCAGGACATTGTCTCAATATGCATGATGTGGGACAAGGGATGAAAATGCTGTGCAGTCCCACGCAAAGCAAGATAATGTACCTAGTGTCCTAATTTCAAGCTGAGCAGCAGTCTGATCAGCAGGAGTAGCCTACCTCAAAGCACCGGTGTGGTATAGTGACAGTGGGTAACTTCCCATAATATCATATAGACTGAACATTGAATTACACCATGTAAGCCTCTGAAATACTGGTGAGTGCTGTGATAAAAACCTAGTGTACACGACCTTCTCAGGTGCAAACAGCAGTCAGACAAAATGAGCTAAACTGGCTGGTGAACATGGAGGAGCATTTATCAGCTAAAGAGCCAGATATTTCCCTCTGGGTTAGGAACCAGAAAAGTACTGAGAAAAGAGTGAATCTTCGACTTTAGGCAACAATTGGCAGGAAGCCAGACACAAGACAAGACTCAGGATGAATGTTAATGCTGCTCCATGGCTGCTTGATGTGTATATGTGCATAACTACCTACTCAATACATATCAGCAATTACTTTTTTATATACAGTGCTCTCCAGTGGACAAAAATAGCCTATAGAAATGATAAATGCAGTTGAAAACTGGAATTGCAATACATTCACAAAGGAGATCAATTGTACATCTAATGGTAGGCCTGAATAGTAAAAAGTTATGGCAAGCTAGCTAGCTGTTCTCTACTGGCTAACTAGCTAAGATCCTACTTGATCTAATTCTACTAGCACTCTTGCGAGATCTGGCACAGATCTCCCAGGTAACGTCACAACACGAGGTGAGGGTAACGGGCAGCCACGCCCCCTTAGGAGACACATTCATGTCATGTCATATCATTCAACTAGATACGACTCTATGAGTTAGACATTGGAATCAGAAGAGATGCAGGAGACGTAGAAGAAAATATATTGCAAAAAATAAAAACAATTGTGAGAAAGAGATTGGAAAAACAAAATATTAAAATGCAAAAAAGGAAAATTTCCCTTTCAGGCTACTTACCTGATGTGCTGGTTGCCAATTCAATCCCCAACCAAGGTGATCTTTACTGTGATATTCCCATGTAGTCTCTCCCCCTGCCTTCCTGTCGCTCTACACTGTCCTAGTGAATAAAAGTATAAAGTGTCCAACAAAATTGTCAGGATTTTCAAGGGAACTGGACTCACATATAGACACTGACACAGAAACCAGTACGGTGAAACGAGAATTAGTTATTAAACTCACAGGAAAAGAACACACAGGAAACATCGAGCAGGAACACATGGGAAAAAGACTGAGGTTGAATACACAGGAGAAACGAGACACAGGCGGGGCAACCAACACAGGTGAGACACATGAGGTAATCACAGGGAGAGCACAGAGACACAGGACATGGAACTTCAAAATAAAACAGGAACTAAACAGGGAAAAAGAAACACAAACCATGACAAAAAAATATCTTAAAAACATAAATGAATAGTTTTTATTTCTCAATTAATTTTTTAGAAAGTGCTATTTACATAAAATCTAATCAATATTGTCAAACACCACCACCGCTCCCTAGTGCATTTGCTCATGTTTTCAGCATTACATGGCTGGTTAAGCTCTTCTGTTGAATTTGACTATCTCCTCATACGATCCCAGACTGACTCCATGATGTTGACATCGAGCCATCTGAGGAAAGCCTTTCATGACCTTGTCTGGGTAATTGAGGTCATTGTCATGCCACAGAATAAATTTGGAACCAATCATATTCGTCCCTGATGGCAGGCTATAGGACTGCATGAGGGAATGTAGACACTAAAATGCCCATAAACTTGTTCAGTTGCTCTGTATTTCTTTCTCTTGGTGCTGAAATTAATTAATGACACACACACAGAAAATAACAATGATTTAATCTTTAAGCAACTGCCAAGTCTTAACAAACTATAATTCACCCCTGAAGGGGAAAGAAGCATATTTTGATTATGGATTTAAAAAAAAAATACACAGAGTTATGAGTGTGGTTTCTACTAAAGACCAAAGTATCCGAGTTGGCCTCTCTTTTAATTTAGAGTAAAATTTGATTCTGAGTGTGAATCTATATTTGAGGCCACAATAAATGCGAACCCTGGACTCTCTCCAACACTAATGTGTTCTTGTAATGATGGATGTCTGTGGAACAGCCTAAAGTCCACGGCAGCACTCAGTGATCTGATCTATGACGCACTCCACATCCTAACTCTAACCTTGATTAAAGGGCTCAATGCATGACTCACCATTTCTTGATTTTTGGTTGTTGTTTTTGTGTTTTTTGTTTTTTTTACAGATTTGTTTATCAGAACTATCAGTCTCTGCCGCACACTGCTAGCTTCACCAGGGCCGACTACTTAATATTCATACACACAATGATAAGAAGGTATTGTGTTACCTTCATGAACTGTACTGCATGTGCAGAATGGATTAATCACTGAGCCACAATGCACCAGGGGAACAGACTGTGGAGGCTGTCATAAACAGATAAGCATAAATGAAAGCTGAGCGTGCACCGTGGTAGAAATTCCTGCTGTTAGTTATAAAAACAGCTGACTGTCCTTTGAGTTTATGACTTCGTTTCTGTGCCATCTTTAAAGTGTCTTCATTATCATCCGGGTTGCTAAAAAAGAACCAAAACATCCAGTGACCGCAGGTTCCAGCTCCGATAATGTCACTGTCCTCATCGTTATTCGGTTTATTTTAATTTTATCTAGTTATAAAGTTTGCAGACACTTTAAATACCAGGGAAAGGTCACATGGTGGTAATGGAGTACAAAAGCAATGCAACCACTTAAGTATTGTGGACTGAGGAACATTAAATGGACTCAGCCTGTGGATTTTTACTGTTGGGTTTAGGGAGGGGTGAGACAGATTAAAACAAGTGTGTGGGTGACAGTGCTGAAAACCAATAAAATCAAACAGTACAACAATACCAGTATTGAGAGTACAATTCCCAAAATAACCCTTAAGATATTGCCCCTATACTGAAAGCTTTGAAAGTCATCTTGTGTTACCAGCAATAAGAAACAGAAAGAAATCACTTACCTCTGCTGATATAGAGAATATAAAAAGTGGATTCTCCTGCAGATGAAAGAAAACACCAACTCAAAATAACATATATTTCAAAGTTTTATTGCAATGTGCAAAACAAGAGCCACAGATATGAGTCTTTGGGGATAAGACCCCATTATGATGTGTTTTTCATTTTCATATGTGAAAAGGGAGGGCAAGGCTGTGCAAAGTGTACCAAGGGAAGTCCCCAGGGTCTCAATGCTGGAGGTGGTCTTGGAGATAGGAAGTGGAGAATATGGAGGTATGGGTGTGACTGTGATGATGACAGCTGAACACCAAACACCTGAAGTCAGCTGATTCCCAAGGAGTGAGGTGAGAGAAGGAGAAACCTGGAGAATAATGAATGGAGACAGAAGAGATGCTAAACTTGCAGCTTTCTTAATACTGTTTGTAGCCGCCATGACTGTTTGTTTCAAGCCCTCACTTTGCTGCAGTGATGTAAAGGTGCACCCTGAGACCTTGTGATGACCACACCCACTAACTAACACCTTGCAGGCCTGACAGGGTCACTGTGTGTGAACACACGTCTTTTCAGCCAGGTGTTAAGTTAGTTTTTGCAGGTTTGTAGTGTGAATCACTCCATCTGTCTAGACTGAGATGATAAATACTTAAAACATGATATGGAGCAGGCTTTGGCTCCTGACCTCTGGGTCACTGGATCATTCTGAGTGGTTGAGCGTGAACAGTGTTGGAAAAAGAAAAATATATATATTTTAGCATCAGAAAGTTGAGTTTATTTTCACTTTTACTTTTTTTTACTTTAGTTTTACATATTTGGCAAGGAAAATGTTTGTTTTCTGCATCAGTGCTTTACATAATATATGAAAGGCATAAAATTTGTATTTTAAGAGAAGTATAAAACTTTCAAATAAAACAGGCTGAGTAAGCAACACCAGTTGAACTGATCATCATACAGTCACCTATGATAAATGGTGGCAAAAATATGTAGCTTAAGTTAAAATGGGGTCACTAAGGGGAAAAACACCATTTCCCATAAGCCCGATGTTGTTTTGAAAGGTTAAATATCACCAGTTCTTGATCGGACATGATCCTGATGAAGGAAGTTGGGACTGAGGGAACAAACACAAACTGGACTTACTATTCTACACATATATAAATATACATACGTACATGCATACATATCTATCTGTGTCCAAATGATGATACACATAGATAAATAATAGATTATGTGATTTTTTTTCACATTAGCTGTAAAAGCCAAAAGTTTCAATGTATGAATTCCATGTTACAGACCTCTTAAACTCTTTATCTCTATTGTGTGTGAACATGGGAGGTTGTGGTTTTAGCCAAGAGACTGTTCACACGGCAATTAGAAGAGAGAGGAACTTCAGTTTTAAAGAAAACTTGACTACTCCATGTTCGCCTGCCTTTTCGGGATGCCAGGGGAAGTGGAGGCCAGACTGGTAGTTAAAGACACACGGGCCACCCACACTAACACCTTGGGCTCAGCAGCACATGGTGCCCTTATGAGGGACTGCAGTGAGCAGCAGCAGCAGTGGCAGCAGCCCAGTTTGTTCACCATCCATCACTGCAGCACAACACAACAATTCACCCAAACAGCAGAGTAGTGTCAAAAAATACTGGCATGGCACAAACAAGGAAAGAACATGTCCCCAAACTGTAACTTGTGGGGGTGGTGGGTGAACAGATAAACAACTTTTCAAAGCTGAATTTACGACACTGTGTGTGTCTGTGTGTGTGTGTGCGCGCGCGGAGGCCAGGAATGCGTGGGCCTTCTGTCTAAATGTGCCACAACAAATGGTGGAGGGGAGTTAAGCCAGCGTTCACGGGAGACACGCAGTAGCTGCCCAAACGGGCTTGTTAGGGGGGCAGAGAGGGAACTCATCAGTGCACAAGATCACGGCTGACAGAGGAGCTTGTTAACTGCAGCACAGTAGCCAAGAGGGTGGCTCATTAGGGAGAAGCACCAGTAGCCTGCACGAGCCATGCTGGTCTCACCAGATGGCTGTAGCCTGTCTTGCTGGCTGACGAAGGACATGGACATCCATCATTAACAAACTGTGTGCAGTATGTTCTCTGTGCATGAAATCATAAGGACAGCATTCACTCCAGTCGTGCTTTGACTTTGCCATGGTTTCATATTTAAAACTTTATGCCAGAGCTTTAGTCACTTAGGTGAAGTAGCTCCTTTTTCTTTTCTTCCTGAGCTGGAACAAAGTTTGTCTGTAACATGCACTGATACTGGGAATCCTGTTGCAACATTGCCCCCTACTGGTGCCAGCAGATTAGATTGGGGGGGGGGTGCAATCAAAACATGAATTTCCCAATCACTTCCCTCCCTCTATGGACTCTTCACATGTTGCCAGCTGTCACTATAAATAACAAATTGTTTGCAATCATGGCGTCGAGATAAGTGCAGCACTCTTGAGCTTGATTATTGCACAAGACAAGTTTCCAGTAAGGGCCAATAAATCATTATTCATCATTCACTCAGGGAAGGAATACACACCGTTACAGCTACGTCTAAATCACGAGTGGGACTTGTTCATTCGACTCACCAAATACCAGATGATTCATTTGCTATCTAATCTCACACATATCCCCCTAAAATGAAAAGGAATTGTTGCATGGTATTACTTTGGAGAGCGTTGAATTTATCCATTGCTGATGTGATCAGAAGATGTTGGAACTTTAATTAAAAATGAGTGAATTTTTGGAAGAAAACACAACCATGCAGTGAGAGAGAGAGAGAAAAAAAAAGACAAAATAATGGATGCAATCAAGCCAGGGTGATATGGAGAGAATATATTACAGTTTCTTTTCAGGGGACATAAACTACTTTTCTTGAAAAGTGTTTTAATCACTGCTGGTGCATCAGAGTAGCCATAAGGTAGTACATCAAACTCATTAATTTTAGCTTAAGGGTCATTTCACCAAGAAAGATTTATTACATATCTTAAACTTCTCACTTCAAAAACTATGGAGGCTGCACCCGTTCATTTTGCTGCAGGTTGAAGAGAAACCTTGAGTCAGCAAATGTGAAGGTGCCACCCGCCCCCCCAACCCCCACAGCCTTCAGTGTTGTCGCCTCCTGTTAATTACATCTGATATTAACAAAGTAGAATGAATTACTGAAACGAGATATAGCCGGAGCAGCTCAGCAATTGAATTAAGTTGTTCTTTATACTCTCAGAAATTAAAATTTAAAGCACTTACTTAGACACATATCTATAAATTAGAAAGATGGAAGATCGGTTTAATACTAAGTGGTGGAAAAAGCACTTAGATTCTTTACTGTAGAACAAATACTGAGACAATATATAAAGAAATACATCATTACGGGTAAAAGTCCCATTTTCAAAATCCCACTTAAAGGGCCACTACTCTGACTTTACAGCCAGAGCTCCAGTTACACCGAGCACTATAAGTCAGGATATCGCAGCTTCTTTAATGAAATTGCACCATTAATTTTTTATTCCATGTCTGACAAGCCCTCCCCAGCTTTATGAAGGTGCAGCACTAAATCAGTGGATCACCTTCAGGTAAAAGTGGACAAGTATGATCAAATACAGGTACTTGGATGATGTTATTAGATTGTTCAGACTAATGCATCATCAGCACTTTCCTGGTGTTGAGATAAAACCAGAGTATAGCTGTTCCTGTCAGGTCGTTCACAAACCCTCTTCCACATGGTCACAGTAAGTCTGAGGAGATTTCCAACTAATAACAAGGAAGTGAAAACACAAAGTTTTGTAACTTTATGTGTCTTAATTTGAAGTTGTTTTAAGCCTGGAACATGTATCACCTATAGATTGTAAGTGATTACAAGACAAAAAGGTCAACAAATGAATGAAAGGTCATCAGAACGTGCTGTGAAAAACAAACAAACAAACAAAAAAACAGCACAAGCAACAGATACATGTACAAATGGCTTCATTTAATTTATGTATATTTCACAAACAATCCAAGAACTTATGAGACAAATGTACAGGAATTATTTTGCCATTTTATTTTTTTTTTCTTCACATTATTGCTTTACAGTAAAATGCATTGGTTGGATATGTCCAGTATAGCAAGACAATACATTCATATAAGTTATACAGATGTCCTCAGTAATGTTTTATAGTAACTAACTTTACATTAAATATATTTTTTAATCATTTATTATTCTTGACAAACAACTTCCCACGTCACATTGAGCTCACAGTGCATCAGGTCGCATTCAGTCAAGAAGTACATACAGGTCCTCTCTGGTGTTCAATTGCCATTTCTAAATGTGTGTGTTTCTAAAGTGTGCGTTTGTTTTTGTTTTTTTTTTTGTTTTTTTACACAGGATTTCCATACAATCTGGATTAATGCAGGGCTACGACAAGAATGGCATTAGATTTTTTTTTTCTTCCTCTTCCAAAAAAAGTGACTTGGTAACAAAGATGTGAGTCAGACGACCGGTGAGGACGTACGCTGTGCATCAAGATCAGGACAAATAGAGGAAGCAGTGTGGGTTGTGGTTGTTTTTTTTTTCCTCCCCCCCTGCTGTGGTGTTTTATCACTCAAACCTGGCAACCGGGACATGACCACACAGAGCAACAACAACAACAACAATGAAAATATGCACACAAAGAAAAAAAAAACCAAAAACCTTAACACTGCACATTCTGAATCAACTAAAGGACAGTACAAATGTGCCTTCCCCCCAGAAACAAAAACAAACATCCTCAGAAGACCCACTGAGAGGGCTTACAGGGCGGGAGGATGGATGGAGTCCAAAAGGATGTCAAAGAAGGTGTGGAGGAGTCTTTAGGCCCTGTGTGGTCACCTCCATCCAGTAAACAGCTGTTTGAACCCTGACAGAGTAGCAGCTTGGGGGGGGCAACGTTTTGTTTTGTTTTTTAAAGTCCTTAAGGACAGCTCTCATGCAGGTCCACCGAAAAGAGACAGAGTCCCAAGGGCAGTGGAGGAAAGTCTTCCATCCATCTATCCATCCATGTATCCATGTATCCATGCATCCATCCATCGGTTCCCTTGCTGCCCCTCTGCTCCTTCAGCTAAGGTTGGTGGAGAGTTAATGCCCTTGTGCAAGAGGGGACAAAAGTGGAGGAGGGCCAAACTATGGGGTAGGACAAAGGGGGGTGAAAAAATTCTGACATCCCACAATGCCACTGTTCCAGAAGCGTCCATGCTGTTGGCTCAGTTCCTCACACACACATACATCCATCCACCCACCCACACACACACACACACACACCTGTGAGCTCACACATCAAGTACTACTAGACAAACCGACGTCACATCATCTCCGCAGGTGAACCCCTCCCATCTTTATATGGCAACCTGGCAGGGGGCCTTCTCTCACATTTATTCTTTACATTGAGATTGCATATACAAGTGCCTGCTGCCAGCCGTGTGGCACAGGATTATTTTTCAACACTTAAAACCCTCCCCACACGCCGTTTTTTTTTTGTTTTTTGTTTTTTTTTCTCGAAGTTTTTAGTCTCTGCACCTCACTGTGTGAACTCCTCACAGGCATTTTTGCATGATGTCAAAATGTCTGGATTGCAGTGTAGCTCGTAGCTGCCGATTTTTGTAAAATGGGTCGGGGCGGTTTCCATGGAGACGCCCAGAAGCCCTCAGCCTTTTGCTGTGCTGTGGAGGAGCTGCGTTGAATGTCCCAGCATGCACTGCAGACAGAGGCGGGTGTGCTCATGGTGTTAACGAGGTTCCAGTCTGAGAGAGTCGAGAGCCCGGTGGGGGGGGGGGGACCAAAAAAAAAAAAAAAGTAAAAAAAAAAAAAAAAACCTTGCGTGGGCCCGAACTGAGCGCGCGCGCACACACACATACAATGTTCTCTCGCGCATGTATCCATACACACGCACACACACAGTCACATGTACACTGAAAATACACACGCACAGAAGGAAGCACTAGTTGATTCAGAATGAGAGGATGGCTGTTAAAGTGCAATATCTACATGTAACTCAAAATCAAGAGACCATCACCATCGCCACCTCTTGGAGTTGTCCATTTCTGAGTTTCCCTGATAACCGACAGCTGTGGTAGGCACCCCCGCTCTGGGTAGAGGGGCTGCAGTACCCCCTACTGGCCAAGGGGTGTTATAGCAGACAGTCAGTCTTGAGAACTGCCTGATTTCTTTGCATTTTTTTTTTTTTTTTTTTTTTTTTTTTTAACAACAACTACCTCCATGCTGCTGCTGCTGCTGCTGTCTCAAGATGTGAACAAGTCACCAGATGATGACAAAAAAAAATCAGATGCATCCCACATATCTGGAGCCAGTTTTGTTTGTTTTGTTTTTGGAAGTTGTGCAGAGGGAAAAATGAAACGACCCATCACTGAATGAAAACAACGCCGCCAACGCCACCACCAGCAGCATGAATACCCTTCTGAGTGGTCAAATCTCCTTACAGCACAAAGCAAGAAAAGCAGTTCCATGTGCAATTTGTTTCAGTGAAAAACAGGCAATGTCCTATATTTGCAACAAGCTCTCCTCCATATTTCGTACTAGATAAAACCTTGTTTTGAAAAAATAAATACAAAAAACAACAACAACAAAAAAAATTGTTTACAAGTTTACATTGTGCAGTGCTGCATATGCATAACACCCTCACAGTTGACTGATCTGGACTGTGAATTATTGTCCTGACAATGTCTCTCTTTTTTTTTTTTTTAAGAAAAGAAAGCAGATTTGATCAAGCAGATGAGGGTTGGGAAGAGTTGTGCAGGGTGAGTGAAGTGAAGCGCTAACAGTATCTGCTCCCTGATGCCAGAGGCCATGCCAGGAGAGTCAGGTCCAGGCTGGAGGAGGGGAGCTGCCAAGGACAAGGCCCTCCTCCAGGGGGGGTCAAGAGGGATAGAGGAGTGTACTTTTTCTTCTTTAAATGCTGGGGTTGCTTGGTAAATCTTTTAGGAATTACTTCAAAAAAAGGAGACTTGTCTCTACACGCAGGTTTTGGTTGAAATCAGCGTTTGTGGTAGGATTGTTTTGTTTTTTGTTTGGTTTGTGGAAAGACTTGTGAAATGGTGTGTGGAAATCTACAATGTGAACAATGAAAACACACACCAACAATCCACAATCCACTTATGATTTTTGGAGGTCCCCGACATCTAAAGGCATGCTAGATGGGTAGAAAGTTAACAGGTGCACGGAGGAACTAAAGACTTTACTGCAGTTAACAGGCAAAGCCCAAAAACAATGGGCGTTAAGGACCGGCACTGTGTGACAAGAGGACAGATCAGAGACATAGATGGAGTCCACCATTACAGTGGACTGCCCCTTGAGGAAACAAGATTCATATTTGGGACTGACTGAAAAGCTTCCTGGGCAGAAAGGACGAGGGAGGAAAAAAAGAGTCTGTAGTTAGGTCCAGTATTATAAAAAAAGAAAAAGAAAACATTTTGGAGTTGCTATGGGAGCACTGAGGTTTTGGTATCTGAGACATGCTGCTGTGCTCTACTCCTCCATGCACATGGGCAGGTTGACAAAGGTGAAGACGTTGTACTCGATCATGATGGAGAAGCAGAGGAAAACGGCATACAGGACCAGGACATAGATGCCCAGCTTCAGGTCCAGCCTCCACTTGTTCAGGTGAATCCCTAGAACCTGTACACACACACACACACACAAAAAAAACCACATCAGGACGGCTTGTGTACGACCTCATAATATCCAAATTAAAACTGGCATTTAAAATCACTTTCCTGATACTAATCTTTAAAAAGACGACTCTTCAGAATTGATGGTCATTAGATGCATTTTTTGCATCTCTTCTCAATGATCAAACTCATGCTAATGCTACATTGGTTTACAGCTAGAGACAGGAAATGGCTGTTAATGAGGCCCGCACACATTTGACCAACACTAATTATAACCACAGGTTAAATAACCCCCAAACTAAGTGAGGTTTTCTCAGTACATTTGCACATTGACACATTTGGTCCCACGTTTATTTGACACTGTGACGGGATGTTTTAAGAAAATGTGTCTATTTCCAACAAGAACACTGATTTCTAATGAAGAGTCATTCTGGTTTATTTTCTCTAGCACCAGGTCTCCAATAATATCAAATACATCATAACTAATGCAGGACACAAAGTGTTTATGATGCTGGATTTTTACATTTTTATGAACCAATTATATAACCTGCTTCAGTCTCCATTACATAACAGGGCATCAGTCAGTGAGGACCGCGGGCAAACAAAGATGTTTATTTATTTATCTAAGAGACACTGGATGTTTTTTTTTTCACACTTTAAACACGCAAGGTGCACCACAGCACTGAACCAACTCGTCTTCCTGCATGTGGTCAACATACAGCACTGGTGTAGTGTAAACATCATTAACTACTGCTCACCGTGAGGGCCACAGAGCCCAGCAGAAGCACCACCGAATACACCAGCCCCCGACTGTTAATCATCACCTGCAACACACAGGACAAAAAAAGATCAGCCATCCATCGGCAGCCATTAAATCTAATTACTGACTGTGGGAAATAAAGGACATGCTGGATTTTGTTGTCGCTAATAAGGTCTGAGCTGTGGCAAAAGCAAACTAGCTCCTTACCTCTGATCCATAGCTTACACACATGGTCTGTATCGCCCAGGGAACCCCCAGTCCCACCAGAATATCAAACACGTTGCTGCCGATTGTGTTGGACACCGCCATGTCTCCCAGACCTGCAGCAAAACAAAGACGTGCAGTTAAATCAAACCCACTTTATTTCTCCTGTTCTGCACTTTCAGCTGAGAGGCTAGCGATGTGACAAGGTGATGACCTCGCACTGTTTTCTCATGCCTTTGCACAGTTTCCTATTTGAACAATTTGGTTCAATGAGCGTCCTGTAGGTGACACATTTGTATGTTGTACTACATTTGCAAAAGCTAAGAAAGTGCACTTGCATGTTTCTAGATTTAACTATAGCTTGTAATTCACACACTCCAGCTGCATGTAAAGTGTTTATAATGCATTATTATTTATCGATATGTGATGCATTGCTCTACTTTTTTTGTGTCTCCACTCTCACCTCACACTACCTCCAACTATCCACAAATAAACTGAATCTATATTTGTATTTTAATGTTTGTTTTAATGTTTCAGCCAACGATCCATCGGGGATCGTAAAAAGTGTGAGGATCTAAAAACAAAAATGAGAATGTCCTGGTGGACCAGCGGTATTAAATGAACAGTACATAACAGAAACATCCACATTGGACTCTCCTCCGCATAATAAAACCATAATCCAATAGAAATCCAAAAATATTTCAAGGGGAGAGGTGTACCTTGTCGAGCCACGATGAGACTGGCTATGCAGTCTGGGACACTGGTGCCGGCTGCCAGGAAAGTGATGCCCATGATGACATCAGGGATTCCCAGAGTATAGCCAATTATAGTTACCTGAGAGAAACACACAGTGAGTGTTAAGCCTCAAAAATAGCATTTTTTGTTTCTATGAGCAAAAGGCATGTCACATTCAAACACTAACAAATACCCATGCTTCATGTTTTATGCATTTTTCTCTTTGTACTGACTCTCATGTACTGTGTGTGTACATCTGAATAGATTAATTATTGAGTTACGTCTGATGGATATTTAATGTCACCCCACTGGCAGGAAGCACAGGGTAACTCACTGGACAGTCAATACTTTTGTGAGTTCAGTTTTCATGGGCATGGTGCGTCATGCTTTTCTGATTTGTATCTTTGAATTTAATACTGTGACTCTTTGTGTTATCGATTAATCTGATACATCTTTCAATACATCTTACATCTTTCAACTGTTAAAAAATGTATTGGATTGTCTGTTTTGTTTAACCAACAGTGCAAAATGTCAACAAGGATATTGATTAGTCACTTATACAGTGGCCCTATTAAGATCTTGATGCACTGGAAATTAAATCTCATGCAAAGGCAGAAATGTGCTGAAAATTCAAAAATCAAGTTGACAACACATGCACTGCAAAAACACTAGCACATGCAAATGCACCAACACTTTGCATTGGTTGTGATTTTTTTTTGCAGCGCATGTGTTGGCAGACTGATGAAGATGTTCTCTGAAACTGCAGCGTGTTGAGCTCACAGGACGGCTGTACACGAGACTGAGAAACACACTCAAACTCTCTCAAAAGGTTAATGCAGGTGTTCATATATAAAAATAAGAATGTTTTTAAATGTTTCAGAACAAAAGTATCTTTAAAAACATCAGTCATAGGCCTTTATGATCTGAGATTGTTTATCTGGCCTGAGTGTTACACAGGGTTGAATGAGGGCAACCAACATGTGAGAGTTTCATGTGGGCCCTGAGCTGGAAGCTGCTGGATTAAACAATCCAAAAATCAGCGTATTCAGTAAATAATTATATAAAACAATGAAAAGAAGCAGAAGTTTTGTTCTTGTTATGTCCTCCATACAAACATCTGTAACTACACTCACCATCCAGACCATGAAGTAGGAGAAGACAGCAATCCAGACAGTGGACAATATGAAGGACAACATGAAGTATTTCTCCCAGCGAGGCTTGGCACAGTTGGGGACGGTGAGGTACAGCAGCAGGAGCAGAGGCCACGAGATCAACCACTTGAACTTGCTGCCGATTCCCCCTGCAGCAGAAGTTCACAAGTTCAAGATCTCGCCAGCTTTTGATTGTGGGAAAAAATGCATCAAATATTCTTTTCTCTATTTGATTATAAGGAGAATTAAGTGGTGTACTGTATTTCTAACATCACACTCTTTTTTATTCTATGTGTCTTTCTAATATTGTTATAAGGTTCAGTTGAAATGGGTTCAATTAATAAATAGTGTAACAAAATAAATCAGTGAGAACCAGGACATGTTTCTGCCATGGTTCCATTTGCTTTTCTATCTTTTTTCACACTCTTTGGCCTTAGTGAAAAGGATAAAGAAGTGACTCCATCCGTCATTTACCACCAACAGTGAGAGCTTTTTTTTTTTTTGGCAAAAAGCTTTTATACTGATAGTGCCCTTTTCCTGACTTGTGGTGCAAGATTTCAGCAGACAGACTGCACCTCAAACACCAAAACTTAACCCTCCTCCTCCTCCACCTCCTCTACACTTCTTTTAATGCCCTTTTTCACCTAATATAATGCAGCAACACTTCCACCCACTGTGATGAATTGGTCCATTTCGTGCCAAATCAGATTAATCAGTTTCAGATTCTTTTCACATCAGCAGCCACTGACTGATAAAAGGGCAGCCCCGCTCGGAGCTGTCAAAGAGGGTGATCATTAGCCAGTAAATATGAAGCCACTGACTAATTTGAGGGAGGACATCAATAACTATTGAAGCGGAAAGAAAATTTTAAGCAGACTGAGCAGAGCTGTCCAACTAAATAAGAAAAACGCTATCGGTAATAATAGTGCTTCAAGTTGTTAAAGTAACCAACACAGGACGACGTATAATGGATTTATAAATGTGTCTTAAAAGCCAAAGATATGAAGATGCTTCATAATTATGTTGTTCCTGCATCTTTTTACCCCCTTAAGCACCCACCCATGTATGCCAAATTATGCACATTCATCAAGTAAATACATGAATCACGTACTTGGAATGTGAAACGGTGAGATGGTGTCATTTTCCTCTGCTTCGGTGGGTTTGTCCTCTGGCACGTTCCCGTTCTCGATCTCAACCTTCCCATCAATCACTTGTGTCTCCACGCCATTGGCAGCTTGGACCAACTTCTGGCGCTTTCAGAAAAAAGAAACTAAGTCAAAGAGCACGTGAACAGACGCGCTGCTCCTCTGACTGCTTCACTACTGTCAAAACTTTTATGCGATTGTTTGTCTTTACATGACAATGAAAAACAAATAGATGTGTGACACACTGTGCGAGCGAGATAAGGAAAATCCTAAAAGGTTTAACACAGCTCTGTATGAAATTTGAAAAGACGTTTGTATAGCAGTAGCAGTTTAATTCACTTATTGAAGCAAAAACGGCCTGCTGTACCTCTGTGATGATGAGGCGACTGGCCATGCGCAAACGGGTCTTGGGTCCAAAGTGGCTGGTGACCATGACACGGAGGCCTGCCTCCGGAAACCTGTACTTGGTAGGGCTGGCGTTGATGATCTCGTCCACCATCACCACTGAGCCGCGGCTGTAAGCTTTGCTGGGCTTGACTAGGGGGATGGAGGAATATGGTGCAAACATAAATGAATGAATAAACTCAACTACAGAAGCATGGGATGGTATTTTCATTCAAGTTTGTGTACTTGACACTTTCATGACTGAAGTGCTTTGACACAGTGTTTTTTTAAATGATACTATACAAATAAAGTAAATTATACGTCATTGGCAGGAGGGCAAATTACAAGACTAAACACTCAAGAGTGGCACCGTCATCAAGAAAACAGACTATACTATGAACATTTGCAGTGTCATTTTCTACTCTGTCGTGTGGTTTCCTGGGCCAAGGAATATTAATGGAGGCTGAACCAGAGCCATTTTGTCTCTATGCCAGAGTTAAAGCTGCAATAGGCAATTTTTCCCATGTCAAAACATATTCCTGTTACCCTAAATCACAACACCGGCTGGAAGTGGACAGTTGAATACCTCCACAAATCAAAACTTAAAGTGATAGTCTGAGTTATTTGATGTCAAATAACCCAAACTATCCCTTTAAGAGCAAAAATGTCTCCTAAACAACTGAATAATGTCTCATCTAGACAAAGTGGGGTGTTTTTTAAAAGCTCTGAAAATCACTCCTCCTGTCACTCTGCTACCAAAATTGTCTCTCTCCCCCTGTGACCTAGAAAATTCATGTTGATGCCTTCATGTTGCCTTGAAAGAGAGGAGGGGAAGTGATTCTTGGTGGCACTGCTCTGACTGAGGACAAATATGCCAGCAACAGCATCTTTCTAGGAAACAAATTAAAAGGATTGTTGCATGTAGGTTTGGCTCATTTAAAATCCAATATCTCAAATTTATATACATATATATGACCACGAGGGAAAAAGATTCACCTCTAAGACTATGCATTTGCATACATTAGTATAGCTGTTGCAAATGTGAAGGTGACTCTTACGGATCTGCAGAAAAACCTCGCTCGGCTAAACGACCTCTGCTGTGCTTGAGCAAATTCATTCTTGATTGCACTTGATCAAAAATTCATCTAATTTTTAAATGGAGCAGCAGATTTAAGTCCCAGATCTTGTGGAATGAATGGAGGTGTGTGAAAACTTTTGAGATTCACCTGCAGGACCCGGCAGCATTTGACCTTTTGCCCCCTCTAATCCCTATGGTATAAAAACCTCCCCACAATACATAGGTGAACATAAGGATGCTGTGCACAGTTCACATGATTTCTGGGTAGTGAACTTCTCTCAAATTGCCTGGTGCAGCTTTGAAGTCTGACTACAAGTTGTGAATATTTATGGGCCAACTGAGATTGATCTCAAAATCTGCCACGCTGGAGATGTAGCCTCTGGCATCTTTGACCTGACCATCTGAAAACTTTTGCAGATGGTCACTCCCCTTCAGGACATCCGCTGTCTGACAATAACACAAATCTAACTGTTTCATTGGCATCTTATAAATCCTCATTTACTCTTAGCTTTAAGATCCAGTGTATGGGGAATGAAAAAGTTCTACGGGACACTTATTAGTTTAACTTGGCCTTAATTTGACTTATTATACATGCAAGAATGCACATAAATTAACTGTGTAAACAGAGACGGCATAAACAGTTCCTCTTGTGAAATTCATTACCACTTCAGGAATGAGTGGGTCTACACTCCAGAGACCGGCAGAGGAAAAGTAGTATGCAAGCAGAAAGAATTGGCACACAGCAGCACAACACTGTTGACAATAAGCAAAAGTAAGTTTAGTAAGGCTAAACAGACAGGCGTGTTAACACTAGTGCAGCCAAAGTGGGAAGGGTTAAATCTCTCAGAGGGGTTAAATGTCACTGAGCAGAAGATTTTGAAAAGGTCAGAAAGGAAAAGGAAGAAGTAGAGAACTGTGGCTACAAATAAGTCTCATCCAAAGATGACACTGAAGACACTATTCAGAAAAAGGTTGAAGAGATGCCAGGACAACAAAGTCCCCTGACATTAAACCACATTACTGAAGACAGATTAAAGAATATCTTCATTACTCTGTTCCCATTTTCAACAGGAACATTTCATTTTGCGCTCAGATAAGCTTCAGTTGCTTATCAGTCCGAGAAGGACTTAACAGGCAGAGACATTTAATGAAGGACCATAAATAACTTCTAAAGGAAAAAGGAGATATTTAACAAACTGTGTCTTCAGGTAGTGAAGTTCAAAGGCCAGGGGAGTAAAACCGACTTTGGAAAATTTAGCAGCTTTCTTCTCATTTGAAAAGGAAGAGATTAAGACACTTTTGAGAAATGTGCATTTGTTTTATTGCTGAGTGTAACTGTCAGCACCACTCACATCTGTACACTGAAACAAAACCACAGCCAGCAACCTGTTTGCCTAGCCTACTGTACCAAAGGAAGAAATTGCACAGAAGTGATTGTAAAACTCACAAATTACCATGCGCTCTCTTGTTTTGTTAGTTTTTGAAAATGAAAATGTTTTTTCTCTCACGTCCATATGCTCACTAATGATGCAACAGTGCGCAGCCAGATAGCTTAGCATAAAGTTCACAAGAACAGATGATCTTTTCTGGTGGTTTTACAACTATTGTGTACCAGACTGTTTCTTGGCCTGGCTGTTACCTTTGGACCAAACTGTTTCTAGTCTGTAATGCTAAACTAAGCTAACCGGCTGGTGGCTATAGTTTCTGTTTTAGCAAGCAGATATGAGAAGTGGTATCTGTTTTCTCATCAGACTGTCAGCAAGGAAGCAAAGTAGCACATTTCCCAAAGATGACAAACTATTACTTTGAATATATTACAGCAGAATATAGTATGAGCTGAAGGAAGTTAGATTAGTTCAGTTGAAGTTTAAAGCCACAGACCTTTTAGTAGAAGGAAACACCCACAGTCTTCCAGAGTAAAAAGGTCAAATCGTCTCATTTATTTCTATTATGTAGCTCAGGAACTTCAATCTGTACATTTCAACAAACATCTGATTCATTTCCTGGCAGAGAATAGTCTTTGGTACCCTGCCTGTCTGATTAACCTTACCTGCTGAGAGTAAAGGCGATGACGGGTCGTCATCCCAAACATAGTCATAACTAGCATTACCGTCCTCCATCTCACTGCTGGCCGCAGCGTTACCATTGGCCACGTTCTTGGTCGACTTCCCCATGAAAAATTTCTGCATGCTGGAGTTAAATCTAGTAAACAGATGGAACATAATCCCTAAATTAGAGATGCTAAAATAGTTCAGCTGAGAGTCCAAAAAACAAAGGAAAGGGAAAAACAAACTGGATAGACCATTCAGTGTCAAGATTCACATTAGCAAACAGTGTTTACAGTAGGAACTTCAGATGAAAGGCTCCAAACCGTTTGAAATATATAGTTCAAAAAGTGTTTACACTCCTTATTTCTATAGAACGAATCTATAGAAAATGTGGCCTCCTTTCTTCAAAAAACAAAAAAACAAACAGCATCAGCACTGCTCTGAATAAAAATCCCTAAATTATGCTGTTTCGGCACTGGAACAGACAAGGAGGCAAAAGCCAGAAATGTTCACAGAAGCCAATCACAAGGCTTTCATCAGCCACATGGGCCTTCAGTAAGACCATTTGAGTGCATTACATAAAAATGGATCAAAAATACTGAACTGAGTGCTGCTGCTGCTGCCTTTGAACATAATGTGCACAGAGGTAACACTGGCAACATCAGAGGAGCTGCACTCAGAGGTCCAGCATCATAGGCCGACACTGCAACTAAAAATGTGTTGTAGCTTCAGAGTGTTATTATTCAGTTATATTTTAGTTCCACATTTAATATTACTTTAAAGTTTTCTTTATGCAAATTACAGGGTTATGGATAGAAGGTGTTACATTGTGTATTGTTATATTGACACTTTACGATTATCAGATGATGATGAACAGAAATCAGACTTGAAGAATTAAACCCTAGGTAAAAACTAAACTTTAAACTGTTAATTTAAGAGTCAAATTTAAGGTCAAAGCTAATTTAACACACAACAAGCCTTTTAAGCAGGCTACCTTGCTAAAGTAACTTTTACAATAAAACTCCAGGCAGTGCATGTAATGTTAATTGTCCATATGGTGTACACACACGCATGTAGTGCAGCACCACTGTTAACTTTCGTAGCAGCACCTAAATCATTTCATGAATTTAGTGTTTGCTTAGAAAGCTTTACGTTTAGTTTGGGAGAGAGGAGACATCAGCTCAAATACATCCACAAAATGTCAATAATGATGAAAGACGATGAGGAGACTTGAAGATGGAAACTCATAACAAACTCCAAAGTATTGAGGTTTTCATAATCACATTTACTTTTTTTGCCATCATGTTTGTTTTCCCCCCTGCGCTGTTATTTGTTTTTCACTTGGCAGTGAGCGTGCCGTTTGCTGGGAAAAAATATATTTATTTCACAGCCAGGCCCTGGAAGGTCACCTCAGAGCAGAGACTGTGCTATATAAAACCCACTCTGCTCCATTTTGACTGAACAGCCCAAAATGGTTAGCAGATATTTTGGGAGAGGGGAGACATATGACAGCATATCCTACAGTAAGCACTTCTTTCCTCCAAATGAGAAAGGAGAGGAGTGATCCAGTTAAGCCTGTGCTCTTAGCCACTGCAGAGGGAGAAAGATTAAACTCTTATGGCAGGGAGAGAGCAGACTGCTGCTGAGTGTAACACAGATTACCAGCTGGACAGACACAGCAGCACACGACGATGTGGTTGGCATTAGGCAGTTTGGATTGTAAAAACACAAATATGGTGTAATAGAGGAGTGTGTTATTTGCTGAATGTTGACAGTAAAGCAGACCGGGGACGAGGAGTTCTCGGGGCAGCGTGTGACCCTGAATATGCGTCATCTGTTTCACCATAAAGTTAACACTCCAGTCCAAGTTTTTAAAATGATTATTACGAGTTTAAAACTAAAACTTATATAAAACTATATTCATCATGGGACTACATATGAAATGAGTACTTATAGTTATAGTAATTACCGCTTAAAGTGAAAACACTGAACGCAACACCAAATTGTGTGGTGTATAGACAAGGTAATATGGTTTTGAAGAACTGCTCTTACTATTCCACCTAAAAAATGACTTTGCATATCTTAATTTTGAAGAGGAGCAACATCTTTCGCCACAAGTGCTTCACAGTTGAGTCTGCAGCTAACATCTGTGCAGGCGACATGAGCGAGACACTCCCCTCCAGCTGGAAAATCATTCTTCTCCTGTAAAACCACCGAGTGCGCAGTCAGGTACACTCAGCAGCTCATAGGTGTTGGTGTGCAAGCACTACCACCCCCCACCCCCCTACACACAGAGTCTCTCACACATCCACACACCACGCACACACTCAGCTTTTAATGCTGATGTTGTATTCAACTTTCCTGGTTAAACATGAACAACATGAATATGCAGAACTCACTTCATGACGAGGATGTATCCTGCATACATGAGCACCAGCACCAAACTCTCCCACCTAAAAACACAGATGCAGGATGACAAATTCAGACTCACAAACATTTATAAACATAAATATCCAAAAATCCTAATTGCCGAATGCAACTGCTATTTGATACAATTACTAAGAGACAATCAATAGTGTTACAGAAAGCATTCTGTTTACCAAACAACGTATAGCAAGTGTGTAAAATTGAACAACAGAGTGTTTTAGATAAACTAGAACTTACCAAACAATCTTCTCATCGTAGATGAACTGAAAAATGAAGGAAAATTAGATTAGAGTGTCAGCTGGTGTCCGTTAATAAATGCCCATGGTGAACTTGATCGACTTACAGCAATCAAAGCCACAACAGATAAGATGTAGTAGAAGGAATCCCTGAAAACAGCCCACCAGGTCAGCATCACCACCTGAGATTTCACAGTGGGAAAAAAAGAGAGTGCAGTTATGTCTGAGACTTCTGTGTATTAGTAACAGTAAAACAGTAGAAGAGAAGAATCACAGATTAATAATCTGTTTACGCCTCCAGAGTTTAGTTCCCCACTTCTATTAAAACCAGTTCTGAGAAAGCTAAATGAAGCAGATGGCTTTGTTACCCCTCAGCAAAAAACTTCTGCCACACATGTGCTACTCTGCAGTCTATAAATAAACAGAATGATGCAGCTGCACCACTAAGTCACTCCTCTTCTCTCTCTCTCTCACACACACAAACACACACCTGTCCAGCGAAAATCCCACAGACACCAATGATGCAAAGGATGTTGAAGACCGCTGAGCCAACGATGGTCCCCACCCCCACATCACCGTGGGTGATGAAGACACCTGCACACAAGGAGGCCAATCAGAATCAGCGCCGACACCGACCATCTGGGAATGTCTAAGTGTATGCATGCACTCCCTGTGCATGTGTGTGTGTGGGGGTTGTTTACCAATGACAGATGCAAAAAGCTCTGGTGCAGAACTGCCAGCTGCCATGAAGGTGGCTCCAGCAACATCTTCGCTCAGATCGAGTTTCTGCAGAATTAAAGCAGAGATGGATGATTTACACAGACAAACCAACATTGTGATGTTGCAGCACTGAAAGTTAAAAAAAAACAAAAAAACTACAAAGTGCACATACCTCACAGATTTTCTCCAGCGATGTCACAAAGTACTCGTCGCATGTTATGGCGAGAGCCAGAAACATGTAGAGTGCCTACAGACAGAATGAACAGGGTTAGGTGTGTGAGAGTGTGTAGATGTTGCAGCTGAGCCAATGGAGCCTCGGCAGAGCAAAGATACACTCCTGCTAAAGGACGGGTGAAGGGAATCCCAGAGCAGAGCATCCAGTTAAAACTGAACCTGTGCTGAATTCAAGATGTCAGCTCAGTGACAGGTTGTTTTCCTTTACCATGTGCAAAAAAAATCGAAGGGATCTGCATATCCCTGTGGAGTGTAGGTGGGGGAGGGAGTGGAGAGAGACGTGTGTGTGTGTGTGGGGGGGGGGAGTATTTCAGTAGCTGTGGAGAAATCTATTAATTATAGATCAGCTGTGACATCATCATAGCCCTGCATCTCCTCTGACAGGTGTGCTCCGCTCTATGCTGTCCACAGGGGGCAGTGCAGGACTGCAGTACGATCACACACACACACACACACACACACACACACCGCCTTCACATTCTCCCCTCCTGCTCACAGTGCTGAAGCCAGGACAGTATTAAGTCATATTTCCCTGTTGAACATAAAGATGGGGACGATGTGTAGATGAGTATTGACTGGATTATAGCTCAACTCTTTGTACTGGTCATATCACAAACAGGTCCTGAAAATGCCTTTGTCTTAAAGCAAGAGTCAGGTGTTGATACAGTATAAAGGCTAAAAAGATTTAATTTACATTCATTCCTCTGGCATTTAAAAGACCTCTTTCTTCTAATACAAGGAGCAAACTCCTGTGAAACACTTCAACATTTTAACTGAAGTCTTTTTAGTATGAAATTGCCTTTTAACCTCTACCTCTGCTGTGTTTCCTTACTTAGCAGCAGTGTAGGGGCTGAAACAAATCAAGTGTGAAATTTTCACTAAAAAAAGGCTAACTTTAAGAGAGACAATCAGTAATACATTATTAAAGGCTGCAGATCCTTTCCTCCCAAAAATCCAAGCTTTGAAACAGCATTTCACTTGGGGAAAAAAAATCTCCATTCATTTTTAAATTCCGATCATAATATTCAGAACAGTGTTATTTTTTGGGGAGTCATGACTGTGAAATTCAGCTCTGGGTGGGTTCAATACAATTTTTTTTTAAAAGAACCTTTTTGAAGCCAGTTAAATCGAGCATGAAGAGTTTATTCACAGGTGTTTTAAATGAACAATGCCCAGCAGCCCCACTGGAATCCACAGGTGGCTTGTGTCAAATTCAATGGAGCTTAACATGACTGAATCTGGACAATAATGGTTTTAAAATGTGGCAAAACACCTCAGACCCACAAGAAGAGACATGTGCATGTCCTTACTCCTGACCTGGGGCTGGAGTTACCTCACCATTCTTATGAATCATGGGAGCATTTCAGCTGAGGCTAAAAATAATCCACCGCCATATTTATGAAGCTTTCCACATTCACTTTAAGAGCTGAAGCTCTCTTCAGAGAGGCATCATCATTTTATGACACTCGGAGCCATTAAATGAAATTAATGACTTCTTGTGGTTCCTCTGTTGTTGCAATGTGCATTCAAATGACAGTTCATCTTGGGGCTACATCATCAGCTGTGATTCTTAGGCAGTGGGCCGCTAACGTTTAGGATCTTAGAAGAACTATTTAATGTGACTGTGACGGGTTTAATCTGGGATGATTATTTAAAAGGAAAAGATGCCAATCCTCCTAATTGCTCAGGGTCAAACACAAGTTTTAGTTTGATTTCTCAAAAGGTTTTTTGCATTGTTTTTGCATTTGCCGTCTTGCCTATACTGTATATGTACTATGAGTTTGGATGTATTTGACCACTTATGAACAAAGACTGAAAGTGGACACTCGGTATTAGAAACGATACATCATTTGTGTCATGATACTGACCCATGCTGCATCTTGATGGATGTAGTTTTGATTAAATATGATCTTTACAACACAGGCTACTGTTTTCAAACAGCTTCACAACAGTAGCCGACGTAGGTTCACAGGTTTCCAGTCCTGAGGCATCTTTAAATGATGACCCCACCTTACTGAAGAGCAGCTACAGCTTCTAAATCCACCTGCAGTCCTCTGAGAGTGCCTGAAAGGGACAGTGATGCAGGTGCAGTTTCTTAAAAATGCTAATAATGAAATAAAGAGGTCCTCTTACCGCCGTAATGTGCAGCAGAATGGCCCCACTCTTTCGCTCATTGTTGGTGAAAAGGTCATCAGGGAACTCATGTATTGCTGAGGAGAGAGGAAATGTCACGGTCACCACACATCAGCTGCCTGACAGTGAGGTACATGTCCCCGCCCCACCCTGCGAGGAGTGTGTGACTTCATGATGGATGTTGGTATCAGAGGAGTGTGCCCGGGATGCCCTGTTGGTTCAGCACGCTCACACACACACACACACACACCACTCGTTTGTTTGTAGCAACTATGTTAGAGTTATTCTTCTTTTTCCTTCTATCCCTTTCCAGAGGATTATTTAACACATCAAAAACATCTTGTATACCTTAAAACAGGGCAGCAGAGCCAGAAAGGGTCAGATGCAAATTAAACAGCAGCCTGTGATCATCATCCAAAACAAAAAAAAGCAACAACTGGAAACTCAGCCATCATCAAGGGCTTTGAATTTTTCAAAGGACTGAAATGGTTCAAAACATTTTCTGAAAATTATCTTCAGCCTCACCAGCTGACAACCAATGACTTCTTACCTATTCAAGGAAAAGCAAAATAAGAGAACAAGGATCAACCATCACATCTCCTCAAGAACTGTGTCTATATTAAGAGCCTGAAGTCATACAGAATTAAAAGCGTGCAGGCAGAAAAAAAAAACAAAAAAAACTCCCATGCTGAGGACTCGTCATCCGTCAGCCAGAGCTCCAGCTGGAACACTGTGTTATCGTGGTACCACCATACGGCTCAGATCTCTGGGAGCACGGCCACTCCACAGTGCACCTGGCTGGAGACAGGAGCTGGCCGGTTCACCTGACAGGATCCGGCATCTTTAGGGAGAGAGCGGCCTCTGTCCGACCCGTCCCTGTTGGGGCCCCCCATGCTGCAGGCTCACATCTCACCTTGTAACAAGCCTGCAACGTTACCAGCAATCTTGCTTACATAAGCTACTGCTATCTCTCTAAGCTACAGTTAGCCTTATGCTGCAGCCAGGATAAACAAGACTGTGAGTCTGGAGCAGTGACTGTTTGAGGCTGTACTCAGCATGCTGATGTTGGCATTTAGCTGAAAGCACTTGCAGTGACACACGTTAATGTTTAGGAGCCAAAATGTTGATCATATTCCCCCCATCTTGAAGGGGCATATTAGCATACAAATGTTTGGTAATTAAAGCATTAAACACAAGGCGCAGCTGAGGCTGAGGTGGATGCCATTAGTTTTGTAGAATCTTTGTCAAAACAAATCAAGAACAAAATTTTGACCTGATGAGGGCGTAACACAAAAAGGGATGATTTTTTTTTTTTTTTTACCAAATGTCAGGACAATCCATCATACAGCTGTCACATGAAACCACAAACATGAAGGTCTGGACTTACATCTGCAAATGTTGAGGTGGACTAGAGGAAAAGTGAGAGGATCCTTAATGTGATTGGAATTTGTTCTTTAAAGCAACACTATATCGTTTCTCAACCTTAGAATAATATTTCTAATGTCATTCAAGTGATAGAAAAACTGTTAATAGGATGAAACGTGCTGCTGCTGCAGCCTGAGTGGGGTCACACCGGCTGCAACTGCAGTATGTAACTTTCCTGTGCGGACAGGTACACAGCCCCCCCTCCCCCATCTGTTGTGAAGGCGAAGCGTGCGACCAGCTTCCCGAGCATCCCAGGGAAGCACAGTAAGTGAATTTGTTAACGGAGTTGGTGCCAAAGGAGAGCAAAAAGGGTTTTGTCAGAGGAGGGGAGGCTGGCCAGCCGTGTGTCCCAGCACAGGACGCTCGTGTGCAGGTGAGAGGAGCAGGGAAACTGGGCTTGAGCTTGATGTTGAACAAAATCTGACTCCCCCTGTAAATCTGACTAGGGGAGTGAGATTCTGGTGGGGACACCGCTCCGATATTTGGGCTATCCGTGTTTGGAAACTACATGGTGTTGCTTTACGGTAGTGATTCTCAAAGTGCCAGGGTCCAGAGACCATCAAGAGTCCTAGTGGAGGTTATCACTTTTTTCCCAGATGATCACACAATAAATATTTCAGGCAAAGATCTTTTCGGATAGGGACAAGCTTTTATCAGATGGGGGGGCCTTGTGGTCAAATTTGTGTTAAGAGTTGATGTCAAAAAGTTTGAGAGGCACTGCTTTAGGGATACTGAATACAAAATTCCACAGCAATCCAGCCAATTGTTTGCACATCAAAGTAGACGATCAACTGCCTGACTGACCTGGCTGTGCCCACGGCTGCTTTGCTGTTGTACTGTTCAAAGCACGGCAAATAATGCACATGTGAGTGACGGCAGAACAATGATGTTTACAACACAACATAAAGGCAAAGATTTAGGCCCTCGTCACATATGGACTCATGAAGTGGAACAGCGCTCACCTGAGACTTCTCACTGCATCTGTCCCCACCTCACTGATAACGATGTCTGCTTTTATGAAATTCGACGGTGTGCAGACACACATGACTGCATTGCCGTAGCATTTGGAACATTGCACAGGCAAATCAAATGCTCTGCAGGATGTAGTCCAGGCCCAATTAATCAACTGTGTGCCTCCTGGATTTCATTCAATTACATCACGTATATGGAAATGCGGTACACTTTGCATCTCCGTATGTCATCCAGCACATTATCTTTGCCAGAGAACAAAGAGGCGGAACACAAAAGAAACTACAAATGCTATTTCTGGCAGTGGGACACAAATTAATCCGACCTTGATTTGTGGGAGATTAGGTATCTCGCAGTCGACACAGCAGCAGCAGCGACTTGACTACTTTCACAACACAGTAAATGCGCCAGATTAGATTAGGGGAGGGGGATAACATGTTGAATACAAAAGTAATTTGGATCATGATCTTAATGTACACGATAACAAGAAACTGGAGAATACCTCAATGGCACCGAAAAACACAGACCGAGTTCGATGGCTTTGGCTCATTTCATTTCTGACGGCTTTTATGTGCTGAATGAAACATGCCAGAAAGCCGACGGCCTCAAGCAAGGGCGCAATCAATTACAGGATTTGTCAGCGGTGCCCTCAGAGGTGACTGAAAACACACTGATGCCATTACAGAAGGCTAAACTCCTACTGATACCTAAAGGACAAACCACACATGATTCTAACTGCACAAGACTTCCTGTTGAACTTCTGAAAAAACATGGGAAATGTTATCAGGCCTGAATTTCCTGCCAGGTCTTTTCACCTCCTGCTGGCATGTTCAGTTAACAGCCTTGTAGGTGTTCCATTAATCAATAATTAAATGCCATAGTCATCCATGTTCTTCAGTTACTCATTCAGCCCCCTTGCTACTATGTACAATCACCTCTAGCTGAGTGAGTGTTAAAAATAGGTGATCAAAAAAGGTGTTTAAAGGGCGCCAGCAGTGGGACAGCTGAGAGATGACGGGCAGGCAGGGTCACCTCCCCGTCCCTGTAAACACTCGACCAGACAGCGTCTGCAGGAATCGTCTGTGTCTTTCACACTGTGGAGGTCAAACCGGAAATGAACATGCTTCCACAGCCATTCACCGAACCCCCCCCCCCCCCCCCCCCCCCCCCCCCCCCCACACACACACACACACACACACACATATAAGGGCAGGACAACATGTACACACAGCAGCGAGACGGACAGACACACTGCTTAAGTGATGCACCTCAAATGAAGTCCATAAATATAATCATAAATAATATGGAGCCCAGTTGACTCAAATGTCCTTTTAACAGAAATGGAAGAAATAAATTGGAAAAGGTGAATCATCAAGTGTGTTGCAGATGTTCATTTGGGAAATGCTGCACACGCGTGCAGGTTACAGTTTTATGAATCCAAAGTTTAACATTTATTTTCATCATCATTTACCTGCCGATTATATTCTTGATTAATCATTTGGTCTGCGATTGTCGTCATGAATTATAATCCAAACCTCAGAGATACTTGGTTTATTATGACATCAGACAAGAAGGAGAGCAGTGAACCTTCACAACACAGGCTGGAACTGGGTAACGTTTGATGGATTGATTTCTTGTCAATCTACAATCCAGTTTATGAACCATGTTACCTCTAAAAAGAAATCTGCTTACTTCTTGTATATTTAAACCTCAGACATGTGTTTGAGAGTTTGTCAAGAGGATACCTGATTATTAAAACTAGTTAGATGCAGCCATGATTCACCATGCAGCATCAGACTTATGCAGAAATCTAAATATCTGGCATTTCAAACTCAATGCTATTTGCGAGAAATTCGACATTGTCTGGTAAATGCAGTATGTTGTATGTACGAGTTGTGCCTGACAGGCTGCTTTCAGAATAAAATCAACTCTGCTGAACAAAGGTTTTGCAATTGTGCACATCTGAAAAACAACAACATTTTTTCTGTCCTGCTGTGCTGCTCATATTCGTATGGGGCTGCTGTCTGTTTTTGGAGGCGACAGGGGAGTGTGAATGAGGAACTTCTGGAATAGCAGGGCATGCAAAACGGGAAAAAAGTCCTTTTTAGAAGCTAAGCTACAAATCTATAAATAAACCCTGGATTCTCTAGTTGGACACCTGACTGTGCTGCTTATGCAAGAAATTACTGGCAACACTTTTGTTCATCTGTCTCCCCCAACCCCCCGCCCCCCCTCCTCCTCCTTCTCCTCCTCATCTTCTCAACCCCAGAAGTAATTACAAGTCCACACAGAGTCCTCACAACAAGTGTACGGAGGGTTTTTATGAGACGCAGTGTTGCTACCATCCACTGTATTACTGTGAAGGCCAACACTGGCTGCATTGTCATGGGTCAGGGACAGGACAAAAATTATCATCAAGGGGAGGCGCGCGCACGTGTATGTGTGTGTGTGTTAGGGAGTGGCGGACACTTTAATGTGCACAGTAGGCCACATAGAAATGCACAGGACAGCAATCCTGTGTGCTTGCCTCTCATACTGAGCTGTACCACAGGAGGGAAAAAACTGTCAGCTTTTTGAGAAAGCAAGAACACAGTGGCCTGAACATCATCTTTAACAGTCATTCCCACAAAAAAAATGAATAATGTCACATAAAGTTATCCCATAATATCACATTAATCCTGCAAGACACATTGGGCCTCGATCACACATATAGTGACAGTCATAGCTGTTGGTTTATCAGCTCTTTATTTCAAGAAACACTGGAATATTTACTGTTTTGTCCTGTTTGACATAAATACACCACATTTCTAATGCATGATTAGTGTGTTACAACATTATTTATTCTTTGTGTTTTGTCTCTCTGAGTTAATGATCAAATGAGATGAACCAATTTATTATTTGGAGATATTTGGGGTGTACTGTAGTGTGCTATCTAAGTCAAGGGAAGGTTCAAAGAAAACAACTCCCTCTGTCATCCACGCAGCTCCACCTCCATCACTTTGTCACAATCCTTCTAAAAAGATCCCTGCTTTTATTAAATGTACTGTATGTTCTCGGTTGGATTTATAGCACTGCTTGCTCTAGTTCTGCAAATTCAGTGATTAAAAAAAAAAAAAAAACATGAATTCAAAAATCTCCACTTTGTCTCAGTAGAGGCCACTTTCCACAGTTTTTTAAGTCTTGGTTAATATACAAAAATCCCCTCAGATAACCTCATAAATATACTGATGTATTAAAGCTAATGCTAAAGAGCCTGCCGGCCATTCTTTACATTTGTGCAATTATTATTCCATAATCTGGTAATATTCCAGATATTATGGTGCCATTACATAATGGAGCTCAGTATCTGGTGCCGTCTGTTGTCTCAGGACTGTCAGAACATTGCGCAGAACAGGCCAGTCTGCAAACACTCACACGGTTCAAAGCCTGGACAAAGGAAACCGTGCTGAAACAGAAAAAAAAGGACAATAAATTCACAGACTGAGAAGAAATCACGCAAAGATGTCACCGAATAATCTCCAAAAACATCATTCTGAGAAAAAAAAACCCTGCAGTGACGTCAGATATCAAAAAACAGCCAAATAAAATTATAATGATGTGAACGAGATGTTTTGGCAGAGCGCCCGGTGCTACCTTCTGCCACAGCCCTGCGCTCTGACCCACAGACCGGGCAGGTCATTAACCGAATACAACAGGCACAGTACAGTAATCAAGAGTCTCTTCAGAGGAGAATGCTTCCTCTGGGTCATTATTAGCCCATTAGATAATTGGCTTAGTGATTCGACTGCGACTGACAACAGCCATTCTTGTAAACATGACAAAGACATCACGAGTCGCCTAGTGGGCAAAATCTTTAGGTCACACAGAGATGGTAAGTTCTGAAAAGGGCGCCGACTTGGTCGCGATTATTATCCTCTTGTTGTTTTCCACATGCTCAAACATCACATGTACAAATTGCTCTCACATGGGCCATGTAAGCACTCGGAAATAATTTCACTCGCATGAACTCACTCACATTCCTCCTACACTTCTACTTTTAGCATAATGTCCCATTAGCCTCTACAGTATGTGTCTGCAGTCAGCCTGTTGGTGGACCTGGTTCAATAACCTAAAGGGGACACCGCTGTGAGATGTACGCTTTCAACTGTGAAAAAGAGAAACAGGTAAACAACTCCCTCGGGGTGAAGGTATAGATATGCAACAACAAAGGGAGAACAGAGGAGCTATCCTGCTGCTGTGACGACACGCTTTTAAATCCTGTCCCATTCTGGTTCCTAGCCTCAGTTTTAATAGTAACAATAAAAAAGTACTCCACACTAGCCAAAAGCTCAATGGGATGAGATTTTATGAGTAACAAAAAAAGGCAGCAAATCATAAGCAGAGCAGAATGTGAATGAATAAATACATAAAGAGGTCAGGCATGTTTGAACCGCACCGAATGGAAAGTGCTCTGTGCAGGTTCTCGTGCCCGCGCTCGCCTCCTCTGCGCTGCATTGTTCCACTGCTGGCATGCAAGCGGGAAGCAAAGCGAGGTCAGTTTCCATTATGCACCGCAGCATAATCCCTGCTTGTGTAATTCCCTTTTAAAAAGCCTCCTTCTGGTGTTTCCCTGGAGTTGACGAACCTGCAGCAGCACCGCTACCCGCGAGCAGCTTTGCTCCTCATGCTGCTGCCAAATTTCTTGTCAGCTGCCTCACCAAAAAAGAAAAAAGACTCCGTATCGTCCCAACCTCAAATCCTGCCTTTCTTCTTTGAGCCAACAACAGAGCTTGCACACAAAAATGTACCAAAAAACCCGAAAAAAAAACTCTGCAGGACAGAAATATCAACACTTCCTGGTCTCCCATAACATGCAACATGTGTGCCCCCCTGCCCATGAGCAGATTAGTGCCATATCTAAAAACCACTATAACCAAATCCTGTGGGATTAATTCATAGTACAAACCAAGCCATACTAAAACCTTTGCTTTGTTGTTCAATTGTACTTTTTGCACTGCCATCTACTTCCATCAGGCCAATTATGCCACTCAAGTGGGAGTTTTCAATATATGGCATAAGCAGCATCTTTATTAAAGGCAAATCATTCCTCCTACAGAACATTAGCCACGGTGCTCTGCCCCCTCGCCAATTTTCTGTGCTGCATGGTTGGCATCAGGCGGTCCCACATGGGAGGGGATACATACAAGAGAGCATAATCTAATATTCTGTGTCCCCATGTAAACCCCAAGTCTTTTCTCTGCAAACACACACCACTGATCGTGTTCCTCACAGCCTGGGAGAACTAATCAACAGCTCGATTCTGAAATAATAATAATAATAATAATAATAATATAATATATATATATATAAATATATAAAATTAAATAAAAACAGCCATTAAATCACTGCTTCTTGTCAAGTTTTGGTGGAGGAAGTCAGAATGCATTTGTTTCATTTGTCATGGGATTGCTATGAGGGAAGTGAACCTCAAGGTCTGCATGTGACTGTAAAGACTAGTCAGAGGTTGCTTTAGCCCCTTTGTAGCATGATTTAGTCCTTTGTAGATCACAAGCATTGCAATCCAGCACAAAATCCTATTTGGACAGCACCTTGTGGAGTTATTACCAATAAAAGAGGCACTTATGATGTATATCTGTCTGAGCAGAGCAGGTTTTGGGACAAGCAAAAACCACATTGCACCCCGTGAACCCAGAGAAGGGCTCCCTCGCTGATCAGAGAAATAATGATGAGGAGAAGGTGGAGAGACCAAAGCTGGCCGAGTGTAATCTATGCAGCCCACAACCGGCAGCCTAATTAAACGGAGCGTCAGATGTTGCACACACTCAGCATAAAATGAAAAGCTCCCAATAATACTCATCCGGCCGGTGCAGAGCAGCGGCATCGCCGGTCCACTGCTGGATCATCAGCTCTGGACAAACAACAGGGAATCAAGACACACACACACACACACATCTCTCCGAATGTTCAAACTAAACTATAAACCCAAAATCTGCGTCAAAGCCATTTGAACATTTTTTTCAATGTTTCCATGATTACAGATAGATGGCCTTTATTGTCCCATATGGGGTTTATTTCCACAGTCTTTAATCACATAAACACACACAATGCACAAACCACCACCAGGCATTGAAAAACATTTGCCCAACATATTGAACAACTAACACATACATTTAAACACATGGGGGGGGTGCAGCGTATGTGTTGAACTGTTTGTCACACACTCACAGACACATCTGCAAGACAAACATGTCGCTCTTATTGTCATAATAGGTGATTCACTTCGTTCTAGGATGACAAACTTGTTTACTATCCCCACTTTTTCCAAGATCATTTACTTTTCCACAAACACCATGAAGAGCCAGTCTGAGTCTGAGATGAAATGTTGTCTGACAGAGACAAATGCGACATGAACTAGCTGACTCACAGTCATTCAAACCTAATCAGTTCTCTCTCTTTCTCTTTTTTTTTTTTTTTTTTTTTTTTTAAATTACCATTTCACCACAACTTTTTATTTCACCAGGTTGCAAACTATGAGGCTGATTGTAACATCTAAAGTTGAAGTTTTTCACATACTGAATGTATGATTACATTATTTTTGGGCAACACTTAAGACTTTTGACTGACATTTCATGTTTCCTGATTCTACAAAGCCGACAAGACCCACAGTGAGAGCAGCTGAAATTTATCATCATGTCCTAATCTTTTTTATGAATGAAGTTACTCGTATGATTTAATTGTCTTGATACTCTGTGATTTGATTTGTTCCGTCTATTTCATGATGCAGACACTTGTTTCTACACAAAATTCCTTGAAATATTTAGAATAGCCTACGTCCACAAGGGCAAATGGGTCTATTTTTGACTCCTCTCTGCTGCTGAGTGGTGGTGACTGTCATTGACAAGAGTTTCAGGCATCAATGTCTTTATAATACAAGAGCTTACAATACACCCTCAGAGTAATGTGACATCTCCAGGATGGGTGCTGTGCTGTGAGATAGATAGATAGATAGATAGATAGATAGATAGATAGATAGATAGATAGATAGATAGATAGATAGATAGATAGATAGATAGATAGATAGATAGATAGATAGATAGATAGATAGATAGATAGATAGATAGATAGATGCCAATGTTGACACTGGGGTTGATGCTGTACTCACAGCTTCTAGACTGGTGAATAATCAGCTACTGATGCTTATGCTGTAGCAACAGCAACACTTACAAGTGTAAATGATGGGTTTTGGTTGAAAAAATACAATACAGTGTTAAAGCGATATCAAAGCATTGACAGGATGGTGTATCTTTGTAATATTCTTGCACAACTACAATTAAAACCACCCATTCTGCCCAAACTGACCCAAACCAAACAACCTATCAGCTAAAGCGCCTCAAATCTGCAGCGATGTCGGGATTATTCACAAGACCAAACCCCAAGAACAAAGAGTCATATGATCAGCTCAAACTGATGGTGGTGGTGGGATAAGAGGAAGGAGGACTAGAGCCGACGAGCAATGTGAGGAATGTGAAGTACAGTGTGGTGCCTCCGGTGCTGTAGACATCTGAATGGAAAAAAAAAGGTAATCCTGGAGGATTAGTAGGAAAACTTCCAGCACATAATCTTGTCATTTGGCGTAGATTTCAATAGAAACCAACTGTGACTCTGAAAGAAAGTTCACATTTTCACATGGACACGTGGCTGAATTGCCATGAAAGAAAATTGCGTTTGTTTGGCTTGTTTATACATAAAAAGCAGCAGGTTCACTTAATCCCTGAGGGACTCTGCCTGCTGTGACCAGTAATGAAGTAACAGCCAGTAAATGTGTAAAGTTTTAACACTTCAAATTACTTCCAAATTGTCTGTGTGGACGTCCAACACAAATATTAATGCAAACTCCATCACTGAGATCATTTAGCATAAATAATTACTCTAATGAGTTAAAAATCCTCCTTCAACAAGTCTCTTCCTCAATTCCCTCATTAGATCGTTGTACTGGAAAGTCCCCAACAGTCCGTACAACCAGCTGACATCACCAGACCAGGACATACATGTATCATGTACTATGGCCCCACAGGACTAAATCTCTAACCCTGGCTGCTTTTCCCATTGAGTCATTCAGGACGACAGAAAGTGAATCATAGTGTTTGAAACAGGAAAAGATTAATCACGCCGAGGCAATTCAAATGAAAAGGAAATAAAAACAAATAACAGGACAATGGAGCTGTCTCTTTCAATGATAGTCAATCGATACTTTGATTCATCGCGTGATGCAGATGTCAGCAGTGTCAGTGAAGCCATCGACATACACTCCACCATGACTAATTGTAGAAAATACTGCTTCTATGAACTGTAAAAAAAAAAAAAAAAGACTGGGAAGTAATCAATATATTAATCCCTTCCACGGCTTATTACGGCACATGTGATCCAAACAATATAGACCCAGGACAGAAGGGAAGTAAAGCAGCAAAGCCACAACTAGTGGACATTTCCCCTATAGTTTTTGTTTATATTTGATGATAGGACAGTGTAGAGAGACAGGAAAGCAGGGAGAGAGACTGGTGGCATGACATGTAAAGGATCGTCTCAGTTTGGAGTCGAATTGGTGATCAGTGCTTTAGGCATATGCCAACATGGGACGTGCTCTCATCACTTGAGCCCCCCAAGATTTCACTGTAGTTTATTTGTGTGGTTCATTTTTCCTCCTAGAACAATAGATTCGTTTAAACAGAGCTAAACAGAAGATACGAGTGTATAATGATCTTCAAACTGCCCTAGCTCTGTATATAATGAGTGGAATCTGAGCTACTGATCATTAAAGATCAAGACCATTAAACCTCTTGATCATTGGCTGGAAATTAAAAACAAGTAAATTAAAGCAGTACTTATTGATTTTTGGAGGGTTAGGGGTGACATTATTTTGCTGCATGTGATACCTGTATATCACGTTGTGGGCAAGAACACAAAAAGACCGGAAGACCACAGAGCTGAGGAAAATCGCAGCGTTCAGTGATAATTCTGTTAGTTTGTCAACATAAACAACAAAGTTGATAAGTGCAGCTTTAATGTCAGAGCAGTTATACCTGGAGCTGAACAGTTCTTCGGCTCCGTTTCGTTGTCTGGTACAGAGGCCATTAGTCGTCTTCCCCAGTGCTCATGGTCCGGATTTCCTTCAACTATCATCCCATGGCCTGAAACAGAATAACAAACACCTTTGATTATCAGACAGTCAACATAAATACAGCATCAGTGCTTGCATCCAAATCTACAGCACACAACATGTTAAAGTTCCTGCATCTTGAACCAATCTAATGTTTTTCCCCCTTCTGCTGCTGCACAGGAACCTTGAGACTCCATTTTGCATATCTGAAATACAGCAATCAAAACCTAACATGGCCACCATGGCACAGAACATCTTTCGTGACCCATAAGATCCCCAATCACGAATGTGGTCATTTATCAAAACAAGGTTGCTTTCTTCTAATCCCTTAAAAGTTTTTCCGTTTATGTAGATATGACATTTTCATCCAGCGGTGGCGATAACACATGCAGCTGTTGTGCCATTATGTTTTGGGGACGACAGAGTGGGAGGAGGAGCGTACAAGTTTCATTTTTCATTAAACTGCTCTTAAGCCTCTGTAATGAGGACATAAAAAAACAGCAGTCCCAAATCTATTATGTAAAAAAAAAAAAAAAAACATGCCAACGAGCCGAGCAGCAGTTTCAAAACTTGAAATTTCCATAAAATGTCGCCATACAAAAAAAAAGCACAAGGCTGAATCAACAACAACTGCAGGATGATTAGACAGCATTGTTGTGTACACGCCACAGTGACGAGCAGATCACTGGGGAACGAGGACTGATCGTCTGCTTCGTTCAAGAGGCCACCTCTGTCTGGCTCTCAGTTGTAGGTTGTGCAATAGTTGTGAAAGACTTTCTAAGAAGCAACAGACTCACATGACCTCAGTGGTTGTAAAAAGGTCTCCAAGACCATGTGAATGTCTCCGTATGATCACCCAGCCTCAGCACGCTAATTTCCCCTCCGGCAGCGACTACAAGGAACTAATGGTTCCAGACAAAGGAGACAAGAACAACTTTAAAAAGGGCAACAAATTGAAAAGTATGTTTTTCCTGTAACTGTATAGCCATCCAGGAACAGTTCCTTACACCCACACAACACTGCATTCACATATTCTATAGTGCATTGTAGAACTGAACTGAATAAAGGACATTATCCTCCATGTAATGGCGACTATTACCACCTAAAAAAATAATAAAAGTAAATGTGGCACAACTGTTTGAAACATTAAGATCAACAGCTAACAGATCATTACTCTTTTAGTTCGACTTGTGTTAAAATTAGAAACGTGTTGATTTTATATAACAGAGGGAAGTTCTGTGGTGTAACAAGACAAAGTGATGTGCTGTTACTACAAAAAAGCATTTGCAAAAATTTGATATCTAGTGCGGAGAGAATGCCATCAAGTGAAAAATAACCATGTTCTCATCAAAACAAAAAAAGGTTCCTGTTGTTGGAAGAAACTGAGCAAATACTGTTTGTCATATCCTAACAGCTAAATAACAGCAACGCACTGCCATATCAAAGTATTTCTAAAATGCTCAACACAGTAGTAAGCCAAGGTCTAAGATTACGCCATTATATTACTTTGGGGTTATATATATATATATTGGGAAATTTGTTTCATGAATGACTTGGAAAAACACTTGAAAAGCTGCCATTTACACATCCAGCTGTCACACAACAACATTATCCTTGTGCCTGCCCAACAAACACTCTCCACCAGCTCCTGAGGGAAACATCTGGCTCTTTGGCTGCCAAATGTTTCACCATGTTCACCAGCTAGTCGCCAACTGTGTCAATTTGCCATTTGGTGCTGGTCAGGTGAGTGTACAGAAGCTTTTTGTGTGTGTGTGTGTCTAATAACAGCTGCCCTTTGTATTTTCAAACAATGCTGGTGGGAGCAGCAAGATTTAAGAAGTGGAAGAGAAAAACCAAAACAATAAGCGTAAAGAGGCTAAAGCGACCTGAGTGTAGGGATGCACAATTTCTCTCGGCACAGATAATTATCAGACAAAATACACAGACAAGTCCAATAATGACTTTTTTTTTGATAATGACATCACTTGAGCAATTATGATTAGCCAGCATTACTTTGATTTTGCTCATTTTCAGTCTTAGGGTGATTTGAAACAATAGCAAATGTTGATATTTGAAGAGTCATAACTGTTCTTGTTTTTGTTGTGATTACAGTAGCGATGCTGGTTATATTATTTGGTGAAGTCATATGCAGAGCTATAATGTTAAATTCATCTTTACTCACTGCATCTTAGCCTTTCTTAACCTCAGGTGTGGATATAAACTATTAAAAATGTTTTTGGTATCAGCATTGTTATGAGAAGCAGGAAGTTATCAGTATCTGTGGAAAACAAGAGTTATGGTTCATCCCTGCCTGAGTGCATTTTCATAGGACTGACACAAGAGTGACTTCAGTACATGGTTGTCTGTCCAGTTCGGTCAGACAACGTGAAGATCAGCAGGCACTGGACTAACAGATTGTACACAAGGCGACTGCAGCTGCTTCCCACAGATCTCCAAAAGGCCAACCCCTCCAGTCATCGCTCCAACCTGTTCCTCCTCACTAACCAGCCCGGCTTCACTCCTCTGCTGCCCCTGGTCTCCTGTTTAATTTCTTCTCAGGCTACAGCCACATTAACACACCGTCCAATCAGATGTCAGGCAAAAGGGCATGGAAACATATGGCCCCACTGTGTCAAGACACTTTTGTCATACTTAATAAAGTAACTATGTGTATGACACAGGGTGTGATCGCACACAGTTGAACAACAAACTAGTTTGGACATAGTGAATTATTTCAGTATTTCATCTAATTGCGCATGACCGTCCATGTAAAGTGTAATTTCTCCGGACAGTTATGTGTGGAATCACCTCAACGCAACCATGAAATCTTTTGTCCTTAAAGCACTAAGCTTTTCACTGCTTTCTGGAAGACTACACAAGGCTGGACTACAGTGTGTGTGTGTGCATGTGTGTACACAGGGGCCGTTCAATGTACTGCACTCTCACTGCCAAGAATCTGAAAGGGAAAACAAAGACGACGTGATTCTGTCAGTACTTCTAGGCAGGCTGGAGGTAAAATAAGGACTGCAGTCTGTTGTGGGCACGGCGTTGCTGGCTCATGCTACACCCCTTTCCTCTCCAAGCTGACTCATTTTGATTAATCGTCTTATTCCTCGTGTTCAATGGCCAGCGCTCTGGTGTTGTTAAGAAATTGATGGTTTTGATTTTCCCTGATTAAATCCCTCTTTGTTTACAAGCATCTCAAAACATTTATCTTCGGTGGAATTTGGTGGACGGGGAGGCCTCGAGTCTCAAACTGAATCTGAGACGTCAGATAATCGATTAATCTAGTGTTTAAACAATGAGTTGATTAAACTGACAGAAAACATTTATGTGATTTTCTATTCTACCATGGTGACATTTCCTGCTACGCCATTATCCACATTTTATGTTGGGATGAACGATTAATCAAAAAAATACAGATGAATAATGAAAACAGTCACTAGTTGCAGCACTAAATTTGTAATTTTATCAGTTCAACATATAAAAACGTTTGATGCTGCCTTAAAAGAAAAAAAAAATCAACGATGTGCCTTCTTTCCCTGTAGTCGCACACTGACTCCAGCCATGCTAAGTACGGTACTCCAGTATAACACTTTAAAGTCTGGGGACATATCTGTCAAAGAACAGCATCACATGTCCACATCTGATGAGCTTAAAACACAAGTAAAAAGATGAACAACAGCTACAAATAAATCCTCAGTTAATCGATTATTTCAGATCTACATTTGATTCCAATTGCTTCTTTGTTTGCATGTGTCCACTCACCTCTAGTGGACGATGGAGTGTACCAGCAACATCTAGCATTTCTCAGAGATGTTGGCTGTTTACCTTCTATACCAGTTCTGTTATTGACTTCTTAGTATATAAAGTACACAAGGGGAGAGAGCAACTCCAAACCCTAAATACTGCAGTGTAAAAAAAAAAAAAAAAAGATGAAACTAAATCTTTTTTGCTACTCTGAAGGAGAAACAACTGAGCTAAGATGGGCCTAAAATCCATGCTGTGCCTACAGACTGTACTGAGCAGCCGAGGGACAGAGAATAGCACCGTGCTTATGTCGTCCCTCTGCTTTTTTTCCCCCCAATCAGCTCAGGATGGAGATGGACCAAGGACAGGCATTCATCAATCTCCCTCTGCTATGAAAACACTCTCTTACATGGGTATATACAGCATCTCCAGTAAAGTCAGCCCTCATAACCCACCACCTCCTCCCCCTTCCTCCTCCTCCACCACCATCAGCCTGCTGCAGCTACCTGTCAGAGCCGAGTCCTGCCCTGCTTCTCACAAACACCTGTTCTGGTCTCCCATGCGGAGCTCCATCACACATGCACCCACGCAGCCTCAATCAGCATGCATGACAGCATGTTGTGCCCCACCCCTCTTCATGGAGATGTAACCTGGGAGTAGTACATCAAATCTCATCCATCTGGACCATTCAGCATGTCAACACCCCCCCACACACCCTCCACGCTACTATCAATCAAAGTGGTGGGAAACACAGGGCACAGGTTTGTTACTGTGACATGACAAATGCTTTCTCCTGTTGTGATGGTTGAAAGATGAGAAGGCCACGGCCAGTTAGACAGATCTGATTATGGTTGAGCTTTGGGTTCAGAGGGGATTTCACTTTCTCTCTCATCCAACACTTTCTCATGCATGTCACCTTGACATCCCACCACTACTGCTGCTGCCGCTCATGCTGCTGCAGCTGCTGGTCAAACAGTCATCTGAATTTCACGAGAAACGCCTTCTGTCAAATGCCTCCCTCCACATGACAACACACCGTGTGGGTCATGCAAACTTGATTAGATTGAAAAAAAAAAAAAAAAGGCAAGCCATTAGTGACTGGGTTGGGGGATTGGTTGGTGAGGGGGGCTTACTTTGGCTCCCACAGCCTGCCTTTGGAGATAGGAGATTTGCACTCGCCTGTATGATATCATTCCAGAATAATCTTTTAAGCCTCTTGTTGTTTTTAATGTAATTAATAAAACTCCCGATACATCCGTTAGAGATCTACAGTCAGGCAGTGGCTGTGGTGAATTTACAGCCGCTTTCAGCCCTGAGGTCTAAGTGGTTGCAGATGGACAGATCCCACCACAGGCTCCGGGGCTGAGGCTTAGGGTTAGAAGCACTATGAGGTGGAGGGGGGGGAAACACATACAGTACACACCATGCCTTCTTATGTTTCATGCAAAAACGCCTGCCTTAAATGCAGCAATAAGTCAACCTTCAATAAAACATGGCATCAAAGGTTCATGTTGGCACTACGCTCAGCCTTACAGCTCTGTCCTGTGTGTGTGTGGTTTGAAGTTAACCTCTGATCCCAGTGGTGTGTCAGTTATCATTCTTCACCAGCAAAATGTCAAGGTTGCTCGTTAGATTACATAACTGTGTGTGAGGCTGTGTGGGATGCTCTGCGTGTCAGTGTTTGCACGGGCCCGAGGTAAGAGTTCTGACGTGTCCATGAGAGGGCATGTTGTTTGAAGTAAGTGTGTATGTGTATGCGTCCGTGTGTGTTAGTGTGCATGTGTAGGCTATCAGTGTGTGTGCGCGTGTTGTGCGCCCGCATGGGGACATCACGCGCATCACGCATGTTCAGCCATCGGAGTCGTTTGCTCAGCTCACACCTCGGACATCATGAGATGTGAATATTGCAACACGGAGCAGAGCGAAAAGCATCACGGTTCATCATCCGCCCTCCTTCCAAAAATGATCGTCAGTGGCCTCTGCGTAAAAAAAAAAAAAAAAAAAAAAAAGGCACCCCGCGGTCGCCATGCCTCAACCTGGCAGCGGCGTGATGATGCTCGAGTGTGATTGAGATGGTCCAGTGTGTGCAGTGGTGTTGAGTGTGTAGCCTGTGTGTGTGTGTGAAGCCCCGGGCCGGCACGATGATGCCAGTATTAACCAATGAACCTGAGCTCCAGTGTTGTGTGACCGACGACATGCGCCTCGCGCCAGGCAAAAAAAAAAAAAAAAAAAAACACTATTAAAAAAAAAGAAAAAAGACGCGAAAACACATGCAGCAGAAACCTGATTGTGTTCGTTCGCGGGCTCGGTTACTTGATCGGTGCGTGCATGTGGAGCGTGAGGTGCGCGTGTGCCGTGATTATGAGCCTGCCTCTCAAATTAAAAAACGTGCCTCTGCCACACGCGCGCACACTGCGGCATACACGGACAAACAGACGCATGAATTCACCAACACTCAGATAATAATAATAATAGTGATCAAAAACATCTCATCAGCTGATATCAGGAACATGTGCGGCTGACTTTTCCCCGCTGAGTGTTGGTGGAGCCAGGGACACTAAACGCCTTCTCTGCTATTTTAATGCAAACTATACACACTTCACCCAAAATGGGCACAGATGCCGCGATCAGGGGCATCACATACGCATTTTGGACAGGCAGATGGAGCTACTGCTGCTGGGAAAGACAAAAAAAAACAACAAATTTCACGTCCAGATCGCGTGCCCTTGACATTACAGCCTATTGGTTTGTGTCTGTGATCAATAGGAGGGGGACGGGGGAGTGTGGGGTCTGTGGTTACAATGATCTGATGTGCATGTGGGTGCGTGATTACACTGCAGATTTCTCCAGCCGCTCTGCTCCCGTCCTCGGCTCTCTCCATCTATCTATGTGCCCACCCCCGGTGCATCTCAGCAGTCTCTCTCCCCCCCTCCTCCCTCCACCTCCACCACTCACCTGTCTTGGTCAACAGCGCTGACATGCTCCACGCCACGAAGAGGACACTGCAGATAAAGCACACCTGAACGAAAAGCATCTCCCTCCTCTTGCGAACTTTGAATATCTTGGCAATGATAGTCTTTTTAGACGCGCTCACGGGCACGGTGTCGGTGTCGGTGTCGTCCCGCTCCATGCTTCGCAGCTCGGGCCGGCGGCCACTTTTTTTTTCTTCCTTCTCCTCCTCCTTCTTCTTTTTGCGTCCTTGAGAGCGGAGGAACCTGCTCGTCTCTTCACACGGAACAGAGCCGGGATGCGGTCCTCATTTCAAGCCGTCCAGGGCGCAGATGGTGAGAGTGTAGTGAAGCGGACAGTGTCCCCCCTCCTCCTCTTCCTCTTCCTTTCTTGTCTCCGCCGCTGAGAAGATGCCTCTCTCTGCTGCTGGGGCTGGTACACTGGGCAATGACACGGCGGTCAAATTCCGATATATGGCACACACACACATACACACATACACGCACACACACACACACACACTCCAACAAAAAAGGAAAAAAAAAATCAATCTTATGCTCCTGAATTTGGATTCTGCGAGACGATGTGTATCGGATGAGCTCCCATTGCAACGCGCATCCCTCCTGTCCCGTGGTGGAAAGAATGAGGAGAAGAAAAAGAAGAAGAAGGGGGGGGGGGATCAGCTGCAATATCCTCTGCCCTCCTGTGTTGTAGTTTCTGTGTTTGGCATGGGAAATGCGTCAGCGTCCAGTCACAAGCGCGGAGAGTCGCTCAGCTGCGCCGTTCCGCGGACTCCACGCACCTGTGCCCGTGCCTGCTAAGTGAAACCAATCTGCGTTCATCAAGGTTAATTGTTAAATTCGGCCAGCAAGTCGCGCCGCCTGCCTCTTTCTCGCTCGGGCGCCTCCTCCTCCTCCTCCTCCCCTCCCTCCTTTCCAACGTGAATTCCTCCTCGGTGCAGAAAAGCCGCGTGCACATGATAGAGAGAGTGGGGAGAGAGAGAGAGGGAGGACTGAACTGTGCTTCCCAGCTGCCCTCCCTACCTCCCTCCCTCTCTGCAGCCTCCACCCCCCCAACCAGACTCTTTAACTTTCCCAATGATTGGCATGTGCTTAAGGAAACTTATGCTTTACCTCTTCCACTGTCAAACCTGGCAACCGTCCAGACAGCTTCCCATTGGTCCACCTGAACTCAAAGTCTGGAGATGTTTCATAAGATTTATCCATTAAACCAGCCCCCCCCCCCCCCCCCAATCAACACCTCCTGTATCCCCACCACTGCTTTGTTCTGAAAACCAGATACAGTATCTTTCACAGCCTCCTTTAATAACCGGCCTTCAACTCATCTGCTATATTGAGGTTATAGATCTTCCAGCTCACGGGCATCAATGCCTGCTCTTCTTTTCTCTCTCCTGCTGCCCCCCCCCCCCCCCCCCCCCCCCCCCCCACACACACACACACACACACCACCACCAAACTACAACCATGAAATAATTTCTCTAGTTGCCTAAAGGTTTATAATGGCTCAGGCGTTTTGCTTCACACAAACAGAGCTGTTGGGCCTGTACGTACCACAGATGAATAATGTAATGGGGACCTTTGTGTCAGTGTGGCAGTTGTAAATTAAGTGCGGGTAAAATATTTCCCCGCAGTCAGTGGGGGGGGGGGGGGGGGGCATTATTAGAAAGCAAACAATTACCATCATGAGGGAAAAAAATCAATTGTATATTAAGAGCATGAATGACATGAAGTGTGTATAAAAGTCAGCCTCAAATGCTCCGTTGAACTGGATTTACTCTCCACTACTACACCACTAATTAGTGTTTGATAGCTGGCAGCCTTGCAAGTGTGTCAACCCCATGCAAGGCCAGCCGAGGTCTCTGTGGTGTCTGCAGGCTCCATGTGAAGCCTGTGAGTGCTGAGGGTCAGGTGTCACCGCTCACCTACTATTTGATGTAAGCTGTTGTCACCTGGAGCCACCGCGGTGGCGTACTCTATTGTAAATAACTGGACGGTTTAATCAGATGGCAATTATGTGGAATAGACTTTGGTACAAGCAGCTTGTTGTTATGACATCTGATTGTTATGTAATTTAATGTTGCGGTTAGAAAACTGCAACACAAACAGACTTCATATTCCCAGTATGTTTTTGTTTTGTTTTTTTTTAACTGAACTAATGAAGGAGTGAGACTCAAAGTTATTTGTTTGAAACTTCCACTTACTAATTAGATTTAACTACAGTGTTGGTAAGAAAAAGCGCAGCCACCCTGCTGTTTGTTCCAAAGCAGCGCCCCTCTGTTATTATTTATAGACTGCACCTGGAATAATGAAGACGCTTCCCATTGTTGAACTTTTAAAAGCTTTGCCACCTTTCAGTTTAAAGCTGGTAATATTTCCACTTAAAGAAAAAAACTTCAAGGAGAAATAGGAAGACTTAGTCACATAGTTGCGACTCACTCACTCTATGGCTGAACCCGTGCGGTCACAACCACCATGACATACAAGGTGTTGTGTGAATTGCTGGTGGTTGGATTTTGATTGCTTCGGACAGAGCCAGGCTAGCTGTTTCCCCCTGATTCCAGTCTTTGTGCTAAGCTCAGCTATTGGCCATAGCTTCATTTTTACCTTGCAAATACAAGAGTGAGGTCATCTCTTCTGTGTCAAATGTCAAATTATTCTTTTCAATCTTGTCTTCAAACTAAAAACAGCATGCATGTGTGTGTTGGGGACTTGGGAGGCTACAGAGTGGAGTCTGCTCCTCCTGCCTCCAGGCCTGTTGAGGGTCACCTTAGCTGCCAAGATAACAGAACAGGAGCTCTGCCACAACCTCGTAGCCATCTACACAAACAGGTTGACAAGACAAGGCTGAAACAGCATGTCGACTTTTTTTTTTTTTTTGTCGACCGCCACCGCCACCACCACCACCGCTGCTGCTGCTGCTGCTGCTGCCCACTTAAGCAAAAACTGAGCAGCCTGCAAGGGTCAAAGGCCTCAGACTCCAGCGCAATCTCCAGCAGAGCAAGGTTACGTAAGATCAGGACTGTCCCTGTTGGTACAGTATGAGGCAGAGCTCCAAAATCATTTCCTCCATCATCTCCATGAAGCATCAACAACGTCAAGCAGAGGCTGCTAAGCAAGTATGGAAGGCGTCGCAGGTTATTAGTCAGGGCTTTCTGAATCTGTCATCAGGTCTTGTGTATATCCTGTAGCTTGGGTCTTCTGCATGCACTCACACATACACATCAACATGTGTGACCCGCGCCCATGCCAAGGGATTAGTCCCCTCCGGGCCCCTGCCCACACAGCAGGCAGGCAATCGGGGAGCAGTGCCAGGGCCTGCTTACAGAGATTTATCCACTGCTTTACACTCCCTGGCTTGGTCAAACATACACACATGGCCTCCTTTGCCTTCTGCAGGACCAAGTGAATGGCAGCAGATCTGCAGCAAAGATAATAAATGTGCGTGAAATGTGGTTTTTAGCTGTAGGGAGACGGCGAGAGGTTGGCTTTGTGGGAGAGTTTTACTGTGGGCAGATGTCAAAAGGAGCAGCCAGTGTAACATAAATGTGTTGTTTGATACAAATGCCAAGTATGTGTCATGTCCTTGCGCTTGCAGATCAATAATGACTTGATGTCAACGGTGTTAACAATGAACTGAGTGTTACACAACAATTGCTGTTTGACTCAGCGCTGCTCATTTCAACTTCCAACTCCAATTATTGCCGCGATGATTCATGTGGTTTATTCACTAGTAATTAAGTCGAAGTCTTTAAGGGCAGTGCGACAGAACCACGGCACAGCTTACATAATGTTTTCAAGAATGTGTTGTCATTTTTGCAATGTGAAGTTTACTATGTGGGCTTTTGAATCAGGCATTGAGAGTTTTCTGCCAAACAATGCAGTGTAAATATATTTTTTAATATGATTTGTATCAAATGGTTATGTACACAGTGAAGCAAATCATGAATGAGCCTTGTAACTTCCTCTTGCAAATGAAACATGTAATAAATCAAGTCAATACACTGCAAAGTTTTGCCTGTACATTTTGACTCTAAGCATAACAAGAGGAAAAACAAAGAATAAACCCACCTTACATCTACAGCTGTTGTCCTGCTTCCGGTCCAGGTCCACCTGCTCATCGGGGTTGCCTGATGATGAGGTCTGCACAATAATTAAAGAAAAACAATCACATTAAGGTACAGCTCGAACACAACTGATGCAGCATGCCACCTACATTACCCACAATACAATTTCACAGAACATTGTGTTGTGCTAATAGCAGCTAATTAAGCCTTGAGGTGTTAGCCTCAAGCAGAGATGATGAGTGGACCAAAGAGGTCTTTCTTTCAAATCTTGATGCTGATTCAAGTCACATCACTTGAGGCGATTTACTAGATATAAAGTAGCCCCGTCTGGAGCCTTCACACAACTTTTTTTCTTTTTTCTTAAATCTGCAGCAGTACTCCCCAAGACGTGCAAGCAGACCTTAATGTGAAATATTGGTGCAAAAACAGCTGGTGTTATCCTTTACTGTGCCCTTTTACTGTAATTACCATTTGTGGTCACGGGGTTTGCTGCTCAGTAAAGGTTACACCGTCTTGTTTTAAGGACTAAAAATGGAAATTTGAGCAGTCACAGTTCACTGACAACTGGGTAAACTCCATCTGCTACCTATGATTGCAAGAGCCACTGAATGGACTTTGTGGTTTAACCAAATATATCATATATTAAAATCACATTTTCAATTGCACTGCGTTTATGTATCTTGTGAATAGGTGGGGATGATTCTGCTGAGGTGTGTGTGTGTGTGTGTGAATGCACGAGGTGGAGAGTTCACTATAGGTTACATCACGCCAAAGAAATAAGTGTGACACCTTCCAATAATGCACTGCTGGCTTTGTGACTAACATTTGACTAATTATCTGAGGCAAGTAAACAGATGGAGGGATGAATACCTCCTGATCTAAACCCCCTTTTTTTCTTCATCCTGCCAACTATCATCCTGCAGAGCCCACTTCAGCCAATGGTTGTTACTAACAGTACAATATAAGCTCAGTGTGCATGCACACACACACATGCACAGGCGCACACACACACAAACACATACAGGAGATGTCTCTGGAGACCCGGTGATTTTACTCCTTGCAAAAGCTCCTCAGTCAGCTGCAGGGAAAATAAAATATTCATCATGAGTGTTGAGCATTCAGTGGCAGCACCGCAGGTTTATTTGTATGCCTGCTCAGGTGTGAAGAATAAACAGGGCAGAGAGGAATAAACAGAAAGTCTAATCTGTGTATTCTGAAGGAAGCACTCATCTCCTGTACTGTTCCCTTCATCTCCCACGACATGAAAACTCACCCGTACAGATGTCGACAACATAAGGCAACTCGGTCAACCTCAGTGAGTCAACGATAGCGCAGAACATTAGGAATCGCATGGTGCTTTTTACCGTGTGAACTACAGGTTTATATGCTCCAGAAAACAGCAAATTGATCAATTACGTGTGTTTCATGCCTGCTGACTCTGGTTTATTTCTTTATCTCTCAAAAAAGCCTGTTACATAACACATTGGTAAGTGCCAGAGTGGCATGCGATCAGAGCTACGACTGCTTTCATTATCATTTAATCTACAGATTATTTTCTTTTAAGGAGCCAATTAATCATTTTGTTCATCAAATATCAGAAAAATAGTGGATAAACAAACTTCCAGGTAACATTGAAATGTAAAATGTAAAAAGTTTTTAGTCTTAACAAGCTGGTATCAGCAAACGTTTTGGACTTGAACTATGATCACATGGTTAATTTTCTGTTCTGTTTATTAAGTTGTTTCAGCTCTATGTACAAGACGCAGCTTCTCACCTCTTGAACTGACTCCTCAGGGGATAAAACCTGGTCTTTAATGTACTGTATTGTATTCTGCATAATTCAGTCTAATACTATAGCATCAGATAGAACATGATTGATTTAGTCAGATATTCTTTATGAATCTTAGTGGTAACATTTGAGAAGGTGTATAGCTCCTTAAGGGAAAAGGTTGGATTTATCTGAGAGAGACTTAGCCTTTTGTAATGAGCTGCACATTCATGACTTCATTATTCTTCTGTCTGCAGAGCAGTAAAGAAAGGGTAGGCCCTTGCGGGGAACAGTGGAGACAGTGGAGAGTCCCATTCAGACTGACCACAGAGGTTATAGCAGCAGACACATGCAGCCAATTCATTCTGGGAAGATAGCATCAGAGTTGCAGAGACAGGCCACAAAGTCTATATTATTACAGCCAGTGCTTTCTCTGAAACAGAGGACAAGTGAGGGTGAGTTCTTCATTGGAGTGGAGGTGGGGGCGGAGGGGGCAGCAGTAAAGTCAGTGAGCCAGTAGATTTCTCTGCTGACTGATTTCATCACCCTGTACACCTCCATACTGGACGCACAAGTTATAGGCACTGTGTAGTAGGAGGGTGAGTGGGAGTTGTTAAAGTCAATAGGATTATTATTCAAAAGAAGGCACAATGACTGAAACATAATCTTTGGATGGAAACGTTTGAGCTTTTTTTTTTTTTTTTTTTTAAAGCACATTTACACAAAGACAAGTCATAGTGGCCCTGAAGGGAGGTTTCTGTTTTGTTTTGTTTTGTTTTCATCTAGGAAGGTCTGATAACTGACCCTGGTGTGGGATTTATGCTACTTCACATTGGGCTTGACATCAACATTTTAACAGAAAGACTCACTTACCAACTTGGGTACAGAGTTTGAAAGACATGGGCATTTTTCAGGCAGGAAGAGTGACAACTACAGGAGTTATAGGGTCCAGTTTTGAGGGAGTTTTTGAGACTAAAAGTCAAATTATCTCTCTGCAGTGCTGACCATTCTGATCTAAAGCTTTCCTTTGAGACTCAAACTTAATAAAAGTAAAATGACCCCCCACATGACTTAACTAAGCTGAGAAAAGCCAAAGTCATGTCTAAAGTAGCCAGTCTGAAGTGAAGTCTCGATCCCTGAGGGCAAGTCCAAGTAAGATCACAAGTCTTCATAAGCTCAGTGCACTTCGACTGCAAGTCTTTCAGATCTCTGAATGATTAAAACAATGCAGTATAATGCTAACACGTTCCTTTCAGAGCTGTAATTAGCATGTGTGACGAGGTAATCTCAATTCAGATTTTGTAAATCTTTTAATTACTTTAATGAAGTTACAACAAAAAATGACTAACTACAAATGAATATAATGCACAGTATGGGTTATGATGGATCAACTGCATGTGACAATATTTACTACTTATGATGAAGAAATGGCACTAGTGAAAATGTGTTAAAGGCTCTAACCTCAAATCTCACGAGTTCTGTATTACATTAGGGCTCATTTGAATTATTTGGAAGAAAAAAGAAAAGGTCAATATAATTTAATAAGATTTATTGTTTGTGACTTTGGCACAAAACAAGTAAAAGTAATAACATTTCCTATAGAAAGGTAGTGGAGTACGAATACAATGTGGATATCTTACTGGTGTATTGGAGTCAATGGTCTTGGTTCTTTCCACCACTGGATTTTTGCTTTTAAATGTCAAGTCAAGTTTTAGGCAGTAAAAGCTTAAGCAGGTCAAACCTAATAGCAGCCAGGTCAAAGTCAAGTCTTAAATCCCAATTTCTGTGACTTAAGTCTGGCTCAAACCTGGAATTAACAGCTCTTAATGTTATGCATTAGACATGTGATTGCTAGAAACAAGCTGAAAAGACAAGAAGGGTGACAGTAAGTTTCTCAAACATCATCCGTTACGGAAATGGACTGAATTTGTCAGATGCAGCAAATCACCCTTATTCTGTGCTACAAGTTAAAGCAAGCAGAATAATTTGGACATTCTGTTTGACTGAGGTCTGCAGGGCACCACTCAGAGGTCTGGACTGCACGAACATAAACGGTTATAGTGCTGAGTCACTTCCCCGGGTCCCAAACTCCTCGGCCAGGCCTCTGCTCGTTTTCACATCAGCATCATTCATTGCCAGTGATTCAGCCTTATTACATGGCCTGTGTCATGCTAGGTATTCGCCCTGAGTTTAGGAGAGACGTCTGCAGGGGTAAACACAGGGAGCTTATCCTCATCATGTTTTCTGTGCTTGAATTAATCATCGGCAGGGTCTTCTCACAGCTCTCAAGGTGGTGTCAGCCATGTCACATCAGATAGGGCTGCTTCCCTCTGATGTGCTGAGCGGAAAGAGCAGGCCAGCCAGGTTGCATTTTGCTGACTGGCTGGAAGCACATGTCGGCCTGAATGCAGTTTGCTAAGAGGCTAATACTGCCCTCATCCAGGAGCATGTTTCCTGATCCTATTGCCTGTGTGGCCTCAAGTTACAGTCAACCAACTGGTCAGGTTTGTTTTACTCTGAGAGGAGAAGAATGTGCTGTTTGTACTCAAGCCAACCAAAACAATCTCATGTGATCTGTCCTAAATATTCAGTCACATAACACATGATCGCTAAGTCATCCACATGGCTCTGTTAGGGAGCCAGCCAGGATCAGTGCCAGGCATGAATACACACAACAAAACGCATTGTTTTATCAAAAAGACAACATTGCAGCTGCAGTATTGTGGACTGTGGATAATCTGGCAGCGAGCGCCTTCGTGGATTTGCGCTCGTGAGCATTCCCGCTTTGTGGACGGGGTGTGAAGAGCAGGTTGCGTAAGAGGATCACCTCTGTAATGGTGTAATTCAGGATTCCTGCTCAACGCAGCCTTTCTATGTGTATCTTAAAGAGTGGGTGGGCATAAGTGGATCCTTAACAGAAGGACCATAGCCATGGGAAGATGCTGGCACATTGGGATTACCCAAAGAAGGGGGAATTAGGGAAGGGATGGGGGGGGGGGGAGTAAGAGGGGAACCTAGAGGGGAATTGTGAAGCGTGGAGTGAGGAGTTTCTCCCCAAGAATAATAAATAACAACCAATAACAAACCTGCTACAGCCATATATTTGAACTACTGTTAAAAATGCACTCCACACAGGCTGATTTTTAAAGAAACTGTTTGACGTTTCTGGAAATGATCTTTTCAGCTGCTGACTGAAAGTCAGATCAGGGGTCACTCTCATATGCTGCTAACCAACGATGGAGCTGGAGCCACAACATTAGCTTAGCTTAGTTTAGCATAAAGAATAGAAGCGGGGCAAACAGCTAGCCTTGTTTTCTCTAAAAAATGAAATTTACAGTAATTGACACCAGACATTAGCTAGCAACAAAGAGTTGTGTTTTGAACTCACCTGAACCTCAGGGTCTTTCTGATTGTTTCCTCCGGTCTCTCTCCTCTGTGTGTCTGTTCAACAATGAAGCAGATTTAAAGCTGACAAGGTAACCCATTGAGGCAACATTTTCTTTCATCATCATGTCAGGTTAAGCTGCTTGGATCCACTAACATCTTCACTGAACTGAATGTTAATGTTCTTCAGGCTAAGCTAAACGAAGCTTGTTAGTTAAAACTACACTCCCACTACTAAACCTGAGAAGAACAACTGAACTAAATCTCATTCAAAAAGCAGGTAAAGTCACCATGGCAACCTCGGAGGGCAGGCTGACACACAGGTGTTTTAAATCACCTACGTTACTGTCAAGGTCCAACACACACAAGTAGACAGCTCCTTCATGTCAGTGTTCAGAGAGACAGAGACAGACGGTCATGTATGCTGTCTGTGTGATGTGTGACTCCTGATATTAAGGTCGTGGGTTTGATTCCCACGTTGACAGAGATCACACACTGGCAGTGCGCCCCTCGCTATAACAGTAACAAATTGATTTGGATTAGCTACTTTAACCTGCATTGAACAGTTTGATATCAGCTGAACCAATTTTCTATAAACATTTCTCTTTGCTATTATCTAGTTAATGTACATATTGCAATTTAGTATTATAATTTAATTATTTAGCATGTTCTCATGGGTTGTGATAATATCATGGTGTAATGTTTATTGAAAATATGGAGGCATGAGTCCTTATACGACTGTAATAGATCTCTAGACATTTAAGCGTGATGTCCATTTGGACTGAGTGACAAGATCAAGTTCCATTTTTAGATCTGGATTTCGCAGGATTTTTTTTTTTCCTGCCTTATGCTATGTTTGAATATTGTGAGGTTTCATAGAAATTCGTCCCCTTTTCACATTATTACATTGATGTCATTGGCATTAAGTGGTCTGCTTAGTGAGGAGACCGGGAATTCAAAAGGGATTAAATTCATTCATCCTTCAATCCACACAGATGAATGGATACGCACCACAACCAAGATGCTGCCTGTTCGAGTACAGCCTCATGCCAAACGAGTACAGTGTGGACGGCAGAGGGGTGCTCACCCTGCAGCCAGGTTATGGGTTTATGAATTGACGTGGTGTGACAGATTGGCAGGGGCACTTGTTGAGTGGAGAGCAGACCTCTCGTTGGCCTCCAGGGGGCAGAGTGGCCTCGGTGCCCCAGGGCGACTCTGCCCTGTGCTCTGGGCTTAGCTGCTCGTTACATTAAAACAGGGGCTTCTGTGACAGAGTCAGCATTATGAAAGCTAAGAGGATTAGCTGATGGACATTTCTGGCGTTGCCGGTCAATTATCAAAATGAAAAGCACTGACTGGGCAGGGCTGGCATGCTCTGTGGCACAGAAGAGCTCCTCTCTCCTCCTCATCTCCACTCCACCCCTCTATCTCTCACTCAGCTTCAGTCTGTCATAGGTTACTGTGGTTCAGGGGGAAAAAAAGAAATAAATAAAGGAATCATTGGTGCGTTTCTGAACATGAAAGTTTTTTTTGAGTGAATGTGTATGTGTGCGTGTGTGTGTGTGTGAGCCATGGATTAAAAAAGAGCATTTAAATTTAATGTTTCTAAAGTGCAAGACTGTATGTTATGCAACTGTATAAAAACAGGCCCCGCACGTCAGCCAGTCATCCATGCTCAAGTCTAACTCCTCCAACCATGTGCATGATCACCCCCTCACACACACACACACACTCTCCACCTCTGCTCACACTGTCCTACTTGTGTGTGTGTACCCTCCCTGTGATTGTTTAACAGGCTATCAGTGTAGGAGGAGTCTCCATCACTGTGTGTCGTCACACTGTGGGCATGTGTGAGGTTGGAGTATCGGGGGGTGATGGAGTTGTGGGGGTGGGGGAGGCGTTTTGTTTTGGTATATCCATAAAAGTGGCATTCCACAGCTGCCTGTGTTAAGGATCTACCCTGGGGATTCACACAACGCTGCAAACGTAATCAACCGAGTCAATGTGCCACCACGGCTGCAGCGGACACATCACTCCTGCAATGACACCCTGCCTCCTCTTCCATTCTGAATGCCAGTTCTTATCACCTGACTTTCTGATACTCCCGTTACACCTCACTGGGGCACGGCAGAGGTGAGGCTGTATATTCATGTGTGCCTGAAAAAGATAAGAAAACAAACTGCTGAACCATTATACCCCCCCCCCCCCACACACACACCCCACACCCCCACCCTGTCACAAACAGCCAAGGAGGTAAACAGTTTTTTGTTTTTCTTTTGCTGCGAGAGACAGTTGCCTAAATTATAAGATATTAAGAGGAACGGTAATCCTAGCTCACCACATAGGAGAGTGAATTATATTCAGTCCCAGTTATCACTTCTGGGACAATGTCATCTCACGCCTGTATTACAGATGGTGCTGCTGCATGGGCAGATTTGATATGGGCATTCAGAGGCCGGTTAGATACAGCTGAAAAATGTCTCCATCTGCTGTTAATGCAGTAACCAGCTGACCTGGTAGGCCGTAGAGCTTGTGCAGGAATGGGTAGTATTAGAAAATGTTTGATACAAAAGATATTGGTACACAATACTTTTCTTTCCACAGTCAAATGATTGCATGAATGCATCTGTGTTTTAAAGGGGATCTCCACCATTTTCACACATGAGAATCAGTTTTCTAATCACGAGGAATCCTATTTAGACAAAGCCTTCTTGGCTAAGTTTCCTCTTGAATGGAAACATTTTATTTCTTGTCTGTGTTTGGCTTGTTTCAGGCCAATTGCATGGTTATTAATGTCAATCCTCGGGTTGTGACTTGGTTGTTTTTATGTAGTTTGTTCTTGTGATTGTTTTGGGAAATGCTTAGAAAAACAGGTGACATATCCAAAGGGGTTCAGCCTGACATAATTCATTTCAATATATGCAAACAGATCTCTCCTGTGTAGAAGATTGGTAAATTCTGAGAAAATTACTTTTAACTTGTGAAATGTTACAAGCTGGAGCTGTGGGAGATGTCCAGACAGGGAGGGATGATTGACGATCTAATGGAGGACACCATGGAACCGCATTCTGGGAAACTGTAGTGTCTTGCTCTTTTGGAGCTTGACCTATATTGGGGACTAAATCTCAGGATATCTCAGCCTCTGTTGCTGCAACTTGGACCATTCCTCTTCTAAGTCTGCCTCTTTCAAGTTCTCCAGCCTAATGAAAACACAACAATTACACATCACAGTTGTGATGTATTGCATTAAATTGCACAGAGGGAGGCACCCAATATGCTGGTCGCTACAGACATCTGAGACAAACCTTTCACAACGCAATTATGAAAAAGAAAAACTGTCTTTAATGAAACCATATAAGGGGCTTGCTGTAGTCCATCCAGTGCATTGGGTTTTTACTGTACAGTGGGAGGAGTTTTAAGTGTATGAGATCCAGTCTGTTCACACAGAAAGGTCAATCCAGAGGGAGAGCATCTGCCTCTCATTCTGGGGAGGTAAACTAACAGAAAAAAAAAAAAAAACATTGTTATCTGGAAAAAGACTATAAAATGGAAAATGTACAACAAGGTTTGCAGTAAAACAGCTGGAGCCGCCCATGGGGCAGAGGTAGCCCAAGTGTAGTACACTCTTGTCCTCTGGTAAAGGATTGTCTCTGTGTTGCCATGGTGTGCTCTGCTGCTGCTGCTGCTGCTGCTATACCACGGCGTACTGCTGATACAGCAGCTCCCGGATCTTATAGTAGTCGTCACACAGGCAGCCTTCCAGCCCGATGCGACCGGCCTCAGTCTGGACAAAGAGCACAAATACACACAGATCACCTCGGTCCTCACAGAACATTCATTAATACTTTGTATAACATGGAAAAAGTGTTGGTACAAGGCTCGTGCAGCACCCGACTGACCTTTAAGATAAATATGCCCCCCATTACTTCCTCCAGACTTGGGATTGCAGTGTTTAATGAATCCCAGTCCATCATGAGTTCCAATTTAAATAGCACAAGTACCCGCACGCTCCTTTAAACAGTCTCAGTTCTCTTTGATTTCATTTTCTGGGTTGCATCTATTTTAAGTTCTCGTCAATTATGCATTTTGTTGTTGGTATCCTGGCTCACTCCGACTTTTCCTTTTACTTTAGTTGTTAAGTTCTGCCTGTGATTTTTTTTGTATGTGTTTTCTCTGAGGTGAGATGTTTTCATTTGCCTTTGGGCTTTTGTATCCTACTTAGGCTGGCTGTGTTTGTTTCTCTTTGTGCTTTAAAGTTTCACTTTGTGTAGAGTACTGGTATTTTATTTAATAGTGTGTCATTTAATGAACTTCGACCTCTGAAACCACCAGAGATCTCACTTGTTTTTTTTGATCATTTGTAGCTGATTATAATGAGAAATCTTTTGTTTTCTTGTTTGATACATTTTGTGAGTTGGTAAATTTGTTTTTTTTTTTTGATCCAAAACAAAATATGAATCTTGATTTTGGTTTACTGCCAACGTCTGTTAACACATACATTACGTACAGCCTACTGCTTCTGCCTGTGTTTCTCTAGCCTCTAGACTAAGCTGCTGTATTTCTTATGGCATCTGAAGGAACTTGCTGGCTGCTCTGAAAAATGCTGCTTGCTCTGACTGCACAATCATCATCAAACAAAGGAAGGCGATGAATGTGTCACGCTGCTTCACAACAATATTAGTATGCACTTCTGATGCCTCGCAGTCAACAAATTCTCAGGCGATGAATACTCATGTCATTGGAAATGTCTTCATCCTGTTTGTTGCAGTGATGAATTATTCCTCCTTAAGAGAATTAGTGTCTGACCTGAAGGCTGCTGATGGGAGACGTGAAAGGATGTTTGTTTTTTTATATAACGAACCAAAGGTCTTTAACGTTGCTTTTCATCTGGTCTGGACATTTAATACTGAGTTTCATTCTAGTGATGCTCATGGACCTAAATATGAATCAGTAGGGAATAAAACCAGGAATTCAACATTTTCAGTGAGTCTTGGTGACAACAAGCCTGTGCCGTATGTCTTCGTGCTGCGCTGGCTGCTTTCCCCTGCTGATGGGTCGGGGTGACTGGCGTTGCGAGAGGGGGCTGATGGATAGAGCGCTCAGTGAGCCAGGGGGAAGGACACTCACCCTGCGGACGGCCACCATGTTGTTGCACACCAGCACTCCGCCCACAAATTCGGCCTGGATGCCCTCTCTCAGCAGGACCTGCTTGAAGTCGGAGAGGCGGGGCTCGTTGATGAACACCGACTGATGCCCTGGAATCTGGAGGGAGAGCAGCGGTCAGAGTGTTTCTCAAAGGGGTGTCTGAACTGCTTTCACACGCTCATGGACACACGCTAACAGGATCACATTACAGACCATTCTCAAGGCCTCTTCTCCACATAGGGTTAGGGGGTTTACCATATGCAGTAGTGAGCTCTGTGATTATCTGCTCTATGAAAAACTGGAAAATTATAGTCAAATTTTGGATTTATGTGCAAAAGAAGCCAAAAAAAAATCCTACTTGCTAACTACAGAATGAAACCTTATTATCACTTTATCTTACAATGTTATAAAGTTTATGAGAGCATCTTCTTCATCTCATCTGACAGCTACTGTACAGAGAGGGGAGTTGGCACACACCTCCTGATACATGTTTTGGATTGAACACACACTGGTCTTGCTGTTAAACGCATCATCTGAAGCAATATGTATTATTCAGTGCATTCTCATATTAGTCTGATGCTCTTTGGCAAGATGCTGTTTCCAAATACACATTTGACAGGATGTTAGACAGTTATTTTTTCATTCCTCAATGGTGTCAACAACAAGAAACGCTGGTTGTTTTTTTTTTTTTTTTTAACATACAAGATAAGATATTCCTATAATAATTCAGTGATGTGGAAAGTTCACCTTAGGTGATCCGTTTCTTATGTAACTGCAGCAGAGTTAAGTGCCTGCTCCAGTTTGGTGGGTTTTAAATTTGCTTGAAAAAAACATCATCTTTATTCTTTACTTCCAGCAAACAACTTATTTAGCACCGTTAATTGGCCCATTAAAGGATTAAGCATTAGCGCTAAAGCGTGATTCTTAGAGGTGCTGGGTCCTCTGTGTCATTTGCTGCTTGAAATTTACATGACTGCAAAGTGTTCTGAAATGAGGTTACCTTACACCCATCACCTAAATACAGCACGTCTCTAAGCTCAGTCAAAGCGCAGCAACCTCCTCAGCTTTCTTCCCACTTCTATGAAGCCATCAGTCAGAGATGGGCCATTTCACTAATATGATACTGTTGACCTTGGTCACAGTCTGGTCTTCTGTCTAAAGCAGAGGATTAGGACCAGATGTAACAGTTTTAACAGTTTCATTTTAAGATTTCTGACTTTAAACTCAAAATTCTGAGATTTAATGCTAAAAATGTGACCCTAATCCCCCTCTATATCTGGCAATAACAAAAAGTAATACTTGTTCTAAGTGTTTTTAATATTTTAAGTTGCCCTCCACTTAGAAGTGGGTTGTACTTATTATAACTTCACTTAGATGTGGGCGGGAGCTTCACTGTGCAGAACAATATGTGTCTGACATTAGAAGTCTGTCCACATTCATCTGGACAAACATGCAGTGGTAAAATTAAAAGTGTGATTTAAAAAGCAGATCCTCCAAAGCACAGACACTGAGAATGAGCTTTATCTTGTTTTTGGATTGTTCACAGATCATTTGTGTATTTACAGATTTACTCCCAGCACAAATGCCAACATCAGCTCACTTCCCAACACCCTCATATTCAGCAAAAATGAGCCATCACTGCAACAACTTTGCTCCACAGTGAGAACTCTGTCTGTTTGAATCTCCTCACCTCGTGCGGAGGCAGTGGCTCCAGTGTGGGAATGACGTCGCTCTCTTCAGAAAACTCCTTCTCGTCCTCTCCAAACAGGTTCTTCATGGCTCGCTGCGCTGCTACTGTCGTGGCACTGTGCTCGATGCCGAGATCAGGAGCGATGTCCATGGCCAGGTCGCCGTCCTCCGCCTCCTCTTTCATGCCCTCCTCCAGCATCACGCCCGTGTCCACCTTCACCACGCGCATGTCCAGCACGCCGTCGATCCACGCCAGCTCCGTGTCTTTGGCTTTGCAGAACTGCAGAGAGCTCACCAGGGAGTCTTTCAACCGCACCTTTATTGTGAGGAGACAAATAGAGAGGAGTGAGGACACTGGCCTGTCATGGAAGGCTGCTTTTCTGCTCTGGTGCAGTAATCAGGGAGAGAAACACAAATTCACTCCAACAGAGCAGCAGGGATTTAGTGAGCCTGACCTGGTAGATGTGCGTCTCGCTGGTGGCATCTACCGTCTCCTGCAGTTTGGGTGTGTAGACTTTGATGTCCTTGCTGAAAGCCTTGCAGGACTCGGCCAGGTCCAGGCTGGCCTCAGGCGGCCCGTGAACAATCACGAGCTGTCGGGGCTTCATCTGATTAATAATCTTCTTGATGGAGTCGCCATCAGAGCGACCTTCGTAGTCTATATACGTTACCCTGGCTCTGCAAAGGAACATAGACATAATAAAGCTTTTTAAAGCTGCTGATTTGCCAAACATTGTTTAACACCAGCACAGGGGAGGTTTCTTGACATATTTGTAAATTATCCAGGGGAAGGTTTGCTGACAACACGTTATCTTTTCCAGCATCACTTAGCTTCACATTCAAACATTTACACACACCTGGAGGTCATCCAACAGCTGCAACACCACACTCTCCTGCACCACACTACTGGCCACTGACCAGCTGTACAGTAGGAGCAGTTTAAAAGTGATCAGATGCATTTAAACCCACAGAGTTGTGGGAAGCCTCAAGCTTGAGATGATCACTCACCTAATTTCAAGGTTTTCTATATTTGAGATGCACTTTGTGGGAACAACAGAGAGATCCTGGTCCATTGGTTCATCACCGTTGGTCAGCCCCGCCTCCAGTTTGCATTTCTCCTCCTCTGTGGCCTGCAGCTCAGGAACCAGGAACTCTTCCAGCCTGTGAAAACACAACATTAGTTTAATGATGATGTCAGAAGAATGTAGACGGGTGCAGCTGATCTCTGATGTAACATTCTGATACCTGATGATTTCCCCGTATTCATCCCATTTGATCCTCTCCTCGTGTGTGGGGAACATTGGATATGACTTTTTGGCTTGTTTGAAGAAACTGCCTTTGCGGCTCCCCTCGCCCTTCATCATCAAGTCGTGGTGTTTGTTTTTCACTGTGGCTGGCTGATCCAGGTCATCGTCCATATCGCTCTCATCACTGGAGTCCACATCCACCCTGCAGCGGCATCAAACAAACATTAAAAAGACGTGCATATGAGTTACGTTTTTTCCAAGGGCAGACAGCAGATTTGGTATAAATGTCTCAACAGGGACATGAGTCATCACACATTCACACATCTTTTTAAACAGCCGGCTTCAGACTGAGAATCTAGACCATCATTAGCATTTCTGTTTTTTTTTTTTTTTTTTTTACATAATTTACTGTTTTAGTTATCTTCAGACTGGAAAATTAGATGAACTGGGAGTTTTGCAGCACCAACAAGCATAAAGCACCATCAAATAAAGACACATCCCTTAAACCAACCAGTGGATGTAGTATCTCTGTTGGGACTTACTCTTTTGCTTGTTCAAGTTTCTTAGCTGCTTCTTTCTTTACTTTCTCCTTTTCAAGGTATTCCTCCAGCTCCTTGCCTTCGAGCTTCACTCTTTTCCTCACCTGTCATAAGACAAGAGAGACTGTTAGCTTCCTGTCGGGCGAACTCTTGCATGATGAGATAAATCTCAACCCCCTCTGTCATAGTAAAATCAGAATCGTGACTGCTGGACTCACCTCCAGGTCCAGCATCTTCTCCCCAGGGTTGTCGATGAGGTAGCGAGCCAGGGTTCCAGGTGTGGTGCGGTAGGTGAGGATGATGGAGTTTTTGGTGTCTTGGCACCACTGGATGAAGAGTTCTCGAGAAAAGCCAGACTCGAGGTCAGGCTGGCTGCAGAGCACCACCTTGGGGCTGGGCACCCGGGCCAGGTCTGCCAGACTGTGGCACAGGGTCAGGTGACGGAACTGGAATGGGTTGTTTCTCTTGTCCTCAAAGCACCTCATCAGCTTGTCACTCATCCATTCCACCTATGGGCACACAGGAGATTATTAGTTACAGCTGTTGAAAAGCATTTATATATCATGATCTGCTGCTTGTCTCTGCACCAATGAAACCACCAATGTTTATTCTGTTCTGCAAATAACATGATTCTGACATTAAAATCCTGTTAACTAGTTAGTAAGGAACAGTAAAAATCTTCTCAGGCTTGATAAGTGAACAATACCTGAGACTTGGAAAACTCCACCACATTGTAGCTGACGTTGTTAAGCAAAGCTAGAGGGTAAACTCCAAGACCAGCATCCTTTGTCCTCCAAATCTGATCCAGGAGCTGAGCCAGCTCCAGCACACGGCCAGCTGTATCCACGGCAATGAGGACATTACCATCACCACGCAGGGTCTCCATTACATTAGCTTAGAGAAAAAGAAGAACGCATCAAGAGGATGATTAAATGTGAGAAAATGCATTATTTACACATTATATTAAATTTTACACTTAGCTTTTGTACAGAATCAAAGGAGGAGCTGTGAATAAGAAAAACAACATGTCCTTTGTAGGAAAAATGTCATGCGGTTTAATCCTTGTCCAACTGAGTTCTTAAAACATCACACACTGTGTTGTTCTTTTGTGCACAGTATTAATGAAAACAAACTCTCTTTGTCTTAAAGACATTAGGATTACATGGTTCATTTGTTTGACCACTGGCATGCGTTCTGAAACATTATAAATAACTTTACTGCTGTACACTACTTCTACAGTGAGGTGAAGGTCACTTACTCAGGAGCTGCTCGTCTCTTTGTTTACGGCGTGGCTGCACATATGCAGCATTGAAAGAGTCCGTAATTAGTAAAGAAGGACGACTGATGCTTTCCAGTGTACAGCCATTCAGGTGGCTGGAAACAAGAGTAAACAAGAGTAAAAACAAGACATTAATTAACAGACAAAATGAAAGACAAAAAAAATCCATCTCATATATTTATGTGTGTCTGTGCTTACATTTCTCGCTTGTGGTTGAAGTCCACGGCATAAACAATCTCCTCCTCACCATCCTTAACAATTTTCCAAATGGTGCCTCCAATCATGTGACCAGCTGGGAGTGGTGTGATGGAGAGACCATGTCCTTTCCCTGTCGAGTTAAAATAAAAACATTTAGCTGTGACTGTGACGCATTATCCTGGGAGACTCTTGGCCTGTAAGGATCTGCATCTAACTCACCTTTTAGATTCACAATCTGAGAGTACTTCAACTGCTGGATTTTATCAAATGCACAGTCCACATCATCAAGAGTGAAGAGTGTGAAATCTTCACTGTTGTTTCGAGACTAAAGGGAAAGAAGTGATTAAGAAAGCAATTATAAGCATGCAATTCAACTCCAATGATATAAGTAAATGAATGGCATCATTCACTCCTCCGTCTTACCTGATAGAGATCATACATGAACATCTGACCCATTTTATAGACAGGAATTGTGGCATATATAGTACAGTTGAGACCCAGTTTGCCCACAGCGTATGGCAGGGCTCCCAGGTGTATGGGGTCAGGGTGAGACAGGAGCACAGCATCAACCTGATGAACATATCTGAGGAGGACAAATGACATTGATATTTATTACTTTCGCAGGCCATTTTTTCCCACAGTGACATACAAAAGAGCTAAAATCAAAGCCACAGAAGTCAGCACATATACAACAAGTGAGTGTCTATGGAAGATGCAAACAACTAAAGGGGAGCAACAGATAAAGAGAGAGAGAGACAGGGCACATGAGGGTGTACTGTCAGAAGAAGGAGGACAGAAACAGATTCTGCTGGGTGAATCGAGCGTGGTGACTCATTTCATCACCAAGGGGTCACAAAGCAGAAGAGATTTTCTGCCACACTGTGATGGAAATACTGGGCATCATTCATTTGCAGATAATAGAGAAGGAGAGAGCTCATAAATCTCAATGACTCGGGATGGCGGATGCAGTGTCACTGGTCACTCTGTAGGTGATAGGTTCACAGCTTTCCAAGTTAGCCTTGAAAAAGTTTTGCTATGTGCCCACATGGACACTGAAACATGTTTTCCCTGCTATGAACAATTTGCCCCAAAAGTTTTTGTAAGTGTATGTAACGGGAACAAAATCCACAATGCTCTTCACTAAAAATATATTCCAAGTGTTATGAAGCAGATGATGAGTTGTTCAAAATGGCCTCTACCATTTTCAGTGTGCATCTCTCCACTACATCCCCCAGTGTGTCCAACCTGGCTCCAATCACAAAGTTCGCCTTGCATCCTTGTGTCTGATACTGCCTCCCCAACAGACTGCAGCATAAAACAACACACTTGCCACCACAGACTGATAAAACATCTGCCGCATCATTCTGCTGCACATGTCAAGAGATCTGAGCTTCCTTAAGAAAAAAAGGCTGCTCTGCCCCTTTTTGTAGAGTGCATCTGTGTTAAGGGACCAGTCCAGCTTATTATCCATATAAACAGGACCTATGCTGGTACAAATGGTCATCAGTGACAGTCAAATAAACATCACACACTTTTTTTCAATTCACATACCGTTTCATAGCATCAATAATGTCCATGGAGAAGTTCTCATCCCAGCCACAATCCAGGAGGAAGCGGAATTCATCCACCTGCAGCAGGTAGCAGAGGGCCGACTCCTCCTGAACCCCTGACACGGCTGTCAGCTTGATAATGGACGTCATTTTTCTTCAGTTGACACACTAAAAAAATGATAAGGATGTAGTTAGCATGGGCTGACCATACTGCAAAACAACCAGTTCCACAATAACAGTAGTAACCTGCGTTAAGTGCTGTGGCTCTTTACGATTGAGCAAAATACTTCAGCGGTCTATTAAATCTACAAAGAAAACTGAAGAAAGCTATGGTTGCAATTTTTACATTAAATCTGTACAGTTACTCAATGTAGTACAAACTGCCCGTTCAGTGAGGTTCCGTTGTGGAACAGTGCAACAAAAGTAAACATGCTTCGGTTGCTAGCTACAGCCAAACCACTTAATCAATGACGCTTACCCACTTAGCATGCTAGCTATATTTCTGCAAGGGGATATAAGTATATTGAATCGACAAATGAACATGCCACACACCATTCAATATGAAACAACACAATTTGTCTCCCGTTGTAACAGAAAAACAACGAAGTGGAATTCCTGTAACACCAACTTTAAGACATTTTGGCTAGCGGTTTTGAGCACACTTGACTAGCGGACAGACATATTTGCCGCTGCATCATGAGTTGAAAGGGCAAAGAAGCGTACTAAGTGGAGGGGTGTACGTCAGACATTATTTTATACCAAAACACCGAATTCTTGTTATTTGATCAAACTATATCTAAATAAATTTGATTAATTAATATATATTAATATTTTGGTGTTCGTTTTGTATGAGTTATTTTGGCAATAATATTGTTAAGAATAATTTTCTCATTGAAGAAATCACTACGGAGGTGCTCAGTTAGAAGAGTCCAATGTCCTCTGTTTTGTGGGTGAAGAGCTGAAGGCCGTGGCTAAGTGTAAAGAGAAGGTATAATTATCGATACCCCATTGTCGTTTGTCTTTATTGTTTGAACTTTTGTGCCGTGTAATGTTAACTAATAACTAACAAAATATAACGAAACTATTTTAGTGAGGATAAGTGTCACTGAAAACCTAACGTGTATTGCTGTTGCTACATAAATAGGCTATCTGTTTAGCTAGCCAGGCGCTGGTGGTCATGGTACGATCGGCTTGTGTTTAAACTGTGCAAAGTCGTCATATTTCTTAGATTTAAGGTTTTAATGCACTCATTGCAAATAATTATATGGCAACTCATCGTATATGTGATTTGAAGCATGAGTGGATTTATATAAGTAAAAGTAGTCATACTGCACCGCAAGAACGCTACTCCAAGTGAAGGTAAAAAGTACTCACAAGGCCGTGGAGCCCTGTCATTAATACATGGTTATTGTTATTGAATAATGATAAGTAAGCTCTGCCTTGATGCTGTAGGTGAAGCTGTTTTTTTCTACTTAATATTTGTTGGGTAGTTTAATCGAAACTAATGCTGCATATCTTTAAAAGGGACATAAACTGTTACAACAATCCTGCAGTAAATCCAGTCGTCGTGGTAGATGTAATATTCGGGTTATATTGAAGTTAATGTTAATGGATGCTTCAGTTATATTGACGGGTGTGTGTGTGTAACTCTGCGTTTACCAATCAAACCAGTGCGGTTGGTCCTAAATAACAGAAACTTCTAACTAATTTATATGCAAGATGGGGGGTTCAACTAACAGTTTTCACATGTTGCTTAACCTAATTACTGTGGACGTCTTCATGTATGCATTGGCTATATTTGATTGACATCTCTCACATTTCTGTTACTTTCTTAACCTGACAGGTACAGCAGGCCTTATCACACACACAGAGTTTAGTGTAATTTGCTACATAACTGCACATAATTCACACCTGGCTGTAATCACAACTGTAATCAGCCAGTGTAATTAGAAACACCTGGTGGATGTGCAGAGCAATTAATTTGCAAGTAGGAAGTAACCTAAAATGGAAATAGACTGAATATGTCATAGATTTCAGTACATGTAAGTGTAAAATGTGGTATCCTGGCCTCATATTGCACAGATACTTGTGTGAATTCAGTTTTCCTTATGTTGGTCTGTTGTCAGTTGTGATAATCAGACTCAAAAGTTCAAGGCACTGCCAATATTGTATCTATTGATTTGATGTTCTCACATAAAATTGTAATGAACACTTGGAAGTATATGGGAAATAGATTCGCGACGAGCTTAATCACTTTGCACAAGCGCTAAAGTGCAAGTGTATTTGGATCAGTGACTAAAATCAGTGCCAATGAATTAATGCTGCAATATCTTCTGCTTATGTCTGTAGGAACCATGGTCAACTTTGTGGCACTTGCACGTGAGCACTGGGTGAACATTTTGGTGCCCATGGGCTTTGTGATTGGATGGTACTTCGACAGACAGCAGGACCAGAAGTTGACAGCATTCAGGAACAAAAGTCTTTTGTATGGTGGCAGGTAAGGAAAAGAAGTAAAAGAGGCCAGTAAAAATTCAGTTACTCACTACGGTTGTCAAAATGCTGATTACTGCCTGTTGTGTTGTGATAGAAAGCACCACAAGTAGAGATTAAACAGGTTCAGTTTTAAATATGAAAGTTTAGAAATGGTTCCTACATTTTTACATAAGTTCTTTAGAGTGTTTGAAGTTAGAGCAGATTTATTCTTGGGGTGACTGCCCTTAAAAGGTCATCTAATGCCATGTGTGGACAAGGCTCGTTATGCAACTTTCTCGTTTCTCTGTAGGGAGCTGAAGCCTGGAGAGGAGGTGACCTGGAAGTAGACGGATCCTGCCCACCATGTGTCCTGTCATCTGTGGTGTGAATGACTGATGGGTGGCCCTCAAATACAGTTATTTAAGAAGATTCCTATACCTCTGCTCCTGAGTTGTACCAATCAGTAATGTCTAATTGTTTGAGTTGTATCAACCAATAATAAACATGCTTTTCTCAACAAACTCATTCATACTTGGGTCAAAGAACAATTTTTGTAAGAAAAAAAAAAAAAGGTTTATTTATTGCAGAACACAAAACAAATGTTCAAGAAGACGGTTCCAGTACAGCTAATGAAGACTACATGAAACAAGAGAGCGGTTTTGAATCACAGATTGTATTTTGTACAAAGGCGGTTTGAATAAACTCATGCAGTCAGCATGACCGAAGAATCCGAGGTCATTACAGAGGCTCTGCTGTGTGGAGAATCCCCCTCTCATACAGTAGCTCAGCCAAAGCAACCTGGACAAAAGAAGAAAAACCAGGAACAGATCAAACCATAGGTTTTTACAAAAGCACTAACTAGAATATGTAAGACAAATATGTATGTTATATCTATAAACTGGGATTTGTTTGGATATGTTCGTTTACTGTATAAACTGTCAAATTCAACATCTTCTACTTCCTCCAAAGTAAAATGATCATGAACAGAAAAAAATCCCTTTATGTCAAGCTGTATCATATCTTAACAAAAATCTAATGTACACAGAACATCATACCCTGTCCTTCGCAGAATCACACGGCAGACTTCCTACTGTTACAAATTTGGGATAAGAATGGATCAGAAACTCGACGGCATCCGTGTGCTGAAAGAAAAACAAATATCATGCGGTGAAAATATTATTAGGACACAATGTACAAATCAAGAGATCTGCACACATTTTCCCATCTCTACCTCTGCATTTATTTCGAAACTCTTGAGCTCCTCTTTGTGGTAAACTCTGGAGTTGTCGGTGGTGTAATACAGATGTACACCGTCCCCATCACTGCATAACCTGGCCAAGAGAAATACTTAATCAATACATTTTTCTGCTTCAACGAATCACTGAAACAGATGATCCTAACACCATTCTCTGTATTTTTGCTTAGTCCACCCTGAACCTGCCATGAAGGTGTTATAAAAAAAAAAATCCTACCTGGCACATCCAGCACGGAGGACTCTGACTTGGGTCTGGGCGGTGATACATACACCTACATCCATAACTTGCCCACGTTCCCACCTAGCAGGGGCTCCTTGAACACTGGTGGCCAGTTCATCTACAGTCAGAGGAATCACATGTTCATTATTCACTCACAGGATGACTGATTACAGGCTGATGTGGACATTACATACCTGGAGTCAGCACAGGAGGCAGGCAGTCGTGGAGGAAGTCTCTGGCTTTCTGATCCACAGCAGCGTCCACCGGGGCGTAATCTGTGAGCTTCTTCATCAGGCTGTCGATTCGTGAGAAGAATTTTGACCTGCGTGGGTCGTCCTGCACAAGGAGAAGTCGTCTCTTGAGTTGGGTGTACACAACACAAAACGCTGTGACTGCTGCTGGAAATACAAAGTTGTTAAAAGAGTTATCTGATTTTGTACCTTATCAGAATTCTGTACTCCCATGTACGTCAGGTAGTCCAGAGGTAAACCCTGTCTGAACTCCACGTCCTCCTCCATGGCTATCTCCAGTGCTGATGGTACCACCTAAAAAAGACAGTTACAAAATGAAAAACTTTTGGTTAATATAATATGGTTATCTGATTAAGACGGGGTACTTCCTACAGGAAGGTCCTAGAAGATCGACAATGCCATTGTTTATTACACTTGACTTATCATTTAATATTCTTTTACCCTAACACTGCCCTATGATAGGCATTTTGGTCTCTGATTGGACCTTTAACTCTCATCTGTAACCAACAGATTCTACAGAAACGATGTACAATTATTATTATTATTAAACTTAAGACCCTGCAACGCATAGTAAATGCAGCCAGCGAGATCATTGGTGTCCCTCTGCCCCCCTCACAGACATTTTCCACACCTGCCTCACCCGCAGAGCTATCAGCATCGCTTGTGACACCTCCCACCTCTCACACTCCGTCTTCAGTCTCCTGCCTTCAGGGAAAAGGTAGCGGAGCCTCCCAGCCCGCTCCACAAGACTGTCAAACAGCTTCTTCCACCAAGCTGTCAGGATGCTGCACTCTGCCCACTACCTCCCCCTTCTGCCTCCTGCCCCTGCACTTTAGCATATACTGTATTTGCTACCCTGTGCACTACATTTTGCACTAATGACACTTAAGTCCATAGGTGATTTTATACATTATATTTTTATTTTCTAGGGTATTTAATTTATATCTATAATTTATATAATATTCATTTTAGGTGAGAGAGAAACAACTTCTTGATTCTTCTGTGTATCCTGGACATTCAGAGACAATAAATATCCTTGAATCTTAAATGATAATCCACAGGTTCAATTTCTTTGTTTTGCTGTAAGAGTACACTCATATCTGCAGAATGTTCGCAATGTACAGTCTGCAAAACCAAAACGGTAACATAGTGGGAGATGAACTAAAGCATTCTTCCCTAGATGATCCAAGAGTTTGATTTTATTGTCATTGATTGTTTAAACTGTTTCTGTTATTACAGCTCAACTCCATCTACTTCTGTGTTCTTAAAAACTGCTGCTGCAAATTGCACCACTGTGTCTCCCCAAGAGCTGAATGTGCTTAGATCAGCAAATCTAAGTCTCCTTCATGAGGCGGCTGTCAGTTAAATGACTGTTACTTTGAATAAGTCCAAACAAGAGACTCAAAGGGGAAACAGTCACTGGTCATTTCAATATACTTGTAATATATAATGAGTTTGACTGATGCTGGGAATATTTTATCCCAATAAGTAATTTTTTTCTCTGGACATCAGAGAGTGTTACCTTCAGCAGAAGGTCCCCCCAGCTGTTCTTCTGGTACGAGGAGATGGTGATGTGCAGGGAGTGAGCATCCGGCAGGCAGTCGCCCTGGTGGATGAACCCTCTGGGAAAGTAAAGGAGGTCTCCGGCTTCTAGCACCACCTCCAGGATCGGCTTCCCGATTTCGTCCTGATCGAAGTTCGCTGGGAGAGGAAGCACACAGAGATTACCTTTAAGAAATGACAGTTTCTCAGCCACAAGCAAAAGAAAATAGCAAATCAAAAATATTAAAAACTGAATCACACTGTGGAATGAGTTACTTAAATCTTTATGTATTTAAAACTTAAAACTATTTTTTACTCACGGCTTGAAACAACAGGCAAGACTTCATCATCTGACCTAAAAGAAAAAGTCAGAGAAACAACATCACAATGTGTTTATAGTGTCAGTCTGTCACATATGTAACTGTAACTACCTGAAATGGTTGTTTATTAGATATGAAAAGTAAAAAAATTATATAAATCTACTTGAAAAAGATTGTTCGGTTCGTGATCAACATATGGTGAATCTATCTGTAACATCAGCACAACTGGACCATCATCCACACTGCATCTGACCTTGGGTTGTACACTCTCCAGTGTTTCTTCCCCTCCAGCTGAATCACAAACGCCTCAATGTCATCATAATGTGGAGCGAAGCCTTGTGTTCCAGGTGGTGTCAGGTATCTGGTGAAGTAACACACACCAGTTTAACACAGAAACCAGTTCCAGTGATGTCCAGTTTTTATTTTTCCGTCTCAAAACACTCACACGTTGGCTCCTGCCATGCTGCCGAACTGCTCCTGGAGGATGGACAGCACGTTCCACACGGTGGAGGAGAAAGCCTGGGGGTTGAGCATTCGGAGGGAGCAGCCCCTCTGGAGAACAGAGATACAGCATGTATGGTGATTACTAATCTGCAATGGGAGTGCTGTGCAGATGGTCCACCACTAATGTGGTTAATGCACTGAGCAGAGAATGGCTTCAGACTTGCAGTGCTGAAAATATTAAAATTAATGTATTCCTTAGTAGATAATTATGCATCTAACTGCTTTTTAATGAAGGTGGACCTGGAAAATTTGAAAGTGAGAGGGAAACTTTAATGACCCCTCCCCACACAGAGAGAGTTGATGCATCTAATTTGCAGCAAAGGACCCAGTTATTAGGACTGTAATCAGGCTCATAAAAATGCATAATTATTATGATTTGCATAAGAAATAATCATAGTGTACATATACGGAGCGACTGTCTGCATCTTTGTATCCTCTTTACCTTGTAGAAGTCCCACACACTGAACGGCAGGGCTCGTCCTGGAGGATTGTGTGTCTCCCTCTGGCCATTAGTGTAGCTCGTCACATCCAGGTTCACTCCATATTGAACATTCTCCTGAAATCAAAAGGCACAAACATGCAGCTCAGAGTGAAATATTTTATTTGTCTTTGTTAAAAAAAAAATTATTTATTTTTTTTGAAATACATTGCATTTTACATTACTGAAGAAAGCAGGCAACAAAACAGAGCAGAGTTTCAGCTCACAGAAAAAGTACTATCAAAGAGGATTTGTCTCATTCTTCCAGTGGCTGAGAACCATCCCTGAGGTTTGTGTATCAACCAGCTCCTTACCTCTCTTAATATGCGATCAAACTCTGCTGTCGAGAACAGGCCCTTGTAGTAATCTGGATTCCTGCGTTGGACAAGGATGGGCTTCTTTTCCCACGTTTCCCTGACAGAGAAAAAAATGTATGCATAATAATTAAACTTTTTTTTTTTTTACAAAATCAATGTGTCATGTTTTATCATTTTGAATTTTAAACATATCCAAAAGAATATAAACAATCTCTGAGTTTGGGTGATCTGATGAAACTAAAGATGTAGTTGAGAAACTTTTCCCATTGGCCAGTATACTGTGATATACATCTCTGCAATTTCACTTCTAAATAACCACATAGACAGCCAGAGAGAGGGATATCATCAGCAGCACACTCGTCTGTACCTGAAGAAGGCTTTCAGGGGGATGGGGCTGATGAGCCACTGGAACAGTTTGCTCGCTCTCTCCCTGCTGTTGTTGACTCTTGCCAGGTCGGCCAGCAAAGCATCTAGAGCCTCTCCATCTCCATTCATACACTCCTCCTCCCCCTCCTCCTCCTCCTGATGCTGCTGCTGCAGAAACATAAAGAATCAGTGAGGCTTAACTGGACGTGGCCACAGACTGTGCAGCAGGTAGGTACACACTCACCTGTGTAGTTCCCTTCAGGCTCTCCTCTCTTTGTGCAGACTTCACAACCTTCTTTTTCTTCCTCTTCTCAGACTTGATTTGAGTTTTGAGTGTGCTGACCTTATTGACTGCAACCCCATTCTCCTTCTTCTTTTTCTTCTTGGCGGCTACCTGTTGTAACACAGGATTAAGTTACACAGCTGAACCAGTTTCAGTGCTGCCACCTCTACAGCTGTGACACACACACAGTACAACAACCAAACACTGAGCCGAGGTATCAAACACATCATTTTAATCATGTTTACCTGCAGTGAGCGCTTCTTAGCAGGAGGAGACACCTCTGTTGATATCGTCTGATATAAAGCAAAAGCTGACATGTGTTTTCTCTCCATTTTCCCTCAGCTACGTCATCAGCCTGCGCCTGTAGTCGCAGCTTTTTCTTCGCACGACCTGTGTAGCTTTGCTCCCTAATGGACTTACTACTGCCACCCACAGACCGAGATTCTCATTCAAAACCAACAGAGGAAGAACATTTCAAATACATGTATTCAAGAGCTGAGAATGCAATTTTAAGGAACTTCATTAAAGTAGATCCAGTTTTGCTTCCTCTCTTCCACTCACGGTTGACCCATTTACCCCACTACATTCAACTGAGACTTTGCTGGTTATTTTTCAGTCTTAAATTTTCCTTTAAAACTAGCGAATAAATCAATATGCAATGTTGCACACTCTGTCCTGCAATAGATCCTCCATCATGAACTTACTCATTTTCAGATTTTGTAAAAACTGTGTTATATTAAAGAGGTGTTGATTCAACCGTGCAAACATTTAAACAACTTACATATTAACCCATAGTGGAAACTTAATTACAGAGGATATAAACTCTACAAGTAGCCTGCTTCTGTTTAAGTACTCCTTTTTAAATTATAATGTGATACTGATAAATTTACGATCCAATCGTATAAAATTATGCCAAAAAGTCATAAAGATTATTTTGGACTTTTACATAACAGTTCCGACTTTGACCGCCAGGTGGAGCACGTTCTCCCTTTTTCCATCTATTTGAGCCGCACGTCTAATGAACACCATTCCCCACAATGCTTTGCCGCGGGTTGTCGGCGCTGTTTGTCCGGTCGTCGCTCCAACAATGCAGCTTTTAATGGAGCAGTAAGCGGTGCGGGGCTGAAATCGCAGCAGCACCGCAGGCTTGTCCACAGACCGTAGCTGCACAGATTCAACTCAACCGTCAACGAGCTTTTAACGGTTGGACCAAACCCGACTAACGGCCTTGACTCGGTTCTTTTCGGGACGCTCGGACTCTTCAGCTTCGGGTGAGTAGCTCCAGAAGCTAACGTTGGATGCCTGTGTTAGTGAGAGCAAATACATTTTGTTGTGACCACTGCTGGCTAGCAGGCTAGCTAATTGGCCAGATGAGACATATGGCCCCTTGTGTCTTTCCCCTGCGACCCCCCCCCCTTGTCCACCTTTTAATACAGTAGCTTCATGTCCTCGCGCTCTCGTTGTGTCTTTCTATAACTGACGTAAACGTGAACGTTTTGCAGTTTTTTATGTAAAGACTTAGAAGCAGTCAAGTCGGGTTTTTTTTGTGCAGCCGCTGCCAGTCGTGAGTGTGTTATGCTTTGATCTCGGCTGAGGCACACGTCAACCCAACCGGTGTACCAGGTGCTGTGCCGTGATGTAGACCGTACACGAGTACCGTTACCGGCCCCAGACACCGTGAGGCTCCGTGCATATTTTCACAGTCTGACCCTCTGTTTGACTGTCAACCCCGCAACATCCCGCTCATGTGGACTGAAGAGAGTGCCAACGCAAAATCCCATTGGAAAATAGTGGCAATGTAATGCTCCTCTAACCTATAAGGAGTGGACACTTACTTGCATGAGTATTAACGGTGATTATGTAAACCATAATATGGGGCCACCATGTCCAATGCAAAACACAGAAACATGCATTGTTCTGTTATTCTTGATTTACGTGGAATAATAAAATTAAAGAGTTGGCTATGGAAATTTTATTAGGTTTGTGTGGAAAAGTGTCAGGGGTCTCTTAAAACGTGCTGTATCTTTACCATCGAGCAAAGTGTCATAGTATATTTGTTTTGTTACTTACAGTGACCTGCTTACATTTGGGATTCAGATGGCCAGGTATTGTATTTCCATGTAAAGTAGTTTAAAATGTGATGTGTCCCACCATTGATTATTCTGTTTTTTTTTTTTTTTTGCATAACACAATGCACCTCAGTAAGCCTCCTATATGAGCAACTTGAACTTAATATTTAACTAAAATCAGGCCTTCACAACCTACTTTTATTGCAGAACTAGTGCATTGCATTGCATTGATCGCATCAGTTTTTGCTAATTGCACCTAACAACCTGGCAGCTCAGCACAGATGTTATGTAATTGGCACTGGGGTGATCAAACAATGACGGATGAGACACAAGAGTCCAGACAGTACAGTCCTCATGAATCAGTCTCCTCTACACTGAGAGTTGAGTGTGGTATTCAAGTCCCTTGCGACTTGGGGAACATGCCTGAGTCACCACTATTAAGACGAAGCTCAGCATGTTTGTGGGAGCACCGAGGTAACTGCCAGGGGAATTGCTGCTTTAAAAACATGTTTCGCTAACAAGCAAATCAGGTTTCACTCAGATTTCGGAGCCTGGAGTTGATCACTTAATAGCAGCCTTATGCCCATGTGGTTGGCCCAGAGCTGTGTGGTCAGTTTATCTGTGGCTGTGAAGGATTGTGTGCATCATCAGAGCACGGCCAGTGTGCATTTTTTACTTGACAGGAGGAGGCTGGTTTTGTCAAATTGGTCGACAAATCATTGTTTGTATGTTATGACACTCAAAGTATGAGAATTAGAGGGAGGACAAAGTTGCTGAGCACGTTCATATGCAGCGCCTTGAATCTGATGATGCAGAGGAAACTTAAAAAAAAAAAAAAAAAAAAAGGGACTGTAGTGTCTCGGTTATGTGCAATTCACCTGATTTTACAGTGGGAGCAAAACACTGGTGTCTGGATTGTTTGGTCCTCCAACACACTCTTCAAACATCCTCTTTTGTTAAATTATCAATTAAATTCGTGATGACTGATTAGATTTCAGAGTCTTTGTTTGTGAGATTGCGAGGACTGGGCAGCAGCTACCCCCGGTACAAAGGTGTGGATTGTAGTTTTAGTAGGTCAGTTCTCACCCGGTCACTGCCATGGTCAGTGAATGTATCACAGCAGATGCGAGCACTGTTTACTGTTAACAGATGGGTGCTTTTATTTGGAGGCATTCTTCTGCCTCTGATGTTTATTTTCTGTCCGGAGATAAAAACGGCTGCAGTGTGTTATTTCAGTATCTGTAAACTGTGGGCGAAACAAAAACAAAAGAGGCTGGTTTTTAAAAATTATGATCAAACACAAAACCCTTTCAGAATAAATGTCGCAGTAAAGTCTGCCTGTCCTACAGTGGTCAGATTGAACCACCGCATCTGTTGGTATGGGCCGTACAGGGCAGCATGTTTTCCTCTGTGGACACAGATATTGATCTTTTTTCTCTCAGGGGTGAGGTTGCCACGCTTGGAAATGATCTTTTTTTTCATGTGGTCACTGGTCAATCCACAAATGCCACAATAGAGAGCAATTGTAAAATTAGCTCTCAGTGTGTTGCCTGCATGCAGTTATTTGAAACACTGTGTAGAGGTCATTTCAGTGCTGTCATTAGTAATGTTTAACCAGTTTGGAGTATTTTTTGATTCATACTGAGTTTAGAATAATGATTAAAACAAAGAAAATTTCATGCAGCTTGCAAATGGCACCCGAGGCTTTTTGAAAGGAATTTGTCTGGACATTACATACAAACAAGTGTTCAATGCTATTTGGATTTTCATTTGACTCCACCATGTAACTTTTCCCTGATCATATCACACCAAACCAAAATTATAACATGGCTGCATTTTTGGTTATGTGTAATTTCACAAGTCACGATGGTAAATAAATGTCTTACAATTTAGTGGCCTCAGTTTGTGTCTGGCCTGTATTAGCTTACATTTGAGTCACAGAAAGAAGGTTGTTTAAAGGCATTTACTGGTGTGACAAGACAGAAATGCTGGTGTGTTGTTCTGGCTCAAGAGAACTGCATGACATTACCACAGCAGAAGAAGCACAGGTGTTAACGAATATCATTAACCATGTGTGACTGTTGTCTAGATTTATTGTATTGTGTGTGTGTGTGTGTGTGTGTGCTGACTCATCGGCCATGTTTACTGAGATATATCAGTGCAGTCGAGCCTTTGTTAATGTCATTAGTTACACCTGTGTGATTTCTGCTTTAAGTGTCCCCTGTGGGGGACAAAAAGGTCCTGGTATCATGATCTTAGTGTCCCAAAAACACAGCTCAGCCAAAGAGCCGCCAAGAGAGCGATCTCACAGAGAGCGTCTGGTAATGGAGAAATCACAGGTGTAACTAATGACAGGAGTAATGGCTGCTTTCATTTAGATGTAACAGTCCCCGATTCATATCGTGTCAGGTGGATTAGAGCTGCGGCAATTAGCTGATCGACTCTACAATCTAATCATCAAAGTCATTATTCAGGAAAACATAGAAAAAAATGAACTCTTCTCAAAGTCAAACATGAAAGAAATCTTTTTTTTTTCACTTTTTTAATTTGTTATAGATGAAATATATATTTTTTTAAATCCTTGATTGATCAAGGTCAGATTTTTGAACATGTGACCTTGGGCTGTTTTTAACAGTTTCTTAGTCCCAGTTTTATGAAGGTGCTTTGTCACAGTTAAAACCGGTTCTTCGATTGGGGTCACTTGGCAGCCATGATGGAGACAGGCTGGACAGGGGTGGTCAGGAGGACACCTTCATTATCCAGCTGGTGTTTTTAAGCACAAATTCATCTACCCGACTCTTCCTTCCCTGCTACATCCACACTCCCAGTGTTTTTGTTTACGTCTGCATTTTGGCCTCCCCTCCACACTACTCCAGAGATTTCACATGGAGCGTTCTTACAGTTTGCAAACTGCTGTGGTGTGTCCACGCTTCGTCCTTGATTTGGTCTCATCTGCCTCAACTGCAACACAGATAATGAAATAAGTGTTACTGACCTTGTTGTCTTTGCTGCAGCTGTTGTCCGGTTCAGTTCTACATTCTGCAGCGCTTCGTTGTTCCTAGTCTGTAGTATGGTTTGCAACAAGAATAGATTATCTGCAGCCTGTTTATGCCTGGTCGGTGTGTCAGATGGCTCAGGTATGTATACATTTTAGGTGTGTAGAATGGATGCAGATCATTTCAGGCTGTTTGAGAAATGAAAATGTGGTGGTGTATATATGTGTAGCATCTGACAGGGAGGTACCTGCTCCTTCCTGCTATAGAAAGAAACACAGTTCAAAGACTTCTATTTTGAATTTTCTGGTTGACATGTGATGTGGTTTGGGTTGTGGTTTGACAGTGCAGTACACCACCCAGTTGCAACTAACAATTAAAAAGACCCAGCGAAATTCTACTTACTGTCACAGAAAACAAAGGAAGTCATTGAAAACGTTCAACTTTCAAGCTGGAACTCGTGGACAAGTCGTTGATTCATCAATCGACTCATACTTTCAGCTCTATGTGCCACTGTACCAATATCAGAGGTGGAGAACATTCGGCAGTCCCTGGCCTGCTCTGATTTGCAGTCTGGTAACAATCCCACAGTTCATGGTGAAAGAATTTGTTGTTGTGCTGTTGAACACTGAAGACTGCGTTAATTGGCATATCCTTGAGATGATGGTGGTGTGGATGAATCACTACATGCAGCCGCTGCCTCTTGACTTGCGCTGTGCGTCCTCTGAGAAAGCACGGAGGTTTTTTCTCCACATGAACAGCTGAGTGTCTCTCGGTATGGAGGAGTGTGGGCTCCTCCACTCCACTCTAATGAACATCTGCTTTAAGAGGCAGGAAAAGTTCGGCTACATTAACCTAGGACATCTTGTTCTGTATGTTTATTGAATAACAGCAGGAAAGGGTTTTTTTTCCTTCTTTTTTGCATCAGGCAAGAGAGAAATAAATGGCATGAATAAAATTTCTGACAAGAACAGATGTAACAGCTCACGGCTGTGTGAGAGAAAAAATGCTGGGGAAAGAGTGAGACGGCAGGACTAGTTTTACTTTTGGCAGCGTAAGCAAACAGCAGCTCCCCGTGCCATGCCTGCTAGTCAAGCAGTAGGATTTCTCAGCTAATTCATTTTCCAAGCAGCCATATATCCTTAAATAGAAGCACCATTTTCCCCTCTCCAGTGGACCTTAGTTGGCGTGTTAGACTGTCAAGCTCACGGTAAGAGCTGTACTGTATGTGAGTGAAGTAGTTAAAAATAAACCCTTTGTTGCAAAGCAAAGGTGAATATTTGATTGTCAGGCAGTTTTTTTGTCCACAGACGAATCACTCAGGACATGTTGTCCTACTGTCACAATGAGGCCATCACTTTTCTTATCCTTCTATCTTTCCACTACATAATAACAAGTTTGATCAATGCCCTCACATAATTCCTGCCACTTGTTGATATTGACCCGCCGAGCTCAGGACCTGCGCATTCATAAGACCAGAGCAGGCTTTAACAACATGACCTAATGTAGTGCGGATGTCCTACTTTGACACTCAGGTGCAATTTCTTTTGGGGTGGTACACTGCAATAATTCTCCCATGTCAGGGGCTAATCACCCTGGCTCCCCTCCCACAATCCATCAGTGTCTGGAGGACCCAGGCTTGCGGGGCTCTGGCAGCTGTTGTCGGGCTGAGTCAATCTGTTATGGGCTACGCCAGCCTGTGCAGGAGGGGGAGAGGAAGAGCTCTCAGGAGGGCAGTACGAGCGAGGCTGCTGCCACTGCTGTGGCAAGATAACAAGAGGATTTATTTGTTAGGAGGGCAGGGTTTCAGGGCTTGTGTGTTAATTTTTCTGTTACCCACTAAGTGTTTCCGCTGTGAAATATTTGCGTGGGTAAAGCCAGGTTTTTTACCGCATATGACTAAAGGAGGACGACTGGAGTGATTAATTGATGGACATGAAATTAATCACCGTAATAATTGTTTCAATGAGTCATTTATCAACTGAAAATACAATGCACACTTTGCAGCTTCTCCAGCGTGAGGATTAGCATTTTTATAAATGGAATAGCTGGTGGTCAGACAAATCAAGAGATTTGAAGTCATCAAAGACATTGATTGACTGAGAAAATAATCCATAGATTAATAAGGTAATTAAAATAATCATCAGTTGCAGCTATAAATGACAGAAACAGTGCAAAATGCCCCAAACTGAAACTAATGTTAATTAAAAATGCATAGACTTCTCCTGTGCCCAGCCCATAATATCCACTCCATTCTGAGCCAATTAGCATGAAGAGTGTCAGATGCATGTTTTATCATTTTAACACAAAAAGCCGTACTCGATCTCCTCCAGAGAAGCAGCTTCATATCTGCACAGGAACTGCCAGTGGCTTTTAAGATATCTGTGCTAACAGCATCAAAGTGATATATGTTTAAATTGGTTTTATTTGGGGAACGAGGACAGCACTCCCTGGACTTCAGAGCATTAGCCAGACATTTTTCTATTTTTCTGTGATTATCATGGCTTACAAACTAGTCCTATTTATGGATTTAGCAAAAAAAAAAAAAATGTTGATATTGCAGGGCTGGCACAGAGTGGTGTTGATGCTGAGAGAGGGAATTGGCAGAGACCTCACAATTAGACTCAGTCGTCAAAGCAAATATTTGTAGTCATACTTCCATTTGCAGACTGTTCAGAGTTCACGTCTGTTCACAACTTTTCAAGGGCACGTGGAGGGCAGAGTCACAATAACTTCACTTTCTCACTTCCTGTGGCATTTGCAGGGTGGAAAACCACACTATGTATGATCAGTCAACAATAGATTATATTCAAATCTAAACCAATTAAAAAAACAAAAACATGGGAGACCACAGGTGTGAATACAGTTTCAACTAACTTTTACAATTAGAATCGACACGCACTCCCTGGACAACTCGGCCAGACCGAGAGACCACACACCTTGTGGTTACAATTTCACAGTGAAAGTTCCCAAAACATGAAGTCTGTCTTGCATGAGACATCGTCAGAGCCCTCGAGTTGTTGCCATATTTCCACTAGCGCTTCTTTTTTTTCTATTATGCCATTTAGCTTGGTTGGCTGCCATGTTTGTAAGCTGTAAAAATACACAACATCCTGTTTGCTCTCGTTGGCCATTTTAGGTATATCAGTTGGAGGCAGCCTAATCTGGAAGAGAGGGAGCTGCGATTGATCGGGAACAGTAAATTAATCACATTGACACAACACGCTTGAAGATTATTTGGACAAATAATCACATCAGGCCAAAATTTGACCTGAAACTAGGCGAGTGTGTAGCCAGCATGGTTTTTTTGTTGTTGTTTTGTTTTTTTTTTCCTGCAGACATGATGATCCCACTTTGTCTTTTCTTACACTGGACTAAATTCAAATTACCAACAGGGGAATGAGTTGTGAGGATCATCCCTAATGAAGACCAGGTGAGGCGCAGCAAGGAAAGCACAGGTGTAACCTTTAAATTAACAGCTCTGCTCATGTAGGTGTGCCAGTGAGCCAGTATGCAGCAGCGCCCCGTCACATGAATGAAGCAAATACAACTGTGTTTGACAAGCGAGAACGTCGGAAACATTTATTTAGTATGGCAGTGTTTATTTCACGAGGAGTTGGTCCAGAGAGGTAATAGCCATTGTCATCAAAGGTCTCTCAGTTGATCTCATTCATATGAAGCCTACTGTGTTTCCACCATGTGGGGATTCCCAGGATAAAGTTGATTATATTTGTCCCCCAGGGCCAAATGCTGAAATTCATAGTTAAGGGCCTGTGACGATTCACCGAGCTCTGCTTTAATCCACTTCATTTACTGAGAGAGACAGAAGAAAAAACAGATTTGAGTCGGTACTTTCCCTCACATTACTCCTCCCTCCTCCCTGCACAAACCTCATTCAGTGAGAGTTTTCCTAGGGAACAATGAAGCAACATATGTTGCAGTTAACTAGTTTATTTTGTTGGCAGAAATCCCTTGACTGTGTGGAGAGCCAGCATTGAAGACATTAGAGGGAAATGGCAACGGAAAGATATTTTATCAGTAATGTCAACAGTGGGCCCATCTCTGATGTGTACAGAGAGTAGGTCGATATAAATGTGTCGTACATCAGAGGTTTTGTCGCACCATAGGTTTATACTGCGGCAGCTATGTCTGTAATGTTGCTGCTAGTCTTAAGACCACAGTGGGGCTGCTGCTTTTACGGCCCTACGTGATGTTTATGTGATTTTTTTTTTTTCTTTTTTTTAAGACAGTGTGATAAAATACTTTGACTTTTCAGACATTCATAGCTTGTTGTTTTATCCAACTTCAGTGTCAGCTGAGTTTTCATATAATTTACTGCATTAATATCATGATACAAAATTACACTACGTCTCAGAGGATGTTTTCCATCCGGATGAAACCTTGCCAAATTCTCTCCCAACCACAAGTTCAAAATAATAATAGTACCATACTGACTTACTCACTCACCCATGCAGGAAATAAATGTGCATGAAAACATTGAATCAGTGACAATAAACGGTTTTTTTTCTTATTCCCTAAGAGTGACATTACATGGATATTATGAGTGGGGGTCATCAGAGGCCCCACTATATGAAATTATAATGATACTTAAACCACAATGCAATATTATTGTGATTTTAATCATTGGGCAATATCCTGAGTATTGCAATAACATATTGATCATGCATCATCACTCATTTTTGTTCTTGCGAAATGGGATTGTCAAGCAAACACACTGACCAATACAGCTAAAAAAAAATCAATTCATATTTTCAATAGACATAATAAAAGACTCTGTATCGATATAATACCGTCCACAAAATATCAGAATATTATGCCGTATCATGTTTTCCCACACCCCTGGGAGATACTGGGCTTTAGATGTTCAGTGCGTACATTTCCTCCTCCATGCAGTTCGCCTTGACATGAGCTCACGGCAATGATTTGTCGGACAATATGCCTCGGTGCAAATCACTCAACTACTCCACAGAAGCTGCTCTATTGAGAGGAAGACAGAGGTTTCCTTTGACTCGCTCAAGCCTCTGCACCACTCAAGTTGACACGTATTCAGTCACTGGAGCAGCGTCCACTCCGCTTTCCCTCTGTCCTCATTCTTCTTCCTGATTTAAAAACTGGTTACACTGCGCTGTCGAGGCCGGGTAGTTTTGTCCACTGGATTCTCTTTGCTCCTGATAAAGCTTAATTATATCCCGGGCGACTAATTAAAGATGGCCCTGCCCTTCAAGATATATGACATTTCAGCTTGTGAAATGTCCCGGGCTCTTGATTAATGAGAGCAATTTTAATTTAACTCTGCCTAGCTGTAGCAATACCTGTTTGATATGCACCAGGTTGGCAAACATCTGACACCTGTCTTTTGTGTGGTCGGAGATCAGACTCTAAATATCACGCACTAAATGCTAAACTGAAATCAATGTCTTTGCTGACATAATGTACTGAAGTGTTGATCTGTGAGATACTGGAACATCGTTGCCTAATTTTTGAACACGTAAGTTTACACAGATGGTGACTATAGCCATGTGTATTTTGTAGATATTTACAAGGCGTTACACTGGATTGAAGTGAGATTAAGTAGCATCAGCAGGCAGAGAGATCAACATCAGTTTAAAGTTTGGGAATAAACGCAGACAGGAATATGTTAGTGTGATGTGAGCCTCAGAGCAGCCCTGCTTTTAGTCTCCGCTCTAGGTGACGATTTAGTTGACTATGCCAGGGTGGACAGTGTATGACAGGCTTGTTTGTAGCCTCAGACTTTTCTGTCCCTTTTCATCTCTGCCTAAAGTAATTACGCAGACGCACACGGTGAAATGAGTACCATGTGGCAGCCTGTAATTAGATTTTTGGTAATGAATGGGTCAAATACCAGTTGCAAGCATTCAGGCACAGAAATTCCCTCTGAAGACACGGGGCAAGACGATAAAATCGGTGCGTCACATGAGATGGAGACCTGCTGTATTACAGGACGTGGATGAAAAGCTTCTGTTTGAACTTTGCCCCCCCCCCCCCCCCCCCGAAAAAAAGGTGTTTTTAACATTAAAGAGACCTTCATATGAGATTGGGGCTGTTGATAAATGTGGCATTCAGGGTCTGATTTTAATCCAATCAGCGAAGCTGTCTTCACACTGTGAAAATCAGCTCTGAGGTAAAGCCACAATGTTGAGTTTATTCATCAATCAGCTTATTGATTAGCAAAAACAGTCAAATATTTTCTGGTTCTGCTTTTAACAACTGAGATTTTGAACCCTCTTGTGTTAGTCGTACTATAACTGAGACACTTGAACGCATCACATTGGACTATATGGGGAAATTCCAATAGGTAGTTGCCACTTTTTTGCCGAGAGACAGGAAATGGGTGGGAAATGGGGGAATGACATGCAGGAAAGGGCCACTTGATGCAGGATTCGAACCAGGGCCGCCTGAAGTGAGGACTGTAGCTTCAACACATCGGGCGGCTGCTCTACCAGCTGAGCTAAACGCCGCCCCAGGTATTTGCCTCTTTTTTGAAAGATGAATCAATCAAATCAACTCATTGAAATCAACACATTTATTGATATTGATATTGTTTGCCATGACACAGGTAATCTGGTAGTTGATATCAATACCAATCATATTCTCAGTGATGAATTCCAATACTTTAAATTGACGAACAAGCTGACGGATCTAAATCTTTAAAACTTCAGTCACTAATGTTGTGAGTCCAGTCGTGAGACACGCCTGCTCACAGTGTTGACGGGCTCACACAGAGGGCTGGTGAAGACATTGACAGTGTTAGTGAAACCTTCATACATCTAGTTTGACTGATGCGATGGCCCTCTGGGATCTGTCCTGTTACGCCTGATGCCATCTTGGCCGAGGCAGCTCTTGTTCTAACGCTGTAACTGAGGATGGGGAGCTCGCTGCCGGCTGTGCTTCATCAAGCGTTTTAACCAAACAGAAGTTGCTGGTGAACTTTCCAGTCATTATTTTTAGGTTTCCAACAGAACCGGCCCAAATTCCCTGATGCAGAGACCCAACGGGCCGCCAGTCTCTGAATACACTGGTGGAAACCCCTCCTCTAGCTGCAACCCCCGACTCCTATTTCAAACATTTGTGTACTTGGCAAAGAAGCATAACTAGACAAGTGTTAGCCAGGCCACAGTTTGGACCTCTGGGAGACAAAAGTTTTGACTTTGCACTGTGTGTTATTTTGAACATTTATATCATCTGTGACCACATGAGCAGCTTCCTCCCTGATCAGTAAATGGTATCAGCTCCAACAGCACTGATTAATCCAGGAAGCTCATCAACGCTGACTTTGCAGACTAATCAGGAAAGTGAGGCCAGCTAATTTATTTGCAAACTGCCACACACACACACAAACACACAAACACCACACACACACAAACACACACACAAACACAAACACCACACACAAGCAACATGTGTCTTTGCAGAAATCGCAGACGCTCAGTTTGCGACCACACACCGACTGGATGACACAAACCAAACAACAGTTTATCTGCCATTGCTGCAGATGTGACTTTCTTTTTTTAGCCGCCCTCGCCCTCTGCCTCTTCCTGCAAGACAATTTCAGCGCTGATTAATGAAATAAAAGCCCTAAAGTCCTACAATGACAACGTGGATTTAGAGTCAACACCACCACGGTCAGTTTAAGCTTCAGTGCCACAGCGGTTGTCCTTAGAGAGGTGGGTTTGGGAAGTGCTTGTCTTCGGGGCATGCACCGTGTAACAAATGTTGTAGATGGTCTCATTAGCATTTCATAAGTAAAGCTGACAAAGCGTAACCTGTGAGCAGGCCGCACAGGAGGAAGAAGAGTGAGGAAAGTTGTGAAATGCTTCTTTTCACACACACGGAGACAGTATTGCAGTAGTGCAGATCCAGTGTGTCACTGCAGCCCTCCTTCATCCACTCTGTAATGACGGGATTTGATTTTTTTTTTATTAAGTAGATACGTTTTTACTGCACTTTTCAAAAGACTCAGTCCAACATCATGGATGTATCATTGATACCAGTGCAATCATAATTAAAGACAAGAGAGACAACCAGCTCCAGATTGTCAACTACCTCCTTCCTTTGTTTTCATGAGGAGCAAAGCAGCAACGCTAACGAACCACTTTTGGGAAGCAGAAGGGTACGTCATTAAATTTCTGCCGACTGTGGGAGATTCTGGGAAAGAAAAGCCAAGTAAAAAATTAAAAATGTCAAAAGAATCCCTTTAGAGGTTTCTGGAAGTTGAAACTCATTAGAAAAATGTGAGGAGGCTGTTGTGTGTGTGTGTGTGTGTGTGTGTGTGTGTGTGTGTGTGTGTGTTGGAAAGCCAGAGGAGTCCTGTGTGTCTGTATGCCTGCATTGACTCTAATTGGCTGTCACACACTCAGTTCTCGCCATCACAGCGAGTGTCTCCTCGCCTCACCCCTGTGGGGCACAGCACCCGCGCCACAGCAGTTTTACAGCCGAGGCTCCGGTGACAGATTAGCACTTGCTGCAAAGCCACTGTGATGCATTTTGTTTATCACTCTCACAGCCCTTACGAACACACAGCCCTCATCACCGAAGGAGTGCACTGATTGGTTGGCAGGTAAAGTTGCCAGACTTTTTTCTTTTCTTCTCAGACACTCTAGAGAAATCATCACATAGGTTTTTGTATTCCTTTTACCTTGGATTGTCTCCTTAAGGACAAACGTATGCGATCCTACAAGGACATGGGTGTCTTTTTGTTTTTTGTGAATTGCTCTCCTGTGTAATCTTTGTCATATTGCAGGAGCTTTGGAGGTTGGAAGGCACCCAGGGCCATCTGTCATTATGCACTCATTCCTTCTTTCCCTCTCTTCCACTGCCCCCCCACCCTCTCTCCCTCTCTTTCTGTTTATCTACATCTCAGTCAGTGCAAAGTGGTATTCTGTAAAGTTAAAAATATACATCATCAGACAGCTGTGTATGTGTGTGATGTTTGTTTCCAAACAACATGGCAGCAAAGGGCATGTTTTCTTCCTGCCTCTGTTTGTCTCTCACTTCTTAATGCACACACTGAGAGATAAAGGTCAGCACTGCGCTCGTAGATTTTGTTCCGAGTAGGAGGTGGTGGTCCGCACGGAGTATGATCTTAAATTGCTCCTCTGCTGGCTCATCACCATGCTGATACTCTGGATAGTCGTTGACAGCCTTATTGTGATCTCCTCAGCTTTATAAAGATACAGAGAGGAAGAACTCGCTGTAAAGTTTTCAGTGCCCAGACAACATGGTGCGCTTCTTCACGTTTGATATTGTTATTAATTACATTACCCTGTGTTGTGTCCGTGCACTTTTAAAAAGAACAAGTGCAAAGTTCAGTTCATTCAAATGAAAATAAACTAGTTCACACTCATTGTTCATTTTCTCTTTTTAAATAAATAGTCTGCCACTTGTTTTCAACTCCTTCTACCATCCGTCACCAGCACCAATCATAGCCACTCCCAAACCACATAAAATACTGTACACCACTGAAGAGTCACGCACGTGTTGCATTTAAAACTCAAAAAACCCAGTGCTGATTGAGAATATTTATTCTACCACTTAAACAGTGTGTCATATTCTGCTGAAAGTGATAGGATGAGGTGTCGTTACAGTGTGATACGGTATGGAAATAACTGGCGGACACACTTTGCATGAAAGTGTGTGTGTGTGTGTGTGTGTGTGTGTGTGTGTGTGTGTGCGTGTGTTTCCACTTGTTTGCTCATAAAACTGCTTTAAATGCTCAAACAAACTGGCTTCAGCAGTACAACACACATCTGGACTGCTAGCAGTAGTTAGCCATGTGGGGCCGAGACGTCATGCAGGGTGCTGCGAACTGTAAGAACGCGAGCGATGATTGCTTTTGTGTTCAATGAACTATCGTGCTCCACACTGATTACAGCTAAATAAACATGTCTACCGTAAATAATGTCTCTATACGGTTGATAGTGTGGAAGTTAATGGGCCATTTTGGAGACTGTTGCTAATTAAGCAATTAGCAACTGAGCAATTTGGGTTTTTGGACTAATGAGGTTAATGGTTTTAATTATGTTCAACAAAATCTGACATTTGATCTGGTTATTTATTCATTTATCTCGAGAAAGCAAATCCTCGATTGATCCACAGTAGTTATATTTACATGTTTTGTATTCTCCATTCACTTCTCCCTGTTCGCACGCACACTGGTATCTTGGTTTGATCTTATTTGAGAACAGTGTTGGGAAACCCAGTTGGTAAAGTCCTTTCATATGAGATTCTGATACATTTCTGAGGTGTCTCTGTCTTTTCTGCACTGACCGAGTTACCTCACCAGTGGGGGAAGAAGCCAGTGTAGTTTTCTGTCTTCTGGACTCTGTTGGATTTAACGCTCCGCTGGGTTTGTCTTCTCCATCTGATCAGTGATGAAAGGCGAGAGCTTTTCTGCATCGCTGGTGTCAGACATTCACTTTCATTTATGCTCACTGTTCGTCATTACATTGTTAACCATCCTGTTATCTAACAAGTGGGTAACTCCATTTAGTGATACCTCTACACACATTGTGATGAGGTAGTGGGATCAGGTTGTTTACATGACTGAACACCATGTCAACAAGAATAGTAATATCAACCTAATGGTAAAGGGAAAAAATGAAATGATTCAAAAGGAAAAGTTCACATCTAGTGAAACTGAAAATGAACAAGCATGTAATTTTCACTCCGTTAATCAACTGCTGCAGCGCTGAATTAGATCTTGGGTTGTTTTTCTCAGTAAATAACTCAAAATCTGAAAAGTCTTGAATTTTTTTGACTTTCCTCTGACCTTTTTACAAGTGTCACTCCACATCCCTGCAGGCGTCTCTGTAATTTACCAGTGAAAAAGCTCCTTGAGATGGTTCAGTCAGCCGTCTGGAGATGAGCTGTGATCCATGGCTGCAACAGCTGCTCCCCTCTCACAGCCCTGTGACTGTGCCTTCCCCTGCAGCTGCCTCGGTCTTTTTTTTTTTTTTTTCCCATCACCTCCACAGGGAATGCCTTACCTCCATCTCCTCCATGAAATCACAATTAATTATGGGGAGAGTAGTCTCCAAGTACAATGAGCCAAAGCCCTTTAAGGAGAGAAATTCATCAGGGTAACCTGAAGTCCCAGCAGGCGTGATGATTTTTCTGAAGTGCAGCAGCAGCATCACCTCCAGAGGCCTGTGCTGCTCTAAGACTAGATTGATCGCACTCCTGCCTCAGTTTGCACTTACTATTACTAACTAATATTATTTATCTGATGGTTCTTGATTAATGGTTTATTCCATTAAATGTCAGAAAAATAAACTGTGACTTATTTGAAAATCAATTAACAGTCATCTGTATTGATAATTGAAATAATGGTTAGCTGTAGCTGTATATTTTGAGAAAATCCCTAAGAAACCACGTGATAAACGCTCTCTGTGCCATCAGTAGCCACAGTAATGTAATACATGTGCAGGGCAGTTATTTATGGAGAGAGAAAAAAAGAGTAAGTTATGTTTCGCATTGATTTCACAGGTTTTTATGATAAGTGGTCCCAGTCCCACAGTATGGATGACCCTCTTAGTGCTGCAGGGAGGTGCACAGTCAGGCATTGGTGTGAGAAACACTGTAATACTGTAAAAAAAAAAAAAAGAGTCCTTCCTTTTGTCCTTTGCATAGTGTCCCCTGAGGCTGGATATATGTTAGCATGCTAATGTCTCAGAGTACCACTTTGCCTGCATACAGCCTCTCAAAGCTGTCAGCATCCCTTGTGTTTGGGGCCAGAGCCCTAAGCAGACTGACTGAAAACGAAGGCAGCTGTCGGACAGAATTACAGATTGCTATATTATATTATTAATTTCTTCATTATTTATGTCCACATTGATTTAGCAGTGAGTCAGACATACATAAAGCAGAGGAAGGGACCATTTGCAATAGTGTTGAAAATCACTGACATTCTCCTCTTAAGAAGTTAGTTTTTTTTTTCCCCTCTTTTTCCCGAGACATTAAAAGAAAAATCAAAGATCCATCTTCTTAATATTTTAGTCCTTGCAGTCACTACCTCTTGGAAACTTGCTACCGGGGGCCTTATTAAAAATACAAGCTGTGTGATCTTTCTGTCGGCTTGGAATCCTTCACTTCGTCTCACAATGTGTCAAAAGCTCCGTCAGACTTTTTGTAGACAGGCAAAAAAAAAAAAAAAAAAAAAAGCCAAACAAACCTGATTCTCAACTCTGTGCAGGATGTGCTATTTCTCAGAAACTTCAGCTTTCACTCACTCACAAGCTGCTGCTGTCACCCCCCCCCCCTTCAACCAACACACACCCACCTATATGTGGAGGTACCCTGGAGTTAACCTGATTGCGTCCGAGCACACAGGCCAGTAGGGCCGTTGGATGTCGATTCTGTCTTTGCTTCCTGCTCCGTCATAGAGGAATGCCGGGCCTGTCTCAGAGAGCAGGCCCGGTGTGCACAGAGACTGTTCAAACATTTATATAAGCGCATGCCCTCAAATGTCTGGGAACTTGGAAGCGGCGTTCCTCACTTCTCCATTCAGGCTCTGAGCTCAGCACCTGCTGCGGTTATTCTTTTGACATTAGATGAAGCTATTTTGCCCAGACCTGCTTGGTATTAATCACAGCGTGATGCATGTCTGAGTGCCTACAAACATTACTGTAAAACCTCTCACGCTCGTCGAACTTGGCACAGGCCGGGAATTTTTGCTTTGATTGACATTTACAGCCGCACGTTCCAAAACCTCCGTCCGGAGCACCTCGCCGGTTTGTGCATCTCCAAATCAAATTAACACGCGATCTGGACGGCTGCAGTCTGCGTTATTCATAGGCCTCACCAGTAATTTGCTGACTAAGTCGTTGCTCACTCGGTGCTCAGCGAAAGGATTTTTTTTTTATCTGGGTCATCAGTGCGGCGGCTGTGCTTCAGCCTCTCCTTTCCCCTGAGAAAACCGCACACCATTTCATTTCAGAAAGTCTTGTAAGATTTTTAACCTCTGCAGAAGGGGGGCAGGATTGTGTATCAGATTTGTATTGATTTTCAGTATGACTAATGCAATATTTATGGCATAAAATACAAAGATTATTCGCCTGTCAGCGTCTGTGAAGAAATATTCCAACATACAAATTGTATTATGAAAAAATAATGAGGATATGATATTCGGTTCCCGCAGCTACACAGCGACTGTTGCCCAGTTGCTTCAGGCTGTGCTGTCTAAGGTGAAGTCAAGGACGGGCATGTCGGTGTCTCTGTGTGAGAGACATAGTATGTTCATGCACATCTGTGCTGCCAGCTTTGTGAGTGTAAAGCCTACAAGTGAAAATGGCTGCATTGCCAGCCCTTTATGTGCTTAACACCAAACCGTCTCGCAGCTCAGCAGTAGGTAATGATGGCATTATCATTGATCCCCCGGCAAAGTAAGTCCAGAGCGATCAATGCTTCGCTGTGTGTTTTCCATGCAGACAGATTAATCTGACTGTAGTGGGGAGAAGACATTTCTGCAGATTAGAAAGCTACAACTGAAGAGATTGAGATTTAGTTTCTATCTGGTTTGTTTGTGTTTGAGTGTGTGTGTGTGTCAGAGTGTGTGTGTGAGTGTGTGTGTCATGTGTGTGTGCTCTTGTTTCCCAGAAGCAGCCACAGGCAGAGCTTTAAACCAGCATGTTTTCTGGCCCCAGATTAGGCCTAGCAACAGCGTGTGCCAACATCTGTCTGCCATTACCCCTGTGACACTGGCAGTCATGCAGCAATTAATCAGACTGTTGTGATAGTTGCCGCTCGTTCGCTCTGCACCTCAGGCGCATCACTGAGCAGCAGGGATGGAGGTCAGTGTTCAAAGGGCCTCTCAGCTCTGGGACTTTTCACTGTACATGCTCCTTCCTAACTACACCAGGAGCCGCTGACCTGTAGTTACTTTGCAGCTCCAGAGCATCTAGTCTAATAATAAACCGAGATGCTCCACTTCCTCATTTGTCTGTGGCTGTACAGTTTTAGGCAAACAATATACCGGGCTGCATTCACGTGTCTAACTCATATCCTCTAGTCTGATGCTAAAGCTGGCATTTGGAGACTGTGGTGTTAGTGATGTATCCAGGTGCTGCTCAATAATACAGCTCTGTTTGACAAGGTGTATGATGATTGAGGATGAGAAGGCAGAAGTGAATCCATGTCCTGACCTTCACATCCTTCACGTCACATCTTCTCTCCTTGTATTGAACACTTGATATGAAATTAGGGCTGAAACAAACTGATATCTTAGTTATCATGTGGAAGAAAAGTCTTTGTGGCAGAGTTTGGTATGTAAGGGTTAAGGTGCATTCAGACCAGATATGCAGCTACAGTGAGACATGTAGGAGTGTTTTTAGGTGACTGGCTGTTACCTTTCCATTCCTCATTCCTTTCCTTGACAGGCATACACACACACACACCAGCTGTACTGCAAGATGCTCGGGAATCTTGAAAACATCAGAAATGCCAGTCACATGGAAGCAGCAGGGGGAAAGGATGACTTGATGCAGACATGAGAAAAGACTTTTTTTTTTTTTTTTACTGCTGATGGTATCTGTCACCCCTGTGATCTAACGGAGCTCTAATGAAAACGTTACACCCACAGGTTTGAGGTTTAAATTCAGAGGTAGCCCAGGGTATAATAATCCTTATCAAGAGGCGCTGTTATGTCGGCACATGGTAAACACCTCCTGCATTCCTTTTCACCTCTGGTTTCTGTGCTTGTGTCACTCTGAATCGCACTGCTCTATCAAAGCTGGCTCTCGGTGTTGTGGGTTTAGCAATGCGTTTGATAAGGGCTGTTTGGCACTTGGCCTATCGGCTGACATCCTGAGGGCCTGTGCTGTACTGTGCTGTGATACAACACGAGCACAGTCCGCCTGCTGCTGCTGCTGCTGCTGCTCGTGGAAAGAAACAATCTGTGCTCAAGTTTAGATTAAGCTCAAGATGAAGTGATATTTCAAAGGCATCTTCGCCTTTCAACTGGATTTAATGTAACTTCCAGTGTTGCTATAGATTTTAGCCAAGAGCTATCTTTAAAAAAAAAAAAAAAAAGCAGCTCCCAAGGTCTTCATTTTTTCTTTTTATTCTCAAACCATTACCTAACATGAGGTGAGCGGCAGCTGAAGAGAAAGAATTTGAGTTATTCTTCCATTGATCGGAAGATGGGACATAAGCCGCTGTTAGTCTGAAAGCTCAACCCCCAGTGGCCTCGGGATCATCCTGCAAACTCTGAAATAAAACTGGCAGGAGAAAAGCGCCTGCATCAGAGGATGCAGCTGATTTTTTATTTTTTTCCCCTTTGCATTTCCTTTGAGTCTTTCTCTCCTCTGGACTCGCGGAGATAATTCTACATCAGCTCTCTGAGATGGAGTGTTATCAGGGAGGCTCAGTAATTTGAGTCAGTGATGAGGTCGGGATGCAGGAGGAGGCCTTTAATGAGATTTGCTGTTGGTGTTGGGTTTGCCTACTGTGTGTAGTTTACCAGTGATGGCTCCCCCCCTCCAAGTTCTGTGCTGCAATTTTGAAAAGAAAGGAAATTGAAAGCAAAAGATATCCCCTGGCATTCAGCGGCACACTGATGACTTTTTTTTTCCTGGACTGAGCAATCTTGTGCAGAATGCAGTGAAAAACAGGATGAGCTGCCGAGTCTCACTCTTACAGTTTCTGATAGCAGAGTGCCAGAGTACACATCCGCTTTAATGTGTTCTCCACTGTTTAACAAGGTGCATGAAAACGATTAGATCTCTTACAACAAAAAGACAACGTTTAGCTCCACTCGTGCTGTTTTGTAGTTGAACAGTATTTGATCTTGCTGCAGATAATCCTTGTCACTCATTGATTCTTTTTTCTCTTCTTCTGTCTCAGGTTCCTGTGTTGAGGAGAAGAAGAAGAAGAAGAAGGAAGAGAAGGAGGAGGGGGGGGGGGGCATTTCTGAAGCTCCATCTCCAGAGGATTTACTGATAAGGACTCAGAAAATGAGCACATGCCAGATAGAAACAACCGGCCCACCCAGCTATCTCACTCACCTGTGAGCAGCCATGCGTCACCCGTCGAGGGGCACCCCTCCCCAGCTGCGGGACTGTTTTCTGACATATTTGGAAGAATAGCTAAACCTCATGATAATAATGGCATTAGTTTGTGTGGGCTGTAACACACCAGAGTACGTGTTGGAGTACAGGTGAGGCTGAATCTTTCGCCAGTACCCACAGGACCCTTAAGAGGAGCTGAGCGGCCTCGGATGACCTTTAGAGAAGGACAGTGCTACACCCCAGCTTTGATGATTTAGTATCCCACTGCCTTGCTGACAAGGTCGATCATGGCTGCTGCTGATCCCCATAGCAACAGTTCCTTGGTGGGGCGAGGAGCAGACTGAGGGAGTCAACAATGCAGCGTAACGGTGGTGGGGTGGGTGCCGGAGGACAGCCATGGGTGTTGCGGCGCGTGCGTCTCACGTGGCTCAGTTTCATGCTCTTCTTCATCCTGGTCTTCTTTCCACTCATCGCCCACTACTACCTCACCACCATCGACGAAGCCGGAGGTCCCGATAAGCGAATCTTCGGGCCGAGGCCAGGCGGCGAGCTGTGCGAAGCCAAACACGTGCAGGACCTCTGCCGTATCCGAGAATCAGTCAGCGAAGAGCTGCTGCAGCTGGAGGCCAAGAGGCAGGAGCTCAACGGGGAGATCGCACGGCTCAACTTGCGCATCGAAGCCTGCAAACGCAGCATCGACAGTGCCAAACAGGACCTGCTGCAGCTGAAGAATGTCATCAGCCAGACAGAGCACTCATATAAAGAACTCATGGCTCAGAACCAGCCCAAGCTTTCGCTGCCTGTACGGTTGCTGCCGGACAAGGAGGACCCCGGGCTGCCGCCACCCAAGTCCTCCCGCTCATGCCGCCTGCGGTCCTGCTTCGACTACGGGCGCTGCCCTCTTACGTCTGGGTTTCCTGTGTATGTCTACGACACAGGCTCTTATCCGTGGGGGGACTATCTGGACCCGCTGGTGAAGCAGGCTTTTGCAGCATCAGTAAAGAGCAACATTTATGTAACTGACAACCCCAGCATCGCCTGTCTGTACTTGGTGCTGGTCGGGGAGCTGCAGGAGTCCTCCTCCCCGCTGCCGTCTCCGTCAGAGCTGGAGAAGCAGCTAAAAGCTCTTCCTTACTGGAGGTCTGATGGACACAACCATGTGCTGGTGCATCTCTCTAGAAAGTCCATGACACAGAACTTCCTGTATAATGTGAGCACAGGACGAGCAGCCATGGCTCAGTCCACCTTTTTTGAGCAGCAGTACCGTGAGGGCTTTGACTTGGTTGTGTCCCCACTGGTTCACGCTCTCTCAGAACCTAACTTTTTGGAAGTGCCCCCTCAAGTTCCTGTAAAAAGGAAATACCTCTTCACCTTCCAGGGGGAGAGGGTGGAGTCACTGAGGAGCAGTTTACAGGAGGCGCCCCCGCAGTCCTTTGAGGAGGAGATGGAGGGGGACCCACCAGCCGACTACGACGATCGCATAATCGGCACCTTAAAGGCGGTGCAGGACAGCCACTTGGATCAGGTGCTGGTGGAGTTCACCTGTAAGAACCCACAGCCGAGTCTGCCGACTGAGTGGGCTCTGTGTGGAGACAGGGAGGACCGGCTGGAGGTGCTCAAAGCTTCTACTTTCGCTCTGGTAATTGCTCCAGGTGATGGACAGCTGGTGGCCTCAGCAGGCTGCGGCATGAGGCTCTTTGAGGCTCTTGAGGTAGGAGCCATCCCCGTCGTATTGGGGGACCACTCCAGACTACCTTACCACCAGTTTATCCGCTGGAGTGAAGCTGTCATCATCGTCCCCAAGCCTCGTGTCACAGAGCTGCACTTCCTGCTGCGCAGCCTGTCTGACAACGATATGCTAGCTATGAGGCGGCAGGGCCGCTTCCTGTGGGAGACTTACTTCTCCACCTCTGAGAACGTTCTCAGCACCATCCTCGCCAGCATCAGAACCAGCATCCAGGTTCCTGCTGCACCCATCAAAGAGGAGCCTGCCCAAGAGATCCCCCACAAAGCTGGGAAGCTGGCAGGAACCGACGCCAACCTGGCTGACAACGGTGATCTGGATTTGGGTCCTGTTGAGACGGAGCCACCCTACGCTTCTCCACGCTTTCTGCGCAACTTCACATACACAGCTGCAGACACCTATAGAGCGTGGAACCGGGCCCCGGGGCCTTTCCACCTGTTTCCTCACACTCCTCTCGACCCCGTGTTGCCCTCTGAAGCCAAGTTCCTTGGCTCCGGTACTGGCTTCAGGCCTATAGGTGGAGGTACAGGAGGGTCGGGGAAGGAGTTTCAGGCAGCTTTAGGAGGGAACGTCCCACGGGAACAGTTCACCGTGGTGATGCTGACATATGAGAGGGAGGAGGTGCTGATGAACTCTCTGGAGAGGTTAAATGGGCTGCCCTACCTCAACAAGGTGGTGGTGGTGTGGAATTCACCCAAGCCTCCTTCAGATGATCTGTTGTGGCCCGACATCGGCCTTCCCATTGTGGTGAGTGCTCCTGCAGAAAAAAATCCTTTCATTCAGCAGTTGTGCTCATATTCATTGGATGATGTTAGTTAATCTGTAATGTGTGTCAAAGGTGGTGCAGTTTGCTTAAATACTTCACAAAGAGCTTTTGGCTCAGAGCCTCTTTGAAACTCTCCAGGACTACTTACAAATTACAGCAGCTTTACTAGAAGGATGTGAAAAAGTCTGACACCCATGAATAATAAAAATGTGTGCTTTCAAATTAAGCCTGAAAAATAAAATATTCATCCAGTTCATAATCACACCATTACGTAGTGACGGAGGATCTGTGGACAAGCGGTAAGATGTGAGAGTCTTTTGAACAAGCTCATATGTCACTTTTAATTAAACAAGCTGATTTATTGGAAAGTCGATTGTCAGAAGAATTAAGAATTGAGGAGCTGCTGCTTGAGGGTATATCTTTGTAAACTGAATATCTGAGTTTTCTGAAGGTTGGTTGGTTGGAAAAGTTACGAAGACAGAACCTTAGACCTGTATTTTGTGTAGATCTTTTGAGAGCTTAAAAAAGAACTTAACACATGCATGACATACAGTTTTTTCATGTTTAATCATTTCAGACAGCCTGACAGTTCTGGGACGACCTTAACCACCAGTGGCTCTACAAAAGCACCTACTACTGCTGCAACTCCACTGCTCTAAAAGCTGTCCTGTCTAAATGCTCTCACCAAGTTGTGTCTTGTCTCGTCCCTGCAGGTCGTTCGCACAGAGAAAAACAGCCTCAACAACCGCTTCCTTCCCTGGGATGCCGTGGAAACTGAGGCCATTCTGTCAATCGATGACGACGCTCATCTCCGTCACGATGAGATCATGTTCGGGTTCAGGTGAGGGATGGTGACAGAGTGCATGAACTGTGAGAGTTGATGGATAATTAGTAGAGAAGAAAAAAGAAATCCACAATTGATAGGGAAGATCTTCTGGAAAAAGGTGAACACAGAAATGCCATAAAATTAAACGAGGCGAACTTTGTCGTTTGTCAGAACTGAAAAAAATGAAAGGTTTCAGAAGCATCACATTTATAAAAAAAAAAAAAAAAAAAAAAAAAACTGAATGAGAACTAATGAGGGAAAAGTGGTGTCAGCTTCTTGTTTTTATGATTCATTTGCTAATGTTTTACTTAGATAAGCTGAATTTGAAGGCCGTGATTAAACCAATTAAAATATCAAGTGTGCTGCTAAGTTATTTTTGTGCTCCCACTCCTCCCCTCACTTCGACCTGTCTACAACTTAGCGCTGCAGCAGCTTGTCCAGGCAGGCAAAAATTGGCCCTGTCACTGTTTGTGTATGGGGTCATTCGTCATGAATTATCTCCGAGTTACCCAGGAATGTTTCCTCATCTCCAGCTTCACCAAAGGAGAAAAATTTATGCACCATCTGACTGCTTTAAAGTGATTTCACATGAGCTCATTTGAGATTTCCTGCATCCTCTCTGTGTCTGTGGAAGTGTTTTTTGTTTGATTGTTTGTTTGTTTTTTTACCTTCTTGCAGTGACTTGGCTGCTGTCTGTCTGATGTTTTGGTTTTAAATAATGATAGATGATAAAACTGTCATACAATAATAGAAGACAAGAGAATGGTTATTTAATTACTCCCACAAGAAAAATGGTTACCGCACTGTAAACACAGCTGACAGGTTCAAACAGATGGATGCAAGAGAGTGGCGTGTGCACGGAGAGACACTTGGATATCAAAGTAACAAATAACCACAGTAAAAAAAAAAAAAAAAGGTACCCATAAAACATTTGTCAGAGTTGGTGTTAATCAGCCGATTGAAATTAAGATGTTGTGCTGACTTGCTGTGTGTGTGTGTTTGGTGGTGTTTCGCAGAGTGTGGCGCGAGGCCAGAGACCGCATCGTGGGTTTCCCTGGGAGGTATCACGCGTGGGACGTCAACCATCAGTCATGGCTCTACAACTCCAACTACTCCTGTGAGCTCTCCATGGTCCTGACAGGAGCTGCGTTCTTCCACAAGGTCAGATCTTGTACTTCACACTCTCCAAAAAAACATAATACAAATCCTTGATCATTCTGCAGATTTATCTTTTAACTGTATCATAACTATATCACACTCTGTCTTTGCTCTTGTAGTACTATGCCTATCTGTACTCCTACGTGATGCCTCAGGCCATCAGGGACATGGTGGATGAGTACATCAACTGTGAGGACATTGCCATGAACTTCCTGGTATCTCACATCACCCGCAAACCACCCATCAAGGTCAGTGACGGAACACGTAGTCCAGCTGTGCTATGCTCCGCTCTGCTCAGCTCGGCTCAGTATCGACGAGCATTGTATCTCCCTCGGGCTCCGTGTATTTATATTTTTGCCCACTTAGCTTCACCATTACTCAAACTGACACATCCAATACTCCACACAAATAGTAAATCAAAAACACAAGATCGAATTGGTGCGTTTCTGCCTGGTTTTCCTCCTGGATTTTTATTGGAAGGACATTTATTACCGACGAGCGTATTTATGGCTAGACAAATAATTATAGCAATCAAGCCAGGGAAGCTGTTGGAACAGAAATGTCATTGCAGTCCTCAATTTAAGTTTGTTTTGATTTGGAGGGGTGTTAATATTCAGGGGTGTTTCAGAGGGGAATTAAGGCCGGCTTTGATGGAGTGTGTTGCATGACAGCATTTCGCTGCTAGGAATAAGCCTTGTGAATAATGAATTTGGGGCAAGTTTGAACGTGGAGTCCTAAATGGTGACAGACCGACTGTATTTCCTCTTTTAGTCCAAATAAGCCAAATAAAGCAGAAAATAAATTGCTTTTGCTGTGAATTTTTATGCATCACTGATGCTGAATTGACAATATTCAGATTCAGTTTCAGGGGTGTTATTTCATTTCCCCAGCATTTCTATCCAGTCGTATGTTCGTTCCTTAGTTGAGCTCATGCTAAATCCTGTACACTCTTGTATGGCAAATGTAAAGGTGGCACAGTAGCTGCATTTTAGTTTGAGTAATTGGTTGTATGTGCGTCAGGTTCTCACTTCTGAACGCCAGCTGAGTAGTTTGCTAGCAGAAGTAGCAATATTAGCTAGCAGTTAGCAGCAACTTGTTACAAGCTAGCTAATTAGGTTAGCATTAGCTCAGTGAGTAAAAGTGAAGTTCATCAAGATCTGTATGATGTCATGCTAAACAACTATGGCTGATGCTACATGTGAAGTCAGCATCACTCACCATGTAGAAATAATCAGATTTATTTCATTCTAACATAACACCATTTAGCTTCTTGGGTTAAATGTTTATTCAGATTTTTTATACAGCACTTTTCTTTTGAAGTTACAAAACAAAAAGTCTTTTAGCATCATGTGTTTAGACATTTTAAGGTAACATTTACCAGGACAGAGATGCTAACAGTAGCCTAAACTACCTTAGCATCCAGCTAACTACTACAGTGCTAAATACAAGCATTAGCATTGTGGCTATTGCTCGTGATTGGCTGACCATTCTAATGTTTTCAGTTTACACTAAAGACCCCATGCTGTAAACATAGTTACAGCCTCTTGCATGTCATACTCAGGAAGTTTAAAAATCTAAAGTTTGAGTGACTTGCTGTGTCTGGTTTGGACACTGTGCTGCTACACATGTATGAACGATCTAAAATATTTCCCATGGTTCACATATATTTACAGACCAGCGATCTTTATCTCCCCTAGGTGACGTCTCGTTGGACTTTCCGCTGCCCCGGCTGCCCTCAGGCCCTTTCACATGACGACTCACATTTCCACGAGCGCCACAAGTGCATCAACTTCTTTGTCAAAGTGTACGGCTACATGCCGCTGCTGTACACGCAGTTCCGTGTGGACTCTGTGTTGTTTAAGACTCGTTTACCCCACGACAAGACCAAGTGCTTCAAGTTCATCTAGCACTGGGCTGAGTCACCCTGCAAAAGAGCCAAGAGCAGAGCGGACGGAAGGGCAGGAAGTATTTAAAGAGAGCAGCAGCTCCCACTGCGAGCGGCGATGAAGATGGATGGATGGGCTACGAGAGAATTGCACAGGGGGGTAAGTTTTGAGTTAGGATTTTGCCCAGGAGGATAGACAAGTTAACCTTAAACACTGTTGGCTGGTGGCCTAATCCGCAACTCTACTGAAAATTTGAAAAATGGAAGCTGAAAGGGACCACTGCCAAGAAAACAACAAGCTTTTCAGCGGATGACGTCACTCCTCCTGTTTCTTGTTCTCCTATCACGCTCAATCATTAACCACTACAGATGTCATTTGCACCTCCTGACGGCCCCGCTGAGGGAAGAGGGCAGTTGTACACAGTGTACAGAAAAATCTCCCAGGACAAACTCTACGTGACAACGGAGCGATCGGCTCGAGAATCACTGACATACTTGATGTCGAGCTGCGTTCGGCTCAGCAGCCTGTTGACAGCCTCGGCAGAAGTGACAGTGGCACACGGCTGCCGCTGCACTTTCCTGTTTTGTTTTTCCATTTTACAGTTACAGACTGTACTTCTTGTACATGTACGTGAGAGAAGCACTGATGGTCAGAAGTATTTTATTGAACAAACTTTTTTTTTTTTTTTTTTTTTAAATAATGTCGTTTAAATGTGTAAATCTCTATGTGGAATGAACATTTTCCAGAACCTCTGCCTGTGGGAGATCAGACATACATAGGACAGGACCTCGGCTGAAGAGTCAAACAAGTCGGCCCGATCATGTTTAGTAGTGTCACATGTCAAAGAAGGAATTCACTTCAGCAGTCACCATAATGCCTCAAACCTGTCATGAAAACCAGCCACCATTTTTGTCGTTTTGTTATGCTTACAGGCACTCACTCGAGTGCTTTACAAATGGCCTGTTTTTTATGCTATAGGGTGTTTACTAATGTTTCTATAATTGATCCGAGGTTGAAGTAGTCATGTCTAAATGTAATAATGTCAAGCGCACCACAGCTGCCCAGAAATTAACAACAACAACAAAAAGCTTTTGATTTCTGATTTAGATTGTAATTATGTCTCCAGTGAAGCTACATGGTCTGTTAGAATAACTGGTTAAAAAAAAAATGTTTGAGCTGGACAAGAAGATCGAAAGTTTCTCACATCTGTCCATTAAAAGTGAAGCTACAGCCAGCAGCCAGTTATCACAGCACCTTGGCACAAACAGAAGGAGAGGGAGATGTTTCTCTGTGTAACCTGTTGTATCTCGTGTGTTAAATTCATCCTGACAATATAAGTAAAAAAATGAGGTGTAAAATGTTATGCTTGAGCTTCAGAGCTGCTCCTAGGTGGATTTTTTGGGTCATTTGTCTCCAGCCTTTATGCTAAGCTAAGCTAACTGGCTTCTAGCTGCAGCTTTACATTTTAGGAATATGAGAGCAATATCTTCTTATCCTCTTTGCCAGAAAGCAAATTTTCAAAAGTTGTAGAACTGGCTTTGCATCAGAAGTCCCGCCATGTTCATGTCACCCTGCTGTATTAAAAGTTTCCCAGCTCAGACAGAAACGTCACTTTATACAGTAGTTTCGCCATATTGGTTTGACTTAGTTTTTGTTTTTTTTTTGTTTTGTGTTTGTTTTTTTTACCATTGATTGATGAATGTTTCCTTTGCCAAATAGGTACGATGTCTGCTGCTTTCCAGCATTAACTTTTCAGAGTGTACAATGCTTGCTAAAGAGATGCAGTGTGGTACACACCTATGTCCTCTCTGCATGGTACTTTACCAGGAGACAACCCATTGGAGCCCGACCCATCATGTATTATAAATCCAAAGTCCTTTATTTGACCTCATCAAACTCAAAATTCCTTCCATCGGACAAAAACATCAGCCTAAAAAGATTCACGTTTAAAATGTATTTAGATTAGTGTCTTCTTTCCCAAATTAAGTTCTAACTGTTCTACAAAAAGTCCACAGTTCCTGTATATTTATTGAATATATTATGAAAAGAAAAAAGATTTTTTTTTTTTTTTAAAAAAACTGATAATGACACATGCAATAAAATGACAAGACATTGTAGTTTATTATTCCTAGACACAAAGGGGACCCATTCTGATTGAGCCGTCATCTCATTATAGAAGGAAAACCAGCTCGTACCACTGAGAACTTGAGGGGGAACATAACTGACCTGAGAGCGGCACTAACGCAGACAGGCGTGTGTGGACAGAGAGCTCAGGCTGTATGCACAACATCATAAATTCAGCCTCTGACAGAGCCGGTGTTGCTGGTTGACATGTCTTTGAAGCCAGACCTCTGCCTGCTCCTGCACCCTGAGCCCTCCAGTGATGTATAAACCTAATCGGCAACATTCATCTAAGAGCCAGGTTCCTCATCACCCTGGTCTGAGGCAGCGCAACTGAAACAAATCCAAATTTATATTTTATTTTGCTGAAAAAACAGTCCGGCCTCTCAAACCCTCATCACATCTCAACACGTTTATTCAGAGCTGCAGGGGCCTCGTAATTACCTGGCTGACTGTGAACCTGTCCTCAGGGCTCTGTTTGGGTCAGCTGGTGCTTTGGATGTCGACCTCCCCATTCCTCTGCTCTCTCTCTCTCTCTCTCTCTCTCTCTCTCTCTCTCTCTCTCTCTCTCTCTCTCTCTCTCTCTCTCTCTCTCTCTCTCTCTCTCTTTCTCTGTCTATCTCTCTGTAACCACCCCCACACCCTTAAGCGTCTGTGGCACAGCTGGTTTTCCATGGCCTGAAGCCGGAAACATTTCCCCGGAAGGCTGCAGTCGCTCTGCGAGGTGTGTAGGGGAGTATTGTGAAACTATGTGCTCCAGGGTCTGGTCCACGACTGCAGCCTGCTGCGCAGCCTGTGCTGTATGAGACTGATGAGTGATGACAGTGTCACACAAACCGCTGAGGGCCAGATGAATGGAAATAAAAACTCTCAACATTGTTAAAAACATTATCGGACTAATGTTCTCATTCTTCTCTCCACCTCACTCCTGCACTTTGAGTGTTCGGTAACACTGTATAATAACTACACACTATTAAGCTTTAATTAAGCATTTATAATGATGCTAATTGGTATGTAATTTATAAACACTGTTATAAGACTACATTAATTATTAATGATTGTGATAATGATTTTTATTTAAGCACTAGTAGTAACTACCTGAATTAATCATGAATTGTCGTATTGGTAAGTGTTTAAAACATCTATTAACTCACACTGTGTCTAAATCATTGATTGTATGTATAAGTGTATCGTAAATGTGCATCTAAATAGTTTGCTAATTATTTCCTTCCACTTTATAAATGATTTTATGAACCAATGATATAAATAACTGCTTTGTAATTGATAGATTGGGTGATTTATAAATGCTGAATGCATAATTTAAAGTATGAAAAAACAAAATTTAACCACAATATAGATGATCTTATTAATCCAGAGTTCAACATTTACAGCTGTTTATAAATTACATACTAATTAGTCTCAGTGTAGAAGGACTGCTCTATAAATAATGAATTAAGTATGAAATAGTGCTCAACTAATCCAATATTACATGTTGTCCAACTTTTAAGAGCAACTCAAGTGTTCCTGATTGATCACATGCAGAGGAATAACCAATCAGATATAGACTGACCGGTGTCTGTCACATTGTACATTCTTTTATCAGTTCATTCAGTCGTATGTCATTCTGCAGGGACACATATTATATTTCAAAAAGCCCATTTTATTTGTGTGAAATCAGGAATAATTAACATTGAAAATCAACATTACAATGTATAAAACAGGAATGTATGAAATCATAAGAAACTTTGCTGTAAATGGAGTTACGATCCTGCTGTTGGCTGAAGAGGTACGTCAGGGAGCTCATACTGTAGCAGAGCTCAGAAGAGAGTGATTACATAAAAAAGAATCAATGCCAGATTTATTCATGTTTGCATAACTGGTAAAAAAAAAAAAAAAAACACAGGGACGAGATGAAAAGGTGGTGTAACACACTGTCAAATAATCTTAATCATACTGCCTCAGCTACTTTATGAATATTACTCTTATCATCGTCAGACAGAAAACAGCCTGTTTCTGCTGCAGATCTGTCCTGAGACCTCAGGAGCTCTCACATCTCAGAGCATTTTAAAGTCAAAACAAGCTGAATCATTTGTTTCAAGTTTGTGAGCAGAACGTCAAGTAAACAATCTTTACTTTGAATATTTTACTTCTAGAACTTTATTTAAAAGGGTAATTTTACTTTTCTGAGAAACACTCGAGTGGCAAATCCTAAACTCACTTATTTAACACCTCATGTCTTGCTCATTTATTTATTTATTTCTCTTGGGTTAAAAAAAGAAGAAGTGTAAAAAATGCTAATCTGTGATTTTTAACAGGGTAATGGGTCAGATGTGGATGGGAACGTTGGTTGGCAGCCAGCCTGGACACCTGGCTGAGAAACTGTCGGCCACATAATAATCCCTGTGTAAACACAACGAGATATAACGTGTGAATCTGTGAGGTTCAGAGGTGCTGGTAGGCAGATCTGTATAATATATTATACAAGTGTATGTACTGTATAATTCATCAGCACATTTTCGACCCACATACAGAGAGGACTGTAAAATAAATTCCCTTTTACTGGCACCTACAGAGAGGGATGATGCTTTTATTTCATTACAGATAATTTAACCTTGAATTTGTGCAGTAATTCACATCTCACATCACTTTCTGTGAAACGTGTAGCTTCAAATAAGAAAAGAAAGTCTGGTCTTGTCTGTGTATGCTCATGTCTTATCATGAGATATCTGATTTGCCGAATGAAAAAAAGAAACAAGTGTAAAAATAACTTCTAGGGTTTTAAAGGGGAAGTTATGTGCGGAAGTATCTCTTGGCCTGTAGCAGTGAAACTCCCTTGAGTGTCAGAGTGACAACAAGACAATAGCCAGACTCAAGTGTGTGTCCCCCAAACGTCAGACAGTTCCTTTAATGGTTGTAAATGCTGGTTATGTACAAAGTTTTGCGCTGAGAACAAAATGCAGGCCCCACTCGTGATAAAAGCACTCCAGTGGCTGATATTCCCCTCTCTGCAATCAAAAGCCAATTGTTTATCTGGCACGTAACCCCCTTTCACATCTGGTTTCCATTCATCCCTGTGAAATAATCTTGTGAGAGAATAAATAAAAAACTGTTGGGAGTTTTGGCTTTCGGATGGGGATGAGGTGTAGTTGTTGCAGCACCCCTAACCCAAGAGCGAGGGTTTGAATGTGACATCACTGGGACGGAGGGGGAAAGAAAAATACTCCCCACACCCCTGAACCTCACCCAGCAGACAGAGAGAAGGGAGAGAGGGGAGAGGGTGGGTGTTACTGAATCATGGGTGTGGTGGTGGAGTCTTTAGTCGCCTTCTGGGGATTTTCTGACTCATAGCTTTTTCTTTTCTGATGGGAAATAAACACTGGCTGTGGGCCAGATGAAGACAGTGCAGGTAAAACCAGATTCCTCACAACCCTGCATGATGGATTTTATTTATTTTATTTTATTTTATTTTAGCCTTTATTTAATAATGTGTCGTCCAGAGAAAATATGCCTTTCCTGTATATATATTATTTTTTTGCCGGTCTAACTCACTTCACAGCGAACACAGCTGAGGCTGTCATCGGCACTGCCTCAGAGAAGCAGCCAGATTTATTGGACTGCACAGGCTTTTGCATATTCCTCCTCAGCGGGAAGCACCGTGTTTCTACATGAATGAACATGGCTGAGTTGTCAGAAGGCTGAATGGTGAAACAGGCTCAATCTGTATTACACAGGAAAAAAAAAAGGGGGGGAAGCTGCTCTTTGATACCGGTGGCATGCAGAGCTGTGTCCAATTCTGGAAGAGACTCGGCGAAATGCAGAAGACGGGGAGTTTCGCTCGTCTTGTTTAAAGTGGCGTCAGATGCATAGTGTGTACCGAGTTATGCAAGACCACGATAATAAAAAAGACCTGTCTTTGTGTAAAACACATGAAACTGGTAAACCGTTGGACTGAAATGAAAGCAGAAACCGATGAATGGATCTTGCATAATGTCACGTGCATGTAAACAAACTGTACAAAGCATAGCTTGTAAGCATAGTTGCAGCATGTTGTAGGCCTTAAGTAACAGTCTTTTTCATTGCATTCTCTTTTTGATAGAGAAATGTCTGGTGTGCTGGTGGCAGCTGAAGTCCAGAGAAGCCCAGAGGAGACAGGGAGGAGTCTGCTTAGTCCTGGACCGAGAGAGCTCTTTGGTCCGAGTGTCAGAGACAGAAGATGTTTGGTAGTGTCTTAACATTGTCCTGTAAACAGTTAATGTACATGCAGGTTTTTGCTGTTTCCTTTTGTCTCCCTTTGCGCCTTGGAGCTGGAGTTTACACCTCCACCTGTCTGCCTCAGAGAGAAGTGGCAGATTAAAGGGTGCTCATGCAGTCTCTGGCAGTGAAGACTGGGAACCCATACCTGTCCTCACACCTGTATGCAGCAGACACACGCATATCACACACACACACACACATACACACACACGTCTCTCTTGCAAGGTGCCTTCCTGCTCGGCCAGGAACTCTGAACATCCAGGGAATGCTGTTTAAATGAATCCAGTCTTTACAAGCAGTCCTCCTATGTGTCGGTGAGTGTGTGCCAGTGGCAAACCTGCTGTCCCTCCGCCTCCTTCATTTCGGTCCAGTGGGCCTGCTGCTCCTCACCGGTGCTGTTGAGGCCCAGGGAGACCCAGCCCAGCCTCTCCCTGGGCCTCATGCTGCTCCGGCGGCAGAACACCGACACCACCAGGGACACCTCGGACAGCTGGAAGAGCGCCACCTGGAACACAAACGTCTCCTTGTAGGTGGGGTTGGGCTGCCCGCGGCACACGGCTGTCTTGCACTTGGACATCTCCTTCCCCTTAGAGTCCAGCATGGTGAGCTTCACGTAGGTGTCTGAAAAGGAGGCGTGGGAGAGCGGTGAGAGAGTGCCATCAAGTGGTGGCACAGGAGTACTGAGAAAACGTTAGATACTGTGCAGGAGTATGAAGTAGGCTTCCTCAAGGCCCACTACCCTCAGACATTTTCCTTCTTGTTCTCTAATCAAAGACTGATGCAAAGCCAAGTTACAGAACTGAAAACTGATTATAAGTGGAAGATCGTTATAACTGAAGATCTAAGTGTTTCAGGTAATGCCCTGGTGACTTACCTCTCATGATATAAAGCTGTCCCCCTACGAAGTGTTTTATACAACAAAACAGACCATCTGTGACACAACCACACACACAGCACACGAGGTTGGAAAGAAGAAAGAGAGGCAGCAGTCAGAATTAACAGATTACACACCAAAAGTAACTCCTGATAAGCAGCAATTGCTTCAGCATTACGGCTTTAGTTAGTAAAAAAAAAAAAGTTGCCAGGAAACATTTAAATGTAATTGTTCGCAGTCTGTTTTTATTACATGCTGCTGAGAGTCTTGCCAAAATAATTGCCTGGTGTATCGGGACCCTTAAGAGGTAACAAAGGAGATTTTTACTGTTTCAAGCTGGTAAAAAACCCCAGAGTTAAATGTTTCACTGCAGCAGCGTTTGTACTCACTGACGGGCTTATCAGACGCTGTGGTTTTGAAGTGGCTTCCCTGGATGACCTCAGCAGATAGCCGTCCTGTTGCAGAGTTGTAGATGAGTCCCAGCAGGATCTCTGGCAGCGACGAGTCCTCAGTGGAGCGGTAGGACAGAGCTCCAGCGCTGCGGGACACGCTTACCACAGAGCCGCAACCCTGCAAGACGAAACGGAGGGATTATTACAGTCTTCAGCGTACACAGGTCCTCTGTGGTTTGGACCTTCATCTAGAAAAGTCCAAGTCGTTGAGTTATGTAAAGAACTTTTCAGCCATGTGAGCAGCTCACTTCCTGGGATGGAGGTTGCTCAAGTTCAATCAATGGAAAATGATCTAAACCATAACTACTGATTATGTCATATTTCATGGTCTCTACATGATTTGACTGATCTGACTTTATGTTCCTTGAAATTTCCCATCAGCCTCAGCTCTACTTTGTTTTAAGTTCTAATCAGCAAATCATAGCATGCTAAAAAAAACAGTGTTGATTTTCACAGACGTTTCCCAGCTTCATGTAATTCAGAATATTTTCTTTGAGGAAGTACACAGCCAGACCATGAAGCATGAGCTTTTGATGAAATTATATAATGGTGAGTGAAACTTGAACCTTGTTTGAGCAAGAAGTTAAATTTTGACTTGAAATGACGAGTTGATTAACTGATTTTAATTAATGTTCTTTGAGCAGCACTGTGACAAACATTTTTTGGTGTCAGATTCTCAAACATGAAGATTTAGGATTAGGATTGTAGGTCAACCCCCTAACATTTTATTGCACTAATAATAAATCGAATCAGTGACTAAAACACTCATTAGGTTCTGCCCATGACTAATTATTGGTGGTAAAACAGTGAGAGTAGAAACTGAGTTGATGAATGTTCACTGTCAAGTGTCAGTGTCCTATTTCCTCAGACAAAAATGTACATAGTGCAAAATCTGAATTCACAAAGTGTTCTCACTGTAAGTTCAGAGCCGGGCTCCAGGGTGACAGGTAGAGCGATCTTGCCCTGCAGGTTGAGCTTAGTCAGGTAGAACACCTTCTCTCCCAGGACCTTCTCTTTTTTCATCCGTCTGATGCTGTACAGGCGGAATCGAACGGCGTAATCCCCCAGAGCCTCCTGTTCCACCCTGGAAAACTTGAATGTTTCCGTGAAGACAGGACACGGGCCCTTCTGTACGCCAGTCTTGGCCCGCTGCTTCTTGGTTGGCAGCAGGACCAGGTGGACCTGCCACGAGATGTTTCCTGTCTGTTTGAGGGCAGGGATGTCTGTTGCCGCGGTGACCGTGACAGCCAACCACTGCTCGCTGGAGTCGTACTCGAAGGCGACGTCCAGAGTGCCGTACTTGGCGAGGGGCTCTGGCTCGTAGGCTGAGGGGAGCTGAGGACCAGAGCCATCCTGACAGGAAGAGACAGAGGATCATTTATATTATATTGAATAAAGCAATAGTGTCAAGACAATAAACATAATGCCAGTTAATGAATGGTGTAATAAATACCCCCCAAAAATCCAATAAAAATTGTTACCATATGTGATAGAAAGTAATGCCTTATATACACAGTTAAAAGGTAGGTGGTGGTTAACATAGATGGTAATAACAACCTACAACAACACTGTCTCACTGTTGTCCTCTTTGTGTGTGTCCATCCTTGTGATTCAGTGGTGACCTCCCGGGGTGTACAGTGCAGATCTAAAAGGGGGGAACATTCACCTCTGGTCCCAGGACAGCGGTGCTGTCACTGGGTATGTCCTCTTCACAGCCCTTGTTGAGGTAGCTCTCCGTGTCCTGGTCCACGCTGGCCTCACTGGAGCAGCGGGGGCTGTCGCAGCGCTGAGGGGACGACCCCCTCCGAACCCCTCGCTCTGAGCGGGAGCGGGAGGACACGCAGGCTGCCGGGCCCTTGTCCTGGTACGGAGGAGGCTGCAGCTCAGTGAGGGAGGAATCTTTCCTTATCCTCTGGATGCTGTTGGCTGCTTCCATGACGGAGACATGGGGAGACAGGAGGAGTAATGTGATATGGAAGGAGTGTTACTGGAGACATACCGTCCTCTGCAGAGATGTTCATTATGAATTCAACATACAGTCTACCACAGAGTCGAGTTGACCTCTTAAACTGTGCCAGACCCACAGGTGAATCCATCTTTATGGGCTATTTTAAATACTTGTCAAGTTTATTTAGTGTTGAACAAGTCCAAGACCAAGGAGACCAAACCAATACCAGACCTGTATTATTGTATTCAGTACCAGTTGTCATCATAATCACATGGCTTGATATTTACATTATTCCTCAGCTAAAAACTACAAATTAGAACTTCACCTTCTCGGGGTGCTCAAGTTAAAATGACATTATAATACAAAACAATGTAAATTAAAAGTTAAAGACATTAAAAAGGGACAAAGTGAAACTTAAAACATTTGATGGAGCTCAAATAACAGCAGCACCATTAAATACAGCACATAATTAGCTAATATGAAATAAAAAGTTGGTTTGAAGTGGCTTCTTGAATATAAATTTGTGTCTGGATGTTTTAAGTGATGTGTTTATAGCTAAAAAATAACTACAGTGTGTGTGTGTGTGTGTGTGTGTGGATGTTCTCACCCTGTTCACTGGAGGCCTCGCTGCTGTATCCTCCCTGCTCTGCTGTGGACTCTTTGCGTTTGCTGCTCCACACGGAGGTGGTGGTGGTGGTGTGTCCTGCTGGGCCACAGCCTCGGGGCCTCTGTCCTCCTCACTGTCTGACAAAACGCCCTCTGCACAGAGACACACAGACTCTTTAGTTCTGCACTACATCACTGTCTCCTGAAACACAGCATAATGTGCAACACAACGCCCTGAAGAGGAGCTGAGATGCAGATGCTTCAGGTTTGAAGTGAAGAAAAGTAAAGACAAGACAAGAAGAAGAGGAAAACCAGCGTGGTGGTGAGAGAGAGTTGACACGCCCTCTAACCTTGGTTTGCTTTCTTTTTCTTCTTGCTCTTCTTGCCTTTCTCCTTCTTTTTGCCCACATCTGTGCCTTTCTCTGACTTCTTTGAATCTTTTTCCTTCTTCTTGTTTGACTTTTTCTTTTTAACCTTTGAAGACTCTCGAGAGAGTTGAGCCTCTTCCTCCTCATCCACCTCTCCTTCCACCTCTTCCTCCTCTTCTTTTTGCTTCTCCTGTTTGGTCTCAGCTTCAGGAGCTTCATCACACTCCTCACTCCTCTGCTGAGCAACTGATTGGTCTCCGCCATCACTCGTCTTTCCTTCTTGCCCAACGCTGTCATCCTTCTTCTCAGCAGCTTCCTCCTCTTGGGATTCTTCTTTCTTTTTCTGAGCCTTAGCTTCTTTCTCCAGCTGCTTCTCCCTCCTTTCTTTCCTTCTCTGCTCTCTCTTTTCCTGCAGCTCCCTCTCCTCTTTTTTCCTTCTCTCCTCCTCTGCTAACTCTGCCTCTGTCTTTTTAACTCGCCAGCACCCGTCCCTCCATTCCCACTCCAGCTGGCTCTGAGTGGACTCTCCCTCTGCTGAATCACCGCTCTGGTTGTGTTTTGAACTCGTGTTATCAGCTTCAGAGTCTCGAGACATTTGCCACATGCTGCTGACTTTTCCTTCATGTGCTGTGGCAGCCTGACTGGACCCCTGCCCGCTGCTGCTGCTGCCGTTCTCCCCCTCTTCATCCTCCTGCACCTTGTTGATGATGGTGGTGACCTGCTCAGTCAGCTGGTCGCTGACAGCGTAGGTGACATCGCTGACCGCGTTGGCCAAGTCGTCCACGCGACTGGTGACCGAGTCCAGGATGGAGGAAATGTTGACAGATGGGAGGGTCTGCTGGAAGCTCTTGAAGAAGGCCATGACTCAGCCGGGGAGCTTGTCACCACGCTGACCACTAAGATTAGATCTTCAGAGGCACTGACATGGACATGTGGTTGTTAGCAGGGTATCACAGTGTGTGTGTGCTGGGACCAACATGTACATACACAAAAACATGGCATGTTGTCTAACAGGAAATCTCTGTGTTTTTCATGTCACTATTTGTTTTCCATAGAATAACTGCCAGACATTTTTGTAGTTTGGGATTTAATCAGCTTATTTACTCAGTTGATTGGAGCCTTTCTCAGACATACTGGTATCACTATATGTGTATTTTTTACCAATAGTTTACTGCATTTCTACACTGAGGTGACACCAAGTTAACTAGTAAATACAGTGTAATTGAGACCTTAATGTGAATATCTGTAAGATCTCCTCATTGCACAAGGCGATAGTGCAATGATATTTACAACAGACACTCTGGGGAATAACCAGCCATTAACATTTACCTTCTCCGCCAAGTATTTCAAGTTAAGCTGTTTGGCTGCTGATCTCAGGTCTTATTACTCAGCCACTCTGCATCTACAGTGTGATTTTAACTGATAAGGACGGTGCACAAAATCTCAGCTTGTACAGAATTATCAGTGAATTTCATCTTTAAGCAACGCTCAAGATGTTAAAATCATAGCATGGGTTATAAAAGCAACAACTTTCAGTCAACCTGAGCTCATGAGACTGAGAGGAGATGTGTCAGTGTACTGTAGAGTTCATGGTACTAGCAGTAATTCCTTGCAGCTTGTTTTCTCATTCTCTCATTTCTCATATTTATTATGTTACTGCAGTTACTCTGTCTGTATATTCTATTTTTCATTTTATGTTTGTTAGTTATCTCCTTTATTCTAATTATTAAATGTCCTTTTATTCTATTTTAAAATACTTTATTGTGTATTTTATTACTTGTGTTTCTAAATATTGTTCCATTGTTTTATTTTGTAATGTAAAGCACTTACCCTCTGTGTTTGAGATGTGGCCTCTAAATGAAGCTGCCTTGTCTAACACCTGATACATCTGCATGTCACAACTTCCACTTGAGACTCTATTGCACCAAATAATTGATAATTTGGGTCTGACCAGGGCAACAGATGTGTTAACCATCTTATAACTTTATTTATTGTTACTTTTATCCACGCAGATTTGAAAATATAATTTTTAGTTTTCCATCTTTTCTTCTTTGGTTTTGACCAGCATGCAGGTTTCTGTTTTGACTGTACTGAGGACCGATATAAGACGTGTTATTGTAAAACCAGAATAAACCTACCGCTCAGCCTAATGTGTAAGCGTGACAACTGTGGTAACACTGTGAGTGTGTCGAGTACCTGGCTGGGCGTTCTTATAGCCACTGAGATGTGACAGATCGTCAGGACTCCCGACTGACAGCTTGTTGCTGAGGTAAAGAAAAAACAGAGCCATCAACGCCATGAAGGCTGCAATGGAAGACAGGACACCCAGAAGCTCAGGAGAGACTGAGGAGAAGAAGGACAGAAATACAGAGGGAGGGAAGAGGGGGGAAAAGAAAGACAGAAAAAAGACACATAAATTAGACACAGACAAACATGAGCAATACTGATTATGGAGATGTAGCAGTTTGAAATTCCCAAAGTCAGCCAAAGGAAAAATGTCCCCGTGGCTATAAATAAAATGAAACACAGATGGCTGTAAGCTCAAAAACACTTTTATGGGTTGTAAACAAGTTGACTTTGATACCTCGGATCATTTGGTTTGATGATATACATCTTATTTTGAAATCAAACTCTTCAAGTGTTGCCTTGTCAGCGCAGTATTAACTATTGTACTTTGAAGTGCTTTTCCCACTTCAAAGGCAGACCAGATACAATCTACAGCGCTGTATGTAGGCCAACCATACTCCATGTAACCATGTGCTATTTTTATGACGGCCTCAAAGGGACTGTATCTGACTGAAACGCAGACTCACTAAAGCCAGCAGAACCGCACTGAGCCTGCACTTAATAGGCTACAACACTGACGCGCTGCGGTGTAATAGCTGAAGAAAAGGGGGATGTCAGTGGACGATAAAGCATTGAGCCGCATTTCTAAAGGCCAAATGCCTCCGTGGAAAAGGGCAGCTTATAAAGTAAAGCATACTGCAGGCGAGGTGCAGCGATAAGGAGAGTCTGAGCTATAATTCGGTTTCTGATCCGCGTATTCAACGATGAGGCTGTATTTTATCAGAGAAATCCACCTGACAGGCTTTACATGTGACCACAGGTGTCTTCAATTAGTTGTCATGAATTAACATTTCACCCTTTGCTCAAACTGTGATTGTCTAATTATAGTTTAGCAACTATAGCTAGCCATAGCAAGTCTGTCAAGCTCATGTTTACGTTCCCCAACACTCACTCACAAGCTAGATGTAATTCATAAGTTATTTTGTTCATCATATACTGTATAATTGCCTTTTTGTTTTTATCTATATTATTAGTCTGCAACCCTGCCTGTCTGTTGATTAGCACTGTTGATTTTTAATGTCAGTGTGGCAATGTGGTCAGAAAAAGGTTCAATAAAGAAACAAGATGCTGCTGACAGCACAAATACCAAACTTTCCTAATTCTTAGCTTTTCAAATTTGAGGATTTCTTGTATTATATGATGATTTCAATTGATAATTGTGTTTGATTTTTTGAGCTGTTAATTAAATTGAACTATTTGAAATTTGTGACATGCCAGTAGATTTAACTGATCAATTAACCAAACATTCAGGAGATGAATCAAACAATTAAAATGATCATTAGTTGCAGCCCTGTAACAAAAAACAGGAGTAAAATGGTGGTGCAGTTCAGGCCAATGTGTCTGGTGAAGCAGACACAGCCCAAATGTTGCAGCATGTGGGTTGTAGCAGGTGCACGTATCCACAGCACTCATCGCCAATTACTGATTAAACGGGTCAAATGTGTGAGAACTGGTATGTCCCTGAGAGCACAAATGAGAGAGGAAGAGAGGAAAAAACAGAGGCACACTTTGTCAAAGCTCAACGCTGAACTTACTATGGACAGACTTGTTTCACCATGGCAACAGGCAGAGACCACTGCAGCCTGACAACTGCTGCTGCTTGCTGCAGACTGCCGAAATGATGAATGCTAAATTCCCAAGATGCAGGAGAGAGAGAGAGATACGATGGCAGAGTCTTACCTTCTCTAAATGAATATCCTATTTAAAGGCAGCTGCTCCCAAAAAGCACCACCAACACTACTTCTGACTGCTACAGATTAAAAATGGCCTCAGAAGGTGGAAAAACAAAGCCGTCCTGCTCTGAAGTGATCCGACATGTAATAAATCCCTTACACTTAGCCCTGTCCAGCTCCTGCCACGCTTACGTATCAACTCTCACTGCCCTTAGTCGTGTTGATTGAGCCAGTGTGACCTCTGCAGCCGCGAGTGCAACAGCAACAGTAGCGTCTGTCCAAAATGAGCAGCGTCGGGCCCCAGATCCCACTGTGTGATGACACTTCATACATGGCCCTGTTCTGTAAATGTCAACGACAGTTAAATAATTTAGACAACTAAAGTAACCTGATCCCTCCAGTCCCAACGTACACTGGAAAGTGGAGTGGCAGCGAGCCAGTCCATCAGGGAGCTCACCGTGTCATCACTTCGTTTTTGTGTAAAACTCACAGCACTAAAGAGAGTCTGATATTTCTGTCCTTGTCAGAGCAGATCAGAGCTGATCTTATTTTGTTTCTTTTTCTCTTTCTTTGCCCTTTTTACTTTTATCTTTTTTATACTTTATTGTCTCAGATAATGTCACTCGAACATTTGTAAATGAACAGTAAGTTTCACAGTGTCCCTCGGAGTCGGAGAGCACTGAGGCCACGTAGCCTTGGGCTCGGCCACGCATGTGGTTTTCACACGATGAATGAAGAGATAATAATACTGGATCATCCTGAGATCGTCCTGTATTGAAAAATAAAATCAGTACAGGATGCTCACCCTACTGTAATGCTACACTACGTTTTCACATGCCTGCTATGATAGTAGAAAGACACAGTGGAGAAGTATTAAATCAGAACGACTGGCAAGTTGTCTGTTACTGTCACACACAGTCATCATTGCCCTGGTTGAAATAAATATAAAATGATAACACAGGGGGCTCACTTCAATATTTTTCCAGGGGGCCCAAAATTACTAGCAACGGCCCTGGTTGTCCCACATAAAAAACTGTATTTGTCCCACATTGGGGGTTTTGGGGATCTGGGCTCCCTATTCTGTCTGGTCTGTGTGCAGGATAAACAAGAAAACACAAGAATAATAAATCTGAATAAATCTTTTTATTTTTTTCTACAGCGTGTGAACTGAGGCTGAACACAGGTCTCAAAAATGAGCCTCAGGATTCAATCTGCTGTACTGACAAACAAACATGAAAGTGCAGCCGCTCAGCCATGCCATGTAAAAACACCGAAATGAACAACAACCGAAATGTTTGTGTCAAATAAACACGAGGGAAACAAATCACCATGTCGTGTTTCCACATAAGTGGGTCACAGATGGAGACAAATTACGTAAATAGTTCCTCATCAGGACTGCTTGCCTTCATTAATTTACTCATGTAGTAACTTATCCCACTGCTATCCCAGATTTTAGACCAGTGCATACCTAACTCTGCTGTTGTTTACCCCACATGCTTGTTTAAAAAAGAGGTAGGCAATCTGGAAATGTTGCTTACACATGGACCTCGGATACGAAACAAAACCTCCACGCTGAATAAATCATGAACACACAGCTGCCGTCTTTTGCTGAAGTGAACCAAAACTTGATATGCCATGCATAATTCACACACAGACATTATGCTTTCTGGAATTTATATAGACAAACTTCCTATACAAGAAACTTTTGTGAAAAGGACGGGCCGTTGAGAGCTCAGGCTTAATATTTTGATGTAGAAATCCCTGGCAACTCGCTCATCCTGCCAAACAGACCTTCAGGGGTCAAATAAACAAACAAACAAACACTAAGAAAAAAAAGCACTATGTTTATTGATGCTCAAGTACAGGGATAAGCTCGGCTGTAATGTGGCCTTACCTCGTCTGGCACAGATGAGCTCATGAACACCACAGTTTCTGCCCCCTCCTGAGAGAAAAGAGACAGATGAAAAGGAGTCAGGAGGTTAAAGTATGACTGCATGTACTGTAGAGACATATGCTCAGGCCTCAGGTTAGAGGAGCTGGCAGATGGTCATCGTGTCAGCAAATATAAACCTGATTAGCTGGAACCAACTGAAAAAAAGTGATGCACACAATCAGATGGGGTCATTTTGGGTATCAAGCTAACATAAATTTGCACAATTATGATAATATACTATTATTATCATATTATTGTATAATGTGCATGGAAGTTCAAATCATCTGCCTTAAAGGAGTTGTTTAACATGTTGGGACACGTTTTCCTAATTCGATGAGTAGGTTGACACCACTATAGTAAACATAGAACGGTGAAAAGCAGCTGACTAACTTAGCGTAGCATAAAAACTGGAAATATGGGACTGTTCCTTTGAGAAAACAACTTCCCCTGTTTCCAGTCTTTATGTATGTAAGCTAAGATAACATCTCCTGCTTTCAGCTCCATATAAAACAGACAGACATGGGAGCAGTATCAGGTCCATCATATAACTCTCAGCAAGAAATTGTCTTTACCAGATTTTTTAAACATCATAATGCACTTTAAAACAATTCTAAATAAATAAACAAACAGGTGCCATACACATAGGTCTTCTAATCTCTATACCATCAATAAGTGAAACACACAAAGGGAAACACTTTTACACTGTTCTCTCTATGTGGGTCAAAACCGCGCTAAAGCCCACTAATGTAATAAATTATAAATTAGCTATTAAATGCAGTGGTTATTACTATAATGCATGTTTTATAAGATTTGAATAGCTGAATTTGTTGCAGTCACATTTTTGAAGTATCAAGCTCACGAGCTCCCTCGAATGCCCCAAAATAAATCTCTGCCCAGACATCAAAGATTTACTTTCTTTTTTTTTGTTGAACAATTTCCAAAGTGGTAGTGCTGTTTCAAAACTGACCTCATTGTTGTCGAATTAAACTATAAAGAATCTAAAACTGTAAAACCAAAATGTGTAAGTCTGAAATGTAAATGCTCGCAGTTTGCTCAGCCCACTAGATCTCTAAGAAAAGTAATGAAGGTCATGACCTCTGTGTTGTCAGTAGCACTGTAGCTTTAGCCCTGGTAACGGCTGTCCTGTTACTGTCAACTCAATCATCATATTAATTATTTATAACTAATAGGAGCTTTTACATTTTCTGGAGATGGGTTTGACCTTTTTTACTCATTGATATTACTTGTTATTACATAACCTGATGGTTATTACATATCAGTTTCTTCAGCGTCCCCTCCCCCAGGGCTTAAGTTAATGAAACACAGTGACACTCGTATCACCATCACACATTCACAGGCTTATGCACTTACACACTCACATTTGCACATTATCCCTTGTGGCTTAACGCTTCAGTATTTAATGATTCAGATGTCTGCAGTAGTGAGAGGGTGGCAGGAGCAGATCTGTATCAATCTAATTTGGAAAGATATTAAAGATGGTGGAAATGTCTTTGTTGACAAGATTTTTCTCATCTGCAGCACATGATTTTTCTCCCACAACACAGCTCAATTTCTTTGAACAAATCATCCATGGATCACTGTGTCACTCTCCTCACATCGAGGATTGGACACCGAAAGTGGTCTGAGGCACAGACTTGATGCCAAGATGAAGAGAGAGCTCTGAGGCAGATTGTCTTTAGTCACACAGGAGGCAGACAGTCTGCAGACCAATTCACTTAATGGTACAGAAACTCTCTATTGGCCATTCTTGTAGAAACCAAAGTGCACAATGCATAATCCTTAACTGCACTACCAGTAATAGAAAAATGTAAATTACTTTTACAGTCTACCTTTTCCAGGGGTCATGTAATAGGGTATCTTACAACTTACAGCTTTTTTTGCAGCAATTGAAGCAGAGTAAGTCGTCCCAGTTGTTGTCCTAACTTTAGTTTATTACATAGAAACCATCTGTATAAAAAGACACTGTTGGAACAAACTGTGTCAGCACCCACTGAGGCTTTGCTGGACAATGCAGGAACAAGAAGCTGATATAACTATTTTTAGTGGTAAGAAAAAAAGAAATCAGATGGGTTGGACTGGGGTTCATCCTACCCTCCAGTCTCAAAGCATACTGAACTGGTTTGCGATGAACTGGACAGAGGGTGAAAGCAAAGTGACCTATCAGTTCAACATGTTTTTTCAACAAACTTTCCAAACAATGTCTCATTTAACAAGTGTGTCCAATTCTAAGCATATTTTGTTAAATAAACAATCCTGCCAAAACAGAGATGCTCTAAAACCTTTGACTGGTAGTTTAACCTAAGACCTTTTGTAAATCCAGCTTAATCTCAAACCAAATACACCATTCTGGACCAGTGGAGGTCAAATATCAATGTAACACAATAATAATGCATTAATGCATCAACATGTTTTTTGGCCACATTCATAGTTTGAATCTAAACCTGGATCAAAACTAAACTGGCTCTGCAAATAGTTACCACTGTTGTGACATATTCAAGCATATTTGTCATTGTTTTGAAAGTATATTTGCATAAAGCAAGCATATATGTATTATGAAAAACTTGAAAAATATTCCTTTAAGGTACATTCTGAACATTTTTTTAATCCATTAACAGCCCTAAAAAATATAATATAATATAATATAATATAATAATTTTACTATGACTTACATAGACAATCTAATTAACGGTACATGGTAGCCTGTACGGTTCAGTTAAGATAATAATATCTCCATTGTCCTGCCCGGAGTGAAAGTGTGGGCTACCTGCCGGTGTCACGGTGTATCAGCAAACACTGCTGCACGCATGGTTACACGTGACACAATAAGAACAGCGTCCGTAACGGGACAGGGGGGAATGGCACGCGCCTACTCCTCACTGACTGCATCCTTTTGTCGCTGCTCGGTGTCACAGTCACTTTCACTAAAACCTTGAGGAGATACTTAACCGTAGCCGTGTAGCCCGTTGTGTTAGCTATGCACACCAGCCGTATGAGCTGTTACACTGACTGGACAGGACACATCTCTCTGGTGCTTACAGAGCATCATCTGCACGTGCCTACGGGAAACAGCTTTGTCAACAGCAGTTATTTCGAACTCTCAACGTTCTTTTTTTTTTTTTTTTGAACCGTTAATATATGAACTATATATTCTATATTCATCCGTTAAGTTACATGGTTCATCCATTGACAAAAAGTAGTTGCCATAGATGCTGCTGTGATTTGAAGACATTATTTACATCAATCACTACACTGTCACGTGTGTGTTTTTATTAATTATTTCACTAATGTGATTCGGAGAACCACAGCACCGGGGGAGCATCGGTGTCTCGACCCACTTTGAACATCACTTCCCAGCGCCGAGAGATCACAACATTCCCGCATCAGTGCGGGTGTCCGCGCTTCAGCATCATCAGCCCCGTAAAGCTAGTTAGCTGCCGTCCCAGCTCCGGAGCACTGCGGTACACTCGAGACGTGATTTGTACAGAAACTGGATAAACAATGACAGCGGTAATGGTAATGATGATGACAAACCCCGTGAATAAACGCTGTATTTTTTTTAAACCGCGTTATCATTCTGCCCCGAGTAAAGTTTTACACGAGTCCCGCAGGACACCTGAGACCGAGTACTCACCGTCAATCGCCATGATGCTCCGTCTCGGACTCTACCAACTATGGGGGTAGGGGGGTGGGTGGGATGGAGATGGGAGGTCATTCATGAACCAGTGTTTGTGTGTGTGTGTGTGTGTGTGTGTGTGTGTGTGTGTGTGTGTGTTTGTGTGTGTGTGTGTGTGTGTGTGTGAGTGTGTGTGTGACAGTGAGAGAGAGAGAGAGAGAGAGAGAGAGAGATTGCTTAAGCATTTAATACCTGTGGCAGGATTTAATATTTTTATTTTTATATAACATACTTCTGGCCACCTTACTCTGACCAACCCAACCAAATAAAGTGACGCCAGGGCATGCACGCATACGTCAGAGTTAGAGGACACGCCCACACGGCGCTCTGTTACTACATTTCCGCAAAGTTTTCATCCGACGCTGTCTCACTGTGTTCGCAGCTTGTGTGGGTTTCAGGAAACGCAAAAATGAGTGACATGAAACCAAACGAGGTAGCTTCAGCTGATGATAACGGAGAGGAGACGGACTGGGCCGCGGCCAAAGCTTTCTTCGACAACCTCAAAACAAAAGTACCGAGACCTGTAAGTAGCTGTTTTGCACGATAGGTTACCGTGCAGCCGCAGATAGCTTGTTGCCAAGTTTTGGGGGGCTTCATATGTGCTTAAACAGCTTTGGCAAGTTTTTATTTCTTCCCTCTCACTCCGCAGCCCAAACCCCGGTATGCTGTCACCATCGCTGTCTCCTCTCGCACCCTCTTCAACATGGTGGCAGAGAGGAAGATCTATGAGCAAGAAGGAGTAGAGAAGTACGTGGCTCATCAGGTGGAGCATGAGAGCGAGCCCCTGAAACCTGGAGCTGCTTTCCCCTTCGTCAAGGTACAGTGTAGGTCTGAGCCCTGTGCAGGGAGTTTGCAGGGCGTGGCTGCATAAGTGCATCTACTCATGTTGGTATAGTTCATACCAGGGAAAATCAGTTTTCTAGGTTGCGACTTGACGCTATGACACGCCTATGAAAACACCCCCCGTTAGTCATGTAAAGGCAAGTATTTGCCTTTGTATTACAAACAATACAACAACCTTATGGAGGCCCCTCACTGAGGACATTACTCATTTAAAGACAGACTCTTCCAGACTTGCTACACAAAACCAGGTGAAAAGAAGGGGTTTGTTTGAAGCCCCTCTTTGCCTTCAAACCTACATCACTCCATCTTGAAATGCTGTCAAACAAGTCTTTAACCACCTGCCCATAAAGACTGATGGATGTACTGATGTGGTGTTCATCATCAGACAGCTCAGACGAGTTTGTGAGTATTGTGAGTTTGTTGCCCTGGAGCTAAGAAACATCACAGGAAGTGTGATTGCACCATAAAATCATCAATCTTGTATTCATGCAGTGACTCACTGACAGGAGCTCTGTTGCAGCCCTGCTGTCACAGGCCAGATTTCTCCAAACCTGACTGGATGCAAAGTGTAAACTAACAGTTAAGTCACTCACTGAAACATGTTTATCATTTCTGCTTTGGTAGAAAAATCATAATTTCAGTTTTCAAACCGTCTATGAACAGTTCTTTGAAAACCTAATTCTATTTCTAAGAATCACTAGCAATGTTTTAAATGGGAAGAGTTTAGTGAATAGGCTAATTGTATGTCTGTTAAATGATAATGTCATTCGGGGAAAATGGCATCAGCACTCTGCAAGATTTTTTTTTTTTTTTTTGTCTTTTTGTGTGTCAGTTATTTAACCTACTGTGTGTAAGGCAGGATCTTGGTTCCTGTATGTTGTTAAGTAAAGAGAATAACATACATTTGTCACACAACATGAGGGGACACAGATTGAGACATCCTGTTTAAGCCTAAGAAAACTATTCTTAAGCAGTGAGTTACTGTAATGTTTTGAGATGAAAGTGAAAATCATGTAGTACATGTTTATTATCTGATACCGCAACAGATATATGGAATGTACTTTGTATTGACTTTCCATTATTGAGCAAGTGAATGGTGCAGTTTAAGTGGTAAAATGTTGTAATGTTTGTTTTGTAACCTCATGAATAGTGACACAACACCCTGGTGTCCTCTCTCTCACAGGCGCTGATGAACGTCAACTCTCGATTGAGGGAGCTCTATCCAGACAGCGAGGAGCTGTTTGACATCGTCTTAATGACTAACAACCATGCCCAAGTCGGAGTGCGCCTCATAAACAGCATTAATCACTATGGTACGCTGCGCCCTAAACCAAACATTGTTGATTACCAGTGGCGTCTCGCTCGCTGCAGCAGCAACGGGCGTAATCAAGAGCTGCACTCACTACTAATTACGCACTAGAACAGAAGAAGAGCTGTTGTAGGCAAATTAGAATGGGATTTCTTTCCTCACACTCACTTTCCTCTGACGTGCTTTTATTCTTTCAGAGTTGACCATCGAGAGATTCTGTATGACAGGAGGGCAGAGTCCCATCGGTTACCTGAAGGCCTACATGACCAACCTTTACCTCTCCAAGGATTCAGAGAAGGTCACAGAGGCCATAGAGGAAGGTACGTGAGGCTGCTGTTAGTTTACAGCCAAACATGACCTTCTGTGAAACTGTTTTGCATCATAAAGCACAACACAGCAACAGCCCCATATAGCAGACTTAAGATGCTTCATGTATTTCACTGATATTTACACACTTGCCTGCTGACTTTAGTGTGTGACTCATTTACTGTTTAGAGAAATCTGGACCTCACACTGTGCAAGACACAACTGGCTGGACTGGCTGAGTTGTGATTAATAGCCTGCAGTCATTTGAATACAAACAAACAAAACAAACAGATAAGAGGCAGAAGCAGTAATTATTACACAACTTAATACATGAATTGATCAGGCAGTCAGTTATTTATCCAAAATGTTAAATATTAGCCTTTTCTGTTTTATGTTTCATTGTAAATTGAATGCATTTGTGTTAATAATGAACATATTATTAATTAGCAACCCTGTCTATATGTTTAATGATAACACTCACTTTTACAAGTGGCAGAATGAGAGGTGTCCATGTCCAGGTCCACAGCTGCCTACATACAGTGCATGTGATGCATACTAACAGCTGCCTGAAGCGTGTCAGGTTTTCAAATGAGAGACTGCACCGACCTGTACATGGACAGACTTCAGACCAGGCTGTAAATGCCTGCATATTTGTTTACTAGACCTTTTTAGTGACAGCCTGTCATTGCAGGGGATGTGAGACATCTGTTAAATCTGTTAAATGTTATGTCTACCTCGTGGACAGAGAGGATATAGGTTATTTCTCATTTGTGCTGCCATTTGAGCTGTTTTCTAAAGGAAACCACCATTGAATCGCTCCAGATTTATTTAGGTGAAGACAGAATGAGCGTGAAGTGTATAGTTTCTGTTGAACCCTTCATTCTTACTAAATATATTTAGTAACCAAGCGTCAGACAAAGATGAGGTAGTGTCCTTTTCTTTAATGTCATGGCAGCTGTGCAGCTGCACTGGCTGATTTTATGTAGATCAAAAAACTGCCCCCTCCAAATTAGCATCTCCTCATCTTCCCTCCATCAGGAATTGCTGCAGCCACAATGTTTATGCCCAGCACAGAGATTGAGTTGAGCGACACACAGCTGAGGGTGGCGTTTGATGGCGACGCCGTCCTCTTCTCAGATGAGTCAGAGATCATCGTGAAGCAACACGGCCTGGACTCGTTCTTTGAGCATGAGAAGCAGTATGAGAACAAACCTCTCGCTCAGGTAACCAATGTTTGCCTTTTTTTTTAAGTACTTCAACATCACTGGCAAGTCATGGACTTCCTGAAACTGTAGGGGGAGCTCTGTAGAGAAAAAAGCAGCCAGCCAGCGAAAAAGCGACTGGACTTGCACAGTTCCCCTTTAAGAGATGCTCAGCAGTTCGTGTTACTTATCTCCTTAAGAGAAAAGGTTTTAACTTAATTTATTTTTTACACGTTCAGGGACCGTTGAAGTGTTTCCTGGAGGCTCTGGGGAAGCTACAGAGAAAGTTCTACGCAAAGAACGAGCGTTTGAACTGTCCCATCCGAACCTTCCTGGTCACGGCCCGCAGCGCTGCCAGCTCAGGGGCTCGTGTCCTGAAGACCCTCCGCAGCTGGGGCCTGGAAATTGACGAAGCTCTGTTCCTGGCGGGTGCTCCGAAAGGGCCACTGCTGCAGAAAATTAGGCCGCACATCTTCTTTGACGACCAGATGTTCCACGTTGAGGGAGCCAAGGAGCTGGGAACCATATCTGCCCATGTCCCCTATGGCATCGGACAGAAGTACCACAAGGGGAAACTCATCGAGCAGCCTGCAAAAAAGGAATAACCTCACATAACAGTTCAAATATTAACTATGCACTACGTTTTCACCTGCATAAGAAGAGATTTATGTTAGATTTAAATGTTGTGTTCAGGATGAATATAGAATAATGTTAAGAGGATTGAGGTAATGAATTGGTAAGGGAGTCTACAAGGTTTTCTAATATGGGGAGTTTAATAACACGTTTTCTTCAGTAGGTATTATTGAAGAGTGGGGTGATGTATTTTCAAAGCAAAATTTAGGTGCTATACACTATTTCACTTACCACTGTTCTGGAGGATAAACACCAAATTCATTACTTACAGTGCCTTTTAACCTCGCTATATCGGTGTACCTGTTTACTTTTTAAAGGTTTACTGCTGTGTAAGGATGGGCAAATGTATCAGCTGTAGGATTTGTGTTTTTCTTCAGTGGATCTTTTGAAGTCTCCAGTTGGTTTGAGGGTAAATTTCCAACTAAAAGATTCCAAGATTTTGTGGGGTCTGGCTGTAATCTCTCCTTACTCATTAACTTTTGAGCTTTAACTTTAAAAGGGATGTTTATCAGGCTTAGGAAAGTCAAGGAAAACTGATGCTGTCCCTCTTTGTTACTGTCTTTGCTGCTGATGCACACACTATAGAAAACTTCTACTTGTTGTTTTTCCTCAGACCTTCACAGTCATGTTCTGTGGGTTGTTTAAATTGTTTATTTAAACTCTACCTTCATATCAGGCGACAGATTGTAACTACACTTTTCTATCATGATATACTGCTTTTTTTTATATACACATAATGTAAATTTGCAGATTTTTTACAGTTACATTTAGTTCATAAGTTTTAATATAAAGACCTTAAATATTTCCATATTGACTGTATTCATGTTGTGGTAACATAAAAGTGTGTGTGTGTACCATTTCACCTTTCTACAATCTGATTTCTGTCTTTGTATTTTGAGCACTGAGTTTGTGGAAAACAAATAAAAGAAAGTGGATGTCTCTAATTGGTTGTCTTTTTTAGTTTTAGGGAATGAATTTAAGTATAACAGTAGGAAGTTATAGTACATGTATTTATACTTACACACTCTCTGTTTTAAAGAGGAAAGTAGCTACTGTAAATTCCCTGAAAAGATGCAGCACAGTGAACAGGTGCCTCCAAACTCCATGGGCGACACCATTAAAAAGCAGGAACCATTTTTACGCTAGCGGAACTTCTCAGCTTGTTTTGTTTAATTTTTTTCTACTCAAAGATCATACTTTTTTTTTTTTTTTTTTTTTAAACAACGTTTTCACAAACAAAATCATATGGAAGATCTGCAATATCTTGCACTGCGTTATCATATTAGACACCCCTAAATTGAACCATACCATGTCCCCACCTGGCAACCTCTTCCCCACCTGTCGTGTGTCTCCAGTGTTGACGTCGAGAAGGCAAATGAGGATACTGTTGGTAAATGTAAGTATCACCAACTATCTAGCTTCTTTATTTTACTTGGCTTTATTACAATACGTTTCTGAATTACACTGTGTGTCTCGGCTGGACGCTGTTAGCAAGTTTGTAACCGTTGCCCAAAGTTTCAGTTAAGCTAACAGCTAGCTGTTAGCGCACCCATTCATCATCAGTGTTTGGCTTGGTATATCATTACCCGATAACCTGATTAATGTCAATATAAAATTGTATATATTATCTTATTTTAGTAGACTCGGTTAAGAGCAGTGAAGCAACTGGATATACATTTTGGGGTCAAAATAGTTCTCAATTAGTAACAAAGTGAGAAGTGTCTAGTGTGGCAGCAGCAAAATGGACGGTTCAAAATAACAAGTACAAGATGTCAATAACGAACATTAAAGATTACACAAAGATGAATAAGTAATGATAAAAGCATTGACATATATGGTGTATCTCTGTGCCAGTGGCTCAGGAGTGCAGTGGGTTGTCCAACACCCGGAGGGTTGGCGGTTCGAATCCCGTTCTGTCTTTGTGTCCTTGGGCCAGACACCTTACCTCACCTCGTGTGAATGGATGTGGTAGGTTCTGTAGCTGCTCAGTGCTGTCAGAGAGTCCTGTGAGTATTGGACTTAAGGACAGTTTTCAGGTACTCGAACTTAACATGCATATAACTTAATATGCATATATTTTATATTTCCACTCTCACACATTTTCAGATTCAGTGGGACTTTAAATGCAAGGTTTTTACTTATCATTTGATTCATGTGTGAAGACTCCGGGTAGTTTTTCCTAACACTGGTCTTGAGTGCATCTCAGCAGTAGATGGTGCTGTTTAGCTGTAATTGTTCACACTGATGTTTGAGCTATACCTTTATTGTCCTTGAGTTCAGGGATGAGTCACTTCCCTGTCAGTCCAAACCAGGTGAAGTCATAAAGTCAGCAGTATCTCAGCAGATCTGTCCTGTTTTTTTTTTTTTTTTTAACCCTGTATGATCCTCAGTGTCTCTCCAGCCTCAGCTGATGGTGAGCACGTTTCATCTAATAGGTACAGAGTGAGACAAGCCACAAGGTGGAGCTCTTGCTCAAATTGATTAGGAGGATTAATCCAAAGGAGGTTTCCTGAAGTATAAATCAAAAAATGGGGATAACATCAGTGGCAAACAGAATTTGGGCTTAAATATTAAATATAGAATAATTTCAAAAAAGGAACCCTAAATAGCAAAATAATATTTTTAACCTAGTGTATAATGCTTGGAGATATATTTCCTCTGTTTGTCATAACTGAGCTCCCACTCGGCCCAATTTTCCAGGTACCAAAATACCACTGCAAAGCACAGCAAGAAAAACAAAATGCAAATCACTCTCCTCAGTGAACTAACATTAGGCTTAATTGGAAGTTAATGAGATATCCTGCGGTTCCAAATATATTAAAAAATATTATCCTTCTAGACTAAAATAACACCTATGAAGTTAAGAAACGTTCAAGTATTTTTATATTTTATACATGCCGTGGAAAAGAAAGATCCTGGCGTTCAAGTAAGAATACCACGCAGTTAAAATAGATGTACAGGTATAACTGTAGATTATAATGATGATGATATAATGACTCTTACTGTTGCATTATGCTTGTAATTCAGTAGTAGACAAGATTTAGTGAATATACATGAACATACATGATAGTCAACTAAATATATTTGGGTTTTGGACTGTTGGTCACATTTAATGCATTAGTGCAACCTCTGGTGAATCATAATAGGCATCTTTCATTGTTGTCTGACAATTTAATACTAAGATTGACCAGTGATGAAAATAATTGTTAACTGCAGCCCTGGAGTGAAACATACAATACTGTAACATATATGTAGTGCAGATGAGGTACACAACTGGCATAAAATAGATGGATATTCTCAAGAAAAGTCCCAACAGTTTTGCACTGAAGTACTGTGCTCGAGTACATTTTCTTACTTACAGCCCCCCACAGTGCACTGTTCATTTATTTTAGACAGATTTTTAGTGATCGTCTCGCGTTCTTGATCCAATTTCAGCAACAGGCATCTTTACCAATTTGGTCACCATGGTAATGACTGTGAATATTGTTCCGCACCTCGAAACTATGAGGAGGAGAAGATTGTGAGGTTCAACAGTCAACGCTCGAGGGGGTCCGGATTTATTTTAATTTTATAATATTTTTTTTTACACTTCATTTATTCCTCTCGTCACTCGATCGTCTTTGCAGCAAGGCACAGTTTTGTCAGGCATCAGAGTGTGTGTGTGTGTGTGTGTGTGTGTGTGTGTTTTGTGTGCATGCCTGAGAACTGGGACCTAACCGGCTGTTGCCATGGATACTCGTTGCTGACACCACAAGAACTGTGTAGGCTTGTTGAAGATATAATTAATAACAAAGGATTAGAGGCAAAGGTAGCATGGGGCTCAGTATGAGAAACCTCATCACACAGTTACTATAATTCATCCTTTTTTTGTGTGTGCGTGTGTGTGTGTGTGTGTGTGCATAAGAGGACGCAACAAGAAAAGTTACCGAAAAATAACAGTGGCAACAGTACTCTCAGACTGCCGCTGCATTTATCTTCTTGACAAGCAATTTGCTCTAAATATGTTTTCTTGGTTGGTGGCCAGAAACTTGTAGGTAGATGTTTGCTGAAAGTAATTTATTTGGACCAGCGTCACCTTGGTGGGAGCCTTCGTGCCTACATAGTGAATATCTAGGGACCATTTATTAAGCATAATTAGATAATTGATATTCATTTAAAATGTATTGATAAATGACATGAACACAAAAGCTCTGTCCAATGTTTTTATGGAGCACAGACTACCATCAAGTTATTTTTAGCAGTTCCTGATCATTTTTGCATAAATCACCATTAAATGTGCTGCAGAGCCCTTAAAGTTTCATCCAAGACCATCAGCAGGTCAAGGGTCTCATATATGGAGTATTTTGGTCGGTAAGACAATACCTGCTTAACACATGTTCCCATGAGCCTCAGCTGTACTGTGCTAATTAGTGAAGGAGTCGAACTCTGTTTTACATGAATAATGGTTAAGAATTGAATTGGTTAAGATGAGAATAATAGAATAGGTGGTTCAGCTTAAAGGCATTTTAACATCGAGTACAAACAGCAAACAAAAATAAGCAGTCTTTTCAGAAATAAAGCTGCATGACCACCAGTGTTGTTTCTGGTACTGTCTGTAGTGTTTGGACGAGCCTTTCCAGAAACGCAGAGAATCTAATCCCTCTGTGTTGAGTTTCTGTGGGTGAAGTTTGAGTTTCTGCAGGTGGCGCTCATCTCTTTAACTGTTCAACCGTGAAGTCTGTCAACGCTCGTGGTAACAACCCAGTGAATCTGCTGCACGATGATACAGTCACCATTTGCTGTGTAACTGAGTTGGTGTCGTGCTCGCACATACAGTAATGTGACAGGCTCTGTTGACAGAAAACTGTGGTATGATAATGACATGTATTGAGGTCAGCTGGTCCCCCTCCCCAGCCGTACACCCTTATAGAATCAGGGTATATATAAACACTATACAGTAATTAAAGCTATAGACTTTAAACCTACGGAGCTCATATGAGAGTATGTTTTTTAGGAGTATGTTTTCTGGTACAAAGCTGTCGGTAGATGTTTTGTAAAAATGAAACCCAGACTTTTTTTTTTTTGCCAGTATGGTTCCTGCTTGAAACAGATGCTCATTGCCCTTGTGGTATGTGTTATGTGCTTCTGTAATTGCTGTCTGACTGATGTTGTTGCAGACCTAACTGTGTGTTCTGCAGGGATCCCAGGAAACCTATATCTACACCTCCAGAATGAGCTGGCCCTTATTCAATTTAGCCCATTCTCATTTGATTGCACAGTGTGATTCTCTGAAAGCGACCCCACAGGTCCCGAGGCATTGACAAGTGTCTCTGCATGAGATGGATTACTGATGCCTCATCGACACGCTGTTTCCTCATCTTGGCTTTTCACAAGAGCACCTGTTTGCAATTATTGACAGGCTTAGCTAAGATACAAGACAGTTAGTGGGCTCCATACTCGAACATCCAATATGCAGACCTACAGAAGGGAACAGGTTAAGTGATTTTGTGGAAACGTCTCCAACAGTGTGGAATCAATCGCTGCTTTGCCTGTTGCTTTCAGAGACAAGCAGGAGAGGGAAGCAGGGATCTTCATGATATGTTGCTTGAAGTTTTAGGTTGGGCTTCCTGTTGCTCTCATACACGCTATTAATTCACTGACACATTTTATCAGTTTGTAGGGTAAAAACATTAAATGGTGCAGAGTGGAAGTAGGAGATTACTTTTTCTTCCAGCGTTTTAGATTTATCTAGCCTGTGAGAAAGGGGACCACCTGCTCTTTGTCACTGTCATCTCTAATATATGTTCCTTGCTGTTTTTTGCTGTAATGCAGTCACAAGTTAAACAGACTGTCATCATTTTGAGTAGCAGCCCACTGACCTCTTCTCCAGCCAGTGTTTAGCATGAGGCAGTGTGGACAGATGGGAGAGCAGCCTCTGATCTGATGAGAAGGGCGGGTCGAGGAGACCCAAAAAAAAAAAAAAAGAAAAGAAAATAAAAAAACACTGCCACAGTAACAACTGAGCAGCACATGGCCATACTTCTTTATGGCCGGAGCTGACCAGCCATGGCATTTAGTCTGCTGTGCAGGCTTAGTAAAGGATGCAGAGCGTGACCCCTGCAGAGGCTGAGCCCAGTCAACCAGCAAAGGGAAAGGAGGGTGCAACCACTGAACAAGCAAGCATCACCAATTATCTCCACCTCTGTGCTTGTAGCAGGAATCCATTTCAGCACCATTACCTCTGGGCAGCCACGGGCTGACAGTCTCTCCCGTCAGGGCGATAGTTCTAAATTGGCTCCCACCCCTCTACACTTCCTGAGATTGAAAAGAGATTATTAAAGACATTCATCATAGAAGGGGCCTGAGCCTGTCTGAAAAGTTGAGAAATGGTGAGAAATGGCGGCACAATGGACAAGGCCTGAAGAAAGAGGAGAAAAGGGGGATGGAGCAGAGAGAAAATGATGTAGAGATAGGTCTGTGTGCTGAGGGCTTGGTGCTCCTCCCTGGTACCAGACAGGGTGGTCCCCTGGGTGTCCTGTGAGCCAGTTGGGATGCAGCAGCAGGCAGGCAGTATGTGGGGCCCCAAGACTGGAGGAATGCATGCACAGCAGGCCACCCAGTCATGGCTAAAAACCCCACATATTGGATGCAGCGTTAATGATATCCCTGGAGACCAAAACAGTCTGGCTCCTGCATGACAAGATGCACTGTGCAGGGTATTATCTCTGTCTGATCCAGGGTGATTTCTTGGAGAGAGACTGCACAGGAAGGTTTTAGGTTTAAGGTCTGCTCTGTGGTCTTATGTTCAGAGATCAAATTGAATCATAATGGCTTGCAATATTGATAATTCTTTGGTTCAGAAGTCTTTGCTGGCAAGAATACAACTTAAGTCTTTTGCAGGAAAGACATTGTTACAGACAGCACACACCTAAAGAACACCATTAGTTGAAATACTGGACGTTGCACTCTGTGTGGATTGTCCCCCTGATGTTTTTGTACAAGTGCCAGATTTAAACTTATGCGTTGAATATCTGACTTATCTCTTTGAAGAGATGCCACCAGCCTGGCTTGGTATGTGGCCTTTGATTTATGTCAAACTGCTGCCACTCACTTGCCAGCCCCAATCTCTTACACCCCTCCCATGCACCAACTAACAGAGGTGTTATCGATGCAGTTATGTAACCACCTGAATATTGATGAACATTACAGCTACAGTATGCCCATATGAATTCACTGCTCAGACAGTGAAAGCTGTCTTCATTATACAGATTGCATTCATATCCGTAGATGGTTAAATTTAGAATTAGAGGATGTAGTAGCAGAACAAAAAGTGAAGCAGTGCATTTAACTGCAGTCATGACCAATTAGATTATAAAACCATAAATTTAGTGCCTGGAAAAAAAGTAGAGGCTGATGATGTGAGGTGAGAGTAGAGCTGTAATACTCTGTGGGGAAAAATTAATCAGTCTTAACCTTTGGTTTCCTTTCTATCCATATCCAATGGAAGTATCCCATTTAAATGAATAGAAATTTCGAAACTTACCAGAACACTTAAACATTGAGAGTCGACCTGTTTCAGTCTCTATAATGTTGACGTTGATGATACATTTCTTTAATGCAGTAACTCCTTTTTGCACCAGGTGTGTCGTTGAAGTGAGGAGAAAGTTATAAAGACTGAAAAGCAAGGCGACACAGGTAGAAACTCTAAAGTTAACCAACATGTTGCATCTTTTTTCATTAATCTGTACATTAACAGAAAAGGAAACCGTTTTTGGTTTTATAGATAGTTGTGCTTTAAGGTATTGGTGAGAAACAGTTCATCAGTATATGCCCTGTTCCTCTGTAAGAAATCACCACACCTGGCTTTTGTTTGTGAAGAAATGGTGAACAAATTCCCTGCGAAACCACAAATTGGCAGATTTTTGCGCTCCTATGCTGAGATGCTACCTCTTAGCTGAAACATGAGAGCGGTAATGGTTGAACACACTGTAGGAAAGCAAATAAGTCTACTTAAGGTCATTTTTGAAATAGAAATGCAGAGGAGGCAGTATTGGAGAAAGTGTCCTTCCATTTCACACATTAAATACATCTAAGTGACTTCTCATAAGCGCCACTCTCTTTGTTAATGAGAGATATTGATGAGATTACCGTAATCCATTACTCAACAAGCTCGTCCATTAGTCCGTGTGTCTGTGTGTCAGCTGCCATGTGCTCTGTTGGATCAATGCTCTACTACGACCATTGACCTGGAAAAAGCTGAAAAAGCTTTGCCTGCTCTGCTATCAATAGACAGTCTAATTAAGAGCAGCACCCTCAGCGTAAGCTCTGCTCAGCTAGCAAAGACACTTGGTAGGATTGTATGAAAATTCACTCTCATTAAACTCAAACCTGAAGCTTCTCCAGATTAACAGCTGAGCCGCTGTGATTCTTACTCGCTTTGACTTTGACCCCAGGATACATTATCATGAGAAAATATGATGTTTGTGGGAAAATGTTAAAGAATCAGAGATAGATTTATTATCCTGAGCTATAGTTATGGGATATCGCCACAATACTCTGCATGAAATTTTAAGTCATGTATGTCCTTGCCTGTCATAACAGGGGGTTATCCTGGCCCTGAAGGAGTCCATCTGTTCAGCCTGGAGTGAAAAGTATTGGATCTCTTCTAGGTCAGGCTTACACAATAATGAGACAGGATTGGGGTAGAACTCTTTAAAATCAGAGCTATCCAGTGGACCATGGATCATCAGCCAGTTGCGACAATTAGAGGGAGAACACATCCATGCAGACAGGACTCAAACCAATGGAACGGACAAGCAGCACAGCTTGCTTCTGCTCCCAGAGTGGCAGAGCCAAGCAGGGCCAGCCATCACAGAGACACTGGGCCCCCTTTGCACCCTTCTGTGCCACAGTTAATGGCGATCAGGTCTGGCTGGAGGAGCTGATAGGCCTTTCTTCTAATCAGTCGTCCCCCAGCAGCAGCCCAGGAGGCAGCAGGAGCAGCAGCAGCAGCAGCAGCAGTGAAGGCACTGGCAGCTTGTACAGCTGGAGCTCGGGAGTGACCTGCCTCCTGCACAGCTCAATCAAGAAACAGAGCCAGGAAGCTTTTCAAACTCGACTCAGGGAGGAGAGACGGTGGGGGGAGCTTGCAGCATGTTCGTCCAGATGGACTCATGGCAGAGGTCGTCCACAGGCAGTGCAGGGAGGAGGCAATAATCATAACAAACGACATGCATGGCCAGAGAGAGATGGGCTGGGGAAGGGGAGGGGCTCAGCACAAACCCACACCAGTGCTAGAAGCGTGAAACTTCAGTTGCTGCTGGAGGAAAAGATTGAAACCAAACTGAAGTTTTCACAGTTCCTGGATGAGGTGACATCCAACGTGATTGATCCAAACAGCCTGCAGGCATTTGGGAGACCAGTTTCGCCCTCCAGCTCCAGCACCACAAACCCAGATCTGACTCAAGAACAGATCCAAGTGGTGAGTCAGCGGAGCCCCAGGCTGCCCTGCTCAATGGCCCAGCAGCAGGGCTCTTTACTCAAGCAGAAGAGGCCTCAAGAAGAGCAGAATCCCCATGACCTGACACAGAAAACATATCTGGAGACAGACATTGACGCTGTGAGGGCCCACGATGAGCAGCAGCATCAAGAGATAAAAGCAGATGCGACGCCACAGCTGGATCTAGACAGGAAAAACGTGATTCCACCTCCTCCACAGTTCTGCCAAGGGTTTGAGATGAAGAGTCCCTGTCCGGAGTTTTATCGTGACTTCCCCAGATACCCCTACAGATCTGCCTCTCTGCCCAGGGGCATCAACATGGTGAGTGATGAAAGCTGTCCCAGTCTTTTATCAAAGCCAGGCCTCTGAACATATGTTATGATTGGATCTGATTTTTCTCCTTTTCCTCACAAAGTTTGAAGTGATGTCTGAATTTATGAAGTCTTTGGATGATTGGATGAGTGAACTGGTCTTGATTTTTCAAGGGTCTTTTTGTTGCACTATTGAGAGTGTAAAGAAGTGCAGCGAAAAAAAGGAACAAGATAGTTTTTTTGTCCAATGAAGTGTTTTGTTTTATTCAAGATTTTAAACCAAACTGTACAGGATATAACACAACTATCAGCAACTGCAAAAAGAGAACAGATATGTGCAATAAATATAGAAAACACTATGAAAGAAAATCAGAAACGGTATTAGAGTATTATCAGTGTGAGCTACTGATTCTCCTCCATTTTAGCATGTTTTACATAGCAGACTTACATTAACAACTATCAGGCCACTTGGGGGCAACAAAAATAACTGACTTAGCAAAACCTTAACGCAAACTTGAGAGCGAACAGGTGTTTTTTTTCCACATCTAACATTGTCATTCATTTGGAGTCAAGTTTGTGAACATCTGGCCCCTGTAAATCCAGTGTTCACTCTCTTTTAGCTCTTTTGTTTTTGTTCTCCACTAACTAGCTAGTTGTTTTGCTCTGCTATTGCTACCGGCGAGTAGCTATTTTTGACTCTTTGCTGTTTAGTGCTGTAATAACTGTTGTCTGCTGCATCCAAAATGATACTGATGAGAGATGTGAGGGTGAATAAAAACAGTACAGTTGTGGGCCAACACGATGAGCTGGAAGATGCTAATAAGCAGCAGCGGCCCTGTTGTAATTCTCTTGTGGTTTGTCAAGACAAACAACCCCTTTCAAATTTGACCTACTGGTAAATAAAAAACTATGTGATAACAAAAACTGGAGATGATTGACACAGACATGCTTCTACACAGTTTCAGGTGGATGAGGATATGATGGATGATGTGAGTCTGAGCCAGAGCGCTCCTTCATGCTGACCAGTAAACTGTGTTTTTTTTTTTTTTTCTGTTTTTTTTTTTTTGGGTTGTGCTCATTAGCATTCTGCCCATCAGCAGCTCCTCCACACAAACAATCTCAACTGAACAATGCAGTCATTTACTGAGTCGGCCCACTCACCACCATTTATTGTCTGACATCCATTATTTACTCAGCTTGAGACATAACCTTGCTAAAATGGCCGTGGATGCAGAGAACCTGTTTAAACAACTGTTTTCTGCAGGAATAGCAACTGGTGGTTTCCTTAGGCTCAGAGCAGCAGTCTGCATCTAACAGGAGGACAGTCCGCAAACACTGCATCAAAAGTATCCCAGCACTGAAATTTTATTGCAGTGGTACATAAAACATTTTCCTGTTGCTGAAAACACATGATTTCAATCATTAGAAATCATAAAATAATATTAATTTGCATTCCCTTAACAATGGGAAACATCTCCGAGCTACTGATTCAGCTGTTAGCAGTCCGTCGCACAAACCCAAAACTCACCTGACAGATCTCCAAAATACGACCCACTGCCATTAAATAATAAAGAAGATCACATTGCCTTAATTTATTGTCTGATTAAAATTCAGCCTTTGCCGTCACCTTAGCAACTGCTTGAAAAAAGGTGGGTGGTGTGGGGGCTGCGAGGCAGGCATGCGAGCCTGTTGGTGTTCATCGCACTGTAGTGTGTGAGAGTCTGTGAGTGTGTCGCTGCAAAGTTTCGTCTCCTCACACAAGTCCTCGCAGTAACGAAACATTCTTCACAGGCACACGACCTTCATGCTGTGCACTCGCCGAAGACTCAAACTGAATCCGTCGAGCATCTCCCCCGGCTCATAAAAAAACGTCTTATTGTTGATATTCTACCCGAGTCCTGACCCCCGGAGATCAAACAATCTGCACGCAACCGTCACTTCGTTCATTAATTACACCAGTGAACACGCACCCTTTCCCGCCTTTTTAGAGCCACAGATGTTTAAACCTACTTCGCCAAATGACAAACCGTGGTAACCGAGCAGCACAGATGCCACACTCGATCAGGCCTGCACCCGAAGTCTGAATGAAGATGAGAATTCTGGGAGAAAATTCTCAAGATGATGCATAATTCATTGCCTTCAGAAAAAAAGGGCCAGCAACGGACATGTATAAACCGTATTCTCCCTAACAGCCCGAGACTTGAAATGTAAGATTCAACAGATTGAACCACCTGTTCCCCCTCACCTCACCCCCAGTCTCCCCTCTTCCTCTGTCTTCGTCCACATTTCCCCTCCCTCTCTTCCTCTCTGTCTTTGCTCCCTCGCTGAGATTCAGCACCTCGACAGGGATATTGAGTTGCTGCCAGTATCCCTCATGGGGGGCTTGCTATGTATCTGCAGTCTGGCTGCAATGGAGGTTTCCGCTCTCCCATCACACTCCCTCCTTCCCTCTCTCCTCTTGCCACCCCTCCCCTCCTCCTCCTCCTCCTAGTTTCTCTCTCACCCTCTCACACTCTTGGTATGATATGATCCTTCTCTTCTCACCTCAAGTAAGCGTAGATGTGGACAGCCGAGTGCAGTCTGATGAGCGTTGCATGGGCTCGCTCACGAGCAGGAGTGGAGGGGAAGGGGGGACGAGTGAATGAGGGAGCAGGGGGGAATAAAGAGAGGGGGGGGGACATAAACAAAAACAGAGGGAAACAGAGCGCGTGCCTGCTGAATATGTATGTTTTGTTTCTTTTTCAGATATGTGTTCCAGTTTACTCCTGGGCCAGTTTTTTTTATTTACAGGTCTCCTCCTCTAACATACTGTTGTTGTTGTCCTTTAGGTGCCTGATGAAGAGGTGGACCACATAGACACTATCAGGTAAGCCCCCACTCTCTTTCTCCATCTCCATCTCTCTCCCTCTCTCTTTCTGCACATATCTTTCAGCGCTCCATCATCACGCCCCCGCGTTCCCCCTGTCTTCTTCCTTTAAGCTCCTTCCCTCCCACTCTTCCTCTCCGTCTTTCTACTCTTGCACAGTCTCTCTCCCTCACTCCCTCTGTCTTCCCTACTGGCTCAACTGCTGCTGCTGCTTCAGCTGCTACTGCTGTTGCTGTTGGAGTGGCGTGGTGGTGTTGGAGGTGGCGGCGGCAGGCAGTGGAGGAGGTGGTGGTGTGGTGTGGTGTGGTGTGCATGTGCTGGGGTTTCTCTGAGCTTTAAGGGAGAGCTGGGTAAGCCAATCCAGATCGCATACAGAAGAGGGGTTTTCTCCGTTCCCCCGGCGAGGCTCAGGCAGCAGGATTTTATCTCTCGGTCTCCAGCATGAAGCTCTGCGTGAGCGGAAGGTACTGCCTCACTGTTTGTGTCTTTGATTTGGATTACAAAAGCTGGCTTGATTGTGGCTGTGCCTGTGTGTGTGAATGTGCGTGTATGTGCTCATCTGTATGTGATGTGGCTTCACTCGCAGTGTCAGTTCGTGCTCTCTGTGTACTGATGCAGTGCTGTGAGGAATGATCTGCTTTTCTGATAGTTTGTCAAAGATAAAAGGGTGTTTTATTTTGGTTGTACGCAGGAGACCTCTTGGCTTGAAATTCACTGCAGTGTATGTGGCGTTAGTGTAAAAGCTTTTTGTCTGAGGCATCAATCAAAAGGGCTTTTTAATTAGTCTTATAATGTAGCAGGCCTAAGGTTGTAAATATGTCCATCTATGACTCTAAGCATACGCTTCTGCATGATTTCGGAGCGTCACCTGTCGGAATGCACCTATAACAATAATGAATTGCTCTGCATGATAGCGCTGTTTTACCAGTATGACTAACTAGGCGATAGTAGCTCTGATTAGTGATTTTTTTTTTTTTGGATGTTAATGAGCCCGACAGTCTAAAATCTTCACATGAAACCAAGGTAATGACTGAACGGATGCTTTTACATTCCTGCATAAACAAATTTTAATGAGCTCATTACAAAATTGAAAGTGTTCACCCACTTTTCTGATTAAAGTTGCATTACAGGGGAATTAAGGCAGTGAGGCAAACATGACGAGATGCAGGAGGAGGCTTTTTGCTGGTTCTCCCCCTCCTCACACTCTTTTTTTTTTTTTTTTTTTTACCCTATTGTCCTACAGCAGATACGTTTTAATTAATACTATTACTTATGAACAATTATTAATCTAGCACAGATGGAAATAGATCCTGCGCTTTCCCTTTTGTGTTCGATTACTGATGGTGTTATTACGATTTCAGGCAGATTACAGTTTAAAAGCCATTTAACAAGCCGATGAGGGGTAATTAATCTGACGGGGTGTTTCTCCAATATGAGGCATCAATTGTCCTCACCTCTGTGTCACAGCTTTAATTGAATTATAGCAGCTCTGCCAAGATAAGAGGGGGTAGTCCCGTGCGTTTTTCCCCCCTTTGCTCTTTGCTTAATAGGAAACAAGGTCACCTGTGGCCTCTGAAGAAGCCGTGACAAGGTTAAACAGGAAGCCAGATCTACCTGAGAGTCTGACCTTACCTCTACATCCCACCCACCCCCACCTCCACCCCCACACCTCATCTCTAGACGCCTTCCAGTCTAAATGATGAAATGTCCTGAAATCACTCCTCTCTCTTGCTCTTGCTCTCTTTCTCCTCTCCCTCTCCCTCTCTCTCTCTCTTTCGCAATTTCTGTCCCTCTCTTGGCCGGGCTCCTGCATCAGGGGCCCTGTGGCTGAGATTGATCTGTAAATTTTACATGTAGACTCATCGAAGCGCCAGAGCTCCACCGCAGAGCAGAGGAGACTTCAGTTGGACAAACACATTTAAAGTTTGTTTTTAAAGTTGCAATTTTCAAGGAAACATCAATTGTTGATCTTCGACTTTAAACAATTTAAGGTGTTGTGAGATTGACATCATTTAAGCACACCCAAAAAAAAAAAAAAAATCAGTGAGAGCTGATCTTCTGGGATGTTTGACAGCCCAAATTGAACTATTATTATGCTGCTCTCTGGAACAGAGATGGTGACATGTCATCCTTTGGTGGCAAGACAAACAAACAAAAGTTAATTTTATAGTTTTTACAATGTTGACAGAAGCTGTTTTGTTTCTCATCCAAATTGCATTTTGACACCTGTCAAGTTGGTAAATCATTGGTACTGATTATAATTTCTTTTTTGTAAAATATCATCAATTGTAAGTTTCAGCACACACTGAATATTTTGGTGGCTGTTAAGGTGACAGTGTACAATTCACACAATTTTCATTTTCATCAAACCACTCAATGACCATTTGTACCCCTTTCGAGTCCATCCGTTTTCCCCCATTCATTTAGTTTTGCATTTTGGGAAATGCACGTTTTCATTTTCTTGCTGAGAGTTGGATAAAACGGTCAGTACTCGTCCCGTTTGTGTAAATCTTGATGCTGCAGCCTGGAGGTAGTTAGTTTAGCTTAGCATTAAAGATTGCAGTCTGGCACTAAATAGTTTTCACATCAATATGCAATCTATAATTAAACTACATTGCATTATTTTCCTGAAAGCTTCGATACACCTGAATTTAATGCAAACACTGCTACATTGAATGGACGGTTCACTAGTATGACCTTTGTGTCTTTTTACTTGGTTTTATTAGTGTTGTTCTTTATTAAGGCAACTAGAAGACTGTGACTGTGGCCGTCTTCAAGTTTAACTGGTTCAACTTCAGATCACGTAAATGGCAATCTTTCCCATCTCTCACCGTTACATACACCGCAGCATTACATCTTGTGAAACAGCAGCTTTTACAATACAGTTTTTGTACAGATCAAACAAAACAAAGTTTTTTCTTTATCTTTGATGTCCACAGGTGTGGAAATTTGCCTTTCGCTTCACAGGCTGGTTAAAACACACAAACAAAAATGGATTCCAGTGAGAGCGATGCTTACAAGTCCAACAAAGTTATTGCATTTGGCTTAAAGGAATTTCTGTTGATAGAAAACCAGAAATATTCGAAACTTCAGCCTTTGTTTTGTCCCTCATGAACTGGGTGTCCTCTGATTTGCTTTGATTTTAGATGAAGTGTTGATGGAGAGGAGCAATAGCAGACATATTTGAGTGAAAGTGCTGTGGGAGAGAGGTCTGGTCTGAAGAGGCTAGAGGTTAGTTTTGATCTGCCTAAGTGGACAAAGCTGGTATAACAGACTAATGCTCTTCTCTGTCCTCTGTGGTTTAAACAGTCAGCCTCTCTCCCACTCTGTCTGTTGGTCTCCTGAAGCACTGACAGCTCCTCTGGGGGTCATTAAGTGTATCTTATCATCTCAACCCCATTATTCCACCTCGCCTTTGCCCTCTTCAGCACCAGCGGTCAGATTTTACAGGTCAGCTTTATTCCTCATCATGATGAAGCAGTCGGCCATGTAAATGCCTGAAAGGCTTCATTGCATAACTAATTTTTTTTTTTTTTTGGCAGTTTGACTCCAGTTGAATATTTACATATTAATCTACAATATGCATTGAGTCAATTACCCTCCTGAGAGAAGGGCACAATGACACTGCTTTAATGAAATTTAAAGTGAGACTGTAACTTTTACTGGACAGCCGCCACTGTGAAGACAAGAGCAATGCTAAATGCTTAACGGCTGATTTAGCATATAGCTAACATTTAACATAAGCAGAGAGGGATCTTCAAGTCAGCAAAGTGACTGTAACATTGGCTAACATTAACCACCAGAAGGTAGTGAATGATGGTTCCTGAACAAGCTGTGTCGCCCTGACTGAATTAAATGTTTTCTTTGCTTTACTGTGTGTGTACACCACAACACAAGGACCAGGCACATTTTAGTTTGTATCAAAGTAAATGTGAGGAGCAAGAGAAAGGGACAAAGGTTTTCATAGCTTAGCGTGGAAACAATGGGACACTCATTCTGTCCAAAGGTTTGGACCTTGAGAAAACAACACAACAGTTGCAGTTGAACAGGGGTTAGGTGTCGAAAAAAAACAACTCTTCACATTTCTAAACTTTGGAAATATTATAAACAATGAAATGTCCTATGAAATATTTTTATGAAACAGCTATTATTGCTGTCATATCCATGTGTGACAGAGGAATCATACACACACAGCACAGCACATCAGTTATCTATACATAGAAACAGGCAAGTTGAACAGTTAAAGTATTTTTCCCAAAATACTGTACTATTGCTTTAAACCACCATTTAAACCAGAATGGACTGATCTGAATCGCGCTGACCCTCCTAATGAGCAGGATCAAACTGTGATGAAGTTTTAAAGGAAATCAAACATGTAAATGAATGCCTCCTAACAGATTCTCTGTTGCTCATTTGCCTGCTCCCAAGCTTGAGGTCACAGATATACGTTTTTTGTTTTTTTTTATATGCCACTATATTAATGGCTGTATGCTGGAAGGCTGTTAGTGCTATATTGCTCTCTATATCCTCTCAGTATCGTGTCTTTATTTGTAAGTACTCCATTCATGCATTCCCGAGTCGAGGCTTTTTAGACTGCCTCTTGAGAGTCATGGATGGACTAGTAAGTACAGCTGAGCCGCCTGCTATATGTCTATAAGAGCATAAGGCAAATGCTTATAGAGTGCGCACACACACACACACACACACATACATTCCTGCCATGCCAACTGGCGACCATCACTTCTAGTCATTTTTAAAAACAAAATACACCTATCAAAATTTTATTGAGGTCTCCTTTCATAATTTAACTGCAAAACCGTCTACATAGTTTTCTTTAAATGTGCAACTCTGGCTGGTGTCTACCTATCAAAGACTTTCTTGAAGTCTTTCAAGAAAATGAATCATTTAATGTTTCTTTTCAAAGTATTCATTGCTTCACTCTAATCGCACTTCAATGTATGTAAACTAATATTGCTAATGTGGTGTTTCTCCCTGTGGACATGAGATAAGCAAGACCAAAAGGCACATCTCAAAGAGACATTTAAGAATATTATCAAAAACAGCAGCGTATGCAACAAATGTAAGTCTCTATTGATGTTGTTGGCTAAAAGAATGCTGATTACTTATTGTTGATTACCTGAGCTATTTGTGGTTTTCATTCCATAACCCACTGCTTCTGTCCATCCAGAGGGTCGGGGACACTGCAGCAGGATCGGCTTATGAATAAAGACGTCAAGCCAACATCCACAGAACTTCCTCTAACACACCAAGTTATATGGTCAGAGAATTTCTTAAAGGACTAAGGTCTTTCATCTAGGAATTGGCTTTGAAAATTCAGCAAAGATTGAACCCATGCATGGCCTTAAGACTTCAGAGCAATCTTCCAACACCTAGAGTCATTTAGTCAGAGATTTCTGAGCTGTATTTCTTGGAATATTTGAGTCTTGAACTTAAAATTCAGTGAGCCTAATAAGGATCGAACCCACGTTCTTAAAACTTCCAAGCCTGCCTATAACACTCTGAGCTACTTATAGAAAGACACTTGACCAACATTTGTCAGAACCTTTGATAGGTGTGTTAAGTTTCTTTTTCGAGACTTCATTGCTATGCCCGGAGATGGAAGCCAAGACTTCAAAACCTGGTGGTCCTCTGAGCTATTTCACCAAAAGTATTTGAGCTTCATGTCTTAAAGCATTTCTCTTTGCACACTGCAAAATTTGATGAGCACTACAATGATCAAACCCTTGACATCAAAACTTCTTCATGCATCTTAGAACTTTTTGTATTTTTTGAAGGCTAACAATAGTTTTTCAGTCTTCACTTTGGGCATTGGACCCAACACAACAGGAAGCAACAGGATCGTTCAGAAATTTTGAGGGTGTGGGTTTGATCCCCAAGCAACTTGCTGTATTTTCAAGACCTATATGCAGAGGGAAAGGTCAAAAATGACATGAAAAACAGTCAAACATGGACTCTGTGGTGGGTATGTTGGTGATTGTAGGTACAGACATTGCACCGACATTGCACCGCCGGGTGCAATGTCTGGTTCAGAACCTTCCTATTGTTGGTAACTGGACCGTAAGAACCGATCCTGCTATAGAAAGTGAGCATGGACACTTCCAGACTTCCAGAGAGACAAAAACAAGCTGGTTCCTTCAGTACGCAATTTGTTAAACAGGAGGTCTCAGTCTGAAAGCCTGCCTGGAGCGGCAAACCATGGAAAAATGTGAATGACTCCATAAAATCATTGCTTTACCCTCCAGAATCAGTGCTGAGTATGAACTTTATCACTCAAACACCTGCAGGTACCCTCTTGGCTAAAATTACAATAAATTCAAAATTAAGGTTTAGACATAGCTATAGGATTAGTTATGGCATGACAGACAGTAGACCTCCAAAATGTCTTACGGTAGCTCACCAAATCATTGTTGCAGAGTGTATAACAACTGAGTGCTCAACTGTTGCATAGGCACACACGCACACAGATGCATGGAAACACAGAGCTGTATACTGCAGGCTGGCACATATGCAGAGGTGGCTCCTGCGTTGTGTCTAATCACTACCTGTCCATTCGAGCTCTACTCGTAAACAATATGTTGTGATGGTGGGCGGTGTGCTCTGTGTGTGTATGTGTGCATATGTGTGTGCATGTGTGTGTCTCTGTGTTTGTGTGTGTGCATGTATCTGTGTTTGTGTCTGTTGTATTTTTAATGAGCTGATCCCTTTTGAAAGCTTTGTGTGCTTCTGTGCCCCATCTTGTTTTTGGTCATGGCTGGAAAATGGCAAAACACCGGCTCTTATTTTTGCGCTAAAATGAGACAAACGTCACAATATTTATTTTAATATTTCTTTATCAGAGAATTACTGTTCAGCCAGTGAGTCCCAAACCAAAACCATGAGGAGACTGAACAAAGAGAGTAGACAGATTTGGGATTTTTTTTTCTTTAACTCTGAAGTTTCTGAACAAATTGACCTGCTTAAGTAAACCAGAACCTCTGACTCATAACATACAGTAATTATCAGAAATTCCAAACTTTTAAAGTTTTGAATTCAGGGAGATGTTTCAGCGTAAGTGTTTGGATTCTAGGTCTGAGGTCTCAGTAGCTTTCCTAGGACAGCTCTCAGCAGGATTCACTGGCACCGTAACATGATTTTCTTGTCTGGAGGCTGGTGCTGTTTTTTGTAGAACAGCATGTGCTTAGTGTGTGTGTGTGTGTGTGTGTGTGTGTGTGTGTATGTATGTGTGTCAGTGCTCTCTATGACTCAAAGGCTTTTCTTGCCACTACCGTACTCCAAACTTTCAGCTTGCATAATTTGTCAAATGCATTTTGGAAAAAAAAAAAGAAAAAGGGTTTAGTGACAATGTTTTTACTTATTTTGTGTTTGTCTTATTTATGTTGGCATACAAAATACAAATTCATGTTTTACACATTCACTTTTTCGTTACCTCTTTTTTTTTCTCTTGCAGGAGCAAACACAACCATAAGGACATTTTTATATTTTGGTTTAGTTGTATAGGGACAAGTATGTAGAACGAAGCAATGCAATATAGTGCACCACCATTAATAACTGCCTGACCCAGGATAAAAACGATTCAGTTGATCTGTTGGTCTGATAAAGAAAAAAGAACTGTTATTTCAGTGAGGCCTCTGAGTTGCCACAGTGAGGTCGAGGTTGTTGAACACTTGCAGGTACACATTTTTTGCTAACACATCAGCTAACATTTATTTTTCCAATAAACCTTAAAGGGACAGTTTTACAGTGTGGGAAATGGCCTTATTCAGTTTCTCTCTGAGATGGATGAAAAGATCAATAGCACTGTCCTGCCTGTAAGCTAAATGTAAAGCTACATCCATCAGCTTGTTAGCCTAGTTTAGCATACACACTGGAAACAGCTAATCTGGCTCTGTCCCAAAGGTGAAATGTCTTAAATATAAAGGAAGGTTATCGTGCCCAGCCAAGAAATAGTCCAGTGCATCACCCCATATAAAATCATAACTTGTCTTATGTACACTTGCAATGTATTTATAAAAGATGCCAATGACCTTTAGAGGTGCTGGCAGATGGATGTTATTACTTGGACAGAGCCAGGCTAGCTGTATCCATCCCTTTCCAGTCTTTATGCTAAGCTAAGCTAACTGTCTCGTTGATATAGCTTCATATTTAACAGGCTGAAATCTTCTCATCCATGTCTTTTACTATTCCATTTATAAATACCAAGCACAGTGACATTTTAGAGGTGCAGGTGTCAGTGTTGGACTCAATCTGATATTTGTGTGATGTGATTTTTTTTGGGGGGGGGGGGGGGGGGGGTGCAGTGTAAGAAGATAGTATTGTGTGTATTTTTGTGTTTGCCTTTGGAGCTCAGCTAGCCTCCATCACCTTCTCTGCTCATCCTAAAATCCTCTCAGGATGGTTGTCGTGATTACCCCCCCCCCCCCCCCCCCCCCCCCCCCCCCCCCCTGTGCCATCAGCAGCACATGAAATCCGTTCAGCGGGTCATTATCCCCTGCTGCTGCTAATGATGTTGGTAGTTGGTGTGTAACTACTTAGGTGTCTGCTCCCGAGTTAATTAAAGATGGACAGAGTAACAGTCATAAACCCACACACACTCACAGAATAGTACCTTAATTTGGGAGCTTTTTTTTCTATGAGTCATACGGTACATGTCATCAGGCTGAGTGACTGCAGCAGGTTAGCCGCCTTGTTAATCTAAAGGAATACAGGGTGGAAAGAGCATCTTCTTTGCTTTCTATCTCTGCTGCTGCTGCTGCTGCTGCTGCTGCGATGAGTCAGCCACTCGGGTTCCCCCGCTCTAACGCGGTCTGGGCCTGCGATAAGGGCTTTTCCTGAGAGCCAATCTATCTGCAAGGTAGATGCGATCAGGGCGGCAGTAAGGGAGAAGCAGATAGACAGAAGAGGCAGGGGAAAGAGAGAGAGAAATGACGATTGTCAGTAGAGACTTCACACCCACTTTTCTTTGCTTTTCCCCGCTAATTTGGCAAAGGCTTCTCCCTCTTTTCCTGTCTGTGGCTAAATTGCAACTACTCCGGGTGGCAATCTCTCCTTTTCCCTCTTTCCCCATTTCCCAACTTTAATGTCCTCCTCCTCCTCCTCCTCTACCACCTCCCCCTTCCTCTCATATTCAATGCTCCGAGTTCCTCTCAAATGTCAGTGTGGCACGAGTGGGTGGCAGGCAGCGCCATCTGAACGAGCCCCGTCTCTGGTTTTGCTGCAGTGTGAGGATTGGCTAAAGGAAGAAGCGAGTGAATGAGCGAGGGAGTGAGTGTGGTTGGCGGCTTGACAGCGGACACCTGACGTGCTCTGAGATGGGTTGCCTAACAGCTGTCCTTATTTTGACTTTTATTTTAGATAGTGCTGATTTATTTCATTCAGGAGAGAAGGGAATTGAATTGGGCTGATGCCGCAGCAAAAACACACACATACACACAAAGAACACACACTGACGTGCAGGTACACACTCAAACAAAAGCACATGGACACAAAGACACATACTAGTATGCACCTAAATATATAAACACTATTTATATGTCTATAAACCACAAAGCCTTTGGTCACCTACAAAACACATACCCACACCCACCAAATCTTACACACACTTACACACACATACACACATATCCAAAGCAAGTATGCTATGACTCAGAGGGAAGCAGCTGGAGTGAAGGCTCCAGTGGCGGTGGTGAGCTGTCACCATCTGGAGGAGTGCATGTCTCTCTCCCTTCTCAGCCAGCAGAATAAATCACCTCCCAACGACTGGGTGTCAGTGGATCACCGTGTTACTTTCTGTCATCGTTTTTTGTTTTGTTTTATCTTAAACTTTTTACACATGGTATGTACGTGTGTATGTACCGTATCTATGGCTGGAACGTCCTAAACATGATGCTGTCCTCGGCTGCTGCGGTCACATCCTCACTCTGTCAGGGTTTCGTTTTTCTGAGTGGTCAGTCCAGTGCTTGGATCAGAGGAGCTTTGATCAGGTTTTGACGCCTCGTCTCATCTAATAACGTTCACCATTTGTCTGCGGGCTGACGGCTGCACCTGTTCTGCGGATGCCATCGAGATGCATGGTACTTGTGGTGGTGGTAGGGAAATTGGGGGGGGGGCTCTGCAAACAGGGTTAAGTCTGATATATTTATTTTATTTCAAAGGCCCTAAAAAGGGAAACAGTTTCTGTGATTTTTGTTTTCGCTTCTTGCTGGTTTGAGGTGTCACCAGATCGAAATATTGCAATATTTAAATCACTATGTGGTGACACTTTTTGTGGTTGTTTGCTTTTGTCGTCAGGCCCTGTTTAACTATTTTTCTTTGATTGTTCTTCATTTAGATACAAATATTTAATGTTATAATGAAATACTTAAGATTTCAAGGCAAGTTTTCAGGGGCTTTAATATCTCCTAGTTTCCTTAAATGTTGAATACATGAAGTGAGAAACCCAGTTTTAAGGAATAAGTGCAAATAAGTTGAACGGATAAGGATGTAAGCAATGGGATATATATGGTCTCTCTCCCAGTGAATTTCTCCTCATATGATGTTGAACCTCGCTGCATAACAGAAAGAAACTCTTGCTCTTTAAGTCTGAAGGACTGGGACCAAAGCTTGACATTTACTTCTGATGTTTGAGATACTTTCATTTTCACTTCCACTTTATCTTTGCGGGGAATAGCACAGTGGGACATAATGAGGAAGAAAGTACATTAAAAAAACAGTCAAATTAACCCCAAAACTACATCAGCAATTGTTCTAAGCGTTTAATTGTGCATTTTCACCTTTTGAGAGCTGCTAACCTTCAAAATGAAGTGGACTTAAATGCTGTTTCAGCGTTTCTCTCCCTGCCAAGGACAAAACTGTGAGGGATTTTGTCATTAAAAAGACTATCATTGCAAAAACATTGGCAGCATCAGTCCAGAATATTTAATACCGACTTTGTCCTTCACAAAGGATCTCTGGTTGAACCATAGTTACTAATCGCCAACTTGTCTGTTTTCTTTGTTTGGCAGGGTCAACACAGGTAGAACACTCAGTAACTCTGCAGGCCAGACTTAGCTGGTCTCCTTTGGGGAAACTAACACACATGCCGGCTCCCTGTGGTCAACCCCTATAAACACATGAGAGGGAAGGAACACAGACAAACCATGAAAAAGATATACATTGGCAAAACCGCCTTAAAAGTCCCCCGAAATGGCGGCAAACATCCAAAAAAGAGGTAAGAGCGAATCTCTCAGACGCCATCTTTCCATCCGTCCTCGTTTTTTTTATCTGTTTGTCCGTTCACCCGCCCACGAGGTGTCTCCTCCCGCCGTCCAGTGGTGCTAAAGCAGCCTCATGCCGCCTCTTTCCAAGCCCAGAAGTCATGCTGCCTCGTCATCTCATCTCACCGGAATGAAAGCACTCATTACGTCTGACTCAGCTCCTGCTCACAGAGGAGGTCACTAATGGGGGATTTTTCATCCCTGGAGCTACTTCACGTAAAGTCATCCTCTATCAAACAACAAACACCTGTATTCCCCTGCTAATGCCTGCCAATCAAAGAGAAGCAGGAGGTGAGGAGGTGGGGGCTTTTGGGTAATGCAGCACTAAAATGCCATCTAGTCATTGAATCACTCTGTAGGCAGGTATTTCTTGCTCACTCACTTACAGATGCGACACTTCTCCCTGTAAACTGTGGTAAACAACAATCCAACTCCAGTGACACATTATAATTTCTGATTTTGCTGATTTTCCCACTTTTCAAATTTGTTCAAATATGACTTATCATTACCTTAGTTTGAAAAGCAAACTCTTCCCGTTGCAGAGAAGATGCCTGTCTTCGCTCATTAGCAAAGATGGAAGTAGGCTGATGTTTTTATTGTACAGTCTTTTACACCATATCTTCACTCTGAATCCACCATACTGAATGCTCTCTAGCTTTTTCATAGCAGACTCATTTCAAAGAGCACAGGTAACATCAACAGTAGCTATAATATTCAAATGTCCCAGTAAATCATGACAATGAACCAGGACAGAAGCAACTAACCCTAATACAGCCAGTCATTGTGCAATTTGTAATGACTTATTTGCTTGTCCTACTGAGACATGTGTGAAAAAGTTGCACCAGGAGCTTTTAGCATTTGGACACAGATTCGTTTGCAGTGAACTGCTGCACAGAGACTATGAATCTCTGTGAATGTCAGCCTGCAACAGAACCTCTCATAGGGGAGGGTGGTTCTTGTGTTTTTCTGCTCAAAAGTCAATTTCACTTTGTTTAAACGACGACGGCCACGTACAGGTTTAACCGATTAAAATTGCCAAAACTTTAGTTATTTTCGCAAAACAAATGGCCTCATTTCATCCGATGCAGGAGGGACCTGTTGCCAGAGCTGTTATTTTTGTCTATGCCCTTCGACATTTAACTCAGCCAATCAGATTTCTTTTGCCTCTGGAGCAGCTCTGCTTCTGAGAATAAGATTCTCTCTGCAGCACTTATTCACTGCATCTCCATATGAATCAATCAATATCAGTACTTATTCATCACAAACATGAAAGTTGCCAGACAATACTTGAATCCTGCAGATGCAAGAGAAAACAAAAGAAAAGCAATACATGGTATAAAATGTGTCAAACATATTATTATACTGTTAGATACTGTGTTTGAATAATTGATATCAGGAATGTGTGTAACTAATAATCCAGCTAAAGACAAAAAAATAATCGACCAAAATGGCAAGTCTCTGGAGAAGCAGCTAGATTCATAATATGTAGTCTAACCGAGCGTAGTGCTGTAAGGGTGGACTGGCCCCATATTAATGAGATGGAAACTGGATGATACCTCCACTTAGTGAGACCTGAAAAACTCATTGAAACCAGCCCGACCCTGATATTCCTCCTTTCTTTCTCAGCCCCCACCCTCTGCATCTATAATCGTGTTAAAAGAGAGAAACAGACACAAAAAGAGGGAGTGAAAAGAGCAACCTGACCACATCTCCATCCACTCCCTGCTATCTGTTATCCGGCTGCAGATAGAGTCATTACCCTCTTTCCTCCATCTGTCCGTCAATACAGGGTCCATTAGGCCCAGCCGCTCACACTCGGATCCATCACGGCAACAGACATTTCCTCTTTTCCCACTCACACTTGCCCTTTTATTAGATTGAAACCCAGGTAACGTTCATACTCTAAAAATAGTCATCATTGTGCCGTCTCACTGAATTACATGTGTGTGTGGAGGGGGGGTTCGCTGTTTGGTAAATCCGAGCTTTCACAGTCTATTCATATGATGTATTAAAGTTCATAGGCTCATATTTCATCACAGACTACACCATCCTTTTTTTTCTGCGGGACCAATCTCACTGATGATTGGGTTTCTGTGATGTGCTGCAGAGCTTTAATACTGGGGAGAGAAGGAAAAAAAAACACGTCCGATGCTTAAAGATCTAATGATCCAAAAGGTCCCGTATCCTTGCTTGGGTTTTTAATTGAGGATCTGTGTTTTGGTTTTCATGTTTTTTACACACAAAGCACTTTTGCTCAGTGTTATCACCCTCTCATGATGTTCTCATCTCCACTGCATGGCCATTCAGGGGTGCATTAAAAAGATATGTAGACCCTGATAAGTTCATTTAGATAAGGATATACCCAGGCTACAAGGTTGTTTTCCTCCAAAGACATAACTGTAACACAATCATCTCCTGTGTGTGTGTGTGTGTGTGTGTGTGTGCGCAGCTCATTGCTGGAGCAGAAGGAGGACTTACGGAAGAGACTTTCCTACACAACTCACAAGCTGGAGCTGCTGCAGAGTGAGTTCGACTCCACGCGGCAGTACCTGGAGACAGAGCTGCGGCGAGCACAGGAGGAGCTGGACAAGTTCACTGATAAACTACGCAGGTTGGCTGAAAAACTGTGCTTCACTTAATGTACCAACAGCACAAAAATACTTAGAGATAGATTTAACTACTTCAAACTGGGAATCATTTTTGATTTAATTCTGCGGTGCCCGACCTCGAGGTCAGGTTCCATTGGAGAGTCACAAAATAAATCAGAGGGGGAGGGGGTAATTATTGAGGTATAAATAAGTCAAAGCAAGTTTTTGCTGCATTAATCTGTATTCATGTATTGGACCTATCCCACATCCTACCTCTGTGAGCCTCGAATTTATGCTAAAATGAGACAACCGGAGAAAACTGAGAGAAGCTGCTTGAGTGGCTAAAACCTCAAAGAGCTCTGAAAGGTGATAAGAGATCCAAACTGAATTTTTATATAATTCACTGTTTTTGACAAAGGTATCATACTTTTTTTTTTTTTTTTCCTTCTAATGTAAACTCTGAAGATGACTTAGATAACCTCTAACTCGAGCAGACAAATAAATATAGGGGATGTGAAGTACAATATATTCCTCTGCATCGTAGCAGAGGTACTCCCACCACCAATCAATCTAGTCAGAGATGAGATATTTAAGAAATTGGGTTGTTTGACGATTTAGGTGATCTCATTGAGACTGGCATCTTTATTGTAACAGAAACCTCATTACCGCATGGACAGACAGATGACATAATAACACATATGAATACACACTAATAGCATCAAAATCATGTTATAAATACCTTTTTTTAAACAGAGGCCCATCATTTTTTAATAAAAATGGTCCAGTGGGATAAGACATCTATGTTTTAATGAGATAAAATGCTTCACTGAACTTTCCAAATTCAGCATTTAACCATGGGTATCTGAAGTCAGACATCTTGAGATCTGGACCATTAAACAACAGCTTTAAAACTGAGAGACTGAATAAACTGTGGAGGTTTTAGGAGGAGACAGTGTGTAATTCAATTATTTTTTGCTAATGAGGGCCAGCTGACTTATTTACATGGTGTGAGATTCATCACCTCTCATAAAGTGCAAGGCATAGTGATAAACTGCATGAAGAGTAAGTGTCATTACAGGATATCAACCACAGACAGGATGGGTTTCCTGCCATCTAAAGAAAAACACACAATTAACACAAAGCAGAAGACACATTTTATCTCCCATAACCTTATAATTTGTTATAGATTGCTGATCTGGTCTTGTGGATTATAAAAGGATAGAAAATAAAACAGAATAAATTAAATTTAAGTGGTTACTGAAACAGCAGATTGCAATCCTGGCAGTCAAATGCATATAAGACCAAGCTGTCTGGGTTGGAAAACAAAAATAAAACCAGTATAGTGTTTTAAATAAGTATGCAAACTTTCACAATAAAAGACAAGCAGCTAAAACAGATGGGAATGTTATTAGTTTTGCCTTTAATCCATGATGAGCACGTTTCACAAATTCAACCAATTAACAGTTGTTGAAAAGTTACTCTCAGTCTATAATTGATTGTGCTATAGGAGAAGTCAGTGGATCATCACAGTCATTAGCATGACACCCTGAGAGGGCCATTCATAACTGTACAAAAGTTCATGATGCTCCATGTCACAGAGAGAGAGAGTGATTCCTATTATTCGCCTTATGCAGACAGTCTCTGCCACCTGGTTCCCAAATAACAGAATAAAACATTCACTAAATCATCGTATCAGTAATGTGAGGTCAGCGAGGTGTGAAAAATTACTCCCATGAGTGCTATGAAGTGCACGACCTCTCCAAAACAGTTTATTCTGAGTTTGGAGAGGTCTCCAGCTGCCACAGTGCATGTACTGTATGTGACTGTACAAACTGCTCTCTGCAAGTGAGTTTATTTATTGTGTTGTTCAGAATACAGAGCAGCTACTCAGCACTGCAGAGGATCAACCAAGATCTGGAGGAGAAGATCCACAGAAATGTAAGTGTCAAGCGCCTACATGTGTGTGTGTGTGTGTGTGTGTGTATGGGAGAGAGAGAGTGTGTGCATGTGTATCCGGTCTTATGAATTCCCATGCTTGCAGTTAAGTACCTGTAGACTGAAGAAAGAGAAGCATGTAAGCAAGTCATGGGGTTTAGAGATGGTGCAGAACACTTGGAGGGACAATTTGAATATGAATGCCCTGCTGTTGGTACCACTGATGTTAATTATGCCTTATTACAATTGGCTGTCCTCCTTCCAGTGGCAGAGTGATAGCAAACCCATTGTTCCTCTGCGCACCGCACCTCACTTCATTTGTCAGACATTTGCTTTTGCCAGTGGAAAGATACAATTAACTAGCCTGCCGGAGAACACTGTATGACCATCAGGTGCCTTTTGCTGTTGAATACACGGCTAAAAACGTTCAACGACGAGGGTTTGTTACCGCACAAGATAATAATCACCACCATCATGATTATAATGCGAGATACCAGGTATGGATAATATGGAGCTGAAGGTCACTTAGCTATTTGTGGGAATAAAAATGAATAAAAACAGCTTTATAGTTTATAAATATATATATATATGTATATGAGGATGCTTCATAGGAAAAAAAATGATATATATATATATGTTTTCCCTATGAAGCATCCTCATCAGCCGTTATTGATTCATCTCACGTCGTATTCCCTCCTCAAGGGTGAGCGAGGTGCTGAGTAAGTCTCTCTGTAATCGTAAAGCTTGTTTACTCCAGAGGTGCCACAAACCCATCTGACCCTTTGGCCTCGTTCAACTATAGGGAATGTAATTACAAGACAGATAAACACAGCAATGTACTTTGAGTGCTTCTTCTCCCACAGACACAGTTTTCCAGGGAATGAGAGTCGGAAGAATAAGAAAAACAAAAACTTCTGCACACCTACAGTAAACCATGTCTACAGCTGCCATACACAGTGTTACACAGGCTGTGTGTTTCAGCACATTCAAAGTGTAACTGTCCAAATACTTACAATCTGGCCTGCATTCACATTATTGCAGCATCACACAGAATGCAAAGCTGTCTCTTCAACAACAACAAACAAGTGCTCAGTGAAAACAAACATTTCTGCCTTCACCACCAGCCAACGAACAGGAAAATTTACTTCTGTGGAGTGCTCAGTTTACTGACGTCATGCTTTCTTGGTTACCAATAGTAACCAAAAAAAAAAAAACAGCCACACACGTAGCATCTCTTGCCACCACTTCAACACCAACAGTGTGTGAGGCTGCGTAGTGTATCTTTAGTGTATTCATCCTGTATTTATATTTAGACCCAGGATCTTATGCACCCGGCTTCAGACAGAGGCCACGGCTTCATGGTAGAGCTTTGAAAGTAGCAGATTGCTCTCTCAAGCGCCCAAGGTCCCAAGGTTTGGACGCAGAAACCTTTGTTGTGTAATATTCAAGATTCTTGGCACATGTTGTTTCTCATGTACAGTGTGAATAAAAGTGGAAAGAGAGCCTGTAGATGTTTAGCACAAACCTAATTTATGTGCATCTTGAAAAGAAAAAACATAACAGAGTGGAGCTGTAACTGATGCTTGAGCTATTTGCAAGTTTTGCAGTTGCTTCATACACCTTCTGTCTGCCTTATTATTGTCAGTCCCAGCACCATGACGATGAGAAGCGTGCTTTGAGCCGAGAGATCATCGTTCTCAACAACCACCTGATGGAGGCCAAGCTCACCATCGAGAAGCTGCGGGAGGACAATGTAAGTAAGAGTCCAGTAAGAATCACTCCTCTAACCAAACAATTCAAATTGTTGGATTAGCTTCTGTTCTCATTTTAACACGTTATTGTCATAATAATGACAAACTGAGCAGGCTCTGGTTGTTTTTTTTCATGGCAGCAACAACATGCTGCCCCACCTCTCTATTCTACTTCTCGACCATAACAGTTTGTGGTTGGTGGTGTTCTCCAGCCACTCTGTGCTGGGGGAGAGAAACTGGCCTCTGCCTTTTGTTTGAACAGTCTTAAACCAGCACAACACAAGTGTCTTCACCCAACTTCACTTTCTCAGATTTCACAGTGTCGTCTTGACTTTACTGCTGCTCTGATACAGTTACACTCAAAAATGTGAATGGTAGCAGATTGAAATTCTTCTTCGAAGAATTTCAATCCGGATTCCGCTCACAACACAGTACTGAAACCGCCCTCCTCAAAATTACAAACGACCTCCTCCTCTCCTCAGACTCTGGACAAATCTCCATCCTCATCCTCCTGGACCTCACCGCTGCCTTTGACACCATCAATCATTCCATCCTACTCTTCCGGCTGAACTCCCTCCTCAACATCACTGACACTGCCCTCACCTGGATACACTCATATCTCTCTGGCAGACAACAATTCATCTCCATCAACAACTGCTCCTCCTCAACTGCCCCCCTGTCCCAAGGCGTCCCCCAGGGTTCTGTGCTTGGTCCTCTCCTCTTTATCCTGTATCTCCTCCCCCTTGGTCAAATCATCCGCCGCCATAATCTTCACTTCCACTGCTACGCTGATGACATCCAGTTATACATCACCACCAAATCCATCACCCCCTCAACTCATTCCACCCTGTCTAACTGTCTGACAGACATCGAATGCTGGATGCAAGCAAACTTCCTCAAACTCAACTACGACAAATCAGACATGATTCTAATTGGTCCAAATTCCCTCACCCAAACAGCCAGAGACTTCCACCTCACTATTGGCAACTCAACACTGTCACCCTCCCCCCACTGCCGCAACCTTGGAGTCATCTTTAACAGTAATCTCTCCTTCGACCAACACATCAAACACATCACTAAATCAGCCTTCCACCACCTAAAGAACATCTCTCGCCTCCGCCCCTCACTTTCTTTCTCGGCTGCTGAAACTCTAATCCACGCCTTCATTACATCCCGCCTTGATTACTGCAACAGCATACTATATGGTGCAACCGCCAAACTCCTCAATAAACTCCAGTACATCCAAAACTCTGCTGCTCGCCTCCTCACCCACACCCGCTCCCGTGACCACATCACACCTGTCCTCCAGAACCTCCACTGGCTCCCAATTACACAACGAATTGAATTCAAAATCCTCCTCCTCACCCATAAAACACTCCATAACCAGGCCCCCTCCTACCTCGCAGACCTTCTCCACCCGTACATCCCTTCCCGCACCCTCCGTTCTTCCGATGCCATTCTCCTCACTGTCCCCAAGACCAAGCACAGAACTTGGGGAGATAGAGCTTTCTCTGTTGCTGCCCCCACCCTCTGGAACTCCCTTCCCAAACACATCCGAGAAACCACAGACCGCAAGACTTTCAAATCACTTCTCAAAACGCACCTGTTCCACTCTGCTTTTAACATCTAGCACTCTAACTCTACCTACACTGTTATGATCCGTCTGGTCCATCCACTACACTCAAATCTTTACCCAACTATGTTTCTCTCCGTTCTGATTGTTTTGGACATCTTATGTTTGATCAATCCCTGCATTGTACCTATATGTTTCTAAGTGTTTCTAATATTGTTGTTTTCTAATATTGCTGTGTCAATTCTGTAAAGCGACTTTGAGTACTTTGAAAAGCGCTTTATAAATAAAATGTATTATTATTATTATTATTATTAAAATTACTGTCATGCAAGAGGAACATAAACATTTAAATTTATAATAATAACTAACTTTAACAGTTAACATGTTTTAAATGACCCGTAACAATAAAGTTTAATTTTACACACTGACCACTGTAACAATACTACAGATATTAGCAACATTTATAGTAAACTCAAGTGATGAAAAAGTTAGTCCTCAGGTCCCCAAATTAAAAGTTTATGGTAACTAAGGTTACAGAAAGAAAACTAGAAATTATTATCTTGGCTTAGGATTGTTTAAAGTCGGTAAATGATTTTAAAAAAAAGCAACAAAAAGGACGATCACACTGAAGGTGAAGAGCTGAGATGAGTAAGTTTCAGTGGGGAGAAGTGAAGTGACAGACCAGGAGACGAGTCATCAGCAGCATTTTCCAGCATTTATCCCTGTTATCTCCTCTAATTGTGGTCGTGCTGTGCCTCCATAGGATCTGTACAGAAAGGACTGTAACCTGGCTGCTCAGCTTCTCCAGTGCAACAAGTCTCTTTATAGAGCCCAGCTCTCTGAGGTGAGCCTTAACCCGACTTTTACATGTCTTTTAGTCTCATTTTTAACTCAGATCTTATTTTTATTTCGGTTAAATCCACTGCACCTTTTCCTTTCATGGTATACAGGTTTCAGTCTAATCCAGAGCAGCTTAAGCAGACTGCATTTCAATTCTTGCTTCACAAAGCTCACATCCAACCGAGGCTGTGACCCGTAAGAGCTTCAGGCTTTTTGCACTGACATTTGATGTTAACCCAGAAAATTACATACAAGAGAAAAGTTAATAATTTCTCAATACAGTGGAAGCCAGGGAAGAGGGAAATATTTGGTGAAATAGCTGTGATTAGTGGGGAAGAGGAGGTGTAAGGAGGGAGGAGGAGTTTCGTGAGCAGCAGTAAGCCGAATTTTCAACTCGCTGGCATGAGGCGGGCAAAAAGAAATTTGCCGGCTCGACTGTAACTGAAGGTCATCTTGGCCTTTGTGAAGCAGCAGAGATAAGAGTGGAGACTTGGAGCGATGACTACTGTAGGTCACTGCAGGAAGGTCACAGACTGAAGAGGGGGTTCTTTTTTACCACTAAATAACACTCACCTGTGAGAAGAAAGAAAATGTAACATTGGATTACAGATCTTAACTAAGCTACAGTATAGACATATAACCACATTATAAATAGAGTAATAATCTGATGTCCATATAAGCTATAATGTATTTGCATTTATACTTTCTGCTTATTGAATGCAGGTAGTGTTTCTCCAGACCACTGAGACTGTTACTACCATTAGGTCAAATTTCTTTTCATTTTCCCTGTCAAATTAAAATTTAAATAAATTCAACACTGGCCACATAAGATTTTAAAATACCTTTGTTTTTCAATAAAAGTATTTTAATCAGCCAAAGTAGAAATCCTGTTTTTGTGTGTCAAGCAATAAAGATATAGATTGATTGAAAATGTTTATTTCAAATATGTCAGTAAAACTAAACATTAAACTAGAATGAAAATTGAAGGCATGGAAGTCAAACAGCAAATACTACTACTACTACTCATACTAATACTAATACTAATGCAACAAATAATAATAATAATAATAATATTAAATTTGACAAAGAAAATCAAACACTTGATAATTTGTTTAAAATATTCAAAAAGAGTGGGAAGTAGAAAGGACATCATTTTATATCAATAATTTTCTAAAAATCAGGAAGCTAGAATTAATATTACATCATTAAATTGATTAATAAACAAACAATGACCACTGAAAACACCTGGTGATTGTCACCCTCCATCATCCCTGCACCCTGTGAAAATCAGGTCCTTACACCAAGTTTTTAAAATAGTTCATGTTTGGCCAGTTTTAGATCCATGTTAAAACTGTTATTCTCCACAGATTGAGACACAGAATCATATTACGTTTGCCTTGTGCTCACAACGTTAAACCAGAGTCCCATGGATATGAAAAGTAACAATAGCACAGCTCTTGTGTTGCACCCATCTCCAACACAGAGGAGTCTAAAGTAAACCAGGACTCTTAAGTCTCTCTCCTCCTGTCACTCATTATGCGACGCACAAGTCTGAGTGTAATTATACCGCACTGAGTTGGGTGATCATGTAATTGTTTGACAATGATTAGGCACAGAGCAGCACAGAAACCACTCTGTGGCAAATTGTGCACAAAAGTGAAAGGCAGTGAACTGTTCAAGGGGCTAAAGCTACAATAGCAGAGGAAATGTAAATACAGAGTGCACCGCAGCGTCGTGCGTCGTGCTAGAAATGCATGGGAGTATTGATAAGTGTTTTAACATCAGAGCAGCTTGGCGGCGCTTTCCACTGCATCAGCCCTGGGAGCTTGTGTCTCGCCCATGTGACACAAGTAGATTTTAAAGCTGGCAAGTGTCCATGAGGTTAAAGAATACACACACACACACACACACACACACCCCTTCCCTACACACACACACACACACATTTTACCCATATAGCTGAATGGAAATATCAATGCAAACTACATTTGATTACGTAAGGCACATAAAACAGCCTCCCTCCCCAACACATACACTGCACAAACACATGCACACGGTGGCTATGCGCAGTATAGGATGTGTTATGGAGTGAAAAACTGTTCTGTGGGCTCACTGCCAAACATAATGGGGGTCAGAGGCTATACATGCGCTCACTGTATGTCTGCCGGGCCTGTGGGTGGAAGCTAATCGAAAGCATATTGATGAATGGCGCTGCAGCATTTTGAGAAGTGCAGTGGCTCTTCAGCTCCTACTGAAGTGCTTTAGTCGTTTGTTTTGCTGCAAAACAAGCAGAGAGGGCACAAAATGATTGGGCTGGGGATTTCTGAACGCCACATAAAAGCTAATTGTGATCTTGTTCAAAACAAACCCAAATGAAAAATATGTGGACAGCAATTAAGTGGCATTTAGTTTGGTCCAAGTTGTAATAAAAGTGTTATGATAAAATAATGTTACTCTCTGGTATTTGTCTTTTTTCTCTATCTACAAAGTTATAATTAGCTCGCCTTTCTTTGCCAATTAGGAACAACTGACTAGATTCCTGTTGATGATGTGCTGCAGTTGGCTTAATGCTTGTTGCTATGGAGAGGCACAGATAGTGGATATAAGCTTTTTTATTGGGAGATGCTCAGAATAGAACACGTCTTTCTTCCAAGGAAGGCGACTCAGTTCAGTCTTCGTTTTGACATTTATTTTCCTCTGTTGTTGATGTCACTGAAAACGATGCTTTGATTTTTTCTTTTTTTTTTCTTTTCCTAAACATGCACAGGTCTATGTGATGGTGACATACTGACATGCATACTGCAGTGCACAGGGACAGCTGTAACTGTAGAAATCCACATTTCAATACAGTACATAAAGAAGATTTAATGTAATATGAGGTATAAATATGCTTTCATTGAGTGTGTATATACACTATCCCTGCTAAGACCTGTTTACACTGTCATTTTTGGCTGCCTCATGCTACAAAGTTAATAGTCATTCGAGAAAGATGGAAAATATTTGGTTGTCAATCGAAAAGGAGATTCGATTGATTTGATTTAGTGACGGCGACAAAGTATTCACAGTGTCAGAAACAGCTAGTTTCTCAGTTTTACTGCTGCTCTGACCCACAACTACAGTCCAACCCACAGGTTTCTGAGGAGCAGTTGTGTAGCTCAGAGCAGGCTGTTCTGCTGTCGCCAGTGGGCAAACAAGGTGGGACGTGTGGAGCTCAGACTTAAGTGCATGACAGCTAGTGGCCACCATACACTCACACATCTGTCACTCAAAATGTCATGCCCTCAATTATGCAGAACTTTAAGCCTCATAAAATTTAAATTAGTGTGTTACATAAAAAAAATCCCACCTCCCACACCCCACATATCATAAAGCTGGAAATCAGCCCTAGAGACCAAAAGTGTTTCTGTTTGTGGCTGTAAACATGTTTATTTCCGCTGTAAAGCTGGATTTAACATGGGACTCTATGGGGAATGACTTGTTTTTGGAGCCAGGCTTGAAGACGTTTTTACTACTTTAATGTTGGTTTCATTATTCAGACTCTGAATTTGCCGCTTGACCAGAATATCACATAAAACCAATGGCCAGGGTGACATTTTGTACTGCTAATTATATGAACAGTGAACACTGAATAGAATAAGGTATTTTACATAATTTCTACAGCCACTCTTTAAACACATGTGCTCCTGCCCCTCTCTTTTCTCTGATGCTTCCAGCTGCCTGCTGATTTTCAGGAGCGACTGACCATGCACATGGAGGAGTCTCCTCTCTGTCACACCTACCCCGACACTGTCCCGGCCTCTCTCATTGCCAAAGTGCTCGAGAAGCCTGATGAGGCATGCAGCAGCAGCCAGGCCTCCCGCTCCCCGAGCCCCCAAACCCAGGACCATGCTTTTATTTTGGAGAGCCTGGGCCCGGGAGAGCGCTTGGGGCTCCGCGCAGCCTACAAATCTGACCTGTACAGCAGCGACACGGCCCTGTACTGCCCCGATGAGCGGCACCGTGAACGGAGACCCAGCATGGACCTCCACGGTGAGAGGAAGCTGCTGTACGGGCCTCAAAACTCCACCGACAGCAACCCAGAGGAGGGATCAGTCGGGTTGAGAGCTGGCTTCTCCCAGGAGCATTTTGCTAAATTCCCCGCTACTCTGGGCGCAGGCTCCAGCTCCTACTCCAGCTTCAGTGGTGGGGGATCTGAGGACAAAGGCAACGGCCCACCCAGCAGCGTAGCTTCATCCCCTCGCCATCATTCACTCTACATGGAGTGGAGGGATGCAGGTGACTATGAGAGAAAGAGCGACTCTTCCTGGGAGAGGGACAGTCCAAGAGGCTTCGCCAATGCTCATCCCTTCCAGCAGACGGAGATGAGCCACCACCAGAATGGCAGCTCACCTGTCTACAGTCGCACCATGTCCTCGTGCTTCAGTGAACCCTACGAGCCACTCCCTCCCTCCTCATCCCCAAGTGTTGCCTACGGAGACAGTCGTCGAGGTAGCACATTAGCCCCCGAAGAGGAAGAGCTGATTGGTCGGTGGAGACAACTCAGTGTGGAGGACTTAAGTGCCCACACCTACCGCAGCCCAGGCCGGGCTTCACCTTACAGCTTCTCTGAGCAGCACTTCTCTGTGCGGCCAGCAAAGATCCGACTCGGCCCGCTCTACAGCAGCTTCCAGGAGGGGGCTGACTACTATCACCACGGGGCTGGCGTCATGGACCCGGTGTGGGTGGCCGCCAGCCCCAGCCCTGAGTGCAGTCCAGGGCTACGGCAGGCACACAGCCAAGCCCACATCTACCGAGCAGAGGACAGTCAGGGGTCGGAGCACAGCCTCTACCACTCAGGGAGCTCCAAAGACAGGGAGGGCAACGTGGCAGCTGGAGGCCAGAGCACAGATTACGTCGACCCCAGCCCCAACAGCTCCACTGAGTCTCTCAACCAGAGGTCCTTGGAGATGGCTGCAGAGCTGCAGCACTATCAAGTGGAGATGCACAGCTTGCCAGCCCAGGCCAGCCAGTCGCCACCACCGGCCCCACCCCCTCCTCCCCCATACAACCAAAAATTTGGCTCCCTGGGACTTTCCAGGAAGGACAGTCTGACCAAGGCCCAGCTTTATGGAACACTTCTGAACTGAAGGACTTTTCCAATCAGGTTTATTCTTTGATAGGATGTTAGAAGACGCAAAGTCGTGGCGTATCCAGCTGCACCTTCTGTTAGCACGACCAACCATTTTGATAGAAAATGGTTTGAGTAGAGGCCAGGAGCCAAACGATTCAGTACCATGACCATGAAACTATTGCTGATTATCTAAAAGCTTAGATTGTATGGCAGTGGATGGCAACATGTTTACATTACAGTTGTCCAGAGCAGATCAGTCAGGCGAATGTGGGACTAGAAGAGAAGTGGAGCTCGAGCAGCCCTTAAATTTGTAAGAATGTGTATGTATTTAAATTACAAATGTATAAATATATACTTGTAACTACAAATTGAGTGATATATTTTGTATGTGGCTGTTAGCAAGAGATACTGTACATCCAAAACAATCACACTAAATGCAAATCCTGTTGATTATACCTGGAACTTGTACATAAATTAAAAACTGCCAATCCTATATTTGAGAACTATTTGAGAAAGATATATAAAGTAAGAAGTAAACTGCATATAGATTTGTTTCAGTCATTATTTTTACCCGACTGAAATTAAATGTGAAGGTTACTGAACATAAGAGGACGTCAAAAAGATTATTAATCACTTAAATGAACAACAGGAAACATACATTTTGTTTTTCTTCTGTTGGTTGAAATTTGACAGTATTGATGAGTGTGTTATATTGTTATTGATGGAGCGTTTTGAGATCTGTCTTAGCAGTCAGTATTACTTTGTTTTTTGCTCTTCTTTATCCCACGGAGAGGTTTTCCTGCACCCATTCTACCTCAGATTTGGATGCCCACACCCCATTAAGCCACTGTAACCTTGTTTCTTTGACTACGATGCATGTTTATATATTTTGGTTGTTTTGTTCGCCTAATAAAGCACAAATTACACATATAAGCTCCAAGCCTTCCTTTCATATTCACGTGCAGCTGTGTGGGGATTTGAATTATGGCCGAGTGAACCACACATCACATTTTAATGTCTCTCCGCTTCAAAGTCGCATGTAATCAGTTGTTTTTAAGTTAATTAGACGTCTGCCGATCCATGGTGTTATGTCGAGTGACTGAACCCTTCATCACTCAAAACTCACACTGCTGCAGCCATGTGGTGTGTGCCTGCTGAGTCACCGTGAAGCCCAGCTTCATCACTGTTGTAGATTTAAAAATAGGTTTGTAGAGAGGGATTTTTTTTTTTTTCGCACAGATAAGCAAAAGCAAAACAGCGAGGAAGTTTATTTGTGTGTCCTGGAGAGTCATCGTCAAGAAAAACACAACAAGATGAGGAAGTGAAGCATGTGACTGGGAGTACAATATTCAGCATTTTCTGAAGGTGCAATACTGTCTACGATCTACTATCTAACAATATAAAACAGCTATAAATGATGCCAGTGATTCCAGTGTCCTGAATGAGAACTTTATGCTCTACACTAGTATAGTAAGAGTTTTTTGTTTTTTGAAGATAATTTGAAGACCTTTTTTCAAAAAACCTTACTTGTGTGTTTCGTGTGTATAGTTAGATCTGACATGTTTTGTTGATTCACTGATAATTCAATCAGATTTAACATTTGGAATTTGGACATTTTGGCCAAAAACAAGACCTGGGGCAATTTTATTTTCTAGTTGCTTGCTCCACAAAATGTCAAAAATCAAATATATGTCAACAACACAAAGCCCATGATGACATTCAGATGCCTTCTTTTGTCTGACAACAAGAACACAAAGATACCGAATATCAACACAAAAGATCTGAAGTGAAATTAGAAAAAAAAAAAGAGACATTTTTGTCTTGGACTCAAATTAATCCAAACAGTTGTAGATTGAAAATAGATTAATCAAATAATTGACCAATTGTTGCTCTGAACGAGATTTTTTTTTTTTTAAAGATTTCTCACTGGGTGTAAATGAAAATGTGATTTTCATATGTTTCTCACCAATAATGATCAGGCGTGAGAATAATCAGTGGATTTATCTATTCATTAAAATAACAGTCATTTACAACTTTGTATTTAGTTCTTCTGATCCTCTGTATTCAGCCTTATTTATTAGCACATACAGTACATTCAGTCTTCTGTTTATTCTCAAGCATCTGAATTTCACATCATATTTGTTGCTTCATCTCCTCTCTCTCTCCTACTTAAGGGGAACATTTACATGTGAGACTGAGTCCATCCACAGGAGGGAGCCACAGCGAAGCAGCAGCTCACTGATCTGCATTGTCAACCTTATTATTGTCCCAGCTCCTCCAGACACAGCAGAGAGCATTTACACTTCAAACACACCAGGAGAGGGAAACTAGATTAACAGCTGCCCCCTCCCGCCTCCCCGCTTTATACACGGCAAAAAAAAAAAAAAAACATGCTCAAGTATGCACAAATCTGGCATTCAAACGCCATAGCTGAACCAGAAATGGATACGCTCCTCACTCCGCTCCGAGGATTTGCACAGCACAAGCAATAATGTGACCTCACAGTGGAGGCAAATGTGACAGCTCAGCTCGGCTTTGATGAATGCTATGAGATGGATTCACTCCTTTTGATCGTGATGTGTGTGTGAATCTTGGTCACTGGCATAACAGCAAGGTGCTATCCAGGTTTTATATTCATAAGGAAATATTTTAGCATATTTTGGCAATGAGATACTTCCATATTTGCTATATTATGATTTGAAAGTATTAACTATACATGGGAAATGTACAGTTAAAGAGGCACTCCACCAATTTTACGCATTAAAGTCAGCTCATTTATCACAAGCACAACTTAGCCTCTAGAAAAAGCTGCATAATGTCGTCTGCTGCTCTGGAGGAAGTCGTCCAAAGCTTAACTCTGATGGTATCATCTCCAGCTTAATGGAGTATCCCTTTAAGTGTTAAGTATGTGTGCGCTCCTGTATAGACCTACATTCCTGGTTGTTAAAAATTCATGTGAATCCTTGTGGAGTAAAAGTCAGTTTTACAGAAACTTCTTTTTAATTTTTCAAATTTTCTACAATCTCTCTGCACACTTGCTCACAGAGACTTAATTCACACACTTCACTGGCACAATATGTCAGTCAATTAATGATTTTATCCCAAAGGTGGCAATTGGTCTTTTCACAAGCCATCTCTCCCTGTGCAGAGTCTGTGGGGCTGCTAGGGATTAATTATCTTGTTCAAGAGTACCAAAGTCCCCTGAAACGCCGTCCGCAGACCAGGACTCTGCTTAGTGAGTGAGTCCAACCATCCTGCTGCTTATGTCCCACAGCTTCTTGGCTGCCTGCTCATCTGTAGCTTTGGCCATCAGCTCCTCCTCCTCACAATTAGCGAAACACTTCCCCGACACTCCCTCCACCTCTGGGGAGCAGGCCAGATAGAGAGGAGTCTGGGCCCCCTCAAGTGGACTCTTGAAAAAGATCAGTGAGGCGAGGTAGAATAGCGGCTTTGCCAGGAGAGGGATTTGAACATGCCTTCCCAGTCTGGTCCTCACGATGCCCGGGGTGAGAGCGTTGACCGTGACCCCCGTGCCCTCCAGCCGATGAGCCAGTTCGAGTGTGAACAGCAGGTTGGCCAATTTGCTCTGACTGTAGCAGAAAGACTTGTTGTAGTTATTTTCACTATTCAGGTCGTCAAAGTTGATCTGGCCATACTTGTAAAGCTTAGAGGAAACCACAACGATGCGGCTGGGAGCAGAGGTCTTCAGGAGGTCCAGCAGGAGATGAGTGAGGAGGAAGTGACCCAGGTGGTTCACACCAAGCTGCATCTCGAAACCATCCTCGGTCTTTGTGTAGGGACACTGGTAGATACCTGCGTTGTTGACGAGCACATCAATCCTGGACTCCTCCTAAAGGGTCAACGACATTTAGATTATTTAAGATTTAACAGAATCAACTGTATCACTGTACATTTGCCTACATGTGATGCTACCACTGTCACTGTTTAAATATGCACATCCTTGATTTGCACACCAATTACACTGTACCTGCCTTTATTCAAGCACTAATTATTAATCATTATTATTTTAGGACCCTTTGGTTGACAGGTTGACAGATTAAACAGGTCTTTTGGGAACGTCCTGACACCCAGTGGTGAAGTGAGGTACATGTTGGGACACAGCAAAGATATGGCATCATGATCATACTTTATATTGATGATTGATATTGATATATTGATATTTTAGAGAAACATTTCTAGAAAACACAGGTAAGATAAGAGTTAATAACACTACATATATTGAGTGTACAGCTGCAGTATTTAGTTGATTAACAGAGAATGGTAAACAGCATGGATGCTGTCAGACTTTTTTCATCTTGGTTATTTAAACTAACAGTGAAAACTTATTTTAGGTACCTATTGGTTAGTGGGCAGTAGCTACTGGGGTTTAGGGGCAGTAGTGTAGTTAAGGGATAGTACTTCATGTAAGGGGTAGCACTGAAGGTATAGGGGTAGTACTCAAGGTAAGGGGCAGGGTTACTGTAGTTATGGGTTCAGCACCACGGACAGCCCCCTTACAGAGAAAGCACTAGTAACACTCTCCTTTGTACCAGATACAACGATCGCAGGAATGATCCAGACATCAGTCATTTCAAAAGCTAGACCTCACTGTAGCTGGTGAACAAACAGTCCACTCAGCTGGAGAAAAAACTGTCCGGGCTTCCCCAGACATTACAACTTACTTCACTGATTTCCTCACAAAACCTTCGGACTGATCCTAGAGAAGCGAGGTCCAGGTGTTTGATCACCACCTCCCCCTGCTCTGGTCCCGCTTGTTTCTTGATGTCCTCGGCCGCTTCCTCGGCGCTGCGCTGGTCCCGACAGGCCATGATGACCCGGGCTCGGAGCTTCAGCAGCTCCCCGGCGAGGGCCTTGCCTATCCCGCTGTTTGCCCCGGTCACGATGACTGTCTTTCCCCGCATAGTGTCGGCTGGATACTGGAGCAGCTTTACGGATTTCTGACTGGGGAACAAACGGCGCATCAGAAATAGGACCCCACCGCCGACAACAGCGGCAATTAGCACCGCAGTCGACATGAAGGAAGGGACCGATCACAGATCAGCGAGGACTGGAGTACTGGACGCACGGTACAGTGTGTTATGAGTCCAAGTTACAAAATTAGCCCGGAAACAATTGCTACGCAAGTTGTTAGCATAACTGCAAGCGAGACATAAAACATTGTAGTCATTTATTGTTTCATATTTGTTTAGTTTTCAAAACGAACACACAGCTGCGATTAACTGAATAAAAGCAAACAGTAACGTTATCAAACACTCCAACGACCGCAAAGTAGCTAATACTAGCAAGCTAACTAAGCTAGCTATGTTAGCTACTCCAACTACTTCCGGTGTATTTTCTGCTAACCGAACCACATCAGATAATTCACCGATTACAGCATAACACAAATTAAACACATTTCTTCACACAGAGGCCAGCATACATGCTTTTATTATTAAATGGGTACAACATCGGCGTTGTTCGGCGTTGTATAAATAGGTTTCTAAACATTTTTTGGGGATATTGCCTGTCACAACTTATTTATGAATTACATACACAAACCACTAGGTGGACCCAAGTGAATCTGCCGTATATTTATGTCATCAGCTAGGGTTTGTGTTGTAGGGTATATGTCAAAGAGTTGCTGGTAAAAACTTTTTTTTTTTTTTTTTTTTTTTTTTTTTTTTTGCCAGTTGATTAATTGATTAGTCAAATGATCATTGCATTTCTAGGTTGTCAGCACACTGTAGCCAGAGTTACTGTACTTCATTGATATAGCTAAAGGAGACTGGGGTAAGTTGAGCCACTCTTCATTTTCAGGATCACTACATCAAGGCAATTATTGTTTTGCTGCTAAGACAATGAGTGTAAACATAGCATAACATAGCGTATCCAAAAAAGGTGATCTTGTGGCAAAACTCACCACCCTCTCTAGTCAATACCCCACCTGTCCAGGTTGCAGTGTCATACAAACTGCTGGGAACACCTTGCTGAGCCACCACCCCAGTGAGGTTTGGGGAGTTTTGTGATTACATCATATCTTGGGAAGAAACCCTCATCTCTTTCTTTGAAAGTAAAGCTTGGCTTACCTTAAAAAGCTTTGTCCCTTCTCAGGAACTTACTTACTGTGATCATAAAAATGCACAATCTCGATTTAATAATTAGAACAAACAGTATACAGCCAAAACACACTCATTAAGTGTATATGGAGCAGGTGGCTCAACTTACCCCAGAGCTACCATATTGACTTTATTACTCCTCAGAGCTAAACAAATACAACCGTTGTATATAAAACAAATTCATACTTTTTGGTCTGAACACAATTTTCAGTAATCTTATGACTTTGTTGTTGTTGTTGTTGTTGTTGTTTTTTTAAAACCCTCACAGACTCCATGAAATGATACCTTCTTAAATATTTGGTCACGTGCTCAGTTTTTCTCATGGGTCTCCTCGCCTCTTGCATGTGATATTACTAGCATTTGGATACATTTCCAGTGTAGACAATCACACTTAACCTGTGATTCTGGTCAGACCTGAGTTATGAAACAGGCTCGGCAGATCTGATTCATGCACTTTTTATTATCAGTGGCAGTATCATATACGCCACTGAGGGAAGGAAACTGTTGATTCACAAGCATAATCCCCCGGGCATTTTGATTGTCCCATCCAACAGTCGGGTGTGACTCATTATCACACATAATTGATGATGTCGTGTTGATACTCGGTGAGGTATAGGCTATGTTGTTTCAGGGACTTCGCAGAGACAATTTTATCAGAGAAGTGGAAGAAGATTTCGACAAGTTACTTCACTTCCTCTTGGCTCGCTGTTGAGTAACTCCTCCCGTTTATTTCAAGCTGCTCTTCAGTTCCCGTTACTTGCTGGAGATACGGACTCAGTGGGGAAATGCGGTGCAGCACTGTGGGCTACGATCTGCTACGATCTGCCATTACAGCACAACAACGGCGACTTCAATATTTTCGTCTAACGCGTCTGGGAAAACTGGCAGTGCTCAATGTATCTCAAGAGGCGCCTTCTTTGAGTCCTGGCTTTAGGATAAAGAAAATGTATCCGACTTTAATTGTCTTTATTCTGGTTTTAATCATCTCTGAATGTGAAGGTAAGAAATGCTTTTACATTTTGGTGTTTCTTTTAGTGTTGTAAAGGTCCTGGCTGCTCAATTTCACTGGCTGGATTTCTGAGAAATGCTGTTTTTGTTTGTTTTGGTTTCATACCATGCTCATAACGTGGGACAGTAAACAAGGACCTGTTTGAAAAATGTCCAAAAAGCCATAAAATATGTGTAAAATCACAATATGTTAAGTAGAGTAACCACATGTCAGGATTTGGAGGAATATTGGAAGGGTTGCAAAGATTATAGCATTTCTTACCTTCATGTAAACATAGATAGACTTGGTTTGGTTCTGTCATTCAAAACTGATTGTTTGAAGGGTCTGTAACTAGATGTGAATGTAGTGCTCCTTGGTATCTCTACAGGTTGTCCTGTAACCCTCATAAAGCACTTAGGTAAACCATATTTGTAAATACTGAAACAAAATATCAGATGACTCCCCAACTTCACTGAACAGCAGTATGATAAAATACTGGTTTACAACTTTTGCTGCAGATGTTCTCACTAGTCATTTTTCATCCATAGAAAGTCCCCACAGACCCTGAAGTGATTGCACCATCTGAGGATAGTAGAAACATTGGTTTTGCTGTGTGTCCAAGAGGCTCACAGTTTAATTCAATAAATGAGTCAGATGTTGTGGGATGGTAATAGTTTCAAATCCACTTTGTCACGATAAAATAAGTGTGAATATCATCCATTAGGCCACTCACATGAAGAAAAACCTAAATCACTGTGTCGATAGCTGTAAGAAGGCTTTGTAAACACATTACATTTTGTTGTTTATGATTGTTGGGCGGTTTCACAGGTATTTATTACAACTGGTGCATGCAGGATTAGAGAAACAGCAGGGATTAGAGGCATAAGTTAAATAAATCATTGAAGACAGTTCGAAACAAACAAACAAATATATTCTATTAGCAAAAAAGTCACCCAGGAAAAGGCAGGAAGAATCAATCAGTATCAACAGATTCATTATAAACATAACAAAATGTTCTGACAACTGAAAAGCATGACTGGGGTCACATGGTAGTGTAGAGATCAAGACATGTACTTAAACGTGGCATGTTGTTTATTTCACATGAAACCCAAAATGCAAAAATGACTAATAAAGTTTGAGTTAGTTGAACACCGGACCAGATCCACGCTCTCTAGACTTTAGACTTATCATGTGGAATTTCATTTACATTTTCTGATGTTTTTATTCCCTGTAGGCCAGGATGTGAACACCTGCAATGTTACCCCAAAGACAAGTACGTTGAAGCTGGATCTGATACTGAGGTAATATGTCAGTCCTCATGTGTCCGTGGCAAAGTCTTCTGGACGCTGAACAACGGCCGGATCAATGAGAGCCTTTCCAAACCCATCAACTCCTCCCACACGATGTTGTCACTGAAGAACTTCACTTACCACAGTGCTACGTTGCAGTGCCACAGTGCCACTACTCACAAAGTCATCGGAGGCGCCATCATCAAAACCTACAGTAAGAAAGAAGTAGTTTCTATCATTCTGCTGATCCCCGCAATAAAAATATTTTAAGTAGTATTTAATACTAGTTACTTGTCTTTTTTCTCCCACAGCAAAACCCAGTAAAATATCATGCATGTTACATTATGTTACATACATGATGGGTTCACCACATGTGATCACATGCAACTGGGAGCATCACATGAATTCTTCTCCAAAAATAAACTACACTGTGCTGTGAGTGGTTTCACATTTTCTTTTGTGCAACAATTATTAACATCTATTTTTGCTTGTTGATTTTTGACCTTGGTACAAAACATATGTTTTTCAGTGTCTCTTCATTAGTAACTGATCTGAGTGAACTCTGCAGCTCAAGTGTAACTACGTGCAAAACGAAAGCAGATAAAATACCTCTCATGACAAACAACACTGTTACTGTGAGAGCCAGAACTGCTGACTGGGAAGCAGACTCCGACCCTTATGAATTTGAGCCCTTCAGTATATGTAAGTAACCTGAAGTAAATTTTATGAAAACATCCATTTGCACATCAGCATCGCACATTTCTGCATTTAAATGTGCTGTTGTGTTTATCTTCCCTTCAGTGAAAATTATACCACCGGAGGCTAATGTTACTGTCTCGTCTGATAATCTGCTGGTTGAGTGGAAACCTTCAGTTGTGGAAAGACAGTGTCACTGTGAGGTCAAATTTAGCAAGGTATGTCCCTCCTACTAAAGACAGCTGTTTTTCCTCTGATGCATTTGCTAGTAGCAATTGAAACAGATCGTACACCGTAAACCATGCTAGCACATTGCTGTTCATGCAATGAAGTGAACATGAATGAAAGTAAAATACATGTACATAAATGTTTTTCAAAAACCACTCACAGCTAAATGGGCCTTTTATCGTTCCTCTTTTTTTCTCTCCCAGGCTGTCAGTGATGGAACTGAACAGGTAAGGGCAGGTTTCCCTAATAAGTAATAAATAATAATAATGACTTTGTTTTGCTAAAATTAATACTGCGTTATCAACACGGGTAATGTAATGGGTGTTTGTTTTTCCCTCTGGAAATCACAGAAAAAAGCTAAACGAAAAATTTAATGGATTTTTCTTCCACGTCCCAAACAAATAAACTTGAATGGCTCTCAACAGAGCACGTATGAAAATGATGAAGAAAGTGATTAAAAAAAAAAAAAAAAAAAAACCTGTTCCACACCTCCACCCAAGTTTGTTGCAAATTGGCTCATTGCTTTTTGGTAATAATATCTCAAATTTATGACCAGCGTCAATGGAATAGCTGTAAGATAAAAGATGCATGTCATTAATTGTTTGATCACAGATTTGTCAGTCCAATATCAGTTAAACTGTAGGTGCGTTGGAGCTGAGACTGCAGTGGTTACCATAGCAACACAATATTTTTTAAAAGCAAACACTTTGTTTTTGTTATTAATTTTCATCCCTCCTTGTGGAAATAAGAAGGTTGTAAACTAAAACGGCTATTTGTGATTGTACCCTAGGCTTAGCAAATAACACCCATGGCTGTCTGGTTGTTTTTTTTTTTTTTTTAATTTCAACGAAACAAAGTTCTCAAAGCACACAATGTTTGTTTAAAATTCTTTATATTTGCACAACTGAAAGCTTTCTTTTCCTTTTTTCATGAAGGTGGTCAATAGGACTCTAAACACATGTGAAAGTGGGAAAGTCATGGAAAAACTGGAGTCCTGCACTCCCTACAAAGTTTCAGTCCGCTGTGCTTTAGTCAGCGCTCCCTGGAGTGACTGGAGCCAGGAAGAGACAGCTCAGACTGACGTAAACGGTAAGACTGGTGTTTGTTCAAAAACCCAATCAGAACCAGGAAGTGAAAGGGATGATTATGATATCATTTGAGGCACGAACGAAAAATCAGAAGTGATGACAGTGGATTATTACCCACAGATACTTTTATTAAAATTTGACTTAGAGTTTTGAGTCATAGTTAAAACCACATCAGACCTGTTGTGGTTTTTAAAGTAAGCGCTGAGTTAAAGACCAACTCCACGGTTTTCTTAAGGAAATGTAACTGCCACTAAGGTACTGGCATTGGCATCCTAACAACAAGAGCAACAAACAAACCTCACTGATATTAGTTTTAAGAGGAGGGACAGAACAAGCATGTAAACGCTGGTTTTGCCCTAGATGTACATATCTGCATAAAAGAATTGTGGAAAAAAATTTTAATTCAGAAACATTATTACTGGTTCTGAGTACATAAAGATTTGAAAGAGGGGAAGGGTAGATTATGTCACGTCTCATGACAATTCATTCCAGATAATTCTTGTAAACAATCAGTGGTTTACGAGTAAAGTGGTTCTTTCCTTAGTAGCATAACAGAAACCAAAACAGAAGCAGTGACTGCTGGTAATGACATAGTTGCTCAGCAGCGTGTCCCAAAGTCAGAAGTTGTATTGGTTTTCATTCCAGACAAGAACAGGTCATGTTCTGTTATTTTTGGTGAGTTCATTTTTATCATGTCTCCATGTGTGTACTCCAGTCTAACTATTTTGAACATACTTTAACAGAGATTGACATCAGGCTGCAGCTGTGGAGAAAAGTGGCCAAACCACAGAGCGATGGAGTTAGAAAGGTTCATGCCATGTGGACGGTAAGGAAGACACTAAATGCTGCTTTTACATATTTTTGAAAGTCACTTCCTTCATTTCCTAAGAGACTCGGTCCCTGCTTTACTACCTGACCTTAAGTGCTTCAAACTGTCTACACAGGAGCTTCCTGCAACATGCCCAGGCACATTCACCTACGCTATTAAAGCGACTGCCTACGACGAACACGAGACTGAAGTCAATTATACGGGCACATTTTGCAGCAGTTCAGCCTGTGGTGATGATGTGCACGTGGGCCCACAGGCACATAAACTAAACCTCGCAGTTTTCCGTAATGGCACCCAGCTCGCTGAGGAGTCTGTTTATGTTCCAGCTATCAAAGAGAGTGAGTTTTAATGCTATTGATTTTGTTTTGTTTTTTTTATGGCTAACAATTTATGGATCATTTTGATTATTTGTTTTTATAGAACAGTGCTTTACTCTAATGCATGTTAGTGGTCCATTATCAAAGAGTTTTCTTCTTCTCCCTTGGCAGGCTTCCCTCAAGTCTCTGAAGTCACGCCTTCAGCCACAGAAGGTGTTATTCTGGTCAGCTGGAAGCCTCCTGTTGAACCTGTTAGAAGTTACATGATCGACTGGACCCACAATGGACATGAATACCATTGGATGGAGACCACATACACTAACATGACACTGTTTGGTAGGTTAGATGGCAGACATGAAAGAGTTAATGGGTGTCAGATTGAGAGATGGATGTTTAGATGATCACTTAATGAGTGTTGGGATGAAAACATGGAAAGAGTGAGTCATCAAACCCATCACTAATTCTCAGTGGTGGAGAAAGACTTTTAGCTGCTCTGAAATGCATCCACTGGAAAGATCTTGAGATTAACAGCTCAGTGTTTGAAAACTATGGCTCCCATCCATCCATCCGTCCATCCATTCATCCATCCATCTATCTATCCATCCTTCTGTCCTTCCATTCATCGTACAGCACATTTCATACAATGCATAGATACAATACAAATACAATAAAATAGATTTTAAAAGCTAAAAGGTAATAGGCAAACCAAAAAAACATAATGCAGTTGATTGATGAATTAATAAAGTATGAAATAAAATAAAATACAATGGTAAAAGAACAGAATAAACAGATTAAAATATAACTACAAAAGACCTGATAAAATGAATGAAAATAAAAATAAGTGACTAATGACCAAAAAACAGATTCAGCACCTTCTCAGATCAATATTTCATTCAGCCAGGTTCACATGTGAGACACCTTTTCACATTTCAAATGTTAGATGGCTTTATGTAACAACAATCAGCAACTGTTTGAGACTAAAACCACACTTGTGACTGTGTTATGGTTACGTTTCAACACTTCACTGCCTCAAGCTAGGTCAGCATGCTAACACGCTCACATTTGGATCTTATGGTTCTCACATTCCATTCAAGTTTATACCAGTGCCTGTATCTGGCTGGTTTGCCTGCCTTTACTTGAGTTTTCCAGTGAAGACTCTCCCCCTGCCAGCAGTGACTCAGCCATGTCCGTAGGTCCTGAGTATTCTCGAAACATGATGGTGGCGTGCTCGTCATCTTAACTGGAAAGTTTGGGGTTGACCAAAATCATCAATCATCATCAATCAGGCTTTGGCCTGTTTTGTACATGAATGCCTGTACAAAATTTCATGACATCTTATTCAACAGTATCAGATTGGACCACCTGATAGCTTGGCCAAAAATCTGAGCAGGGCCAGTAGTGGAAGGAGAATTAAGTTTCAAGTTTCAAGCTTATTTTATTGATATAGCACATTAAAAGCAAACAGTCTTTGCACCAAAGTGCCTCACAAACACATGTGAAGCAGCAACAAGATCGATGTCTTTAATGTGTTTGAAAATCACTTGCCTACTCCTTGTAATTGACTTTCAGATCTCCCCCTTCCTTGCAGGCCTCCTGGGTAAGACGCCGTACAATATCACAGTAACTCCCCTCTTCGATGACAGGACAGGTCATGGCACAGAAGCCCTGCAAGTTTGTGCCACACTAGGAGGTACTCCGTTACTCTTCAGGTGTTTTTGTAATGACTCTCAAAAAACAAAAAAAAAAAAAACAGTTTAACCTAAAAACATGGTCTTTACAGATCCCGGAAACATCTCTCCTTTAACTGTTCATACTTATGACACATCTGCCTATGTAAACTGGAGTATCCAGTCACAGGAGTGCAGTGAAGTGGTACTCAACTACACAATCTTCTACTCAAGTACTCAGGAAGGACCAAAGCTCAGTAAGTCCACTACACTCTGTTATGAAAGTTTCCCATGGGTTGCAGTGATATATTTCCTTTAAAATTGTTCTGTCTGTGATTTTATTTTAGACATTACTGTTGACGGCACACACCGTACCATACTTTTAGAAGGTCTTAATCCAAACACCAAATACAGCGTCTACATCAAGGGCACAGCTCTTAATGGAACCACCCAAAGCAAAGAAACGGTCTTTCACACTAAAAGATTTGGTAAGTAGGAGCTGATATGCTGAGTAAATGTAAAAAAACAAACAACAACAACATACATATCTTATTCCTAGCTCTATGTGTACAGCTGCAAAGTGCAAACCGTCATCAATTTACATATTTTTTTGGCTGATGAGCAGCAGGGTTTCAACATGAGTAAGTTGTTAATTTGTTAAAGTTCCACAGAAATAACAAGGAAATTGTTCTTGAACAAGAGTGCTATTCAGTCCTGATAGAGAAGGTTGCAGATGTGGCCTTTGGACCATTGCACAATCACCTAAAAACTGCAACCCTTTTGTACCTCCATCTCTTCCACTTCTGTGAATTATCATCAGATGATTATTGTCCCATGTCTAATGCTGAACCAAAGGGCAAGTGTTGGTGAATCCACCCAGATGTATCTGCCAGGAGACGTTTGGTAGCTTTATTCCACACATTGAACATCTCCTAAGTATTAATCTTTAGTTGGTGAATTTCCATGAATCAAACAGGTATGAACGTGTCTGCTTTGTTGCATCAGTGTGAGATCCTCCAGTGGCATTTTTCTTCTGAAGTGAGACACATTTTTCAGAGAGAAAATCACTGAAATCTGACCCCTTACAGACTCACTTCCCTTTTTTTTTTCCCAAAGTATATTTTTTGGGCTTTTTTGCCTTCAATCGATAGTACAGTCAAGGGAGACAGGAAATGGGGATGCAGAGAGAGATGGGAGAATGACATGCAGCAAAGGGCCAGCAGGATTTACTTTCATTTTCATGTATGATTAATCCCACATTAACCACTAACGTAATCATATTAATTCCCATACTACTCACCTACAACTACGACTCAAAAGATATCTTGAGTAATGTAGAGGTTGTCATACAATGTTTGATTTGGCAGCTCATAGTTGTTGAAATGGCCATGAATCATTGCTCCAGTCATTGTTTTTTTTTTTTTTTTTGCAGAAATACCTTGTAATTCTTTCATAAAGTTTTGTGGAAGTGATTCATTTATTGTGTGCACCAAACTGCTGCAACATGATTAGAATTTTTCTCTATGACAGATCCGAGGCTTGTCACGGTGCTCAGTGTCTCCGGAAGCATCGGCATAATTCTTGTGGTTTCTCTTGGATTATGCTGTGCTGTTCAGTAAGTTTTGATCTCTTGGTGTCTGTCATGATACAGTGAGGATTGATTTTGAATTAAAACACCGAACCAATGAACATCAAAATCAAAATTGGTCTCTTAATGGTGATTCATGATCTGCCTTGTAGGTGGAAGAAATTCAGGGAGAAGCCGGTTCCTAACCCAGGCCTGAGCTCTCTGGCACTGTGGCCATCATCAGATCATCAAAAGGTGAGAGATGGAAAAAAAAAAACGGTCAAGTGTTTCTTTATACAGTCGTTGGTCATGAAAAATATAAAATATGAAAAAATATAAAATATTATTATGTAATTTATTTTATATTTATTAACTTCTTAAAGCAACTCCAAAGAATGTTCATTTTGTGTTGATAAAAAGCGGTAGGTTTCCCTTTGCGGATTTACTGGCTAGCGTAGCAACAACTCAATGCTAAGTTATAGCCTCGTCAGGTGTGTGGTCTTCTGGCAGTTACACTGTTTAGAAATAGCCTATCTTCCCACCGATGGCCTAATTTGCTGTTGTAGGTCATACAGAGACATCAGCAGAAACCAGAGACTTTTGCATATCCAGTTAAACGTTCTTTGTAGGGGCTTTAAGTTAAAAGGAAACATGATGTGGAAATAATCTCACTGTCAAAGGTTGCTCTGGCCCCATCTGTAACATGCCTGTATACAGTTTTATTGCTACCTTTGTCTGGTTAGGTTAAAATCTACACTCATGGTTCAATTCTCACTAGTTTTTATCTCTTGAAAAAACATCAAAATGATCCCCAGTTATCAAACAACATTGCCATATGTCTTATTGTTCTTCCTTTCTGTGTTTCTTTTTTTTCTTCCACATGGGATCTGCCCCTTCCAGGCCTTCAGTAATCCATCTGAAAGCTTATGCGACATGGTTTACCCAGTGGAGCCTCAGGGAACATCCATTTCTCCACTTGGTTCAGGATGTAACCGAGCTATTGACAAAATTGAGGAATACACAGACCCAGCCGCTCTCGGGCCGAATGCACAGAATGAGAAACTAGCTGAACTTGAAGAGAAGGAGATTGTGAGCTCTGGAGAATCCACAGCGCTGCTGCTTCCTCCTGTTGACAGACCATTCAGTCCATATCTCAGTCAGAGTTCTGTGGAAATTAAGTCTCCTGGGCCAGGTAAACAATGTAAGCCCTTTCCAGCGAAACAGCAGGAAAAGACAGCACCGATGACTGTGTACGTCACCTTGAACATGTTTGAACAAGGTCAGGGTAGGTGAGAGCAACAGGAACATAACAATAACAATAACCCAAAGGCAGGATACACGCACAATCAGCTCTGAATGAAGCTCAGCAGTGTTGACCAAAGTGGAGTGAACCTAAATAAGAGTAATTACATCTTGTCATCTATTCTCATTCTCATTATGCTCACCCAGATGTGTAAATAAAAGTACATTTTGTCACTGTATATACCTTATTGATAGAAATGTGTTATGTTTGTGTGTAGTAGCAGCTTTGTTAAATCAAGCTGATGTATGTACTTGATGTAAGAATATTTAGATACATATATATGGCTGAATATGTTCAGCACTACAACATAATGTGGACCAAATGTAACATTTAGCACTGTAATTAAAGTTGTTGTTTTTTTTTGTTTTTTTTATCACACTCAAGATAATGCAGCAGAGACTTAAATAATGTAACATATATACCCATGTTGCCTATGGTTTGTACTATATAAGTTTGTGTTGTGACAGCATGGCAATGTAAAAAGGGAAAGTGATGTTAACATAATATTAGCTATGTATATAAGGTGTTCTCTGTTCGCCCTTGTTTGTTATCACTGATATCTTCACTTGTTAAAAAAGTAGTAAATATGTTTGAGACTCTGAAGTTGTTACTGTATTTTTTTTTTTTTTATTTACCACCTTCCAGGAATAAATAATTTTAATTTCCACAGCAACAATCTAATGGTTCAAACTTGATTTAAGAACCCAAGGACACTGTGGTAAAGCTATTTATGGGGAGTGAAGCTAACTGCTTCCCCCTGCAGCCTAGTGGAGTGGATCACACACGTACACACTCTCTCTCTCTCGCTCGCTCTCTCCCTCGCACACCCGCAGGGGGCGCTATGACGCAGGAAGTCGTCTGAACTACAGACATTGACATCCAGAATAAGAAAGCTAGCCAGTTTAGCTCAAGCTAGCTAGTTAGCTCGATTGGTGTCTGTTGTGGATCAAAACAAAACGGACTCAAAAGGGAAAAACTTTTTCGGGATGCTGATAAGCGGAGAGTCTTTATAACATATGAGTCGTGTGTTTGCCTGCCGGCCCGTCAGGAAGTTGACCGGGCATAAATTTGTTGGATGATAACGCTTGAATTAGTAGCTGGGGGGCCTTGAGTCCGCGGTGCTTGGGTGAACGACAACCGGACATTGTCGCGATCTGTACTGAGAGAGCATCCAGCCACACAGGGTAGCTATCCACCAACGACTCATTGCACAGAAACCTCCCCTGATCATGGCACACACCGGACCGCCTTCTCGATGGCGGAATTGTCCCAGAAGAGGACAGCCCGTGGCAGGTGAGTGGAAAACAAATAAACCAGCCAACTACCGCTAAATCAACCCATTTAATGTACGTGGTGCTTTAGCTGCTAATGTTAGCTCTGTGTTGTGTCTATGATAGAGGAACATGATCTGAAACCTTGTAACCTGCTTAATCACTAATTGTATTTCCTCTGATAATAAAAATTGTGTGTAGCTGTCTTGGTTAATTATCAGTCATGAAATATTGCTAAGGTTAGCATCACAAAATGGCAATGCAAGTGGATTATATAGACAAACATGAGGCCAGTTTATAAAAATGAAGCTGTGGTTGGTGTGAATTGAATGCCGATTTAATTAAATGACACTAATCAAGGTATAAAGCGCAATTTATTTCTAATCAGTGCCTACGTTTGTGATTTTTAGTGAGGTAAATTGAATTTATCTGATGTTTTAAATGAAGTTCAGTGTGATATTTTATTCAGGCGCGAATTTGCCTAGCCGATCTGGCACCTGTGGCTAACGGGCTGTCAAAGCTTAACTCCTCGCAGACCAGCGTTGTAATTGTCAGCCAGTACCTCTAATACCCTTTAAAACTAAATCGGATAAACCTCTAACCTAATATTCAGGAGTAAAAGTAAAAGAAGAAAAGTGGCTGAGCAGAGTAGTAGTGCTGAGTTGGCTAGCTTCGTTGTCGAGGCATCACGTGTCAAAACAAACCGGAGCCGGTAGCGTGGCGTGCAGCTGCTGTGTTGGTGGTCGTTATCAATCACAATCTGTGTGTCTGTACAAGTTTGTTTGGACAACGCATGGCCAGACTCATCTCCACTTACGTTTGCGTTACCCCAGAGCACTAATTTAGACATGTATTTAGTTTCAAGGCACGTATAAGCTGCTTTTAAGATGTGATCTAAAGAACAGACCAGTAAAGCAGGCCTAAGGGCTCCACACTCCAAGATTTGCCCCAAAGGTCTGCATCATTTTATTAATCACAAATCTGTACAAAATCCTCCTGACCAAAAGTGTCATCAGCAATGTCAGCTCTGCAATCTTCCTCCGGGTCTTGTAGAGATACATGAGTTTTGCATCAGAATTGTTTTAGTTTAAGTTGTGGTCTTTTAAAGTGTTTTTTTCTCTATACGTGAAGTAATGCACAGAACATCTTGCATGAGGTCATGTTATATTAACATAGGAGACCTTTTAGGCTACAGCCAACAATATGTTCACTAATTATCGATGACATATTTGAATGTCTTGTTTAGTCTGACCAGGTGTCAAAAACACAAAGATACTGAATGTACTGTCACTGAAAACAAAACATAGCAAGTATCTGATTTTCTTGCCATTTATCCTTTTAAAAAATACTCAAGTCATTGAACTTATTGCCATTTAATTTTTCTGTTTGAGCCAGTCAACTGATCAATATATCATTTCAGCTCCAGAGAGCTGATTGGTTTCCAGATTCCACGGTCAATTATGAAATTGCCATATGTAATCAGAGTCACTTGGGGCACTGAAAAATAAATCCTCCCCCTCTGTCACCACACTATATATATCAGGTGATAATTTTCAAAATTTGATTTGGTATGGTAACAATTGGTTATCATGGCAACTGTGGACAAAACCTGACACTGTATTAGACTGGGCTTTGCAGCACTCTACAAAAAAAAAGATCAATAAAACGCATTAGAAATGCAGAGGCTTTGTACGATATGACAAATTGGTTCATTGTTTGTTTTTTTCCCTCACAGGAAAATTTCTGCCTATGAAAACAATGTTGGGTCCCAGATATGATGAGCAAGTTGCAGAGGAGAACAGGTTTCACCCGAGCATGCTGTCCAACTTCTTAAAAAGTCTAAAAGTAAGTAACTCCACAGTCGGTGACTGAACCTCTGAGGAAAACTCAACCCCTGAAAGTACCATGATGCACCTTGTCCTCTGCTTTTGTCTTTGTCCAGGTGAAGATGGGTTTGCTTGTGGATTTGACGAACACTACTCGCTTTTATGACCGCAACGACATTGAAAAAGAAGGCATAAAATATGTGAAGCTTCAATGTAAAGGGTACGTGCCAAGTCGCTGAGCCTTGAGTCAATCTAATTGTTTTGCTGCTGCTCATCTAGAGGTCAAGTTATAACTCTGTATGTCATTCTGTTTTGTGTTAGCCACGGGGAGTGTCCTTCGAAAGAGACGACCACAATGTTCATCGCGCTGTGCGAACACTTCATGGAGAAGAATCCCACAGAACTGATAGGTAAGGAAACCACAGCTCCACAGTGACAGGAACCGCTTTGTTTATGTGTCTGTGAACAAGTGTTTGTATCACAGCCTTGGGACGTCTGGAGTTAATGTTCTGGAGAGATATGAAATGGTAGAGTTGAGATTGAGAGTTGAGACTATATTTACTGTTACCTTCTTGAGTCTGATGGTTAGGCAGCAATACCCATTCCTGTGTGCAATGATAAACATCTAGGAGAGCAGAAAACCCTCGGCCTTCATCTGCCTCTCAGCTCCTACAGTAAAGATCATGTTAAAGCCCATCAGTTTCTCTGTGTGTTGCCTCTGCTCAAGGAAAAATATGAAGAAGTATAAAAGTAGATATTTTCAGTGGATATAAAACCAGTCAGGAGTGTAAATGACACGGCACTGTGAATCATTCTCCTCAGATTGTAGGAAGAGGTTTGCCTCAGTAATAACTCATTTATATTTGTCGTGATGTTTTACCACCCCACAGATTTCCACTTCGCTTGCACTCGAGCCTCCAGTAATCAGGCTTGGTGTGAATCTTAATACCGGAGTAAACGTCTCAGAAGCCTTGAATCTTAAGTAGAAGCACCTGCAGCACCTCCGCTTTATTTCTGAAAACATTCCTGTAGATCTCTCAATGTTCAGTAAACACTAATATTTTACTGAGTGGGTTGTTATTTAGTACATTTCTGAGTATGCATGGTTCACTATGGAAGACGGTGATATTCCTATAAGTAGGGTGTGTCTGAAGTGTCCTCCGATACGCTGTAGTTAAGTTCAGTGACTATACAATAATTAATAATACATGTATTGTGGTGGCTCTGCATTTTTAAAAGTTTGTTCACTCTGTCCTTTTACACAGAAGTTGAATTACTGACTGCTTTTAATGAGTTAGGACTGATGCAGAACCGAAGAGTCAAAAGGCAGTGATATTATGATTATAATGATGTGATTATACAAAACATTGTGTAACTTGAACAGTTTTCTGATTTTATTGTGTCATTATGCTAATGAAATGCATTCATTCAAATTACAGCATGTAACCAGTTTATGATGTTGCAGTTATGTTTGTACACACTGTGTATTTATATTTGAATGTGGGGAAACGACTGAAAAAGCTTGTTAATGCACCTTGACCTGAGGTTTTATGACGGCACAGAACATTAATGTTTGTTCTGTAGAGTGCAGAGCTACACTGGCCTATGAGTAGCATTACCCCGTGTGTCCAGCAGAGAGCAGCCTTACTCTAAAGTTGGATCAGTGCAAATGGAAGTCAGATAAAGTGCTGTGATTATTTTCACATTAAGCTCTCTCATATTCATCGGCTCATAACTTCACTGCTTCCCATTACAACCAGTGCAGCCAGGCTTCTGCTGATGGCCACAGAGGAGCTGTGTGTTACAGCTGGAGGTCAAATGGATGTATCATGTTGCTCACGTCTCGTCCCTTGAGCTCCATTTTGCATTTCTCCAAACACGCATGGTTGTTAAAACAAATGTCCCTCAGAAAACAGTCTCGTTCAATTCACCAGATATTTTTTTTGTTTGTTTTTATAAATATGTAGGAGTTTCACATGAGACACAGCTCTTCTCTCCCACTGAGTGTGCTGTGTAGGTGATTTCAAGGCGAAACGTGGCTCAATAAGTTTGGTTTAAAAGTTAATGTTGTGTAGATGTCTACATGTGGGCAGATTCTTTGTTTTGTTTAACAGTTCCAACTGTTTTTTGTTTTTTTCCAGTCACATGGAAATTGTATATTTACGTCTGTCCATTACTCAGCTTATCATTAAAAGTCACGTCAATCATGCTGATTGCTCAGTGTTGATGTTTTTCTGCATATGTAATACTCTCCACCCTGCACAGGAGACACATCTATATACAGTGAATACTGAAGTGCATTTAAATCCAATATACCAGCCAGTATTAGCTTATCTGAGATGTATTGGTATCCTTGCAGGTTTTGGTTTCATTGAGTGTTCGCCTGAAGTTTGCAACAGACATTTTTATTCAGTCACTTAGAAAACAGTCAGAAAAGAGCCTCAGAACCACAGATCTATGTTATCATGAATATCAACACTAAAACACACTGATGCAATCCAGTCCAGCAGTTAATCCTCCCTGCATGAAAGTTGTTTTGCTCAGCTTCTGTTAAAACAGTTTTAGAGACATGTTGATTCAATTGTATGATCACAGGGGGGTGTCTTCTGTTATTTAGTTGACAGAACAACAGAAACACCTGTCAGTAAAATGCTAGCGAACTGCACCACAGTGTGCAGCCTCAACCAATCCCCAAAACAGTTTGGTTAATTGTGTTAAATTGCTTTTATTTTAGTTGGACATATTCAAAAAGTGCAAACTAACTGAGCGCATTATGTATAAAAACAAAGTGTTCATGGAGCTCACCTTACGTACAACTACAATTAAAAGTTTGGTTGTGTCCTGTTGGAACAAGATGATCTCTTATTTGCATTCGTCTGGTTTTTAAACAGCTTGCTCTTTATTTTTAAGTTAGTTTGCTGTGATACAGCGCCCAAAGACAGCTTGAGGGACATCAAGTGCACATGGATACTGAAACTGTACTTTCACACCACAGACAGCAGGGCGCTCTCTTATACCTCCCTCTAGTATCTGCTAATCCTGGTCAGATCCACTGCTTTTTACCTACTGACTGCTGCCTGGCCTCGGGAATCAGAGCGTTCAAACGTCGCAGCAGAATATGTGAATGTCATCTCAGTGATGTCCTGCCTTTTGTCCAGCTGGTGATTAGGCTTTGTTGTCCCAACGATATGCACGTTCCAGATTAGACAGTTGGGCCGGTAAATGTGATCCCCGTCCTCTGACACCACTTCATTTTGTCTTCATTAGCGTCGTCAGTGTTGCCAGGCAAACATCCTGTGCAGTGAAAGTATGAGAGTCAGATGCTTTTGGTTTGAGGTTTTTGTTTGTAGTTTTGACCCTGCTGTGCACCTGCTTGTTTGGGAGAATGCCACTTTGTTGGAGGGGTCGTGGCTCTGAGTTCAGTCCTCTACAGAAGCTGCTTTAAAGAGGTGCTTTCCTTCTGTTTTTGTTTACCTCTTGTGCCCTTTTCATCCACTCTTTACCTCTGAATGTTTCATCAATTTATAGGTTTCTTCTGTGCATGCTGCAGCTGGTGTCAGGGTGTCGGACTGTTTTTTTTTTTTTTGATGTGGATATAAAGGCAAGGGCTGCCCTCTAAGGGGAGGTGGATCTGCCTGCGAGTCTTTTGATTGTGTGACTCAATCAAAACAGCCTTTGCACATCTCAAAGAGACCTGGTGTTACTGATGTGAGAGGGGAACTTAGATGAGGCTGTGCTAAACCACCAGCCGCTGTTGAAATAGTGACACTTTGCTCACATTGTGTTTCATTAAACTGATTGCATGAGGGCACTGAGTGGAGATGTGGGAAGAGAAGAACTCCTTCCAAAATGTTCCATCAGTCATGTCTTTTCCTTTTTTTGTCTTTCTCCCAAAGGTGTTCACTGCACGCATGGCTTCAACCGGACAGGCTTTCTGATATGTGCATACCTGGTGGAGAAGTTGGACTGGAGGTAAGCACTGACCTCCTTCGATCACTCATGCCGGGGGCATTCTCACAGACGTCTTGCATGGTAACGCAAACCAATATGGCATGACCCCTCCCCCCTCTTCAACATGAAGCTGCCCTCTCAAAAGTGACCAAGTTCATTTCCCCAACACAGAGATGTTTAAATAATTCACAACAGCAGAGCAGAGGTGGGGCGGGCGGGCGGGTGGTATGTGTCTTCACTCAGAGGTGGAGCAGCGGTCTGAGACAGCAGAGTCCCTGGAAGCTGGTAGGCTGATAAAACCCTCCCACCACCCACTACTTCCTGTGTAACGAATATTCTGAGAGCAGAGCCTTTACAGCCCCCATCCTATGTTGGGAGATAATTCAACTACTAAATGATCAACACCAGTTAGATTTTTGTCTGTGTTTTTCTGTGGGGGAAAATATCCAGCCTAAACATGAAGCAAGTTAATGATCAAAGTCATTTTCAGTGCTGAGTAATGTGCTGAATGTTCTCTAAATTCAACATGTCTGACAAAAAACCCATAATATTCAATTCAAATCAGTTGATGAATGGATTATTTATTGACAGTGGACACCTTTTTGAGGATCAGTTAATCCACATTCAGGCATAAATGCTGAATGTCCCTCAACTTCACTTCTTCAGTGTGAGGATATCCTGCTTTTCTTGTTGTTGCCAGACAATGAAAAGTAAAGTGGCTAATTTTACCTGCAGTTATAAACCAGTTATCATAATGATAATGGAGTTAGAGATGCACAAAATCCCCAATATTCAACACTTTCCCTTATTGCACTGAAATATTACAGTTAACTTTGATAATATCCTCCTTTAATGAAGGTCAATTTGTATCATAATCATGACGTGATTGTCATTTGCAGACTTAAATACCGTTGACGTCCTTTTTCAATTTTGTGAAAGTAAAAGATATTTGGAAACTGCACTGTCAAATGAAAGACTAAAGCTTTTTAAAAGATCCTTTGTCTGTGTTTTCTGTTTCTTATCAGTGTCGAAGCAGCTGTGGCTGCTTTCGCCCAGGCCCGGGCCCCAGGGATCTATAAGGGAGACTACCTCAAAGAGCTTTTCCGTCGCTATGGGGATGAGGAGGACGCGCCCCAAGCCCCTAAGCTGCCTGATTGGTGCTATGAGGAAGAAGGCGGGGAAGCGGATGACGACGGTAACGCGGTCGGCCAGGAGTCGGGCCCCAGCTCCTCTGGGTCGGCGCCGAACAAACGAAAGAAAGAGAAGCTAAAACTGGTAAGACTTCCGGGGAGCTCCAGGAAATGGACTGTTAAGTAGAGTACATGTCGGCTGCCTCTCTGCACGACATGGGTCTCATGCAGGGTGATGCAGGGTCCTCAGGGAGGCTTCCCTCCTAAGTCATACAACTCTTATATTCAACTATATATATCGTAATCCCACAAACTGAGTCTCATATTTAGATAGAATGAAGCTTTACATCTTCTCTGCCTCGGGGAACGGTATAATTTTAATTAGATAAAAGTCATATCCTTTATGTTAAGCTCTCATCAGCACAGTTTAGTGAAATTGGAAGTGTTGAATAATCTCCAGTTGCGTATAATTAGGTTTCCCCTTTACATCCAGCTGATGCTCTCTTCCAGATAATTTTGAGTAGTAGTAAAAAATGGCACTGCCAACATCTCCAGCAGGCAGAGTAATGGAGGCAATGCTAAGAGCAATAAAAGCAACAAAAGTAAAGCTGAACATAGATTTTTACAGATTATTTAGCGCTGTTATTACCGAAAACCTGGATCAAGGCAAATCTAATAGCTGAGGATGTGATACAGCAGACAGGTCTTGGAGGAGCAGCTCTTGCAGGCTGCATTACTTCACTGTCATTAAGCAATACTGTCTCTTGGTTGAGTGGACCACTCGCCTCACAGTCAGACTGGTCGGCGGCCAGTTGGCTGTTAGGAGGAGAAATGTCATAAAGTCCGCTTGGATGAAACAGAGTTTTGATTTGAAAAGTAGAAATGCAGCTCTGCTATTTTGGACAGCACGTACTGAGATTAATCATCGATCAGCCCGGGTCTGAACGGTGCCCAAACAACGCTGGAGGAGATGGCCAGGTTTTTGAACCACCACATGGTGTCTAGCTGACATGTATTTGCGAAAGTTAGTGCTTGTTCCAGTGTGCCTTTGCTAAAACATCAAACATCCATCAAAAGTAAACTTTAACCCAGCCCTACAAGACCTCCCTGTGGTTCTGGGAGATCCAGCCATGGCCGAGATCAGTGGTCCAAGAAACTACTGAACTTCAGAGGAAAAAATCAATACAGCATGATATTTTTAAGTGACAGTATTATGTTAAAAATGGATCGTCCACTATATAAAATGCAGATATGCAGTTTTTACTACTAGAGTGCTTTTTGTAACAGACTGACAGCAACGCCTTTATCTTACTACATAAAACAGATGTTGACATCTGGTCGTTTTACATCTGGGACAAACAATATGTTGCTGCAGTACACAAGATATCACAACATGTTTCTAAATCACAATGATATCATATCACGATAGTATCATATCATGGGCCTGTGGTGATTTGCCAACCACACCAGTAAAATGCTTCTGAGATAATAATCCAAATGTGTCGTTTACTTTGGAGCACTTGGAGACTATGGCATCGGTACTTTTCTCTGAGTCAAGAATCTGAGTACTTCCTCCACTACTGCCCCTCTTGTAAACAGGAGCGAGGAAGCTCAACAACTCTTCACGGGCAAGTGTGGATATGAGTGAGGACTGACATGAGCTTCAATTAATCACCTGTCAGGGGTTTATCCATCTGTTCTTTTTACGCTGCCAATCTGCGCCCAGGCCGTGTTAATGAAATGACATCGTGAGGAGTTATTGTTATATGCTGCTGGAAAAAAAAGCGATTATTGAGTAATCGATAATTCTAATGAATACCATCCTGGGTGGTGAACTGGTATAAATGGTCCCTGAGTTCCAGGCAGATGAACACGCTACATTAGCCCGTCTAGATTGAAAGGTGGCGAATTAATTTATACAATCATGATGGCGGCCTTTCTTGTCTCACCGCAGCCATTCACACTTGGCATAAATTATCATGTTTTACCAGTTAGCCGGGCTGAGTGAGAGGGAAAAGGTCAGGCCAAATGAGAAATAAGTGAGATCAGGAAACGAGTGCCACAGATGTTGCCAGCATTTCTATCAGAGGAGTCATGAGTGGATTCCTGCGTTGACCATAAATGGAAGCGTGTGGGTAGAGTGAGTTGAAGTGGACGAGTAGGTTTTTTATAAAGTGGATCGTGGTGGATTCATAAAAAAATAATTAAAGCGAGAACGGTTTTAAATGTGGAGAAGATTTATAATTTTTCAACCTGTTGCCTCTGCACACAGGGATTCATAAAGCAAAGAAGCAGCTGTTTGGAAAGTATCACCGGTACTCAAAATGTTTTTCTCGCATGTGTAGGTGGGATATCAGAGTTTGTTTTTTTTTTTTTCCTGAATCAATCGAAGTTCAAGCTCCTGTTTTCCTTTCCTTTCCTCCCAGGGTGCAGTATTCCTTGAGGGCATCACAGTGAAAGGCGTCTCACAGGTCACCACACAACCCAAACTAGGCGAGATCCAAAGAATGTGTCAGGAGATGGCCGAGTGGGACAGGTAACTGCTGCGCTCTCTCTGCCCCTCCTCCTTGTATGCCTCTGGGGAAACTCTTTGTGTCTGTCTGTACATAAATGTTTATTCAGAGCCACTCTTTTGTCTCCATGTTCATGACAACGGGCAGAGTCAGGAATAGATGTTTCTTTTCCTGGCTAAAATGTGCTGCTGCATCGTGTTGTAATGAAGCAGCAGAGAGTGGAGGGCTCCACTGCTGTGTCGTGTAGGAGCAGAGGGAACAGTGCACACTACTACTTCCATTAACCTGCTGTTGGTTTTATCTGTGTCTGCCTGTGTTTTTTCTAATATGAGATCCAAATGTAGTTGTGACTGCAATATTTCCATACAATGACTATTTTCAGTGGATCTATCTTTGTCACCACCGAGGACAAACTATTCTCTGTATTTCAAACATATTCCTAAAGAGGTGCTCCATTAACTCATACAGTCATTGTGCACCTGTTTGATTGCCAGTAGAATATTGATTGATTGACAGCCATGAGCTCCAGCCCTAAGGTTTGGCCTTCTCTGATTGGTTAGCGGGATGAAAAATCCCCGCTGCCAGGCTGTTCAGTGAGTTCAGGTTGCAGGCGACATTGACGGCAACTTTTCCCCTTTGAGATAAGTTTCAGAACATGTTTGAGGTAATTGATTTGTATAAGTGACTCACACACTATTTTTACTTTTCATCTAGTATCTTATCAGTATTTTGCTACCGACCAGTCAGGAACCAGTACCAATTTAGTACCAGTTCTCGATCCCCATCCCATTTTGCGAAATTTAATCGTAATCCACTACATGGTTGTTTAGATGTTTCGATCTGGACTTCAGAGATGACGACTGTGAGCATTAGGATGACAATTATATCTCCCACAAATCCAGCCCCACCCCCTCCAGGGAGCTGAATCAGCCAATAGCAGGCCTCCAGAACAGCTGCACATTGTTGTTCTTACTATGAATATAATGTATTTATGCCAAATCCATTATGTCATGAACTTTGTTGTTTTGTACTGGGGTGTGGGTCCAGAAAAGTGTGCCAGTTGCCTCTGTTGGTCACTCACTCCTAACAGATGAGAGGATTAGTAAACATGTGCCAATGCTCTTGTTTACACATGGCTCTGCTGATTCTCAGATAAATAACGTCACTTGTTGTGCTTTTCCATGCTGCTGCAGGTCTGGTTTCCCTGGTGCGCAGCCCGTGTCCATGGACCGACAGAATATTCGTTTCCTGGAACAGAATCCATACAAAGTCAGCTGGAAGGCCGACGGCACACGGTGGGTCTGCTGTTCATGCAGAAAAAACAAAAAACGTCCTCACAACAAATCCTCTCCTCCTCGTTCACACGTGTCAGTGAAGGTATCGCTCTTCATGTCTCCGACTGAACCGATGGCTTTCTCCTCCACATTCATTAGGCTCCTCTTCCTTGAGTCGATACATGGGGCCATGGGAGTTGTCTATAAAGGTTGTGTGTACATCAGAGGTGTTCATTTACTTCCCTGGCTTGTTAGTGAAGATGGAGAGGACCGCTAACGTGACTGTGTCTTATTAGGCTAGTAGGTAATCGTAAAGCTCATCAGCCTGAGCGGTGATGGTGGAGCTGTGGAGATGTGGAATTATAAATCAACTGCACAGAGGAAACAGACTGACTGTATCCAGTATAGAATAAGAAATGCACTAAGGCTTCACATTTGGGGTGGGAATTTGTTGTTTTCTCTAATTTTATGCCTCTGTTGCCAAAAGCTTGAGGTGAGAGGGGAGAAAGGCATTTTAATGTGCCAGTAGTCAGCTGTGTCTCTCTCCCGCTGGTGCAAATGTGCCGTGTGCTGGTGAATATTTAATGACTGCAGACAATTTCAAGAATTTTACATATCGGCGCTTTAATTTCCTCCAGGAGTGAGACAGAGCACGGCAGAGATCTGGCCTCTGACCAAGGTGCTGCTGATGTGTGTAATCGACCGCCGTCATCTGCGAAGTGCTGCTGCAAAGTTTTCCTCCGTTTTTAAAATCTGAATAGAGTGACGCCGAGCTCTTCGTCTGCTAACTCGAGCTCTTGTCCTTCACCCTCTTTGCCCTGCAGCTACACCTGAGCCTTGAAGAGCAGTCATAGCTCATGTTTTTTTTTTTTTTTTTTTTTCCACTCAGAGAGCCAGAGTATGTTAGGTATGACTCATCGCTCCACTGCAGGATATCCACTACGCTGGGAATAGGATGTCCGACTTTCTCTTTATATTTAAAGAAAAAAAAATTGCAACAGCAACATAGAATTGGTCATTTGATGAAAGTGCAAGATCTTCCTCATAATAATCAAAACAGCAGCAAATCCCAGAGAGGAAAGTGTGGGTTTGTAATTGAGCAGCAGCTGCTGGGATAGGTTTATTAATCATTTAGTTGATCAACAGAAAATTAGTTTTAATCTAAATTAATGAAGCCTGATCAGAGCAATCACATAAGTCTTTTTTGCTTTGCTTTTCTGCTGGGACGAGTTCCTACATTTGGGATTTGATGCTTCTCTCATTGAATGTCACTGAGGTTTAAGACGACACCTTGGTCTGTGGGGAAGTGAGAATGGGCATCATTTTACTGTTTTATGTCATTTTTCTAGACAAAATATTAACTGATCAGTCACAATAAAAGAATGGTTGGCATATTATGGAAGTAATCATTAGTTGCAGTCCTAGTAAGTAATGAGGAACACTTCATGTTGTCAAATTAAAGGAAGATGCCAAAGATATCTCAGAGAAACAAAAAAGGTTTGAAGTGAGCTGCCACTTTCTTTCCATAGATCCTGTTGTGCTACAGTCTTAAGAGACACATGATCCAGTGATCACCAGCATATCTTCCCATTAAAATATGCTGATTTGTTTTGCTGTTTATTTAATGAACCAGGTGTTAACGATATTTAAATGAGGAGTCATCCGTATTTGTCCACGTGGACTCAATGCAGTTGGTGCTTGTTGAGTTAGTCAGGCTGAGGCTGGTTTGGACATGTTGCTCAGAGCTGAGGTGAATGGTAATGACTTTCTATGTCTCCAGAGCTAATATGAGCTTTGTGACACAAGCAGTCCCACCCACCAGAACAATTTAGACTTAAGTCTCACCAGAACATATTGTGCCCCAGTCTAATTGGGAGAGACTAATTTATTTAGGCGTAATTCAATCAGTGCTGGCTGTGTATGTGGGTGAGTGTGTATTGCATTAGTGAAGCCTGGGTCTTCACCAAGTGATGCTCTGTGATTTTTATACTCGTTTCCTCTTGAAGCCGTTATTTTTTTTTCCCAAACTACAGGTCCTCTAGTTGCAGACACTGTTTCTGAACCTGTGAGACCACACTGCGCCCAGTCTCATCATAAAGAATATTTTTTTCCCAACTCCTCATAGAATATCCTCAAGTTTGTTGTTGACACTCCACTACAGAGGGTTGAAGCCGCTGTTCATTTTCTCCTGTGTTTGTGGGTGTGTGTGTGTTTGTGTGTGTAAACAACCTCACACCCTGAGTCTCGGCATATTTACATAGCAAAAGGTTTGATTCTGCCGACGGTAAACTTTGATGATTTCCTTTGTGTGTGTGTCTTGTCAGCGTGGTATCAGTCGGTCTCCTGTTGGCGTTTCTGTTGCTTCTCTCCACTCAGCCTCGACAGCAGCGTTGTAGCCTGTGTGTCCTTTGCTTCATGCAGGTAATAAGACGGCGCTCTCATTTGAGGGAAGCTTTCGTTTTATATGCACAGTAAAGTGAAGGGTCTGTATTGTCTGTGAGGGACAGCTCGTTCTGGAGCTGCTGGCCTGTTATTACTTTGCTATTACTGTGCTCTGCCAACCCCGAGAAATGGATCACAGCTTTTGTGCTGCCTTATTAGTGTCACACCTGAACCACCTGTTTTTTTTTTTTTTTTTTTTTTTTAATTTATCCAGAAAATAACCTGGACACATCTGAGTTTGGCTTTTGTGGGAAATTGAAATTGCACAAAACTGATGATGATGCTGATGATGATGCTGAGAGACATTTTAGTGGAAAATAAAGTGAAAAGAAAAAGAAACAAACAAAATCTCTCAGATATGAAATTTTATGACGGTTGATGGACAAAAACTGTTGCGAAAGCCGAGATAGGTTTTTATTCAGGCATCACTTGTCAAACTATTAGAGCAAAAACACCACAAATGTGTAAACAACTAAGATCATTCTGCTTCATTTATACTTTTAACCATTTTTTGGGCCTCTATACATGCGAATATGTCTCTACAATGATGAAAAACTGATCTCTTAAGTGTGGATGACTTGAAATACATCAGCTGGTGTTGCTGAGTTTTGAGCTTGTATGTGTTTTGAGTGAGATTTTCCTGATTGCAGTGGGGTGCAGCGTGATCTCAGTTTGTCATTCTCTGCATGCATTGTGGAAAATTTCTTATTAAAATGTCCTACTTTCTACCTCAGGGGCATCAGAGGACCTGAAATGGATTTTTAATTGGAAATTTGTCTCTTCAAGGTGGTCTAGAAAGATTTTTCCCCCCCTTTCTCTTTTTGCATATTGCCAGAAGTTATCACCTAAGTATGACATATTCTGAATCCCTCCAGCTTTCCTTTGTCATTCTGCAGAAGATAATACGTTTCCCATTGTGACGTGACTCATTAGTAGTTCCAGAATGAGTAATTTGCTTTTTTTTTTTTTTTTTTATTTCGTAGAAAAGCACCGTTTTAAAGAGGAAAAGGTTAATGTTCATGAAAGACTTAACTCTCCAGTCCTGTGAATGATTCTGGCAGCCAGGAAGCTCTGGCTGCTAAACCACGTCTGCTCAGCTGCACAATAACAAGAAAGATGGTGACAAAGTGTCGCAGCAACCTCACTCACCTAGAACTATTATGCAGCCATCCGTGACACACTGAGCAGTCACACAGAGGAAAAACTGCCAAGAAGGTGTCTTCTAATGGGCTTTGGAAAGGACAACAAAATCAGTGGATTTGCCAAGAGGGGAAACGACAGGCGGCGTTGGGTTTTAACTCATCTTGTTGTAGAGTCTTCTGTCAGGGTTAAATTGGTTTGAGGATGAAGAGGAGGAGGAGGAGGAGGCCAATTATGTCCTTGGGACTTTAAACAAACAACGCTGCTCAACTTGGACTTTATTAGAGAAACTAGACTTTGGCTTTCTTGATTTTCTCCACTGCAACACTGCAGTCACTCATTTCAAATGGGAAATCAATAATCCCTTGTTTTCTTTGATGTGCCAGATTAGATCTTGCCACGGCCGTTTTCTGTTGATTGGTCGGCGATTTGTCACTTGTCTTTTACACTCATTTAGTTGACTCATGGTGTTTGTACCTCTGCTGTGTGCCAGGACAGCAGACCGGCTCCACCACGTTCAGGCGGATGGTGATATTGCTACTAAAGCTTTGTGCTGAATTCTCAACTCACAAAACTAAAATGGTAAAAAAAAAGAAGCAAAAAACGAGGGAATTTGTAAACAGCAATACTACACACTTGTTTCCTTGTACACCTGTTCTGTTAGGGGAACCACAGGGGACAGTGAGTGACAGGAAGGTGTTTTAGTTATTACTAGATATGTGTCTGCTGTTCAGGAGACGGTTTATACCTCTCTCTTTATTTGTCACTCTCCGCTGGCAGATAAATTAGTTCAGTATCAGATGCAAAGCTCATTCTCCTGGCTGAAACAGATTAGATACGTTTGGTCGTGGCTGGTTTCGCAGCCTGGGTGACTCACTACAACTGCAGATCCCACTATATTTTGTGTCATTTGGCCACAGGAGGCTGTGACATCCCACTATGTCCTGCTGCAGCAGAATATGCAAAAGATATACAACATCTGCTGCTCCTGTAGCCTTCCTCAGCAGAGCCACATGATGTTTCTGTGACATCTGCTGTGTTTTGTAGTCATTCATGATGGTGCCCCCCCCAGTGCTGGGTGCCAGGGGGCATGGCTCCAGACTAGCTCTTGGTCCATCCGATGTCAGGGGATGGTGCCACCCGCCGTCACAGCAGACGCAAGAACAGACATAAGAACATAAAAAAATCCATAAAAAGAAGGCTGAGTGAATGTATTTAGGATTATGGATGAAATACAAATCTTACCAAGTGTTGTGAAATGATGTGTTTTGGTCTTATAAGAAAAAACAAGGAGTAACTGAATGTGTTGGCAGGTGCACGTTTGATATATCTACTCACCTCCAACTGATCAGAGCTTTTCTATATGCAGCATTCAGGACACCAGTCCACAGGTGTGTGCACCCTAATCTGGGTGATAATGGTGCATTCAGGTGTTGTTGCTACAATGGCAGGAACCGGAGGTGACTGTGTTTACTCATTACCTCAAGGTGGTTGTCTTAATGCTGCACCATGCAAACAGCCTGAAGTGGCGTCTTTTGTTGTTTTACACATTGGTAGCTGTTCTCCGGTGTGTGACACATGATTCAAGCGGTCTGAATGCATTGTATCATTGTTAATGAGGTTCCATTTTGACAGTTCCAGCAGTGGTGCATTTGTGTTGCTTCTACTGACAGTTTATCTGTCGGGAAAGTCCCAGTGTCCTTGAGATGGACTTCCAAGTCAGGGGCTGATGTAAACAAGTTTTTGTCATTAGTCTGCTTTAGTTCCAGTTGAATGTGGGTGAATCTGTGGCGAGTCTTTTTTTATTTTTCTATTCGATTTGTGACTTGACTTTGCAAAGACTCATATGCCCCCCCCCTTTCAAAAAAATAAACAAAAAACATGTCAGTACAGTTTTCACAATACTAACAAATGTAGAATGAATTATTCTGTTTATGAATTTAATGTTTGACTCCCTGTACAGAAATGGACTTTCAGGCAAGGCAGCGTACCCTGAGGTGTGTCTCTCATGCATCTCTTCTTCAAAAACAAATCAACATCATAAATATCAAACATCACATATTGTTTGTGCTCCACAACATTGTAAGATTTTTTTTTTTTTTTCCTTTTCCTTTTTGTTTTGGCTCTAAAATGAGAAATCAACCCTAAGTATAAGAGATTCAGCCCAGCCCGTTGATGCACCACTAATGATGTGCAAAGCGTGTGGATCTGATCTAAGGCCTTCCCTGGAGCTCAGCTGCTGCCAGTCATGCTGCGGGACTAGACTGACAAAGCCGACACAATGGCCGTCTGTGCCTCATTAGGGCTAAAGTGCTCGGGGGACAGGGCTCGGGGATGAGGATGAGATGTGATTCTCACAGCACCCATCAGGGGACGGAAACGGAAAAGGAGGGAGCCGGCGGGGAGGGGTGTGAATGAAGCTGCACATTAGATTGAATATTTTCCTTTGTATCATAAGAAGAAAAGTCAGTGTCTTCTGTTACCTTAACTTTAGACAGCGAGGGAGATGAAGCTGATAGTGGAATGAAGAATAGGACAAGTGGGAGTTACAGTGTACTAATGGTCTCCTCCTGCTTCCCTCTGAACATACTTGACAGCGTTAGCCGTGGCTAACTGGCCAATTAGACAGCAGAGGAACCACTGCTTTGCACAGACCTGTTGTGTCCTTAGCAGCTGACAGATCTGTGCCTTTGTGACACTTGGCCTATCTGTTTGATCTCCTCACACGCTCGTCCTTCTCTGAGATAAAGGATCGTCATCTCTTTGCACAAGAGCACCTTCATGTCTGTGGGAATCATCATTTGCTTTTAACATTTTCAGACATTTCCTGTTCCATTTCTTATCCAGTGCAGCTCTCACTGACTGCCTCTATGTCTTTTTAATGCTTTCATTGTGGGTCCACTCCCACAACTTGAAAATGTAAGTGTAGCTATATCTGGCCCACTCATCATTCTTTCCCTCTCCTCCTCCCACGTTTTTTTTTTTTTTTGTTCTTTCTCCCAGCAGTTTCCACAAGACTGTCAGACGACCCCGAGTCATATCTCGAGGCTGGTGTTTTCTGCCTCCCTCTCTCCTGTCACGCCTGGACAGAGAGGGTGAAACTCATCGCTCTGAGGTCTCCACTGACCTGTCAGCTGAAGAGTGAGATGAGGGTTATATGAATCCCACTTTCCTTGGCTTGCATCCTTGAGAAGCGTTCGACTCAATGGAAACAATTAGATTATATGTCTAGCTCTGCAGTCACAAAGGACAGTACAGGGAGTGCCATCTACCTACACATTTATTCCCCAAGGTACAAAATAAATTGGAGACAGTTGCTGTTTTGTGATGCCTACACAGCTCTACCTAGTCTTACAATGACATCTACATATTTGCTGATAGTTTATAAAAATTGTGCTGCCAAGCTAGCTGCTGAAAAAAGTAATTCCCTCAGAGCCAGTCTGTAATTTTTACACCATACTGCTCCTTAAAAGTGGTGGACATGGCAAAAAAAGAAATTCTAAGGGGAATGAACAATATATATACAGTAGTTTTTCTTTTAATATTTTAAATGATCTCTTTTTGCTGGGTTTTCTGTTGTGTTGTTTTCTGTTTTGTTATTGTGTTGAGGATTGTGATTTTGCACAGTATTTGAGGTGAGGTTGAGCTGAAATATTAAACCTGATATGCAGCATGGAAATGAAATTTACACTTTCAAAATATTGTACAGGGAAATTCGGCGTGGCTTCTCTCACACTGAAAACAACAGAATAGAATGAATAGAATAAGAAGTTAGAGAAGAGCACCATATTCAGATGAACTAAAACAAATGAGAATTAAAGACTAGAACAAAAACACTGTCAGCAACAGTGATATGTAAAAAGCCATGATGTGTATCAGCCTGTTGTTACCTCGACCTACTGGACCTACCTACTTCAGTTTTGGCTTATTGAAGTTAAACCATCATAGTTTAGCTTTAATAGGGTTGAAACCAGTTTTACAATTTGCTGTGAGGATTTTCCACTTTCATCAGTTGTCTATAGTAATAAACTGAATACATTTTGAACAATTGGTGAACCAAAAATTAACCAATTGTAAGAAATTGGCATGAGTTTCTGGGATACTGTGATGGGCAAGAATATATCCTGTAGATTGATCAGCAGTAAGAAAAATCATAAGTTGCAGCTTTATGTTTACAATAGAAAAACTGTTTACTATTTAGTACACGTCTTGTAAAAGTCACATTTCTGCTCACAATGTAGACTTTTGTCAGCTGGTGTTGTATTATGCCCACGTACTTATTCTTGGAAGCTTGTCAACTTTTCCCGCTTTCAACCAGCTGGTATTGATGGCATATTTATTGCATCTAATCCCTCTGTGATAATGATGGAGAGACACAGCAGGTATGAGAACTGCATAGCTTTGTCAGCGAGGAAGTCATTAATCTCAAATCCATCTCTGTCTTCAGACTTTGTTTTCCTGAAAGATGCACATTCGCTTGGTCTGTGTTATTTCCGAGTTTGTTCACCATCGAAGCTTCCTGTACATTTTAATAGTATCAATAATGTTATATAGTTTTATTAATGTCACAGCCTTATGCTAAAATATTTAATTTTCCCCTCAGCAATGAACACTCAGTACCTCCTAATGACAGAGCAAATCACATAAATGTTCTGAGGTTTGAAGAATTTTAGCTCACATTATGATCTTTGAGATTTTTTTACACTTGACTGGAGTACAACCGTGGTAAATTCAGTTGATTGGACAAAATTTAGAAAGGCGTGAATCTGTAAGGTCTCACAGCTAACAATGCATATCACAAACCAAACCATGAGGTGGAAGGAAACCTGGACCAGAGTGTTGAGGAGCTCAGACTGGGCCAAAGGTTCACCCTTTGACAAGACCGTCACCCAAAGCCCACAGCAAAGACAAGACGGGGGTGGCTTATGGACAACTGTGTCAGTGTTCTTCAGAAGCCCTGCCAGAGCCCTGACTTCAACCCATTCAAAAAAGTCTTTGGAGAGACTTGACAGACAATCTCCACGCAACCTGACAGCCTCAGAGAACCTGTAGAGAAGATGGTAGAAAATCCCTAAATCCAGGTGTTCAGAGCTTGTGGCATCACCCAAGAGCGAAGAGTCGAAACCGTAATCACTGCTTCTGCTTTGACCTGAGTAAAGGGTCTGAATACTTATTTCGATGTGACATTTTAGTCGTGAAAAAAAAAGACAAGGTTCATTTTTCGCTTTGGCATAGTGGGGTATTGAGTGCAGACTGATGAGGGGAAAAATAAAATGAAAGGATTTTAGCATAAGGCTGCAACATAATAAAATGTGACAAAGGGAAGGGGCCGGAATACATTGCAGGCTAAAGGTACAAGATAATTAGCCTCGCTTGTCTGTTACATTGATTTGGATACTTAACCTTTCAAAATACAGCTGGACTGTAGTTGCTCATTAGAACATGAGTTCACCCTACTTTATTCACCACTTGGTATTTTGTGTGAAAGAGCAGCAGGCAGTCTGCGAAGTGTAATTGGGCTCATGAAAGGTGTGTAATGAAGCCACCAGATTGCCTAACACGGACATTTGTCAATAGACTTTTATTTATTTATCTATCTCACAGCCGAGCCGGGTTCACTATAATCCAGCTCCTCCTCGACAGCAGAGTGCCTCAGAGGACTTTACGAAGACAAGCCTCCTCCTCTTCCAGCCATAACTACTCAACCAGAAAACAAAACGATGCAGTGTAATTAGTGCGGAGACAAGTAGTCATGTTATCAGGTCAGTTAATTATTCAAGGGAGTTCTCCAGTGAAACATGGCCGACATTTACTGATTTTTCCGAAGCAAATATCTTCAAGATTTGGACTGTCAAAACAAGTCAGGACATTTTTCTTTCTGACGTCCGTAAACGAAACAGCCGAACAGTTTTACACATAATGGAATTAAATCTTTGTCGCTGACTACTTGGGCAGCTTTTGCTTCAGGTACCCCATCCCCCATTTAGTTTGAAGTACTTTCATGTGGCAGAAAGCAGCTGTGTTCCCACTCCCTGGCAGAGTGGGGAATTGAAAATGTGATTGGTCACCGTGTTGTTGCTCCAGGTTGTTGCCCTCATGCATCGGTACACATGATGGTGAGACACTCACCAACCTCTGAGGCTTGAATTGCATTGGGCCATGTCGAGGCTCCGTTCACACCTGAAGAGTCTGTATGAATAATTACAGTTCTGGCGTTATGCAGCATATGCTCAGAGCACCCAAACAACATTCATATGAAAATTACCATTGTGTTTTGTAAGAAATCCATGCAACCCACTAAATGGTTGTTAATGAAGCAGTGAACGCCTCCTGCTGCTGTCGCTGCTGTTAGGCTTGAAGCCTGTTTCAGACGATAGGACGGAAGCCAACAATGGTGCCCGTAATTTTTTTTTTCTTGGGGTGTGGCCCATCCTTTCTGTTTGAACTAGCAATAGGGAGGATCAGGGACCATGTCTGTTCAAGGTCTCTCATTTGAAATTGCCTCCCAGCTTCAGTGATTAGCTGACTGCGTTGATCAAACAATAACCATTTGTTGTGATGCCGAGCATTGTATAATTTGCTGTAATTTAATGATGGTGATTTTGTGTTTTTTCTGTTTTTAGCCCCAGTGGGGGTAAAGTGGAAAATGGCTTGGCCCTTTGTGTAATGCCGACTTTTCGTAATGTAAAAACTAATAAAAAAAAGTGACCTATTTCTAATGACTCATCTAACGTAGTTTAATTTAGCAGCAATCAAACCGAAACATCCCATTACGTATTGGGCTAATCCTTCTAATTTGAGGAGCTCATGCAGAGAGGAATGATTGCTTCAAATTGTAATTGGGTTTCAAATGATTTGACTATTGTCCAGATGGCCTGTTTGTATTAGAACAGATAAGCACATATGGCATGAGAACTGTCAACAGATTAGAGAAGATTATCCCAAAAAGTAGATCTGAGTTCACACCTGAAGTGTGCACTCATATTTAGATACCCCACCTCCTCCAAACGGAGATTTTGGGAGGAACAAGGCTGATAACAGTCTGAAAAGTAAAGTCTGAGAGGCTCAATGATTGTGTTTCATGCTCTGGCAATTTGACACACCTGTGAGTGTTGCATAGACGACAGGTGGAGTCAAATTAACACCAAGCAGATGCTCGTGTCATGACCAATGCTGGTGAAATGGCCTGTTTTTGGCAGATATTTTAACAGTCTAACGATCACGGCCTTCAAGTTCTTGAATATCTCAGTCGAGTGCACTTGTGGGTTTTTTTTTTTTTTTTTTAAAAGAAAGTAATTTTCCAGCTTTAGACTGTCTTGGGAGTTTCTCCTTAGGTTCTACTTCATTTTTCTTTAACTGAAGCCAGAACAGGGAAATATACAGCATAGGATAATCCAGTGACAGGAGTGACCTCAAGAATGACTGACAGGAAACACCTGAATTTTAACAGTGGTAGAACTAGTACACATTCTGTTACATACATTCATTTTATTACTGTAGGTACACTTACACACATCTAATACAACTGATTGTACCTCTTTAGACATATACTCTACCTTTGCAGTGTTTACAGTTCAGATTGTGGTGATATTGTCAGAATGTGTGACATTTTTATCAATGGGTGCATGGTGGTGTTGCATCGGCCAGAATGATATCCCTGGATGCATGTATGCATAAAGTGCCGATGGCTACTGAATGACTTACTGAGATGCATTTATTTTTTTGATATGGGACATACATATTAATGAACATTTTCATGTAAATATGTTTGAGATTGTAGCCAAGGCCAATTTCTCTCTCTGGCAGGTTGGAGTTCAACGAAAGTTAAAGTGCTCAGTGCTGATACTTTCTGCTGCTTCACTACAGTATGTCATGGTTGTTGTGCTGCAGAGGTTGAATTTGTGGGAAACTGAAGACAAATTTTTTTTCTCCTTCTTCTTCTTCTTCTGAGACTTAATCTCACCTGCAAAGACTGGCCATGGATTAGTTGAGCTTTATGCTAATGCAAACAAATCACCCAACCCCTGGTGATGTATGCAATTTGAAGATAGAGTAGTAGAGCAGAAAAGAACATTTGAGACACCTTTTATACACATAGCTGTATTTCAGGTAGTGTCTATGAGCCAAGAAAGTCCACAGTCGCTCTGACCGAAAGCGTTCTCTGTTTAATAGATCCTGTGAAGCACTGCCAGATAAAAGAGTGGTTAATACGTCGTAATTAGCAGGTATCTTTCTTCTTTTCTTTAGACATGATAAAAGCTTTTACACCTTCTCCTTTTTTGTTTTTACTCAGAATTCAGCACAATTTGCACATTAGAGATTTACACAGAGGCTTTGTTGTTTTGTTGTGCTGAGTGGAGCCCAAATCTCAAGTGTTGTGTTTCTCTTTGCTTCCAGCAGTCTGGCTGTATGATTAGCATATTAAATCCTCCAAATAAACCCATTTAGAAAATGATAGGCAGGGTTGTTGATGCAGAGGAATGAATTTTGAACAGAGGAAAGTATTACTGTATGAAGTGTACTGATATGTGATGAAACAGTTAAACAAAGATGTTATATATTCTGTGCACAAATTTGCAGATACTGAAATGTCTGAGAAAAGCTCAAATGATTAAATCAGTCTGGCTGTGTTGCTGCTCTAGTCTGTATTTCCTTTTTTGAAGTATATAAGATCACATCATAGACTCTTCTAGTTCATAGTCCTCTTTTAATGACACTATCTTGTTACGATCTCAATCCACCTCCCCACCCAATTTTCCAAACTTGTTTCCCGGCGAAGCTTTCGGACGAGTGTTTTAATATGAGCATGACAGTATCAGATGGTGCACATTAGCAGACAGTGTAACACTGTATACAGCCAAAGAAATGCAGCCGTTCAATACGGTTGAAAAGCCAGCATTTTAGATAAATCCTGCAAAAGAAAAAGACAATTAAATCATTGATTGCTGTCATTGGTGTGACAGTTATTCGTCAAAAATTCATAATCCTGACAGGCCTGCACACTGACCACTGCAGACCGGGAACGCCCCACAAGACCTGCAGTTTTTCAGATGCTCTGACCAGTCGTCTAGCCATCACAATTTGGCCCTTGTCAAACTCGCTCAAATCCTTTTTCCAGCTTCTAACACATCGACTATGATGAAGTGTTATTCACTTCACCTGGCTGCCAGTGCTCATAGTGTTATGCCTGATTGTTGTAGTGTGACAGACATATACACCGGATAACACAGAAAACAAATCATGCAGTTCCATGCATTGTTGGATAAGAAACTGAATTGCTGCCAATGTATATTATTTCCTTTGTTTGCCAGTGCATGAGCAGGCTAAAGTGCTCTGTGTAAGAAGAAGTGCTGCATGAATGCTCTACAGAGCTTTGAGTGGTTGAGGAGGCTAGAAAAGTGCAGTACATTTACCATCATCCAAATGTCCTGAAAAGAGAACAAAAGTTATATTCTTTTATTAAAAAGAAACATTTTCCATTTTAAAACAACCAAAAGAGGAACAAAGTAAGACTGACCTTGCATCATACCCTTAATTTCATTACATTCATTCAAACTTGTAGTTGATCAGAGTTTGAAAAGGACATTTAACGAAAACATATTCTCAATAATAGTTATTCTCAATAAGCTCTTTAGTATGAGTGATGAGATCCAACATGGACATGAATTCACTGCCAAATGTCTGTATAAAAGTTCCTCTGTGCTGCAGCTCAGGAAATATTCTTTTAAATGCTTTTTCTTTTTTAAAATCTGTCACTCAGCAGAAGACGTCGCCAGCTCTTTTCATGCTGTCTGGATTGAGAAATATAATATAACTTAAGGGGCCACAGCTCAATGCCACATCGTCTTCACTAATAGATTCCTCCTTAAATGTAAATGTGAATGACTCACAAAACAACATCAAACCCACAGATGGCATTTTTTAATATCAGCAGCCACCGGCACAAGTACAACTTGCTACCTTTTGTGAGTCAAACGACATAACTCTTCGTCCTCTTCCGCAGGTACATGATGTTGATCAACGGAAAAAATGAAGTCTTCATGATCGACAGAGACAACACTATCTTCCACATAGCAAACCTAGAGTTTCCTTTCCGGAAGGATCCACGTGTCCACTTATCAAACACTCTACTGGATGGGGTGAGTGTTACTTTTTCTTCCTGTTGTTTTTATTTTGAAAATGTGACCTGGAGCCATTTTTTCTTGAAAGTTGGCTGAAGTTCTTATATGTTGACCTGTTTCTCTCTTTACTGGAATCATATGTGGCCTCCATCTCCGGGCTTATAACGTTCCCATCCAGCCCCCGCTGTTCATCTTGCAGATAATTGACATCAGTTGCAAAACCCAGGGTGAAAGAGGAGCATGTTTTAGTCTGACTGTGGAGCCCGTCAAAGACCGGAGTGACGGGGAAATGATCATATGCGTCCTGGGCAAATTGCTAATGAAATGTTTTACGGTGGTTGTTGTGTGCCAACGAGCTCCCCGGGTGACAGCGGGGGCCGGTGACTTATCCTCGGCCTGTAATACCAGGCTCAGACGTTTATTGGCGTGTTTGGGTGGTTGTAGGTCACACAGGTCCCAGCTCTCCCTGGCAGCAGGTGCACACACATGAGTCATTATCACTGTCCATAACTGAAAAAACAGGCAAGGAAATACGCATGTCATCACTTCACATTTGATTAGAAACATCTGGTGCTGTCTGTGTTTGCTTTTTCCAGTTCTGGAGATCGCAGATAAGTCATTGTTTTTGTTTTGCTGCCGCTCCTTTTAGCAGAATTATCTAAAACAGGTTTGTGCAAGTTCCTCTTGGCTTAACAGTCGCTGATTGATACGGTGAATTCAGTCTCCTCGCTGAGGCAGGACATCTAATTGCAGCGTATCAGTGCGGATGTGTGTTTAGATTGCCATGAGCTTTGTTTTGACTCCTGTTCATTCATTCATCTGTTGATGCTTCTGGGTCTCAGCTCAGAGAGGCTGCGTCTGGCTGTGTAGTCCTGTAGAAAGCCCAGCCCTGTTGTCTGATATGTTTCATCTATAGCCCAAAGGCGCTGGCCTTCGTCTTTACATGCTGTGCTGTACTACAATTTTTAATGAGCTTTACATCAACTCCAGGTGCAATATCGGATGAGTGCGCAGTGCTGATTGAACTCCCCGGCAGCTTCCTTTGGTCGTATTAATGTGTTCTTCCGATGCCTTTGTGTGCGTAATAGTTCAGTTCGCCAGATGCAAAGTGATAGCAGCCTCCTGTAATGACATCATTTCTTTTCTCTAACACTTCCTCTAATGCTGTGCCGGCCTCCAATTCATCCCTGTTTAGTGCTGAGGGTTGGCCCCTTTGTGGATGAAGGATGTCACGTTACCAGAAATATAGTCAAACACACAGCAGTTTTAATTGGTGACAGCCCATTGTGTGAAAAGATTCATTTTGAAGTCATTCTCATATTCAGATGTGGTGGTGGTGCCACAGTATTTTGTGTGGCAATCTAGTATCAGTACATGGACTCTGAGTATCGGTCCTTTATTATATACTGTTAATTGCAAACACAAATTGAAGTTTTTAATACAAGAGTACTTTTCAGGACTGTGTTGGGCAGTCTGTCTAATTGACAGTCCTGATTTGCAAGAATAAAAGTGATCTAAGTGAGATGCACAGACTGAGAACTTTATCTTATTAGATAAAACTGATGTTTTTTCCTTTGCAGACAGAATTTCCAGTTGCAAGAAATAAATCAAAATGTACCGCACTATGTTTTTGCAATACACAGCATATCGCAGAGGTTAAAAACCTCGGTCCTGTTGTATTGTGACTGAACTATTGTGATGATATTGTATCATGGGGCTGATTCCAACCTCTAATTATATTTTTACATTGACAGAACAATAATGACAGTAGCCTGCTAATGTTGTGAGCACCAAGCTAAAACTATGAGCTGTCGCTGTGTAAACAAGCTAATGTTAGCCTTTGTAAACATTGTGATTGGATTGTGGATAAAACACAGACAAAGTAACATTTCAGGACACAAACGTGTTGACAACATTTTTAATAAAAGTTTAACAAGTTACATTTCCAGAGCCTGAAATCTGTAGCTGCTTAATGAGGTGTTTCCTTCTTTCATTAGAAATGCTCTGTGGCACCGTTAGAAAACTGGCCTCCGGGCTATAACCTGTCACTGATGATCTGTGTCAAATATAAAATATCTTCATACACCAGGCAGGCTGTACCTGCTGCCTGTTGTTTTTTTTACTGAACCTGTCTTCTCCTCACCAAGCCGAGGACATTTATGGGTTTATTATACTGCCTTCTCAGTGCCAGAACAGTGACATCTCCAGTACGTGTCACATTTACGGTATTTATGGAACCGTAGAAAAACAAGCTTTGCCACATTTTTAGAATTTTAGCATCGACTTGGTACCAAAGTATCAGCTCCCGTCAGCTGGAAGGCCCTCAGGGATACTGTGAAGCCAGGAGACAGGGAGAGACTGCAGAAGTGACTGGTGCTGACACGGCCTCAGTCAGCCCTGCCGAAAACTGTGGAGGTTAAATTTTCCCCACAGGAAATGGTCCTGGTACAAAAAGAGCACAGAGCAATATTTGGGTGGATATCAATTTGCTTTAGACAGAATAGGATCAGCTGTAATCAACATGCCTGTCCTGCTGTTTTGAAAATATAAAAGATAAGGGTTGGTACAGTTTAAAAAAAAAATATATATACAGTATATGTATACAGTAAAATACATATAATATGTTTGTGATAGCACATTTGGTTAAAAAGCATAATTATTGTAACAGCTCAACAGGGCTGGAGCGTACAACTCTGAGCACAGATGGAGCAGCAGTAGTCTGAATGTAACAGGTCCAGCAGAGAGAAACTGCTGTCTGGGGCCACTTTATGAAGGAAATGAAATAAAAATGGCGCATTAATCAGCAGTGCCAGGAATGCAGTCAAACATGGTGCAATATTTATGATAAGCTCATCTGGCTCGGGCTCTATAGCTCAGTCCCTGGAGCCCGAATAAACCCGCCGTCAATACCGACAGCTTGATCCAGTGCACTATTTAAAATGTCATTTTGCCCAAAGAAGGCTGCATTCGTTGATAATTAATTTTCAATAATGACATAATATGATGTTATTGTATACTGATTAGACTTTGTTGGACAGAAGTCAAAGGTCAGAGGTCACCGTGACCTTACAAAACACATCTTTGGTTCATATGGAGACTTATGAAATAGGATAAAATGAGATGTGGCATGTTATATCCGCATGGTCAAAGGTCAGCTTCACTGTGACATCACCGAACGTGCTTTCTGTCCATTATTCAGTTCATATTTCCAGCTACTTGACAGTTTGCAGAGACACAAGTGCAACCACAAGGAAGTAATTATAGTCCTGCAGTAAAGACCATCATCTGGTCTTTTACCTCTCAGTTACAGAGTGCATCCACTTTAATAATTAATGATGGGAAAATACATAAATATACTTTTCAAAATGTTAACGCGAACTTTCAAATTGCTGCCAGGTAAGGCATCAGAGTTGCGACATGCGACATGCGACCATACCTCCACTGACGATGCCAATGGTGACGTTTTGCACGCTCATCTCCGCTGTCTCGTCATCGTGTGGTTGCGTAACAGTTCTTTCCAAAGTAATCGTGTGTCCGTTGGGTGTCCTGCACCAGTGCTGCACCTGACTCTCAACTTGAGAGTCTTGCATAATGGATGTGCAGGGCTATTTTTGCTTCAGGTCCTTAGACATACACACACATATACACACACCTCCCCAATTCCCTGCTATCCTTCCCATTGCCACAGGCATCTCTCCCTCTCTGAACATACATCCCCTTGAGAGCACTCCCACCCCCTTGTGTCCCATCCTGCATAACTACTTTCGAACAAGCATAATTTTCAACTCGCTGTCACGTTAAGACACGTTCAGGAACTTTCTCTCTCTATATTTTGTACATCCATTTCCGCTCCATCATAAATCTGTATAAAAATGTCTGTGTTTCTTTGTGATTTTTTTTCTTGTGCTTTCTCCTGACATGACTCTTGTCTTTATCTCTGCAGGAGATGATCATTGACAAGGTGAATGGTCAGCCGGTCCCCCGCTATTTGATATACGACATCATCAAATTCAATGTGAGTATCCCCGGCTGTTGGAGAATGTGTTGTCTTTTCCTATAACCAGTCAGTCCTGAAAATATGCCGTGTCAAGCTCTCTAAACAGGCAGCAGATAGGGGAGGATGTCATTAACGCTGTGGGTCTCCCTTTTGCTTTTTACCCACTGTCTGACAAAGTTCAACAGGAAAAATCTACAATTTTGCAGTCCTAGCCTTTCAGCTATTGCTACCATATATAATCAGACTGAGTCGCTGGGCTGTGCATCAAAGGAAAAAGCAATAAATTGGACTGGGATTTGCTCATCCTCAAACCTGGGAAATCAAGTTCTCAGTTGGCTTCCTTTAAGGCAGAAGCCAGTGCTCTGCAGCAGTGACAGAGCATTGTCAATCTGCCTGCTGGAGGGGAGAGCATGACTCTGCCTGACCCCACACCTTGTCGCACACCAGGCTATACTATAACCTGACCTTAACCACACCACAGAGCTGAACTGCATGTGATCCATATCTAATATTTATGACGTTTTCGTGCTTGTGCTTGACCTATTCTTTCTTTGACAGTCTTAACATTCACTTGTCAGAGTCATTGCACTGGCTTGATGAGAGTCTAACATTACAGTGCATTATAGTTTGGCTGCAGCAGTTGCCTTGGTGCATCTGAGTGTACAAAGTGTTCTCTTATAGCATATTCCTCCTCTTACATTATTTTGACTCGGCCGTTTTTCTTGAACAGCCTGAGGACGGCATAGCAAGGCTGTTAACTGTTAACACTCTCCCGAACTGTAAATTAATTCATCCCGTGCTGCTAATGGCAAAGCAGAAAGACAAATGAGTTCACAGTGTTGCCCTCCAGCTCTCGCTCGCTCCCTGTTAAAAAACTTGATGAATGCCTTGAGACGAAGTGGGAGGGGGAGAGAGAGGGGACACTCTGGCAATTGTGTTTTGTGTGTCACATGCTTTTTTCCTCCTCCGATCAGAGGACCACACACTGCGAGGGGAACGCCTTTTGTAAGACGGTTGCAGAGGTTAGCAGCTCCACATGGCTTCCATCGAGCCATCACTGAAGCGCGGTGGTATCGATCCTTGCTGGCCATTATTAGCCCTCCTCCATTATCTGTGGTGGGCCGCTCCCTGGCACTGAAGTTTCCATCCTGAGATAGAGGATGGAAATGCAGCAGGAGGGGGACGGCACCACCTGCCAGGCTCATGGCCTAACGTGACATCTTGCTTGTTTGGAAAGTCGAGAGAAACACAATACTAGTATGCTCTGGAGAAGTCTGTGTCCTCTCCCTGTGATGGGTGATTTGGCTGTGTGTGACCGGTCAGACGTAACTTAGTTCTGTGGCTTTTGATGAATATAAATGAGTTATGTCAAGACTATTATTAGTCACCCTACAGAGGTTTTACATGCTGACGTGAACGGCCTTTCTCCAGCCATGTAACTGATTGACTCCGACTGTCACCCTGAGACATGGAGGGAAATTTCTATTGCTGCTCTCCCTTCAAAATGTCTTTTTTTTTTTTTTTTTTTTGTCTTCATTGAACGTCGCCGGTGCTTGTCAGTCACTGTCAGCTCCCCCACTGTGGGGGAACTGACAAGATGTGATGAAAACACAACAACAATTACATATGTCCTTAATTTTCAAGTTCCCGTACAAAGCTATTATCTTGAAATAATGAAACTGTGGAGGTTTGAGTTTGACATCGCCGTCTATCTCCTGACACTTTGAATGACCTTGTTATCATTCATCTTGCCAAAGTAATCTCACTTTTAGGTGCAGAATTAGACAAGATAATTGGCTCAATCAAATTAATAACCAAGCATCAACTAAGTGCTTATAAAATTCACTGCAGAAACCTCATGTGTTGAGGGATCGGGACAGTCTTACCTACATCAGCTCTATTTACTTCTGCTTGAGCAGTTTGTCTGCAGGTGCAGTCTGTAGCTCTGCAGGACTTTCCACTCTAAGAATAGTGACTGGGCTGCATCACTCCCTCTCGAACCGAGCGGCAGCATCACTCTGATGTTGCTGTAGCTCCTCCGCAGTCACATTCCGCCAGTCGTTTGCTGTCACTCCCCACTTTTACCCTTTGAGGTTTGTGCTCCCGCAAGTACATAAACATCCGCTCTACCCCTATGGAAGAGGTGATTTGTACTTAATCAGATAAAAGCAGGTTGGGTCGAGTGGATTTAACACTGATCCTGATGCTGAACCGGTTTTGAGATTTGTCCTTCAGCAGCTGGCCAACAGTGACTTTCCAGGTCACCTCAGTCACGTTAGTTTAAATCACAATCACTGGTGGGACTTTCATTGCCATTTTGCCTGTGATTACCACATCAGCCTCCGCCCTCATTTCCATGTTGAACATGTGGTCACACATCGCGGACATCGATTAAGGAAATAATTGGTTATTATGGAAGTAATTATAGTAGAAATGTGTCTGTGGAGACACACGGTCTCCATGTGAAAACCAACAAAGCTTGAACACTCGCCGCAGGACTCGGTTGGTGTTGTGTGGTGGGTTTTCTGTGGAATACTGATGTATTTGGTTATCAACTGGGCGCCACCGCCACAATTCATCCAAAGCCTGTTATTCCCCTTTTTTCATCTTGCTTTATTGGATTAACCATATGAAAATAATAAATTCAGTGTTTTGAAATAAAAATAGTCATGAATATAAATTTTGATTCTAAAGCTTTTTTGTCTCTCTTAGGGATCAGACAGCTCTTTGCAGTGTGTAAGATCCTTTTTTTTTTTTTTAATTTGTTTTAATGCTGTTTTGAAACCGTATCTCAGAGGTAAGCCTTCGTCCGCCTCAAAGTGACTCATAGAGAAACAGTTGGCCTCAGGGCTCTTATGATATAACTAGAGGGATCATAGTCATAAATTGTTACCTACGAACTGTCGGTCTACATTTTTACATAAAAGAAGAATGAAGAAGCTCCTCTGTGTGGGTCGTTCACATTATTTGGACCTTCCATGTAAAACTTTCTGGAAATATGCTGGAAACTTTTCATTTATCGTCATCAAAGTAAAAATATAGAGGAATTCTCCAAATGAACACATTCCCCATCACAATATAAACCACATGCTAGTAATAACTGGTGGGTTCCAAAAAAAAAGACTGCTTCTAATATTTGTTGGAAATATCACTTGTGCTTCTCTGATGCAGGCGGATAAGCAGACTGTGTGGCTGGGAGCAGTTTTAGGCCAAAACAGCTTAAAAGCCTCAAATGTTTTTTGTTAGAAATGTCCCCAGGGAAGCTGCACATTAAGCTTCTGTTGACTGGCCCCAGCACTGATTTTTGTCACCAGTGTATAATGCCATTTATCCCAAATTATCCGAGGTGGTCACAAAGCTTTCAACAGTATTCCCAGTGCTGTTGCTGTTGTTGTTGTTGTGGCTCTGTTCTTGGGTTCGTCCTTCAGCCTCTCCGGCTTCTGATTCTGCGGCTCTCTGGTGTTTAACATTTAATCTGTCTTTATATATCTTTAGGCGCTCTGTTCAGTTTACCCACAGAAGAGCTTATGTAATGTACTGATCTGTATCTTTTATCTGTTAACTGTATCTTGGTAACAGATAATGTTATGTTTTATTTCATAATATAAGATTTATAACTTTCATCTATTTATAGTTAATGACTACATGTTGCTCTACAGGTGACTGTTTGGATTAAAGGCTATATTTTTCTCTCCTACACTAATTTGGGCTTCTTTCAGGTGTAACTAATGGTTGTGTTTCATCCATTAATTTGCTAATTATAGTTTTGATTAAGTGTTTACTTTGCTTGTCATATCATTAAATGGTGGGAAATGCCCATTTCTGGAGCCCAGATGAAATATTGGAGTTGTTTGTTATTTTCTACCAATAATTCAAACATGTTCAGTTTACTATCATACAAAGCTTGAGAAACCAGCATATTTTTTTACATTTATGAACCAGGAGCCAGAAATTTGAGATTTCCAAAGTTTTCTCCTCTGAGCTCTCACCCAGCATGTGTCAGAGCTGATTTGTCTTTAAAGGCTGGATTCAGCTGTGTGTCAAAACCTGTGCACAAAACCCCTCAGTGATGACAGTAAGTGAACATGGAGCGGCAGCCACAAGCCTGCGTTGATAGTACTGTACACTTGACAGTCAGCTATTGAGACACATCTCCCATGAAGAACCACTGGGGGGGGGGGGCGGCTAATTTCACCATTATAATCAGTCCTTTTTCCCAGTAACGCTGGATTAACAAGATTCATATCTGCTCTGCTTTCCTGTGGAACCAGGCATGGGCAGCACATGCCCTGAATCACCCACACTTACATCTTGTTCTGTCCGAATGACACAGCTGACAGATGGAGCAGAGAGTGTGTGTGGAACATGATACCAGCTGTTGCTTTCTGCATACACCCCCCCGAAAAGAAAAACAAGTCCTCTAAGTAATCCTTAAGTAGCATCTGAAACTTAATTTTACCTGTGAACTTATATGTTGTTTATAAATGACTCGTTATTTGTATTTTTTATTACTGGTCTGAAAATACCAGTGGTTTCAAGAACCACAGGTCAGAACAACTATAACTGCTTCATCTCTAAGTTTTACATTGGTTGTAATATGTCGTCTTGACGATGAAACTAGTTGGTTTCCAAACTTGTGAATCTTCTTCTTCTACAATCTGGACTTTAATGACATTTGAATACTGACCAAGGACCACATTTTCAGACTTTGTATTTCAAAGAGCTGATAAGAGTAAGGAAATGGAGAAAGCTGTCATCCTTTGAACGGTAATGATAGTGTCTTTTGTTGTTGTATGTTTATAAATGAAAGGTAATTGTTTGAGGATGTGTCCACAAGGCTTTTTATTGTACTCGCTCACGTAAGACTACATGCTCAAGAATACTCTGATCTATGACTCACAAGGCAGCACAGTCTTATAATTGCATCTAATCTTAACTAATTATTGGTCATCCACCTCCTCATTCACTTTGAACAGAAGTCTTTTTCCTTCCCCCCTCATCTCCAGTAATCCCACAGAAAGCTCTGGAGAAGTGGCCTTTACCGAACAGTAGCAAAGCAGAATACAAATGCACCCGAGTCCCCCTCCCCCCTCCCTGCTCAGTGCCTTCCGATACAGATCAGGAAATATTGATCCATAACCTGCCGGTGTAGACGCAAAAAAGGTGGGAAGTGTTGTATCATATATTTCTTAGCTTCATTTCAGTAAAAAAACGACTCATTCATTCTTTGAATAAAAAGTGTTGACAGAAAAATGGTGGAGTTTGCCGAGACAAGTCAAAGCTTTGTCTGGTTCCTCTTCCAATTAAGTATTGATTGATTAATTGTTCAAGTCTTATTCTATTCAGCCAAAATCTATGACGCTAAACTTGAACATCTTTGTTGGACAAGACAAGACATTTGAAGGCATCCCCTTGGTTAAGGGATATAGAGCAGGTATTTTTCACCATTTTCTGTCACTTTATAGACGAAATGATTAATCAATGAAATAACTGGAAGAATAGATTATGGCTCTGGACCCAGTGGACCTCCATCTCATAGGCTGAGGAATCACACCTCATGTTTTCTCTGCTGTTTTGCCAACCCTTTGTGATCACAGTGTCACATACTTGATCCCGTCTTTTTTATTTTTTAATCAAGGTCTCTGTTCACATTACTGAAAGACTAACGTTTTTCTTTCGTACCAAACTGGCCAGATAATGATGTTTCAAATAGCTTTCTCTAGTCTGATTAATGTGCTGCATGTAGTACTGTATGTAGAGATCATGGGGACATGAAAACCACTGTGGTTCGAAGAAGTTAATTTTCTGCCTGATAGATTACAGTTGTGCGAAAGTTTGTAAGAAAGCATATTTTTTTCAGCTCATCATGTCCAGGTGACGTACAAAACATTTGACACTTCTCCTTTTTTTCCTTCATTCTCTCTCTCAGCAATAAAGAAATGTCAGCTTCTTTGCTGAGTTTGAACTGCTTTTTTATCCTCTCTGATAACTTGTGAGAAATATTAAATGTCAAATAGTTGTCATACTTTTGGTCCATCTGGCAGACTTTCAGATCTTACTTTCTTCTTCTTCTTTTCTTCTTCTTCTTCTTCTTCTGTCAGTGAGTTTCTTTTTTTGTGCTGACAAAAGTGGAATCTGTGAGTCATTATGTTTAATAACTTTGTCAACTGAGCATCGGAGATATGTGGCGGTTTGACCGCTGCTGTACCGGGGAGATTCATCACAACTCCTCTGCACCATTTAACACTTTAAAGTAGTCATGCAGTCATGTTTGGCTGTGTTACTTGGCTGCTCTAATTTTCTTCTAAGTGTTTTTATTTATAGCCTGAGGGCAAGAACTCAAGAAGTGTTGTGTGTGTGTGTGTGTGTTTGTTTGTTTGTTTGTTTTTGTGTGTGTGTGTGTGTATGTGTGTTTGTGTGTTTCTCTGCCACAGTCACAGTGGTCGACCAGATGGTTTTGGTGTCACCTTTGCTCTGCTTAAGTGGCCCTCTCTATTTGAGAGGCAGTGATGGGTGAGGTTGCTGTGCTCATCTACTTATAACAACTGTGTGTGGCTGGCAAATGATGGAGGTGCATGTGTGTGTGTGTGTGTGGATTTGTTGTCATAGTGACAAGAAAAAAACTCATTGAACTGTACCGTGTACCTTTGGAGTTGTTATTCCCATGAGCTCACGGGAAGCCAAGGTCTTATTGGCTGTGGCTCACTGTACTGTGCTTCAGACAGACACTAGCTGTTACTGTGGATGCTCAGGTTTCATAGGGAAAATGTAAAGAGCTCCAGCCGACAGTTATTTACACTCTCCACTCATCTGTTGATTATTTTCCACTGACTGGGTTCAAGTGTTTAGTCTGTGCAACATCAGAAAACAGAAATACAAAGTCCATCACATAATTTATCAACAACAGATAGTACAACATCAAACCTGCATTATAGCAGAGGGAAAATGAAACAAGCACACCTGAGCACACTTTATTTCAGCACCTGGTATTCGTTGATTTTAATCTACATAATGACTTGAGTAATAACCCAAACACGCTCCACTTTGTCATCCACTCTGCCCGTCATCATGTCTTTAATTTTTAGTTTTTGTTCGAACATTCGAATCATTATTATTTCAGTAATATTAGCGTAGTATAACACGTCCTTAATCAAAAACATTAGTGTGTTCAACTAAGTTTTTTTTCACTATCAGTTAATCTGCTGATCACTTTCTTAAATAAAATGTTAGTAATATTGTGAAATCATATTCTGAGGTCATTCCCCGTTTTATCTGTATTTGACATCTTCATGTCTGTCAACTGACTTACTAACTAACTTATTCATCGACTAATTATTTCATACGCAGCGCTCGTTCTGTTTCCATCACCACGTTCCTACATGTCAGCCTGCTATGAAATAACCCCAAGAAAATCTGAACTAAGTGTACATCTGTGGTGTGGATGTCTATGTGTCTACTTTTAAAGATGCCTGTCATCTTCAGACTCAGAAAAGTATTCGTCTTCAGCCTTGTGTGATTAGTGTGATTAATGGTGTTGCGTTGGATAATCTGTAAAATGTTTTTCCAAAAGATATTTTATTTTAGTATGTATGTCAGATGTATGCCAACAAGAGTCCAGAGACTATTTCTTTTCTGTTAATATTGATATGATGACCTTTCTTCTAGCAAAGTGTGCATGTAATTTTTATACATGCATGTCTGATTGAGTAGCATTCCCAGGTCACATTAGGAAATGAGCGTGTCTCTTTGTTTTTCAGGGACAGCCCGTTGGCCAGTGTGATTTCAATATCCGGCTGCTGTGCATAGAAAAGGAGATCATTTCTCCCCGGATGGAGAAGATGAAGACCGGACAAATTGACAAAACCAAGGAGCCCTTCAGTGTCCGGAATAAACCCTTCTTTGACATTCATGCGTCACGAAAGGTAATGTGGACAAAGCCTTGTTTTCCCCCTTTCAAGCTCATTTTCTCTCTGTTTCTTACACTGGTGTGACCCAGTCAAAAACCATTCCAAAGTCTAATAAAAATATAGATCCTGAAAGCCCAAATTTTCTATCTACCAGTGAGAGTCATGAGTCAGTAATGTCCAAGTTACCTGCCTGGAACATGTGTTTTATTTGTAGGGTCTTATGTCATAGCTGATTGGCTAGAGTACCAGCTATTAAAAGATCCATGTGCTGGCATCTTCTGTAAGAAGCGTTTTTTCTCACATTAGGGAAACCTGGAGCCTGGAGTTTCTCTGCCTTGGCTTGACTCCAGGAGGAAGCCTCCCTCTGGGGTCAGGCCTGAGGCAGGGAAACTCCAGGCAAGTGCCCAGTAACTTGGTCTGTCTGCCAGTGGTTGCTGCCATGAGCCACTGAGCTCATCTGATCATCATTTTCATCAGGCTCATGTATAACTGCAGTGACAGCTCTGTATGAAGTCTTATAATCTCTTCACTCTCTATAATATGTCTAATACATTTGTGGTGGACTTTGGACTCCACCAAGTTTGACCCTTGTCCTGGGTTTTGATTTTTATGTCGTCCTTTTTCAGTGGAGAGCCTTGCTCCAGAAACCCAGTAATCCAGTCGTTTGTGGTTCCTGCTTCATGGTTAATGCTCTGTGAATCCCAGAAACTGCACCGTTGTAGTTTACAGCGCTGTGTATCATTGATCGTTCGAACACATACATTGAGCTTTGACCAAGAATGTCTGCTCTGTGTGTATTATGCTGCAACTAACAATGACTGCCTCTTCCTACGCCTTTGTCGTGAGGTATAAGTAGGTTTGTGTGAATAAATGACAGTGGAGTAAAGCCTTACAATACACTGCTGATGCAAATCAGCATTACATGAGCTGGTAGGTATAGGAAATGAAAGGACACAATTTGACACAATTTGATAGATTATATCGGACTTGCCTTGTCCCTGGCATCGGTGTAATTTGCTTGATAATAGCAAGAACAAGTGCATATTGTATTTATGATAATCAAGTCACTTTTTTCTCAACTGCTTTCATTTTAGATGTGTGTATGCCTTTTGTATTGCTGTACTTCTGTGCTGTCCACAGTCTGAGGACAGCAGAGCTTTTATTATCCTGAATAATTGTTAAGTCTTCGTTGAAGGCTTGCACTTGTGCCCTGATGTCAGGTCTGTGGGAGGTCAGAGTCAGATTAATTTGTATAATATTCTGCTTGGGCCCAGTTCAGTGCAGACTCTTGGCACTGCACATTCACAAAATGATCAAAGTATATGGTAGGAGTGAAGCTTTGGGCATTTCTTGTGATTTTGTCACATGGGTTCTTCAGCCAACACTGGTGTCGTGGTGTTTTTGTGTCGTGTAAAATTCCTGGTATGAATGGTTGGGTTATCTCTCGTCTAACCCTGTGCTGCCCACTCCTCTAAGAATCTCTATGAAAGAGTCACCCCCCCAGACACCCTTTGGGCTTCATGTTGATACTCTAGCAATGAAGTCACTGGAGCTCTGTCTGGTTTTTTGACTGCTCTATTGTTTTGTGGGGTGACCATCTGCTCCCTGTACAGTCATATCCCTGTTGTATGGGACATTGAAAGAGGAAAACTGGAATCTGGCTCATTAATGCATAGCAGCACAGCACTCCACTGCCTGGCATATTGACCAGAGATTCCTTTTGGGGATATTTCAGCCTCAAGCTGGAGTTGTATGATGGCTTTTGTCTGTTGCTAGGCTGCTGTTTTTCATCTCTGACACTTACACATTAATGTCGCCATTTCCCCACCATTTGGGATCATTCATTCTCTTTTGCTTCTTCCACTTGTCCAATTATCTTACAAAGATCCCTTTTTGTGTAAGAGAATTTGCATGTCAACACAACCAGGAAATTTATCTTTTTGGAATTTCCCTCAGTTTAATAAAACTTGAGCTGGTGGTGCCTGTTAATCACATGTAACCGTCTTTAGTTTTGTGTCTAGGTTGCGATAATACTTGCTTCATCTTTGTAGGTTGTACATCACTCTAACTGGTGGCTTTGTTGGTAACAGACGTGAACCGAACCCCTCACTCACAGTACATACTGCTGCTGCAGTACCTGCTGAAAATAATGGAAGATTTAAAATCCCCATATAAATCAACCAGAAATGTGAAATGCAAAACTCATTATTATATACACCTCTGTTTTATGCATGTATTCACTGTAATCATTAAAGGGAAAGCATGCACTGTGTTAAAAAGATAATTATATACCATCTTGTCTTTAATAAGTGAGTTTTACATGCCAAATCTTAACATGACAAACAAAAACAAGAGGTATGTTGCATTTCAGTGTTTCCAGCAGAGGACCACATAAACCTGTCAAAGCTAAATGCAAAGTCAGAATCATTATTTTTCATGAGGAGGTGTAGAGTTGTGAGGGATCTTTGTCTTTATCTCTCTTTTCTTTTTTTCTCTTCTCTTTTTTTGAAATGCATCATTAATACCAATGAAAACTGACAGTCAAGTCGGTGCTTGGGGGCATGAACCTCATGGAGCTTATCATGGCTGAAATGGGCTGATGGCAGCTACGACAGACTGGTTTTCACTTGAAATCTTTGGGTAGCCCCAGTTTAATGGTTTAAAGCTACTGCAGCATCTGTAGTCCTGGTGGTTGGGAGTCTGCCACAGTTTGGAAAACTGCTCCTTTACCCCACCTATAAACCAGTACGTGCTTGTTTGGATGTACTGTAGACAGATGCAGCAGATAATGTAGAGTTGCTTGCAGGCATCAGGGCAGACAAATCCTTTCATTCCTCCTTTGACTTGTTTTTTGTTTTATTAAGGCTTTCTGAATCTTCCATAGTAATATCCAAGATACCCATAGTATCAAAATCCAATCATAGCCTGTCGTCCTTGGCAAAACCCAGCCTCATTGCAGTCACAATAATACCACCGGTGAAATCCTATTTACTAGTTTTATTGCACGTTGTGTGTGTCTTTGTCCACACTGTACTAAAAATGATGTGATTCTTAGCGTCGTCAGGCTTTAAAATGTTAGAAGTATAGAAAAAAAATGAGGGCTGCAAATGATGTCTGTACCTTCAAGTGCTGCACATTGAGCTCTGCACACTCTGCTTCTAATGCTGCTCACGTTTCCCTCTTTCCTATGAGCAAACCCGTACTGGCTGTCAAATAAGCTCTTGTGTCAACTTACCAATGTGTGCCAACAAGAAAATTAGTTTGTTTTCTCAATGTAGTGCACTTGTATAATAGTGTTAATAGGATTTAGGGCTTTAGGATACTACACATTAGCAATCTCAATACATAGAGATGATACTTCTCAGTGATGGTGATGGACAGTGGTAAGTTAGCCAGAGAGTGTATTTGGCAGATCTCTGTATTCCTTTCAGGGAATTAGGAATCAAGTCAAGATTGGGATTTCTGGTCATTTTCTTGCTCACTGAAGGAAACAGCACTTGCAATTTGCACAGAGAATCTGTTTGAGGTAGAAATTCATTTATTCCTCCCCAGGATTACGGGAATGAGTGTAAGTGTAAGACTTTGATATTCGCAATTTCCATAGAAAGTGGTCTTAACAAGCCAGAAAACACAAAGTGAAACTTTTTTGTCACGTTTCATGCTTTTGTTCCTGACTGCGAAAACTCAAAAATAAAATGGGACATTTACTCGTTGATCTTGACGATAAATCACCAGGACTGAAACTCAGTGAAATGATTAATTGAATGTGGTAAGTTTGAACAAATTTATTTCATTTACCTCGGCACTGAAATGTAATTACATGTAGAGCTGTAACAACAGACCAGTGACAGAAAATCTATTGGCAACTGTTAATAATTTTCAGTCCTAGCTAATCAAATGTGAATATTAGCTCATAAACCGAATGTCATTGGGTTTTAAACTTACGGTTGCACCAAAAGGAAAAAAACAAAAGCCTCTTCCATTGTTTGACTGTTTTCAGACCAAGTGATTTATTGAGTCAGCAAGAAAATAATTAAGATCAGTTAGGTTGAAGGTAGAAGGTCGGGAGTGTGCAAAGCTGTCACCAAAGCAAAAGGTGGCTCCTTCAAAAAAACTAAAATATAAAAGATTTTTCGCTTTGTTTAACACTTTTTTGTTTACTACATAAGTCCGGATGTGTTCCTTCATAGACATAGATGTCTTCAGTATGAATCAAAAATATAGAAAGTAATAAAAACTAAAGAGAAAACCATTGAATACAAAGGTATGTCCAAACTTCTGACTGCTGCTGTATTTTTCAGTTCTTGTATAATAATATAAATATAACATTAAGGTGTAAGACTAAACCAACATTTGCAGTGTATACACTGACCATTCGTGGCTCATGTCCACATTTAACAAAGTCACAATTTTGTAAGGTCAAAATTACAAGGAAATTAGATTGTGCCAATTTGTCTTTGTCCTTTGCATAATATGTAATATCCCTTTGCTCATTTATCATATCTGTAAAGAGATTAGGGCCCAAGATGAATAAAGTTTCCTCATGTGAGAGTGATATCTCCAGATGACCCCAGGACATCACCCAGATACCTCCAGGCATCCACATAGCAGTGGTGCTGAGGAGATGGGAAGGAGACTTTTCTCTACCTGGGAGTAGATTTCATATTGAAACACCTTTTTTGAGACAGAATTTGAATAGAGACCTGAAAAGTAGTTATCTGAATTCTTTTTTGAGATTGAAGTCTTTTCACAGAGCTCTAACCTAATCACAGTGGGTGAGATAAAGGTGTAGCATACATACTGAATACTAAACAGCCAAGAGAATAGACTTGCTCAGGAATGTAAATAGTGAGGTGAATAGATTTCAGGGCCAGTGCTCTATGAAATCGCAATCGTTGATGTGCATTGTAACACTTACTTTATCTTGCCCTGTGGAGGCCGACTTTGCTGCTGCAGGTTCCTCACACACATATATGACTATAAAACTGAATCCTAGCTAGTGAAATGCTTCTCTCTCTCTCTCTCTCTCACTCTCTCTCTCTCTCTCACTCTCTCTCTCTTTCTTGTGACTGCTGTCTATGGCCGGCATGCAATCAAATGGAAATAAATAATTTATGGTTTCATCAGTTAACATTATTGCCAATGATAGAGACAGGATTAACAAGTTAATTGAAAAAGCTGCTGCCATATTTGGTTTGAGTGCCAACCACATTGAGATATTTGGAGGAGAAATCAGTCCATACTTGAGTTTGAAGGTCAACCCCTGTTTGAGGATTGAAGGTCCATCCATCCGTCCATCCATCTATCCATCTATCCATCCATCCATCCATCCATCCATCCATCTATCCATCCATCCATCCATCCATCCATTCTCTCGCATTTATTTACAGTTGGTCCATGTATTCTAGACTTTCCTCTACCCAGCAACACTTTCCAGCTCCTCCTGGAGGCCTTCCCAGACCAGATGGGTCATGTAATCCCACCAGTAAGTTCTGCGTCTTCCCCCTGTAAGATGTGCCTGGAAAACCTCCAAAGGAAGGCATCCAGGAGGAATCCTAATCGATTCCTGAAGCACCTCAGCTCCCCAGCTCAGGCTATACCCTGACATTTTCTGATTTCATGTTTTCCATTGTGTGTTTTTGGCTAACACTCAAGTCCATGCCAAGCTCTTGGTTTGGAAACATTAAACTCGTTCTGGCTTTCCCCACGAACTAGGAACCTTTTCAAGGACTGTGCATTTCCCTGGTCGGGGGGTGGTACTTTCCAAAAAGTCTGGGCTGTGGCCTGCGGTGCTGAATATTTCTGATTGATCAAAGTACCTGCTGCATTTTATTTCACCCACTGCATTGAAAGCCTGCAGCTGCAATCCAACTGTTTTTTGTTTTGACTCAAGACTGTTTTTTTCACCGTGGTTCGACATGGAGTCCCAGAAGAAAATGTACAGCAGATGGACCCACATCAAGGTGCAGGCCTTGCTCAGCATTTATGCAAAAGAAAATATCCAGCAGGAACTGGAATCAGTGACCCGCAACAAAAAGGTCTACATCAAAATATGTACAAGGTTGAGTTAACTCAACATTATCCACACTGCCGAACAGGTTTATGAGGGAAAAAAAGCAAACTGGGCCAAAATAAATTAGCCTAATTTGCATAATCTTCCCAAGACTTCCAATGGGCCAAAGGAACCTATGTTAATACCTTAATTGTGAAAAACATCCAACACCAGAATCAGTGCTGACAGTCAGACCAGAACATCCTGAGTTGTCTCTTATACAAGAAATTTAACATTCATTCAAGACAAGACAAACTAACAGATGTGTTCTGGCCATGTTTACATTTTTGGATAACTTCTAACCTACATAATTAAATTTTGTAGAACTGCACACTTTGTGCAGCAGCAACCTTCAGCTTTTGCCTTTATCGCACTTGTCAAACAAATGTGACTGCTCAGGCGTAGCAGGGCAGAAGTGTTGATCCCAGACAGTGTGTTGACTATCTGCAGCCAGAGGCACAAGTGCGATGACAAGACTCTTTATCTTGTCCAGACTCTGGATTCGGTCGTCTGGAAACAGCCCTTGATTCTATGTAAATGTCCTCTTGACTTTATACCCAGACCGATGATGAGTCAAGGTCCTGCTTTTCTCATTGAAGCGGATTTGCAGTGGCCTGGCCTGAAGAGGAGGAAGGGGGATAAAAAAAACTCCTCCCAAGCAGCATGTCTCATTACCTGATTGCTGTCGGTCTGCAGGTTCCTTGTTGCTCACTGACCTCACACCTCCTCAGCTGTCAAGTCTCCAGCTGTTGAAGATGGAAAAGCAAGACCACACTGTTCTCCATCGGCTCTGTCTCTTCTGTGTGGGTGTTTTCACAAAGTGAATATCAAGGTTCGATTGTTTTGAGCTTTGCATCTGACTTAATGTCGTGTTTCCTCTCCTAGCGCATCTACCCAAATACAAATTAAGATATTAAAGATACTTTGAGGTTGAACCATCTGGGATTTGGTCACTTCACAGTCTTGTTAGGAAGCCTTTTTGTAGATAATGGCTGAACTAGTGAAGTAAAATCTGCCACACTGGCCTGTAAGCCTCCTGTATTTTTTGTTGTTGTTCTTAATAACAGAAAGAATGTGGGTTCTTTTGGCACAGACAGTTGATATCTCACAGCTTAACTGCATGTCCCACTTAATTTCTGAAATACACAATGCAATAAAGCATTCATCAGCCTGCACCTGTGCCCTCAGTAATACACCCATCCTCCACAGTTAAAATCAAGAACAAGCTGCACTTTATCACCTGCATCGTCTCTCTCTCTCTCTCTCTCTCTCTCTCTCTCTCTCTCTCTCTCCTCCCTCTCTCTCTCTCTTTCTCTCTCTTTCTCTCATTCTCTCTCTCTCTCTCTCTCTCTCTGTCTCTGCTACCGCTGCACCCACTCACAGAGGGAAACATGTTGACTGTTGTGTAAGGGCTTATGCTGCTTGGAAGAACACACGACGTGGACTCGATGACTAATGTTTGTTTACCTCAGTTGCTTTGAGATTTTTTAGTTTTCTCCAAAGCCTCCAAGACATTATGCAACATCTGATGATGCATGGCACATCCATACAGTAAAGGTCGATGCCACCAGAGAGGGAGAGGGGCTGCATGTGTGGTAGTGTGGAGTGGCTCGTTTTATTTGTTCTGCTTGCCTGATCTCCTTGTGCCTTGCAGGCTCAGAGATGATGTACTTGAGGAAGGGAATATGTGTCCTCTGGGTCAGGCCAACAGGTGTTTTTTTTCTTTCTTTCTTTCTTTCTTTCTTTTTTTTTTTAGACGTTCTTGTTTTTTTGTCTGCATCTCACCACCTTCTATTGGCCATCCTTTACTGATTGACCTGTGGCGATGTCATGACATGCTTCTATCTCAAGAATATATCCTTTTGAGATTACCAGCGCAGCTGCTGCAGTACCAGAAAAAACCTTGATGCATTTTTCTAGAAGGTTTCTTTTTGTATTGCATTTTTAATAGTGTCAGGCAGGTTCCACTTAGGTTAAGTCAAACTGAAGATCTCCTCCTTGGCGCTTTATTGTTTTTTCGCCTGTCTTTTAGCGTCGCTGACTAGGCACCTGTTCAGCTGCTTCTCCCTGACAAATTTCAAGTCTTAAATTTGTTTTCCTTTTGGAAAGTCTAGGTGAGCTAGCATCTTGTCTTAAAGTGGACAAATACAAGGATATACATTGAGGTCCCATTGTATGTGTGGTTAAGAATTTGAATTCAGATTTCAACTAATTACACTATAGTAAAAATAAAACTGTGTAAAACCCACTGAATTCTTTCAGGAAAGCTAAATTTCAGCTAAATTAAAGCCACTAAATTAAATTTAATGTGTTCAAAACAATTCTATCACTTGTATAAATGCAAGACTTTATGTTTATTTGGTCATTTTGAGTTGAGTCTCCCACAGCCTTATGCAGATCCACTTGGCAGTAAAGTTGATGTAACACAGTTGGGACCAGGCTGCACTTTAATGAGTGGTAATGTACATTTACATACCAAGAATCGGCTCTGTGATTTTTCTCCCACTGCAAGAAATAAACATTTGTTTTAGTGAGTCTCTGGGTTGCTTAAGTAATATCACTGATATTAGCAATAAGAGGTACAGTTGGTGTAGTGGAGTCACAAAAATACATATAAAGTACTTGTGCAATTCCTCCTGTATAGACAGATGTGATAACCACGAGAGGTTAGGTTGACATCATGTGTAAATATGGTTATTAGTCTAAAATGAATCAGCAGCTATTATAACTTTTGTCAAGCAAAAAATATCAAACATTACTTACTGAGCTTCTGGCAATTTGAGTGGGTATATTTGAACTTTTTATTGACTAAAGTATTAGTGTTTCTTATGAGAAAATCATCGACATGTGAACTGATAAACACAACAATTGTCAGTCCAGTCTTTAAACGTAGCCTTTCATGGTTCAAATGTTATGATTTAATACAGCATGTCAATACAGTACATCTTGGTTAGTTCCGACCTCACTTGTAAAAGAAAAGCCTTTAAACTCAGGTTTGAACACCATCTTCAGCTCAGCACAGATTCAGTCCTCTCCCACTGCAGCTCAGACAGCACAGATACAGCAGCATGCTGTCAGAGCCCAGTGAAGGGCTGCCTCCTGGTTGTTGCCTCTTCACACTGACTGTCTGTCTGCTGTCTGTATCAGTGTGACTAGATGTGTCTGAGTGTGTGGGCTGGCCTCGGCGCTCCGGTGCGTTTGTGGATTTGCTTTATCTTACTCTCCCGGAGACAGTCCGGCAGCGTGGCTCTGGCAGTGGTCTGGCTGCAGCACAGGCCCAAGTCCCATCCCTCCAACGTGATAACTAAAGATTCATGTATTTTTTTCATTTTCATTTCATTGACATTTCACATATCATATCCATTCCACCAATATTTGCACCCTCAGCTGCCCTGGTGGGTGATCAGAGGTTTCTCTTGCATGTAGTAACCTGCTATATACACATAATAATGTGTAGCTGTGACCTTTCACTCATTATTTCCACTTGCTGTTCTTGTATAAACACTTGATTTAAAACCCCTCAGGATAAGCTACGTTCATTTTCTGACAGTGGACTGAAAATGAATCCACTGTTTCTTGAATAGATTCATTTATTTCTAGCAAAAAAAAAAAAAAAAAAAAATGACTGTACTAATTTAACAATGTGTTAAATTAATGCATATTAACTCAAAATGCACCAGTTTAAGTGCAAGGATTTCTTCATGCCTGAAGTTTTATGGGTTTTTAGGGAGGGCTAACTTTGCTAATTCCAGTCACTCATCAACACACCCGTCCAGTTCAGCGCAGGTTTTTATTATACCACAGTTCAGTTTCACGCTGTGCCCTGCCATTTCTCATCATCCTGGCCTTGTTCTAGTCTCATTCCATTCCTTATTGGTTTAATCCTCCCAGCGTTAATGTCTCTGTTCATCTCTCGCCTGTCATCCCAAATGAATGTATAAAATTTAATCTGGATCGCTGACGTTATGAAACCACCAGGATCAATCATAAGACAATTTTTCCAAGGCGTTTAACTTCTCCAGACTGCGTAACCTTGTTTGACTCCAGGCCAGCCAGTGGTTTAGCAGCCCTGCCTGCTCACTCTGATGTGGGTTTTTGCGTTTAATAGGGAACTGCAAACTGGCTTCAGAGGGCCATTCACATTAGGCTTGAAAGGAGCCTCCAGCAACAGCCCCATGGTCTGACTGGAATATCAATCCATCCTCTCCGCCTTTGATTCACCCCCCGCACCTAAACCTCCTCAGAGCAATGGGGATGAGCAGACGGCAGGAAAATACAAAGTGCATTATAGTGGTCCAGGTGTGCTGAGGAAAAGCTTGTGACACTGCATCGGAAATGAGCCACAACATTGCTTTGCTAATGAGAGCACACAGCACTCTGCAGCTTACATATATTCTGCAAAGTAACAGGCTCTACGGTGAAGAAATATTTTGAATATGCCACTCATTCAATTACAAGGAGCACAACAGGAAGCAGAGGTGTGCTTTCCAAACTCGAAGCGCTCCAGCATGTTGGGTCGTACTTGGCTCAGAGTGAGTCATATTCTGTTGGGCTGTGCAATACAATGTGCATTATTATATAGATTTGTACCTTTTTTCAATATGATCTTTCAAGCATTTGTCGAACTACCAGACTTTTGAGCAAGGTTCACCAGACAGTAAACAAGCTAGATCTACAAGCTAATGCATGCTAACCATGCTAACAATGGATTCAGTCAGTCCATCAGCCTTTATGGATTGTTCACTCATGTAGCATTGCGCGACTGTACATCACTGAATGAAGAGTTAAAGAGGAAATATGCAAGATTTTTACCTTAATTAAACAGCTTCAGAGTAATTGTGATGGTTTAATGAGTTGGAAATATGCGCTTTGAAACTGTAGAGGGAGCTCCGTAGAGAAAAAAAGCGATCAAATCAGCGAAAAAGCGACAGGATTTGCATAGTTCCCGTTTAAAGTATCTACAGTCCACCATAGTTGCCTCCTTGTTTCTTGTCACCTCAGTGTTTGATCCTGTGGATTTCACCTTGAGCAGAAATCTTATCCTCTATTACACTCAATTTAGCTGATTATGTATTCCGGTTGAGTGACTGTTGTGCAGCCTGTTATCCTGAGCCACAGTGGGAAATGGTCATTCAAAGTTGAGGTCAAGTTCAAAACTATAATTTTCACACATGGGAAGCTTTTGTGTGTGAAAAACATGAGAATGTTTCTAGTGGTCTGTTGAAACAGAGACAAATTAAAATAGCCTTAAAAAGAAAGAAAGACTTTATTCAGAACAAGAGTTATGGAAATCATCCACAGCACAAAGTCCTCAAAGCATTTGCTTGTGGTTCAACTGGGTCGACCTAAACACTGCCGGAGTGAAAGCACCCCAAGTCATAAAAACAAGGGGGGGTGGTCAATGAATGGGACTGACTCACTGATATTTTAGAAGCCAAATGGTCAATCATTTCATCAAGAAAATTATTGATGATGAAGAAAGTAAACTCATTAATTGCAGCTGCACATAGATCTTACTAGTTCATTTAACTCTGTGGTGCTTGATGTCGGTGTTGTTGTTTTTATTGGCTCCTTGGCTTGTGTGTGAGTTTTAATAAATGTTTCCTTTATGCCGTTTTGCTGTAATATGTTTCACTTCATGTTTTCATGATCTAAGAGACAACAAGAATTGATGGGGAGTGATTTGATTCTGTGGCATTGGCAAATAAAAGTCAGCCTCTACTCAGGAGAAGATAGACTATTTATTATGTGAGAGTGAAGGTGAATGATGTACCTCCTGCCATGTCTGTGCTGTCAGACTATTATCAAGCCAGATGTCATTCATCAGTGTGTCTCAATGTCAAATGAGCCCAAACACGAAACAGTGGAAAGGAAAATGCTCTGACTTCCATCACCCTGACATTCACTGTCTAGGGGGAAAACAGTGCTTGGCGTGTCAGCGGTCGAATTGTCTCCCCGAGCGCCTCCGTTGTCCCATCTCTGCCCCGGGGGTCTCCAATGAAAGCTTGATCTCTTAATGGGGCTTTGCTGTTCGCCTCCACCTACACAGCCCTACTGTACCAGGCACACAGCTTTGTGTTGTCTTCCTAAAAGGGTTTACCATGAAAGCAGGGTCGCTGCCCCCTCTCTGCATTATCGCTCCAAGGAACTTCCTCATGTAGGAGGATGTGTGAGTGGAAGTCTTCTCTCAGCTCATCTCTCCCTCCAAGGTTCACTGTGCTCGACGAAGGTGGTGGGTGGGTGTGCTAAGATGGCAGGAGAACTGAAATGGAACTCCCAGATCTTAACGCCTACGTGCCGTTCCCTCATAAAGGCACCGGTTCTTTCTAGTCTGGCTATCTGCCTTCTCCATGTCAGCATGATTGTCAAGCTTTGTGTGAGTCGCTGTGACTCATTCATCATCCTGAACAGCCCTGATGTTGCTCTGCTTTCTTTGTAGATGCGACTGAGAGCAAGTACTTTTTTTGTTGTTGTTGTTGCTATAGTTAAATGTATGTGGCGCCTCTGTTAAGGCCAGATGACTTTACTCACTTCCCTGGAACGCACTGTGGGAAAAATAGTGATGTTTTAGCATTAAAGTATTTTGAGGAAATGTGAAGTCATCCTGTTGTATAAATATAGAAGACAAAGGTTATTTTGCTGCTGTGAAGTCTGTACCCTGCAGCTTGAGAGCTCTGGTCTACAGAAAGTTCACCAAGCTCAGTATACAGAGCACCACAGTGAATCCAGAACCCTGACAGAACTTGGTAATTTGGTGCAAACATTGAAAAGGACTCGAGGCGAACTGATCTTAGTGGTCAATGCATAAGGTCGCAGTGACTTCACCAAACCTGATTTTGGGTCTTGTGAATTCAACGTCTCCAGAATTCCTTAAGGAAATCTCTTTAGATGTGTCCCGCAGCCAGGATAAAGACTGTCAGCCAGTAAGTCAAAAATACACACAATGCACATTATATATGAACATAGATTCATAGAAAATGGAAACTAAGGATAAAGATTCATTTTAAGATTCCTCTAGAAAATGGATGATAGAAATGCTCAGTGGACTGAGATACAGAAGCTAGATGAAGAAGGTAGCCTGTGACATCGGGACTTTTAATCTCTGTCCATTACACCCTAATAATTAAGACATTTGTGTGTTTGAATGTGTTTCTTTGTGTCCACATTCCTTTCATAATATGAATAAATGTCCTATTTTGGCAGGAAATATTATCTGATGTGTTATACTGCACTACTCTGCTCACTTCAAAGAGAATTTTTGCAAAGGACAGAATGTGTCATCATGGAAGATTATCTGTCCAGAGAGCAGCTGAAACAGACCAATTTGCTCTAATGCTGGACAAAATTCATGGGTCAGAGAGGCATCTTCACAGGAAGGCCTAGTCTGTGGCACCATCTACTCTGCTCCTCTGTCTCCTACATGGTTTGCCAGTCTTACACTAAGTACAAATATAGTAATGTTATATTACACGCTTTCCTGTATGTATAATTGAGGATATAATTTAGTTTGTCTCCAGGCAGCACCGGGACAGATGATGACAATCTGTCATCTCCTGCAGAGTGAATGTGTCTTGGCTCTGATCATTGTTGACAGTCTTCATATCTGCTGCACACTTCACTATCTCCTAGTCAACAGGCACTTACAGTGACCATGGCTGCTGATTGAAATGACACAGCCGGACAATGAGTGCAGAGACGCGGGCATTGCTGATTAAAATTTCAGAATTTCACTTTATTGTCTCTATCATTCAGAGACATATGCTACAGTATAGTGATAAGAGCAACGTTGCTGCTCTGCTCAGGACTGTTTTACATGGATAAAATGCACTGCTTTTTGCTTTAGGTCTTCTTGATGGGTTCTATATGACACCTGATATCCACTGTAGTGCACTAATGCATTTGCTCTCTATTTTATTGACCATTTCCTGCTTGCCTAAAGATATTTACACCCAGCATGAACATAAAGAAGAGCAAAGATAGGTCGTCAAGTTTTCGCATGGATGATTTAAAAAAAAAAAAAGTACCTTCGCAAAGAGTAACGATGAAGCTCCTCTGACTGCTGGTGACTCATCCCCATTTTTTTACCAAAGCACTCTAGATTATGACGATGAAAACATACTTTTTTTTTTTTATGTCATTACAATTTTTATGAGACATAACAGCTACTAGTACTGCTGAATACAGTTCAGATGAATATTCAGTGCAGATAACAATTGGAGAAAAAAAAGCAAATTGTGTCTGTTGGGACTGGAAACACAAGTCCAGACCTCAGCTACATCAGTGATGAAAAGTGTCCAGCATGTCTTTTCACGTCTCTGCGAATGACTGATTGCTAGAAATCATCATGGAAGGGTAAAACCACTTCTTATAGACCTACGCTGGCTTCCCATCGCTGGATCACATACAAGTCACCAGTGATGCTTGTCTTCAGAGTGACTTCTGGTTCTGCATCTGTATACCTGCACTCAGTCACAAGCTCATACTCTTTGTTGGTCACTGTGCTCCTCCTCACCTGGTGCTGCCATCACTGCACATTAAGGCAATTGCAGTTCAGACTGTTCTCAGCTGTGGTTCCTCTGATGGTGGAATAAGATACCAGATGCTATCAGAGCAGCTTCAGGAACCTCTTGAGGACTCATCTCTTAACCCTAACTTGCCAAACCACCACCCACTGTTTATCTGCTTTCCTTTCACTTATTAAATAGATGTGGTACTTAAACAAATGTCTCCTACTGCACTGAAGCTTTAGTGATGTTCCTCACTTTGGATAAAAGCTTCAGCCAAATCAGGAAATATAATTTGAATGGAGAACCATGAGCCGACCACTCCAGACTTCTCCTCCTAAGTCAAACACACTGTGTACACAGTCAGTGCACAACTATTTCATGTTTTTGGACTGTGAAATTAGTTCAAGTTTGAAATTGCGAACGATGAATGTGAAGTAGTTCATTTTAATCTTTGTGAAATTACCTTTGAATTAGGTCTCGTAAACACCACCTGCAATATCTGTAACTGTCTACCCTTTCATCTGATTCTGCTCTGTGTAGTTATTTGTGATCATATATCAGAGTTGCTCTTCCATTACAGCCAAACGTTTTCCAAGACATATGAAACCACTTTAGATTGATTTCCCACCACTCAAGCAGCAGCAGCAAGTTTTTTTTTTCTTCATGCCAGTGCAGTATGCAAATAAACTTGTTTCAGTTCGGTAATCCATCACTAAGAGCGCAACATCATATTAAACTCTGCGTAGTTTTAGTTTGGTGAAAGGGATGTGGTTGAGTTACCATGCAGTTGGGGTTTCATCTCATTTCTCATGTTCACTTTCAGAGCATTGATTTGAAGGCCTTGCATTCCACCTGCTTGGTTTTCAAATATCACTGCAGGCGGGGCACTCAGCTAACCTTGGCTGACATCTTCACATTGTCTCTTCTCTGTCTGAACACATAAAAGCCTTGGAGTCCTCAGATTTATACTTGACTGCGTAGAATTCTTGACATTGTACAATTTAGCGTCTCCTTTTGAAACCCAACTTCACATTCATTAAAGCAGTTCGCCTCCACCCTCCTTCATAAAAGTGCCAGCACAACAGAGAACATGATGAATCCATAAGAACACGTCGTGAAACATGTTGAAGAACGTGCAATGTGACAAATACAAAGAGTACAAAGTGACATTTTTTAAAAAAGAATTCAAAGAAAGGTGAAGGTGAATCAAAACACTTACTGGCTGCCAGAGTTGTAACTCAGTCGAATCTGAAAACACATTATGAGAGTGTCGTGTGTGACTTAAAGAGGAACTATGTAGGATTTTTACCTTTACATTTTTATCCTCATTAACAACCTCAGAGTAACTGCGATGGTTAAATAAATGATTTGTAACTTGTTACAGGGAGAACCTGACGCCACCTGGCGTCTCTTGGCCGAAAACTAACCTTGCAAGATCAGAGCCTCCGACCTTGTGTTCCAGCTCTCGTCTCTGCGGCACCATGACACAAACGTGCCCCGTAACCCATAATCTCTTGTTTATGATGGATAAGACTACATAAACATACAGATCGTAAGGCGTATATGAAAAATAACATTATCTACCACTCCAAGGACTGCTTTCGCACCAGCTTCGTTGAAAACAAATGCACATGGCCTGGAGGGTTAGCAACACAGCAGAAAAGTGACCAGACTTGCATAGTTCCCCTTTGAACTTCCTGTGGTTATCATTATCCTCAGTGTTGCTGGAGATGAAGTGTCTGTAAATGTACTTAGAGGTCATAGGAAAAATGACACCAGAAATTCCCGGAAATTTCTCAAGGTGTGTGATGTTGTCTTCACATTCAGAATGATGCAGGTCGAGCTATCAGTTGTTGCACTGACTGTTACACAACTGTTGTTGTTGTTTTTTTCTTTTGTTAAGTGATCTTAGAAATTTTAATAGAAAATATTCTGGTCATACAAAATTACTTCATTTGCATTTATTTCTCAAGACATTCTGAGTTATGTGCTTAACATTCAGGGTTGCCGATAATTTTTACTTAATGGCCTCCTTCGAGGCTGGGTTAAAGACCTGAAGTTTTTTTTTTTACACACGATTGACACTTTGGAACTTTTTATGAATAAAAAAATGACTTCAAATGGTTGTCTGATTTATCCAGCTCTGAGGTGGCCAAATTTAGCATAATTTCCCTTGCAGGAAAATGAATGCGTGTAAATATGCCTCTCACATACAGGAATGAAACCCCCTCAGTTTTTGCTGTCGGAGAGTTGAACCCATCAGACAGGGTGAAAGAGAGAGAGAATGTCTTCATCTGTTTCCATATGCAGTTATTATATCCAGTCTTATTTTAGTACCTCTAATATCCTCGTTGTTGTCTCTGTGGCTGTTGATGTGCTTCATGATGTAGAAAATCTACTTTCATTGTGCAGTACCTCTGCCACGTCCCCCAGGAATCCCTCATATGCTGTGGGTTCCCTTTTTTTTTTTTTTTTTTTTTTTTTTTTCTACAAGAGCGTGGTGCTTGATGCTTGATGTTAATGGAGGAGATGAAACCCACTTCTCTTTCCAGTCATCAGGAACCTAATGATTTGTTGCTATTCCTGTCCACGACCTGGTTTGTCAAGTTCCAGATATTGATCTCTCTGTCACACTTTATCAATCAAAGAGATTAGTGCTTAGTTTTTGGGGCTCGATGGATGAAAAACAAGTTATCAGACATGTGCAGCTAACTCTGCGGGATTTGTCAGTGGTGAGGTTTGCAGTGATGTTGACATTCAATACTTGTCTTGCTTTTGGAGGTTTAGGTATTGTTGGCAGTCTCTATAGCTCTAACCAGCTTCATAAATCAGTATTATTTCACACGACCACCTTGTCAGTCACCGGTTTGGTTTGCCTAAAACTCTGCTCTCCTTTTTTTCCCCAGCTATTGGAAGGCAGCTTCACATCACAAGTCAGCCATGAAGTCGACGGGCTTATCTTCCAGCCATGCGGGGTAAGCGTCCATCTCTGTATGCCAATCTGTAATTTTTTTTTATTCAAGCCATAGCCCCGCTGCCACGAGTCAATTGTCAGGCTCAGCCTTTCCTCCGCCGAGCTGCTACATGAGAACCAGACAGCTTGTCACTACCACCCGCTGTTTGTCACTCTATACATCAGTCCTGCCCTGTTATCTTAAAGGAAATCAGCCACCTACATCAATCCACATAAACACAGACCTCAGTGTAAGATGCTGTACACTAAAGCAGACATATGGCTGTGTGTGTGTGTGTGTGTGTGTGCTTGTGTGTGTGTGTTATGAGAGAAACAGCCTTTCTTGCAAGACCAATTTACTTGGTTAGAGGAGCAGAAAATCATTTTTATCTGTGACATTGCTGCTATTCCTCTTTTCTCCTCATCTGATGGACTCAAGGACTCATGTCCACTTTGTAGTGTATGAAATCTGCTATTGCATCAGGACAAGTGAGAATCTGCAGTAGATATGAACCAAGTAATATTAAAGGTATTTGAGATGTGGGGTGAAGCTGCTGATTTGATTGCTGCTGGAGAAAAGTAACCACAGTATCCCAGAGGAAAGGTTTCTCCATATTAAACTAAGCTTTTACATGTTATACCTCCAGTTTCTACTCCATATGTGAAGCATTTGTATCATAGTCAGTATCTAATCTCTGTAGATTAAAGTTATCTTGTGAGGCATCTGTCTCATTTTACTTGTTTACTTGCTTTGTGTCTTTTAAAGTCTCAGGGAAATATGTTTACTCGTCTCTCTAATAGATAAACACAGCACAAGTTATTGTTAAAGCCACTAGAAGGTCATGTTTTAATTAAATCACAAATTTTATTTTTAAAGCACATCTCAGGACCAGAGTTTATTAAGTGCAGTGAAAGGAAAAGGGCAGAAGCAAACAAACAGAATACGCAAACAATAAAAATAGTTTTCTATTGAAAATGCATTCAGCATCATCCAATTACAGCTTTGACTTACAAAGTATAAACACAGCAAGTTCGACTTTACTGCAGTCTAAATAATCCTGCTCTGTGTCATGGGATGTTATTTAAAGTTTTGTTTTTTACACCCAAGCTTCTTTTATGTATTTGCACACCTTAGAGCGTGGAGGTAATATTTTATGAACACACCAAAAGCAGGAAAATTGTTGTTTGGATGGACTGAATCCAGTAAAATTTGCACACCTGCAAATTGACGCTGGTAATGTTTTGTACCTCTTCAGGCAAAGCCAAACAGTTGGGAGACTACTCAACTGTTGTCTCACGGCTCAGGTATAGGATATAGTTCAAGCACATTGCTGTTCTGGCTGCGGCCCAGATCCACAGCTGGCATCAGGTGTTTTCACACCAGATTTGACTTCCCTGGTTGCTGTTTGTCCTTAAGCCCAACATTAATTTTAATTCACAGCTGTCGATTACAGAGATTTTGTGCCTTGTGTGTTTGTGGTGAAAGGAAAAGTGGCTGGTTGTTGCTGTCTTGATGTTTACAAGCAAAAAAAAAGACAAACTTTCAGTTTATTTCCCTGGATGAAATGAGCATCTTACATTTAGACTATGAAGAATTCCCTGTAAACAGGAGGTTATGTTTCTGTAAGCATAACTGTATGGAATTCATTGAATGTGCATTGATTATGTTGACTGACATCCGTGTTGTAGCAGTTAAACACAGGTGCCGCAGCTTGCTCGATTTACACACAAGAGATCCTGCCATTTCAAAATAGACTAGACGGCAGTATAATAAGAATAATCATCTGGTGATCGCAGGTATCTGTGTACGTGTTAACAAGGGAGTGTAATTAAAGCTTAATGGTCATAATAAAGCTCAACAGAGTCATGGATGTTTTCCCTTTGTGCTCATGTGGTGTGCATCGGTGTGTTATTTTGACAACTGACAGAAGCAACTCAACCATATCACGGGTGAGGTCAACTCATGATGACACAGTGACGGGAGATGTGTTAGTGGAGAGACTCCATGTTGTGACAAATGTGTGGCTGCTGGAGAGCTGCATAACATTGTGTGTTTGACTAGGTACATGTTGTCTCACCGCTGATATGACATGCATCACTGTCACCAGCAGGTAGGAGTCCAGATAGAGTGTAACATTGGCATAAACTGTATCTGTGACCTCACTATAGCACCACCATAAAAAAGATTGTCTGTGTTTTCACTGTGTGAAAGCCTGCTCTGTAGAGAGCAGCACACTACATACTCCCCACAAGGATACAATAACAGGAGGAAGGCTCTTACTGAACGCCACCAGAATATCAAATACCACCATCATACACTTACATTGCATTTACATTGCACTTGCATTGGTGCTCAGCTTCACACAAGGTACCATCATATTGGGGCCTATGTGGTTCATCGCTTACTGGCTAAGTTTTCCTGAGGGGCACCATCCTGACATGGGAACAGATAGCCATGTTTACTGAGTCTCAAATGTTCCTGTTTATTTGGAAGTCTGATGAGTTATTAACTTAATAACTGTAATTTCAATTGCTCGATGAATATGAAGTAAAACTTGAAGGTTGAAAGCAGCAGATTAAACACACTTAAAGGCATTTATAGTAGTGATTCCTAACACCAACACTTGGTGCTCAAGAGGCAGATCCAATATTTTCTCAAGTCAAGTGCCTGGAGAAAACAGTGAGTAGATACAAGGTGTTGTCTGCAAAATAATGTACGTTCAGTACAGTAGCAGGCAGAGTAACGCACAGCCAGGCCATGACCTGGACAATGGGGAAGCACAAGCTGCTCTCTGGTCTGCTGTCCTGTTGTCATGGCTATTCCTCTCCTCCAGTGCAAAATGAGATTTGGCAATTGTGAGGAAATTGTGCTGTCAAAGTATTGCACTGTCCTTTGAGTCTCTACCAGCTTTCTGTACCCAGTCATTTTAGATGACTTGAAGACACCTCAGGAAAAGAGGAATGGTCTATAGGTTTTTAGATATGGGGAGAATTACCTGGTTACCAGGAGGTATTTGTTTGGTCTGTAGGAGGTCACAGGGACGACCGGGGAGGAGATTGCTTGAGTGGCTGTAGCTATTACCCTAAGGCTTTTATACTCCCATGTCTGATTTAAGGGGGATTTAAGGTGCTGCTCATATATCAGAGAAACAGTCAGGGACACAAGCAGAACTGTAGTGGCCTTTGGTTTCCCATGTGCATTATGGGACACAATGACTTAACAGTTTGCATGCTGAGCCGTACTTCATGCCTTGTGGCGAGGTACATTTGAATCTGGAACATTCGAAGCCATATTTCCAGCAGTCTTACCAGGTTGCAAAGTATCAGAAATTCGGGGTGTACTGAATCCAGGAGTCAGCTTCGGATTTGGCCGAATTTTGGGCTTTTTGATGGGATTTGGTTTCTACCGAACCTTAGAACATCAGCTGAAGTGAACCCACACTTTCCCTACACACGTCAACATAATGACGCCGGCAACGATTATGGGAAGGTTTACGAACAATAATCTGCCCTCCCTGATCCATAAAGTTCAAAGCACTCTCAGCACAGCCAGCATCACTGTCATTATCACAAACTAAATATAAAGACTGCTAGCTTGATGCTGACATATAATGGAAAACATCATAGACAGGCTAATGGAAATTAGCATCGTTATTGCTATTCCAAATTTTAAACAGTGGATTCAAAAAATCAAGGTTCGGTACATGCCTATCAGAAATGCTTTCTCTTCATTTAAGTTGGCACTGAGTGATTGAGTTGACCTATCATCAGGACAGGAAGTGAAGCCTTGGCAACGTTATCCGCTCTCCAATTTCTAATGGATTGGATAGAAAGTTACCAAGTGTCACATTAGTGTGCAGAGTGAATGAAGAAGTGATTTCACAGTTGGCCCCTCATTCAAGCAAACAGCATAGCCATTGTTTTTTTTCCCTCTTGTTGGGCAATATCAGCTCTTCTCTGTGATTTGTGAAGTAATTATCATACAGCCATCAGGTAGCAACAGCTCTCAGGAGAGCTGGCAATGAAATTTGGTGGTGGCAGGTTTGCACAGCTGCATTTTATCTCCAACACAGCACAAGCAGAGATGATCTGCATTTCCAAACAAGCGTGAATACGAGGCTGGTTAATTGAAGTGTCAACGCCTTGATCAATACCTAAACGTGGGCATAAATGTCTTATTTTTGCAGGTGTTTCTGACTCTCTTCTTTGTTTTTTTCTGCCTGTTTTATGTACTTGGTGGTTTTGAGGCAGTGCTTGTTTTGCTGCATGTCTCTCCATTGAAGGAAGAAATGATTCTTGGTTGGTTAATTTCTCTTACTTCCACAATTGAATACTGATTTATGGAACAGCAGGGAATTAGTTTTTACTGTATTTTTTTTTCGGGGGGGGGGGTAGAACTTTGCTAAAGACGGTGTGATCATTGGTTTCTTTTTTTTTTAGCTGCACATTATGCAAGAGATGCCTTTGAGAACATTTTTGGAGGCTTTATTGAATTTCCAGATTATCTAACTAGAAATAGTCTTTGGATTTGGAGCTGTATGGTTGCTGCCTTTGATGCAGCCAGTCATTGATTTGGAGTCATATTCTGCCATCTGATGATGGAAAATCTGGGCAGGAGAGAGGTTTTTGAAAGCACAGAGGTCCCATTGATGTTCGGGTGTATACGGCTCTTATTGAGCCATCTGAGGAAATTGGAACAACATCCACATCCCCAGTCATGGATTAGGGCAGCAACATCAGCCAGGGCTTCATGTGTTTTGACAGATGCTTTTCACACATGCAGTTCAACAATTGTAGAAGAATAAAATCAGCCGGAAAAATGCACGAATGTCCTGTCAATCTGAAACCCGTCACCTGCTCAGACGAGTCTACTTTGTTACCAGGTGCCTTTTTCCTCCATCCATCACAGCACTGCAAGCCTTTGCACAAATACAGTCCACAATTACAACTGCAGACACAAATTTCAACGTGTCTCATTTAAGCTGTCTGTTACAAGTGTGATTTGTTCTCAAATCATGTCACGAAGATGTTTTTTTTTTTTTTTAGCAGTTTTTTATGAACCTGACAGAAGGAAATCTCTCTGAACTCCTGAAGCTTCGCAGCCGGTCCCTGTCTGCTCTGACAAATGGGCCGGGCTGGAAAAGCAGGCACGTCTAATGTGACTAAATGATGATGCAAATAGTCAGCCATCTGATATGAAATTACCAAAGAAAACGTTATGCAACACTGTTTGGTTTTTACTTCTCCATTACAGAGTCTACATTAAACAATTAAACAGCTTGTTTATGAGGGTTTTATGAATATGCCGTTGACAGAGAGAGAGCGTCAAGACGGAAACAAAAAAAAAAACAAGCAGTTTTTGCGATGAAGCAACAAGGTGTGTCCCCAACTAAGAATTTTCATGGTCGAATCTGATTCGTCAGATTTTGCCTCCAGTCGTTTCCAGGCTTCCATGCACGACATGCATCATCGTCTAAGGGACGGTGTGGCCCCATCGTTGTGTGGGCATGATATGTGCAGTGCTTGTATAGCTGGTTCAGAGGTCAAGTGTCACAGCAACATGGACAGCACTGTTTGTATATATAGGAGCTGTGCGATCGATAGACAGAGAACGCGTCACGCGTAAATAAATCTTTTGACCTGAATTCTGTTTTCCCTCCATTGATGGGAAACAACATGAAGTGTAAGGAGAGACAGAGCAAGAGAGAGGCGGGTGCTTCCCGACCTGGGACCTGCTCTCTCCCTCTGAGCCTCTCGGTGCTCTGTGACCTCCTCATGGACAAAACAAAGAAGTTTTAAGTAAAATCAGATGTTCAGCGGCAGTGAGCATGTGACACTTTGATGGCAAGATTGGCAGTGGGATCAGACCTCTCCGAATCGAATCAACAAATTGTCATCTATTCGGCATCAGCCCTAGTTATTACTTAGACTATATTTCAAATTTATTCACATAACATCTAACCACACTCTCTCTGCTAATGAGAACAACAGTGACAGTGGTCTGGGTAACATCACAACAAGAGTCTTACACTTACATACTGCAAAAAACATTCATTTAAACATTGAATAACAAACCCTAACCACCACAGGCCTGGAAAACACTGGCCGACAGACTTAGCATAAACAACATAACACATAAAATGGGAATAGGAATAATTTTAGTTTGCTGTTTTGTAAATCTAATTAAAAAGTCATCAGTGTCAGTGTGTTACTGCACATACAGTAACATCATCTAATTCCCTTACCACCCGAAATAGTCTGCAAGTCTTATCCAGTGTTGCAGTGTTTACATTTTGCCACTGAGAGAAAACAATGACACGTGCAAAACATGACCATGGACAGTAGAAAGATTTAGATTTTGGCAAGACCAAGTAAAATTTATGCAGCAGAATTACACAGAAGAGTTAATGATTGACTGTATTTTTGGACATTTGATAAGGTATTTGAAAAGGAAAACAGCAAAATGTTGTGATTTTTGCCGTGATGTATTTGCACCCCCTTCTGATCTACTTTATCTGCAGCACACACCCAAACCAGTCACCCATAATGCTCCACCCAAAGTCAAATAGTGTGTCTGTAAACCATCCACGTTCCCATGCTGTTCTGGACACCTTAGAATATAAAGTAATGGTGGTTTACTGAATTAATTCACTTTTTAAGAGGTGTTTAGTTTTTTTTTTAACCTTTAGCCTGAGTCATTGGATTATTGATTGCGGCTCATTGTTTGAAATCCCCTTTATATGCCAACCCATGTAGCTAAGCCATTATTTGTGAAGGATGCTGAGCAATGGGAGCAAACAGGTTGAGTTCTTTAGATAAAGGGCTGTTGGATAATAAGATAAGAATTAAAAAATCAAAGGATTGAGCCACACCTTGTGACAAGGAAAGCACTGTTGTCTAATCTGTAATTGATATCTGTGGATTCTCTTAAGTTTCGGTAGTGGGCAGACAGAAAATGACATCATCAGATCAATAGCAGAAGGCAAAAGGCTTCTGATCTTTGGTGCTTTTCAACCTTAAACCAAAATTCTTGTTGCAAACTCATCACTTTTTTATTACAAGGTCTATTCAGCAGTGGGTACAAATGAAATCAGAAACACTACATGTATACACTGAAGTGTGTAGGTGGGTCAGTAACACTGCCTCACACTGAGATTGGTTTCCAGAAGTCATCAATATTGGTTGACCTCTGCACCAACCAGTGCAGTGTTAAAATCTTCACATGTGAATGGGATTAGGGTGCTCTCGAGGTTAATCTCAGTCGGGTGCCGCTGCCGTGAAGGTCCATTAATATGAGCGCGGTGGTTTCCACTGCAGCAGCCCCGCACTCTCTGGGTGTGTTATCTCGCCCAACACATGGCGTCCTTGGAATATGTTTTCCTTTGCGGAGGGAACATTGGAAAGATTTTGGATTTCTATCAGAACCATTGCCACAGATGGCAGAATTGCTAATCAGAGAGCACTCCAGATGGTGATCTCTGCACAAAGGGTACAAAGAAGGATTTCTGTTCTTGCTTCACAATCTCAAGTCATTTCTTGCAACTTCACTCAAAAAGCCAAGTCAGTACAAGAGGCCGTTTTTTGATATCGGTTTTGGTGCCCAGTGAATTTAAAGCTTTTGAATGGTATTGTGAAAGATTATCAGAGGCAGATGTGGGAGTTTCGAGCAGATCATTGTTTACTGATGCTTCATGAATGAGAATAATCACCAAATATGTGGTCATCGTCTTCTTTTATTTGTGTCAACTCAATATTTCCTCTTTAATATGCCCTCTTGTCCTTGTATCCTTCAACCCTGTTTAGTCTCAAACTAATCTTTTATGCCACAGCGCCATTTACACCAAACCCTTTAGGATACACACACACACACACACACACACACACACACACAGGCAGTGTCAATGTGACTCTCAAAGAAATGGGCCAGTGTGTCTGAGCTGTAACAGAGGGAGCTTTTCTCCGGGGAACAGATTTATTGGACTTGTCCAGCCTTTTGTCTGTAATCCGCAGCACACTCAAACAATAAGTCTGCCTCGGAGCAAAAAGCTGTTATTGAAATGAGATGGTGGAGAAAAAAAAAGAGAGAGAGAGAGAGAGAGGAAAAAAACACTGTAATCAAAGGACTTATCTTGAAGCACACCCTCAAGGAGTTTTCTTTTTCCTCAGTGGAATTACACTTCCTACATTCATTAGCCATGTGTTTATTATGGGCAGCCTCTGGTATCATTTGCGATCTGCAGCGATATGTGTACAATTACAGACAATCTGCCATTTCATGGTAAAGAGACGCAAAAGGATTTATGAATAATTGAGCCGCAGTATTTGTTGATCTCCTGTCATTGCCAGTCAGTTCAAAACTAAAACTGCTCTTGAAATGAATGTCATCAAATACCAGTGATTTGCACAGAAGTGAAAACATTTCAAAACAATAGGAAGAGGGAGGTGTAATATTTCTATCTATGTAAAGTCAATCTGGTTTTAAAATCTCTGCAGTGGTTTTCAGACACAGTGCTGCATATTTTGCAAAGGATGTGACAATCAGGAGCAAAAGGCAAACATAATGGTTAACGCATCAAGTATAGATAACAGATTCTGTTTTGGATGCCTAAACTCAGAGTCGCCGGCATGGCTGCAGACTTCTTGTTCTGTTAAAAACTACTACTCTGTGTGGTTCGCATTTGGAAAAAAATGCAGTTGGGATCAATATGTGCAAAGAAATGTTGTATTTGAAGCACAAAAACAATTGTTTAATCAATAGTAATCCTTTAGGAGTGTGTGTGTAAGAATAACCAACAACTGACCTTTTGTTCTGTCGGGTGGATTTACTCTGGTGTACAAAGAGCTCCATGTATCAGTATTCAGGTTCTGTGTTTTCTACGTTTTCTTTTCTTCTCATACTCTGAGGCGCAATGAAAATGACAGGGACCTGTTTCTTCCTGTGGAAATATGGATTGCGTTAGATCAAATACAACCTGGCTATTTCTGGACTTTAAAAGGGTAACAAATCTCAGGCCTGCTGCCGTTCAATAACTTGTCACATTGTCTGTTTGCTGTTCTTTCCCTTGGTTCTCATATGTGCTCCCCACCTCCCACCCATGGCTATTTATTTCTGTGTACTGACGGCAGAGAGGGGGCTACAGTTTGGTCCTCTTCTATCAATCACAACAAACTTTAAACTGATTGTCAGTCGCAGCCCTGTTTAGAATGGCGTCCCTACAGTTGGTTGTGTGATAGCCTGTCAAGTGCTGTAAAGAGTAACGCATTGTTGTTTTGATGAATCGCAACATGTTATTATTCATGAGCTGCTGGTTCCTTGAGGAGCTGTGATGGTACCATTCATGCTTGGACAAACACTGTGGGTGTGTTTTCTGTGTTATGGATTTCTTGTCTGTTTGAGCTTCTTTGAAAGTGCAGCTTCTCCAGAAAGTTAAATATTGTTTTGTGGACTACTTTCAATATTTATCTCAGTCGCCAAAAAGAGCACTGATGGAAGATTTCAAACCCGTAGCTGCAGTGTTAGTGCTGCCTGCACCTGCACATACTGTCTTACTCTGAACAGTAGAGAATAAGATCGACAGCAGTAATTAGGCCTGCACGATATCAGCACAATATGCAATGACACTGTTCAATATTGCGATAATGATATGACTTGCGATAAGCAAACATTCAGGTGTGCATAATAACCACACAGTTCCAGTGTCCCTCTGTTTTAGTAGGCAGCCTGCTAACTGAAAACGACTCAATACGAACACTGTCGTTATGTTACGTTCCGTCTCGTCTCGTCTAGCGGCGTGGTTCAGGTTAGAGTGTGAAGGCATGGCGCCTGTAAATAAATCGTACTCATAGCATCTCAGGCAACCTTTTGCAATGTGTTTATTGTGCATGTTGATATCACAATGACAATGAAAGTGAGATTAATCCATCAGCCCTACCAATAATCATCATCAGCTGAGATGGAGTAGAGAACACTGAGCTCTGTTACAAGATGTTTTACTCCAATAGAAGTAAAGGGGATGTTGTTTGGTGATATTTGATAAAAACCACTGAACTAAAGCACATCGTTAGGCTGATGTATAAGTTATGTATAAGTATTTCAGTACATATACACCATTCCCAGGTGAGAACTGCATGAAAACAGTGAAAAAACAGCAGTTAGACACTTTGCATCCTCTGCATATAAATAATGAACACAATTAACTATAGAGTTATTGGCTAAACAAAGCAGGAGAAAATGTGAAGATGTAGAGGAAACATAAACTCCAAAGCAGAGGCAGCAGCTGGCAAATTGACAAAAAGCTACTTTGCTCAGCAGCACAGGAGTAAATGATGATGTGTTGATCTTCATCATGTAGTCTTGTTTAAACTCGATAACGACTTCAACTTTAAATGTGGTGAACCAAAATACGTATAGAGATGCATGCAGATAGAGGGAAGAGTTGATTCCACTGAATGTCTACAAATTTTGGCTGCAAACGTCCTGCAGTCAGTGAAGTGAAACTAAAAAAAAGAAAAAAGGATTGGTTTCTACTACAGAGCAGTGATTCAAAGCAGAGCCCAAAGTCTACCGTGAACAAACACGCTAAAACTGAAATCAAGCCGGAGCTTTGGGGAGCAGCCTGTTAGCGCTGCCGACTTTGCCATCTTTGAAAATCTGAGGGAAAGGTCTTAAACATGCTGTGTGCCCAGGACAGGCGAAAAATATCTCAGGACTTGAAGGGATCTGTGAAGAGGAGTGGGTGAGTGAGTGAGTGAAGAGTGGCCGTTTGAAGAAAGGCTCATTTTCTGTCTGTGTGTTTGCTGCAGGGCTTATATTTACTTCTTCTCACACAAAACACACAAAATATGTCATCTGCTCAAATTTCTGCCTCAAACTGTACATTTGAACACAGTGTTTTACAATGGCAGCTAAAGAGCCAGATATTTCCTTCAGGAATTAGCACAGACCAACTATTTACATTGTTGCATCTACTATTAAACGGCAGTGTATTGCGTGTGTGTGCGTGAAATGTAAATCAGAGCTTAGATTCGCTGAAGCCAGGTCAGGCCAGGACCCCCCCCTCTCCTTCTTGGTCCCTTTCTTCACTGAGTCCGGTCCTGTGGATAAAAGTAAATTATTCATTTTGTTTACTGAATATTATACATTAGGCTTAAAACCATGTTAGATTGTGTTAGACTGAAGCTCTCTGAAGTCATTCTTCTTCATTTTGTATGTTAGTGTGTTTTTCTGTGTTTAAATCTGTGTTTTTCAGGATCCTGATGCTGTTTATGTTGTATGAGTCATGCTTCCGTGTTGAACTCATCAACATCTCATCCGAACAGATTTAAAAAAAAAATTGCAGTGTTAAACCTCAACTACAGCAGCCAACTCATCGGGCCAGGGCTCATAAATGCAGTTAATGGGATGGGCTCCGAGTGAGGTGAATTTTTTGGACACGATCTAAGCACTCCATTCATAAGAGAGGTGGAGTGATCCATGTAAATTAACAAGTAAAAACTCCTGAGGTGTAAAATTTGAAATAACAGCGTTAGTGTCGGCTTCCATCAGGCACATTTTAGGCAGCTTTAGCTCTGTCATTTTTATTAGAGCTGACAACCTCTGTCTAGTTATCTGCTCCCTAGAAATAACTATTGCATATTATATTTGCTTTTACATGTTCTCTCTATTTGTTTTGTTTTTTTCTAATATAAGACGTTACACAGCTGCACTTTCACTGTGCATTTTTCCTCCCCTCACAGTCTGACAGTCGCAGCCTCTGCCTCTGGATTTCTGACCTGAAATAGCAGGCAATTTATATGCAATGGAACATCATTACATGAAAATGAATTTGATAGATGAGAGATGTGTTCCTGAATGCAAGGTCGGGCGTGGAGGTCTGTTTTGCACTTCAATAATGAAGCTCTTGTTTTGTATGTGCAGTCACTTATTGACAAGACTAACAATAGCAATGAAAGCGAGAGTACAACTGGCAGCACATTTTCCTTTTGGAGTGAATTTGAAGGTCGCCTATTTATTTAATCTGCCGTCTGATTGGCTTTTCATCGGGTTGTTGCTATGGTTTGCTGGCTTGGATTCATTTTAAAGCAAATTCTACTTTGGTTGAAAATGTAGCATACACATTTCAGCACCAGAGCATCGGCTTTTCCAAGGGCTGACTGTTGCATAAACTGCTTTAACTAATTGAGCCGTACATGTGCTGTTGTTTTTGCACAGTAAACCACCCAGTCTTTCTCCCCCTCCAGAAGCTCTGTCTCACTCAGATCATTAATGAAGTGACTTTATTTCACTTCAGAGCTGCAAAAGTGGAGTCAGTCCTCTTTCAGAGGAGTTTTTTGATGCCTGTGAGGTGTAGCTATAGCTAAGTGCATCAAAGACTGTTCCCTTTCACTCCCACCTTTTCAGAAGAAAAGATGTGCTCAGTCCAGGTTCTGTAAAAAAGAGATCTGCCCCGCTTCCCTGCTCTCAAGCTATCTGCGGTGAATAGCCTTTGTAAAGTGTGCTGGTTTCAAAGGGAAATGAAGGCCGCCTCCCACACCGAGAGCTCCACCGTGGACAAAGCAGAAGGCCACGCCACGGCCACGCACGTGTTCGTTCTTCACGCAAGACGACAAAGTCAAACTGGCCAAAGTCAACCAGCTGGTGCAGTTAGAAGCATTAGTACTGAAATCCTGTGATAGAGGGTGGTGGTTACGCTAAGTGATGAGCACAGTGACACTCTGGTATGGTCTCTTCTACTTCTATTGCTCTATATGCACCTTTTGCTTCATCACTAACAAGAGTTACCAGACTCCTTATGCTGCACAACAAGGCTGCAGACGGTGGGTGAAGTGACATATGGTCGACGTACTATATAATAGTTGTACTGTTGATCAGAGGAAAGACCATCTGACTTCCCAGAGACATGTTTATGAAAATGCATGCGTCAGTCACTGTTTTACATTGTAGATAAGCAGTTTAAATAGAGACTTTAAACTTAAATGCAGTGCATGCTGGGAAGTATCAGCAAGTAAGCCAGCATTGTTTCCAAATAACTTAATTTGATGATTCAGCTAGATTGGTCAACTGAATGATCACAAGTCATAATGGAAGATGGATGATGACAATTTAATGGCAACCTCTGTGCTCCACCTGCTAGGGATGTCCTGAACTGATGATAGGGATCAGTATTGATTGCGCTCCAGTGTTGCAGTGCTGCTCTGCTTAATGATTATTCCCATAATCCACAGACTGGATCTTTTAACAACTCTGTTATCTGTCCTCTTTGTAGCCAAGATAGGTGCACAAAACAGTCAGGCAGTGCTGCCTGCTCAGCTGGTGACAAATCAATCACTGCTACCTGCTAATTAACACGAATTCCATGACTAAGTTGATGTCAAGCTAAAATTAAACTTTAAATTAAACGCTTTTCAAGATGGTGTCTGTACTGATTGTTTATTAGGTAAGAAGCTTTACTCTGTTGTATCACTGTGGACTGTTTCTCTGTTCCCAGCGGTTCCAACAGAGCTGTCGTCTCTCCAGCCGACGCCTTCAGGAGTCACATTTTCCCAGTTAAATTGGTCATTTAAAAGCAGCAACTTCCTTGTTTGACCCAGGATTTTCAGGATCTGGATGAAACGTACTGTATGGTTTGAGATTACATCAACTGCTGCTGCTGCTGTTATTTCAACGTGTCAAACACATTTTTAATTGGGTTCGACAGACACCCAGAACTTTGTCACATCACTTTGACATCAGACAAAAAACAGACCAACTGAGAATAATTAAAAGTGATACCAGGCCGGACCCTGAAGTGATTGAAAACCATTAGGGAAAGTTTTGTGTCAGGCTGCAGGAAGATTTTATGCTACTCAGCAGCAGCACCAAACTCCAGCACCAGGCCTTTGTGGAGGAGTTTTCTTTTTCTTTTTTTTCCTGTAAGTCCTGCCACCGGCCTGCACGTAGGTGGAGCCAGAAACTCCTCGTTTTGGTCATGTGTTGTGACAGCGCAGGTCCTCCCGAGGAATCCTGTGTTGCATTTCCACACATTTCCTCAGAGTAGACTTCTGTTACCGGGCAACCTGACAGTGACAGAATCTGGTCATCTGTTCCCGCCTCCACCCGTCATGCCTTTACATTTCTCATGTTCCTCCGTGTGCTTGTATCATGTCCTCCTAAATGTCAAGCACACGCATAAATAATCAAAACGATGGAGGAGAGCTCTTTGTGTGACGGGCGTCATATGTCGCCTGTGTCGTGTGCTCAACCGCGGCAGTAATGGTGTGGGGGGAAACTGCAATCACATTGAATCATAGTTTTGTCAGCCTCTAATTATATTTACATGTCTGTTCTAATACGCTCCTACCGTGCAATTTTCCACTTGTAATCATTTCATTTCAAACGTGGAGTCCTTGAACAAATTCGTTAATTAGCTCTCTTTGTTTTTGTCGGGAACTTGTTTGCATTCCATGACACGGTTGATACCCAGAGACTAATTTTTAACCGAAGATCACTTCGCTTCCACGTCTTGCTGCTCCAGACACTTAGATACCAACAGTGAATCATAATGGAGCCTAATTTGTACGAGGCTTTTCAGCCCATAAACTGCTGCTCAGCCACTCTGCTCGGCTCACAAATTACTCAGCCATTAAATCTGCAGTGTTTAGGGTTGTCAGCCTTGCTCCAATGAAAGCATTGTGTTTGTATTCATTTTACCCCAACACATCCTCTGTAATGTGATTTTCTCGTTGTCCCTGCAGAGATACAAACCTGGAAGGTGTGATGAAATCCTCAAGTGGAAGCCCCCTAATCTCAACTCTGTGGACTTTCGCCTGAAGATCACCAAAGTCGGAGGAGAAGGGTAAGTAGCTGTTGCCAGGGAAACACTCTGCTTCATGAATCTAATAGCACCTATCATTTTGTGATGCATGGATACACACGTACTCACGTACAGTTTCTGTGAGAGGCATGTTTTTCAAAGAAATGAACAGAATTTCTTTGACACTCATCTTCCTCTGTTTGATACCTTTATGTTTTTCTCCTGTTTCCCTTTTTTCCTCTGGGGTTCAGTCTCTTCTAACAGTAAAGTTGCTACAGTCTGCAAAAGCTCATCCCTTTCACCATCATCCCACCTACATGCACGTTTTTTCTGTTTTTTTTTGACTGCAGTCCCCCTCCCTAAAAAAATTCTGACTTGCTCTATGCGCCTATATGTGCAAAGAAAAACACTACAAGCCTTCCCCTTTTTTCCCATTTTATGTTTTTTTAATCCTCTGTACTATAAATTATTCACACCTCCCAGTGCTCCTCCTAGCCCTCATCCTGGTAGACATCACATCTTTGTAGAAAAACAATTCTATACTAGAAAAGACAAATCGATTTTCTGTTGGTAATTAGAGACCTTGGACATGTACGGTATATGTTTCAGATGCAGTCATGTAATAGTAAACCTGTTGTGAAATGCACCCACTTCCATCGGTAATATCGATCTGCTCACATTTGACAGCTGTGGATTACCATCACCATTTTCCATAGATGCTCATATTCCACAAAGGATGAATCCTAATGTCTTTGACTGGTAGTTTTTATCGATGCATCTCGATCAATCAAAAAATGTTTTTCTTCTTCTTATCCCCATGTGACTACCTGCTATTTGTAAAAGACAGCATACCTGTAATGAACATAAACAGGTAGCTGCCAGTCATCCGGATTACAGTGTGATTATAGTGATGTCTGGTTCTGTGGCAATGGAGGTCTGGGCATCGTCATGTGAAAGGTAATCTCTGACACGGTAAAGAAACAGCAAGGTGGGATTTTGCATCTTGGCTCCAGTGTTGGCAAGATGGAACGAAACCCCTGGTTATCCATGGTCGCATGGGGATGGGAATCTTTGGCAATACAGGTTGTGAGACACTCTTCTCCCTTTCTGAATCACATCAGTTTAGTTTCATAATACAGAGAAGTGCGATGCATTGAAGGATCATGTAAAATGTGTGAATAGGAGGAAAATTACAAAGCACTTTGTTAAGACAGAGAAGCACTCGATCCATTTACCTTTCACTGTGGTTGCATGCTAACTCGCTAATGTGAGGAATTTTGCACTAAAGTACAGACTCACAGAGGTGCTAGCGTCCTTGGGTTATTTTTTTTTCTGTCAGCACAATGCACATCTTTTTGATCTGTGTACTTTGCTGCTATTCAACTGTGAGCATTGTCTGAGTGCGAACAAACAAGACCCACAGCTGTCAGCTCTCTGCTCACGCTGCCTTTTCCCCCTGAGAGCCAGGTGACCTCGGTGACTGTCCCAGCTTTTTAGCCATGAGCCTGAGCCACCATTCACCAGCAACAGACTGAGGGGAGCACAGCAGGGCACAGTCACTCATCCTACTCCAAAGCCAGGCAGCCAGCTAGACAGCTCTTGGACTCCTCCTCCTCCTCCTTCTCCTCCTCACCGCCCCCCCGTGTGGGAGAGCACAGACGATTGTTGTTGCCATTCGAGAACGTTCAGACGTTTCACTGAAAGATGAATTTGAGGAAGAAGAGCACTCTTCAGACCTCGCTTGATGTAGATTTTCTGACCTCTCCTTAGTTACTGAGAGAGTGAGCGAGAGAGAGAGAAAGACAGAGATGGACAAGTAGGTAACAACTGTTTATTCACCAGCCCACGCAATCAATCCTTGAGCATGTCTTTGTGTACCAACGAGGCACACAGCCTTGCAAGTCTTATTACCTTCTCCAAGACGGAGAACAGAGGAAGACAGTGATTATTGTGAGGCTGGGAGAGAGGAGGACAGGAGAGGAGGAGAGAAGGACAAAATGGAAAGCTGACGCAAATCCAGAAGGCATGATAGCGCCCCTCCCAAATCTCTAGTTGAACAGTCCTGAGTATTGTATAGATCGCTTGAACTAAGGATAATTTGAGCCTAGCAGTCTCTCTGAAGAGGCGGTGACTAATGGTTACATCATCATTCATTAGGTGTGTAGTGACTTTGAGGGCCCAGCAACGGGGAATGATACTGTACGACTGGCTTGGATTAGCTCTCAGGAGGCCGGCTGACAGGCGTCTTGTTACTGGTCTTTCTACTCTGTTGACTCGAGTGTCATTACAGCATCCCAGTGCAATTTCTGTGTGAAGTGTCCACAATTCAGGTACTGACTCGCCTCATTGTTGATGTAAAAGAGCCAAAGTGACGTTAAGTGCAACATATGATTCAGAGGTTTGGGGAAATTCGTTCATCCATGCAGTCCTACAGTTGGATACTTATGTTGTGCCATTATGATGTCATCTTTTTTTTAGGTTGTATAATGTGAATGGTTTTTCCCATTTTCATCAATTGTCCCTTTGTCAGTGGCTTTTTAGTAAAAGTATGTTGAGCAAATATCACTCCATCGCAGTTTCTGATATTTCCACACACACTCCAATATTCCTGATGTCTATGAAACTTTCATTTCATCTTTTTATCCTACTTTGTTTTCACATACACACATATAAATAATACCGTTTAACTCTGGAAGGCAAAGACTACAACATTACACCATTCATCCATTAGAACAGAGTAAGTGCACAGAGTAAATAAATAAACAGTTAGGATTAATCTATTAGGATACTTTTACTTTACTTAAGAATTAATTCTCCACTTTTGCCAGAGAAATATCTGAAATATCAATATTAAGCTGTATTCCCTGTCCAACTCCAAACATCTTAAAAAGCGCAAACATGCAATATTTCTGCAGTTTCAGTTGTTAGATGCACAGAACTGTTTCATAAGCTGCAGAGAAGGGTTTTGGGGTGAGGAAGACATTCCACTGCACTTGTAGTGGAGGGGGGGGTTGAGATGTCAAGAGAGCCTTTGCAGAGTTTCCACCGTCAGCACAAACATGAAGGATTCTGCAGAACAAACATGGAGCCTGTCTTTGGACCAGCACCATACTGTATTTCCCTGCATGGCAACTCAGCCCCAAGCCCATTTGTTCCCTCTGCAGATGACGCCTTCACGATGTACTTAAATACTTCTAAAGGACGCAGTCATAGTCCTAAAACAGCTGGGCCTTGTGGGTGTTGGCAAACGTTACTGAAACAGCAAAAAATCTTGAACATGTTGGGGACCTGGCTGATTAATACACACATGGTACATTAGTGAGCATTAACGTCATCAAGACAGTGTGTGTGGGTGATTGTGTCAAAATAAACTGGAGTGCACTGGGGATGAGAACATGTAATGGTTCAATCAGTTCCTAATCAGACACAAATTTGACTGATCATTTTTCCACTGATTTCCTCTAGAGGTTTGGATTGTGTAGAAAAAAATGTGGTGCCACACAATAGAAGAACAAAATTCATTTTCAGGATTTCTTTTTAACTCTTCTTCTTTTTTTTTTTTTTTTTTTAGATGAAGTTGTTTCGTATTTGAGTATTAGACAGTTCAGTTATATTTCAGTGAAGACTGTTGCATTATGGGTCAGCTGTAGCCTTATTTTTGCAACACCAGGCCCTGTCTTTTAAAGAGGAACTATGCAGGATTTTAACCTTGACTATGCTACATATTTACCTTAATTAAGCTTCGAGTAACTGTGATGGTTAAATAAATGACTTGTAACATGTTACAGGGAGAATGGAGGCTCTGTCTTCTACCTAACGTCTCTTGGCCAAAAACCAAACTTGCAAGACTAGTGCCTCCGCCCAGGTGTCCCAGCTCTCGTCTCAGCAACACAAACGCAGCCCGTAACCCGTGATCTCTTGTTTATGACAGATAAGACTACACAAATATACACATCGTATAACATTATCCACTGCTCCATGGATTGCTTTCTTGTCAGCTTTGTTGAGAACAATTGCACATGGCCGGGAGGGGGGTTTTAGCAAAACAGAAGGAAATCGACCGGACTTGCATGGTTCCCATTTAAAGTGAGTCAAACCCTGGTGAAGCCCAGACATGTCTGATGGCTCGTGTAAAGCTTTTTACAGCCATGGAGGGAATGAATTCATGACGAGTGAATGCGTCCCCGGACGGCGACTGCAGAAACACATCGGGGACCAAGCCTTCATTTGAGCAGTGAAGAGTTACCACTGTCGAAGATGATGAGGAGCTCAGAGACGAGCCTGACTGCTAACTGCCAGAGAAAATCATTTTGACTTGTGTCACCAGGCTGACAGGAAGGTGTGTGAATGTTAGAGACTGACGAGCTCCACAAATGTGTGATTTACTACTTACTTTTATGAAAACTGTGAGAATCAACATTTTGTTTTTTAAGACAGTACCTCATGTTCTCTATTTTTAACATCACTGGGGTGTTGTTATTTTTTTTGCTTTTGCTTTTATGTATTCAAAATCATTCCACAGCTGCTACAGGTCTGATTGCATGTTTCTGAGACTATATGGTGCCCTTGAACAGCTTTTGTGATTGTTATAAATAAACAAACCAAATAACTAGTGGTTATTTTTATCAGCGCTCTGTGCTGTTAAAATCGCTCATTTGAAGACAATTCATCTGACCCCGACGCTGAGAGAAAATTGCAATGTAATTTAAGACAGCGGGAGGCTCTCAGTTACACATGAACCTCAAACGTTGTGGAGCATTGTGAAAACAGACAAACAAACAAAAGGGCTCGTTGCTCTGAAGCACCCTGATATATGATCTCTGATTCTCTTTCCTCACTGCTCTGCTGCCTCTGGTGAAATCTCACTGATGTGTTGCTGTTTTTTTGTGGCGTCATCATCGGTGCTGCAATCTTCCTGCACGTTCAAGTATTTACCCCACAATGCGCAAATCAGCTGTATTAATAGAACCAGTGACGGGAACGGACTTGGCACTGTAAGGTCTGAACAGTGTCCATCACTGCATGGCTATTTGGCTCTCTTAATGTCTACTGCTGCTTCCTTCCTGCTTGTTGCTAGCTATCATTACACAGGAGGGGGCTGGGCTGGGGTGGATGGAAAGATGGTCTCTGATTTCAGCTCCAATTGAAATCTCTGAATGAGGTGCCTCAGACTACGTAGACGCGCTGCAGCTTAGCCATCAATTTGGCTCAATTTCCCCCGTTATTTCCGTTCTAAAAGTGGCGGACTAATATGAAAGCAGGGCCCGTGCGCTCAGTCTGTCTGGCACACACACATGTCTGCGGACAGTGTGTGATTAAGACATCTGCAGGGCATGATCTCACTGCACAGACACATGTTCATGGTGCACAGAGATGCATCAAGGCATAAAAATATACATATGTATGCAGTACATTTGGTTAGTTAGCTAGTTGGTTCACAAAAGTAGATGCGTACAATAAATAAAGATATAAGATGAATTATGACCAATGTTCTTAGAAAGAGACAGAGATGAATTGTATCGTCTACAGATTATCTTGATAAAGAGCTTTGTTTTCTCATCTGGCATGTTTCCAGGTAACAAGCTAGTCCACATGTTTCAGATGTTAATCTGCTTTTATTTCACTAAACAAAACTCTGTTTGCAGTTTTCGTTTAGTCCAGCCCATTATTGATAAAAATCATCAAACCAATAGATGCAGCACCGTGCATATATATCAGCATATATTGTTTATCCCACATAAATACTTTTCATGTCAGCCTGGTAACTAGTTCCATAACTTTTATAAAACCACAGCACTGTGTTCAGCCTCTCTGTACGTTTATATTATTATTGTTGCCTTGGACTCTGAACATGCCCGTACTGTACTGTAGTTGCTCCTGTAAGTTTAGCAGCACGACGCTGCCTGGGGAGACAGACGGACTCATATAGTAGGTGTAATCTCACATCTCTGCCGTTCTGTTACTAGCTGCAAAATGGAAGTGGCGCGGTGGTGTCTGTCCACCGGTACCGCTCAGATATTACACAGCGTTGAGATCCTGCCGCCGAGGGGGTTTAACCGTGGTCTTTTTTGTCTTTGCAGGCTGCTCCCACAGACTGTCGGCCTGCTCTACGTTGGCAACTATGACAGGCCCTTTGCGAACATGAAGGTGAGAAACTAAATGTGTTGTTTTGTTGAATTCATTTTGATGACAACAAACCGCTGAAGCCCCCCCACACCCCACCCCCCACCCCATGCCAGTGCCCTCCTTCTGTGCTTTTCCAGTTTCCAGATTTCACTTTTGTCGAAGGCAAGTTCACAAGAGATAGTTGTGACATGAAGATGCAGCTGTGCTCCCAGTGAATTGTTCTCAAACAGTAGCTGTGGTACATAGCCCAGAGAACCAGCTCTTTATTAGAGACCCCCCACCCCCAACCCCCCACCCCCGATGCCTTATTTCCTGTCTTATCATTGCTTTTTATCTAATTCTCTTAAATTAACTTGGTAAACTCAGATTAACGGGCACCAGTGTGACACCGTCCTCATACCCTGTCTTCATTCCTCCACCTGCCGGCTCGTTATTTATTTCTCCAAGTGAAACACCCTTTGCTTCCTAATTAATTCCAGTCAGGCTGCTCAGCTCTCGGAAGTGGAGGATTTTGATTCCCAGCCTGTCGTACTTTGATCTTTTTTGTTCAGTGTTGAGCCTCCGTCGGTGAAAATCAACACCTCCTCACACAGATGTTTGCTGAATTGGAAAGTGCTCGCCTTCAAGAGACACAAAGCAAAGTGTTTTGTGCTTCCTCTGTGCGGAGCATGGAAAGAAACAAGTTTGTGCTGGTCAACAACAATGTGCACAACTAAGAGTATCATTGTTTTTTTTTTTTTTAATAACGTGAGGATTTTCAGTTTGATTTTCTTTGTTTTATATCATTTTTTATATTTTCTGACATAAAAAACACAAAACAGTTGTGAAAAGTACTGCTTATTTAAAATATATACAGAATATTCGTTTTTACACCTTCGTTTGAACTCTGACCTGTGTCAGTGTAATAATTATTCCTTGATCAATTACTCTCATTAGGTCCAAACAAACAGTTGTTTTCTTGATTACTGATGAATCATTTGTCTATAAAAATGTCAGGAAATGGTGAAAAGTGTCGCCATAATTTCTCACAGCTCAAGATACATGATGTGTCATGGCTGCTTGTTTTATTTGATAATCAGACATTATGAAGAAAAGCATTTGAGAAGCTTTAACTCTCAAATTTGTTGTGAATTTCTGCTTTAAGAATGGTTATAGTGATTATTTGATTATTAAATAGTTGCTATCAAGCATCTAATCAATGATTTAACCACATTAACCTCAAGCTAATGTGTGTTCTGCAGCGTCAGAGGGATTCATCTGCTGCTCTTACTGTACCAATGACACTGAGTTCAAGAGCTTCCTGGCTGCGTATAGTCTGTCTGAGTGTGTAGTGTGGGATCTCATCATCATACACACACTTAAACCATCAGACTTTTGACCTACAGCAATACACCATCAAGTACACTCCACAGTAACAAGCATCTCGTCCATTTTGGGCTCTTATGGAAATCCACTGGTCTGGGGGCAGTGATGAGAACTTTGCATTTGTTCTGCTTCTTTCTGTTCTCATGCAGTTTTCTTTTAACGCACTTAATTTTGGCACATTGGACGAAATGACTCTTTGTGTGTGTGTGTGTGTGTGTGTGTGTGTGTGTGTGTGTGTGTGTGTGTAGGCTTCCTAGCAGTCGCAGTCACAGTGAATAAGTGTTTCTGTTCCCTCTGGTACTGTCGCTGTTGTGCCAGATTCCCATGTATCAGCCCTGGGCTCCGTAACCGAACAAGGTGGAGTCTCTGTTTCCCCACAGTCTCCGAGCTCATCTGAGGAAGACGGAGCAGAAACGCTGCAGCCCCGAGGTCGTCTTCTCTCAGCAATCGTGCTGCTATTTTTGGTGTGAAAAGTGTTTTACAGTCAGCCCAAGTGCGAACATGGTGACCTACGGTTTTGGCTGCCTGTGTGTAATGTGTACTTGATGAACCTGACATGAAGTGCCACCTCTGTACATGCTGTCTGTGTGTTTGTGGCTGTGCTTGTGGCCTGCAGTGCTCCACAAGAGCAGTTTTGATGTTCATTGCCTTGCTCAGGGGCATGTTGGAAATCATTGAAAGTCGATTAGATGCAATCTGTGGAACATTCAGCCGCTGCCTCGTTTCAAAGCTTCACAGCTGCTGGAAAAAATAAAGACATGAAACCAACTTTTTTTCTGTAATTAGAAAGATGTTGTAATCTTCATGAAAACCTCTTTTATTGGCTCAATCCGTCCAGTTTAGCTCCTTATTGTTGTATTTCTTACACTGTTGGTACCTACAGGGAATTGCGAAACTGAATTTTGGAGGGGAGCTCTCACGATGCTTTATCAGCTTAGCCTTTCGAAATGGGAGCAGATACTGTGAAAGAGCAGGCTGGGTGACACTCTGCTGTCTGGTCAGTGTCTAGACTTCATGAGCATTTAGCCCCCCTCCCGCACCCCCACCCCGAAAAAACAGTTTAATTATGAAAAACATTTGTGGAGGTCAAGATTCACTAATTGTATCTCCATTGCATCTCCGTAGAAAGGGAGAAATGTATTAACGTGGTGAGACTCGTGAGCGTTTGCAGCCTCCTTCTGCTTGTTCATCACTTCTAATTAATGTAGGCCATGTTGCAACTGAAGCACATTCTGCCGCCACAAGACTCGGCCATAGTTTATACTGGCTATAATCACATTGCAATCACCAAAGTAATTAGTGAGATCTGGAAAACGCTGCAGCATCGCTACCTATCGCTCCAACCGGGCACACAAGGTCTCCCAGGTTAGTTAGTAGACTTATTCTGAAGAGTCTAATTATGACCCAGACCGTCTGTTGTAAACATCCCTCACCACGGTTTTCCACTGCAATGAGGGCTTATTAAACACCCTAAAGACTTTTTCTCCTATAAATAAGGTGGAAGCTCCACTGGCTAAAAGATCAGCTGGGTTACGACCTGTCTGATCTCTGGTGCTGCTGGACTGACGTTTCAGAGATGCACTAATCTGACCATTTCTCCTCCAGTGTTGCTTCTGTTGCCTAAATATCTGAGTATCACAAACTCAGTCTTTTCCTGATAGTAGTGTGATGTAGATGTAGAATCGGTTAGCCTGTTGAAGGTTTCTGAAATAATGACACTGGGCCAGCCCAGTCGAGCTGTAACAGAAGCTCAACTGTCCATGTAAATGTTGTGTCTTCTATCTACAAGTACAGTTTTGGTAACTTATAGTGACAGTCATTACCCGCACTTGAACTTTCATAATACAAGTCTCGTAATGTGAAGGATTATTTCTCATGAAGACACACAAAGTGGAAAAGTATCAGTTGTATTTAATGTGCATGTGCAACCCAGTCAGCTCAAATATCAGTGTTCACACTGACAGCTTTGGTAAATGGTAGTTTCTCTTTTCACCCACAGTCAACTCACACCTGCGTTTTCACTCAGTGTCTGATAAGCCCTCTTCTTAGGACTGCGTGTGTGTGTGAGTGTCTTAAATGACATTGATTTCACCTCTGTTAGTTTTGTTGCAGCAGTGAAGACAAATATCTCTCTGATTGGTCCATAGAGTTTTGTAACAGCATCCAAGACACCTGTAGGGATGTGCTGGGCCTCAAAAATACAAACACATCGCTTTAAGATTAGAGATAATATGAGAGGTGGGTGAAAAATGATTGGACGGTAAAACCTGACGTCACGTTTTGCACAAATCCCGTGGAGATCTCGTTATCGAGCATTCAGAGAGACTGAAATCTGGTTGGTGGGTTACGGCCGGACCCCTGTAGCTCATGTTGTGCACCTTTGCAGAGGTTCAGCAGGGACATTATAACATTGTAACATTGTAAGGATGTTCTAAAATATGGAGAAGCATAATATGTCTCCTTTAACTGTTATGTTATAATTCATTTCCAGCTCAGAGGACAGGGGTCAGCTGTTTGGAGTACGAGCTGAAGCGACTTTTGGAAAAGGTAGACTTTGCCCAAAGCCTGAATAAAGTAATGGCTGTTGATTCCTCCCATTTAGTCCCACACTTTCATGGAGTCAGCTTCCTGTGCAGAGCTATATGTGGCCTGCAAGTAGAGCTCATTAATCATAAATAATCTGAATGGTGCCTGACAGATGCAGTCACCAGAGACGGAGATAAGAGCAGCTCTCTGTCAAAGACTGCTGGCTTTGATGAAGCGGGGAGAGTTTGGCAGCGTGCACTCCACCTCCTGAGTGCTGAAATGCCTCCGACTGATTTCCACCTTCAATGATTTCCCCCAATTTGTCCGACTCCAAGCGCATCATTAAGCGAGAGCGAGACCAAGTGTTTTTCCCGGGTAATCAACCGTGACACTTTCCTCGTTGAAGTTCAATTAAAATATTTAAGTGAGTTTTCATTCTTTTCATTCACTTCGTCCTGAGGTTTTTTGTTGCCCACTAGCTTTTTTGTCCATTATATGAAATGTGGGATTGAAACACTACAAATCCTGCCAGGAACTGAATGTGCTGCCAAGAGAAAACTTAAGAAAGACACTTAATCGTGCTGCACGACAAACGAATCAATTAAAAGTTAGAGGGAGTCAGGTGGTGGAAGTGTTTTTTTTTGGTTTTTTGTCTTTTTTGTTTGTTTCTCGTGCTCTGTTTTAGCCGTGTACGCCTGCTTTCCCACCATTCATCTCCGTTACACGTTATTACCTCGTTTTTCTCCCACGAGATCTCCTCGGCTCTGATGTGACAGCCAATCTGAATGCGTGGGGTAATGATTGGTATTATACATATTCACCAGAGACCTCAGCCGCTGACGCCACCTAATGGGTTCACAAGGAGTCACTGAGTCGTCTGGCTTCACGTTTGTTTGCTTGTTGTGTGACACAGCTACTGCAGTTCACATATAGCTGTAATAATGTGTACTAATTACATAAGAGATAATGCGGCATGTGAGGCGACTATTTTCGCTTTCTAAGACACGGCTTGCTGAGTCACTCTGCTGACATGTGTATGTTTCAGTTGGAGCTGATATTAATGGACAGAGGACATCTAATGCATTCTCTTTGAAAGCATATATTAAAGATTGAACATTAGTGTTTTTACTTTGCATCAGCTGCGTCTCTCCCTCTGAGGGAGTGTCTGTCCGTATTCATCCTTTTTTTTGCATCCCCTCCTCTATGCTTATATATTCTTTCATCTCGTTTCTCGTTATTAAAATGGACCTGAGTGTTGCAGCGTCGCAGACCTCAGGGACGGCTCTGATTAAGTCGAGAATAAAAAAAGACAGGAGCCCCGCGAAAAACAAAACAAGCTATTCAAGGAAATTGCAAACTCTGAATGTTTACTCATCCGTGTCGCCATCTCCACAAGAGTGCTGTAATAAAGTGTCCTCGTACAACAGCCCACACAGATTCTAATATTTGATAAAGAAGCAGGTCGACTGTCCTTGTTGTTCTCCGGCTGGTGGAAGAAGGTCAGATGTCATGAATTCTCAGTAACTTGTTTTTGTGTTTGTTTTTTTTTGGCTCCAGTCTCTGCTTCACTGCTCCATATAACGGCTGTATTTTTGTACGCCGGTCTCGTCGTCCTCGTCCTAAATTGTACGGCTGGATGCCGGTTCTGTCTGAGAACGCTCGCCAAAAACTTTTGTCTCTTATCTTTAAAAACACTCGTAGAAACCCAGTGTGTGTTTGTGTTTGTCTGTGTGTGTGTTTGCCTGTCTGGCTGTGGCAGTGTTCCTGCACCACAGACTGTTGTTTATGCTGAGACAAAGATGCCTCCTCCAAACATCATTAACGCTGCTGAACAGCTGGAGTTATTGTCAGACTTTAAGATGATATAACCAGTGGTGGAGGAAGGACTAAGTTATTTTTCTCAAGTAAGTGCTGTTACACATACATATGATATAATATACAGTACAGCTACTAATGTTTTGTTTAATCAAAGAAAATGCATTATATTTTAGAAGATCAATCACATATTTACACACAAATGATCAATAAAAAATAACCAGTATTTCCAGCTACAAAGTGAATGTAGTACAGTAGCACAGAGTGGGGATGCTCCAGTGAAGTACAAGTACCTCAGGTTTGTATTTAAGTACATTAAATGTACTTGGTTACTTTCTATTTTTCCCATCCAGTAACTAAATGTCAGCTCTTGTCCAGCTGCGTTCTGACATACTGCTTAGAAAAAGTGTGAAAAGCGTTGGTACCAAGAGGCGCTCAAACAAGTGGACGTCACATCCCTCCTGTTTGTCAGCGCAGAAAAACAACCTGTCAACAACAGGCCTGTTTTCACACAACACTCTGACATATGACAGCAGCAGGAAAAAAAGGCTCTGGTGTAAATAATAACAACTGTAATGACGGCTGAATCCCATTTAGCTGCGTCAGCGTCAGGGTCTGACCGTGTTATTGTTTACACCTACTTCTCCCTCTGTGACAAGTCAAACGTCTGCTGCGAAAAACCTGTTTGAAGCCACTTAGGTGTAAAAAAAAAAAAAAAAAAAACAGTAGTGGAGGAAAAAAGCAACCAGACTTGCATAGTTACCCCTAATTCAAACCGGGTTGTTGTAAGTGAAGCATGTATGTCAGTAAGTACAAACCTTTTCCTATTGTTTGATACTGTAGGCATTAAACAAGCTTTTCTCAAAAAGTTACACTTCAGTAATTTCACTTTGCATTTTGAAAAGAAGCTGAAGAAGCTGAAGGACCAGCAAGTTCATTAGTAATCCCTGTAATACATTCTAATCTTGTATATTGGAAGAGAAAAGCCGAGAGACTGAACTATTCTCTGTTGCATTAGTGCAACACTGGCTGATGAAGAGTTCAGCCGACAAAGTCCCCGATAACTGGTGACACATGTGCGCCGCCATAATGAGATAGATTTTGGACAGATTAAGCACCAAGTGGTGATGAAAAATGGCAGCCAACACGTCACCCCTCACCAGCAGGAAGAGATCCCAGCCTGTAGCAGCTCGTCCCTCCCGCCTCCTGTGCTGCCCTTCACGGCTCTCTGGCAGCGAGCGGAGGGGCGTGGAGCTTTGGGACGGCTTAGAGACTCTGTCGCCGCTTTACACAGTCCGTTCTTCTCCCAAATAAAGAAATGTGTGATTCACTGTCTTTATTAACGTGTGGTACGTCTGCAAACACGATCAAAGGAAGTTGTTTTGGAGGCAAATCAAACTGACAAATGACAACGAATCAACATGCGAGGTCTGAATCCTCAAGGTCATCGTATGAAATCCAACATCTAGAATTTCTCTCTCTCTCTCTCTCTCTATCTATTTATCTCTCTCTCTCTCTCTCTCTTTCTCTCTTTCTCTCTCTTTCTTTGTCTTCCTCTCTCACACATTTTCTTGCTTCCTGTGTGATTTCCAATCTCCTGCTGTGAGCCCAGATGCCCCACACTCCAGGATCACACAAGCTCTTACTTTGTGGTGTTTTTTTTTTTTTTTTGCAACTCGCCAAACACCGACACTCTCCCCTGGCAGCAGCAGTGCTTCCGCTTTGACCTTTGCTGCAGGTCACATGGCCACATCGAACCCTGCAGGGTGGCCTCCTTTATCCATAGAGCCTCAACACACACATCCCATCCTGAAAATCACAGACGGAGCGCTTGATAATGACTCCCGTTGTTTGACTCGTTTGAAAGCCCACCATTACCCTATTTCAGCTGCACTTTTCGCTTCCCAGCAGCCCTTGGGTTTGCATTTTCCAAGTCCTGAGAATCCTCTCGGTGAGACACAGTCCCTCGACAAATAAACAACAGATGCTCAAATGTCTTCTTTGACTCATACTTGATCTACAGTATCATGTGCCATTTTCATATACTCGAGCAGTGCTACAGCGAGCTCAGTGCGTCGAGTTGATTTTGTTTTCAAAGCAGAATATGATGTAATAAGTCAGTGATCCCGTGTAGCTCAGTGGGATGAGCGGGAACTTCTGTTGCTCTCCTTTGTTGGGGGCTACATCAAAGAGATGAAGTTGCTCACACTGTGCAAGTGTCTGTCTGTGTTTTTCATCACTTTGAGCCTAAATCCTTGAGCAGCACTGCACCAAAGAAAAAATACAGTTAACTGCTCAGCTCGCCTCTCTGTTTAATAGTTGTTTTCTTCAGCCTTAAAATCTCAGCTCTTCTACACGTTTCCTCTTCCTCCTCCTTAAACAGGAAACAAACACTCTGGAGTCACACTTCAGTCACTTCTGGGTGTTGATGTTCGTACATGTCTGTGTGATATCGAGTCTTAATTTTGATCTCGAAATGTTGTACCAAATATATTAACTCAGTGTCACCTTACTGGCTTTCTGTCCTGGGAATTTCACCTGAAAACCAGTGGTCTTCCTCTGTGGTCTGCCATGAACTCCAGTGAACCTAAGGTGCCGTAGAAAGCCTTGAAAAAAGCTAATAAGTCAACCGTGAGTTGTATATCATTCACATCCTTTTGTCATAGTGAAGTGCTGAAACAAACTTTATTGACACAACAGCAGAAGTGGACGCACTACGTTCAGGAAATGTGAAATGTACAATGTTATATGAATCCTGACCAACTTCTACAGACACAAGAAGCTTAACACAGCAGTTTATACACAAGTGGAAGTAGTAAATATGAAATTTACCAACAGAAAATACACCTTTGATTATCAGTTACCATGTTTGTTTGTTTTTATTAGTATTTGATGCTTCCAGGTTCTCGAATATCTTTTCATTTTTTGTTCCACATGTTGATGGAACAAATCAAACAGTTCTGGTTCATTTACTTCTTGCCTCCATTTGGAAGCACCAAAACGTTTAAAATTTTTATAGCAGATTTAAACAGAGATACCACGGTCACGTTTGTCTTTCTGGGCCAAAATGACAAACTAACAAATGTATTTGCAGCTGATGGCAGAACCAATAAAAGCCATCAGGACGGGAGTCACATTTATTGTATTTGATCCTATTCTTTTTGATTTTTTAACATCAGTCACTGTTGCACTATTTCCTTTTTTTTTGCAATCCAGTTATTGGATTCTGATGTTGCCTTTCAAGCTGCCTGAAGCCTCATTTTGCCTTTTATCTGCTACTAAAAGTGTCCATTCTTGAGTCATGAAAGGCAAAGTGAAGATAATAATACTATTCATGGCATTTTTGAAGCTGCAGCTTCACATGCCAGCACTGCCACAGTTTTAAATCCATGATTCCCAATAACAGGAACAAAATAAACCTCACAGAGTTCATCAGATACACGCTGCTGTTTCCTTGACTGCTATATTGGCAAAGTACAAAACTGTCCGTGTCCTTTCATCTTTGTCTGCACAGGCCACGAAGGAGCTGAAACAGTACGACAACAAGATCATCGAGTGCACCTTCGCCAACAACAGCTGGGTGTTCATGAGGCAGAGGGTGGACAAGAGCTTCCCCAACTCCTACGACACGGCCATGGGTGAGACCAACAACATTATTTATTAAGATCTCAGCATCATCATCAAAACTGTGATTAATGGCTTGTTTTTATCTGTATCTTCCATCAGCCATTACAGTACATGTTTTATCTTAAAGCTGCACAGTTTATTATTTTCATATATAGAACAGCTCAAATGAAAGCACGTATGTGAAAGATAATTATCATGTCGTTATCACTGTTTCCCCCTCAGCTGCACCGAGTCTCTCTCAGCTTATTGTTCTGACTTTGTGACCTGCAGCTCTAATGGTTTTATTTTTAATGCTGCTCTCATCAGTTCAGCGAGCAGCTGTTTCCAGCAAAAAGCTGCTCTAATAAACCCACTGCACACAACCTGCCCAGCACCAAACAGCAGGCAGACACAAAAAAAAAAAAAGATGAGGAGGAGACACAGTCAGGACACACAAGTCCCAATGTGTGAGGATGTTGCTCTGTAGCTGCTGAAGACGGAGTTTGTTTACGTGATGCAAAAAAGTTGAATATTAATAATAATAATTATTATTATTATTATACTGTAAAATAAGTTTTAAAAAAAACATATATATATAAAATTGCCACGTCTCAATTTGTAGAAAAAACTCTTACAAATGAAGCAGTTGAAGTATTTTTGATGAAACATTTTGTTTTTCCAAAGTTTCTGTAAAAGTTCATAATGTATTTGCCGAGCTGCTATTTCATCTTAAAGTGTGAGAGTAATTTGAGTTTCGTGGTTCAATAAAAGAAAAAAAAAAGTGAATGATTAACTCTTTTTCAATCCTGAACACGGGCCTTATGAAAATTGCGCAGCCGTAACGGCTTCTCGAGATGAATGGAGAAAAACAAAAGAGAGGGGAGATGGAGAAGGAATAATGTCACGAAAAAAATAATAGTTCACTACAGTAATAAATCCTGTTTGTGCAGCAGTTACCTAAATGCTGACTTTCCAATGCTGTACGAGGACATAAAAGTACAAATTGAAGCAATAAAAACAAGAAGCGCAAAGCGAGAGAAAACACATTTAAAGAATGAATTGAATTGATAGAATAAGATGGAGAAGATAGTCCTGAATTATTAAGGTCTGGATCCTGAGGCAGGCTGTTTGCAGCCTCGGAGCCCAGATGGCAAAAGCACGCTTTATATAAAAATCTAGACAGACCGCATTTCTCCCCGAGCTGATAACAACACCCTGTTCCATTTGGAGAGCAATACGTAGTCATCTAAATGTTGCTGGTGTCATGGTTTGGTCATGAACGTGCCGATAGAGCTGCTGCAGTGGGAAGAGCTACGTCTGGGCTCCTGCTACTGAAAGTCCCTCTTATCTTTCATATAGAGAGAGTTAAAATCTCCCAGATGCATCATCAGTGTACATCTCATCCGTTTTCAAGTGTACAAGCCTGCATACATAAAAACATGAAGTGATGAGTGAGGTACAACTCCCAGTGTGCATTTCAGCACGAAACGTCCAATTACTGAGTTTAAAACTCTCTTGCGTGTGCTGCAAACAGTCGGCGGAGGCTGAGGATAACTTTGTTGAGTAGAAGCTCACGTCACTCTACTTTCGGATTCTAGCCGACTGGCAGTGCAGCGTCGGTGCATTTTGATTTTTGCCGTAGCTCTGATTTCAACATGTGACCGGCTTCTTCTCAGTCACTGAGGCTGAACGTCACGGGGTATTGAAATATTTATCCACAATACTGACACAAAATATTAATGGTTTCTATCAAAATTTGAACCAGAACAGCAGAGCACCACCAAGGCCAATGTCAAACAACATACTCCAGACTAGAGACGAGGTCTTCAGCCAGTGTCAATCAATCAGTCAATCCATTGAGCTAAGTCAACAACAACTGAAAGTGCCTCACCTAACCTATGATGCTCATACAGTAGGTGATCAATTTTAAATGATTAGCTCTCATGCAAACTCTGGTTACTGATGTGGACATTTAAGATGCTCTACACAGAAGATGGCTCGTCACAGACAGTACCAGTGAAATGGAATGGTTTACACTTCCTGTCTCCAGAGTGGGCGTGGCCACGATCACTTGCTCATGTCACAACACAACACTAGATACAGTTTGTTTTTATATTTGCTTTATGTCTGATCAACCCAGAACAAGATTAAATCAGTCTAAGTATTGTTAAGCAAAGAAATATTTCAGTTCAAACTTTTCATTTGTTTTTTTTTTTTTTTTTTTTATCTCTAACAAAAAAAAAAACAAAACCAGCAGAGAGAGGAGATCATCTCATCTCATGGGAGTTTTGTCACTGAGACACCAAAAAAAGTTAATTTTCTCCTGATCTGTGGGTCTGAAAAATGTCAGTCTGATATCAGGATGTTTGGATCTGTGGCTTGTAAAAAAATGGATTTTTTATTTCAGTGAAGTCATTTCAGAAAGAATGAGTGATGATCTGTGGCCAAGTTCACGTCTCCCAGTGGAGTGAACAGACTCAGACCTGTTGCTGCTTGTCTCTTAAAGGGGCAGCAGTGGACACACAGATACAGGAAAACAACTCCTTTCTTGGCTGTCTCTCATAAAAGTAGTTAGTCATGCATGCGGACGTCTGGAGGGACTTTTAAAATGTCAAGTGGTCCTCTCACTGAAGTCTCATCACTGTGCAGAGCTTAAAAATTTGGAGAAACTGGTGTTGTTGAAACCGCAGCTGAAAGAGTCCTTCACCATCACGTCTGTATCCGTAGTAACACCCTACTTTCTGTGTGTGTGTGTTCTCTCTCTCCTCAGCTGTGTGTAAAAGCATCCAGGAGCCCGTCACTAAGGACATCCTGCTGGAGTATCTGGACCGCTGCAGTCAGGCCGTCCAAGCCCAGAACCGGAAACACCCGCCGGACCCAGACTCTGAGCTAATGCCCCCTCCCCCTCCAAAGAGACCCAACCGGGCCATCCCGTAGCCCACGGCGGTGCCCTCCGGACTGCTCCACGGTCACTGTGTACATCCACAATCACCAGCCACATCAGACAACAGAGACATTTCAAGGCTTTTCCTCCCCCCCTCAGCACATTTGCTTTATCAGCCTGTACATGTGAGGACCCGAGAGAGATTTCATTGACCACCTCAACATCATTGATTTATCATGTAGACTTCTTTGTAGCTTTAATTGCTGGTGTTCTTATTAAAATGGAAAAACATGATGCTTAGGTTTTTTTTTTCTTATTTATCTTTTCTTTTTTTAACAGAGCTAATTGGTATTTATCAACAGGGATGCTGTTACGACTACAAATAACACCTGACAAAGCCGACCTTGTTTTGTGTTTTGCTGACTACTTCCTTAATTTGTACTGATGGAGTAAACATAATCAAAGCCTGTCCTCCCATCGTGATGCATTCAAAACAGGAAACAACACTTCGAACATCAGAGATCTCATCTAGATTAGCAGAACGCTGCATGTGTTTTTGCTTTTGGATCCAGTCAGTTTAGAAATATTTCTTCTAAAGCTCGGTCAGAGGCGTCCATATGTTTTCATATTCAGAAATCACATTGAACACATCAAGTCTGGATTTCTCTTTATTTATTTTAAAAGATTTATCCCAAAGGACGCCCATCTGTGTGGACTGTGTCTTTAAAGACCATATGGGTGGGCAGGGAGATAAAAACGCGATTACGCAGGCAAAGGCATAAAAGCAGTGAAGCGAAACTACAGATGGGTGACGAATTAAAAACAAAACAAAGTATCTTAAAAATGACTTCACTGTTATAGTTTCCGGTATAATGTCTACATGTTGTTTGATGATGATGATGATGGTGGAGTGCCATGTCCAATATCATTAAAGAACAACCTTTGAAACTGAAAAAGTCAACAAAGTCAAACTGCTTCTCTTTAAGCAGTGGCTTCAACCCCCATAGACGCCCATGTTAAAGTGATAAGCTTCACAAAAACCTCTGTAATTAGGGGCGTGGTCCCTTTGAGTGACAGGTGGGTGAACCGGCATGCACCAAACGCTCCACTCCACACACTTTTTAAAGTTAAAGGAACTACCTAGATAGTGACAGCAAAACATCCCACTCTCAGCTTCAAAAACGCTTTTCAGAAAACCAGTGGGTGACGCCACAGAGGTTGCGTCAGTCTTTATTCACAGTCTGTGGTGCAGAACAAACCAGACAGTGACCTTTCAGGCCTGTGAGTGGGGACTATCTCATGTGGATACATATTATTGTGTTATAGGATTATAGGATAAAGTCAAAAATCTTTTTTTTTTTTTTTTTTTTTTTTTTTTGGGTGGGTACTGCTGATATCTCAAAAAGTTTTATCTGTAAAATTGAATTTCACCGTGGAATATCTGTCAGCCTCCACACACACAGATCTTTAGCTGCAGCTCCTGACAGAAATGTGCAGGAGAAAACAAGTCACTTGCAGAAAATGTTTCACACATGAACCTGCGTCACAGCGAGCTCATGCTCTCCTGAAGGATCCTCTTCTTCAACACTTTCCACCACCAGCTCTCTCACCGTTACCCACTGACCTCCCTGTTAAACCAAGCTAATTTCCCATCTGATTTTCTAAACACACTCATCATCGTTTTTTTTTTAAATCCCATTGGAAAACCTTGTTGCCAGGGAACATTAGCGCTTTTTTTTTTCTTCTTCTTCTTATCCTGGTGCCCACGTTGTTGCGTGTTGCTAGGAGTGTTGCCCATCTGCACGGTTTTATCACCCACTACAGTGTTTGTAGAAATTATTTACTCACTGCCTTCACATGCAGCACACACACTGTAGAGAGAGTTGTCCGATGCATTAAAATTCTTGGTTCGCTTTAGACTAAGAAATAACATCTCCATCAGTTCTGCTCCCAGAGAAGATGATGCTACTGAAGTGATTCAACACTCTTTTTCTGTCTCGACTAAAAGTGTGCATTTCAGAACAATTGTGTTGCGGAAGTTTGTTTGAAATCTGTGTTTGTGCACTCCCCTGCAGCACAAAGGTTTATTTTTAGGCTCGGGAGTCAGAATCCGAGCTTATTTTTAAGGTTGGGGTGACGGCGGTGGTTCGTCATACGGAGTGGAGAATTTAGATCAGGAGTTAGGCAGTAAATGTAAGTCAGTGGAGTATAATAATCAAGCCTGTTCACAGAATGTGTATGTGTGTGTGTGTGTGTGTGTTTCAAGTTCCTGTCTGTTGGTGCCTGAGGCGACTGTTCTTATAGCAGAGATAGATGAGCTGTACTCCCCGAGCTCTCTTCCCCTCTGGCTGCACATGAAAGCCAGGCTGATTCTCATCAAAGCCTCTCTCCTTTTTGTCGTGAAGGTTGTTGCCACTGAGACTTGTGCTGCAGGTGCAGGATCCACAACAGCAGACACATTCACACCTATTTTTCCCTCTTTTTAAATTCCATTCACTTAAATTCATCCACCATTCTCTGAATCTGAGCCAGTGGCTGCCTGGTCTAATATTAACTGAAACCTGTTTTTATTTCAACCCCCCCCCCCCCCCCCCCCCCCTCCTCTTGAGCAGAACATCTTGTCTTTGCAGGGGTTTCTGCATCACTCCGCTGGGATGGATGCTCAAGAAAACGCACAGAAACACATGAATAGGCAGATCCAGGAACATCAGTAATGTGTTTTCTCTGCTTGCATTTGTGCCCCTGACTGCTGGAGGTAAGAAGGTGGTGGTGTTGGTGTTGGTTGAGCGGGGAGGTCCATTGTGAGTGAATAGATCTGGATGTGTTGGTTTCTTTGCATGAGCACAGGTGGTGCGGTGATGATTATGAGGCTTGCTCTCTCTCTCTTGGTTCAGGTGTTAGAGGCTGGAAGACAGCGAAGCTCCACAAGGATATTAAATCAGCACAGGCAACTTGAAGGCCATTATCATCTCAATATTATCCGCATTTTGAATAATGCATTTATGTGGGTCTTGGTCTCAGCGATCAGAGATGCATGGATGTGTTTTGTGTGGAGCTCAAGTCAGCCTGTGTACTAGTGACATTGTTTGTTTGTGCCCCCTCACTGCAGATGTGAGAGATTTTCTTATTGTCTTGAAAAATCAACAAGGCCAAAAGTCCAATGCAGTTATTTCTATAGACATAGTAATACTAAGCACTTAAGTATCTTCTATTATTTTAAACATATTCAAGTGTAATTTTCTGAATTTCCCCTTTATTTCTATCCTGAAGCTGAGTAAATATCATTCTTACACAACATTTTAAATTCAGCAATGGCAAGAAAATACTTTCAAAATAAGGTGCTCTCCAAGAGATTTCTCTCTATTAATCAATTCACTGAATGTTTGTAAACATTAATTGAAATCAAATTTACAGTTGTTTAATTACACATCTCCGAGACAGTGTGAAATCTGCCACCACTGCTGTAGTGCTGGCCAACATGTAATGTACAAACAATAGAAAATGGGCTGATTTCGAATCAGCTGAGGCATCATAAGCTGAGGCATTGTGGTTAATGAGCAAACAAATAAGAGCAGCAGTTGAACGTCCAGAGGACTGAGGGGACGAGTAAAATGATGTTTTTGTGAATGTGTGTGGTGACTTTGAACAGAACAATATAACAGCTGTTTATGGTTTATAAACATTGTTAGCCCTACAGGGACACTCTCCATGCTGTCATCAGACAGTCAGAGTCTGTCAGTGAAGGCGAGAAGGACAACTTTTAATGGACATCGTCAGTGTGTGCTATCACAGGTGTGCCCAGATGTGCCATTTTTCCCCAAACCTGCACAGTCATTAAAACATACAACATACATTTCTTATTATATCTTATACAACTGAAAAGAAAAAGAAGACTAATAGACAGAGGTGGTTTGCTTCACTTGTAATAGAAAAAGTTCAAATGAGCTCAGACTGGGGGTTAAAAGGGTGATATCCTGCCAAACATGGTTTATTGTCAATAGACAAGGGTGTGCTACTTATTGTAATTTGCTGGTTTTGTGGTTTTGAGGTTAAAGTCACTACTGCAAATTGACATAACAGGTTGGGGCTAGCTGCTAACGTTGGTGTTGTTTTCTACAGCTGGAGCCAAGGAAAAAAAGGAAATGGATATGATACTAAAATACCAACATTTCTTCTTCTCTGGTAAGTAAGAAGCTGATAACGCTAAAGCTAGCTATGTAGCAATAGCAACACAGCTACATACTCAGGTACAGAGCATTTCCAATATTGATCAAGATGATGTAGGTCATTTATTTCCCTGAGGTCAGGGGGCTAGCTAGTTAGCAAGCTAATTCTATATGGGACTAGCTAGTTAGCATGCTAACCTCAGGAGATAAAAAGACTTGGTATAAACATTTGTTTGGTTATTTTCTACAGATGGAGACAAGGAAAAAACAAGAAAGAGGGAATGAAGTTTGATGGTAAATAAGCAACGTTTCTTCTCACCAGGTAAGTAAACAGCTGTTAAAGCTAATGCTAGCAACATAGCAAAAATTAGAGCCAATCTGGTAGAAAGTTTTACCACAGAATAAGTGAGTACAGGTCATTAAGTGGCTCTAAACCCAAGATTGTAGAAATTATAAATCACTTTATAGAGTCAAGTGACTCAGTTCGGTTCAGTTCAAAGATTTGTAGTCACAGACTCACACATGTACAGCAAGCTAACACGGCGGCTAAATCATTCACACAGCCCAGTTTTAATAACAAGCTTTGCTCTTCATAATGAAGTCAGACAGTTCTGACCTGATTATCCCGCTGAAATTAGAAATTTAATTGCATAAATTTTTCAGCTGCTGGAGTCAAGGAGGCATGGCGCCACAAATCTATTATTGCAGATTCTCCTTCTCATAAGCTCCTCTCGGGCGTGATGCCATGTGGCAACAAATGACTCCCATTTGGGATGAATGGTGATGAAGCTGCAGCGTTGGTCCTCTGTCTCCCTCAAAAGTAGTAATCAGGAGGTGGTTGTTTGTAACGGCAGCAGGGCGACGAGGCTGCGCACTATCATCGTGACAGAGGTGAGTCATCAGAGAAGAACATCAGACTTATAAATACTATTATAAGAATAGTGAAGGTTAACGCTAATTGGGTTTTGTTTTAATAGATTTGGCCACTGCTTGGGAAAAAAGAAGTGCAGAACTGAGGTATTTTTCTGTCCACGACTTCTTCACGATGTGTGAAGTTTTTCCTTTACACCTACGGAGAAGCGAGAGCACCTGTAACACTGCAAATTATCCAGTTTCATCAACAAAAACAACGGTGATTGATACTAATTAAGAGGCAACTTTTCTAAAACTTTTCAAGACATTTAAAGGAATGTAGTTTTTTTTATTAACAAATGAAAACAAACGGACGCCCATGGTGACTGAAAGTATACTCAGGCATTCATGAGTTCATATGGCCCTTTACTGCATTGTATAGTGTCTCTCTGTCCATCTCTCTCTCTAGAGATCGATAGATGCAATACATTCAGGGATGGATGTATTATATTGATAGATTCATGGATGGGTGGATGTGTGATAGATAGATAGATGGATGGATGGATGGATAGACAGACAGATTTTTACCACACACAAGGAGAAAAAAATAAGTAAACAAAACACTGCTGTGGTGAAGTATGAGCTTTGACTAGTAAATTGACTTTGAGGAGTAAATTTTGTGAAGTTTTCCTCTGCACATTCATCGCTGCTTTCCCTTGCTCAGATCATTTACACAGTGCCGGCTCTATTAAAGCCTCGGTGACTGGATGCAGCGCGGCAGGGAAATAAGCGCCAACAACTGCCTGCATTTAAACTGAAAAGGTCAAGCCAGTTTTTTATTGAATTTACCCTCTTTTTTTCCTTCCTCCAACAATGTCTCCAGCGACTAGCACACAGCGCTGCTCCTTCAGCACACCAACCGCTATAATCAACATCAAATCACTTTCCCGATAAGTTTTTCTGCACTTCCACCAAGTTTGTATAAAGTCAATGATTTTTTCTGCCCGCTAGCTACCAGAGAGTTAAAAACCCAGAAAATTAAAGAATGGGAAGTGATTCATGCTTTTTCTTTACACCATTAACTTCAGTGTGTGTGTTTGAATTGTATGAAATCACTGGACGACAAGAGGTGGAGCGGCACATTCAGCCACTGGGTGCCATTTTAATGTCATTTTGTGACTTATACAGATCTTTTGGAGTCATTAACACCATTAGCACCTGCACCTTGGCCTAAAAACTTTTTAATGTTGTCACTTAAAACACACAGTGTTTTAACAGCATGTGGTGACACCTTTAGTGCAATAACACTGCTGATCTGTTTGAGGCAGTTCAAACCAACACACTATGGTTTGTCACAACTTGATTTTGATTTTTTTAGCTTCAGGCGTACTCTGTCGTCAAGTCCTCCAACCTAATTGACCCAGGAGTTTCAATAAGGTCGTGCACCAAGTGCTAGTTAAAACATGTTAGGAGTTAACGTAAAAAAATTTGCATAATTCCTCTTTAAATCACGATTTTACACAAAGATCCTTCACCAGGCTGGGAGAAATAATGTTGGACCCTCATTAGTTGTCATTGTACTTTAGTGATACAAACAACTGCTCATTTTCTGACTAATGAGATTACTGAAGCCAGACAAGAATAGAAATCGCCTACAGCCTACAGATTAGTTCCTCTGCTGTTTCATGCATAACATTATTTATGTTCCATTTTTAATACCCTCACATCCACACTGCAGTTGATTATGGGTCATTTTGTAAACCCTACACTGCAAGCGGACTGACAGGAAGTGCACACAAGGCCCTGTGGCCTGAGGCCCCTGAGGCGCAGACTGTAGGTCCGTAAAGATCTCTGATTCACTGCAGGGCGGCCATTAATTCAGCAAGTGTGGAGACGTCTGCATTTTTAGATTCAGCCATACAGTCACCACCTGCTGCTGTTTTTGGGTTAACTTACATATCAAGTTGCCAGTGGCAGCTTTAATGTCCAGTTAATGGGGTTAGGAGGCTCCATGTTGACCAGCCTGTTATTAGACAGATACTCTGGATATAAAGAGTGTGTCGCCTTCTTCTGTGAGTGATGTGCTCATTTTTTTCTCTAATTAAATCTCTGCAAATTTTCCTTTTGCCAGAATAAAGGAACAAAACATGTTTATCATTCAAGGAGCCTTTGGTCCAATTTCCAGATCTAATCGTCCCAAACACGATCTCATCGGCCAGTTCATGCAGATCTCCAGATTATCATACTCAAAGAGCAAGCAGACTGTTTTTGTGTGTGTGTGTGTTCGACAAGTAAATTGGATTTGGTGGAAGTGAAAAAGACTGGTTAGGTTTTGTCACAGAAAAAGACATTTTTCATGTGACATAGCTGCAGGACCATATGCTGCTGCTGCTGCTGCTGTTGCTCTGTTGTTGTTTTTTTTTTTTTTTTTTTTTTTTGGTTTTTTATGACCACAAACAGAAACATGGCAGAAAAACAAAACAGACAACAACAAAATATACAAAACAAAACAAAAATAAAAAAGTCCCACCCCAAACTAACAGTGAGCGCTGCGATATATAGATCTACATATATATGTATATAAAAAATAAGTAAATAGATCGAAGATGACAGGAGACAGCTAATAGAAAAGCAGAAGAGCTAAATGAAAGAGCAATCCGCCCTCATTTTCCAGGGACAGATGATGAGTTATATCTTCTATAAGAAGGAATGCGGTGGTTCCCACATCCTCCAAAACTTGTCCAATTTGTGATTAAGGTCATGAGTCAACTTCTCAAGAGGAATAAGAACAGAAATCTGCGATATCCACATATTGACTGTAGGGACCTGGGGAGTTGACCACCGCAGCAAAATACATTTTTTAACCAGAAACAAAAGACTGATAAACAGAGGCTGGGTGTCCGTGTCAAAAAAGTTGTCTGGAAAACGATTAAGTAAACAGAAATTAGTCTTCAAGTGACACTGTTTACCGGTGACCTCCTGGATTACAGAGTGAACCCCCTTCCAGAAAGTCTGGATGCGGTCGCATGACCAAAGCAAGTGCATAAATGTACCTCTGTGTATTTTACATTTATAACGCTGTTGCCCTATTTTAATGATGGAGCCGTCCCTCAGTGGGCATGACCATATACTTTACTTTCCTCCACTACAAAGTTTCATTGAAAAAATGACAGAAGGTACAGTCTTATTTTGCCACAGCTCATTATGTTCAGGGAGGCAGTATGGGGAAATGTTAGTGTGTGTCCAATGAGGAGCCGTAAAGGAAATAGACCCGACAGAGGCTCCTCGATCAGGACTGCAGTCATAATGACAAAGCTGACACAAGAGAAAGACTTTGTTGTCTTCAGAGATCCCTCTGGGCTGCAGTGCTGCCTGTTAAGTGGCTCTCTCTCTGCCAACCTAAGACAAAACCACTGATGAAATATCTTTACATTATTGATACGTCTCTTATGCTCTCAAGACTTATCTCACCCCTTCGATCTCTGTCTGCAGATCTCTCTTTATGTTTCCTTTTCATGAACAAAACAATGCTGAACGCAGCCCCGTCTGAAATCACAGTCTGTTCACCGAGTGGCTGCTGCAGATCTGTCAGAGTCATTACTCTGGCACATGTTAAAAAAGAAGAGTTTGTACTCAATCGTATTATTTGTCTAGTTCTCCGGGACAAATTGTCTTATTGAGTTAATTCTGCTTTAGCTGGAAAAGACAACAGGCGCAGTTTGTGTGAGTCACGACACCAAATTATCAACAAAAAAGTCAACAATTCAATAAAACTGCCAGTTGTGGTGAGATTAAAAGTGAATATTATTTTGTTTCAGCATGTAGAGTCACTCTGATTAGTCCATCCCTGCTTCTAATTATTGCATTTCCTGTCACACAAAATTCATGTAAGACTGAAGTCTCGTGAGTATTGTTGCTCTGCCAACATATAACTTTAACTTTCTGATGCATGAGATTGAAAAAAGAAACTCTGCATCCAGAGGAAACATCACCTTTAGGCAGTGTAATTACTACTTTTACTCTTTTTTTAATTACCTTCACAGCCAAAAGTTGCAGGTTTCAGTTTGGTCACAGTGTTAAGTTGGTGTGAATCGCTGCCCCATTAACTGTATCCACTCCTTCTTTCCTGTACAGAGGCTGAAGTGGACGGGCTGCTGTCTGTCATGATTCAAGATGTTGACAAGACTCCTCACTCCTCAGCCCCCTCCCCACCAGTCAGACTCAGCTGTGAACAGATCTCCTTCCCCTTCTCACAAGACGTCTACCTGGTGAGTGTACTGACTCTTTTAGTCTCCGTGTCCCCAGTGATGAAGGGACATGACAACTGGTGCAACAACACTATGGCTTTTTCATGTGTTTTCAATGGCTTTTCAACAAAAGTGGAGCTCCACAGCACTGAGGGAGAAGATTTAAATAAACTTATCTTCATTGCAGTTAATTCTGGATCATTTCGTGAAGTCTACAGAAAGGTCCAATCCCATTTCTCACACCTTCATACCATAGCTCATACCTTATCCTTTAAACCAAGACATCCTCTGATGAGCCTGACTGACTTTGCCAGCCCTGCTGAACCTCGAGTCCTCTTTGTTAACTTGTCAACCTCTAATTTAAAAACATGACTATATATCTGATATTAATTAGAGGCCCTTATAACTCAAAGCATTTTGAGTTATAATTTGGGGCTATCTAAGACTGTCGCACGTCCTCTCAGCTGCTTTAATAGAAACTGCTCTTAATGTAGTAGCAGAAGTGCTGCAGGTTGGTGCCTCTCTGCTCAGCCTCTCCAGCTGTCACCACAGGGATCCATTTGATTTCTGAGAGCTCCTCCTCCCCTTGGCTTCCAGCGACACTAATGACATGACTGTGTCGTTGGCAAAGTATTTGATACCAGAGGATGAGACACTTAGAGTGGGCAAACTGCAAGCTTCATTTAGCCAACAGTAGCTTTTATGGTTTTCAACACTCTGCTTATCGACTCTGACACTCTCAAAAGGCCTGAAAAGGAGTGATTGACATGTGAAGGAAAACATACAGCAGTGTCTCATACTGTAATCTCTACGGACAGAGGAAACACAAATAATAAGGCCCCTTTTCCTGCTGTGAATTACAATTTGTTCAAAAGAAACCTCACACAATAGAAGCAATATATTATATTTCAAAATTGTTCATCATTCAGCATCAAAAAGACGAGCCCCTGCCTTAAATCGGCCCATTCGGCCATCAGGCAGCAAAGAAAATTGATGTTGGAAATTGCGCCCTAGCTGCTATTTGTAATTGTGCATTTTTCAAACTCAAGAGCAGAAAATAAAGTCAGGATTTTAGAAAGAGGGGGGTGTATGTAATTGATATAATGGAGCTCGGGGAAAAGCTTTGAAATGAGAGCTTCAGTCAGAAGAGAGGGGGAAAAAGGCTTTTGTGCTATCGCTGCTCTCTGGCTCTTTGTCTTTGTGAGCAGAGACAACAACACAAAAAGCAGCTGAGTGTGAGTTACGGTGTCATTTTGTGAGGATTTAAGAGGCGAGATTCCCTGAAAATATTGGCTCCTGCTACATCAATGAGTCCCCTCTACCTCAAGATAACAGGCTCTGTTGTTGTACAGATTCCAACTAATAGTGGGCAGCAATAACGAACGTCTCTGTGTATCTGAACAGCATGGGATTACCTCCTTCTTAAAACAACAACTAAATCCTTCAGATGAAGAAGCGAGTACACGCTCAGTCTGCCCGATTCTTCCAGCTGAGCGACGCTCCCGGATCTGACAACACTCTGTCACGCTCAGATCATAGCAGCTGCACACTATTTGATGATAAAACATACCCGTTGATGATGGATCAGTGTTATCATCCCATACGATTTGGGGAGCACGGCAAAGCCAAATTATTTGTATAACATGTGCCCATGCACAGAGGTCATTCAGACACAGAGGAACAGAAACAAACAGAAATAGCAGAAGTATGAAAATCAAAGTAAAAAGTGTAAATAAACAGTGCAACTGGAAGATGAGTTACGAAATAGATAAGATCTCATCAACATGTACATGGAACATTTTCCATCAACCATTTTGTGACACATAGACAATTAGTAAAAACTTTGAAGTCAACTCTGTGTCTGACTGGGAAGCCAGTGCAAAGGCCTTTATGCTCTCGACTCCAGGAAGGCACTGAGTGGCAACCTTTCTTCTTTATGCCCAAACAGAATCATCTCAGCCTGGTCTTTATCTATTCAGAGACAATTTGGTTGCATCCACCACACACACAGGAAGATGGTGGTACAAATGGAAGTCATTAGGTGATAGAGCTAAATAAATGTGCGAGTCATCTGCATAGCAATGATAAATCCATGTGTGCTCTTGGAAGATGTGGGAGAAACAAAGACTGCGAGTGCTTGACAGTAGTGGTTCCCCACAGGAACTTTACAGGAACCGTCCTCTCACTCAGCCCTCTCAGCCGCCATGTCTCCACTGACCCGCTGGACTCTTGAGACTCTTGTTGTTGTTGTTTCTTATAGTGTAGACGCTTTCTGAAAATGCTGGGTTTTAAAAATGCTGTTTCAATTTTCACGTAATTGTGTAGTCGTCTGTCCACTTATCATACATCTTGTCTTCTTTTACCATGCTTGTTGTTGATTTTCTGGCCATGTAGTTGCTTTCTACTAATGCTTTTCTTGTGTTGAGTTGTAAAAATGCTGCTTATTTTTGTACCTTCTGTCAGCGTCACATCCCGCTCTGAGTGCACACAATCAGTACAGCCCCACCTGAGAATTTTTCGGGACTGCTCTGAGCACCTACCCCGAGGCAGGGACTCGTTTAGTCCTGTAAATGTTCCAGGAGATGTTCCTTTGGGGGTGGTTCCTGCAGTCGAGACACGCACCGATGACCCCAGCCCCGTAAAATTACCCCGAAGTTCTAGCAGTGGAAAAGCCCCTATAGACAGACCCATAGACAGTTGCCGAGGGGACAAAATGCCAAAGCTGGGCACTACAAGAGAGGTTAGACAATATAACAGTGTCACTCTCTTTTCTTGCACAGCAGAATTAATCATTGGTACAGCGACGGACATACTGTGTCCCCTGAACTGTCAGTGATGAGTTGACAACATAATGAACACTGGCCTCTCTTATGTTACTGCAAGTAACACATACAAGCGTAACATATATAATGCACCATCTGAGACTGTTGTTTCAAGGTCTGCCTTTGAGCTGCAGCTGCAAAATTAATTTAAAAAAAGGACAAAATCATCAGAAAGAAAAATATAGAAGCTCGACTCACCATCACTGTGTGCATTATTAATGTTTAAGTACAATCAAGAATCTCATCCGAGGTGCTAGCACCACCAGGACCGACCCTGCTTCAGAGGCATCCAAAGATAAAAGGAAAGTTGTATCGACTAAAATTTATTCACACTTTTACTGATTAGTTCAACACTTTTACCTGAAGTGAGGGACATCACTGAGGCTTAAGTAGAGAAGGAGACCTTGGTGTTTATTGCTGTAATAACTGAAGGAGTTGTGGAGCAAAAGTTCATTAAAAAATAATTTTAAAGAGATAAACAATTTACTTTACACTGATGAATACTTCAGTTTTTGCTTAATGAGTATTTACACCAGTGAGACAAAGTGCTGTATGTGGGACTGACTCATAATTAACCACACAGTCCGTGGCCATAATGAAGGAACGTGTCAAACGCTGCATGGATGTGACTCACTGATGTGTTTTTAATAGTTTTCTGAATAACAGTGGAGTGAGATGTAACAGGCTAGTTATTAGTTGTCTTTTTATGGACTTTATTGATCATGATTTCTCATAGAATAGCTCTAAACCTGTCCTATAAGGGTATGGATGTCTGTCTACGGGAGAAACAGACGGCTAATTATCTTAAATGTACCTATTATTGTATTGATTAGCTTATTGAAACTGAGTGAGAGGAATCAAAGAATGACTGGACATGAGATGAAAAAAGGGTCACACACCAGGGAAGGAATCAATTGTGGATCTAGGCAGAGATGAAAGTGAAGTTGCGAGGAACCCGTGGAGCTGAGAGTCATGGTGGGTTCAACATTTTGTTGATTAGACTTGTCATGGTAGCATCTTCACCCCTGAGGCTCTGTAGACAGAGAAGAAGAAGGTGAAAGGAAAGGTAATCCAGGGAGGGAAAAATATGACACAAATGTCTGTTCACAGATGTTTTGACCGTCCTGGATAAAGTCCTTATCATGTTGAAACTAAATGTGGAATAAATAGACATTATAAATGTCTTTAAATGTGAACGCTCCACTTTATGACAGTCCTAATAAGAGCTAATGCATCAGAAATGAAAGTAAAACTTTACAAACATTTGCACAGGCCACATCTGCTTCCTCAACCTTAATCAAATATCATCCAATAAATGAAATAACTTTTTAAACGTGTGTTTTTATCGCAGGTTTTCATTTCAAAAATCATCAAAAGATGGAATTTGCCCAGGGACGCATGGATGTTTACTTAGACTTCTAAGTGGTTTTAAAAGCTAAGACCCCGAGCAAAACACAGACTCCATTCTCCAAGCATCAAAAGATATTGACAGCAGCAGACTTCATCTCCTCAGTTGGACACTGTTTTAGACAACAGACACCTCAGAGCTGCTGTTTAGTCAGACATAAAGCTGAAAACCTGTCTGTGAAGTACATGGCTCCACCACAGACACCTCGCTCCTGCCTTTTGTTTGAGCCTCGGCACAAAGAAGCACAAAACCAGACACACATCGGTCTGTAGGGATGAACAGAAAATCTGAACAATCTTATATATATAAAAAAAGAACAAGAACACCGTGATCTCAAATCTATTTTTCAGTTGCGACTCGATTATGTTTTCAAATGAGTATATATTAATTTACATATTATACTAATACATTGATACAGAGCTTATCAAACATGATTATTAATCTTCTGCCTCATTATTATGAATAGATTCAACATTATATCCAACCAAAGGATGATCAGGAGCATTATCCAACGTTTTTGTTCTCCATTGCAGTTCAGTCATGTATATATGTGTCTATATATATATATATATGAACTGAATTTCTGGGGTTGGCTATTCACAGTTTCATTTTACTGTATGAATCATGTACTGATGAATACTCATTGGTTCCCACTGGGATTGAAATGGAAAAACTACAGAGGATCTGACTACAGAGGACACGAGAGAAGAAATCAGTTGTGGTACATTTGTTTTTCTCTCCTGTAACTAACAACTGATGAGAGAGAGCAACAGCACTGACAAGTTCCCAGGCTAAATAAACACATTACACTATAATTACTTAACATTTATAAAATGACATTATTTACAACAATACTGGTATTTGTTTATCTTCACTTATAAAACGCCCACGTCTTACGCCTCAGAGTCTCATTTTTCCACCACTGTATGTACACACACATGTCGCTATAGGAACCTTTTGAGGGTTTGAAACTGTGTTTTTGTACCTGATTCATATACAAAAGTTACCATGTAAGTATTTGGCTGTGTTACAAAGTGTTACTACAGCTACTATAAGATTTCACAGTGTTATATAACACATATCCACACAAGCCTTTATTTCACCCTGAGATTAAGATAAAGGTGTGAATCCATCCCACTGTCTGCCGAACACAGATTGCTGTATTACTGTATTTTATAATAGAAGAAAAAAGAAAGTAAAAGTAGCATAATACAACTTAAAGACACAGTTTATATTTATACAACAAGGTTGGTACTTTACTGTAAGTAATTCTGCTTCATTAATCATTGAGCTGTTATGATGTTAATCAGCTTGACGCTGATGTGAAACTACGAGCAAATTATTATGTTCACAATTTTTTTCTTACTTTACCTCGATGGTTTTCCTTCACACTCCTGTCTTTATATCCCCTTTTATTTGCCTTAATTTACTTTTATTTTTAAATGACATAGTTGTTTTAAACTTTACTTAGAGTCTCTGGCATCAATACAAAAAGAAATGTAAATGTTTTTGTCCTCTTTACTGCAGGAGTGGACTAATCCACGTTCACTCCTCTGAGCCTCTGATATTGTCTCTGAAGGATTAGTCTGTCGAGCAACAGCAAAAGCTGACTTACAGTACTAATAATGTGAAATTCCCAAATTACAGATAAAAAATAAACTTTTATTTCCAGTGTTTTTAGGACCCTCCTCATGCTGAGGCCCGTTCCACTGCTCACTGATCTCTCTAAGCCCTTAAGAGAAGCCATGGTGCTTGAAAACTTTTGACTTAAAATATACGACCTCAGTGTTTCTTTCTTTATGAAATCTGACAAATGAGCACCCTTCAACTTTTTTTTTTTCGCTCCCTGCCAGCTCAGCCACGGCTTCTGTAAATTGTGTCAAACCTCCTCCTCATCTGTTTTGTAAAGTTAAAAAGTGACTGTGCCATGACAACCTGGTGTGATGTGTGCACAAATTCAGTAAAAGATGTAAATAGCACAAGAAGGAGATGACAGACCTTTCTCCCCTCCTCCAGCTCGTCCATCACTCACATCCTCAGTCTCCTTCCCACACCAGCCTCCACCAGCAGCCTGCATCACTCAGCCTGCAACTCCATCTCTGACAACACCTCCCACCCTCCGAGTCTGTATAGGTTCTCCTGCTGCACCAACCTGCACCGTCACTACAAACTGTGTGACGATGGTTTTATTTTGAAGCGTTTCGCAGATATTATATCGTTTTTTGTTTTTTTTTTTAATTACTAACCTTTTTTACATTATCTCTTGCCATTCTTATATCAAGTTTTCAACCGAAAGTGCATGCAGCAGTCGAGAAAGTATACGTATGATGATTTGCAGATAAAATCTGTTAAATCATTTACATACAGCTGATCAAAACACAGAATCCAGTCCAGCAATAAAACAGTATGGACAGTAAAATCTCTAATGCTTAGATTATAAACATCTGTGTCACAGAGTCACACAGGGCTTTGATGATTTGTGAAAGTCGTTATTCATGTTATTTTTGATTTTTGTGGTTTTTGAAACGATACTTTTCTGTGTGAAAACTAGCCCTCTTTATTAATATTAGGATTATTAACAGACTCATGCACATGGGCTTTGCAGCATGTCATTTTTTTCTCACACTGTGCACTCTTTCTCGCTGTGGTGTAAGAATGATGGACAGGGGATCTGTACATTTTGTACAGTCTGAATGTCTGATGTAAATATACTTCTTGCGAAGGTGTCTGCTAATGTGGAAGACGCGTCGTCCACACACAGAGACACCTCTGATTATTTTTGGATGGTTTCACCTCAGCACGATACATACATATTTTTTTTTCATATCCTGTGTTCACTGGCCGTCTTCCATCACACATTTTCTTCATATCCTTTAAATTATGTTTGCTACAACATACTGTTTCACTGCTCTGCTGCATTCAGGTAAAACATGGAGGTTTAAATTGAAGCTCAGGTTCACGTCCGACCAGTGTCTTTGTCACTGCATTATTATCTTCCTCTTAAGTTTTTTCTCATTTTTTCATTTTCAATAGCTTATGCTGCTGCTACTTAAAATGCTCCTGTGCATATCTGTCCCTCTCTGAATCAAATTTTTCTTCCTCTTGCTCCATGGCTGAAGTTTTCCTCTGATGGTCCAAATTCAAAAATCCATTCTTATGTAGATTCGTCTTTGTTGTGTCTTTTTTATTGTGATAGTTACTGCCCCCCCCCCCCCCCCCCCCCCCAGACCCCATAAAAAGAGTAATTTATTTCTACCTTATCTTCTGCTGCATTTCACCAGTCAAGAATCAGATTTTAATGTTATGTGGCCAGACGCAATCTGCCATCTGCAATCTGTGAGAATGCAAAGTGAATACTAATGACAGCTGAGAAAACAAGCCTTTGTGCCACTGAAGTTCAGACTTTCACCTTAAAGCTAAATGTTTTTGATCCGCTCCACAGCACAGAGGTGTTTTAAAGTTTCCCTGCAGTTGCACTAAAATGATGAATTTAAAGCAATAGTTTTACATTTGTGAGAAATGCACCTGTCGGCTCTATTTCCTCTCTGAGAGTTCGATAAGAGGAGTGATGTTACACTTACTTTTGCATGGTAAATATTAAGGTAGAGCCTGGAGCTGGTTAGCTTAGCTTAGCATAACCACCCCAAACAGGGGGGAAACGGCTAATTAGCCTGGTTCTGTCTAATACCGGCACTTTTAAAAGTCGTTAACTGATACGTTATACAACAGTGTTTAATCCAGGACAACAAGTCAACCTGTTGTATAACATGTAAATCAGTGAGCTTCAGTGTGGTTGGAAGGTGGACATGGTTACATCTGAACACAGAAGATATTTCAGCAGGTGATGTAAAACCAGATGTTTATATTGTAACCCACAGCTGTAATAATTATGACTGGGGCAAAGGAAGGAATCAGGTGATGTTACAGGGTGACTGTATATGGAGAAGGTTGGTTTGGAGCTCTGTGTGTGTCTGTGTGTGTGTGTGTGTGTGTGTGTAGATAGTGGCTTCAGAGCAGAAAACACTTGCATGGCTCTAGAGGGCATGAGCCTTTATTTTGGAAGACCTGTTGAGCAGAGACAGGTTCAGCCAGTCCCTGTGTCTTGTCTTATGTTGAAATAAGCTTCAGTCTGTATTATTGACGTGCAGCTGTGCGGATCAAAGACAGGATATAAAGGCTGTTCTCTTTGCAAAAAAAAAAACAAAATAAACACAGAAACTCAGCCTTAACTTCAAAGTGTGGCAGCAAACATTGGTCAAATGTGACTCTGGAGCACAATGAGAGAGACGGTACGAAAACTTACACGAACTGTCTTCAGACTCCAGAAACCTGTGAGAGCATCCACAGGGACCGATCTCTGTAAAATTACCCTCTTATGCCATTTTGGAGCTGCCAGAGTGAAAAAAAAAATTACCTTGTCAGGTCTGAAGCTAAAACATCAGGCAGTTTAATGTGTGTCTGTGTTTGGCAAAGTTTAGAGTCAGAGGTTTGATAATCACCATGTCCACCTGTGTGTTAAGCCTGAAAGCTTGAGTGTGTGCCAGTGAGGCTGAATTAGAGAGGAGTCAGTGTGTTGAATTACATTGGCAAGAAAATGAGCACAGGAAACGTACATGCCTGATGTTTCTCTTTAAAACATTCAGACACGATTGCATAGGAGGCAACAAATACTGCAGCTCATGTGCGTGTGTGTTATAACCAACCACTTCCTCATAACAGTCATGTGTCCTTGTCTTTACCTTGAGGGGACAACTGACTTTAGCATAGCGAGGCGTGATAGTGTTGAATGTCATATACATCAAGAGGAGAGTTACCACAGCTGTGTTGAATGTAAAAAAAATAGATTAATTAATATATAACTCACCTTCAGATCTTCAAAATTAAAGCACACAAATCCAGACTCAAAGCCGCGCTCAGGCTCATGGCTGAGATCATGTCCACTGTGAAGTTTCTGGAAATGGAAAAGACAAACTAAAATACTGGATTTTGTTACTTGGTCATTTATTTAACCTTTATTTATCCAGGAGGGAATCCATTAATTTAAATATGATGTTTTGTATGTTTAAACAAAGCTATGCATGAAGTTGCACCTTGTATTGACTGAAGCCTCAGGTCTGTCTGTTTAAAGGTTGTGTGTCTTTCAGTATTGATTCTTGCGGCCGTGTTAAGCTCCCAGGGGACGGCTGGTGTTGGACAGTCGTGTTGAGTGACTGCAGCCTCTCAGCGCTCGTCCTGTGGTCGAGATCAGCTCCACGCACGACCACATCAGTCCAGGGGCCTGCCATCGAGCCACATGATGCAGCAGCACCAACATCTCATTCAGACTTGGGGGGGGGGGTGGGGTGGGGTGGGGACTCAGTTGCCATGACGCCCAAGCCTTAGCCTTGTACTCAAAGAGCAGATGTTTACTGTCTTCTACTCATTTTTTCTTTTGTTCTTTGTCTCCTCACCTTCCCTTAAGGAGCTGTAATGCTGCAGTTGTGAGCAGCACAGGAACACTTGTCAGATCACGATGTGCTGGGCTGGAATATACACCCACTTCAGCTGCACAGGAGGCAGCCATGCACTCACCGGATGTCCTTGGGATAATTGGCACAGAACATCATGTTATTGGCCCCTTCTTTTTCTTTTTTTTTTTTTTTTAGTTGGTTGCGCTCTGTTGTTAAGTCTCTCCCCATGGAAAAAATGATTATGTTCTCTTGCTTTTGTCTGTGCTCAACCTTGGCTGTGTCATGTGACTAGTCATTTCAATCCTCACTGGTTGTCATGCCAACAGTATATCTAAGGCAGTCGTGCCAGTTCAGTGGAGGGTTTGGGATGCTTGCACTTTGCAGACAGGCAGGCAGGCAGGTAGCTAGGTGCATGCAGTAGGTCATTTGTAATTCACCTCACAGTCATACTTTTGTTATTTAGTGCAACAAGTTAATGTGGATGTGGTTGCACTTCAGAGGGGTCAAGAGATGAATAATCAGAGATGAGACATTGAAAATTCAGTTTTTTTTGACTGACATCAAGTCAAATCTTTGCTTTTCATGCAGCTTCCAACTTTTATGTTTCCTTTAAAAAGTAGTTGTTATTGTTTTTCACAAAAAATCCACAGAAACTTAAGTACCTTCAGTAGAATTTAAATTTAAAATGAAACAGAGAAAGAAAACAAATCTATACAAGAAGTTAAACTGAACTTGTCTGACTCTGTAGAAATGCTCACAATTTATATTCAACCAGTGATGAGGAGCTGTGAGTGTGACACAACCTGGTGTCACAAGCCAAAAAGTCTTTTAGGTTACTGATACATTTTAGTTACTGCATTTTGATATGGTTTGTTTGCCAGAGGTTGGTGATTTTGAAAAGTTTTCAAACAGGCATTAAAATGCAGATTATACTTAATTGAATTTGGTTATTCATTAGATTATTTTCTGCTTCTGCTTGCTTTATTCTGGAGCATTCCCACAGCATAACGTCTCAGTCTTAGTGGCGGTATTATTCAATATCAATAAAAGTCGCTGGGTGTAATATTACCGCTAAGAATTATTATCACTGCTGGCTACCTCGTGAGGACCAGCTGAGGATATTCACCCATTATTTCATTCAAATTGTTTGCCATTAGAAGTTGGTCGTGACCCAGGATAAGTATCAGGAGAGATTTATCATCACCTGCAAATGCACCACTCTGAGATTACGCTGGGTAAGCCTGTCATCATAAATGCTGTTTGTTGGACCCAAACATCATGAATATTAGTTTTATGTTACAGCGAATATCCCAATACAAAGAAATATGATTCACATGCAGCTATTGTTCTGAGTAGTAAGATTTAATGAGTTGGAGCCAGGGGCAACCTCAGTCCAGGCTATGTGTCTCTCCACTGTGTCCTGCGTCTGCCCTCAGGTCTCCTCCCAGTCAGTCTCACCTGGACCACTTCCAAACAGGAGGCAACCTCAGCAGGCATCGTTCAGCGGCTGCCCCTGCTCAGCCCACGTTCACCACAGCCTGCAGCCGTCCTCACTGTGATTCTCACCTGGATGGGACAGGCCTCAGAGGTGGTCATCACTACATGAAGCTGGAAAAGCTAAGTGATTCAGTGCACTCTAAGCATCATGGTTCAGTGAAGCCAGAAGGAGCCTTTACTACATTTTATTGACAGGACATCACGAATAAATGGAAAAAGCACTCATACTGTGCACTGTACTGAAAATAATAAAATCAGATGCTGAACAGAAGGCGAGCAAAGACCAAAATATTAAGAGCTGCACACTTCAATCTCCAAATGCAAAACAATGTCTATAATTACAGGTATTTGTGGTGAGAATAAACCGTTTTCACAGTGGGAGTATTCTGCATTCTGCAGACTCCAATGTTGTATTAAAATGAGATGTGTGAATGTGAAGTTTTGATCATATTACATTATCTTAATCACCAGATGGAGTTTTCCAGTGAAGAAGTCACGGAAAGGTAGATGTTCAAATATCTGCTTATTGGTTCATTCATTTTAGGCTTCCTTAACTCCATCTGCTGATCAAGACCATGTCATGTGATCACAATTTCTACAGATCCACAAACCTATCCAGCAAACATGTACAGTTTATTGTTTGCATCCATATTCATCTCTTTCTAAAGGAACAGACAGTCAAATATGAAGTTGGAGTCAGGAGACAGTTAGCTCAGCTTTCCCACTGTTGAAGTACAGTGTGTAATTTTTTACACACTGTAATAAGTGTGAATAAGTGGATTTAAAGGTGCTGTAGACAGATTTCCCTCTTTTCCACTCTGAGCCTCTAAGCTGAACCTGCTAGAAATTGATGTACTTCTGTAAAAAGCAGCTTAGAAGATAAACGGCTGTTCTTAAAGCTGCAAACTTAGATATATAAATATATATTATATATAAAGATAAATAAAGTAAGGTCCTTTAACATGCATCGGTCTCTGTGTGCCTTTTACTGTCCAGTTCATGAGTTGCACACATAACTCTTTCATTCATTAGGATTATAGGATGTACATACATTCGTTGGAAGCTTTCCTTCGATTAAATGAAGGAGGTGTCTATCATTCTTTTTTGTGATTTCTGATTTTCAGCGTGTTCACTCATAGTAGTGGTCTTGACTTATGATTCATAAAAACTGTATGAGGATGCTTTCGAATGCAGCATCGTCAGAGAGCCGCAGCGTTCATTCAACTGAGACGTCCTGACTTTATTGCATTTTGTATAAGTTTAGCAGGAAGAGGGAGATAAACAAGTGCTGATGTGTCTTTTTTTTCCTGCTTGGAGCGAAAAATAGTTCTTATGGTTCACTACCATCATGCCTGTCCTCCACTTTGACTCATTACCTCCTCATGACTGCATATTCACAAACCAATACATTGACATATGCACACATACATTATACTGTCATTTTGGATCTGGAGATACTTTTTCACATGCAGCAGAAATGTTGACAGTATTTACCAGTATATTTGCTCCATTGTGTGTCGTATTGTGGACTTGACTGCACGCCACAAGTTAGGAAAGATCAGGCCAGATCAACGCAATTGGAGTTTTAATCTTTATTGTTATAACAACTGGTTAGAATAAGACAGTTTTGAAGTAAAAAAGTTTATAATACTGTTCCAGGAGAGAGGATACTTTAAGTTCATCCTGCAAAACACATTGCAGGATGGTAACTCTGCATTGCAGTGCTGTCGTAGGCAATATTCTATCTACCCGTATACCAAGAGAAATATGTTTGAAGGCATGACGCAGCTCCTACTGATTAAACTGCCCCTCAGGAAACATTTAAATTATCTGTTTGATCTTTAAATGCTGCTTTTCTTTTACCATCTCTGCCAACCTTCAAAATATGTTTAGTCTGTTCTAGCCTCTGGTGTGAGGTCATTTGATTTGTACTTGTACACACAGACACACACTAAAATCTATAAAAGCACATGCAATCCAGTATTCGACTGACACCATTTCAATATAAGATTCCTTCTGAAATTACAGATGCCCTCGAGGGGGACGGGCTGACAGTGGAAACGTCATTATCTGCCAATAACTTACAGACCATGGTGATCCCTCTTCTCCAGCTCCTACAGACCCAGGTGAGACTCACTGACATATAACGCCTAAACTACTGTTTTGAGACTAATCAAATCCATGCGTCATAATTGTTGATGATTATTCATTGTTTGATATAATTGAGCAAAAGTTCAGCACGGCTCATTGTAGAACTTGGGTGAACTGTAATTTGATATGAAGTGACAGTGCAGCTGCTGCAGCACTGTACAAAGGCTCATTTGTCTTGATACGTTTCTCAGCATTTCACACAGAATTATGAGCAAGTGCTAGGTTTGAAAAATGAGCTCAAAGTTAGCTGAACTGCTTACTGGCAAAAGTATCTGCTCACAGCAGCTACATGTGGCCTATTTTCAGATGGAGTTGACTCATACACTGGCCATGTGATAACCTTAATCACTGGTTTTGCCTATTAAAAGTATAAGCAACTGATCTCTCACTTTTCTCAAGGAGAGAGGAGGCTTCAATCTTCAGATTAGGGGAATACCAGTGGGAAACAAAGCTCGGCTGAATACAGGTATCCAAGACGCATACTGTTTATTCAACCTTGGCTGGCCGCTCATAATGATGATGTTGTTCCTTGTGCATTAGTGAGGTATCTGAGAAATTCCGGCTTCCTGATAAAAAGCCTTGACTGTGGGACAACATGCAGGAGCCAGGATATTACAGTTAGACTGGTGTAAAATGCATTACAAGTCCTGAGTGAACTCCTATCTGCTCCTCATCCAGCACCTCTGTAATGTGAACCATGTGAAGCTAAGGAGCACTTAGTGCTTCATGGATTTAAGCTGCACTCCTGGACTGGACTCCACTGGCTATTTATTCATCTCACTCTGCAAGTTTGTATGCATGCAGTCTACCCACTGCTTTCCAAAACCTTGGACTAGCAATGAAATTAAACAAATTAATACCAAAAACACTGTTAACTGAGGCGACAAGCACAACATCCAAAAATAATGGTTTTAGAAAGCCAATAATAACTGCAAACTGCAAATCTTCTTTTACCCAAATATGAACAAACATGTTATTATTACCTTTATATAATTCTAGGCCTTTTTTTTTTTATTTTATTTTGATGTAATTTAGTGTCTTCCGACTTTCTTTTTTTTTCATTTTGATCAAATGTCAGAATCGAATTACCGCGCAACCTAAGGCTAGGTAAGTTAGAAATAGAAATAGAAATAGAAAATACTTTATTGATCCCAAAGGGAAATTCATTGTTAGCTAGTTTAGTTAGTTAGTTAGTTAGTTAGTTAGTTTAGTTAGCTAGATTAGTTGGCAAGAAAAAGCTAAATGAGATCAGTGGTGGTGAAATATAACCACTGTTAAACAGCGTTCTGATCAAGTGTCAGATAAACTTTCCATTGTTTAATTTTAATGTCAGTGTAAATGTAGCAAGAAAATGCTAATTCTGTAAGTTAGCTAGTTGAAAAAGCTGCACACAGCAGTTGGCCAGGTTAGGGGGCCAGGTTACCATTTAGAGCCACATACAGATCAGACAAGTCTAATGTTAATTCTGTCTCTTAGCTCGTTAGCTACACCAAAGATACACCTCATGGCCTAAGTGCTGCTGTTTTTTTTTTTTTTTTTTGGAGCCAACAAATATTTCATGTAATAGTACCTTATGTTGACATGATGATATGTTTACAAATGTGTTTTGTTTGATTATAAGGATTGTTTACGCTCAACTGGCAGTAAAGTGTAACCTCCACACAGTCTGTGAAGAAGTGGCATAGAGCTCGCATAAGACCCTCTGTTCCCCTGGGCTCTTTTCTCCAGTCCGTGGACTCAGTGTGAGTCACTGGGGGACAAAATGTTATGTGCCACCACTGAAACGCAGATGGCCATGAGCTTTGCTTTAGCCATCACTCATTGCTCACTCACAGGTTAGCATGCCAACCAAGACAGAGAAAACTGTCACTGTACACCAGTCACTTTGGCAAAACCACGGTGCTGCCTAAAGTCTAAATGCTCCATGTGGTGGATATTACAAAGTTCCTGGAATCAGAATAATAAGAAGATTAAGTTTTAATTATGTTCGACATGTTTTGCTGGAACATTTGGTACTTGCTAGGCTATATCAGGTGTTTTTATATTGAGAGTAGCACTCATGCTCGTGCTTCCTACTCCATGCTGGCGACTGTTTTATGGCAGATGTGTGTTATATTTAGACATGCTGCGCGTTGAAGACATAAAACATAATCAATTGCTCGGCACCCTGGTGGCAGAGGATTTTAGGTATCCATGTTGCATGGACACCAGTCTCATGGAGATGTATTTAGCTGCTGCTTGTCCATCAAATGGATGTGATTACTTAACTGTGCATTCTGCAGAAATTACATGCAACCTGGATGTCAAACAACCCCTGCACATTTCAGTGTGCTGCCAAAGAATGAGCTTAACAGAAATCAAGTAAAAAATAAAATCAGTTTATCCTGCCAATATGTCGACATCTCTTTGATGAATTGCCACAAAATGTGACACAGACATTAGGATGACCGCCCGACCTTTCATCTGATGCCGTCATCAGGTCAATATGTCAATTTGTCTAGTGCTATAATTTATGACCAAATACCTGCAACACTAATCACATCCTCGTCTGCTAATTGGCATATGTTAGCATGATAACGTGCTAAGCTATATTGAAAATAATAACTGTTAGCCTATAACTGCTGAACACCACCATGTTAGCTGGTATTAACTTTTAGCTCAACATAACATAGCTGTAGCTCTCAGCCTTGTTGGTATTCACCACCAAACATCAGTATGAGTAATCACTACTTTGTTTACAATTGTAAATTTTGGTGTCAGCCCCTTCATGGATTTTCCAAACATATACATTCTTGTACATTTTTCAGGATACAGACACATAAGACACAGAGAAATCCATCATATAGGTAGCAGATATGGATTTTTTCATTTAAAAAATACCCTCAATAAATGTCTCAATAAACACAGCAGTAATCATTCATATGGCTTCCTAGTGAGACTATAAGGAGGAGCCCTTTAAAGTTGAAGTCCTGACCTGTCAGCAGATGTTCGCAGAATCAAGTGTGAAACAAAACCTCGAAGTTGACTCTGAAAACTGAAAGTACAAAAACAGAGAAGAAATAAACTACACGACATGATCAAACCATAACCCCCAGAATGCACTGCAAAATGACAGCCTGATATGACAGTAAAGGTGCACCTGTGGGTTACGTTTTCCTCCGAGGTTTTAAGAGGCAAACTGGAGAGTGGTAGATCATTACCTCCAGCTTCTGAGCAATCCAAGAAACCCTGAGCAGAGGAAGTGAAACTCTGTTTTCTCCCCTCTCTCTCTTTCCTTTGATGTTTCCCTGAACAAGGCATTTATCTGCCGGTTATACTCTGCTAGAGCTAATCAGTTATCAACAGTTGAGGAGAAGGCTTTTATTTTGGGATGCTCTCAGGTCTGAATTAGTGTGTTGAGCTCAGCTTTTGTCTGTATCCAGTGCAGCAGATCATCATTGTAAACAAAGCGTTATTTCTCCGTTTGCTTAAAGATGAGTGAGAATCGGCTTGGCGAAGAATTACAAACAAATCAGCTGCTCATGCTGACAACCTGCCAGCCGTCCGTTTTGCCAATAAAGAGAAATTAACGCAAAGAAGGATGAGCCTTAAATTCCACAAGATGTGTGTGGCTTTTTAATTTTCTTGTCATTTCCTGACCATTAATGTCTCCTCATTTTGTGAACGAGAACATTTTGTTCATCTCAGACATAGATGGCTGCCATGGCTGAGTGATATTCATAATTACACCTGTGTTGATTATAGAGCCATAGTGTCATTTCAGCCAGGGCGTAGAGAGGGAAAAAGACATGTTCTGTCTGCTGAGGCAGTCTGTGACCACGACATGTCACAATAATTCAGATTTTATCTGATAATACCAGCCACTCAACCCTTACCTCCTTAGGCTTGCACCACTGATTTTGCTATTGTGTAAAACAGTCTGGAAAAGAGGAAAAAACACCAACTAAAATGTTTGCCAAATGAATAAATGGAAATTAGATCATTCATAATCAGTGAATCGAATCTGGTTTTTAATACAGCCAAGCAAAGGCCACATCTTTGTCATTGTGATTCACAGCAGACTTGCTAATTTGGCGGTGTGTAATCTGATTGGATGTGTCGATAACTCGTAGGTTTGTCTTGAGGTCATGGTGACAGTGAAGTGCAAATCATTTAGTGTTTCACATCACCAGTCAGTCATGTATCTAGATTCATTTCAAATCAGCAGGTGAGATAGTTGTTACCCTGAAATGTTCCTTTCCTTTCATTGTAAACACCAACACTGCCTCATTTACATATAGTATAAACAATTACTAAGCAACATGTTAAAAAAAAAAAAAAAAAAGGTGTGGTGTATCTGATGGTTTCTACATTTGCAGCTCCACCACTAACAAAATGATGGAAGACTGCTTTCTGTGCTTTGAGATTTTAAATTTTGGTTAATTATTCCCACAATAAACAGACTTGCATTGACTATCAATCAGCCAGAGTGAGCAACCTCTTTCTGACTTTGGGCATTGCTGCAGATTTCCAAAACTGAATGTGTGGAAATGAAAGAAAAGCCCAAGTCAGTGCCATTGGGGGAAAATGCACCTTTTTTTGTCCTGCATAATGTAGAAATTCAGTTTTACCTCATGAATTTGGAAGATAAGACGGTTATTCTAAGATGTAGTTAATCTAGTTTTTGGTGCTTTGTGCCTCTCCTTTGTCCGAGCACATCATCTGCTAAGAGCAGCTTTGGGAATTCAAATCAGATCCTTTTTTTTTTATAAGCCTCCGCCACCACTGTCGTCTGCCTTGTTCCTATGCACCGCACTGACGGCCTCGTGGGTTGGGCAGATAAAGCTATATGGAAACACGTGACGGCGCTCGTAGGAGCGACGCTTCATAAGTGTGAAGACAGAGAGAAAAACGCTGGAGCAGCAGCAGCAGCAGCCTGTAGCCCATCCACGGAGCAGGAGCGCACTCCAAACGCGACAACAGACTTCTGCAGACAATTTTTGGGGAAAAAACAACAACAAAAACTTATGTTACATATAGAAAAAGAAAGGAATGATTATGACAGTGGTGGTGACTTCACTCTAACACATGCACGCTAGTTGACTCCTTTTATGTAAGATCTGTGTTGGTTGGATGATGCGCTTCTGACTTGGATTAACGCGCGGTGGTCAAGGGCGGTTCTGCGCACTTAGGAAAATTATGTAAGGTAAAAAAAACACTTTTTCCTCTTTAAAATGGTTCATCTAAGCTTGAAGCTTTTGTTTTCCCGTCTATATTGGATCTGAATGTTAATGTTCTTTGTGTTGCTTGTTCCATGATGAAAGTCTCCGTGTTTTCTCCGTCGATGATGTGCGCACTGCTGAACCAATTTCTTGCGAAAAACAAAATACTCTTAGACTTTTTCACTAAACTAATATAAAATTTACAAATGCTACATCTAAGTAGGCTGAAACAGCCATTAAGCACAGTTTTCCCCATCGTTATATGTAAAAATATATGATCTGAAAGGATCTTGTGGGTTCGTTTTGCCACAGTGCTCCAGTCTTTCAAGTGTAGATGAACTGTAGTGTTTTGCCTGCTTGCCCTCTATCTTTTGTTTTTCAGACAGAGGTGTGCTCATTGTCACTTTCGTGCTTCTTGTTTCTATGTTGAGAATTCCTGTTTCTGAAAAGAAGAAGCTCAGTGATGAATAATTTCATGTGTGTTGATAGGCAGAGGGTGCATGATACAGTATTTATAAGTACACTGGTTCTAACAGGGCAGATGTGGTTGGTGTCCATCCCAGGTGTCCAGATCAGTGTAATGTGTGAAAAAAATCAGACATTGTGCAAAGGCATTGCAAATGCCTATATCAGGAAATATCTAGTGAGAATTTGTATGGGATTGTTTCTTGAGATTTGAAAAGATGTCTGAAATGTTTTTCATTAATTTGTAGGTTGTCCAGGCGTCTTACACTGCAGTATTACCCTCAGACACAGCCATGAAATCCGTGCTGGATGGTGTGGCGGACACCACCTTCCGGACTATTACATCTGGTTTACAGTATCTTGGCTCCAACGATGCTAACTATGACGACCCCATCAATGATGTAGACTTCAAGGGCAGCTTCTCTCTGCAGAAGCCCTTGTCTGCTTTCCGCAGCAACTCCTTCGCAAACAAAGTACCTGCAGACGAGGAGCTCATCCTCAAGGGCATCCCCTTCTACCCCACCAATGCCACAGACTTGTTTGGCAACAGGAGCACATTCAGAGATGAGACTGACAATATACAATGTGGGGAGAACTTTATGGACATGGAGTGTTTCATGATCCTGACCCCCGGCCAGCAGCTGGCTGTGGCTGTGATGTCTCTGACTCTGGGCACCTTCACAGTGCTGGAGAACCTGGTGGTGCTCTGCGTCATCCTGCAGTCCCGCACCCTCCGCTGCAGGCCGTCCTACCACTTCATTGGCAGTCTGGCTATAGCTGACCTGCTGGGCAGCGTCATCTTTGTCTACAGCTTTCTGGACTTCCACGTTTTCCACAGGAAGGACAGTCCCAATGTTTTCCTCTTCAAGCTGGGTGGAGTCACAGCGTCGTACACGGCTTCTGTGGGAAGCCTTTTCCTCACGGCTATTGACCGCTACATCTCCATACACCGGCCTCTGGCATACAGGCGCATTGTGACACGGACCAAGGCCGTCATAGCCTTTTGCATGATGTGGACCATCTCCATCGTAATCGCAATGCTACCTCTGCTGGGCTGGAACTGTAAACGTCTCAATTCTGTTTGCTCAGACATATTCCCTCTAATTGATGAGAACTACCTGATGTTCTGGATCGGTGTAACCAGTGTGCTGGTTCTTTTCATCTTCTACGCCTACATATACATCCTGTGGAAAGCACACCACCATGCAGTGCGCATGCTGAGCCGGACCTCCCAGAAGAGCCTTGTTGTTTACTCAGCAGATGGCACTAAAGTGCAGACCACACGTCCTGAGCAGGCACGCATGGACATTCGGCTGGCCAAGACCCTGGTTCTTATCCTGGTGGTACTGGTGATCTGCTGGGGCCCACTGCTTGCCATCATGGTCTACGACCTCTTCTGGAGGATGGATGATGACATCAAGACAATATTTGCATTCTGCAGCATGCTCTGCCTCCTCAACTCCACTGTCAACCCAATCATTTACGCCTTGAGGAGCAAGGACCTGCGGCACGCTTTCCTCAGCTCCTGCCATGCCTGCAGGGGCAGTGCCCAGCAGTTGGACAATAGCCTTGAGTCAGACTGCCAGAACAGAAATGCCAACATTTCTGCCAACAGGGCTGCAGAGAGCTGCGTGAAGACCACTGTGAAAATAGCCAAAGTAACAATGTCTGTATCGACTGAAACTTCTGCAGAAGCTGTCTAATTGGCCATCACAATGGGAACTGTGTAAATGTCATCCTCCCCAAACAACGCCATTCAATCCAATAAAGCAGAAGTTGAATATTCCAGAGAAGAAAAAACAAAACGCTCTCCTGAAAGCATTGACTTACATCCTCACATAGACGCTTAAGTGGTTGCATTATTTTATGTTTGTGTGTAAGTACATAGTGTGCCAAAGTGCCAAATGGTATTGCAAGGTCATAGAAAGGACTCATGATTTGAAAGGATTATCAGACTATCCCAAGTCTGCTGTTTACCATAGACTTCATGATTCAATTAGTGAAGGCATATTATATTTTTGTACTGTGAATTCAGGTTTTGAAAACAATATATCTTCATTTATGGGACAAGGGGCTACTGACGTTTTTAATTCGAGATGTTTTACTGTGTCATTTAGACTTTACCATACAGTATGTCTTGCACCATAAATATAATAAATCCTTGCGCCTTGACTTTCTACAGGCTTAATGTACATGTTGCATATAGACAGGAAATGACGGAGGGGGAAAAAAAAGCTCAAATGACTCTGATTGTTTATTTCCAAAATCATCATCTAACATGTCACTTTTGTACTTCTGACAACACTCAGTGAGTGGCAAATGTGTGAAGAAAAACGAGAGGTGATCCATGCTCGAGATTAAAAAAAAAAAAGATGAAAAGAAAAGGAAAAAAATGTATAACCATGACAAAATAAACTCTCGTGAGATTGAGGTGAATGAAATCACAGCTTATGAGTATGTGAAAGCAGAAATGGCGTTTTCTGTGGCAGAATGATGATCGACCCTGTTGTCCATTTCTTTACTCACTAGCTGTTCGACGTTGGAGTAATTCGTCTTTGTTCAAATGTATACCTAACAACTGTATAGTGTTTTCTTGCTAAATAAAATGTTGAAATCAAGTCATTCAGCTACACAGACAACCCAACAACAACAACAAAAACAACAACAACAACAACAACCTTCTGGCCAACAAAACTGAATCTGAACACAGTGTGCTGGTCACTACTGTAACAAACTGAGGTGGTTTCTGACAATAGCTGCTTTTATCAAATGTATGATTTAACTGAATTCAGCCTTGTGTGTGTGTGTGTGATACCTTGTGACTTGGTGATATATTTCCAAACCCCCATGCCTTTTCATCATTGCAGTGAGTTGTTTTAGTGCTACTGTTGCAGCGGGGCATCGTTTCAGAAAACAAAAACAACCCATGCACAGGCCTATAGTGAAGTACTTTTGGCGTAACTCTTAACAAAAAAATATGTCTGCTGTTAATTTTACTTACCTAAACAAAGACACAAGGGTCTTTTCAGTGGCTGACGATCTGAATGGAAGTCTGTGTGTATGCATCGTGTGGAGTCGACAACTGACCTTACAAAAGAATCTGAGACGATGTGATTTTTCTAATAGATGATGTAGTACTTTTAATCTAGAAATCTCACAGCACAATTGTTCTGTAATCATTTATCTTGGTGTAAAGTTATCCAGACAGCTGTTTATCAGTATGCTTCGCTGCCTCTTGTATTATTGAGTATTGAAGATCAAAATGTCAACTGTCAAGTGGCTTCTGCACAGTGGTGGCATAATGAGGAATCTGTGACTTAAAAATCACAATCAGTCAAGTGTTTTTAGTATTGCTGTTATCAAAACTTTTGAATAAAGTTGCAGTTGGTTGTCATTTCGCCTGCAGTTATTTGGTTGATTGATTGATTGATTGATTGATTGATTGATTGATAATAGGGAGACACAAGAACACAACACATTTTGCTTACTTCATCCAGCAATCACTGATTCAACAGGAACAGATGGCTACTGAGTCAAGGCCTCAGATGATGGACACCTGAAGGCCATTAGTGATGTTTTAGTGCCCCCTTGTGGAAGATCCTACACTGTCAATACTGGCAGCCTTCCTTAGGAGGCATGCAGGGCATTTCTACACAGACTTTAGCTGTGTTACTATTACTGTGGTTATTTCTTGTAAAACCGATAAGTGACATAGTGAGACTAAACCACAGCACCCTCTGACAGCAACATCTGCTCTGTTCTTTTCATCCCTTGGCTAAGAGGGATTGGAAAAATCAGAGCATCTGTTCACACAGATGTCAACTGGATTTTCTTCATTTACCTAACAAATACTCATGTGTACAGAGGGACGAGTGAACCTAGATTTAAAAAAAAAAAAAAAAAAAGCAGGATTGGCAATGGATACAAGTAGTCAGCTGACAGAAAACTACAATTATTTTGTAGTTTTTGAACTGATTTTTTTTAAAGCAAACGTGACACTGTTTACTGCCTTTCTTTTGGGATGGTAAACTTCAGATCTCTGGGTTCAGGACTGTTGGTAAAACTAACAAACATTTTTCACCATTTTCTGATAATAAAAAAAGGGAAATATTAACTGACAACATAATCAGCAAATACATCAATAATAACAATAATGATTGCAGATTTTTACTATACTCTGTAGCATGTTCATATTATTATTCGTGTTCTCAAATAGGTTCAGCTTGACACTGGAGGTTAAGTGTTTTGCTTCTTTGACCTGAGAACCAGCTTTCATTAGTCATGTTACTAATCCTCCTCCAGTTTTGTACAGTTTAAAATATGTCGGGGTGGTTGACGGAGTGGTCGTACTGATGTAGCGAAAGGTTTTCGCCTACATCAGACTTTTCGGTGTGTATTCCTGGGAGTTTGGGATTGATTCAAATCAAAAACAAGCTGGACAGGGAGTTATAAAATACATTAAACATGTCTAAATGTAGCAACGTGAGTCGAGCGTTGATCCTGTAGCCTACTTATCAATAACATTTCAGCAGAGAAATTACATTAATTAGCCAAATACTGAATTGTTTCACATTTGTAAATTACATTATTGCCAAGGGTTCCCAACTCACTCTACTCATATGATATATGTAGGCAACACACTACTTCCTGATAATTAAAACCCTACGAAAAGTGCAATGGTTAAATAAAGTTTTGTAGTTTTTCGTCAAAAAAAAAAAATACATGAAACGGATACGTTTTCTTACTAAAGCCTTCCTAACTTTGCCGTGGTTTGGGCGTTTTATCACTGCACAAAACAAATTTAAAAAGAGGGTGCTTTTCTGGGTTTCTGGGAAATGTAGTACTCAAGCTTACAAAATGATGGACGTGATAGAGACTAAAGACTACAACTACCAGCACGACATCGTTTTATGCGCATGCCCATAACTGATGAGATACAACGGAATTAAAGGTAGTTTCAGCCGTTGCGGTTTGCGAGAGGAGTAGCGCAGGAAAATCTGCAATCATCTGATTTTACACAGGCTTTACCTCACACGTTATCCTTCTCTTTAGTTCTGGATATAGTCACTAACTTAATCCTGGTGAGATTTCTCAGCACAAGACAACGATATAAGGAAAAACTGCGTATTTGTTAACATCCCGGAATCGCTGCCGTCCGAACTAGCTAACCATAGCTAGCATTAGCAGCACATACCGGGGCCCGAGTCAGTGACTTTCCCAGCTCGACAGGGAGTTCAAGGATTTATTTTTTTTTTTAGATTTTTTTAGACAATTTTTTTTATCGTAATGGCTTGTGGGGCTACTCTGAAAAGGACTCTGGACTTTGATCCGCTTATGAGCCAGGCTTCTCCTAAGAGGAGGAGGTGCGCCGCGATCATGTCTCCGGTGTCTTCGCCACAGAAGTACCTGCGTATGGAACCGTCACCATTCGGGGAAGTGTCGTCCAGACTCACCACAGGTATGAATTTAAAGCCACTGTGAAAATAAAATGTCTTTAAAATCCTAGCAAGCACGTTAAAGTCCTTCTTAATCGTATGAGCTGTTTTTATCCTTAAGCTAGCATTAGCATCTCCTCAGTGTGTACCGGTATTTCTCGTGTGGGTCAAACAAAGCTTTATGGACAATTTGTCACGTTGTCAATGGTATTTTTAGTTACACTCGTAGGATTTCAAATTTGAAATACTATTAATACCCATTTGTGAACTCGGCAAGCCTTGTATTAATGGAATGATTTGTTGACTCTTATTTGACACTCTAGTTTGGGGAAGTGAAGTATTTGAATAGTAGGAAGCATTACCCTTTAGTTTATGACACTGTTGTGCAATTAATGGGAGGAGAATGTGTTGCTTGTATGATTTGATACTCACTAAATGGGACAATGACTTGTAGCATCATGTTAAATGCCACAAATCATGATGTACATCATGACCAAAATGATCAAATGTGAGAGTTGTGGAGTGGGTTCCTTTTCATACTAGTGTAGCAACTGTATGGAAATGTCAGATGTACAATTCAGCAAATGTTTTTCTTTGTTTTAGAGCAAATTCTACACAACATCAAACAGGAATACAAGCGGCTGCAGAAACGACGACACCTGGACAGTGCTTTCCAGCAGGCAGATGGCTGCTGTCCTCTGGACCTGCAGAACATTCACAGTGGATCTGTCCATCCAGGTAACATCAAATACCATATAGAATGAACATGTTATTTAGTTTTTTAATGTCTTTCAACTTCATATTTAAGGTAATAATATAAATGGTAAAGCAAGCTGCAATCTGCTATAATGAAGAACAGTGGTTCACCATCACAAAACTTGAGAATGTGGTTCATGTACCAGTCATGTTACAGACCAGTCAGTTATAAGCATATTGTGACTGACTGTTTCACTTATTGTCTCTTATAGTCATTTGTTAGCCCATCCTCTTTGATGTCAATAATTTGGTACTGACTTTTATTTTTCCATTTTAATGTTTGAATTGCACAACCATAGGAATTCCCAGAAGTTTAGCCAAACCATACAAAGGACGAATAGTAGACATGGAAAACCCCTGCTAGCTTTCACTTTCTTTTATTATGGAGTTTGGCTGATGCTCCAACAGAGTGTGAGCGTGTTTATACAGTCAGGTATTGCTGGGAATTCTCCGCAGTGGTTACTGCACTCTGTGCTTATAGTATAGAGCTCCCAGGCATGTTTGTGTTACTAAGTTATATAAATATGAGATTTGATTTAATACTATGGAAATTGAAGGGGAGAACATTAAGTTCAGATATAACTACAAAGACATCTGCTTTTTCAAATATTTGACTGACATTTTCCAGCACACACAGGCCATCTGAGATACATAAAGAACCTACCTAATGTGCAATACCGATTTCTTAAAACAAAGTTGCTCTGCTTTTGGCTGTGTTTAAATCATCAACCATGGCATATTGTTTTTCCTAACAGGTACGTCCTCAGGTGCCTCATCTCCCACCAGGAAAGAGCAGCCTTTATTTTCCCTCAAGCAGGTCGGAATGATCTGTGAAAGACTACTGAAGGAGCGAGAGGACAAAATCCGTGAAGAGTACGATGAGATACTGACGACAAAGCTTGCAGGTATGTTAAACAAAACAAAACAAAAAAAAACATGTTGGAGAAAACAATTTGTAACAAGTAATTCATGCTGAGTGTCTCTGTGGTTTTTCTTCCAACAGAGCAGTATGATGCTTTTGTCAAGTTCACACATGACCAACTGATGCGAAGGTTTGGAGAACAGCCTGCCAGCTGTGAGTATATCTATTATTGTCTAACACTTGTTGCTCATCAGTTTTCTCTATAAATTTACCCCCTGCGTATTTGTCTATTTAGTCGTCAGGGTTTATGACACATTTCCTTATAATGAGTTGTAATATGTACAGAAGCATATTTTCACAGTATCTGCCAATGACAATATTTGCATAGTTTGGTCCTGTGTTTCATCTAGCTACATCACCGGTTACACAGAGGCCAGTGTGCTTGTTTACATTTTGCGCAGCAGACCTGTAGCTGGCAGGCAGAGGTGGGAGGACACTTGACTGTCTAATATGACGTTAAATTTCTTTAGTATGCTGTAAGAATACAATGTATTCACTTTACCTACTCATTGTCATGCGGCTGCCAACAGGTTGTTAGTCCATGTCTGACACAGAGGGGGTACAGACAAAGAGGTTGACAAATTAACCTTTCCTACATGTCTCTGGACTGTTGGAGGAAACCTACACAGGCATGAGACATCCTCATAGAGGACCCCAGCTTGAATTCATAATGTCATTTAATCCATCCAGTTGAGTACTGTTTCAATTTTGGGATCCTGCAGGCACTTGTAAACATTGACTTTCCCATTAACATAGGAGAGAGAAGATATTTATTGGGAGAAATTAAAGATTTCTTAAGAGGGCAGCGAACCCTTTGCATGAAATGCATTAATACTGATGTTATTCTTAATATTAATTGCTTCTTCTCCTTTTACAGATGTTTCCTGAGTGTAGTATTGGATGTCGGGGAATACCATTAGCTGCAAGCTACTCCAAGGACTGAGTGGATCTAGTTGGACTTTTCTCCTAGCTGTGCCGTATCGCCGCTATGTGGACTTACTGCCTCAGGCATCAGTTAGTGGCATCCACGTTTGCTGTGTCTACCAGAGTTAGGAGAGCTTCCTGCTGCCAACATGTGTGAGGACTTTCTGTGACTCTACCAGTGGCCTCTTAACCGCCATGTCAATATTTATTTGGCTTTGTTCTGATGCCTTCATAAAAGGCTGACTGCTACCACACAGTTGGCCTTTTTATTTTATTTTGTTTTTAAGTCAGATTTAGTTATTTCACAGAGGGTTGTTAGTTGTGCAGCTTCTCTTTATGTACATTATGAAAAAGGGATTTGGACATTAAGAGGTGGGCAAACCAAGCCTAACTTCAGACTGGACTTGAGAAACAAAATTCTTTTTTAAAAAAAATATTGTTTTAAAACTGTACTGGTGATTACTGCTATTACATTTGTATACACTGTATTTTTTATTTTTTGCTTGACTTTTGTTTATTGTACCAAAATTTCTTGATTTTTATTTGCTGTAGGTATCAAGGGGCTTTGATTCAAGAAAAGTGAAACAAATAAAGTGTTTAAGCAAATGTTTGTTTGCCATGGTTTTTTGGTATTGCCATTGCAGTCACCACAGTTGCCATCATTTAGCGGATCACATCTGTTAAGGAGATATGTTGCCAGTCCCCTGCTATGAATTGTGGGTGGAATTTTAATTTGTTGTATTCAAAACATGACATCCTAACTTCTGTCCTCATTATTTGAATCCAGGAGTTTTTTTTGGTTAGTTGCCCTTTAATACTGTCTGATTCCTTTTACTTAAACTCAGAGCAAGTGTGACTTTGAACGGATCAAACGTGTAAATATTAGGAGGATAGCTTTATTCTAATAGCTAAAAATACTTTTACTAGAGGTTTAGTCTGACATCAACAGCAGGCAGGACATTGGGAGACGAATGACTGATATGTAATTTTCCCGAAACAATATCCCTTTTTTACTTTTTGAGCCTCCCGAGTTGAGGGATTTCTATTAAGGAACCTATTTCCCCTGTCCTTGTAGATGTGTTCTGGTTGTGTTTGAATAGGTTGTCGCACATTTAAGGTGGAATTAGTTTCAAAACGTTGTAGCTCATTTTTGCAAACATAAGTGTTCGATAAGAAGGAAATTAATTTACACATTTTTGGAACAATTAGAACTTTGCAATGCAAGATTTAGTACCTAACAACGGTTGTCGTGGCGCTTTTGTTCCCGCTTGTTGCCAGGGAAACGATTCACAGTCGTCCTCATGAACCGGGATTCACTTGTACTGCGGGGTTACAGAGTTAAAGCCAAATAAATGATAATTAATGACATTTTCAAACCGGAAAGTTTAGTTGTGTATTTGTGCATATTTAATATCGGGGGGAAATATGTAAGAATTTTATTGTGTTCGGGTGATTTATTGTCCGCACGCCTAATATTCCCTGTCGGGACTCGCCAAGATAATAATCAAACGAACCTTTTGTAGTAGATGACGTTGTTGGGGAAAGACGTCTCTGATTGGACGAACTTACAGGAAGCGGTGTGGCTAAGAAGGAAGCACGTTAGCCAAATCAGTGTGAACGGATGTAGGATAGAAATGTCTAGTTTTAAGTGAATTGTATCATTATGTTGAGTCAACACTTTTAGGAAACATGGCTTGTTTTTTCCGAAGAAGAATTGCAGCGAAGGTGATGAAGCTGCAAGTCTTGAAAATGAACGAACCGCGTGCTAATGCTAATATACTTTGACCCTGGAAAAAGTCAAAACAAGAGTCTTTGACTTGCGTTTATTGTTTTAACCTGTCTGTGTTTACGTCTAGTTGGGTAAGACGCTGCAGCAGTCCGAGGATGCCTTCATACCAGCTTTGTCAGCGGTGCCAGTTTTTAAAAAACAGTTAAGTGTGTTTCTGTTGCTGTTTGAGTTGGATGATTCACTGGTGTTGTTTGTTAAAGCTCTCTGGTCTTGTACTCCTTAGGAAGACAGCTGACTTCAAAATGCCCATCAGCACGTTACGAGCCAACGGTATTTTACCATCAAGTGGAGACATTCAGTTGCAGACAGAGGATTTGGCCTCTCAGGTAAGAGAGATCACACTGGACATATGGATAAAGGCGGCAACAGATAATGTAGGCGTATGCATTCTGTAGTATTTGTTTACACTTACATAACTTCATTTGCATCTTCCTTTCCTGAAGTATTTGATATGTCTGCTGTCTTGGACAGCTTTTTGTAGTCTGTGCTCCAATTCAAGGAAATCTAAACACAGCAGGAACAGGGAGACATCATCGAATGTCTTGTTTTGTGCAAATTTTCAAATTTCAGAGGCTAATATCAGAGCCTTATAGCCTCATAAATTGCATTGAGGATTGATAAATTATTGTAAACTAAGCTTATGTTGATTGGTCTCCTGCTTTTGAGTAACTACTACACTACTACTGTCCATATGCCTTTGGTTATTCAGTGTATGTTTATATGTCCTAAGCGTCCACATTCCTAACTCATTAAGAGGTGGCCCCATCAGATAAAAGCTTTTAATTGCCAATTCATGTTGAATTTTGCAGTTGAAGCTTGACAGTGTGGTGGAAGGGATATCCGCTGAACGTGGAGTGATCAACTTTACTGTTAATCGGAAGCTTCTTGTGCAGGTTCGTGAGGGTTAACAGGGTGCACAGTGATAAACTAAAGGTCCTCATATTGCTTCTGCTGTTTTTCATAATATGTCTGCTTTGACTTTTTCCAGAAACTATTGGAGCCTGTTGGGACACAGGAGGATGAGAGATTTGGGTTAAATAGTGAACTTTTTAGTACTCTCAAGAGAGGAACAACACTCATAGAATACAGGTGTGTTTATGTATTTTTTTTCTTTATCACTTTAGACTTCTAAATTTATAGATATTTAAAAAGATGGATTTAATGTGTTCATATGTTGCAGCTCTCCAAATATTGCCAAAAAATTTCATGCTGGACACTTGCGGTCTACAATTATTGGTGAGTTATGCATTAAGTTAATTTATAATTTACATTTAATATGAATTAGAGCCTTATTCATAAATTAATTAGGCCAACATGCAGGCTGACATTATCTCATTGCAGAAACATCACCATTGTAAGTGTCACCATTTGCATGTTCACCAGAGAGTAATGAAAATCTTGTCAAAGTGTATAACTTCTATCTCCAGGGAACTTCATTGCCAACCTAAAGCAGTCGCTTGGATACAACGTAATTCGAATGAACTACCTCGGAGACTGGGGTATGCAGTTTGGTGAGTAAATAATATGCAGAATATTCAACACATGTCTTCCAGTTTCACAAAGTCCTAAACGCTAGTTGTTCATCTTGGATTTCAGGCTTGCTTGGAGCAGGGTTTGACCAGTTTGGGTGTCAGGAGAAATTAAAACACAATCCATTACAGCATTTGTTTGAGGTGAGTCTGCATAGAAAGATGGGTGTTGTAACAGTTAACAGGCTACCCTCATCAATTTCAGTACAGCTGTAAACAGGTCAGCCTGCATTTTGTGAATAATTCATACATTTATGTCTTGCAGGTCTATGTTCAAGTGAACAAGGAAGCAGAGCACAATGAGGACATAAAGCAGGCTGCCAGAGACTTCTTTAGACAGCTGGAACAGCGTGAGAGCCAGGCTATGTCCTTATGGCAACAGTTCAGAGACATCACAGTGTGCGAGTATCAACAAGTTTACAAGGTACAACCGACACACAGCACAATAAAATGGCATTATGGCCAAGAGTTAAATCTCTAAAGTGCAAACTTGATGTGAGAAATGAAAACATCAATTTAATTTTCATTTGAACTCTTCTTGACTGAAATCTGAACTTTTCAGCGGTTAGGAGTTCACTTTGATGTTTACTCCGGGGAGTCTAATCATCAAGATCAAGCCCAAAACATTGTGCAGCAGCTGCAGAGTCGAGGCCTGTTGAAAACCTCTGAGTATGTGACAATTTATAATGGTTTCTGGTCAGCCAGTCATGTGTTAAGAGGTCAGAAGTTCAGTGAGATACATCCACTGTTTACTAGACCAGAAAGTTTATTTAAATTTGTGGAGATGTTTTGAGCAAGATATGACAACTTGATTTATTTTTGTCTTTTCAGTGTTAAGATTTGAGAATACATTTTTTTCTGTGAAAGTCTTCATATAAAAAAATGACCTGAACTCATTGTAGTAGACGTTGACTGGAGATAGATGAAACACATAAACCTGAGTCTTCATTCACTGAAGTTCAATGACATTTTGACAGGAAAGGAACAGGCGTAGTGGATCTTTCCCCTGATGGAGACATGAGCAGCGTCTGTACGGTGCTACGCAGTGACGGCACAACTCTCTACATCACCCGGTCAGCATATGCACTACTTGTCTATAGTAATAAGCGCTGATAGAGTCATACAAAATTTGCAACAAAACATAGACTTTTACAGCTGCACCTACAGTTTTAGAGGTGATCCTGGCAACAGTAACCACTTTTTAAATTTTCTCTTTCTTCCCAGAGATATTGCTGCCGCAATTGACCGACAACAAAAGTACGACTTTGATGAGATGATTTATGTGGTAAGGACATTATAAGTACAAAATACATTCAAGCACAACACAAACAATTGTAATAGTTTTAACAGCAGGAGTAACATTTGCAGTCAACTCTATTTTTGCAACATAAAGATTTTTTTATGATGAGAATTTAGTGTCACAAAATGAGATTTATGTATTTTCTACAAAAAGCAAAGTGGATATGTGGAGATTGTTTACCAACAATCTGTGTCATTGATTTAAATGGGAGTCTCTGATGATGATGATGATCATGATGACGACGTCAGTCCTGCCATCCTGGTTTACCCTCTTTAGACTTTTGTCCCTGGGAATTTAGAGACAGTTGTAGAATACATAAAATCCATTTTATGCTTTTTTCCGTTTACACTCTCTCACTGCTCAGCATTATACTTTTTAATCAGTTTCCCGTTTCTGTATTTGGTTCTTCATTTTAAGACAGATAAAAGTCAGTCTAATCACTTCGGCCAGTTGTTCCAGATCCTGTTCGCTATGGGACACACTTGGGCTGACAGGTAGCAGGAAAAATACAACACACAATATTTTATATATAATACTTGTACTCACAATGGGATATTTTTTATATTTTTGTGTTGGCATTTTTACTTCAGTAAGTGATATATTTACTGGTTGTAGGTGTCGGCATGTGCCCTTTGGCCTGGTGCAGGGTATGAAGACCCGGACTGGTGAGGTGGTGTTTCTGGAGGATGTACTGGATGAAGCTCGGTCCAGGATGTTGGACAACATGAACCAGTCAAAAAGTACAGTCTGTCACACATATTAGGCAGTTATTAAGCAATAAAGCATCACTAAATCACCACCCTAGTTACCTCAACACTATAATGTTATATGAGTTTGTAAAAGGAATGAAAATGTTGATTTTTCCACTCTCTCCTTTGCATTTTACTGTAAACCCTTCTTTAAGCCACTCTACTTAGCACTGACAAGCATTAACAAGCAGTATGCCAAGATATGATATATTTGTTGTTCCAGGTGTTTATAATGTTCAGTTAGAGAGCCAGTCACACTGTAGTGTCAGTCTGCTGCTGTGGCACAAAGTGAGATTTTCTAATTACGCCTGAACACAGCAAGATGGCGCTCTTCTCCCACTGCAGCATTTATTATAAGCGCGAGAGAGTTGAGTAACATCCCAAGTCCATGCTACACACCACCAAGTATGTACATTTTAAAAGGAACAATAAAAGTACAGTGATAAAAATATTAATTATATGTACAACAGTCTCGTTTTTTAGTGCTTGACTGTTGTCCTCAACATTACTGGCCCCATTATTTTTAAAATAGAAAATATGGATGATGATGAAGGGACCTACGGTGGGAATACTAAACTTGTTAAATGTGTAGATAAAAGTGACGCCAGTGCTCACTCTTTCCACAGCAACAAAGGAGATGGACAACCCAGAGGACACAGCGGAGACGGTGGGAATTGGTGCTCTAATTGTCCAGGTAAACGATCACAACTAAGTTTTAAACTTCATCCCAGTCTAATATTCAACCACTCACATCTTTCATTTTTCAGCTGGATATCTATTTCTCATTAGTGTTCTCCTCTAACTTTGTTTCAGGACTTCAAAGGTCCTCTGCAGTCAGACTATAAGTTTGACTGGGACAGGATGCTGCAGGCTCAGGGAGACACAGGCGTCTTCCTCCAGTACACTCACGCTCGACTCTGCAGGTCTGTGTGCTTTATCTGCTGAAAATAATGAAACCTAACAGGAATTTTTGTTCTGTTGTAAGTTGCCCATTTTGGTAATATGATTGTGCTCATAAAAAGATTAGAAAATGTTCTGTATATTATTTTATGGATCAAGGTGACATCTTCAGATGTCTTATTTTGTATGTTCTAACAGCACAAATTTCCAAATTTTCAATTTACCATCATATAAAGCTGAGATCTTATTGTTTCAGCACTACATTACAGTAAAATTTAAATGGAAGTGATGTTTATCAACTCTAAATTCCAGAGACAGGTGTCATAAGATGTTAAATTATAGTGAGTTATTTCTGGCAGCCAAATTAAATCTCTGATGGAAGTTCTGAGATTCCCTAAAAGCAAAAATACCACAAGTTAAAAAACTCTTTACATGTTAAGCTCTGTTCTGATATCATTCAGGGGGTAAAATGTGGTATTTAACAGAGTTAAACAGGGTCATGTTTCCTCTTTCTCTTGCAGAACAAGGTGCTGACAACACCTTGTTCTGGTCAAGGTGCTAAAACAGGTTTTTCTCTGTGCAATTGTTCCTCATGTTCATACTGGTTGCTAGGAGACCACCTCTGCCTCCTCCCTAACGTGTTTCCATGACTGGGGAACAAAATACAGAGTTGTGAGTGTATGCAAAAATATATGAGGAAGTTCATGTGAGGTACTAGTATCAAAATTAGAGTCTTTTTAGGATGAAATTCCCTCTTTGTTTTAGCCCAGTCAGTGTCAGTGTTTCTGTCCTCTGAGAAAGAAGTAAGTGTTTCTGTCCTCCGAGCAGGAAGTAAAAAGGAAACATGGATAAGGATCTCTCTTCTCACGGTGACCTGCAATGATTAAACAAGCAGATCCTGCTTCAGTGTTCACATTAGCACTTATAGTATTAGTATTTCAGTTCAGTACTTAGTAACTATAAATTACAACTCAATCTTACATCACCAATGTCTCAGAATGTGCATATTTTATCTTTAACACTTATTTAACACTCCTACAGTGTTGGTTAAATGCTTATTTGCATTAAAAAAGAAAACACATTAGTTAATCCAGTGATCATTTGCAAAGGTCTTGTGGAAATTACATGTGTTAAAGATTAAAAAACACTGAAACAGGATACCACCACTTGATGCATTTTACTTCTCTTTACACAACAAGAAGAGAGCCAACAAGCCTTATGAGGTAGCTAAAGGAGATCTTAATGTTACTGCAGTTTAATACGGAAGAATGAGGGCATAGAGGCAGCTGCGTTCGATCCGTCCCTTCTTCTTGAGCAGTCCAGTATCACCATCCTGCAGCACCTCCTTCGGTAAGCAAAACACTTCAAAACATATCATCCCCTAATTGCTTTATGCGAGACCATGTCCATGTTAAATCAATGTTTGCTTTTCATCCCCAAAAAATATGTTCTCCCCTTGAATTGTTTGCAGCTACGATGAGGTGTTGTACCAGTCAGCTCAGGATCTGCAACCCAAACACCTGGTCAACTTTTTATTGAAGTTGTGGTAAGGAACAGGATGTTAGTCCTGAGGGATTGATTTACCTGGTACATCACCAAAAGTGTTGGTACAGGTGGCAATTTGACTGTCTATTAATGCTGTTCACTCTCCCAGCCATCTGATTGCTTCGGCGCACAGAGAGCTGCCAGTGAAAGGAAGCCCACAGGATGCAGCACAGGTAAAAAGAAACGCCCACATGCTCGGTCTATTTTACATAGTGCACACACTGGCATGCAGCAAACACACTAACATGACCACAGCCAGTATTTTAATTTTGTAGTCGACATCAGTTCACTGTATGTGCTGGCAACATTTCCGTTTACAGATGGGTCACAGGTTACAGTTTCACTACATATTTTAAATTGAAGTTGCTAATAAGATTAGTAAAATAGCTTTGATATATTTTTTTAATAATATTTTTTCAAATGTATAATTCATTTTTATTGTGCTGAATGTCAACAGGCAAGGTTAAGACTATTCAGTAAAGCCTGTTCAGTCCTGGCCAATGGGATGAGGATCCTCGGCATCACACCTGTTGATAAAATGTGAAACTCAAAGATTGTTCATCATTGATATGTCTCTGCTGCAGGTACCATATAGTTATAGTTAATTTATGTTGTAAATAAGGAGCCTTACATTTTTAAAATAAAATTAAATAATCTTCCTTCATTGAACTCAGTATTTGCTTTTTCTTCTATTATCTCAGGTAGTTTCCACTCATGTAGATTGTGACTGTGTGAGGATAAAATCATAAAATGGGAAACTGACCTTTTTCCAAATGAAGAACCAGAATGAGTCCACTTTTAGTCTCGACTTTTAAGACAGCAGGACAAGAAGTTACTTCAAGTGCATACGTTGAATTTCTCCAATACCACACAACTGTGCAAATAGTCAGGTGATTGTTTAGTTGCTACTGTGTGACGAGTGTGGTTTACAACCCAGCCTTGGTCACGATGATTGAATGTTTGTTAAGCCTTGTCCACATGGTTACTGTTGCTAAGGGCTGTAAAGGTCCCATTGTTTCGAAAACTTGAGATGCAAGTGCTAAAAACAGCAAAAGTTCACACACAGGTAGACACACAGCTATAGGTAGGTTTCTTAGTACTTACATGAAAAATGTCAATAGTACGAGCACATATATTAACTGTAGCTAGCCGCCTAATTGATTTAACATAAGTTCCATGCAATATGCCACTTACCCCATTTCATTAATGGATTATTGTTGAATTTGTACATTACTTAATTGTTGCAGTCTTCACACTATAGCACTTAAGCAAATATTTAATTACTTTCAAACAAACAAACCCTAATGATAAATGTACAATTCAGTCCAGTTATTTAGCTCTAATGTCTTTGGTTTATTTTACCAACCCATATGAACTGCTTGTAACTGCCTATGCTAGTTACAATGGATAAACTATGATTGGACAGTCTGTTTTTAAGGGAAACAGGTTTATTGAACAGCCATTTAACAGCATTGCTAGGATTGTGTGTATTTCGAATGAAAAAATAACACAACTGCCGTTTGTCACACATTTCCATTCAATTTAATAAAAGATTTAAAATGACCTTTAAAGCAATATCTGGCACAGATCTGATACAAATAATAATAAAAGACACTTAAGAGATATTTTAAACATAATCACATTGTGCAAAAAGTCACCATACTTTAAAATATGTTCTGAGATTAGGGAACATTCAGAATCAGCATATGATATGGATATAAGACACTGACATTGTACAGTTTAAAACATACCGTTACTAAATGAACAAAAAATAAAAAAAGAAAAAAAAGAAAAAGGACATTCATCTCACCAATCCCTTCTCTGGGCTAGATTGATGATCTGACCTACAATGACGTGTCTGCGTTAAATTTAACACAGACACAGCCCAACTGAGAGTTCATTTGAAAAATAACCAGATTGGCTCCCTAATCCTTCCAGTGCAGGAGCTCTTTTTATGTCCCTGGAAAACCTCACAGCACACCTTGTCCAAGAGGTTTCTCTGCTGGAGGTCAGCCACTCACACAGTGATCAGTTTCTGTTTCAGTTCCTTGTCTGTGTCTTGCCGGCTCAGCTTGGATGTGTCTTGCTTTGGAAGTCCGTATAGGTAAATGGAGATGCACACAAGGATGGCGCCAGAGGCAAATGTGATTGCTGCACAGATGGAGTAGAAGGAAAAACAGTAAAATTTTAATTTCTTTTAAACATAAAAATGTTATTTTGGTATAAATTGTTCTACTGGCTTCTGAAAATGAGTATCAGTATAAAAGCATCATGGTTAGCCAACAGGAAATGCAAGGTACCATTCATTTCCTGCTTTGAATCTTTGCAGAAAATGTAACACCTAGTCAGTTGCTTTTGCTTTACAGATGCATTTATGTGCTTCCAACTTGTAAGTCATTATGGACAAAAGCATCTACCAAAAGAATTAAATGTAAATGTTATTGTGTAAAAGCAACAATAATGCTATTTTCTAAAACTTCACTAAAACCTTCGATATGTATTTGTAAACGGGCTCTTGTATTTAAAATGCGCAAACATACAAGTAATGAGCCACAACACAATACTGATAATGTGGTCATGAGAAACTTACTGATCTGTAGTCCAAACAAAATGACAGATGCCACAGTTGAGATAACAATGGCAGCAGCAGCCGAGAAGCCCTTCATGATATTGTCTGTGTACTTCACCACCACTGATGTGTACAAGCCTCCCACACTGGCTAGAACTGGCAACACAAAAAGGTCAATGTCAGCTGAAATATTGTGGGAAAAAAACGACATCCATTATAGAGCAATACAAAACAAAAGTTATATTTTACTTACAGACTACAAAGCACACCCAGGGGGTATAACCAAAAAAGAAGCCTTTCTCCAGGACTTTTTCACCATCAGTCATGTAAACAACGATCAGCGTGACCACGATGCCAGACAGGTACATCTGTATGTTCCTTACCCACAGAGATGTGTCTGAGCTCTTCAGTACCTTTTCAAAGTACACACCTTCATCAGAATATAGACACAAAACTGTTAGGAACAAGTATGTTTTGTTGCATATGTTAAAGAACAACAGATCTAAGATCTATCAACTGCGCGGTAACAGCATCAGATAAAATCTTAGTTTACTTTTAGTCATTTTTACCTGCAAATCCAGAGCAAAGAACTGCAATAGCAATGGCAATGAAGCCAAGAAACGGATTTTGCTCAATCTGGAGGATATGAAGAAAAAAGACATGAGCCACCAGACAGAAGGTAAATATCTCCTACCTTGAGAGAATATAATTAATAAAAAGCCCAATCTATGACATTGGTTGTCACCATGATTGAACTTGTTTAATTATTAACTCATCATATCCCTACCTGGACTTTCGTAACCTCTGCAGGCTTCCATTGTACGAGTGTAACCCCCCCACAGAGCATGAAGACAGAGAACCACTGCAGGCGGCTGAGAGAGCGGTTCAGCATGAGGACTGTACACAAGGCTGTGCAGGGGATCTTCAGCTGATAGGTGACCTACACAAGGAAACACAGATCAGGCCTACCAGCTACTGATGTGTTCACCGACTTCTGAAGAGGTGGACTGGATCTGAGGTGGACTGGATCTGAGAGACATGTAGGGCTGTTTGGCCTTTCTGCAGGTATGTGGTCTACTGGATGTATTAGTTTTTTAATTAAACACTTCCAATACTCTCTGATTTCAGCTTCTCCAATGTGATGACTTGGCACCTTCCATTGGAGATGAATTGTTTTTTGATTCATTAGTGGCACATCTAGTATTTATTTGTCTTCCTGGTGCACACTGTTTGCAGTCACCACCATCACAGTCTGTGGGCACAGTGCAGATTCAACAAGTTCATACCTGATATACTGCTGCATCAAGGTTACTCAAGGCAAGAAATGCCATGTTGTTTTGAACTGCATACACGACAGAGGGAACGCTCAGCTTCAGTAGCTCCTTGGGGCTGAAGAACACATGTTCCATGATGGCGTTCTTTAGTCTGCTGGGGCTTCCTGTTTCTCTGGGAGAGAAGACATAAAAACAAACCTATAAAGAACAAGTGCTCATTCACTTACATAGATGTAAATTCCATCTATGAAAAGCAGTGAATTACTGTTAAGCACATTTGACCAAATTTGTTACTTGTGCATAACAAATACACCCATTGCCTATTCATTTATGTGCGTTAAAGTGCAGTTGTTTCTGTTTACTTGTCAGTCACTTTCAGACACTGCGGAGTCCACTGACCTATAAAAATGTAAATAAACTGCAGTGTATGAAAGGTGCCAGTAAAATGTGATTGATTAAAATGTTCAAGTATTGGCAGTGCTACCAGATTTCATAATCACAAGGATTTGCTGTGATGATTACTAACTAAAAGTTTACCTTTGGAGGTGTTAGTTAAACAAAAAGAATTTGAAGATGCCACATTGAAATGTGACACACCTTAGGTACTGGTTTCTGACATTTAACACACTTCATGATTGAGGGACAAAAATATCACAACAGGCAGATTAATCACTAAAGAAGATGATAATTTCACACCGTCCCTGTCTGCAGATTCCTCAAGTAAAATATTATGAATCAACAAACTTGGTCAAATTCTTACTTTCCCGAGGGGATGACAGTAAACACAGTTCAGAGCAGCGGTGACCGACGAGCACTTACTTGGCCAGCATCCCCAGGCTCAGTATTAACTTAATGACCTCGGTGATGCACACTGCCGTTGTGGAGAAGTACAGGTCTCCGGATGAAATGGTCCTTGTGTACCGCAGTGCCACTGTGTAGGTAGCAGCCACCAGAGTCATCACTGTCAGGCAGTACAGCTTGAAGATCACGCTCACGTTTTCTGTGGGGAAAGACAACAGTAACTTGAAACAGTCAGATAACGGCCATTGCCCTGGATGAACGCGGCTACACCGACAATAAGAGACATTATTAGATATCTAACGGTTACAAGTGCTGCCGTTTGTCTTAATTTAAGGCATTTAACTGACACGTAACTAGCGGCATGAAGTTGTTTAAATGTAGCTCAGTTATTTTCTGCCAGTTGGTCTCTTTAACGGACAGCTAACGATAGCCTCTCGCGCTAGCTTGTCGCCGTTGCCAAGACTCACCGGCCATTGTTGCTCCGGTTAGTGTGTGCCCGCGTGCCAGAGAAGTCTCTTATTCCGCTCGCGCTATATGCCATTAAAACCTTCACTCACATAAACAGCGATGACTAAGGAATGTGATCGGACCTGTAACACAAATGACTAATGAGTGCGATTTGGAGTTTTCCTCCCTGGCTTTACACTGCCTCCATTTCCCACAATGCCACGGGAATCGATGAACTCGAAGAGTGGGTTTGTTCTCTACACCGTAAAATGCCGCCGGTTTGTTAAATGTCTGCTGCGATCTCCAAGGCCCCGTGCATGTGCGTGTATGGCCCCTCTTCTACAATTATTCCATGGTCACACACAACTATACCAACGATTTACCAGTGTGCACCTGCAGTGTTTATTAAGTCTGCGCAAACTAAACTCTCAGCTCATCTCAGCCCTCTTTTAAAAGTAGGTTATGTGGTTTTACAGTCTTATGCAACCTTTATTTTACCCTCAATTTAAGTAAAAGAAAAAAAGGCTAATTTATTTTACCATATGTTGATCCAAATCATAGAAGCAGTTTATTTTCACAATAAAGGTAAAATGTGTGACTACACTGTTGTGCATTGTCAGCATCAAAACTGTTGTGTTTCTGGAGACATGCTGTCAAGACATAAATGGTCAAAACCCTAACCCTAACAGAAATCACATCAATTTTATATTTTTGAAGGGAAAATAAAAACAAGAAGGACCATTTTAATAGAAAGTGCAATCACAATGTATGCTTATATATTTGCAATATAGTTTTGCATATCATGCAGCCAGAACAAGAAATGCTTTCTCTGTTATTGTATCTAATAATTCACACACAAAAGTCTCTTTTTTCAGTGTTATTAAATTGACAACTACTGTCTGGAGAAAATGGAAACAGAGAAATAATAAACCTTTTAAAAACCTACAGGCACAAAGCATATGTATAGAAGTTTAACAAACAAAAAAGGAATTAATGTGTTCTCTCTGTTTGACTTTATCACAGAGGTTAAATCAGGCAACACTTTCTACAGCTTATCAGAATAGCTGTCAGTGTCAAGAAATAAGAAATGCCTTAAAGCTGTGATATAAACCATAGCAACAGTATTATAAGTGTGTGTCTTATATAAGTACACTTGCCCTTGTTAAAGTCAAATTGTATGATAATGTAAGCAAGGACGAACATAAGAAAAAACAGATTCAATTCATTGATATTATTTGAATTTATTCATTTTTGACAAAAAAACAAATACCCCCTTCTAAATCTCCATTCTTTTATTCAGGTACCGCCAATATTAAAGAAAGGTAACTTAATATATATTTGAAAAAAAAAAAAAATCTCACTGAACACTTGCTGGAAACATAATGTTTTCCAGCACATTGCTCAGAGACTCTCTCTTTAAGAAAACAGATTTCATTCAATTAAGTCACACCCAACATTCTTCTCTTGAGCGTCAGCATTCATCCATGCTGTTTTGGGTACGTAAACCTTGCATAATAATCTATCTGTCTGAGCTTCTTGTAGGGCCACAGGAGCGAATCCTCTCCCCCTGACAGCGGCCACAACCCCACCCCATCAACACATTTCACAAACATCAGAGCCTGCTGGGCACATATAGAAGATGCAGGTGGTTTTAAATGGGTAGAGGAGCAATGGCATTTCCCTTCCTAGGATAAAATGTTTTAAACTTATGGGAAAACATCCACCACCACCACTTCTAATTTAAACTTCCCACAAACAGCCAGCCTGTGATATTATTTTGGTGTAGCTCTAGTCACAAATGGCACACTGTCTATGCATGTCCATGCACTGCTGCTGGAGAAAAAGCTGTAGTATGCATGGAATGATAATCGCAACTGCAACGGAGGAGAACTCAGGAGTTCTCGGAGGGAACGTGCTCGAAGCCTTCGCTCTCCCTCACCAGCGCTCTCTCCAGGATGACACGACCCTCCTTGTAGCGCTGGCTCTCCTCCGTGGCGAACTCGTACATCCAGCCCAGCTTGCTGTTGCAGTTCTTACAACTGACATCCCGCACCATGTGTCTTCCTGTCAGCATGACTCTGTCTTGGACCTCGCTGTGTTGCAGATTCACGACCTGAGGGGTAGCATTTTTGGGTTTCCCATGCAATTTTCTAGCAAGTCAACATATTACACAAAACATTTCAAAGTATGAGCTTAAGTCCTATGTACTACAATAACAACCATAATGGAAATAACTCAAATCAAGTGTAATGTAATCCATGATGACAGGTTTCCACCAGGTTAAAGAAGTTTTTGTACCTTGTTGAACAGGAAAGCTCGGCCCGTGGCTCCGGTGAAGCGTGTGGAGATGAGCTCAGCTCGGTTGGTCAAGATGGTGTCACAGTTGGCGCAGGAGAAGAGGCGAGTCCCACCGATGTGATCCAAGAAGATACGCCCCATTTCACTGACCACCAGGTGAGAACAACCTGCAGTGAAGGAAGCAATCCTGCTAGATGATGTGACAAGGATCTGATATTTTTCTATTATTGTGATCAATATCACACTATACACAATAAGACAGCATCAATTTGTCTGAGACAGACCAGTTTGGGTAATGTTGCTTAATCAAAGAGCAAGTCTGACTTGTTCTGATTATTGTCATTTTTCTGTATGTGTGTTTTGAGTCATGATGGGAAAAAATAAGAGGCACCATGTCTGTGAGGAAAATCAGTGGTCAGTGGTGATGCACTGTATTTTGTGTTCACATTTTTAACACCTAGCTAAGCTATGCTGGATGACTCTGCATTACTCCTGAATCTGCACCAAAACTGATCATAAGGGCTAAATCGTTTAGGCTGGTCAATTAATCGACCATACACTGAACTAAAAATGTAAAATCAGCCATGTTCATACATAACATTGACCTTTAATCGATTATCAAAAATGGTGCCAAACCTTTGCTTGTTCTAGCTTCGTCAATGTTCAATTTTCTCATTTTCTTCTGATTTATATGATTATAAATTGATTATCTTAATATGTAGTGTTTTGGACTGTCATTCTGAGAGAAAAATAATCAATATCAGTACATTCCCATAGGATCAGATCAATCGATACTGAAAATAATCGATAGTTGCAGTCCTACTAACCTCCCGAAACACTTAAAAGGCCTCATTTTGTTCTTAATGGCTTTCAAATGAGATATTTACAACCGACACACTCGGATACTGGGATTTTTAGGACGCACCTGAAGGCATCATTAGGCCTGGTACGTTAGTAACAACCTTAGAAAACTACACGACAAACAAACACAGTGCTTTAGCCTCCTGTCATAAACGAGCACGACTATAGATTTTTAATAAAGATGATAAAATAAAAATAAAGGTTAAACACGACCGTTTGTCAGGAGCACACAGAGGACGACAGCTTACGACCACTGGACAAATAATAACGGTTAAATCGGATCTTATTTTCTCACCAACCGTTGGCTGAGGTCGAAGAGCTTCACGAAGAAACACCGACGTTTCTCACCGACGTGTTTTTATTCGTCGTTTGTTCTTGATAATCAGATAATTTAACAAAGTCGCTTTCCGTCTGTTGTTATTGTTGTGGTCAAACTCGGGACTGAACATTTGATGCAATGTGAAGAGATGAGGACGACAACTTCCGCTCAGGACTTTCAAAATAAATCCACACATTAGGAGAGCGTGAAGAATTTATTTGAAGCTTTCTCTTGTTTTCTGCGATAATAATCTAGTTAATCTGCTGGGTTTTCTTACTTTCTGACACTTAGATTCAATAAATCACCCAATTCAGAGATTTATAATAATTTATTAAGTAATATTTGGTTGCAGCCTTACTGTGGTGATTGTAGTCAACTTAGTCACTGTGTTATAATGCTGTCTCTCTCAGGGTTTTATTTTTCTGTTAACTGCTTTCCACAGAAAAAGCAAAATGACCACACACTGTTAAAACGCTCAATATAAACTAACAGCAATGGAGGTTTTAAAATTAGACTCACATGATTAATCCAGACCAGACCCCAGCAGAGGTATGTCATGACTGATATAATGTACCTCAGTGGCACAAACCTCTGACAAATACTTATACAGTCCTGTGCTTTTATTTTGAATGCCATGTCTTCTCTACCTTACCCAAACTGTAACTGTGGCAGCTTGATGCAGTTCAGAGTAATGGCCACAGGAGAGCAGCAGATAGACAGTACAACACATTACACATGTAGTGAACTCATATAACCCTCATAGTCCTTTGTGTTGCATTCTAATGTTAAAGTATCAAAACTAAAAGAAATGAATGATCTCTTTCACAGTTTTGAATTATAACATGAAATAGCATATTTCATCGATAAGATACAGTGAAGCTCATTTTAACTACTCTATATGCAACTGTCATAGACTCAGTTATGTGAATCTTGGGAGTAAAGAGGTCATGAAGAACCAAAGCCACAAACAAGAACATGTGTATAAAGTGGCACCGAATGGCAACACTCAGGTGCAAGTAGTTGAGAAGTGCAGTTAAGATGCATTGGTAGATTGCATTCACAAACTACAGTCATGGAAAAAATTATTAGACCACCCTTGTTTTCTTCAATTTCTTGTTAATTTTAATGCCTGGCTCAACTAAAGGTACATTTGTTTGGACAATTATAATGATAACAACAAAAATAGCTCATGAGAGTTTAATTCAAGAACTAAGAACTATTCATTTTCCATGGTTTTCTTGATAATAACCAAAATTACTGAAATTCTTACATCAATAGCTATGGCATTGTACCGCCAAAAACACTACTTTTAAGCATTCCATGTTTTCTTTTCTGTTTGCTTTAAACACATGATACACACAAGAGTTAATACTTGATTGCATAACCATTGTTTTTGATGACTGCAGCCATGCGTCTTGGCATGCTCTCCACCAGCTTCTGACATTGTTCTGCTGTCACAGCAGCCCATTCCTGTTGGACAAATCCAAACAAATTTTCTTTGTTTTTGGGCTTGTGGTTCTCCATCTTGAGTTTGATGATTTTCCACAGGTTTTCAATTGGATTAAGATCTGGTGATTGAGCAGGCCAAGGCATGGTGCGAATGTTGTGGTTCTCCATCCAGGCTTTAACTGACCTTGCCGTGTGGCAAGGGGCATTGTCTTGTGGGAAAATCCAGTCATTCGAGGCAGGAAAGAGTTTTCCAGCTGATGGAAGAAGACTGTTTTCAAGGGTAGTCCTGTACATGACCTGGTTCATTCGGCCTTCACACAATTGCATTTGCCCTGTTCCACTCAGACTGAAACAACCCCAGATCATGACTGATCCACCCCCATGTTTTACTGTAGGGGCAAGACAGTCTGGGTTGTAAGCTTCTCCAGGCTTCCTCCTAACCAGTAAGTTGGCTGGAGTGGGCATCAATTCAAAATTGGATTCATCACTGAAGAGAACCTTAGCCCAGTCATCAACAGTCCAATCCTTGTGGTCTCGAGCAAAGAGTAACCGGGCCTTCCTCTGCCTTTCATTGATGAAGGGCTTCTTGCGTGCTCTGTGTGACTTCAAACCAGCTTCAACAAGTCGGTTTCGAACTGTCCTTGCCGAACAGGTCACATTTCTCGACAGTGCCCACTCATTTTTAAGGTCCCTGGAGGTCTGACGACGATTCCTGACACAGGAACGGATGAGTGCACGGTCATCTCGTGGGGTAGAAAGACGTTTCCTGCCACGGCCAGGTAGCACTTTGGTAGTGCCATGTTCAGCTTGTTTTTTTTTGTTGTAATGAACGGCTGTCTTGGAGATCTTCAGTTTTTTCGCTACCTGTCTCTCACTCATGCCAATTTCCAGCAGTGCCAAGATGGCTGCCTTTGTGGCTTCACATAATTCTTTTGTTTTAGGCATTATGTGAGAGCTGACAACTTCTGAGTTGTGCTACAGATTGAATGTAAGCAGGAAACCACTCTAGGCCTTTGCATGTGCAGTGCTGCTTGTGACATGAAATGGCCTCTTATATACCCTGGGAATCAATTAAGCTTAAGAATGTCAAATAGGACATAAAGTATTATGTGACCAGCTGCATTTTTTGTTGTGTTCATTGTATTATACGTTTAGTGGTACCAGATATTAGAATGAACAAGAAATTGAAGAAAACAAGGGTGGTCTAATAATTTTTTCCATGACTGTATATCTGGAGGTGTTTTTTTTTTTTATCCTATGATAGGCCTACAAACACACATTAAAATCAGCTGCAGTTTTCATTAGTGTTTAGTACAGGTACAGACAGACAGGTGAAGTTTTACCCTCCAACCTGTTGGCAGGAATAAAAAAGAAAGTGCACATAGCGTGCCAGTTATCAATTATGACAGAGCAGTCTGGCACTGATCAAGGCCATCGCTGGCTGAACTTCCTGGCAAGTCATCATCATGTATTATAAACATTCTACAATTGAGTAACAGATTACACTGAGGCTACAATCAGCAAAATCAAGATAATGATAATGTGATCTTCCTGAAAATATCCAGACGACAGACGAATAAACCAGCTCAGTAAGATTCAACGTCTTCAACAGATTAAAACGAAAAAAAAAAATCCCAGTGATTTCCACCTTAAGTTGTAATGACAGTGGGCCAAGAACATTAACAGATTCCCAAAATACCACACAGAGATTTCTCTCCTCCCGGATGACTGGCTGCATCTGGTGCCAAATCATGTTTGTCTGCTCTGAGGAGCCAGAGGAGCAGCGATCAGTAACATCCATCTGGTGTTCTGTCGCTCCAGTTGGTGGGATATGTGGAGGCACTTTTTCTTGTCGTCTCCTCCAGCCCCTCCCTTTGTTTCTCCATGAAGCTAAACAGGGCCAGTTGTTTGCTTTTTGTTTGTAGTTCTTATTTTCCTTGTTTTCTCAAAGCGGCCAAATTATTCTTCACCTCATCTCCATTTATAATCCCAAAGCCCATTTTCAAAAATGTTGACACCCTTCTTTCCAGCAGTTTGTAAGTAACATTTATTCATTTCCCTTGTGTAGCCATATTTTCCCAGTTTTACTAAACCTCAAGGCATTTTACACAAGAGAGAAAGAGTCTTCACTCAGTGTGAAAATAACCTACCTCTAGCTATTCAACAGTAATGCTGATCACCTGCCATATTGTTCAGTGTAATATATTACGTTGCATATATGTAATAGATCCAAAATTAATCATAAAATTCACAGAATTTGAAGCAAAAAGAAAATAAACTGTGTTTAGTACCACATTCATTCAAGTGCAGATTTCTGAGCTCCACCAGCTTCTCCTGAAACATCTTGTTATCTCAGCTTGGTCAAGGTGTTTTAAGACTAGCTTCTTGGGACAAAGGAGGAAGATGGTGCTTCGGGTTAAAGTAGGTCAAGTCCATTTTAAATTGTGCAGAAGATCATGGGAATGAGTGTCCTTCTGCTGTAATGTATCCTGAAGTGTAACCATGGAACAAACTGTTCAGCCCAGCTGAACCTGTTCAAAGATTAGTATAGATCAGTGAGATAAAAGCCATGCTTCAGCAGGGGGTTCATGCAGAGTTAATGTCCTTGAGGGGAGATAACAGACTGTAAAGGCAGCACGACCTCATATCAGTGTTACTGTAATCTTGATTGGTGGTTAGAGAGAGTGTTCTTGGTTCTGCAGTGTTCAGGAGGGATCATGACTTTACATTTGTTTTCAGTGACTGAACTGAAGCTCAGATGCACGGATCCTTTAAAAACTCAGAATTTCGAGTTTGTGCGTCTTTGATTGTGTGTAAATGTGTCCACGTGGTTTAACTCTGCACTGTTGGCAGGATGAGAGCCAGAGTTAATGTCTGCCATGAGAGTTAAGGCAGTAGAAAACACCAGGTTAGTTGTTTTCTTAACAGTGGTAACAAAGACCCTCACCTCTGTAATCAGCAGCGATAAGTGATAAGGTTTATAACTGAAGCCGCTCTTTCTTTAGCTGTAAGTTAGTGCAGTGGTGACATAATGTGGATTTTAAATATGTCTTCATTCACCTTATCATTTAGAAGTAAAAAGAAAATATGCACAGTTTCCACTTATTCCAACATATTAAATGTACAGTAGCACACAGACTGTACACTGTTCCCAACATTGCACCAAAACATTTAAACATGGTCATTACACTTGCTGAGGGACATGTGCTTTTTTTTTTTTTTTCCTAAACAAACTCGTGTATCACATTCATGCATCGATTGGCTCATTTGACTTGAAGCCAACAATCAGCACAGTTATAAGGAAAACTCATATTTTTCTTCACCTTACCTATAAATTGTAAAGATAAAGACAGCACCAACTTGTTGTGGTAAGAACTGAGATAAACTTTTCCCCCCTGCACTTGTGGTGCTTTGCCCTGTCGCACCGATAACCAGTCAGTAAGTCAGTCAACAAAGTGGTGTGATCCCTGACTTTATATTGCGAGAGGTCAAATCAACAAGTGAAGGACGTGTTTATGAGCCGCCAGAGGAAGAAGAGTTCATGAGTTTGGGAAATGGTGTGAAATAGTCAAATCCAGCACATAAACCTCAAACCACAGTCTCTTGTTTTTACATTTTAGTTTTTTATCCTGTGATGATTTATCTGCACTGTGGGTAGGCTAACTGTTTCCCTTTGTTTCCAGTCTATATGCTAAGCGAGGCTAACCATCTTACTCTCGTCCCTACACCAAACAAGAATTACTGTATTTCACAATCGGAGAATAAGATTATTTTATGTAGGAGCTAAAGTGAATTAGTTTACAACTACTTTTACCCTCAGTCTGTTGCATGCTGTAACTTAAATGACACTGATACAGGGAGTACATCACAACATAAGATACTTTGGAAATTTTGAAATTGCTTGTCCAACTATTTATTCAGCCAACCAGTGAAAGTTCATTTTCTAACATGTCACAGATATGTAACATGAACAACATGAAATTGACGACCTTCAATCACTGAACCACCTTATTAATCCACTGTTTTCCATAAAGTTGGAATAAAATATGTTTTTGATGATGTGATGATGAAATGATTGTGACAATGTGATTAAAGTGTATATCTTCTCAAAACTGGACCATGTAATCATCACACCTGTTCAAATGTGATTATTGATGCGTGAAAATAGGAATGAAAAGAGGAATGTGTCTGAAAACAAAATTATTCCAACTTTATGGGCAACAGTGTGGTTGTCCTAATTTATTACAGTCAAATTAATTCTAAGGGGAAACCCTCAGACAGTGTATAAACAGAGGCAGACTGTCTCCTGGAGTTCACTCTCACCCATTATTCCAATAATCTGTCATTATGATCTTATCAGTGCGATTGATTCATTATAAAACTTTGTGGCTGTGTCCTTTGGACAAAGACACCAGTCCCTCCCCTCCGTGCATATTCATGATGTGAGCAGTTTACTGGCCAGGTATAACTGATAATGGTGGGGAAAGACATCTGACTGCCAAACAGAGAGGACGCAGAGGGAGGAAGAACAGATCCAGGACGAAGAAATCAGGCAAATTCAGAGACAAGATGTTCCTGCGGCCGGTTCTCGTCACACTGCTGGGGCTCACATGGACAACAGGTCTCTGTAGTGTGCTGCTCGATTGTCAGAGCTGCAGTGTTTTGGGATTTTATATTTGAGGATCACCTCTGTGAAGTGTTCGAAGGGTTGAAAACTGAGCCTTGTAGCCAATGGTGGTTTTTGAGGATGAAGCTGGATGAGAACAGAGTGACACAAAAGAGGAAAAGAACATGTTAAAATACATCAGGACAAATAGATTTTGAGATTTGAGACAAAATGGTGCAAATCAAAAGAATCTGTGCAGATGTTTGTTACATGAAGCTTCACATGCAATCCTTTCAAACTAAACTACTCCATAGTTGTATAATCTACTGTTTATCATCTTGTGGTTTCAGTGAGTGGGCTGCCCTGTGCTCAGATGTTTCCCTCTCAGCCACCTCCATCAACAGGTGAGTCGGGTATAGACCAGATTTACATGAAACACAATAAGAGAACAAAGACATAGATAACATTTACCAAAAAAACAAGCAAACAAACAAAAAAGCATTCTTCCTCTCTCTGTAGTCGACAGCGTGAGGCCCTCTGATGTGGCTGTTCTCTCCTCTGTTGGACTTCACATGCACAGGTGAGCACATGGTCACCAGGTGAGCTTCAACCATGCTGCTTCACAGCTCAGATATAAACTCACATTTTGTGTTTTTTCTCTTCCTGCAGCACTGAACTGTCCTCAGTGGTATCAAGACTCACAGGTACATCTTCATACTTTTATTTTGCTCACAGGACCCAAAGCAAAACGTTTATTAATTAATGTGCTTAGTTATCTTTAATAGATCATTCTCCTGCACTCTTGGGGAGTCCTCGTGTTCCTTGTGCTTCCTCTTAATCTTTCCAAAAGGCTTGAAGGGAAAACTCCAGTGTCCTCACTGATACTAAATAGAAAGTTAACTTTGATTAGAATTGGCCTGGAGTCTCAATAATCATCTAAAGAGGTTGATATGAGCTTCTATTACACTACTGTGCACTATCTTTACTACACTGATATCTCAACCGACTGTGATAATTGGAAACAATGAACCCCAATACACTTCCCTCACACATCAGGTCCGTGATCTGTTGGCATCCATGAATAAAAAATACACTTATCTCCCTAACCCAATTTGTTAGGGCAGCAGCTGATATCAAATCCTATTATTGATTAATCTGTTGGTTATTTTCTGCATTTGCATTGTGTAATTCAAAAAGTCATTAGAGTTTAATGAACTGGGGAAGTACTGCTGATCGTTTCTGTCTGGATGAACCAACAGTGCAAAACCAAAGATATGTACATGTACAAACTGAGTGTGGGCTACATTTGTGTTTATCTGCGTCTGGCAGAGCTGATGTCCCTGTTCAACCCTGCACTCATCGGTCCTCAGTCAGTTCAATCCAACACTGGTGTGTACACTGGAAGTACACTGGTGGAGCAGGCTAAGGAGATCTCCCTCGATCTCCAGAACAGTCAGGTAGGTGTTTTACTGTAACATCTGGGTCCACCACTTTACAACTCTGTGTTGCAGTTTACCTCAAATGACCTCTAAGTTGCATTAATAGCTCATGAAGACCTTATGCAGTGTCATGTATGGGAGCAAGGAAAAACATCAGTTAACTAACTTTTGTTTCAAACAGCTTGATCAAACTTTATTTTTTACTTCATTTCTGTAGCTACTGAATAAACACAGTTCTTTTTAAACCTAAGAGTGAATTCACTAATTGTGTTTATGGAGACTTTAGCCTTAATATTATGTTTAACTTTCCTCAACTGAGGAGTCCTACATGCTCAGTTGACCTCTTGAGCACTGTTTAAAAGACTTGATGTTACACTTGCACCTAATTAACTACAACAGGACCAGTGGATACTCTCCACCTTCTTAATAGTTAGTAGTTAATTACAGAGGTCTTTAATGGAAACAAATAGGAATTTAACAGAAAGTCAAACAGGGATTACAGACCTGTAAAATAAACAGTTGTGGTAGTTATATGATGTTATTTTTTCCTCTCCAGGTTATCAGTATGGACAGAGACTGGAAGCTGGTGCTTCTGTTTGTTCAGGTGGATCAGCTCTGTGCCTGCAACCAACAGCAGGTAAATATGTGATATTATTACGATGTCACAAATATAGAAGGATAAAAATATCAGACAGTACAATGTCTCAAAATCACTTGTTTTTCTACGTTTCTGCTTGTGGAAGAAGAAACATTGCTGTTAGAGAGATAAATGGACGGTTATTGGAGGCTCAGACTGATGTGTTTGTGCAGGTTCACGCTGGTATCCAGGCCCAGGTTAAAGAGGTGGATGATGCTCTACAGTTACTACACTCTCAGGTATAATTCACATAATGCACAGTATTTTTTCATTCCTTCACTATCACACTTTTTTTTTGCAGTATAATGACAAATTTTACATTCTGTTTCACTTCACTGTGCTGCAGCTAAAGCAGACCATTGTCAGTGTTGCATTGTGGGATGGAGAGCACGACGCATTCCAGCACAAGTAAGTTCATAAAAGAAAAAGTTTTGAGTTTAACATGAAGGGGGGAAGGAGAGTTAACTCAAAACAAGATTTGAAAAGTGTGTGAAAAAGACCAGGAACACATTAAAGTCATTTTACAGCCTAAGCATGTGCCAAACATCTGTTCAGATTCAGTAGCATAACATCTAACTAATGTGTAAATATGACCTTTTACACATAATATTCTGCAAATGTGACATTTAATTCTCATATTAAGAACCATGACCAACTCATATTTGATTTTCTGTCATCTCTTATCTTCTATTTTGATTCACCTGTTATTTTAAATTACTTTTATTCCATTTTATATGGTTGATAATGTCACATTCAATAAATGACCTTTTACCGTTGACGTGTATCATGAGGCTGTAAACTGACCGCAATTCTCTGCTGTTGGCCTCTTTCACATTGTCCTAAAATCGTCACTCACACTGTTGGCTGATGAAGTGCAGACAGTGAATCTTATATCCCTGGCAGGATGTGTCCATGTATGAAAACAAACAGTGAAGGAGAAGTCAGACTTCTGAGGGCCACGCTCACTCATGCTCTGCAGGTTTGTCCATTATCCAACCTCACATACGTGTACATGTGTAGTGGGATACATTCTTTCCTTTGATTACTTCAGCTGCTGTGACATTTTGACCAGTAACGGTGGAGCTCTAACTCGTTCTTATGAACCAGGAGTCCTTGAACGAGCTCATGGTGAAGAAACACTGGTACGGAGACAGGGACGACTTCACTGTCACTCTGCAGGACAAACCTTTCATCACAGAGCTGTCGTCTGCCACTGTGAGTTACGTTCAGCTCAAACTATCACTTCACTTGACTTGCACCATTTTGCAGCCCTATATCCTGGGTCATTTTTCACAGTGGACTGAGTAGTCAGTGATTTTCCATCAGTGCTGCAGTGGTCATGATGGGAAATTAGTTTTCCTTATAAATATGAATAGACCTGAGTCAGTCTTTGACTCCTGGTTAATGTCTGTTAAGGGAGAAATCACCATGGTGAACATGACTACAGGGCATATTTTTTCAGAGCAAGAGTTGAGTTGTCATGGTGATCCAATCCCAATTATATTTCCTTCAAAACTATTGCAGTTTACTCATTCAAGGAGAAAGGGTTGTATAGTAGGAACCAATGATACTGTGAACAGATGTATTGTGCTTAAAGGAAAGCTTAAAGGCCTAAAGGTCTACTTAGAAGCAGGTGACTGGATTTAAAGTATAAAACAACACAATAAGATCTCAATAAAGTGGGTGACAAAGGAGAGCAGCAAAAATAAACTTAAGGTTGACTCAGTTGCAGCAGTTAGCTTGGTGGCTAATCAACACATCATAATCACCCCTGTAATCAACATCCACATGCTACATACATGTGATGATGTTCACTCTGAGTAAAAAGACACAAGCTGAGAATAGTGCACCGACACAGAGCTGCTGAAAGACTGTCGATCTTCTATTTATGTGTTTTAGTGCTATCTGCCTCTCCTGAGATGATGCTATCCCAAGAGACAGTAACAAACACAGTGTCCTAGTTATCACACTGCAGCAAGGGAAGATGTACTTTTTTTGTATCTAACATACACGACAATATTGTTACTGTTTCTTCTTAACAGAGTGGGAAGTCTCTCTCTGTGTCTGAAGCAACGCAGCAAACTGATGAACTGACGGTGCAGATGTGGACGAACCTGGTGAGGCCCTAAAGCAAGCTCCTGCTCTCTCTCTCTATCTCATAGTTTATATATACAGACTCGCACATACATGAGTTGTTGTTCTGTCTCTGGCAAACATGAACACAATGGGGTTTCTGTCTTTCAGCTGCAGCCCACAGTTGGCCAAGAAAACACACAGGACAATGGACAGATCATCATGTTGCCGTGTCCAACTGAGGTGAGAAAGTTCGCTAAAAAAATCAACAGATAAGTCAGCATGAGAGTGTAATAGCTGAAAATAATAATCATGTGTAACACTAATATTCTGTAGTGAATAACTGACCTTCCTATTTCTCCTCCTGCTCCTCCCCTGTTTATCTGTGTCCCTCCCTAAGGACCGGCCCTTCCTCAGGACAGAGGGAAACTCTCCATCATATCACCCCAGCCATGTTTCTCCTCTCATTCCCACTGTGAGTATTGTTGTCTGGTGTCAAATCAATGGCAGTGGCTTTGTTCGCCTCCTGGTTAGTCCTGACCGTGGATGTCCTCTGTGTCTCCACCCAGTACACAGGGACAGAGATGCCCTGCAAGGACCTCAGCCCCTCAGACTCCACACCCACCTCAGGTAGGACTAGAGGCTCGTCAGTCAAATGATGCTTTATCAATGTGTCATTTTTCAAGCATTGTTGCAACACCAGCTTTTTGTGATTGATGAGATATTGCCAATCTCATTTACATCAGATATCAATATAGAAGACACACATGAAAAACAACTTATTTGAAACTGTTATATCCAACCCCCTTATCAATGACACTACTGGTATTAGTGTTGATCTGTGCAATCTCTTGTTCCTACTTTTGTTTAAGTTACATTAACCTTAACATTTTATGATATTTCAGAAACTTTCCAAAGACTTTGAACCTGCTTTACAATATCTCTAATCTGTTGTGTTACTATATTACAGGCTATTTACATGGACTCTAAATGTAACATTATTATATAGTTGCTCTGACTGTGATGCATTGTCTAATTAATGTGTGGAGTAAACTGTAGAGCTGATATAATTCTGCTGTCCTTTGTATTTTCACAGTCCATGAACTCAGGCCCGGAGATATCAAAGTCGTGGCTGCTGTGGGAGACTCTCTGACAGTGAGTCACTTTGTTTTCTTGTCGTTTTAGATTAATAGGTAATTGAAATGAGATAACTGTTAGAACAAAACACACGCTGTACAACCTAAAATGTTATATTTTGTTCAGTATGCTGAAGGATTGTCCTTGGACATTTAACTACACATTACAGGATGAAGAAGAGGAGAATGTCAGTTATGTAATAATCTCAAATTAGACACTGAGTATATATTCATATGTGTCGTTTCTGAATACTAACTGATGCACATGACCAGGTGAAATCTGAATTCCTAGTTCTTATGGTGTCTTCTCTGTTTTTTGTTGTTTTTTTTAAAGACAAAACTTTATTTGATTGATTTACAATAATGAAAAGTCCAATGAAACAGTCTAAGGATCCAAAACCTCAGTGAACTGTAACAAAGATGCAGTGCTGTAACTTCATGTTACTACAACACCGTCCTGCTTGTGTCAGGCAGGGAACGGTATTGCATCCAGCCCAAGCAACATCCTGGACGTCCTGCGTCAGTACAGAGGATTATCCTGGAGGTGAGTTCAACACGACACAACCATCACACAACATTGCTGGATACTACTGCTGTTAAACCTCTCGCAGTCAGTGGTATTAAAGTGGCATTATGGTCACCAAATTTAGTCAGAAAGTAATTTAAACATGTGTTTTTTCCTTAGTATTGGTGGAGATGGAAACCTCACCACTGTCACTACTGTGCCCAGTGAGTCTCCTTCTTCATACCTTCTTGCATATATAAATGAAAACAGTTTAGAGTCTGTTTTTATTCAGTGTGAGGTCACATTTGAATGTAAAACACTTCATTATCTAACTGCATCTGTTTTTGTTTTCACAGACATCTTGAAGTATTTTAATCACAACCTGACTGGCTACTCTGTTGGTATGGGCAAAGAACACACTCCTCAGGCCTTCCTCAACCAGGCTGTGGCTGGAGCCAAAAGCAAGTGAGTTTCAGGAGCTGTTTACTAGTTTTTAATCACTAACTTCCTGCTTTTTGTTGTAAGAATGAAACAGATTTAAACTCAAAACTGATAAGTATGTATATATTGTTTGCTATAGACTTTGAATCAAACTTATTTTGGATTGGAGATGTGTGCTTCCAACCACTCATATAAAATCTTTCATTTCGTCTGTGTTTTAAGGGATTTGCCGTCACAGGTGCGAGCACTGGTGGCGAGGATGAAGAACAACCCTGTAAGTTTATGTACTAGAAAATCCTCTCGCACTTATTATGTTGCATCTTGTTTTGATTTGATAAAATGCCCATACAACATCAGCTTTTTCAAAATTTGGAAAATGTAAGCATATATTATATATCTACAGATTTCTTACACTCCCTGACATTTGACTTTTTTGCGCAGAGTATCAATTTTGAATCCGACTGGAAGTTGATCACGGTTTTCGTTGGTGGAAATGACATCTGTGATCACTGCTACAACTCTGTGAGCAGCCTACTAATACTGAAACGTAGTTATTGACAGTTATTTTTGAGACAGTCAGAAATACAACATGAAAACCTTTCATTTTCTTTCCAGCTCCTCTTTTCAGAAGAGAATTATGTTCGTAATGTCCGTGAAAGCCTGGATTATCTACACAAACAGGTGAAGTACATAAAACGGACTACTTGCAGCAGAGAGGCTGTTACATCAGATATATGATCATCTGAATGATTATTTGTTGAGATTAACTAAGCTTGTCCCTGTCAGGTGCCTCGAGCTCTGGTAAACTTAGTAGAGCCTCTGCATATTACTCCCCTGAGAGAGATGCATATGGACCCTTCACTGAAATGCCCAACTTGGCTTGTGAAGTGAGTGAAACTTTTCTCTCTGTGGTGTGGTGAGATTTCTACAGAGAAATGGGGATCACTGGGTTTGAATCCAGCTCATATGCTGATGCAATTATGACTCCATGTCCCTCCAGTTATTGTCTGATAAATAATCATAAACACTGATTTAATACGATGTTATCTCTTCTTTGGTAGGATTCTGTGTCCTTGTGTTGTCTTGCCAAAGAGCGAGTCTAAAGCTCTTCAGATGGTGGAGGACATCAATAGAAGCTATCAGGTAGGACAGACAGAAGGTGCTGCGCTGTGATGGATAAAGTAACAGTTCAATTCACCCTCATGCACTGACCCTTTCTGTTTTCTTTCTTTAAGCGTTTACTGCATGAGCTTGTGGAGACAGGCCAGTATGACACTCGCTCAGACTTCACCGTGGTCATCCAGCCTTTCTTCAGAGATATCGTTGTGCCCAGATTGCCGGTCAGTAATAATGAAAACGCTACACAAAGTCCCCATGGGAAACCGTACCATTAGTAATCTTACCCATATCCAAATCACCAAAATAATCACAGGGTCTAATAATGAATGTGTTAGTATACAACATATTAAATTTGCCAAAATAGAAGATAGTAGTAAATCTCTCTCAAAATGTTCAGATTGATTACTTTACCTTTACCATAGGATGGGCGTCCTGATCGCTCCTTCTTCAGTGCTGACTGCTTCCATCTCAGCCAGAGGGCCCAGACACAGATGGCTCGCTCACTCTGGAACAACATGGTGAGTGTCTGACAGACAAGAAGAAGCTTTTACAGTATTTTCAGCATCTGTTTTATTTTTTTATTTTTTGGATACATTAACTTGATGTTTTGTCTCCCTGGGAATATTGGTCTGCATCATGGAAAAAAGACCAAATTGGACAGAACAGCTAGCTTAGTAGTAGTAGTAGTAGAATGTTTTACTGTAAAATACGAACATTGTTAATAAATGAAAACCCAATGTGATTGAAGTATTCATCACGCTAGTGCATAATTATTAAATGACAGTATCAATGGTAATACTGAATGATACCCAGCTGGCACCTATGACTTCATGTTTTCCCAGCTGGAACCTCTGGGCAAAAAGACATCCAAACAGGATTTTTCTGCAGACATTGACCTGAAATGTCCAACCAAGGTAATTATATTGAAAATCACTGCTATGAATATTGGTAAATATGGTTTTAAATGACATTATGTCTCTGACTTTGAAGAAGGAAAATAGTGAAAATGGACTGAAGCTGTGTAGTTGCTGACTGCTGTAGCTTCTTCTCTTTTTCCACAGACTTCACCATATATCCGTACTTATAACAACAGCAACTACATATATGCTGGTCCCCCTGAAACACCAGCACCTATTACAGTAAGCATCTCATATGATACGACACGATATGATACGATATGATACAATATGATATAATACCATATATCTCTTTGTGTGTTACTCTCTTTTACTCCAGAACTGGGGAAGTGACTTCTCCTGTGTGAACCTTGGTCCATCCAGTACTGTGCCAACATCAGGTAAGATGGCAGTTCATTGTCAGTAGACAGACAATGAGATGAGAGATGAGATGTTATGTCCTATGTTACAGACTACAAGTAAAATTAAACAAATACACAATTATACACAAAGTCTAGACACACAACTATATATACACCATCAGACACCATTTGTCACCTGCATTGTCTCAATTTCCTACATACACATTTCCTGACATAGTGTTAAATATACATAGTGCAGGGATGATGATGATTTATCCTAATTTATCAATGAATCGAATCTCTTTTATGGCTTTTACCTGTAGTTCACAAGCTGAGACCAGCAGACATCATGGTTGTGGCGGCACTGGGAGACTCCTCAACGGTACGGGTCATACTTGAAAATAACACATCTATAAATATATAGATAACTTCTCTAGAATAAAAAACAAGTAATGATTATGTATTTTTATATAGTATGGTACATTTGTGTCATTTGGCCCAACTGTGAACCTGTTTTTTTTATCAGTTATTTGAAGTTGCTGAACTATGAACTCTTTCTAATCTATTTGTTATCAGCCAGATAGGTGTTATCAGCCAGATAGGTTTTACCAGCGATCGTCACGTCTTTTATGTTCTGGTGTTTGGTCTTTGATGTGAGAGTTATCTTGGTCTGTGTCTTACTGTCTGTAATAAGTATTATTCTTCATAGTATAATGTGGCTTGTTTGTTCTTTGCTTGCAGGCAGGCACTGGGGCCAAATCGAAGAATGTGTTAGAGCTCAATAAAGAATATAAAGGAGTGTCATGGAGGTAAAACATGCCTATAGAGTAATTCAGGGTAACGGTAACTCTTAGATTTTACAAACCACACCAATGTTTACTTGTTTTTTCTTGCAGCATCGGAGGAGATGATGTTCTTGAGAATGTCACAACGCTACCAAGTGAGTTTATGCTGCTTGTTTGGCAAAAACTGATTCATTCAACTGAGTCATTATATCTTACAGAAACATTTTCTCTGCAGTCTGCAGAAGAGCTTGCATTTTACTTTAGTGTTGGATGCTGGAAATCTGCAAGATATTCTTGACCCTAATGTGGGAATGTGTTTTTTTTTAAATTGTGGGCCTCATGTAAAAACCATTTATGAGGACAGAATCATCCTGAAGTGAATCATTACTGTCCCTATAATTCCTCATATTTTCATGCAGCCAATTCACAAATATCCAGCCCTGCAATCTGCATTATGTACAGATAGTCTGCCTCTCTCTATTTTGGTTTGGTCTACTTGAACTCTAAAGGGCTGACAGGAATCATAGTACAATAAAAATGGTCCCAGTGCTTCCTTGTTGCCTGCACCCAACCCTTAACCTAGCCTTTTAATTGGTACTACTACTATTCTATCGTGTGTGACTGCCTCTGTCTTTTGTAAGTCATGGACTGCTTTGTTTTAAAATATGTTTCTTATTCTCAGTTGTGTTATTGTATCAGGTTCCCTGGTCTAAGCTAAAATTGTCCTGTTTGAACTACTGATTTCTGGCATTAGGACTAATACAAAAAAAATACAGAAAGGACTGTTTTCACTGAGTGTAGAATGATCACAGTTGGGAGAATTAATAGACTAGGTGAAGTACAAAACCTGCAGTGCAATCTAAGATAGGTCTAAGTTGGTTATTTCTTATTTCTACCTCCTCAGACATCTTGAGGAAGTTCAATTCTGGTCTACAGGGCTTCTCTACAGGCGTTGGGTCGAGAAAAAAGAATTTCAACATGGCAGCACGTGGAGCTAAGACCTCGTGAGTGCACATTTCTTTTTGGTTCCTCCACCTGAGAAAAAACTTTTGAACCTCCAGTTGTTATTTCTCTAACGTCTCCTGCCTGGATTTGCTCTGTTACAGAGATATTCCAGCACAAGTGCAGGCTCTCATCAAGGCCATGAGAGAACATAAGGTCAGACTTTCTCAAATCTCTGTGATTTATGTTTTTCCCTCAATGTCTAACTGACACTAGATTTCAATCTTAATGCTGTTTTCTATGACTTTTACACAGAAGGTGAATTTTGAAAAGGATTGGAAACTTGTGACAATATTTGTAGGAGCAAATGATCTTTGCCATTATTGCACAGACCAAGTAAGTGTTCCTCTAAAGTCACATACTCAAAAATACATACATTTCTGTATGTACTGGAACTATAAAATAAATAATAAAAAAAATAAATCATGTTTTACTTATCTTTGCAGAACAACCTGTCACCAAAGAATTACAGTCACAATCTTAAACTCAGCTTGGACATGCTTTACAAAGAGGTGAGTTATATTTAACAAAGTATGAAAAGTTAATCTAATCTGACCTTGTGAGAATTGGATCATATTTTTCGGCCTGTTTCTCTGTGTCTATAGGTGCCAAGGGTTTTGGTCAATGTTGTGGAGATCATGCAGATCTATCCATTGAGAACAGTTAAGAAGAACACACTGGGCTGTTCTCTGCTGCCCAGGTTTGTTACCTTATAGGTCATTTACAACAGCAGTGTATACAAAGTCTTACAAGACCCTTTCATGGGGGATATACTGTATCTATGTATTGTATCGTTATAAGGTTTTAAAACAATGTGTAAGTAATCTTAAAAAAAGAAAAGAAATGGGACTTTTCCACACTTAACCTGGATTAATACAGATATGCTATGTCATGCTAAATGAAGTTTATAATGATGCTTTTATATTTGTAACACAATAAAAACTTAAATTATTTAATTTCTTACTATTGTACTCCGCATAAGATATAAAATATTGTTGCTTCAGTTGGAAATGGGACAGATAATCATATCTGGCAAAGACAAAACTTTGCTCTGAGTTCTAGTTTTCCACCTTTATTGACCTTTACGACCTTTAAGGAGAATTCATGGGAATCCTTTTTGCAGGACCAGCTGCCCCTGTGTTATCAACCCCTCAGAAAACTCCCCAGAACTTGAAGAAATAAAACGTGTCAACCTTGAGTACCAGGTAAAAGACTTTCTAAATATCCAAGCTGGAAAGATGCTTTGATCCCCCTTTGTCATTTGTCTTATGTCTTCATCTGTTCTATTTTTTTCTCAGGCTGAGCTCCAGCATCTTATTTCTGGAGATAGTTATAACGGAAAAGAAGATTTTTCTGTTGTTCTCCAACCATTTCTACACAATTCTTTTATCCCTCATATTGGAGTAAGTTATAGGCAGAAATTTATCAAAAACATCAAGCATCCACATACAATGTAACCAAGTTGAAAATCTGATCTTTTCACCAGAAAGGCGAACCTGACACGAGTTTCTTCTCTGCTGACTGTTTCCACATCAGTGAGCGGACTCACGCAGAGATGGCTATTGCCCTCTGGAATAACATGGTGAGAAATGGGCAACAGTGGACCAGAAGTGTTGTTTTGGTTTGTTTTTTATGGTCTTACATATTTTTTCTTTCTTTCTGAACAGTTGGAGCCTGTGGGCAGGAAACAGGCCTACAACAACTTCACATATGATCGCTCCAAAATTCACTGTCCCTCTGAGGTATGTATGGAGATCAGTCAGCCAGAGCTATTTATTTTTAAACAATCAATTTGTCTTAGTTGTATGGAGATTGAAACAGCTCAACTCAATGAATAAATCAAATAAACGATCTTATACCATTAATACATACAAAGGCTTTAATATAACCACAGCATTTATTTTAACTTTTAGTCTATCCTCAGTTTTACGCTTTGTCAGTTCTCATATACTATATCATTTATTTCTTGTCAGTATTTTATGTTGGATTGAATGTTTGTTTTTAGTGAATAAATAAACTCTTTTATAAACAAAACAAAAAAAAAACAACAACAAAAAACAGGATGATATAACAATTAATAAATACTGGGTACATATAAAACAATGCTGGTATATTTTGCCTGTTTTTTGTTCATATAGTTTCTTTCAGAATGTCTTATTTATTTTATATTGAACACTTTATATTATTTGTCTCATCATTTATATTTGTATGTTTTTTTTTTTAAATTTCTAACTATTTTACCTTTCTCACAGGCTAGTCCCTTTATCTTCACCAAAGTAAACAGCCTTCCAGCTTCACCAGGAACCACTCCCCCCACCACAGTCTCCACTACAGACACCACTACATCTACACCTGTGCCCAAGTGTCCCCCTTCTTTACCTGTATGGGTGCCAGCAGTTGTGGGAATTGTCAGTTTGCTGGTTGGCATTACTGTCACCTGGCATGTTCTCTCCTGCACTCAACGTAGGAAAAAGAGTGGAGAAGAAACAGAGACAGAAGTAAGAATGAAAGGGACTCATTTTTAATGCAGTCGTTCTTATTGACAACAGTATATTTAAGCCTTAAAGTTGGCAATGTTTGAACACTAGAGGGCAGAGAGCAGAAAGCTCCAGATGAAACAACCAACCCAGAGTCCTCTTTCTTGCCACCTGTTGAACACAGGTGTTCAGTTGTTCTCTAGCCAAGGTTTGGCCCACCAGCCCTTAACACACATATGTGTGTCTCTTTGCTTTGCCTGATACTGGACTTTCTTCACCAGATGCTTGTTGACTGTCTGTTGTTTCAAGCTAGACAAGCAGTAAATCTTGTCTGTGTAGCAGGAGCAGCTGATCACAATTTTATTTGAGCCCAGCACTTACTTAAATTATCCAGGTCAAGGACCAATGAAAAAAATAAAATAAAATCTGCAAAGTGCTGCAGGCTGTGATGTAGATAAGTGGCTGGACTGGCAGTAACCTAGTAACCTTTCTGCATTGCAGGAACTCAATTAAATTCTAGTCTGAAAAATATTACTAAAACACAACAAAACTATGTAAAATATTTGTAATTTTTTTGTACTGTGCAAAAATTGTGAAATGTGTAATTGGTCAACGTCTGTGAATCCATACACATTTGTACATTTCTCTTGAGTCATTTTTATTTATGAATAAAAATAAAATTGCTACAATATTCAAATTAGACTCATATTTTAATGGTTTTTATGAATGCACATTTTTTGTATTATTTTTTTCTACTTTTATAGTTGCGGTTTCATTATTTTTATCACTCTGCTTACATTTTTAACTTCTACATAAAAAAGTAAAGTTTACTGTGGCTGTCAGAGAGTACAACGTCCTTTTTTTTTTTCTTTTTTTGTTACAATAAAAATTTAGGTCGCGACTAAATAATAGCAAAAAGGATACCTTGAAATAGGTAAATATTATATTTATTCTTTATTATATTATATTATATTATATTATATTATATTATATTATATTATATTATATTATATTATATTCACCATCGATATTACGAACCAACCCAGATGGTTCGTAATATCTCTGTCGGGTGCGCACACAAGAAGGCTGGCACTCCTGTGAGCCTTCAAGTTAACTAGCAGGGCCAATTTCGCCCACATCTCTGCCTGCGCGAGTATGAGAAACATGGCGGAGAGCGAGTTGAACGTTGACAGTCTCATCTCTCGATTACTGGAAGGTTGGAGAGCTTTGTGTTATTGTGTCTTTTTTGTGTGCTGCGTAGAAAAAAACGGCAGACTTTTGCGTGCTTCTATATAACCAGTAACTTTACGACGTGTTGAAAAATAATCTCGCTATTTTTGCATCCCTAGCTATGTGTGTGGATCACCAGCGACCAGTGAAGCTAACCGTCGCGTTAAAAGCTCTGGGCTCTGGGAGTAATGTAAACGTTATAGTGATGTCACAGTGTGTAGGAGCTAGCACAGTTAATGTTGGAATGCTAGCTAACGCTATTCTCGACCTATGGTGTCGACAATGGAAGATTAAGTAAAATCATCTCACTGCTGTCCGACAAAGAGAGCTAACTACGTTAAGTAGTCATATAACGTAACGTTTTGACAATGAAAGTTTCCGAGTAATAGAGGCAGGTGAGTTTTTCTTCTCTTTTGTAGAAGGTGAAATGCAATGAATCGAGAAAGAATTCGGGAATGCTGTGGTTGCTAAGTAACATTAACTGTTCTCGTTGGCACGGTAGATTGCTAGTAAGTCGGCCGGACACACCCCCTTACGTGGAAGACCCCTGAAACCCCCATAATTTAAACATTTCATGTCCTGAAATGTATGGATTGAAAATCATTATGTATTGAATTGAATCGTGCTTAAATTTTGTTACCTTTAATTTAAAATGAGAACAGAGTGCAAAGGGGGTATTGTTTATTTCACGTGAGATTCTCAGTTTTTTTTAAATCTGTATTTGTTGCTATTTTTAGAACAGTATGAATCTATTTTATACATTTTTGTAATATTCTTAATTATTGAGTCTTAATTCAATTCTCACTTCTCACCCCTCACCTCACCTTTTCTCTTCCTTTGCAACCACTGCTGTTGTGATGACCCTTACAATTTGAAAATGAATTGTTTGAATAAGTATCTGAAAGAAACGCAGCATGCAGTTATGGCCACAGCTACCACATGACTCAACAAGCTTGTTGTTTATTCTTTATACATAGAGATGTTCTCTAGACTTTGTGTCCTTCCTGGACCCCACCGCCCTCGTTCACACACTTGCTGAGCCAACAAGCTGTTCATTCCTCTACGTGCCAGTTCATAACAGCTCGTGTTGACTGGAGTAAATGACATGTCTGGCCAGTAGCAATGCAAATGCAATAGTCAGCTCTCTTTAATGGCACAATGTAATGTAAATGTAGCTAACGCCAATGCTGAAAGAATAAACACAATTGGAAAATGCTATCACTCATAATAATTGGGATATGTGTGTATGTTGAGAAATGACCCAAATGCTGAACAAAACCTTTATTACATGTTTGAATACACATGTTATACAGTCTGAATGGCACTGAATTAGCTTGCAGTCAGGAAATGCAATCGTCATTACTGTGTGCTTGAATTTCATGCAAGATTCTGGTGTCAAATACTTATTCATAACAGATAATGGGTACTGACCTCGTTGTACTTTACCTTGCAGTGAGAGGATGCCGTCCAGGGAAGATTGTACAGATGACAGAGGCGGAGGTGCGGGGGCTCTGCATCAAATCCAGAGAGATTTTCCTCAGTCAGCCAATCCTGCTAGAGCTGGAGGCTCCACTCAAAATCTGTGGTAAGAACTTCAGAAATATGTTTAAAAATAGTTTTCAACAATACAGTCATTATTGAAATTATGTTGACTCTTGAACATGTAGTATAACATGATACCTGAACATATAATTCCAGGTGATATCCATGGACAGTACACAGACTTGCTGAGGTTATTCGAGTATGGAGGTTTCCCTCCAGAGGCCAACTATCTGTTCCTGGGGGATTATGTGGACAGAGGGAAACAGTCTCTGGAGACCATCTGCCTTCTGCTTGCCTACAAGATCAAATACCCAGAAAACTTCTTCCTGCTCAGGGGGAACCATGAGTGTGCCTCCATCAATCGCATTTACGGCTTCTATGACGAGTGTAAATTGAAAAGCATGCTTGTTTTTCTGTATATAATTCTCTTTGAAGTCCTAAGTTTTGCATTTAACAAAGGAGAGACCTGTGATCATCTGCAAACGTTAAAAATCCTTCTTTAGTTAGGAAACTGAGAATCTGCTGATATATTTGAATAGCCTTTCATTTCTCTTTGTAAAGCAAAGCCTCGCTTTTACATCTCTTTTATTTTTTTCCTCAGGCAAGCGCAGGTTCAACATAAAGCTCTGGAAGACGTTCACAGACTGTTTTAACTGCCTGCCCATCGCTGCGATTATCGATGAGAAGATCTTCTGCTGCCATGGAGGTTTGTGAAGTACCTCTGTTATGTAACTGCTTAGAAAATGTGGTATATTATCTTTGTGATTTGCAGTGAGCTGCCAAAAAATCTGACCATTAAAATATGACATTACCTTTCCACATTTATCAGCATTTACAATGCTGATAACAAAGGATGTAATGTTTTATGTAATAAAAATTGCTTCAGGATCAATAAAACTTTATTTTAAAGCTTATTTTACTTATCTTTGCCTGTTGTTACAGTGTGTTGTCACTGATAATAATAAAAATCACTTGTTCTCCTCAGGACTCTCACCTGATCTACAGTCCATGGAACAAATTCGACGCATTATGAGACCCACTGATGTTCCTGACACAGGTCTGTTCTTCTGTGTCTATGCTAATGAACTACAGTGTTTGCATCGTTTACATGTGCCTCCAAGAAAGCATGAGTTGGTTTTATTTGTGTTTATCTTTTAATTTTAGGGGTTTCTAGCATATGACAATAAATGAAACCGGTACCTTTCAGTTTGAGAGGCCTTTATTTTGGATGAATCCGTGTTAGTGGGATTGGTATTGAGTTATTTGAGTTTTTGGCTTACCGGTGCCCGATTGATTCCAGGCTTGCTGTGTGACCTGCTGTGGTCAGACCCAGACAAAGACGTCCAGGGGTGGGGGGAGAACGATCGAGGAGTTTCCTTCACCTTCGGGGCTGACGTGGTCAGCAAGTTCCTCAACCGCCACGACCTGGATCTCATCTGTCGAGCACATCAGGTAACACTCCTGCTGCCTTGTGATTTATGACTATGACTTAAATGTGATACTGTGGAAAATTCAACTTTATTATTATTTTTCTTTAAGTAAAATAAACATTTACATTACAAATTCATTGAACTTGAAGATTATGTTCACAGCACATACAGAAACATGAAGAAACAGTGTTTACAATGACTGATTTTAGTTTGATAACATGTGATAAAAGACTTGGTTTCCAGACATTTTAATGCAGCTTTTTAACAGGAACATCAATGAAAGCAATAAAGTGAAGGTAGTTAATTTAAAATACACATGCGTTTCTCTTTGACATATGAATAGTTGTGATAAAATAATGAGATAGAGAAGTCAGCTCTGAGGCCAGACTTGCTGATGAATTAGAGAATTGCCTGACATGGTCTGTGATCCAGTGTAGATCGCTACGGTGTTCTGTTTGTTTTTTCTTAAAAATATAATCATTTGTCAATGAACGTTTTTGCCAATGAATTCTCTCTAGATACACTCATCATTTCAGCTCTAATCCTGCCCCCTACAGGTCGTAGAAGACGGATACGAGTTCTTTGCCAAGCGACAGCTGGTGACGCTGTTTTCTGCCCCAAACTATTGTGGGGAGTTTGACAACGCAGGCGGCATGATGAGTGTGGACGAGTCCCTCATGTGCTCCTTTCAGGTACACGGCTCAGTATTTGTTGTTGTGGCACATTAATTCTGATCTATGTGTCTGTTAGTGTATTTATTGCTGCCGTCGTCCTGTCCTCCAGATTCTGAAGCCGTCAGAAAAAAAAGCAAAGTACCAGTACGGAGGGGTGAATTCAGGACGCCCAGTCACCCCACCTCGCACCACTCAGGCACCTAAGAAGAGGTGAGCGACTGGGCCAGACTGTCCTGCTCCTACCCCACCCCTGGCTGATCTTTGGCCCACGTCACTTCAGGCTGCCTCAAACACTCCAGCCTTCTCTCAGTAAGCTTGTTCATGTAAACAGAAACTCCAGGAGTGTATTTTGCTTGTTCTGTGGGTATTTTTATGAACATGAGTGGTATTCTTTTTTTTCCATTTTTTGACGCCATGGTATGTATCAACTCAGCTCTCATTTCTACTACTCTAGTCCATTCTACAATACTAAAACCAACCCCTTGTGGAGTGGACACGGTGTTGAGAAAAGATGATTCTCTGCCTTTTAGATTAACAACTTCCATTGTGATTTTGTGAATGCATGCACACCTATGAGACTGAGATGGGTTCTCTGCCATAGCTAATGTAAAATCCTCCCAAACAACAAGCTATTTACTCATCTAACGTCCATGTAATTACTGCCACTGTTCCCTTCTATATTGGCTGGCACAAGAAAAGGAATACTGTGACATTTTGGGAAATAAGCTAATTTGCTTTCTCTTCGACTTAAGAATGTTAATCCTCCACATGGAGATATCACTAAAATCCTGAGATTTTGTTGATAAAAGTGCAATAAATAACACCAGACATCAAGAAAAAACCATTTGTAAAGGCCATTAAAGCCTATTTGAACTTTAAAAACTGACAGCTGACAATTCTTACTGTTTCTTCACAAGGGCATTAACAGATAACAGATTATCTGCATTATATAAGTGTTTCCAGCCTCAGCTCTCAACATTTATTTTTACCTCTCACATCTCCAAACAGGCATTTGTGATTGTTGAAGAGCAGAGTTTCCATTATTGGTATGAAGTAGGGAAAAAATGCAATGCAGTAGTGTAAAAGGTTCCTTTTTTTGTTCTGGTATAAATTCAGTGTATGTGGAAATGTGGGAACCAAACATCAGTGAGCACTTTGAGTTTGTGTCCTTTAGTCTGGTGAGTACAGTAGGTGTGTAGAAACATAGCGATGGATATGCGCCAATGCAAGAGAGGGAAGTGATGAAAACTAAAAACCAATTATCAGTATATTCATTTTTACAACTTGGAAAGCCATTAGCTCTTCGCATCAGTAATCGTGGACCTCTTGCTCATGTTGCTCTTCCAGTTGTCGCATGACTTTGTAAAAGAGGTCAAAATCATCAATACAATACAGTAATGTTCGTTGTTGGCATTATGCTAGTTATATCACACTGTTCTGACTTAGTGGTTATTGAATGAAGTACAGTAAATCATTTCCACTTATGAACATTTAACCTATGTATTTTTATTTATTTGCCTTTTGCCTTGTACATCTTTTGGTCTTCGAGTTGGAAACGGTGTGTGAAGACATTTGAGATTTGTACGAACTTGTTTCAAACAACTGAAATAAATGGAAGTACTGTTGAGCCTGGTTCCTGCCTGTTTCTTCTAAATTAAGTGCTGTGTGTTCAACCTGCCATCTTCAATGTTCAACAGGACAATAAATACTGTGTCATAGTCTATAAACATGACATTTACCTGTGGTTGAAATTAAGTAGAAGTCGAACACAGCTGTACTAAGGAGTACAAAAGAGTAGCATCAACGTAAAAAAAAAAAAAAAAAGTAAAAGAAAAAGAAATGGATTTTATGACTTGTTAAGACAAAGAGGATCTGTCTTTTATGGAAGAGCATTAGGGCCAACAACAGAGTTTTTCTTTTAAGATTCTGAATTAAAATAAAGAAAAAAAAATTCTGAAATTTTTTCCCAGAAATTCTGTCTTTTTTTTTTTTCAAAAATTCAGACTTTTTTCTTGGAAATCCGAAATCAGGAATTTTTACTTTTTTTCAGAAATTCTGAGATTTTTTCTCCGAAATTCAGACTTTTTTTCTCCGAAATTCAGAGGTTTTTTCTCAGAAATTCTGACTTTTTTCTCAGAAATTCTGAGGGTTTTTTTTTCAAGAAATTCTTAGTTTTTTCTTGGAAATTTTGACTTTTTTTCTCAGAAATTTTAAATATTTTTCTCAGAAATTCCGACTTTTTTTTCTTTTTTTTTGGAAAATTCTGAGGGTTTTTCTCAGAAATTCTTACTTTTTTCTCAGAAATTCTGATCTTTTTTCTCAAAAATTCTGACTTTTTTCTTGAAAATCCTGACTTTTATATCTCAGAAATTTTGACTTTTTTTCAGAAATTCTGAGATTTTTTCTCAGAAATTCTGACTTTTTTTCTCAGAAATTCTGAGGTTTTTTTTTTGGAAATTCTTAGTTTTTTCTTGGAAATTTTGACTTCTTTTTCTTAGAAATTTCACATTTTTTTCCTCAGAAAGTAGTGACTTTTTTTCTCAAAAATTCTGAGATTTTTCTTGAAAATTCTGACTTTTTTCTCCGAAATTCAGACTTTTTTTCTCCGAAATTCAGAGGTTTTTTCTCCGAAATTCTGACTTTTTTCTCAGAAATTCTGAGGTTTTTTTTTCCAGAAATTCTTAGTTTTTTCTTGGAAATTTTGACTTTTTTTCTCAGAAATTTTAAATATTTTTCTCAGAAATTCTGACTTTTTTTTCTTTTTTTTTGGAAAATTCTGAGGGTTTTTCTCAGAAATTCTTACTTTTTTCTCAGAAATTCTGATCTTTTTTCTCAAAAATTCTGACTTTTTTCTTGAAAATCCTGACTTTTTTATCTCAGAAATTTTGACTTTTTTTCAGAAATTCTGAGATTTTTTCTCAGAAATTCTGACTTTTTTTCTCAGAAATTCTGAGTTGTTTTTTGGAAATTCTTAGTTTTTTTTTGGAAATTCTTAGTTTTTTCTTGGAAATTTTGACTTTTTTTTCTTAGAAATTTTACATTTTTTTCCTCAGAAAGTAGTGACTTTTTTTCTCAAAAATTCTGAGATTTTTCTTGAAAATTCTGACTTTTTTCTTGGAAATCCTGACTTTTTTTCTCCAAAATTCAGAGGTTTTTTCTCAGAAATTCTGAGGTTTTTTTTTCAGAAATTCTTAGTTTTTTCTTGGAAATTTTGACTTTTTTTCTCAGAAATTTTAAATACTTTTCTCAGAAATTCTGACTTTTTTTTCTTTTTTTTTGGAAAATTCTGAGGGTTTTTCTCAGAAATTCTTACTTTTTTCTCAGAAATTCTGACTTTTTTCTCAGAAATTCTGACATTTTTTTCAGAAATTCTGACTTTTTTTCCTCAGAAATTCTCAAAATTTCTGAGATAAAAAGTCAGAATTTTTGAGAAAAAATTTCAAATTTCTGAGAAAAAAAGTCAAAATTTCCAAGAAAAAACTAAGAATTTCTGAAAAACAAACCAAAAAAAACCTCAGAATTTCTGAGAAAAAACACAGAATTTCTGGGAAAAAATTCAAGATTTCTGAGAAAAAAAGTCAAAATTTCCAAGAAAAAAAGTCAGAATTTCTGGAAAAAATTCAAAATTTCTGAGGAAAAAAATTCAAAATTTCTGAGATAAAAAGTCAGAATTTTTGAGAAAAAAAAGTCAGAATTTTTCAGAAAAAAAGTCACGATTTTCTGAGGAAAAAATTTCAAATTTCTGAGAAAAAAAGGCAAAATTTCCAAGAAAAAACTAAGAATTTCTGAAAAAAAAAAACTCAGATTTCTGGGAAAAAAATTCAATATTTCTGAGAAAAAAAGTCAAAATTTCCAGGAAAAAACTAAGAATTTCTGGAAAAAAACTCAGAACTTTTGAGAAAAAAGTCTGAATTTCTGAGAAAAAACCTCTGAATTTCTGAGAAAAAAGTCTGAATTTCATAGAAAAAATCTCAGAATTTCTGAAAAAAAGTCAAAATTTCTGAGATTAAAAGTCAGAATTTCCAAGAAAAAAGTCAGAATTTTTGAGAAAAAAGTAAGAATTTCTGAGAAAAACCCTCAGAATTTTCCAAAGAAAAAGAAAAAAAAAGTCAGAATTTTTCTTTTCTCAGAAATTCAGACTTTTTTTTTTTTTTTTTTTTGAAATTCTTACTTTTTTCCCCAGAAATTCTGACTTTTTTTTTTTTTTTGGAAATTCTGAGGGTTTTTCTCAGAAATTCAGAGGTTTTTCTTTTTTGGAAAATTCAGAGGGTTTTTCCCCAGAAATTCAGAGGTTTTTTCATAATTTCTGAGGGAGAAACTCAAAATTTCTGAGATAAAAGTCAGAATTTCTGAAAAAAAATTCAAAATTTCTGAGATAAAAAGTCCGAATTTTTGAGAAAAAACTCAGAATTGTTGAGAAAAAACTCAGATTTTTTTGAGAAAAAAAGTCATGACTTTCTGAGGAAAAAAAATCGAATTTCTGAGAAAAAAAGTCAAAATTTTTGGGAAAAAAATTCGAAATTTCTGAGAGAAAAATTTTCAAAATTTCTGAGACAAAAAGTCAGAATTTCTGGAAAAAAAAAATCAAAATTTCTGAGAAAAAAATGTCAAAATTTCTGAGACAAAAAGTCAGACTTTCCAAGAAAAAAGTCAGAATTTTCAAGAAAAAACTAAGAATTTCTGGAAAAAAAACTCAGAATTTCTGAGAAAAAAGACAGAATTTCTGGGAAAAAAATTCAAAATTTCTGAGAAAAAAATTCAAAATTTCTGAGACAAAAAGTCAGAATTTTTGAGAAAAAAACAAGAATTTTTGAGAAAAAACTCAGATTTTTTGAGAAAAAACTCAGATTTTTTGAGAAAAAAAAGTCACGACTTTCTGAGGAAAAAAATTCAAATTTCTGAGAAAAAAAGTCAAAATTTCTGGGAAAAAAATTCAAAATTCAGAGTTTTTTTTTTTGGAAAATTCAGAGGGTTTTTCTCAGAAATTCTGATTTTTTTCTCAGAAATTCAGAGTTTTTTCTCAGAAATTCTCACTTTTTTTTTTTTTTTTTTGAGGGTTTCTGAGAAAAAAAAGTCAGAATTTCTGAGAAAAAATTCAGAATTTCTGAGAAAAAACGTCAGAATCTCTGAGAAAAAAAGTCAGAATTTCTGAAAAAAAAAGTCAAAAAAAGTTTTGTTTTTTTTTATCTCAGAATCTTCAAAAAAAAAGTCTCAGTTGTTGGCCCTAATGCTCTTCTGTAGAGGGCTTTTCTCAGAAATTCTGAGGTTTTTTTTCTCAGAAATATTTCTGACTTTTAACTCAGAATCTTAAAAAAAAAAAAAAAAATCTCTGTTGTAGGCTTTAATGCTCTTCCATAGTATTTGGATGGATCTGAAATGTGCTGATTTTTGTGCAGATGAGCATTAGTGTTTCCCCTCAGTCAGACTTGAGGGCTTGCAGCACTGACTGTGGCACTCTGCTGACGTAGTACTCGTGGTTGCGAAGCGTAGCAAGAACACCAGCAGAATTCATGCGCTTTACGTCAGCATCGTAGCAATATGCGTTGCCATACATGTCAGTCAGTTTACCTGTAAAGCAAGTAGGTGTTCAGAGTTAAAATTTTAACTCGAGAAATATTATGCTGGTTTGTCAAACAAGTTAAAATGGACAGTTGTTACCTCCAACTGCTTGCAGGATGGCTTCAGGTGCACAGGTGTCCCACTTCTTGCATCCTGGACTAGCGAACACATAAGCGGATGCCTTTCCCTCAACAAGTTGGATTATCTGCACAGAGATGACTGAATAAACAGCTGTTCTTCACACATCAGATGGCCCTCTGCTCAGTGTTGTGCTAAAATTGTTTCATTCTTGCTCTGCAATTAAAGTATCACTCACAAGACACATCTTTCTGCAGAAAGACTTTGCTGTATATAAAATATGTGTAGATATTGCTTCATCTGTATTAGTGATGGTAGTAATGTTTTCAAGCTCAAATATATCTGAGCCATTGCTTCAGCTATGTTAGCGCTGGTTCATCAGTTAGGCATTAATCTCTCAGCTTACAAGTTACATGTTTCAGCTTTAGCATCAGCCTTTTTCAACATTGCTCCAGCAGTTTCTTCAGCTCATTCAGCATTGCTTCAGCAATGGCATTCAGCTGCTTTTAGCATTTCCCTTCTTGAGAATGCTTTTTCTAGTTTTACAACAATTCTTCACTTCTTAAGAGAAGAAAAGTAGCACTAAAATCCACACATCTGATTGTGCGCTGAGGTTCAGTCATGTGAGGATCAGATAGAACAATCTGATAATTCATGCACAGATGATCCCAACACATGACGCAGCTTTTGGCTGCAGAGGACGACCAACAACCCACGTGCTGTTTTCACAGGCAGCGTTTAATCCATCTCACCTTATTTCCAGCACCGCCCACTCTTATAACTTCATGCGGCTCCATGGCGTCTACGCAGTCTGTTACCACCTTGTTGCTATGGGAACGGGTGGTGGTGACGACCCGTCTGTCACCTGGTACTTCCTTCAGCTGAAATCCGAAGGTGCCCAGTCCCAGCATTCCCCACATGGTTCTTCCTAAGTCTGCTCCTGGTCCGAGCTGACAAAAGCCGGATTAACCAGAGTGTCGACTTTTAACAAAGATGTATGACATCATCATTTAGTCTGGTCTGTACCTGGTAGTTGTAGAAAGGCTGGTTGATAACACCTGCAATAGCTCTGCCTCTGTATGCAATACCTATAAGCACCGTCACGTTATCCAGGAGCCCTGAAGTCAATAAAACAGCAGGATGTTAGCTTAACATAATCAGATCTTTTACTGTTAATTCACAAAGTAAACTAAAACTGCTCTGGCCAATCAAGAGTTGATCTGTAAATTTTATGCAGAGAACATGGTCTGGATTAATTCATATTTAACAGAGCTAGGAAGAATCGGTCTGTCATTTTCCCACTGCCGCCTTTTATCTGTCATCCATACACAGAGCTGTGCGGTCCAAATCTTTGTGTGGTGTCTGGACCTCAGCTTGGTGATGGAGACACCTCGACGCTGGGGTCAGCAGAGAGAGAGAGAGGAAAAGAGAAGAAGAGAGAACAAAGCAGAAGTAGGGACACACAAAGAAAGGAAAGAAAAAGGTGAAAGTGACAGTGAAGCAATGAGAGCTGAGAACCAGAAAGAATTCAGCTTTTAGCAACTGAACAACAACATGGGATAACTACATCTGATATTTTATCAGCCAAACAAGGAAGTGATGAATGTGCAAGATGTTCCAAAATAAAAAAATAAATAAAGAAGATCATCTACAGTATATTTTAACGCCCCAGTGTGCATTAGTACTTATTTGCTAAATTAACTACCTCAACCGTTAATCATTGATTTTCATGATATGCAGCATATGATGTAATAATACTGAGGAATAGCAAAATAGTTTAAAGAAAACTGTTACTAAAAATGATCAACTCATTATTAAAATAAATGACAAAATGTTCAAGGCAATAGAGACTAGTTTCAATGCCATTATATTTCTGACACAGACTTTTTCTATGCAGTGAAATTAGAAGCTGCCTGTGGTTTTAATTCATGCTAAGAAAAAGACAGTAAATGCACCTTTCATTGGAAATTGTTTTGTAACACACACACTGTTACCATAGTCAGGAATTAACTAACTTCCTTGGTCAAATATTAGTTTAGATGTGGTGGCAGTGACAACATGCAGCAGAGTTGAAAAGCAGGTGGAAGCACTTGGATGTTTGCATATATTTGTTCAGTTGAATATCTGGGTAGCTCACAATAAAGCCTCAGCCCACAGTGCAGAAAACAAGATGCAAGCAGTTGTAGTGCCCACACACACATTACATGTTGAGGCAGATTTTTATAAGTAGCACATTGGAGAGCCTACCCTCAGTATATTCCTTTGTGCCATCGAGAGGATCGACCCACACCACGAGCTGAGATTCAGAAGCAAACACAGTGAAAGTGAACACCACGATATGCTTATGTATTATATTAAAACATGTGTGCTGCACCAATTTGTCACAATTCTGCTACATGAAAATGTGCATGTTGTATGTTGTGTGTGTTTATTCAATCCTGTTCCTACAGATATACACTGCATTTCTATCTGTACGCACCTCCTCCTCTTTCAGTGCACTATATTCTGCTGGACAGCTCTTCTGGAGGATTTCCTGTGACTGGCCACTCTCAATGAAGTCCTCCTTTACCTCCTCGAATGGAAGCTCCTGCATTAAACAACATGACATATGTGATCACTTGCCTTTGTCCTCGCTGTCCATCTAAACCATTAAAAACCTTAAGTGTTTCCAATGATCTCTTCACCTACCTCCTCTCCAATGATGGTGACTTTTGGGAAGCGTCTGGACAGTGAGGCACATATGCTCTGCTGTGCTTGTCTGTCCGCCAGTGTCTGCTGGTCATTGGCTCCTGTCTGTGCATGGGTACATGGAGAAATCAGAAAGGTTAAAACAATAACATACAAGGGAGAGAGCATTATCGCTAACAGGCTGTGTGTATAGAGAGTTCAACTTTTACCTTGTCCACGATGCCAAGGTCTCCACTGTGAAGCACACTCCTCACAATGGACCCGGCCTTCTCAGCCACACAGTAGGCAGAGGCCACCAGCCGCATAACCACAGCAGGACTTCCAGACATTGCTGTTAGAGACAGACCTTTAACTTTCAAACACATTACTAATACCTTTTGTACTATAATGTCATGGTTGTTAATGAACCTGAACTTTTTACTTTTTTTTTTCTTTTAACTTAACTAAAATGTGTCGCTAATGCAATTAACACTATAATTTTATTACAGCAATTAGAGTTATTATCTGATATTTCAATTTCATTGATGAAGCATTGAGTACATAGCTTTGTGTCTGAGCTCAGCGGTGAAAATGAAAACAGCTTGTAAAGACTGAATGAACTGAACCCGTTCTCAACTCTGGCTTATTAGCTAACATGCTACTGATGGTAGCTAGCTGAAGCAGGAAAATTACATCACAAATGTCGAAATACCAACTACAGAGTCATAGACAGTGGTGACCTAGGGTCATTACTTACTGGGTGACACAAACAGACAACCACACTAGCTTCTGTCAACTTGAAAGTGGGAGATGTCGGAAAGTAAACTTCGACCTCCAAAGATCGTAAATGCACTGACAAGATAGTTAGCTACCCTAAGCTAAATTGCTAGCGGATGAGAACGCTTCTTCTCGTAGTTAGGAAGAAATACTAAATAACGGTAACATTTACTCGCTTTAAGATTTTAACCGACGGTGTGTCGCTATTCTCGTGTCTTTGCTTCGGTAGAAACGATACATTAACATTTAACTGGGCCAACTTCAGATGACATATGAAGCTAGGCTGACGGCCATGAGGCAAATACGGAAGTAGGCGCAAAGAACCATCTCGCTTTGTCGGTGGCTAACGCTTCAAACACTTACTCTTTGTGAAAAGCTGCTTCTCATGGGTCCAAGCGCCCGTCGGGTTTGGTTGGCAAGGATGAAGAACAACTACAACACTTTCATTTGAAGATCAGATCCTTACTTTTATTAAGAAAGTTTTTGTTTTCCAGTCAAATTTCTTCTGAAAATATCTCTGCCAAACAAAAATGTATCAGTCTAGAGGCCAGATGCTGGCAGTGTCAAAATGATTTATTAACCTTTCACAGCCTTAATGTCAGATAAACAGTATTATTATTTTTTTAATTAACAGCATCTTATCATTTGTGTTTTTCCTGTGTGCAGGACAAGTGTTTTGTCACCTCCAACATTTTCACCTCCAACTTTAATGCCTCAAAGAGAAACATGGGTCGAAGTGGCAAGTGTAAAATCTACGTGATACATAGACATAGAGTAATTTGATGTTGACATTTACAGTCAATCAAAATTGAACATTTAGGAAAAAACATCCCTGATTGTTTCATATAAATGCACATATCACAATCACTTCATCTGTTAGCCAGAGGCCTGTATCCCATCTCTCCCTCCAGCTGCTCTGCAGTGAGAGAGCCCAGCAGAGGCTGACAGTCTGGGTTGAAGACCGAGTAAGCGCTCAGTTCTCCAGGCTCCCGGGCCGCTGGGCTGCGGAGTCCTTCGTAGAGCCAGTAGAAGAGAGAGATGACGAAGAAGGGCAGGCCAAACTCTAGCTCAACAAACAGGCCAAGCAGCACCAGCCACAGCAGCACTTTGAGCAAAATAACATTTGAGATCACAAATTGTTTTGATGCGAGCCATCTTCCCAGAGTGCTGTCCAGCAGCCAGTCCTGTAGGGGACATAATGTAAAGTTCATGATCTGGCTCAGAGGTGGATGAGGAGTGATGGGTTATGGTGTTAACTGGAGGTATAAGAAACAACAACAAAGAGGATAGGAAAGAGATCAAGAAGGCACTCTGACAGTTACAAAAACTGTCAAACAAATATGACTTTTACCTCTTTAGGTCTAGTTTTGTATCATAATAACTGTTTTTTCCATCAGCAAAGTTACTTTATCTTCAGCATATTTCAGTGTCGAGGATGGTTTGCATCACTTCACTTAGAGAGTGAAATCTTGTGCTTTTGCGTCGTTACATTAGTTCACATCTACCGCTCAAATCCATTTCCAAGTATAATTTTTTAGTTTTTAAACTGTGGCTTGCTCCTCCACTACAGAGTGTAAATCTCAATACACTGGTGCAAATTAGACCCAATACAAACATCAACTTCCCACATGATTGAATTCACAGTGTAGCTGTTATTGTTGATCTTACCCGTTTTGGTGAGATAGGAGGTGCAGCTCGGTTGTTTTCTGCCTCTTGTGTCTCGGCTGTTGTTGACATTGGTTGGGGCTGAGCAGCTACTGTCTGTTCACTGAGCTGTGGATCAGCTTCTTGGTTCTTCTTAGCAGCATTTTCCGCCTTTCGACGAGCTCTGAACTCAGCAAGCTTCTGCTCCATCGACACCAAATATTTACCGTCGTCAGTTCAAAAGAAGTCATTAAAATGATGTCTGCTTGGCCGCAGTTGGGATTTAAAACATATTCAATATGTTTATGACGGCTGTATTTAACTTTACATTACTACATTTTCGAGCACTTCCACATGCTACTAGCTTGTTTACCTTCTACGTCAGCGTTTACCGGAAGGAAGGAGGCCATGTCGTAAAAATGTTTCGTCTGTCGTAAATCGCTTTCGTCTGTTGTAGAAGGCGTCGTTTTCTAGCGATTTGCGCCGCTCTGCTGCAAGCTAGGTTGTTTTCATCACCGGTGAGTTTCTTAACCTTCACACTGTAATTTGTCAGTGGTTGACCAATCATCTTATAAATATACGTGGTCGTGGAGCTTATCGATGTCGTTATCTGTCCTTTGACGCTAGACTGATTACTTTGTAATCGATCAATGAGGAAAGTAAACGATGGACGCACATAAACAGCGTCTAACACCAACAACACAAAGTCTGCTGTATGCTGCCTCGTTATTCTGGATCATTAGTTAACGTTTGGTTACGAAGATGAATATACTTGAATAAAGTAGGAGTACTACTACTTGAGTACAGATACTGTACTTTCCACAGTGACTTCAATGAGGAACAGCTGGATCCAGGTTCACCTCTTGGATTCACGTTCAGAGCCATGTTGCCAGTACCATACTGTTTCCCAGCATCGTTTATCTATCTGAAAAATAGAAAATACAGATTATAACACTCATTTTTAATATCGATTAACCTCTGGTGATATTATCGATTGACAGATCAATCGCTTAAAGTTAAAAGATATCAACAAGTCATCTGAAAAATGTGAATCACAGTTTGTCAGAGTTCAACATAATGTCCTCACATAGCTAGTGTTGTCTGAGGCCTACACATCATTTTGAAATTTAAGTTTGAATTGAGAAACAACTTATCTGTGCAAGAACAGGAACTAGTGAACATTTGGAAAATGTTTTCTAAGAATAACAAGTATTATATTTGTATAAGGATCTAATCCAGCTGACCACCAACAGCAGATTTGGTACGTGTATTTTGACTGCTGTAAATATCTGGTTGCATTTTTCTTGTTCCTCTCCAGACATGGCCTCAGCTCCAGCACAGCAGCCCACCCTGACTGTTGAACAGACCAGAGGTAAGAAGAGCTATGCAGGTTCCTTTTGGTCTTTCTGAGGTGGTCCTTGATTGTGAATAAATGTTGGGCAGACACTTGGGGTGTTTCACTGTCAAGATTCATTGCAGCATATTTTTGGTGCAGTCGTGTTTCCACGACTGTATTTGGCCTTTGTTTGTGTAGTGACGTGGGTTTATGATTGTGTTTGTGTAGGGGGGTGTTAGCACATGCATTTATTGTAAGCACACCAAATCTGTTCCTAATTGAATATTAAATAGCCTTCCATTATACTGTATATAGACAGTGTAGACGCAGAGTACCTGATGTTTTTCTTGTTTCACAGTGGTGCTGAGTGAGGTGATCCAGGCTTTCTCAGTGCCAGAAAACGCTGCAAGGATGGAGGAGGCTCGAGAGAGTGCCTGCAACGATATGGGCAAGATGCTGCAGCTCGTGCTTCCTGTGGCCACTCAGATTCAGCAGGAGGTTATCAAAGCCTACGGATTCAACAATGAAGGAGAGGGTAAAGCAGCAGTTTCTTAGCTCTGACACGTAGATTTTGGTGTCAAGTCATTAATTATATGATTGTTTGTTATGCAGATAAATGTTTTTGCATAAATACCACTCTGAAAAGGGGAATATTTACCCATGGGAAGTGGATCATCAATACTGCAGTACAGTTCAATTACATAACTTTATGAACTATGTATCACAGTTAAATAAACAATATTTTGATAAATGGACTGCATTTCATTAAAACTGCCAAAGACAGATGACACAGTTTATCATCTTGTCTCTGCTTTATTTTCAGGTGTCCTAAAATTTGCCAGACTGGTGAAGATGTATGAAACCCAGGACCCTGAAATTGCAGCCATGTCAGCGAAACTCAAGTCTCTCCTCCTGCCACCTCTGTCAACGCCACCTATAGGAGGCGCCATTCCAGCTTCATAGAAACTATTTACATCCATTGGTCGATTGCTATTTTACTTAATTTTATTGTGTTGGATCTGTGTGTCTGAGAAATTTAGGAAAACTCATTACACTAATGCGTTCCAGCAAGAAGTAAACACATACCTTATCACCACTACGGTTTCATTTAAAGCATCCTTGCAAAACTTGTTAAATTATTGCCTTTGAAATGTTTCAATATTTATTTGTTATGTAACACGGTTACATTTGTCATTGAACATCAAACATTTCCTTTAATGCCATCTTTTATATCATTCTTTTATACCATTTTTATATTCTGTCAAATGTCACTTGTGTTGTATATTAAAATTGAAAGTTTTTCCTGTGAATCTGTGTCATTAATGGAGTTAAACAATTTACGTTATACACAACTTTATTATTGCAATCAGACTTTGGCAGCAACATCATCATATGTTTTTAAAAATACTGAAGCGATTACACACATTTACATATATACATTTACTCAAAGGCAACTTTCTTAACGCATTCTGTAATTTTAAACGTTAAAACATCATTACAGCATATAAAATTCATGGATTCACATCCTCCCCCTCACTGTGTTTTGTTTGGTTAACTTTGGGTGCATGCGGATATGACAGCACTGCATCATGGCAGGAGAGGTTAATGACTAAAACTACAGTTTTTTATTAGTCAAGATAAAAACAACACAAGTGTCCCAGATCCACCTGAAATCATCCACTTAAATATACACCATAAAGTGCTATTTTTGCAAAGTGCAAAAACCAGTGTACCCAGCACCCAGTAACAAACGTGAAAATAATTGTTGAGCAGGTGATTAGTCTGCTGTACCTTAGGTTTGTGTCCTGTGGATATTCACCCAGCAGCTTTTGAATCCAGTGTGACTGTAATGTACAGTTTGTAGAAATATAAAAAGTATTCAGCTTCCTTCATTTACACAAGAGCCATTACTGTGTGTATGGGGGGGAGACAGTATCAACACATAAAATCATATAAATACTAATAATATTGCTGCTACAGTGGACATCCTGGCTCGTGAGCTCATTATGAAGAGAGCTCCCTCTTGTGGTCAACAGTGGTTTAGTCCTTCCAGTCAAGTCATTATTATAAAAAATAATAACCAAGAGCAAAGACGAGAGGAGTCGACTTCACATCTCAAAGTGACGGAAAATGCTCTCTACATAACCCAGTACCCTCTGCCAGTCCGGCCCGTCTGCCTTCAGCATCTCCTCCACTGTCTGTCACAGTGAACATGGAAAGACAAAGGTTAAAAAAACAGAGTGAACAAAACGGTGAGACCTGTAAGTAAATATTCTGTCAAAGAAAGCATGCTCATTCTGAACTGATGACTAATCTTACATTTTACAAAATGAACAATATGTAATTTTCCAAATATATATATATATATATTTAGATAATCTGAAGTCTCACCAGTGTGGCTGTGATTCCCACACCCTCTCCTGTCTTAAAAGCGAGGTCCAAATTTTCCTTCTGTAGAAACAAAGTTAAAGTCAGAACCAGCTCCAGTAGTTTAGATCCAATACATCTGGAGTGGTTTTGCAGCAAGTTATAGATTTTTGGATCTAAGGTTTGATTAACTTATGTGGTTTTGATCTGTATATTACATGTTTTTGTTTGGAGAGCCACCAGCAGTTTTACCTTGTCTTCTGAGTTGAGGCTGTCATACGGGATGTGATTTGGTAAATAGGTGTGATAAACAGCACAGAACGCCAAACCGTCTTCCCAGCTGCTACTGAAGTTGGTGATCTCAATATTCTGTTATAAAAACACGTTTGATGATAATGATCAGATTTTATGTGTAAAACTCATTTTTGATATTCATCTCAATAACACCCCACTGATGGTGAAATGACACTTCTCACCTTATAACCTTGTGTCCGACTTTGGCACCAGCGCAGCAGGGAGTTTCTTCTGGAGCCGCCATGTCGCCGCAGCAGAGCACTGAAACCATCCTGAGGTCTGAGAGACAACTAAGAATCAGATCACAGTAACTACAGACTCTTAAAATTAACGTAACAGTAGTAAAATGACATAGTGACTAGAAAAACCAGGATATAAAGATTCATGCAAGTTAGTTTAATGCAAATATAGGCTTAAGAACTGCAAGGAAAACCTCTTCTGCAGATTCAAGTGTGCTAAGATTGTGGCTTGGT